>CM066329.1:44239265-45516082 GCA_033807585.1 Hydrophis major
CCCGAATAACCAAAGATATATATATATTATAATACTATGGAACACTATGCCCCAACAGTTATATTTGCCTAACCTGTTGGTCTTTTGTGGCACTTGGAAGCTGAGAAGGTTCTCTTCACTCCCATTGTATTCCTTCTCCAAAGGAACTAGCTTTGATGTATCCTTGTCTGGACCCCATACCTGCCATGGCTGCAGCCATGAAGCCACCAACCTGTCCTCGTCTGCCTTCTTTATCCACCTGAATCTGGATGAATACGCAGCACTCAAGGCATGGGCCAGAGTCTTAATGATATTGTAAACATGGTGATCATTTGCTATCTTGATGCTGTTCCTTTTCTCTTGAGTTTCCAGTGGTGCTTTCTGGATGCATTTTCTTTGGCCCTTGACAGAAAAAAACTGCTTTGAAAAAGAACAATGAAAAGTTTGCTCCTGAAACTGAGTTTGTACAAAGAGAACAGGTTCAAAGCCATCCTCCTCAAGTCTTTCTTTATCCCTGACAACAAAGTTCCAAATACTATGGACATATTTGAAAAATCTGTGCCTTCTCATTGTCAGTTTCACAAGGGGTGAGATGATCCAGATTTTCCCTTCAATGGGTCCTGGCAAACCTTCAAGGGTTGAATGGAAAGAAAGAATTCTGTTC
Organism: Hydrophis major; assembly: GCA_033807585.1. Taxonomy (NCBI): domain Eukaryota; kingdom Metazoa; phylum Chordata; class Lepidosauria; order Squamata; family Elapidae; genus Hydrophis; species Hydrophis major. The sequence goes on from CM066329.1 coordinate 44,239,909, forward strand.
CCAAAGGAATCATATTCTGTGAAGTGAACAAAGACATTGACTTGTCTCCACTTAGAGAGGGCATCCCTGAGGGTTGATGCATGTCCATTTGTTGAGAATTGTTGTGATATAACAACACAAATTCCATGCCTGACAAGCAAAAGAGTAAAAGTCTTCATGAAATTCTCTCCATTATCTGTGTCTGAAGCAAAGAGACCAATCAAGGTCCATCTGAAATTGATGAGCAGTTGCATAATTCCTGGGTACTGGATCCCTTCTTTGGGCACCATCCGGTGGAAAAAAGGGAATTGACTTTTATCACTAAGAGCCATTGAACCAGTTGCGTAACTCATCTTGAAAAAGTAATAAAGAATGCTGTATTATCTTTGGATGTCAGATGAAGTCCAAAATATTTGCTTTTAGCTAATACACTTGGTTCTCAAGCTTATTTTTAAATAGTTTATTGTTGATTAATCGTTTGGCTGTATCAAGATATAGAATATAGAAATCTGCCTGGGCTCCAGCATCCACCCCCATTTAAATCAGGAGTCTCTAGCCTCATCTCTCAGCAGTTAAAGAAGATTTATTAGGAGTGAACATGCGGGTGCTACCTGAGTGCAGCCAACTCTGAGAAACGTCATTCATTTCCCCCTTGACCCTGGTCTTCCCCCACCCCCTGTGTGTATATTCTCCAATGGGACACATCCATAGCCAAGAGTCATCCATCATGCTCTCCAGTAATAATCTTGCCTGCCAGAAGCTTCGGCCGCCTAGAAATTATCTATGAAAGCATTTAAGGAATGCTCTACTCCACCCCCCGCCCCTCCCTTTCTACTGGCAACTCTAAAAGACCAGAGAAATATTTTTGAGTTGACAAAATCATTATATTAATAAGACCATATATACAAATAGAATAAAGATACAATTCTTCTATCTCTGGAGTTCTGCAAATACAAGTCTGTTCATTATAAGAAACTTGGTAAATGTTCTATATTTATTCACTGTGTCCATCTGCTCACATCTTATTAAAGTAAATAGTATCCTATGATGTTGAATTATTTCTGTTTTGAAATACTTGGTAATTGTGACGGTATAATTTTAGCAGGTCATCCTTTTCAATGTGTCAACTTTCCCGAGGATAGCTATATCTTTCTCTGCTTCAAAATCCCAGATTTTTGTGCAGCAATCCAGTTACACAGTTATTTCCAGTTATTTTATTTGAGGGGCTGCCACAAAGAAGAGGGGACCAAATTATTCTCCAAATCACCAGAGGGCAGGCAAGAAATAATGGTTGGAAATGAATCAAGGAGAGAGAAACAACCTGGAATTAAGGAGAAACTTCTTAAACAATGATGACGACCACCTTCACCACTGGATGTTTTTTAGAAGAGACTGAACAGTCACTTGTCTGAGATGGTATAAGTTCTCCTGCTTGAACAGGGGGATGGACTAGAAGACCTCCAAGGTCCCTTCCAGCTCTATTCTATTCTATTCTGGATGCTCCATCACTAGAGGCTGTTGAGAAGAGATTGGGCAACCATTTGTCTGGATTGCACAGGGTGTCTTCCTGCAGGGGGTTGGATTAGAAGACATCCAAGCTCTCTTCCAACTCTGTTATTCTATGTTATACAAGACACAGAGAAACCAAAGATCTTATATAATTTGTCAGTTGCACACTCCAAGAGGTCTTTAACTGAAATTTTCTCTGTTCTACCAAATACAAATTTGGGAGCCTGTCAGTTTCTACAGCTTTAATTTTACACGAAAAATTATATGCCCTGATTTTAGACCATGAGCAAATTGCATAAATTCTCAAGTCAGCTCTGAGGGCAGCAGCTGAAGTCCTTTTATCCCTCCCTCAAATACTTCTCAGATGCTTTGATTGGGTTTATTCTAGTAAAGATAACAGTCCAACACCCCAAACAGCAGCTCTGTATAAAACCATGGGGGTTACCTTGGCCTTATATATATTTATAGATTGCTCATTGAGGTTAAGGACCATGGATAGCTGTGATTTTTTTTAAAAAAAATATTTTGGTGCCATTGCTCTAATTGAGTTCCTTTGATGATGTTGAAGCCGAAACCCAGTCTTAGAAAAAAAATAACCTAGATAATGAAATGTGTTAACAGCCATCTATAGTTATGAAATCATTTTCCAAAGACCACCATTTTTAACTTAGTTTGATTGATTAATACTGAGAGAATTATTATGAGGTTAGGAGTCAAGTCTTCTATATATCAGACACAATCAAATTTATGAGTATAATAATTACATAACATGAGCATATAGTCAGGCATTCATGTAAGTTTAGAACTTTAGGTATGTATACTTCTTCAATCCTTTGATAGTCCTGGTAAGTTGTTATACAGTTAAGTTGTATAACAATCAATCAAAAATGTCCTGTTGTCTCACTGCCTAGTAAGAATTGATCCTACTTCTCTTGGTTCCATTGAGCCCCCAAACCACACCCTCTAACAAGTGCTTGTATAAAATGCTTTGATCAGAGTCAACAGTCTGAGTTCCATTTTAAACACAATTTCCTCCATAATATTTCTATTCACCATGTCAGATGCTATGCTGAATTCTCTGAAGCAAGAAAATTACTGTTTCCCCAATTGAGATATTTTGTAATTTGATGATTCAAGATAAAGCTAATGTTAACAGTGGATTAACTCTACCTAGAGTTTGCTTGTTTTAATGAAAGGAATGCACTTTTCATCTACCCACTCTCAATTTGACTCAAGAGGAAACCAGCATATATTTTAGCCATAATATTTATTCGATGAACGGGTTTCTAATAATGGGGATCTTTTTAAATTCCACTCTTTATATATAGAAATTACTATTGCCATCTTCCACCCAATCGGTATATAGTAGGTGGTCTTATTTTTTAAAATAAACATGCCAGTAGAAGGATCTATCTGTAAGGTTATTTTTTGAATAGTTCACCCAGTAACTAATTCAGTCCTCTCCAGGGGCTCTATTGCCCCCCTCTTTTTAAATTAATTTGATCATGAATATATTAGGCTAAGATAACATCTTGGCTAAAGTGTTTGTACTTCTCTTTAAACAAAATGGTAGCATCCCTATGAGTCCATAAGACATTTGTGTTTTATCAGTTGAACCTAAGCTAACCCATGGGAATTATTTCCATGAATAAAATTCAAGAGCTGTTTTTTATCTACCACCCTACTCACTTTATCAGATAGAGAAAAACACACACAAACCTGTGGGACTTTGTAGATGCCCACTAATGTTGACATCTGGATGGAGATATCCCGCTTAGCTCCATCAAGAAGGGTAAAAATGTTGTCTTTCTTTCCACAGCTGAAGTTGGGAACATTGGCTTCACCAGTAGAGACCATGTCCAGCAAGGCATCTGAAGTGCCAAGTGTGTTCAAATAGTTGTCATGGATGTTGTGTCCAAGAGTAAGATTGTGTAGAAGCTGGGAGTTCCTATTTACAACTTGAATGGCAAAAATGTAGTGGAGGATTCTAGATTGTTGAGTAGATAAACTACTGTAAAAATATTCATGTTATAGTCATCATCATTAATAGAAATAATAAAACATTTATTCCTCTTTGCCTCAATAGGCTTATTAAATTTTAAGCCAATACTGATTCACAATCAGAATTAAATGGCTATCTCCATTTAATTTTTATGAGTGTTGAGAATATAGATAGTTCTCCATCAGAGTTAAGAATCACGAATACAAAGAATCATTGTTTATAGCAGCCCTAATTTTCATTTCTTCAGTAACCAGCATTCAATATCATCAATTCATTAAAACTAGAGCCATCATAAAATGAAGATAATGTTTCATAAGGGACCCAGAAACTCTAACATCAAGTCAACCTACATTTTAGTAGGATATAAATGAGCAGTTACAAACATATGGAAATGGGTTTTGCAGGGGTAACTGCAACCCTTTCAACAATTACTATAAACAAAAGTTAATATTCAAGTGGTGAATGAAGGCCTGGATAGAGAGAGGAGAATAACCTGGACTTCTTTCAGATATTTTTTTTGCCATATCCTTGGATTTCAGACTCTTACAGTAAAGAAGACAGAAAAGGGAAGCCATAGAAATTAAAACGATTTGGGAGATTAGACAGATCCTGCAATATACTGTACATTAGGGGTAAATAAAATATGGAGAAAAGAAAGAGAGTATCAGAACTACAGATGGAGAGAATGCAACTCCATCACACAGAATGACTTACGAATGTGATTGTATATTAGGAGGCATGTTGAAAAACAATGGTAATTGAGATATTATTGTTGCAGTGGTGACCACACTAATGAAATGGTCTCCTGGCCTATAATAGCTCCATGGCTTTTTTCTATCTTCCTCCTCCAAACTTAGCGGGCACTTCATTCTAAGCTTCCCACAGACTGGCTGGGACATCAATAGCATCAGAAGCAGAACCAGAAGGTTCATAATTCATAAGGCTGAATCAATCCCCTTTTTGTTTCTAAACAAGAACAAGAAGAAGAATTGGAAGAACCTGAAGCACTCTGACAAGGTGGAAATGCCAGTGGCTTTCATGATTCAGACAGAGACATACTGAGCTTCACCTGGAAAGGAGAGAGGTGCCTTCAGGAGCACATGCCTCTCCCGAAATTGTGCCATGTAACCTGAGGCATTTATCCTCTTCTGATGCAAGATCCCTTCCATGTTGTTTCAGAAAAGTCTCAAAGACCAGAATGGTGATTCATTGTAATCAGTACTTTCTCCTCTAGAGATCTAAACTTCTATAGGGCTCCACATGCAGAAGGTACCTGGAAAAAAACATGTTTGTGAAAAATCACTGGTACATCCCTTGGGACACTGTTGTGCTCCTTCCTGTCAGGTCTTGCCCAGAAAATAATGCTTGATGAAGATAATTCAGTACACAAGTGACTGACTTTTGCTGTCTTTCAATGTCTTTCAATAACACCACTGACAATACTGCTGCCCTACAAAGCAACTTTGATTATGTGTCAGAGTGGTCGAACAATTGGCACCTTCAAATTTCAACTAACATATGCTGTGTCTTACATATTGACAACAAAAATCAAAACAATAAATACAAACTGGATGGATATGACCTCGTAGATGACCCTCTCTCTGTCAAGGACCTAGGATTATTCATCTCAAATGATCTAAGCCCCAGAGCTCACTGAAACAACATTGTCAAAAAGGCATTAAGAGTTGTTAACCTAATTTTGCAAAGCTTCTTCTCCCGTAACATTGAACTGCAAACCAGGCCTTTGACAGACCAATTCTTGAATAGAGCTCATCTGCATCCACACTGTATAATGGACATTAATACACTTGAATGAGTCCAGAGGTAGTTCACAAGAAGAATATTCTACTCCTCTGCTTGCAATAGAATACCTTATGGTACCAGCATTGAAATTTTGGACCTAGACAACTTAGAATTATGCCACCTATGGTCTGATCTAAGCTTTGAACACAAAATTGTCTGCTACAACATTCTACCTGTCAATGACTACTTCAGCTTCAACCACAATAACACATGGTCAAAGAACAGATACAAACTCAAAGTGAACCGCTCCAAACTCGATTGCAGAAAATACATCTTCAGCAACAGAGAGGTCAATGCCTGGAACTCACTACCTGACTCTGTTGTTACATCCTCAACCCCCCAAAATCTTAACCTCAAACTGTCTACTGTGGACCTCACTCCATTCCTAAGAGGTCTGTAAGGGAATGTGCATAAGTGCACCAGCGTGCCTACCGTCCCTGTCCTACTCTTCCCATTTATTCGTACTCATTTATTATGTATATACTTATACCTGTTTATACTTATATGTTTATATGCTATGTTCATACTTACATTTGTTTTCTCATACATGCTTGACAAACTAAAATAAATAAATAAATAAACAAATAATAAATAAATAAATAAATAAATAAATAAATGTGATGATATCTTGTCTCCAAAGAAAGGAAGCAATCCATACACCTGAACACTTCCTAACATTAAGTGTAGGGCCTTTCTGCGATTTTCTTTACTATTAGATCTTCACACATTAATCCTGAACTGCAGTTGGTTTTAACATTGCTCATACCTGGAGTAAAATTTCATTTCTCACCTGTTCGAGAAAGCCAAGTTTTGAAAGGGAGCTGACAAAGGGGCAGGGAAATGTATGCCTGTGGACTGAATCATTGGATAAGGAAGGAGAAAGTTATACAGTGGATAAGGCTTTTTTTTTGTTTGATACCATTGTTTTTCCATCTTTATATAAACACTGAGATTCTTTATATTTCGAAGTTTCTTACTTTATTAAATCAACATTGAGTGGTGAGGTCTGCAGCAGAGATGGTCATGGTGCCCACCAGTAGTGGGATTAAATTTTTTTACTACTGGTTCTGTGGGCATGGCTAGGTGGGTGTGGCTAAGTGGGTGTGGCCATGTGATTGGGTGGGCATGGCTCCCCATGTTTTTTGGGCCTTCTGGGCATCAGGGAAGCCTCCTGGGGTGGGGCATTTTTGCTCCCAGAAGGCTTCCCTGGGGCTCAGGAAGGAAAAAAATGGAGACAGGGAGGGGCATGCAGCACCCCCCATAGGCTCTGTTTCAGGGCCTTTTGGGTGTCAGGGGGGCTGTGCCCCCCTCCATTTTTTGCCTTCCTGGGCCTCAGTTAAGCCTCCTGGGCGAAGCAATAAGACAGCGAGGGGAATCCCGGCACAGCTGATTATAGGAACAGCTGATTGTCGGGAGGGGAAAAATACCTTAAGGAGTGATTGGGTGGGGCGAGCATCAGGCGGGTGGAGTGAATGAGCATCGGGCAGGCAGGGCAAGCGAGTGAGTGGCAAGCGTCAGGCAGGCAGGGTGAGCAAGCATCCATCCCGCCTAGGAACATTTAATGATTATTCTATTAGTATTATTTAAAGAGGAGTATTCTTCAGCATCCATGTAATTTTCCCAAATGGGAAAAGACTACAAACTCTCTTTTTCCTCCTCTTACTCAGCTTTCATCCTGGACCGACAATTCCTATTCCTGGTCGCTCATGCCCTAATCACTTTCTGTCGTGACTATTGCAATGCATCCTTGAAGAGCATCCGGAAGCTCAAGTTGGTGCAAAATATAGCAGCCCTCATGGTTTTGTGCAGACCTCCATGTGCACATGTATCACCTCTCCTGAGGGAGCTGCATTGGTTGCCTATTTGCCTAGGTGCAGTTCAAGGTGCTGGTTGTCACCTTTAAAGCCCTTTATGACTAGATTTTCTGAGGGACCGTCTCTTGACAGTCACATCTACCCAACCCACTAGAGTGGAGAGGCAGGGAATGTTGCGGTTGCCATCCCTGAGGGAGATATACCTGGTGTCAGGCATTCCAGGGAAAATCCATTCCTGTCAGTAACTCCAAGACACACATCATCTCAAAGTACTTTTATTAGAACAGCACCTGGCACATGGTGTGGAATTCCAAAATTAATAGTTTCCCCTGGACTTCCCACACTATCCCAACCTACAAACCATCTCCTTTTTTTACTCATCATCATATCACATGAACTGATCCCCAAATTAAGTTCCAATTCTTTCTGCACCACATGCTTTAACCTTGAACTATCAAAAGAATTATATTTTGTCTACTAAGAGCTACTCAATAAACATCACCCCACTCCCACTTTCTCCCGCAAGGTGGCAGCAATGAATCATGATTCCATAGCTGACACCTGGTGTGACCCAGAAGAAAGGCCTTCTCTGTGATGGCTCCCTCTCTCTGGAACATCATTTGCCCCAGAGATTAGAACAGTCCCCACTCTGACACTCTTCTGGAAAGCGCTTCTGGAAGGTTCTGCCAGCAGGCCTGGGGAACGCAGAGCTGGATGGAGCCCATTAAATGGCTTCTGTGATGTGTTGTCGCTGGGGTAATGGATGTGGGAGCTTTTATTTTATTTTATTATTTTTTAAATTAGTTTTATTTTTATATATATGATGTTTTTATATCCCTGTAAGCTGCCTTGGGTTGCCATGTGCAAATAGGGAGCAATATAAATTTTCTAATACAAAAATAAAAATTGATATTTCTAGAAAACAAGGTAAATAAGATTTCACTTCAATCACAAGCAGTTTTAAAATAATCTCCAATTAGGATTCATATATGGAGATCTAATAGAAAAGAAAATCCCAAACTGGCCTTACTTTTAACATTAGGCAGGACTCAAGGCTATTTATTATTTAATTGGCATTAGAAGACTGGCAGCACTAGAGTTAAATGCCACCAATCTAAAATGTTATTGCTTCATTGAAAGAGCGCAGAGAAGAGCAACACAGATGATTAGAGGACTGGAGACTAAAACATATAAAGAATGGTTGTGGAACTAGGTGTGTCTAGTCTTACAAAAAGAAGGACTAGGGGTGACATGATAGCAGTGTTCCGATATCTCAGAGGCTGCCACAAAGAAGAGCGAGTCAAGATATTCTCCAAAGGGAAGGACAAGAAGCAATGGGTGGAAACTAATCAAAGATAGAAGCAACCTGGAATTAAGGAGGAACTTCTTAACAGTGAGGATGATTAACCAGTGGAACAGCTTGACTTCATAAAATTGAGGGCAGGAGAAAAAGCAACAGGTGGAAATCAAGGAGAGAAGCAATTTAGAACTGAGGAGAAATTTCCTGACAGAACAATTAATCAGTGGAGCAACTTGCCTCCAGAAGTTGTAAATGCTCCAACACTGGTTTTTAAAAAGAGATTAGATAACCATTTGTCTGAAGTGGTATTGGGTTTCCTGCCTAAGTGGGGTTGGACTAGAAGACCTCCAAGGTCCCTTCCAACTCTTCTATTCTATTCTATTCTATTCTATTCTATTCTATTCTATTCTATTCTATTCTATTCTATTCTATTCTATTCTATTCTATTTCTTTGGCTGATGTGGCCTCTGAACAGAAGATACCACATTGAAGGGCAGCAAAAGTCATTATTTGGGTGTTGAACTATCTTCCTCAATTATCATTTTCTGAACATGCCATGAGAGGAAAGAACACAACCACTACAGAACAATACTTCCTAGGAGGTGAATTTGTGATTTTTACTATCATGCTTTTCTCTGCAAATGGAGCCCCTAAGAAGTTTAGGCTCCCCAGAGGAGAAGTTGCTTCTCACTATTATATACAAAATTTCTAGAGAAGAAACAATTACATAAAAAGGTGTTATGTCTCACCTTTCTTCTTTACAAAAAAGATGAAAGAGAACAAACTCACACAAACACAGGCAGGCAAGCTGACTGAGACTTTACAGAGTCAATTCTTTATATGATGATGTCCTTGGCATTCCAACACACTCTGCCTGCCAAGTTCGAAAAGATAACAAGAAAAACTACTCACTGAAGATTCCAAAGCAGACCAGTCACAACGAAACCTGGAAGAGAAGTAAACTTTGTCCCGTACAAAGTTTCCGGAGAAAACACACCCACTTTTATCCCCTGTGGAGTGTGTCTCAATGACTCAGCTCACTCTCTGACCCTCCCATGCCTCCTACATTGCAGCTCACATTTCTTCCTACAACGCTGCCTAGGATCAAGCCAACATTCGTCCACTTGACTCCCTGTCAGGGGCTGCTCCGATATGCCCTCCTTCTCCTGATTAATCTCAGGCTGTTCCTCTCAGTTGTCTGATGGAACCTGAGGTATTATCAGGGAGGAAGGCATTGCCAGAGAGGAAGGTCCTGGGGAGGAAGGCATTCCCAGTTCCTCCTCCTCATCTTCCAAGTCCTCTTCCTCTAACAACACAGGCTCAGAAATTAGAGCCACAACAAAAAGGAAAAGAAATCTTGGTGCTTAAACAAATCCCAAGAAGAGTGAGAGAGCAGAGGCGAGATTATAAATTCTTGGTGAACCAATTAAACCCAAAAGGTATCATATTTATTTATTTTTTTTGGTAAAAGTTTTATTGATTTTAACAACAGACAAAAAACATATAAGACATAAAACATAACATAAAAAGATCATTCTTCATAGATTTACAGTGTATTGGTTGGTTTACCACTCCCTTTTGTGCATCCATTTCATAGTCATCAAAATAATTATATTACATAATAACTCACATTATCAATCATCAATAAAATATCCCAATATCATTATTGAACAATCATTTGACTATAATTTTACTAATTCATACTTAATTGAGATAACTATAATTAAGTTAAATTATTTTATAACAAATAGAATCATACGAAATCTATCTTAATAAAATATTCTTAAAAATTATCAAAACCAAGAAAAATTATATATTCATTATTTCCTAAATTTCTAAATATTCTATTATTATACTGTATTATCTAACCATTGATAAAAAAGATCCCAAACTTTAAAATTGTTTATCTTCTTATTCTCTAATTTCAAATGTCAATCTACTCATTTCAGCACATTCCAATATTTTCTTAATAATTTCTTCCTCTAATGGTATTTTCTCACTCTTCCAATGTTTAGCAAATACAATCCTAGCTGCTGTTAATACATTTACAATCAATTTTTATTATATATATCAGGTACAATTCCCAATAAAAAAATATCTGGTTTCAAATCTATGTGTTTCTTTGTCATTTTTTCCAGCCATATGCGAATTCTAGTCCAGTATTTCCTGGCCTCCTCACAAGTCCACCACATATGGTAATATGAGCCAGGTATCTGATGACATTTCCAGCATTTTTCAGATTTATTCTTGAACATTCTTGCTATTCTTGTCGGGGGAAAGTGCCACCTGTAAAACATCTTATACAAATTTTCTTTATATGCTGTTGACATTGTCATTTTATAATTTTGTGACCACAATTTTTGCCATTCCTCTAAATCAATCCCATATCCAAAATTCTTCCCCCAAACAATCATTGTTTCTTTAACTTGTTCTTCCTCTAATTTAATTTCCAACAAATAACTCTATAGTTTTTTAATCACTTTTTCATCAGTAGCTGTCAAAATCCTATCTAAATCAGTCAATTTATCATAAAATCCTTCTATTTTAGAATCTTTAAGATACCTTGCATGTATTTGCGCATATGAAAACCAATTCATCTTTATACCTTGTTCTTCTAAACTTTGCATCGTTTTAAGTTCACCCTTTTCATCCAATATTTCCCCATATCTAACTGTTTGTTCCTTCTTATAAGTTATAGGATATGAAAAAGCTTCAATAGTTGATAACCAAACTGGAATTTTCAAATAACATTGTTTCTTAATTTTCTCCCAATTCAACCATAACAATTCCCGTATATAATGCCTTCTAAAATAACCCTGTGATTTAGTTCCCTTATACCATAAAAAAGCATGCCAACCCAATAATAAATCATGACCTTCTAATGTCAACAATCTAGGCTTTCTTAACGTTATCCATTCTTTAACCCATATTAAGTTTGCAGCTTGATAATACAACTCCCAATTAGGAAGGCCAAATCCTCCTCTAATTTTAGCATCCTGTAAAAGTTTTAATTTTATTCTCGCTTTCTTGCCTTGCCATATATACTTCAACACAATTTTATTTAATTCTTCGAAGTAATCCTTACTTAACCTAATTGGTATTGTTTGGAACAAATATAAAATTCTGGGTGAAATATTCATCTTGATTGTTGAAATTGTACCTATCAATGATAATTGTAGGTTTTCCCATTTTTTCAGGTGAGATGCTATCTGCTGTTTAAGCTTACTATAGTTATTCTCTTTCAGTGTAGTACATCTTGAAGTCAAATATATCCCCAAATATTTAACTTTGTTCGTAACTTGAATTTTCAATAAATCTGCCAGCTCTTCTCTTTGTCTTAATAACATGTTCTTTGTCAGAATCTTTGTTTTGTCTTTATTTATTTTTAAACCAGCCATCTCACCATACGTCTCTATCTTTTCTAATAGTTTTAAAGCTGTCTCTAAAGGGTCTTCCAAAATAAAGACCAAGTCATCCACAAAGGCTTGCAATTTGAATTCCTCCTTTTTGACTTTCATTCCTTTTATGTTTATATCCTCTCTAATATTTCTATTTAAGACTTCCAAGGTCAATACAAATAATATCTCTTTGCCTTTCTGACTGTCTATATTTTTTAAAATAGAGGCCCCCTTTAATATTTTTTCTTAATATACATAAATACTTTTTTTTTCTCTTTTTAGGCTTTTTTCAGGGAGGAAGAAGGGGGAGTGGATTGAAGAAAGAAACTCTGTAACACTGCCAACTAGAGGCTTGGAAATATTCTGTTTGAAGTTGAAAAACTTTTGTTTGAAAAACTTTTCTCAAGGCTACTGGAAATGATAAGATAGAGGGAAGAGTACTGGAGGATGTTTATACAGGTGCTCTTTGGAACTTCTATTATTAAATGAATATTTGAAGTTTGGCTTTGAAATTTGTGGAGAAGTCAAATAAGAGCCTTGGATAAATAAAAGGCAGTGTGTGTCTTTTTTTTAAAAAATCCTTATTAATTGTTTCATCCCTCCCCTCCAACCCCACACTATTTTGTAATATTGACATATTTATTTTTTTATCTTTTATTATATCTCATTTTTATTTTTTATTTTTAAAGGGGAAAGCCTCAGAATATTCTTTTTTTTTTTTCATGGGGATGTCTGCCTTTTGATTTCTATTTTTGACTTATTTTTATGGCTTTTTTTCATTTTCTGAGGTTTTTCAATTGGATTAAGGTGGGAAGAATTTGAAGAACTCTCTTTTTCTTTTTTCTTCTTCTCCTTTTTCTTTGCTTATTATTTTTTGATATTATTGGGCTTTATTTTGCTTCTTTTTTTCTCTTCATTTTTTAATTTTTACTTTTGAATTATATTTGCATATTTTACAATTGGATTAAGGTCTTGAAGAACCTGAAGAATTTTTTTTTCTTTTTAATTTTGGGCTTTTTACTTATTACTGGTTTTGTTTTTTGTTTTTTGTGGTGTTTTCCTTTTTTTAAATTGGATTATAATTGGCTACCTCACTAATTGGATTAAAAGACCCGGAAGACCCTGAGTTATCGAAATGAGTAAGAAAATTTTACCTTCGGGCATCTCAACTTCTGCTCCTGTCTCCCCATCATCTGGAGGACGACTCTCAACAATGGTGAAGCAAGACAAAGCGCAAGTGGATTTAACGATGGTTATGCAAGGAATACAAGATCTTAAAATAAGTATGGAACAAAGAATGGAGAGTATTGACCAAAGAATTGGAAAGATGGATGAGAAACTTGAAAATCTTCAACAAATGATGGTGAAACATGATGAGAGGATCCAAAAAATAGAAGAGAAAGACAAGCAAAGAGATGATACAATTGGGAATATCGATAACAGATTAACAATGGTTGAACAAGAAAAAAGTGGGATGTTGAAGTGGGAGATGGACAGGTCAGAATTTTATCTTAGATTCCAAAATATCGAGGAAGAAAAAGGACAAAACTTGGTGGCAGTAATGATTGAAATTCTGGCTGGAGTCTTGGAAATAACAGAGGAAAAGATGATGGATGGAGTAGATGAGATATATCGAGTCTTCACAAGATATGCGATGAGGAACCAATTACCAAGAGAGGTCCATGTTAGATTCACTAAAAAAACTATTAAAAACCAAATATTACAAGTGGTAAGAGAGAAGGGGTTGAAATATAAAGGCAAAGAGATTCTGGCCTTAAAACAAGTACCTAGAAAAGTGAGAGAGATTAGAAGAGAGTATTGATTTTTGACTAAAATGCTATTGAAAAAAGAGGTGAACTATAAATGGCTTATTCCAGAAGAATTAATGTTTACATGGCAAGAACAGAGACACAGAATTCATTCAATTGCGAAAGTAGAAATGTTTTATAAGGAATTTTTCAAAAGAAGAGAAATGGAGACAGAAAAAGAAAAGATTTTAACTGAATTTGAAGAGGACCAAATGGAGATGGAAAAAGAAGAAGGCGCAATAGGTGGACAAATGGAGACCAAAGAACATCGTGAAATAAGATCCACGAGAGCTGTTAGACCTAAATATAAAGTATAACCACGGGGGAAAAAAAAGCTGATTTCCATGAATATAAATGGACTGAACTCAGCTATCAAAAGAAGGAAAACTTTTAATAAATTAGAGAAGCTAAAATTTGATATAATTTGCTTACAAGAAGTACACATTAAAAAACAACATGAACAATTATTGATACGACCAAAGTTAGGGAAAATATTTACTTCTCTGACTCATTGTAAGAAAAGAGGAGTGGTTTTGAACGTTAAGAAACCACTCCAACCAAATTGATTTATACTGATGAAGACGGAAGAGTATTAATAGTCGAAATAGTGGATAATAATATAAAAACACTCTTGGTTGCAATTTATGCCCTAAATGATAAACAAGAAGAATTTTATAAAAAATTACATATGAAAATAATTGAACTGGACTATGTTAACATACTTATGATGGGGGACTTTAATAGAATTGTAGACAATAAACTGGACTATACAGTAAAAACAACATGACAAAATAGGAAGACTCTCCCTAAATCCTTTTTTAAAATGACAGATGAATTAAATCTAAAAGATATATGGAGAGAAAGAAATGCTAAAACTCAACAATATACTTTTTATTCAAACAGGCATTTATCGTGGTCCAGAATAGATATGATTTGGACATCAACAGAATTATTATCTAATATTCAAGAAATAAATATTGAAACAAGTACATGGGCAGACCAAAATCCAATGACAATTAAATGGAAAGGACAAAAAAGAAGATCTAGATGGACATTAAACAATACTATTCTAAAGGAAAAAGATTTTACACAATGGATGGCCTTCTTCTTCAATGAAAACAAAAAAGAAGATACTTCAATACAGAATGTTTGGGATACAATGAAGGCATATGCAAGAGGATTAATAATTGACTATACAAAGAAAAAGAACATTAGGAAGAGGCAAATGATTAAAGCTCTAGAAGATGACCATAAAAAAATGTTAAAAGAATTACAGAAGATGCCACAGAAAAAAGATATCAAACTTAAAATGGACATAATTAAACATAAAATGGATCAAGCAGAGAAAGAACAACTGGCACAAAAAATTAGAAGTGCTAAACAGAACTATTTTGAAGATGCAAATAGGCCAGGTAGATGGTTAACATATAAGTTGAGAAAAGAGAAAGAGTCAAGGAAAATATCACAGTTAATAGATGATCATGGTCAAATTTGTTATGGTAATAAGGAGAAAAAAGCAATCATTCAAGATTTTTATGGACAATTATATAAACAAGAGGATCTTGATAAGGAAAAAATTAAACAGTATTTACAAAATGCTAACCTACCTAAGATACCTGATGAAACTCGGAAAATGTTAGAAAGTGCTATAACAATGATGGAATTAACCGAAGCACTCAACAGACAGAACAATGGAAAAGCACCAGGACCAGTTGGTTTCCCGGCAGAATTTTATAAAACATTACAAGAATCATTGAGCATCCCACTGTTAGAAGTCATGAATGAAGTTATGATAAATAAGAAAATACCTGAAACATGGTCAGAAGCTTATATTACACTGATTCCAAAAGAAGGGGTTGACCCATTACAAATTAAGAACTATAGACCTATTTCCTTATTGAATGCAGACTAAAAAATCTTTGCTTCAATCTTGGCAGAAAGGCTTAAAAAATACCTAAATAACTTTATTCACTCTGATCAGAATGGATTTTTACCAAAGAGACAGATTAAAGACAATATGAGGGTAATCCTGGACACATTGAAATATTATGAGGCTCATCCAGAAAAACAAATGGCTTTGATATTCTTAGATGCCCAAAAGGCATTTGATAATGTGAACTGGAGATTATGTTATTACTATTGGAACAGATGGGCTTTGCTAGAAAATTTATCCAAGCAATAGAAGCCATATATTATATGGTGGAAAAGTAGGCCGCGCATTCACATGCTGCAGCTCAGTGCTCAGTGCTCTTCGGCTTGGTGTTTTTATGGATGTTTTTGTATGGATTATCTTGTATTGTGAATACCTCCTGCAGGATGAACATACTTTACAGCAATTGTGAGCTTGTGAAGATTGGACTACAAAGCAAACAAGAGATAACAGCTAAGTTTGTTTGGAAACATAACATACCGTCAGAGGTTGCAAGGCTCCCCGGCTCTCTGTGGATTGTGGTTCCGGTGAGAGAGAGGGTGAGAAGGAAAAGAAGACGAAGGGAGAGGGGGAAGAAAAGAGGCTGCAGGGCTGGTGTTTTATACAGGCTGCAAAGAAAAATGAAGCGGCTACCGCTCCCAAGTCTCTTTCTGACTAATGCTAGATCCGTGGCAAATAAGATGGATGATTTAAGGTTGCAGGTCTCTTCAAGTACGTTCGTGAAAAGCTGTTGTGTGTTGTTAATCACTGAAACCTGGTTGAACCCCACCATTCCGGACATTGTTATTGAGATGGACGGTTTTTTATTACATCGGCTGGACAGAGACAGAAATGTGGGGAAGTGTAGAGGAGGTGGAGTGTGTATGTTTTTGTTAAAGAGACTTGGTGTACGAACTCAGAGGTTATAACACGTCACTGCTCTTTGGAGCTGGAATATCTGTCTGTTAGATGCAGATCTTTCTATCTTCCACGGGAATTCAGCATTGTTATTATTCTTGCTGTTTACATTCCGCCGGATGCAAATGTAGATTTGGCTTTGGGCTTCCTGGGTGATGAAATCGGCAACTTGCAAAGCAAATTTCCAGATGCTGTATACATTATTGCAGGAGATTTTAATCATGTAGATCTTCATGTGGTCCTCCCTAAATTCCATCAACATATAAGGTGTGCTACTAGGGTGTCGAACACCTTGGATAAGGTCTACATGAATATTGCAAATGGATACAGGGTATTACAATGACCACATCTGGGCCAGTCGGATCACTTGTCCCTGCTTTTAGCCCCGGAGTATATTCCTCTGAGAAAACAGGCAGGGTCGGTAGTCAAGACGGTGAAAAGCTGGCCAGAGGGAGCAATGGAGCAGCTAAAGGACTGCTTCGAACAGACAAACTGGGAAGTTTTTGATCATCCTGATCTCGACGATCACACGGCTGCGGTGTTAGAGTATATGGCACACTGTATTGATATTGTCACGGTGGATAAACGAATCCGGGTTTATCCTAATCAAAAACCTTGGATGACCGGGAAGGTTAGACGCTTGTTGTATGCAAGAAACAAGGCTTTTAAGTCTGGGAATGATCTGGATTATAGTGCTGCAAGAACGAACTTGAGGAGAGGCATTAAGCAGGCTAAGGCCAAATACAAGAGGAGAATTGAAGATTGCTTTCTCAGTAATGACATGAGGCAGGTTTGGCAGGGGGTTCAATAACTAACGAACTAAAACGCAAAAAAAGGTCTCTGCGGATGGTAGTGCGGCGGTGGTTGAGGAGTTGAACAACTTTTTTGCTCGATTTGAAATCCATCAAACTGAAACTGTCCCTTTGCCATCATTTACTCAGCAGAGCCTCCCCTTCATTGTGAATGAGCAGGATGTGAGGCAGACAATGAAGGCGGTTAATTCCAGAAAGTCGGCTGGGCCTGACTTAATTCCTGGTCGGGTGGTAAAAGATTGTGCTGAACAGTTAGCTGGGGTATGGACCGGAATTTTTAATCGATCCTTGACACAATGTGTGGTTCCTGTTTGTCTCAAGGCTTCCACCATCATTCCACTGCCTAAAAAGTTGCCCACAAATGGTCTGAGCGACTATAGGCCGGTGGCACTAACTTCTATCTTAATGAAGTGCTTTGAGCAGCTAGTTCGAAATTATATTATCTCCTGCCTTCCCGATTGTTTTGATGGGCTTCAGTTTGCTTACAAAAAAAATAGATCAACCGAGGATGCAATTATCACTGTGCTTCACATGGCCTTATCCCATTTGGAAACACCGGGGAATTATGTAAGAATGTTGTTCGCAGATTTTAGTTCTGCTTTTAATACCATCATGCCGCACAGATTAATAGCTAAGCTTAAAGATCTAGATTTTCCAGATTCTGTTTGCTTATGGATATTGGACTTTTTAACAAATCGTCCACAAAGAGTTAAGTTGAATGACTATATTTCTACTGTCAAGACACTTAGCATTGGCACTCCACAAGGCTGTGTCCTTAGTCCACTTTTGTTCTCCATCTATTCATCTGATTGCACAAATAAACATCCCAACAATAGGATAATGCAATTTGCAGACGATACTACGCTTGTAGGACTTATTTCTGGGGATGATGAGTCTGCATATCGGGATGAGGTATTACAGCTATCCCGTTGGTGCAAAAATAATAATCTTCTATTTAATATCAAGAAGACCAAGGAGGTTATAGTGGACTATAGGAAAAAAAGAGCAGACATTCAGCCACTGTATATAGAGGGAGTTCGTGCGGAACAGGTGGTTGAATGTAAGTTTCTCGGGACCATCATTACAAATAACCTGACCTGGAGTGCAAACACCGCTGCTTTAATTAAGAAGGCACAACAACGGTTGTATTTACTAAGGATTCTTAGGAAACAACAACTGGCTGAGAGTCTATTAACTACTTTCTATCGGAGTTCAATTGAGAGTATATTATCCTACTGTCTCTGTGTATGGTTCTTGAGCTGCACAGTGGCAGAGAAAAAGGCAATTCAGAGGGTGATTAAGACGGCCCAAAACATCATTGGCTGCTCACTTCCCTCTTTGGAAGAACTGTATAGGAATAGATGTAGGAGGAAGATACTTAATATATTGAATGACTCCTCTCATCCGGGACATCAGCTCTTTGAACTATTACCATCGAGAAGGAGATTTAGGGTATTAAGAACAAGGACGACCAGATTTAAGAACAGTTTTTATCCAAGTGCAGTTTTGAGTTTGAATGCAGGGTCATAAGATTTATGTGGAAGTGAATGGCTGAGAGTAATGGGGTTTTACATTTTTAAATTGCATAGAGATCATTGTATGGTCGGTTGTGTTTAGTTTTAATTTATTTTAATTTTTTTTCTTTTAGTGGTGTTTGTCCAGTTTTTACTTGTGGAAGAGCACCTCATTTCTTTGCATCCGCTTGCAAGTGTAATGACAAATAAACTCTCATGTCTTATGTCTTATAAGCAAATGGCAAAAGTAATGATAGATGGAGAATTCACAGACTCTATCAATATTAAAAAAGGTACAAGACAAGGATGCCCATTATCTCCAAAAGGTATCATATTTAGATGGCTAATCCCAGAGGGAATGATAATCACTTGGGAAGAAAGAAAAAATAAAGTCGACTCCATGGAAAAAGCCCCAGAATTCTACGAATGATTGATAGGCCATGAAAATTGAGTAGTAGAGATGAGTGTCAGTCTGTGCTCCCTCCAAAATCCAAGATTTTGTGGCTAGGCCAATTGCTAGGCCAAGAAAGAAATACTCAGACTCCATGGTTAGAGCAAAGTTATCCTTTTACTGGAAAATAAAGTGAAAGCTACAAATTTAATTCCAAATCTGAGAAATTGGTGCGCAGATTACATATACAAAGGAATGGAAATGTTCCCACCCCCCCAAAGTCCAAATGACTTTTCCAATTAAAAGTTCTGAATATGATCATGTGGCCATCTCCAGGTGGTGATGAGGCTTCTGTCCATTGACCTTGACATATTTTGATAAAAGTTCGCAGTTGCGCAAAGGGGATAGAAGCTAGCCAAGAAATGGAAAATTAAAGACAGGAATCCCCCTCCCCTTGCTACCCACAGCAAAGGAATGCATAACACCTCCAGTTTTCTTCCCCTCCAAGTTCCCCCCTCCCTCCGTTGCTAATGACATCCAAAAGAAATAGATTGGCATAGCAGCAGAGAAGATGCAATAGTTAGGATGCAGAATATATATATTATGGAAGATATCTTGAGGCTGACATTCGGACCCCTAGAAGAAGGACATTAGTCCCTGTAAGAAAAATTAGCATAAACATATGTTAACATTTGCATACACTTCTATGGTTTATCAGGGTATTTGGCATAAAAGTCCTTGAGCAGTTCAGGAGCCCTAATGTCTCTCTCATTTACCCATTCAGCATAGGATGGAGGAAAATGTTTCCAAGCTACAAGACATTGGATACGACCCCTCCATTTCCTAGAGTCTAAAATTTCTTTAATCTCGAAATGTTGTTTACCCTCAATCAACAATGGTATGGGGAGATCAGTCTGGGTCGGTCTCAATGTACAGGTATGTTCGGGTTTTAACAAACTGACGTGGAAAACTAGATGAATACGATGAAGAGTCTTTGGTAAAGTCAACTGAACAGTCACAGGATTTACAATCCACTCAACAGGGAAAGGGCCCACATACTTAGGACCCAACTTCTTCGATTTCTGGGTAGTCTGCAAATATTTAGTCGAGAGGAATACTTTGTTCCCCATTTGATAAGACTTCTGCGGGGCTCTCTTTCTGTCAGCAAATTTCTTATGAGATTGGTGCGCCTTGTCCAAGCTTTATGAGCGACTGGCCAATTAAGTTGAAGTTGAGATATTCAGTTGTCCAACGACTGGACATTGGGCTGTTCACGAGGGAGCTCAGGTATGGGCACAAAATCTTGCCCCGTTGCCACTTTGAAAGGAGTAAACCCCGTACTGCTGTGGACAGAGTTATTATATGCCACCTCCACAAAAGGCAGTAGATCCGTCCAGTTGTTCTGCTGATAGTTTATGTAACACCTGAGATATTGCTCTAGCACCCCATTAGTTCTCTCACAAGCCCCTTTAGTTTGGGGATGGTGGGCGGAGCTTAAGCTCTGGGTGGAGCCTATTAACTTCAAAAGTTCCCTCCAAAAGTTCGAGGTAAATTGGACCCCTTGGTCAGAAACTACATGCTCAGGAACACCATGCAACTTGTAGACATGTACAATGAACATTCTGGCCAATGACTTCACCGAGGGAATCTTGGAGCAAGGGATGAAGTGGGCTTGTTTGGAGAACTATATCTCTCACAGTGCCTGAAAATAATCACTGAACTGATTAGATTGGCCAAACTTGTTGGCCTCCTGTAACTCAAGTAGATTGATATAGTTCCCTTGCTTCTCTTTGGATTCCTTCTCAAAAGGATCCAAGCTGAATGGATCCTTGTTGGGAGTTCATACCTGCCATGGCTGCAGCCTTGGAGCCCCTAACCTGTCTTCACTCTCCTTCCTTCTCCTCCTGGATCTGGAGGAATACGCAGCATTCAAGACATGGGCCAGAGTCTGCATGACACTATGAAAATGATGGAAGTTATTGACCCACATCATCATGGTTCTTTTTGCTTGGGTCTCCAGTGGTGCTTTCTCTGCGCATCTTTTCCGGTCTTTGGCAGAAAAGATGTGCTTTGAAAAAGAACAGTGAAATGTCTAGTCTCTAAAGGGTGGATCCAGAAAGAAATCAGGCTCGTAGCCATCATTTGGTTACCTTTCTTTACTCTAAAGTCAACAGTCCAGATACTATTCACATATTTGAGAGCTCTGTGCTCTTTCAATGGATATAGTCCGATGAGTGTTGTGATCCAGACTTTCCCTTCAATGGGGCCTGGCAAACGCCTAAGTGTAAAATGGAAAGGAAGAATTCTATCCAAAACAGCACCATATTCTATGTAGTGAACAAAGACGTTGACTTGCCTCCACTTAGAGAGGGCATCTCTGAGGGGTACTGTGAGTTGAATTGTCGATAATCGTTGTGACATAACAACACAAATTCCATTCTTGACAAGAAAAGGAATAAAACTCCTCATGAAATTCTCTCCGTTCTCCGTGTCAGAAGCAAAGAGACCAACCAAGATCCATCTGAAGTGGAGGAGCGCTTGGACAATTTCTGGGTAGAGGAACCCTTTTTTTGGGAAAAGCCGGTGGTAAAAGGGCAATTGACTTTTATCATGCAGCAACTCTGAAAATAAATCAAAACTGATCTGAAAAAGCAACAAAGAATGCTGTGTTATATTTGGAATCAGATCCCATTCCAAAATATCAGCTTTACAGAAATCCAATTTTGTTTTCAATAACTTATCTGAGTAGTTTATTGTTATCCCATCATTTTGTCCATATTCGTGTCAGATGTACTGACAAAGTCTAGCTTGAGGGTGTATCTGGATTGGAAGGATTTGTGAGTGAAACATTAAACAATACTATCTATAATAATAGATAAAAGAAAATAGTACTAGTGCTTAGATTTATATAACGCTTCACAAAGCTTTATAGCCCTCACTAAGCAGTTTACAAAGTCACCATATCGCCTCCAACAACCTGGGTCCTCATTTCACTGATGTTGGAAGGATGGAAGGCTGAGTCAACCTTAAACTGGTGAGAATCGAACTGTCAAACAACTGGCAGTTGGCAGTCAGCATAATTAGCCTGCAGAACTGTATTCGAACCACTGTGCCACTATGACTCTTATAAAATAAGCTAAAAAGAATAAGAATAAAGAATGCAAATCATATTTTTGTAACACCCATATGGCAATTAGATCTGCAAATCTCAACTTAAATGTGTTGTTCAAATAAAAAGCCATATTATATGTATTTTTTGAATTTTCAACAAACAGGAAATATGCTTTAATATAAGGATCCCAATAGGTTGTTCATCTAAACTGCAGTTGAAGATACTGATCTCTTTCTTATACAATTGATCTTCAAATAATAAATGTGTTTTATCTATCTCTGGAGTTACATAAATACAAGTCTGTTCACTATAAGAGTTTTGATTAAATCTTTCATATTTAAACCTTCTCTCCAGCTTCTCAGACCTTGCTTGAGTAAATACCATCTTAAGATGTTTTGGCATGGCTGTTTTGAAAAATTTGACAATTTTGAAATACATTTATAGCAGCTCATCCATTTTAATGTGCCATTGTTATTGAAGATGTCTGTATCTTTCTCTGCTTCAATATCTGATTCTTTTGTGCAGCAAGTTTTTAGTTTGTTCTCCAGTTGCACAGGAAAGCCACAATTCTTAATATTATTTTTCAACTATACTAGTCAAGAAGTCATTTATGGAAATTTTGTCTCTTTTAAAAGATGGAATTTTGGGAGTCTGTCCGTTTCCATAGATTTAATGTAACACCGATAATTGGGCATTGGATTTTGAGGTACTACACTTTGAGCCAGAATTTTGAGGTACTATACTGCAAGCTTTCCGCAATCTAAATGTAGTTCCACTGAAGACCAAATTTGGAGTGCTCTTGGACAGCCAAAATTCTGCTTGTTCTTCAGCAAGAAATTATTTCTTCATCTACCCACTCTCAACTCTACTCAAGAGGATCTGAGCATATATTTTAACCGCAACATCTATTAGACAATGGACCCATAATTGCTAGGGTCCTTCTCTTCCATTTTTAATATATGGAAAAGTACTATTGCCACCTTCAACCCACCTGGATATGATAAGAATTATTGATATGGCTAAATGAACCTACCAATAGAGGAAAGCACCATTGGGGATATTTTTTTTAAAGTTTAGCTACTAAAAAGCCCTCCGGGAGGGGGGGGCTGTATTTTTCTTCAAACTTTTCACAATGAACTTCATCATGAACATTTTAGGGCAAAATTTGTTGACATACTGGGTAATATACTTATATTTTTTTAAAAAATAAAGTGGTTAATTAATCATAGTGTTTCTTTCAAGTTCATAAAACATATGTGCTTATCAACTATGGGTAAGAAAATCCATCTGGTGGATTCTTCTAATGAATCTGGGATTTGCTTACCATTGAATATGTCTGTATTTTTATTAAGATTATGTACAAAATATGAGCTCGCCATCTCTGCTTCATCTTCCTTTTGTCCAGAAGAGCCTTTGATTAAACACAGAGCCTCTTCTCACCTTCTCAAGTGTGAGATCCAAAGCAATGACGATGATGTCATGAGAGGATATCACTGCTTTGATCCTTGCCTCCTAAACACTGTGGATCCCAATCCCTAACCATGACACCTACAATGGCCATGGTAAGAAGCAGTTCCTCAGTTCTGAAGTGAAGGTATCACATAACAATCCATCACCCCACTCAATTTACCTATAGAAAAGTACACATACAAACCTGAGGGATTTTGTTAGGTGCCTCCTAATGTTGACATCTGAATGGAGATGTCTTCAGGAGCTGCATCAACAAGAGTCAAAATGTTGTCCTTTCTTCCACAGCTATAGTTGGGAACGTTGGCTTCTCCAGTAGAGAGCATGTCTAACAACGCTTCTGACATACCAAGTATGTTCAAATAGTTGTCATGGATGTTGTAACCAAATGTGAGATTTTGTAGAAGCTGGGGAGTCTTGTTGACCACTTGAATATTAAAAATGTAGCGTAGTATTCTTAACTTATCAAAAGGGAAACTAATGAAAAAAATGTTCATGTTATTATCATCAATGGAAACAATAAAATCCTTTTTTTCAATTTAATTTTCCTTGTCTCCATAAGCCTTTAGTCTTGAGCCAATACCAGAGGCAAATGACAGTTACCCAGCACTATTTCATTTCAATCAGTGTTTAGGGGAGATGGGATGAGATGGGATGGTTTCCCATTAGGATTAAAAATCACAAATAAATAATTCTTTGCAGCAGTACTAATTCTCATCTGCCAAAGTAACCAGAATTCAAAACCATTCCATCCTTAAAGTAGAAACATTGAGCCCTTATGATCCAGTGATTAAACTGCAGTATTGCAAAGCAAACTCTGCCCACAACCAAGAGTTCCATGTTGGCATGATTCAGCCTTGCATCTTTCTGAGGTTGGTAAACTGAGGTCTCAAATTGTTGAGGGCAATATGCAATTAATGCTTCTACTTGTAAACTACTTAGAGGGAACTGTTAAAACTCTATGGAAAAGTATACAAGCTAAATGCTATTGCTATTGCTATTGCTGAAATGGCAAGAGGCCATTTCATAAGTAACCCAGAAAAGCAATTCTAATATAAAATCAGATTCTGTTCCTTAAAGGATCAGCCACTGAACAAGCAATTATAAATATGGAAATGGCCTAGGCAGTGGCAACTACAACTCATTCAATAACTCAGTTGGAATTCAAGTGATAGGTCAGGACTGGATGGAGAATAGCATATAATCTGGATGGATTTGACTTTTTTTTCCTACGAAATAAGACAAAGGAGAGATGCAATGGGAATCAAAACAATTCAAAAAATTAGACAGGTCCTGCAATGAAGGCATAAGTGGAATAAGAAAAGAAAGAGAGTGTTCAGAACCATGAAGGGAGGAAATGTAATCCATCGGTTTGAATTACTTACAATTCAGGCTGACTAGAAGGAGCCATGTTGAAAGGCAACGTTGGCGTACGTGATATTTTAGTTCCAGTGGTGATCATACTAATGAGATGGTCTCCCGGCTTGTAATAGCTCCATTGTTTTTTTCCATCCTGGTGCTCAAAATTCAGGGAGCACTTTATTCTCAGCTTCCCAGAGACTATCTGGGACACCAGCAGCATCAGAAGTAGGAGGTCCATAATTCATCGGGCTGAATCAATCCCCTTCCTGTTTCAAATAAAAGAACAGCAAGAAGAGTTAGTTGAATTCAAAGCACCTTCACAATATGGAAATTCTAGCGGCTTTCATGATTCAGACAAAGGCAAACTGAGCTTTATCCAGAGAGAAAGATACACACAAGAACTAAATCTCTGCCTATCCTTTAATTTGTACCACAAGGAGCAGGGCTTGAAGCATTTATCAATTTTCTGATGCAAGATCAGGATGCAAGATGGTGCTTCAAGGGTGATGTTTACCTCAAAGAGAGTCACTGATGCAAGATCAGGATGCAAGGTGATGCTTCAGGGTGATATTTACCTCAAAGAGAGTCACTAGAGAAGTACCAGAAGAGGCCTCAAAGCCAAGAATTGTGAAAATTACAGTGAAAAGCAAATTCTCCTCTGGGAATCCTAAACTTCTTAGGGCTACATTTGCAAAGGAGTAGCTGGAGAAAAGTATGTTACTGAAAATAAATAAATCAATAAATCACAAATCCATCCCTCGAGGCATTGTTCTGTAATGGTTGTGGTCCTTTCCTGTCAGGTCTAATGCAGACAGTTGATGCTGGAGGAAGTAGTTCACCACCCAAATTAAATTAATCAGAAAAGAGCTGGAGGTCATCTAGTCCAACCCCCTGCAGGAGTCCAAATTCCTCTTGAAATTTTTAAGAGGAGTCTGGACAGCCACTTTTCTGAAATGGTATGTGTTATGTTGGTGGATCGGTCCCAAGGAGAGACGTGAGACCAGTGACTTTCAAGCTCTTTTTATTAGTTGGTAGATCGGCTTCGCATCAGATTGGCGGTGGCTTATATAGAACTTGTGCCCAGCGCCACAGCCAATGGCAGCCGTTCGAATCTCCTGCGATCGGCTGGGCGAATCGCGGTCGATCCGTAACGGCCAATCATTGCTGTACACTTAGCCAATCCGAATGCTGTGTGTCCTAGCCAATCAGAATGCAGGGTTACAAGAATGAAAATACAGAACACCCCTCCACTCTTGGTATGGTCCTACATGACGTAGTCCCATAAGTAGGCGGGGCTCCGAACTTGTCGAGTGGACCTGCGCAGGTTAATTGTCGCTTGATCTCCGACCGGTTCGGTTGGGTTCTGTGTTGCTCCCTGCCTCATCAATGGAACCGCCTGGAAGGGTGAGTCAGGCCTTTTGCCGTAGCTCCCTCCCGGTCTACTCGGGTTGATCGAGCTGCTGGCTTTGCTTTTCCTGCCTGGTCTTTCCGGGCTGGTTGAACTTGCTTGGCTGCTCCTTCCAGACGAGGCTTTGAGATGGTCGTCCGTTGGTGTCTCTTCTGGTGAGTATTGTTGGTTTCTTTCTTGTTGGGTTTGTTTGTTTGGTGTTGTGGGTTTTCCCTCTCTTTCTGGGCTGCTGTTTGGGTTTCCCCTTCCTTCTTCGGGTTCTTTGTTTCTGTGTGTCTGCTTCTTGGTTGTATTTCCTGTGTTAGCTCTTGATCTTAGCTGATCGATGTGTTGCTTCCATGCTCGTCCGTCGGTTGTTTTTAGCCAGTACGAGCGGGGACCTGTTTTCTGGGTTATCATTGCTGGTACCCAGAGTGGGTCCCCTGTGAGGTTCCTTGTGTATACTGTGTCGCCCAGTGCGAATGTTTGGTGCTTGCTAGATGAATTGGGGGGGGGGGTTCTGGGTTGTACGTGGGGTGCAGCCTGTCTAGTGGGGACCTTAATTTCCTCCCCATTAATAGTTCTGTCAGGAACACGGCCCTTTTTTTCTGTCCATTCGCATCCTTAAGGTTGCTGCTTTCCAGGAACATGAGGAATCTATCGATGTAGGATTCCCAGTCCTCTGCAGCCTGGTTGAAGGGAGCAGGTGGCGCGGTGCTGCTGGCCATCTTGTTGGTTGCTTGTACCGTGGTGCCACGTGCGTGGTGGGTCTTTGCCTCACGATCCCACCTTCATCACTAGTGTTATGTTGGTAGATCAGTCCCAAGGAGAGACACGGGACCAATGACTTTCAAGCTCTTTTTATTAGTTGGTAGATTGGCTTCACTTGCATTGGATCGGCAGTGGCTTATATAGAACTTGTGCCCTGCGTTGCGGACAATGGCAGCCATTCGTATCTCCCGCGATCGGCTGGGCCAATCGCAGTCGATCCATAACGGCCAATCATTGCTGTACACTCAGCCATTCCGAATGCTGTGCATCCTAGCCAATCAGAATGCAGGGTTACAAGAATGCAAATACAGAACAGTATATAAGTGTTGTGTTCACCTTGTTTTTTTTGTACATCTTCTGAAGTCCAGCTAACATCAGAATAATGACTTCTGTTATGGACTAAGCCAAAGCATCAGTAACAACCCTAATAGCTTTACTTTAACAGCAGGCTCATAATCCTGCACTTCTCATTGGCCCGCAAATAGCGAGTCGTGATTGGTTGTTTCTGGCCGATCTGATTGGCTGACAGCGGGTCACTCTGATTGGATGCTTGTTAGAGCGGTAAACTCAAATCATTGGTTGTTGTGAAAGCAGCCAGCTCTATAAAAGAGCTGCTGCTGCCCAAGTATTTTGCTCTGTTCTGAAGTCACTAATAAAGAGTTGAAGTCACAGTTCGATGTCTCGTCTCCGTTCCTTGCGCCCATGCTCAGGACTTAACACTGGTAACGAAGATGGGATGCAGAGAAAATAGAGCTGACTAAACACTCATCGAACAAGACAGAGCATGTGGCTGAGAGCGCATGCAACAAACGGCAGGATGACCAGCGGCGCCATACCATCTGCTCCATTTGACCCAGCAAACGAAGACTGGGACTCGTATATGGACCGCTTCCAGATGTTCCTAGAGACCAACAATCTGAAAGATGCTACACCTGACAAGAAACAAGCGGTGTTCCTGACCCATTGCGGCCCCGCCATTTTTAAAATTGCTAAGGCACTTGCTAAACCAGCGGAAGTGAAGACCATGGATTGGGATAACCTCACAGTGATCCTCCAGGCCCATTACGCACCCACAGAACTTATGCTGATATGAAGACATGAGTTTTACCAGAGGCACCAATGGAAGAACGAGAGCGTTGGAGACTTCGTAGCCGACCTCCGGAACCTGGGAGGACTCTGTGGTTTTGCAATCCTTGAGGAAGCCATGAGAGACGGAATAGTTCTGGGATTAGATGACCACACTGTGCAGAGCAAGATCATGGCAAAAGGAGACATCAGCCTCACAGATGTCATCGCCGATGCTACTGCCACAGAAGCAACCAGGAAGTCAGCCGCTCGAATGCACCGAGCGAATGCACCGCACCGCCAACTTGCTAGTGATAGTACACCTTCCTCTGAGAGGCACACTATTACCGCCCATCATGAAGACCTCGAATCATCCTCAGACAGTGAGGAAGAGGAGGTCAACCGGCTCCGCTCAGAATGAGATAAAAGGAACCAGAGACTTCCATGCCAATGTGCTGGTTGCGGGGCAAACCACCCACGATCAGACCGCAAATTCCTTAACGCACTCTGCTGTTCCTGTGGAAAAAGAGGCCACATCGCAAAGGTCTGCAGAAGCAAGCGAGGGTCCAGTCCAAGCCGGAGGGAGAATAATCTCTGCCAGGATACAGGCAAACCACCTGTAAATCGGGACCGCCTGAACCACCAATGGAACAACCACGACTACAGAAATTGAGCACCTGCTGCTTCAACGAGACGAGAAGAGGCATGAAGAAGTCACTGAAATCAGAGATAAGGTCTTCCTCCCAATCACAACCATCGACTCGGTTCATGCCGGCCACTTCAATGCCGAGTGGCGCGAACCACTGGAGGCCTAGTAGGCTAGGCCTGTCTCCATCGATGACCGTTAGAGGTAAGTATGCTGTGTGCTTCTTGAAGGAGACTCGGATTCGGCAGGACCCGACGACGGGGATTCGATTCCCCTGGTAGTCCTTGAGGATGAGGCATTGAAATTGGAGATCTTGGCGTTGAATTGTGGGGATGAGTTGCTTGAGTGTCTTCCAAGACACCATCGAGAGAGACAATCCCGAGTCGACCTCCATGTGGCACGGCTGGTTCTCGATGGCTACCGTGACTTGGATTTTCTTAGTGTCCAAGTTTGAGGCATGACCGATAGTGATAGTATGGTGAGCCTCTTCTCTCTGCACGGCTGGATTTCTGTAGGAGTGGTTTACTGGCATTCGCCTTACAGGACGGCTTCCTGTTGATTGGTGATAATTAGCCCCTTTTGAGGCCTGGCTGAGGCCTGGCAAGCTGCGGCAGACCCGCCTGATGTGGCCTCATTTTCCGCACTCATGGCAGAGTGCGTCGTGGAATTTGCATTCGGACCTGGCATGGTTGGCTCCACAGCCAGCACAAGGGCGTAAAGGCTTCGGACGAGAGTCCCGGTCAGACCGCAGTCGATGGACCTCTTCTTCATCGCTGTCTGACAATGAAGAGAGGTCCTCGTAGTGTGTTGTCGCCAGCTGTCCTTCTGAACTAGGTGAGATTTCGCTGGCCGGTGGTGGTACCAGAGTGCGGCTTCGCCGTAGTTGTGCAGCCGACTTCTTGGTCGCCTTGCTGCTGTGGCTTCGGCAATGGCATCAGCAAGGCTGATGTCGCCTTTCACCATCAGCTTGCTTTGCAGACCCAGTGCATCTAGTCCCAGAACTATTCGATCTCTCAGTGCCTCTTCTAAATCAGCGAACCCGCAGAGGCCCCCTAAATTTTGGAGGTCCGCCACGAAATCGGCCACACTTTCCCCTTTTCGTTGGTTCCTCTGATAAAACTCGTGGCGTCTCACGAGCGTAGGCACGGTTGGCGCGTAATGGCCTCTCAGGATGGGTTCGAGGTTGTCCCAGCTCACGGCCTTCACTTCTCGAGGTTTGGCTAGTGCTTTAGCCATCTTAAATATGGCTGGGCCACAATGTGTTAGGAACAACACCCTTTTCTTTGCTGGTGTGACGTCTTTTAAGTCGTTCGTCTCAAGAAACATTTGGAAACGATCCATGTAGGATTCCCAATCCTCTTGGTTTGGATCGAAAGGAGCGGGTGATACGATGCCGCCGGACATGGTTCCGTTGTTGGCGTCATCTGTCACGTGCTCGGTGTTGCTTCCTGGCTTCTTCGGTTCAGACGTCTCCGCATCCCATCCTCGTCGCCAGTGTTAAGTATTGAGCATGGGTTGGAATAGAAGGAGACAGTCTCTGAACGGTGAACTTCAGCTCTTTATTTACAAAGTGACTTGTCAACTTAACAACAGTGAACTCTGCCTTATATAGGCAACCCTTGTAAGATTTATCCAATAACGAGCTAGGAACGCTAGCTCTTGCAACCAATAAGAACTCTCTGTTAAGGGCCAATCGGATTCTTCAGAACTAGCCAATCCGGTCTGGCCGCCTAACAGCCAATCAGAAGTGCAGGGCCAGAACCCTGCACTTTACCTCAAGCTCATACTTTATTAACTATAGTGCATACACAACACCTATGCTTTCCACCTGTTGTCTATCCCATTTTGCACAACAGCATGTGAAATTGATTGTCAATCAGTGTTGCTACCTAAGTGGACAGTTTGATTTCACAAAAATGTGATTGACTTGGAGTTACATTGTACTGTTCTCTTTATTTTTTTGACCAGGGTATTATGTCCACAGTATTTTGCTGGTCTACTAATTTAGGCACTGTGTTGAAGAATGAAATAAGATTGGTTTGGCATGATCCGTTTTTAACAAACCTGTGCTGACTGCTTGTTATTACTTTACTAGATGTTGGCAGATTTTTTAATTATTTTTTCCAGTATCTTCCCGGGTATTGATGTTAGGCTGATTGGTCTATCGTTTCCTGGGTCTGTTTTTTTTCCTCTGTTATTTGGTTATTGTTGATTATTTGTGATCTGGATCCTGTTCCTTTTCTTTTGAGTCCCAATGGTGCTTTCTGGGTGCACCTTCCACACCCTTTGGCAGAAAAGACATGCTTTGAAAAAGAACAGTGAAAAGACTGATCTTGAAACTCTTCCACAAAGAGAATTGATTCATATGCATTCTCTTTTGCTCTTTTCCTTGCTTCTAAAGAAAAGGACCAAACACTATGGATATATTTGAAAACTTTGTTCTTTTTAATGGAATACATTCCCAAAGTTGTTGTGATCCAGACTTTCCCTTCAATTGATCCTGTCAACATATTAAGCGTTAAATGGAAAGGAAGAATTCTGTCCACAAGGTTATCAAAGTCCATGAAGTGAACAAAGACACTGACTTGTTTCCACTTAGAGATTATGTCCCTAAATGTTGCTGTAGGTCTATTTGTTGAGAATTGTTCTGATATAACAACACAAATTCCATTCCTGGCAACCAAAGGAGTAAAAGTCCTCATGAAATCCTCTCCATTCTCTGTGTCTGAAGCAAAGAGACCAATCAAGATCCATCTGAAATGGAGGAGCACTTGGACAATCCTTGGATAGTGAAAGCCTTCTTTGGGCAGCATTTGGTGGAAAAAAGGGAACTGAATCTTATCACTCAGAGCCTCTGAAATAATTTTAAAACAGATTTGAAAAAGCAATGAAAATGCTGTTATATTTGGGGTCAAATCAAGTCCAAAATATGAGCTTTTGATAAATCTATCTTGGTTCTCATGCAAATATATTGTTTGTTGTTGATTATCCCTTAGCCCATATCAAGATACCAAATATAAAATAAGATTTTATATAAAAATCAAATAAAGAAACATATTAAGAAACAGCTAGGAATAAAGAATGCAAATGATATTTCTTTTTCTCCAATTTATCACATTCAGACCACCCTATGAATATCTCAACTGAACTGTTTTGTTCAAATAAAGGAATGAATTATATGCAATTTTGAATTGTTATTATGCAGGGAATGAGTTGTTTTACTATAGGGATGCCAATAGATCGTTTGCATAATTTTCTGGGCAGGACCTGAAAGGAAGAACCACAAGGGCTATAGAACAGTGCCCCCAGTGATATAAAATATTAGTGACTTTTCACTTAAGTGCCTTTATCCAGCTATCCCTTTGCAGAAAGAAATTAAAGATCCCCAGAGGAAGAGTTGCTTCTCTCTGTAATTTTCACAGTTCTGGTCTTTGAGATCTCTTCTGCTAGTACTTGCTTTTGATGTAAACATCGGACTGAAGAAATGTGGAAGAGATCTTGCATCAAAAAGGGATAAATGACTCAGGTCACACTCTGTGCAGCACAAGTTAAGGGACAAGCAAGGACTGTGCTTTTGAATGTCTCTTTCTCTCCTTTCCATCTGAAGCTCAGTTTGTCTCTGTCTCAATCAGGAAAGACACTGGCACTCCCACCTTGTGAGAGTGCTTTGGATTCTTCTACCTCTTCTTGTTCTTCTAGCTGAGAAACGCAAAGGGGATTCATTCAGCCCTATGAATAATGGACCTCCTGATTCTGCTTCTAATACTGCTGGTGCCCCAGTCAGCCTCTGGGAAGCTTAGAACGAAATGCCCATGAGTTTGGAGGATGGGAAAAGACCATGGAGCTATTACAGGCCAGGAGACCATCTCATTACTATGATCACCACTGCAACGAAAATGTTTCTCACAGCAGCATTGCCTTTCAATAAGGCTCCTTCTAGTCAATCTCGTGCGTAAGTTGTCCAGTGTGATGGAGTTGCATTCCCTCCTTTTGCAGTTCTAATACTCACCTTCTTTTCTTCTTATTTAACTTATGCTTGTGTTACAGGTCAAGCAAGTCTAATTTCTTGAATCATTTTGATTTTCATGGCATCTTTCTTTTCTTTTATTTGGTGGGAAAATCTCAAATCCAAAGATGCGGGGGGAGGGGGGACGGACCATGAAAAAAAGTCCAGATTATATACTTTTCCCAATCCAATCCTGAATTTGTCAATTGAATACTGACTTTTTTTAAAGTAATGATTATTGTGGTTTCCTTTGCCTCACCTAATTTCCATATATTTTATAATTGTTCATTCATATTTAATGGCTGATTCTTATAGGAAGAGAGGATGACTTGATTTTAGAATTGCTTTTGTGAGTCACTTACGAACCATCTCTTCTTATTGTGATGGTCCTACTTTAATGATTGAGTGATTTTGAATCCTGGTTCTTGGGCAGATGAAAATTAATACTGCTACAAATGACAGTGTGTTTGTGATTCTTATACTTAGAAGGACCTACTGTATCTAAATCCCATCTTTCCAACATTCATTAAAATTAAAGGGTGGTGGGTAAGTGTCTTTTGCATCTGATTTTGGATCACAATTACCTTAAGACTCAGAAGGGTTGTGGAGACAAAGAGGGTTGCATTGTGTAAGTATTTTGTTAGTGTTGTTAGATGATGTAGATAACATGAGCACTTTTGTTTTACATTAGTTTACCCTTTGATGTGGAAAGAATAGTACGCTACATTTTTAATATTCAAGTGGCCAACAAGACACCCTGGCTTCCACAAAATTTCACACTTGGCTACAACATCCATGACAATTATTTGAACATACTTGGCACTTCAGAGGCCTTACTGGACATTCTGTCTACTGGAGAAGCCAATGTTCCTAATTACAGCTGTGGAAGGAAGGACAACATTTTGGCTCTTGTTGATGGAGCTGCTGATGACATCTCCATCCAGATGTCAACATTAGGAGGCACCTACAAAGTCCCTCAGGTTTATATGCATTTTTTTCAATAGGTAAATTGATGGGTGGGTGTGGGATAGATCCAACCGTATCTTCTATAGGAAGAGCTGCTTTTTACCAGGGCCATTGTAGACATCATGGTTAATGATTGAGATCCATAGTGTTGAGGGGGAGAATATCAAAAGCAGTAATATTGGGTCTTCTGCTGCATTCCTAGGAAGGTGAGGAGATGCTCTGTGTCCAGCCTAATAGTCTTCTGTACAAATGAAAAGATGCAGCAGAGATGGGAAGCTCATCTTTTGTACCTAATCTTTACAAAAATGATATTTTCAATGGCAAACAAATCCCAGATTCATGGAAAGAATCCGAATGACCTCGTAGGGACCACTCTATCAATAAATCATTTTACTGAAGTTATATTACAAGCATACAAGCAACATGTCAATTCTTCTTAACCCAAAAATGTTCATGATGTTCCTCATAAAAAGCTGGAAGAGCAATAGACTCCTGGAGAAGACTTTTTACCAGCTGAATTATTTTTAAAAAAATATCCCTGCTGGTGAAGGCGACTATTGGCTGGTATTAATATTAGTTTCATGTATTAAAAAGGGAATAAAGAGGACCCTAGCAATTACAGGCCTATTTATCCTACAACTATAAAATACACGCTAGGTTCTTCTTTGAGTTGAGAGTTTTGTAAATGACAAGTGCACCCTTGCAGAGTAACAGGCAAACTTTGGCCAAGTAGGTCTTCTATTGACATTAGATTTGTCTCAAACCATTTATTTATAAAACATATCAGTCATTGGAAATAGCAGTTCTCTGACTTTGTAGATCTTAGTGCAGCATTTGACAGAGGAAAGGGACAAATATTATGAAGAAATTAATTGCCCTTAAGAAAGAATTTTGACCATGATCTACATGCACATGTTTGAGATGGATATTTGGGCTCAACGGAGCTGTAAGAAGTAAGAACAATACTTACTAAGGAATAACACAATGGTGCATACTTGAAATATTTTTATTCAATATAAATTTTACTGAGATTTTTTTTCTTTTTTACCATAAGGAATTTTGGTTAATAGTCCAAATAGACCTTTTGTCCATGTAGAATAACAGAGTTGGAAGGGACCTTGGAGGTCTTCCAGTCCAACCCCCTGCCTAGGCAGGAAATGCTACACCACTTCAAGACAAATGGTTATCCATCTTCTTTAAAACTTCCAGTGTTGGAGCATTCACAACTTCTATAAGGCAAGTTGTTCCACAGATTAATTGTTCTAACTGTCAGGAAATTTCTCCTTAGTTCTAAGCTGCAACAGGAATGAATCAGCATAGCATGAGATTGGGGGTGGGTTTTATCCCTTTAAGAGGTGTTTTATAAAGGCAGTCATTACAGGGCATGTTCTCTCTCCTTGTGTCCCGTATTCACTGCAGAGTTCTCCGTGTAGAATTAAGAAGAGGAAAGATTGCTTGTAAGGTATTTTGCCTACCATATATATGTCTGTGTTATGTCTCACCTTTCCAATGAGGATGGAAAGTCCACAACTCTGACAAAATACAGGCAGGCAAAAAGATTCAGGAATTATAGAGTTAATTCTTTGAAGCAGGCAGGATTCTTGGCAGTAGCACACACGCTGCCTGCCAAGTCCGACAAGATAACAGGAAGATAAATCACGAAGGCTTTCAATAAACAGGAAACACCGAAGCTCCACAAGAAAACTCACACTTTGTCCCATACAGAGCTCTCAGAGAAAACACACTCCCTTTTATTCCCTGTGGGGTGTGTCACTCACTCAGCTCAGTCTCTGATTCGTCCCCGCTTTCTTCGTTGCAGCTCACACTTTTTCCTGCGATGTTGTCTAGCATCAAGCCAGCATTCGTCTCCTTAATTCTCTGTCAGAGGCTGCTCCGATATGCCCTCCTCCTTCTCCTGATTAGCCTCAGGCTTTCCCTCTCGGTTATCTGCCGACACCTGAGAAACAATCAGGGAGGAAGTCATTGCCAAAGAGGAAGGTCCTGGGATTCCCAATTCCTTCTCTTCCCCATCATCCGAGTCTTCTTCCTCTAACAATGCAGGCTCAAGCCTCAGAGCCACAACATGTCTGTATATAACTGTTGTATATAAACCACTGTTAAATGTCTCTGTGCACTGTGTTTTGCTCCTGGGTTGTCTCATAATAATACTCATGCTGAAAATGCTCTGACATGTTTTAGCCTCCAGTCCCCTAATCATCTTGATTGCACTTCTCTGCACTCTTTCTAGAATGTCAACATCTTTTTTACATTATGGTGACCAAAACTGGATGCAGTATTCCAAGTGTGGCCTTACCAAAGCATTATAAAGTGGCATTAACACTTCATGTGATCTTGATTCTATCGCTCTGTTTATGGAGCCTAGAAATGTATTGGCTTTTTTGGCAGCTGATGCACACTGCTGGCTCATATTTAAATAGTTGTCCACTAAGACTCCAAGATCCCTCTCACAGTTACTACTATTGAAGGTACCACATATACTGTACCTGTGCATTTGATTTTTCTTGCCTAAATGTAGAACCTTACTTTTTTCACCATTGAATTTGGGGTACTGCATACTTCCCTCCATGTAGATGCAATTCCATTGAGGACTACACGTTGATTGTGATTGGTCAGCCAGTTACGAATCCACCTGATGGTGATGCTGTCTGACCCACATTTTTCTACTTTATCTAGTAGTAGGTTATGGTCTACTTTATGAAACGCCTTACTGAAGTCCAAGTAAATTATATAGTAGGGCTGATACAGAAATATGATTTGCATTCTTTATTCTTATTGTTTTTTAAACTTATTTTCTTTTATATTATTGTTATATACAAACTTGTTAATGTTATATATTTTTTAAATTCTCTATCTTGATAGCTTAATTAACAATAAACTATTGAAATATGTTTATAAGAATCAAATTGGATTTCTTTAAAGCTTGGAGGTGATCTGACTCCAATATTCTTCATTGCTTTTTCAGGTGAATTTTGAATTATTTTCAGAATCACTGCATGATAAAAGTAATTTGCCATTTTACCACTCCCTCTTCCCCCAAAAAGGCTTCTTCTACCCAGAAATTGTCCAAGTGCTCCTGCATTTCAGATGGACTTTGATTGGTCTCTTTGCTTCAGACACAGAGAATGGAGAGAATTTCATGAGGATTTTGACTCCTATGCTTGTCAGGAATGGCATCTGTGCTGTTATATCACAACGATTCTCAAGGACTGGAAATACAGCTCCCCTCCGGGCAGCCCTCTCTAAGTGGAGACAAGTCAATGTCTTTGTTCACTTCATAGAATATCAGGCCATTTGGGACAGACTTCTTACTTTCCAGTTAATATTTATGCGTCTGCCAGGACCCATTGAAGGGAAAGTCTGGATCACAACAGTCATTGGGTTAAATCCATTGAAAAAGCGACTTCTCAAATATGTGAAAACTGCCTTTACTCTTGGTTTTGAGACAAAGCAATTGGCAATAAAGGATTTCTATGAACCCAATTTCTTTGTGTACCCACGGTTATTTCTCTGTTCTTTTCCAAAAAAGGGTGTTTCTGTCAAAGGCCGGAGAAGATGTACTGAGAAAATAATAAAATAAAATTGGGTTTTTCTCTCCATGCCAGTTGAGGTCATCTAATTGTAGTTCTTCAACAGAAAGGATATTTTCTTGGATTCCTAGCTGGGTCTTAGAAATATTGCTTTCCAATGCAAGGCTGACATTTATGTTTCATGTGCTTCAGGAAAAGGTGCCTGATTTACCCCTTTTGAGGGACATGGTCTCATGGTCTCACCCTCATCTCAACCTCAGTACAGTTCTAAAAACTGAGCAGTCACTTTTAGTCTTATGTCAAGAGCATGCTAGTATAGTTAGCGCTAGCATGTTTTCTTTCAAATTCCTTGTTTTTCTGCTTAGTCTCTTCCTCAGTCCAAATGTGTGGAAAAATGTCATCCTGGATTTGTCAAGTGGAAGCGAGAAGGAGAGCCAATTTGC
The DNA here is from genome assembly GCA_033807585.1 of Hydrophis major. NCBI lineage: Eukaryota > Metazoa > Chordata > Lepidosauria > Squamata > Elapidae > Hydrophis > Hydrophis major. The sequence goes on from CM066329.1 coordinate 44,277,839, forward strand.
TGCTATGACTGTTTTCCTTGCCCAGAAGGGACCATCTCTACTCAGGAAGGTGGGTGAGACCCAAAAAAAGGGCAAGTTTTGTGGGCACGGATTCAACCAGAGCATTTTCATTAAAATGCAAGTTAAGAAACAGATATAATGCTCAACTGTTTTCTTGTTTATTCTCAAAATGCACAATTTCTTATCTAAAGCAAAGAATAGACCTTGAAGACAAATGTAGTAAGCGATAGAAGGTGTGGCAGGATGGCCAAACCAGAGAAAACTACTGCTAGAGAAAATATTTCGTCTGCTTTTTACGTGGATCTGTCTTTCCACAATTATCTTTCTAAGAACATCAGAGTTCTTTGAAACATAACCAATTGTTTTAGGTCCATTTTCTAGAAGGATTGTTGCAATGCGCTCTAAATGAGCTTCTCCTTCAATATCACTGGAAAGTGTCACTGGTTCATAATATGGTAGTGAGGAAAGTTATGGATGTACATCATTACACCAATATTAACACTGGTTCCAGTAGTCATTCTGGATTATTTGGTAGACTGCCTTCTCTGCCAGCCAACCAGATTTCACAGGATAGGTATTAATAAAGGAGAATATTTGTAGCTCAGGTTTGAAATGAAGAGTCCTTGGTGCTCTCTGAGCTTGCTTGTTTTCTTACAGACATTTCATTATGCTAATTAGGTAACATCATCAGTGCTAGCAGCTAAATTAGATGGGAGAACAAGTTAGGGTAATTAAACATCTGTAAGAAAACAAACAAGTCAGAGAGTACCAAGGACCAGGGGTGGGATTCAAATTTTTTAACAACCAGTTCTGTGGGCATCTCCTCGCCTGGCCTCTCATGACTGGGGATGCTGCAACAGAAGTAAGTGTGAAAAATGGTCATAAGTCACTTTTTTCAGTGCCATTGCAACTTTGAATGGTCACTCCACACAAGCAAAGTACCAGCCAAGAAGGGGAAAAGAACTCCGGAGAAGTTCCTGAGACAGGAAGTCTAGTCTTGCCAAAAATGTAATAAGGGTTAACAGAGAGGCAGTTTCTGTAAACAACACCAGAATGTTTCCTTCCTGCTTTCCTTACAGGATTGGGCCAGTAATTTCTTCTAACAACTGGTTCTCCAAACTGCTTAGAATGTAAGCAACCGGTTCTAGTGAATAAGTGCGAACTGGTAGAATCCCAACCCTGCCAAGGACCCTTCAGGATAGATATCCTTTGAGTTCAGAATAGAACCATGATGGTGAACCTATGGTGTGCCGGAAGTGGCATGCAGAGCCATCTCTCCAGGCACGCCAGCCATTGCTCATTGCTTTTCTGGGTTCCAGTGTGCACATGGATCTGGGGACACCGGAAATTGGAAGAACTGCTGGGGAACTGCTCTTCAAATTCCCCCTCCCCCATGTGTGAGTGCTCCCATTTCACACTCGGTACTGAAGAGGTTTGCCAACACTGGAATACAATATTAAGAAGTGCCAGCTAAAAGGACACAGGAAGCAGATCCAGAAACATTAACTGTTTTATTTTTTTATCTCTAATAATATAGTTTTCTATGAAGGCTTTGCTCATTACACTGGAAATCTTTGCGTCCAAGAGCTTTCCCCAATTTAAATGACCGTAGCAATTTATAGAGAAACAGAGATAGAAGCAGAGGCAAGGCAGACAGACAAACACACACACACACAAACACAAACACACACACACAGAGAGAGAGAGAGAGAGAGAGATTTTGTATTCCTTGTTTTAGTTCAATTGTAAAAAAATGCTTCTTTGATAATACTTGTTGTGCCAAGAAGGTATTTCTTGAAATGTAAAAAGACAGAATGTTAAATAAATATTGCCTTTTGATTTTGTCAGATACAGAAAAATGTATCAATTGTCCAGATGATAAATATCCAAATGTGGACCGAGTCCAATGTATCCTTAAAGTTACATCTTTCCTGTCTTATGAAGAACATCTGGGCAGCATCCTTGTGTCTTTTGCCTTACTCTTATTTCTAACCACAGGCCTTGTTTTACTCATATTCATTAAATACCGAGAAACTCCCATTGTCAAAGCCAATAACCGGGACCTCTCTTACATCCTCCTGATCTCCCTCCTGCTTTCCTTCTTGTCTTCTTTTTTCTTCATTGGTCAGCCAAGGAAAGCCACCTGTCTTCTTCAACAAACAGTGTTCAGCATTGTCTTCTCAGTTGCTATTTCTTCTCTTTTGGCCAAAACAATCACTGTAGTGCTGGCTTTTTTGGCCACAAAGCCAGGAAACCAAATGAAGAGATGGTTGGGTAAGAGCTTGGCCAATTCAATCATCCTTTCTTGTTCTTCTATCCAACTTATTATCTGCTCCATCTGGCTTGGAATTTGTCCTCCATTTCCTGACTCTGACCTCCACTCCCAACCTGGAGTAATCATCTTGCAATGCAACGAAGGCTGTGTTGTCATGTTCTACATCACACTCAGCTACCTGGGCTTTTTGGCTGCCATCTGCTTCACAGTGGCTTTCCTGGCCAGGAATTTGCCTGGGACCTTCAATGAAGCCAAGCTAATCACTTTTAGCATGTTGGTCTTCTGCAGTGTCTGGGTGACTTTTGTGCCCACCTACCTGAGCACCAAAGGGAAATACATGGTGGCTGTTCAAATCTTCTCCATCTTGGCCTCCAATGCTGGGATGCTGGGCTGCATCTTTGTCCCCAAGTGCTACATTATCATTCTGAGGCCAAACTTGAATACAAAAGAGCAGCTTACAACCAGAAGAATTATAGAAATGTGAGTCAGGGAATGTCAACACTCAACATGTCCCAACAGGCTAAACTTAGACAATAATCCAAACTGCTCTCCATACATGAGCTGGGCCAACCATTTTGCTTGAAATAATTAAAGGGAAGCTAGAAAATATTTTCTCCATCCTTGTTCAGTAGAATTGCAAGGTGGCCACTGGGATCTTTGGAGCAATCAAGGCAGTACATCTCTCCTGTGCCCTTAAGCCTACCTAATCCTGAAATTCCACCCCTAGGTTTTTGAAACATGACATTTGTGTATTTGGAATCTTGTGGATAAGCCATTAATAATTTTTTGAAGCAGTAGGACTCAAGAATTCAGCACCAGCAACTTGAGGAGCGAGTAGAGAGACACCTCTCAGCCAAATTACAAGTAAAATATTCTGAATTATCCAATAGGTTTACTAAATTATTATGCAGGAACTAAGCAAGAGAGGAATTAAAATACAGTCATAAGATTTCTAGAAAATCATTCCTAATGAATGGGATGACTGAGCATCACATGGATATGGTTTGTGGGAGATTGAACATAAAACCCGGTCCGATGTTGTAATAATTCACATATCTCTATGTTCTAAATGTGGACACTTCAGAGGTTTTTGGGTGATCACTGGGAGAAGAAGATGGATCTTGGTCTAATCCAGAAGACATATTCTTAGCTTCTTAAAAAGGAAGTCTGAACGAAATCCTATTCACAAAAAGAAGTCATCCTGAAACCATCCCATTTATTCGGAAATTTGGCAAAAATATGTATGATGACTATATGTTTCTTCTTGTCCTTATTACTGCTAGCATTCAAGAAATCCTCAATGTTCCTAGTTCATTTCTTGGACCTGGATAAATGTGCAGCATTTAATGTCCATGCCCCAGTTCATATCTGTGATTAATGTTTGTGACAAGATCCCTTCATTATCCTCCTTAGGTGGACTCTTCAGGTTATCTTTCTCTGGTCATCTTGTCAAGACTTCTACTGAAAATTGATATTTGGAGTAAAAAAAAGGAAATTTGGTACACTATCTACTAATTATAGTATAGAAAAATAACAGGACTGGATGTAATGAGATTTTGTTCTTCTGAAGATGAGCTGACCTGAAAAAAAAATAAAAAGATTAACAATGGGTATAGTGTGATCTCCTTTTTTTCAGCACAAAAGAAATGTAAAATTATTATAAAGATGATGGTTCGTATGAAGCAGCAAGTGATTTCTCTTTTGCAGATAGAAACGTGGGCACAGGAAGCTCATTCTGCTCAGTTGTTGCACCTCTTCCTACTTACCTTTAATGTTTTACAGATAACAGATAATCAGAATTGGAAGGGACCTTGTAGCTCATCTAGTCCATCTCCCCCTCAATCAGGAGACCCTACACCATTTGAATGTCTCAAGTGATGAACCTCCCACAACTTCCGAAGGCAACCTTTGTTCCATTGGTTGATTATTCTCACTGTCAGAAAGTTTCTCCTTATTTCCAGGTTGAATCTCTCCTTGTTCAGTTTCCATCCATTATTCCTTGTTTGGCTTACAGGTGCCTTAGAAAATAGCTTGACCCCTTCCTCTCTGTGGCTACCCCTCAAATATTGGAAGACTGCTATCACATCTCCCCTGGTCCTTCTGTTCACTAGACTAGCCATGCCCAGTTCCTGTAACCATTCTTTATGTGGGAACTTCATCACTTGAGACCTTCAAGAAGAGACTGGACTGCCATTTGTCTGAAGTTGGGTAGCGTCTCCTGCTTGGGTGGGGGTTGGATTAGATGACCTATACGGTCCCTTCCAACTCTATTAATCTGTGTCTATAACAAAGAGATGTCTTGTGTAAACTGTTGTGAACTAATAAAATACTCAAATAAAGTTTATCAAAAGCTTTAGAAAATAGCAGGGTTCTAGCCCTGCACTTCTGATTGGCGGATAATAGCGATATCGGATTGGTCCGTTCAGAAGAATCTGATTGGCTGTTAACCAGCCACTCTCATTGGTTAAGGGGGTTAACACTCCACGTTTCCTATTGCTTACTAGAGCAGCAGCTTGCCTATAAAAGGGCTACTTTTGCTCTAGGGTTTTGCTCTGTTCAGAATGTATAATAAAGAGTTGAAGTTCACTGTTCACCGTCTCGTCTCCGTTCCTTGCGCCCATGCGCAGAACTTAACACTGGCGATGAGGGGGGGATACGGAGATGTCAGAGCTGACTGAACACTACAGAGCACATGGCTGAAGGCGCATCAACGGCGGAAACCATGACCGGCAGCACCATACCACCCGCTCCATTTGACCCGGCACAAGAAGACTGGGACTCATACATGGACCGGTTCCAGATGTTTTTGGAGACCAACAACTTGAAGGATGCCACTACTGGAAAAAAGCGAGTGGTATTCCTGACTCACTGTGGACTGGCCATTTTTAAGATGGTTAAAGCACTGGCGAAACCGGCTGAGGTGAAATCCATGGACTGGGACATCCTCGAGCCCTCCTACGGGCCCACTATGCACCTACCGTACCAACGCTTGTCCAAAGACATGAATTTTACCAGAGAGACCAGCAGAAAGGAGAAAGCATTGCTGATTTCATCGTGGATCTCTGGAACCTGGGAGGCCTCTGTGGGTTCGCCAACCTCGAAGAAGCTCTAAGAGACCGAATAGTTCTGGGATTAGATGCACCACACGTGCAAAGCAAGCTGATGGCAAAAGGCGACATCAGCCTTGCAGATACCATCGCTGACGCTACTGCAGCAGAAGCAACCAGGAAGTCGGCTGCCCGAATGCGCTGCACCAATGCCCCGCTCCGCCAACTCGCTGGTGAAACCTCACCTCGCCTTGAGGGACATGCAATGGCAACCCACCACGAGGAGCTCGAATCGTCATCAGAAAGTGATGAGGAAGAAGTCAACGGCTCCGGTCTGAACGAAACCAATGCCACCAGCGTAACCAGAGACTGCAGTATCAATGTGCAGGTTGTGGGGCAAACCACCCACAATCAGACTGCAAATTCCTCAACGTGCTCTGCCATATTTGTGAAAAGAGAGGCCACATCAGAAAAGTCTGTAGAAACAAGCTAGGATCCAGCCCACTTCAAAGGGGGACCAACTACCGCCAACCCACAGGAAGTCATCCTGTGAATCGGGAACAATCGAACCACCAATGGAACAACCACTCCTACAGAAATAAAAACAGAGCCCATTCAACAAAATAAGAAGAGGCACACCAAACCATCACGATTGGTCATGCATCATCATTAGATGCAAAGAAGATCCGAATGAAGGTCGCCATCGAAAACCAGCCCTGCATGATGGAAGTCGATTCAGGATCATCCCTCTCAATGGTTTCCTGGAAGACCCTTAAAGAATTAATCCCTGCCGTCTGGCGACAAGACCTCAGAATCCAAAGAATCATTCTCAAGGGCTATCAAGGAAACCGAATTCCGGTTGTTGGATCCAGCCTAGTCCAGGTTTCATTCAAAAATCATACTGCATCTTTACCATTGACCATCATCGACCGTGATCAGCCTAATTTGTTAGGCCTTCAATGGTTCACTCCACTTGGGATTGAGGTAGCCGGCATTCACCAAACCAGCAGCGATGACTGGGAGGAGGCCCTCGTCCAGGAATTCCAGGACGTTTTTGCAGACAAACTAGGCGAGTACAAGGGGACCCCAATATCATTTAACCTTAACCCTGAAGTAGCCCCCATCCGCCTTAAGCTTTGTCGAGTCCCTTTTGCCCTTAAACCAAAGATTGACGAGCAGCTTGATAAATTAATAGCCCAGGGCGTTTTAGAACCAACTGACCATGCTCCTTGGGAAACCCCAATCGTAACACCCATCAAGCCGGATGGATCATTAAGGATTTGTGGGGACTACTGTGCCACCCTGAATCACGCCCTTCAATAGAACGCTTACCCGGTGCCGGTGGTACAATACCTCCTCCATTCCCTGGGGGGCGGAAAAGTCTTCGCTAAATTAGATTTAGCACAGGCGTACCAACAACTGCCTGTAGATAAAAAAACAGCAGAGGCACAAATGATCGTTATGCACCGAGGCGCTTTTAAGTGCAAACGACTCCAATTCGGATTTAGCGTAGCCCCAGGGATCTTTCAGAGCTTGATGGAGAGGCTATTACAGGGAATAAAAGGTGTTGTATCATACTTTGATGACGTTTTAATTGCTGCCCCGAATAGAGAAATACTAAAGGAGCGTCTTAAACTGGTTCTCCAGAAATTTAAAGACTCTGGCCTTAAAGTTAAAAAAAATAAATGTCAACTGTGTACAGATAAAGTAAAGTTCCTGGGGTACCTAATCGATAAACAAGGCATTCACCCCACCAGTAGCAAGTTAAGAGTAAGCAAGAACGCCCCAAGACCCAGGAACAAGACTGATCTCCAAGCTTTCCTGGGGCTTATTAATTTTTACAACATCTTCCTGCCCCACAAAGTGTCCATAGCCGAGCCCCTACATCGGCTCCTCGATAAAAAAGCAATCTGGGTTTGGGGGCACCGAGAGGAGCACGCGTTCCAACAAGTGAAAAATCTATTAACTTCAGATGCTGTTTTAATGCAGTATAATGAGACTTTGCCTTTAACAATCACATGTGATGCATCACCATTTGGAGTAGGAGCCATTTTGAGCCATGTGTTACCAAACAGCAGTGAAACCCCTATTGCCTATTTTTCAAGAATTTTATCAAAGGCTGAACGTAACTATAGTCAAATTGATAAAGAGGCTCTTGCTGTTGTATCTGCTATTAATTGGTTTCATGAATATGTTTATGGACGAGTTTTTAGTATTATTATCAACCACAAACCTTTGCTAGGAATTATAGCGGGAGACAAGCCAACCCCCTATATATTATCACCTAGAATGACTCGCTGGTTGGAGTTTTTGGCTACGTACAATTATAAACTGCAGCACCGCCTGGGGAAAGCCATTCCCCACGCTGATGCGTTGAGCCATGCACCACTTCCAGAAACCATCGATGACCCAGTTCCAACCCTTACAATGCTCCAGATTGAAATGCTCCAGTCACTGCCATTAACAGCTAGAGATATCGCGATCAAAACAAAACGCGATCCTATCTTAAAGCGGCTTCTTAGCTGGGCCAAAAGAGGATGGCCAGTAGATCAAACCCCTGACGACTTCATTCTCTTCAAGAATCGGCAAACGGAACTTTTTTTGCAAAAGGGCTGCATCCTGTGGGGGGATAGAGTCGTCGTCCCAGAGCGGTTACAATGAACTGTATTAAAGACACTGCATGAGGGTCACCCCGGCATCGTGCATATGAAAGCGCTCGCACGAAGCTACGCGTGGTGGCCGGGCATCGACAACAAATCGAAGCCTGGGTAAAGACTTATTATAAGTGCCAGGAAGTTAGCAATGCCCCACCAAAAGCAACGCCAACAGAATGGGAAACACCTTGGGGACCGTGGTCCTGCATTCATATTGACTTTGCAGGACCTACTAAGGAACATACGTTCCTATTAACAGTGGATGCCTATTCAAACTGGCTCGAGATCCATGAAATGAAGAGTACCACAACCGAGTCCGTCATCCGGAAGTTAAACAGATTATTCATGACACATGGACTGCCAGACGTTCTGGTATCCGACAACGGACCCCAGTTTACCGCACTTCCTTTTGAACAATACTTAGCAGACCGCGGTATTTGCCATGCGCTAACTTCGCCAGGGCACCCTGCAGCTAACAGAAGAGCCAAGCGCATGGTACAGTTTGTTAAAAAAACCCTCTACAAAATGGACTATGGAGACATTGAAGATAAGTTAAACAGAATACTCCTTCTCCAACACATCACTCTGCACAGCGTCACCAACAAGACTCCAGCGGAACTATTGTGATGCAAACTCCGCTCCCACCTCGACCGGCTTCAACCATCTTACGAGCCAGAGAAACCCTGTGGATCTAATGGAAAATGCCGCGAGTTCAAGATAGGCGACTTAGTTTTCGCCAGAAACCTTTCTGGTGAACCGTTGTGGATCGAGGCCACTGTTATTCAAACCACTGGACCCAGGTCGTACCGGGTGAAAACCTGCGACGGAAAAATATGGAAACGCCATATAGATCAGCTTCACTCGAGGCTACAATCTAGTTTCCGCAACTCCGGTAACTCGCAAAATGAGGGGGGAGGGGATGTCGAAGAAACCAAATTCGAGATGGCAGAAAACAGGAACGAAAGAAGTCAGCCATTGGGCATGACAAGTGAAGAAGGATCAAGGATGGCGGTGGCCTCATCACAGAGGAACAACCCAACAGAGGCAAGCCCGCAAGGGCCAGAGGACAATGACGAGAACATTAGGGGCACCGAGTCTTCCAACAAAGAACCACCAGCACCCGACTTGCCTGAAAACGCCCTGTCAAAACAGGCTTACGGACAAGAACTGGTGGGACAGCGTAAATCCAATAGACAGTCAAAACAACTTTCCTACCTCAGAGATTACATCACCGCCCCCCCAAAGGAACCCGGGGGGAAGGGGTGTTGTGAACTAATAAAATACTCAAATAAAGTTTATCAAAAGCTTTAGAAAATAGCAGGGTTCTAGCCCTGCACTTCTGATTGGCTGAAAATAGCGATATCGGATTGGTCCGTTCAGGAGAATCTGATTGGCTGTTAACGAGCCAATCTCATTGGTTAAGGGGGTTAACACTCCACGTTTCCTATTGGTTACTAGAGCAGCAGCTTGCCTATAAAAGGGCTGCTTTTGCTCTAGGGTTTTGCTCTGTTCAGAATGTATAATAAAGAGTTGAAGTTCACTGTTCACCGTCTTGTCTCCATTCCTTGCGCCCATGCGCAGAACTTAACATAAACCATCTGAATACTCAGACAAACTTTATTCGAAATAGCGCTCCAGCTATGAGTAATGTGGGAGAGGGAAAGATTCTCCCTTCCACTGAGAGTTGTTTCTTAAAGAAAGTGGGGGAAAACAGGGAATGTCCCACCAGCTTTTCTTCCTCCCCTGTATGGGCTTTAGCTCCCACTTTTTCCCTGCGATGGGAAGTTGCAAAGAATCCTGGCCTCAAGGCAGTTTCCACAGAAGGTGAGCTTTTCCAGCAGCTCCCTAGCTAAATCTGGATAGCAAAGCCTGCCATTTTCTATCATAGATTCTTTCCCATTTACATGACAGAGTCCTGAAACCTTCCCATTTGGAAGCAGATCAGTGGTGGGATTCAAATTTTTTACTACTGGTTCTGTGGGCGGGGCTTGGTGGGCGTGGCAGGGGAAGGATACTGTAAAATCTCCAGTCAGAGGTGGTATTTGCTGGTTCTCTGAACTACTCAAAATTTCCACTATCGGTTCTCCAGAACTGGTCAGAACCTGCTGAATACCACCTCTGCAGCAGATCCTGTGGCTTATTTGGATAAGAGATTTGATCCTCATCCAAATGTGGTCTCAAGCTGTTTTCTACCTTTTTTCCTGGATCAAGTTTTTATAGAGGGTGCTTAGTCTTCCAGGTGCTGTTTCGTAGTGTGGGTTAGTCCATTTGGGACATGTCCAGAAAGGGTGTCTAGTTTTGAAATAAACAATCACCAGCCAAAACTCCCAACAATGGTAGTTTTATTTACTACTTTATTTACTAGTTTTATTTACTATTTAGTACTTTGCAAAGAGGGCGCACCACACCCATGCAGGTACAGTGAAAATCATCAATATGGGTTTTTTTTTTATATTCCCTACTAGCTCGATACCCCTGCTTCGCTACGAAACTATGCGGTCGGGCTTAGTTTTTCGGGAGGAAAATAAGGGGAAAAAATTCTGCCTCTGCCTACCAGCATCCATCGGTATTCATCTGGCTAGCGTCCTGTCAGTGTGTGAGAAAGTTGAGGTCTGTTTGGAAACTGAAACAGTACTTGCTGTGTGCACAAGAAGGAGACAGCAAGGAGCCTGGGCGTGGCTTAGCCCAACTATTCTGTACTAAAGCTGCTTGGTATTGAAACTAAAACTGAAACTCCTCTCCTTTGCTTGTGTTCTGCATTTGGAACAGATTTCTTTTCAGTTGTGGAGGGGGATTAGAACTCCTTAGCATCAGAGCATGTTAATAATAATATATGAAATACTAATGCCCTGAGGGTCATTTTGAAAAATCCTTTTTGGGTGAGCATCTAGAAGCCAAGAGGATCATACATGCCAAACTTCATGTTTGTAGGCTTTACGGTTCTGGAGGTTTTGTGATGATGCATGAGTGGTATTTCTTTTATATATATATATATATTATATATATATAGATTGCCATTACAAATTTACCTCCCATCTTTTCCTCATTGGCTTAGTATTCAGGCCATTACAACCTATCCAAAATATCTAAAGTGAACATGTTATCTCTGCCTCGATTACATCTCCCATTACTCTAATTCTATTGCCCCCCTGCCATTATTTACAAATTACCTTTTATGGTACTGGTTCCTAGGGGTTGTCTCTAGAGTAACTATTATGTCAGCAAATTCTGGTTAAAACCAGAGTAGCAGGGGGCTCTGATCCTAGCTCCTACATATGTCAGGGCTCTGAAAATCCACCTCCATTCAAACTATGAGTCTCTAGCTGCATCTCTCAGAGTTTAAAAAAATCATTTATTAGGAGTGAACATGTCGGCATTACCTGAGTGCAGCCGACTCTGAGACACATCATTCATCTCACCCTTGACCCTGGTCTTCTCACCACCCCCTGAATGTATATTCTCCAATGGGACATATCCATAACCAAGAGTCATCAATCATGCTCTCCAGTAATAATCTTGCACACCAGAAGCTTTAGCTGCCTATCAATTATCTATGAAAATATTTAAGGTATGCATTACTCCCCCGACTCCCTTTTTGCTGACAACTCTAAAAGACCAGAGAAATATTTTTGAGTTGACAACGTACAGTTCCCAAGTTTCAGTCTAGCTCATGATATTAGAAATAGGTACAATGTATTTTCTTCACAGGCTAGCATGTCTTCTGTAGCTTCTGTAAAAACAATAGGTTCTGTTTCCCACAATCACCCCTATTTCTTTTCATTCTCTCTCTCTCTCTCTCTCTCTCTCTCACACACACACACACAGTCCCTTATCCAAATGTGGTCTCAGGCTGTTTTCTACTTTCCTGGATCAAGTTTTCATAGAGGGTGTTGAGTCTTCCAGGTATTGTTTTGTAGTGGGAATCAATCCATTTGGGAACTGTCCAGAAAGGGTGTTGGGAGAGTGATGACTGAACACTGAAGTCATAGAGTTCTGAGGCTCCACAAGGATTATGATGTCATCTAACACCTGCAGAAAAAACTGGGGAAGGTCATTCAGAGTGTTGCCACTGGGGGTCATATGCATTTTCTTAACACCCAGCTCTACTAAAGGTAAAGGTTCCCCTCACACATATGTGCTAGTCGTTTCTTGGTGCTCATCTCCGTTACAAAGCCAAAGAGCCAGCGCTGTCCGAAGACGTCTCCGTGGTCATGTGGCTGGCATGACTAAACGCTGACAGAACACTATGACCTTCCCACCAAAATGTTCCCTATTTTTCTACTTGCATTTTTTACGTGCTTTCGAACTGCTAGGTTGGCAGAAGCTGGGACAAGTAATGGGAGTTCACTCCGTTATGCAGTACTAGGGATTCAAACCGCCGAACTGCCAACCTTTCTGATCGACAAGCTCAGCGTTTTAGCCACTATGCCACCAAGTCCCTCCAGCTCTACTACCCCCATCTAATTTCAACAATGTCGTAGAGAGAAAGAGATCATGTTCACACAGACTTAGATTTCCATATTCATCCTACCTAAGGAAAAAAGTCTCCTTCCATCTTTCTTTGGGGAATCTCATCTCTTATGCTAATATATGATAACTATCTCATTTCTTATCCTGTCCGTCACTAGTTGCACGACAATTTTAATTGTTAATTTGTTTAACAATAAATACAATATATACAATTGTGAGGTGGAGGATACAAAAAGACCACCACAAGGTTCGTTGATCCAAGGAAAACAAGATTTTAATCACGTGTTTGCAAAAACGGGTTCCCTCAGGCATTGAAGGAACGCAGAGCAAAATTAAAATGGCACTTTTATACCCTAACTGTCCACCCCCTCGCACAAGGGCTTGGCTCACATTCTTCCTGTTTTTAAATTGACACATATACATTTTGGAGGTTTTAGGCGTTCACTTATCCTGCAAAGGCAGCTAAACAGTTTATGTATTCTATCAATACCCCCCCCCCATTGTTCTACCCGCATCTAGTTTTTCTACACACTTTGTTACAGTTCATGGCCACTCTCCTGTTCTCAATCCATAACACATCCTGCTTATCTCCTCTGTGCTCAAGCTGGAATACTTCCTTATTTGGTAGAGCTGAGTTTGAGAGCTTACTCCCTTATAACAAGCAGGATATTTCAAAATGACTTTTGTCCTGCTCACACAATTATAAAAACAAGAACAAAAAAAATGAAACAACCAAAAAGAGAGATTCTTGGCATCACAACCATCCTGTTGTGTATGCAATAAGATTAATAAAGTGTGAGTTTGGAGTAAGTGCAGGGTTCTGGCCCTGCACTTCTGATTGGCTGTTAAGCGGCTGGACTGGATTGGCCCGTTCCGGGGAATCCAATTGGCCCTTAACAGAGAGTTCCTATTGGTTCTAAGAGCTAGCGTTCCTAGCTCAGTATTGGTTAAAAGTTACAAGGTTTGCCTATATAAGGCAGGTTTTAACTGCTATTAATTGAGTCAGTCACCATGTAAATAAAGAGCTGAAGTTCACCATTCAGAGACTTGTCTCCATTTTCTTTCGCCCATGTTCAAAACTTAACACTGGCGACGAAGGTGGGATGTGGAGATATCTGAACCAACTAAACTTCGAAGAACACCGAGCATGTGACAGACGACGCCAACAATGGAACCATATCCAGCGGCATCGCACCACCCGCTCCGTTCAATCCAACACAGGAAGACTGGGAGTCTTACATGGATCATTTCCAAATGTTCTTGGAGACAAACAACTTAAAGGACGCCGCGCCAGGAAAGAAACAGGCGGTATTCCTAACGCATTGTGGTCCAACCGTATTTAAGATGGCTAAAGCACTAGCCAAACCCCAGAAGCAAAAGCGATGGATTGGGACGACCTCGAACCTCTCCTGTGAGGTCACTATGCCCCAAGTGTGCCTACACTGGTGAGACGGCACAAGTTTTACCAGAGGAGCCAGTGAAAGGGAGAAAACGTAGCCGACTTCATAGCAGACCTCTGAAATTTGGGAGGCCTCTGCGAATTCGCCGATTTAGAAGAAGCACTAAGAGATCGCTTAGTCCTGGGATTAGATGCACCAGGCGTACAAAGCAAGCTGATGGCAAAAGGCGACATCAGCCTTGCAGACGCCATCGCCGAAGCCACGGCAGCAGAGGCGACCAAGAAGTCGGCTGCACAACTACGGCAGAACCGCACTCCGGTACCACCACCGGCCAGCGAAATCTCACCTAGTTCAGAAGGGCAGCTGACAACAACGCACCACGAGGACCTCTCTTCGTCGTCAGACCGGGACCCTCACCCAAAGCCCTTATGCCCTTGCGCTGGCTGTGGAGCCAACCATGCCAGATCCAAATGCATATTCCGCGAAGCACTTTGCCATGAGTGCGGGAAACGAGGCCATATCGGACGGGTCTGCCGCAGCTTGCCAGGCCTCAGCCAGGCCTCAAAAGGGGCTAACTATCGCCAATTGACAGGAAACCATCCTGTAAGGCGAGAGCCAGTAAAACACTCCTACAGAAATCGAGCTTTGCAGAGAGAAGAGGCTCACCATACTATCACTATCGGTCACGCCTCAGCCGTGGACACTAAGAAAATCCGAGTCACGGTAGCCATCGAGAACCAGCCTTGCCACATGGAGGTCGACTCGGGATCATCCCTCTCAATGGTGTCTTGGAAGACACTCAAGCAACTCATCCCCACAATTCAACGCCAAGATCTCCGTTTCCAACGCCTCATCCTGAAGGACTACCAGGGGAATCGAATCCCTGTCATCGGGTCCTGCCGAGTCCGAGTCTCCTTCAAGAAGCACACAGCGTACTTACCTTTAACGGTCATTTATAGAGATAGGCCTAGCCTACTGGGCCTCCAATGGTTCGCGCCACTCGGCATTGAAGTGGCCTGCGTAAACCAAGTCGGTGACTGTGACTGGGAGGAAGACCTTACCTCTGAGTTCAGGGATGTCTTTGCGGACAGTTTAGGCGAGTACAAGGGGACCCCGATCTCATTCAGCCTAGATCCGAAAATAGCTCCCATTCGCCTGAAGCCCCGTCGAGTTCCGTTTGCCTTAAAATTGAAAATCAACAAACAACTCGACAAACTGAAAGCTCAGGGGGTGTAGGAGCCCATCGATCACTCCCCGTGGGAAACCCCTATTGTAACACCCATTAAGCCAGACGGGTTAATCCGAATTTGTGGGGACTACGGGCCACTTTGAACCATGCTTTGCAGCAGAACGCGTATCCAGTTCCTGTGGTGCAGCACCTCCTCCATTCCCTGGGGGGCGGAAAAGTTTTCGCTAAATTAGATTTAGCTCAGGCATATCAGCAATTACCAGTAGATGAAAAAACGGCACAGGCCCAAACTATTGTGACGCACCAAGGTGCCTTTAAATGTACCCGGCTGCAATTTGGAGTGAGTGTAGCCCCGGGAATTTTTCAGAGCCTTATGAAAAGGTTACTACAAGGAATTAAGGGCGTGGTCCCACATTTTGACGATGTATTAATTGCAGCCCCTACAAAAAAAGTCTTACAGGACCGGTTAAAATTAGTCCTTAAAAAATTCCAAGAGGCTGGTCTTAAGGTTAAAAAAAACAAATGTAAATTGTGTACTGACAGTGTTGAGTTCTTAGGGTACCTGATTGATAGTCAGGGCATTCACCCTACCGGAAGTAAATTAAAAGTGATCAAAAACGCTCCCAGGCCACAAAACAAGGCCGACTCCAGGCGTTTCTAGGCCTCATCAATTTTTATAATGTATTTTTACCGCACAAAGCAACTGTTGCTGAACCATTACACCGATTGTTAGATAAAAAAGCAAATTGGTTATGGGGTTACCGTGAAGAACAGGCGTTCCGAAATGTTAAAAAACTGCTCACTTCTGACTCTGTACTCATGCAGTATAATGAAACTTTGCCGTTAGTTATAATCTGTGATGAATCGCCTTTCGGGATGGGCACCATTTTGAGCCACGTACTGCCTAATGGGAATGAAGCTCCTGTTGCATATTTTTCAAAGACTCTTTCAAAAATGGAGCGGAACTATGGACAAATTGATAAAGAAGCCCTCGCAATTGTCTCAGCTGTGAAAAGATTTCATGAATACGTGTATGGCAGGGTTTTTACTATTGTGACTGACTACAAACCTTTGTTAGGGATAATAGCCGGAGATAAGACGACTCCCTACATATTGTCCCCTAGGATGACCCGATGGTCAAAATTCTTAGCTGCTTATAATTATCGGCTGCAATATCGCCCGGGGAAAGCCATTCCCCATGCTGACGCATTGAGCCGAGCACCGCTTCCAGAGACTCTCGACGATCCAGCACCAATGGTAACCACGTTGCAAATCGAAGCACTCAACTCACCGCCACTGACCGCCCGAGATATCGTGAGAGAAACCAAACGCGACCACACCCTAGCACGAGTCCTAGGCTGGGTAGAACGCGGATGGCCATTGGACCAGTTATTAGATGACTTCACACCATTCAAGTCTCGACAGACCGAGCTCTTCTCCCAGAAAGGCTGTGTCATCTGGGGCGATAGAGTCTGTTAAGCCTGGGTTCCCCAACCAGGGTTAAGGAGACAAGCTAAACAGAATGTGCAGCATTAGTCAGATAGGCATACAGATAAATGAGTGAGCTAAGTTTGTATGTTTTGTTAACATACAGTAAAAATAACAGATACGCTTGTGCTATCAAAAATATAGTTTATTCCATTTATAGCATAGTCAAAATAACAGTCCATAAGTCATGTATCATTTAGTCAGTCCATTCAGGGATATTCAGTTAGCAAAGTCCGTGCAGAATATCCTATGTCAGTTCACTTACAAATCAGTCCTTTGTTTCTCTCCCGTTCGAGCAATGCAGTCTTGAGTCCATGCAGTAATTAGGGATCATCAAAGCCAGAGAGAGAGCAAGCTGTCGTCTTGCTTCTTTTAAAGTGCTTTCACAACCACTCCCCTAATTACATTCCCATATTTAAAGTTGCAGACACTTTAACTAATAAACTATGATAACATATTTATTATTTTACCTAAACCAGTTAGGGTAAACAATGTTATCCCTAACATTCTCCCCTTTTAGGAAATTATAATAAATATAACTATTTACATCTATAAATCATATTTGTTACAACTTTCTTTAAACTTGATTACTCCTTGATCTTTTGTAAATTGGTCTGCAATGTTTTCTTCCGTCATGCAGTATTCCAATTTAATTAGCCCATTCTTTACAGATTCTCTAACATTTAAGTATCTTAAATCAGTATACTTTGATCTAGTTTTTACAGCAATACTAGTAGCTAACTTTATAGCTGCCTGGTTGTCCTCGTTCACAGTAATGGAATCTTTAACAGTTATACTAACTCTTTGTACAAAATTAAGTCAGTGCATAGTAATTACAGACATGAAAATTCCACTTCCATCGTGGACAAGCTGATATGCTGTTGTCTGATTGACCTCCATCCTATTAGTGTCTTACCAAATAATATAGCCATCCCAGATGTTGATTTTCTAGTGTTTATATCAGTTGCAGAACTTGCATCTGCATAGGCACTAAGACTCAAATCACCCTTTGGTTCTATATGCAATGCATGGTTCATTGTTCCTTTAAGATATCTTAAAATTTTCTTTAATGATTGCCAATGACATTGTTGTGGATCTGAATTAAAACGTGCTAGCTGATTTACACTATAAGCTAAAGCTGGCCTAGACCAATTGCTTATATATGATAAGCTACCAATCAAAGATTGATATATGGACTTATCAAATTTGGGACTTTGATCATCAGTTTGGCAAACTTCCTGACTCATTGGAGTCTTTGCCAGTTTACAAAGTTCCATTTTATGCATTTTAATTAATTGGCAAATTTTATCTTCTTGAGATATCTTAAAACCATTTTTTGTTTTGTTAATTGTCAATCCTAGATACTTTTTAATTTCACCTAAATGCTTTAATTTTATTTTTTTGGCTAATAATGATATAATCTCATTAGCTTCATTATTAGTCTTAGTTATCAAAGCAATATCATCTGTAAATAATAACAATAATGACACCGTTCCATTATTTTCTCTTTTAAACACACATGGATCTACTAAACCAGATTTAAAACCTATATTGTTTAATTCTTTCACAATATATTGGTTCCACTCAAACCCAGATTGTTTCAATCCGTAAAGACTCTTTTTGAGTTTCCAACAATCATTACTATTTACTTTATTGTCTTTTATACCTACTAGTTTTCTTAAATATATAGTGTGCTGCAATGGTGCATGCAAATAAGCAGTTTCTACATCTAAATGGTTAATGACATAGTTTTTCTTAGCTGCCCACACTAATGCTGCTCTTAAAGATGTTGCTTTAAGACTTGGTGAGAAAACTTCGTGGTAATCAGATGCAGTTTGATTAAATCCTTGAGCTACCAACCTAGCTTTATGGGTAACAGTCCCATCATTTCCAGTTTTTACTTTAAATATCCATTTGCACCCAATGGATTTTTCTCCAGGAGGTAATTTAGCATCTTCATATACTTTCATTACCTTTAATGAATTTAGTTCTTTTTCCTTTGCCTTTTGCCAATTCTCCTGATCCTTAGCAGGATACATCCTAAGTTCATCTATACCAGTTGGAACTTTAGTTACTTGGCAAACTATACTTGCTTGATACCTATCAGGTGGTCTAGTTACACGTGTAGTACGTCTAGGTATTACAGGCCTTACAGGTGGACTTTCATTTATTAACTGTTCTTGATTATCTGACTCTTCCTGATCAACTGTTTCTTCTTGTTCTGATCCTATTTGCTCTTCGTGGACTTCTTCTTTTATTGGACACTTCTTATAACTAGTCTGATCTTTTTGCCTTTTGTAGGGTTCAATAATTACTTCATTATTTAAATCTTGCTCTAATCTATTCCAACCTACATGTTCTAGGAATTTAGCACTAGCACCGGTGTAAACTCTAGATGTTCCTGGTTCCCAGAATCTATCAGATCTATGATTAGATTTATATCCTACAAAAAATAATCTTTTAGCTCTATGCTGTCCTTTTTGTCTAAGTTGTGTAGGGATATGCACCCATGCTGGTGCTCCAAATGTGTGCATGTAACTTAAATCAGGTTTTGTACCATGCCACAGTGTGAATGGTAATTCACCTGTTGTTGAATTAACAACATTATTTAATATATGATTACCACACATTATTGCTTCTCCCCATAAATTGTCAGGTAATCCTGAATCAGACATCATAGTTCGTGCCATTGATTGTAATGTTTGGCCTCGTCTCTCTATAAAGGTATTATGTTGTGGCCTATATGGTGCAGACTTTTTAAGTTGAATACCTAACATTCTTAGTCTGTTCTGGAATTTATTATTTGTAAATTCCGTACCATTATCTGTTATAAGAGTTACTAATTTCTTTTTAGTTTTCCTTTCAGCAAATTTTATCCAATTAAAGAGATTTAGATACGTTTCAGTTTTGTTCTTCATTAAATAGTAAAACCCATATCTAGAATAGTGGAACATTATACTAAGTATGTATCGAGCTCCTCCTACACTTGGTTTTTTCGGACCTATTAAATCAGCAAATACTACTTCTAAAGGCTCTTTGGTAGTAAATCCATCAACTCTATTAGCCGGTGTGACCCTGCTCTTACTTTGATTACAGGTATTACATTGCAAATACTTATTACAAGGTTTCAAACTTATTCCCTTAGATAATTCAACAGTTTTCTTAAGCATTTTAAAATTTAAATGCCCTAGCCTTCGATTTAACAAGTGAATACATTCATCATGAGGTTTCTTATTTTCATAAACCGTGTTAGCCACCTTTAAACCATCATCATTTAACACATATAATTCACCTCTTAAAGATGCAGTAATTTTCTTATCTTCTTTTTCAATTATGCAGTTATCTCCTTTAAAAGTAACTACATATCCTAGTTTAACCAAAATTCTAACTGAAATTAAATTAAACTTAAGTTGTAGTACATATAACATTTTTACATTCTCTGGCCAGCGTATTCTGGCCAGTGTTCTGGCGCTTTGCTTTTTTACAAAATCTTGCCAAATATCCTCTTCCTCCACAATTAAAACACTTTTTAATTGCGTATGCAGTAGGAGATTCCTTATCTTCTTTTTGAGGTTGCTGCCTCCTTAAATCATTTCTTTCAAGCCTTCTTCTGGCCTCTTCAATCAATCTGCCAGTTATATCAGTTAAAGTTAAACTTTCCTTTGGCAAAATTTCAAGGGAAGTTACGTAGTTATCATAACTTTCATCAAGTGAAGATAGAATTATGTAGACTTGGTGTAGTTCAGAGAAAATAAGCTCTTTCTCGTGCAGTTCTTGAAAAATGCTTTGCATAGTTTTCAAATGACTCAGCATATCACCATTCGTCTGGAGATGTGTCCTGAAAAGCTTCCGTGTTAGATTTATGTGTGCACCAACGTTATCTCAGACATAAATCCTCTTCAGCTTCTGCCAACACCCAACAGCCGTTTGCTCTCCATGGATATGAACAAGTTGTTGGAAAGTTAAGGTTAACCTAATTATGCAAATAGCGTGTTGATTTTTATCATAAATTCTTCCATTTTTAGTCTATCTTCATCATCCTCTGGATCCCATTCTTCTACGTTTG
The DNA here is from genome assembly GCA_033807585.1 of Hydrophis major. Lineage (NCBI taxonomy): Eukaryota > Metazoa > Chordata > Lepidosauria > Squamata > Elapidae > Hydrophis > Hydrophis major. The sequence goes on from CM066329.1 coordinate 44,298,428, forward strand.
GTGGATTTTCTATTATGTTCCACAGACCTTCTCTTCGTAGAAGTAGATTACATTTCATAGACCATGATACATAGTTTGTTCCATCCAACTTGGATATAAGGGATAAACTTTGTAGATTGAATTGTGCCATGTTTTCTTTATATGGATATAAAACTATAATTAATAAAACACAGCTGTCTGTTTACTGTAATGTATAACCACACAAACTCTCACTTTTACATAAATCTGTTTTATCCTAGTTAAACTGACTTTGCAGCCTCTGGGCCCATAACCAGTGTTAAGCCTGGGTTCCCCAACCAGGGTTAAGGAGACAAGCTAAACAGAATGTGCAGCGTTAGTCAGATAGGCATACAGATAAATGAGTGAGCTAAGTTTGTATGTTTTGTTAACATACAGTAAAAATAACAGATATGCTTGTTCTATCAAAAATATAGTTTATTCCATTTATAGCATAGTCAAAATAACAGTCCATAAGTCATGTATCATTTAGTCAGTCCATTCAGGGATATTCAGTTAGCAAAGTCCGTGCAGAATATCCTATGTCAGTTCACTTACAAATCAGTCCTTTGTTTCTCTCCCTTTCGAGCAATGCAGTTTTGTGTCCATGCAGTAATTAGGGATCATCAAAGCCAGAGAGAGAGCAAGCTGTCGTCTTGCTTCTTTTAAAGTCCTTTCACAACCACTCCCCTAATTACATTCCCATATTTAAAGTTGCAGACACTTTAACTAATAAACTATGATAACATATTTATTATTTTACCTAAACCAGTTAGGGTAAACAATGTTATCCCTAACAGAGTCGTTACCACAGAAAGGCTCCGAAAAGTGCTACTGAGAACTTTGCACGATGGCCACCCTGGCATCGTGTGAATGAAAGCCCTTGCGCGAAGCTACGCATGGTGGACGGGCATTGACAAGCAAATCGAACAGTGGGTTAAAGCTTGTCCCAAATGCCAAGAAGTCAGCAACGCCCCACCAAAAGCCATGCCTACCGAATGGGAGACACCACGTGGACGCTGGTCCCAAATTCACTTGGACTTCATAGGGCCAACCAAAGGCCACACTTTCCTGCTTACCGTCGACGCCTATTCGAATTGGCTCGAAATTCATCGCATGACGACTACGACCTCCGAGGTGGTTAACAAAATTTTAAACAGACTTTTTGCAACCCACAGATTTCCAGACGTCCTGGTATCCGATAATGGACCACAATTTACTGTACTAGCATTCGAGTAGTACCTTGCTGACCGCGGCAACCACCATGCGCTCACTTTGCCTGTGCACCCTGCGACCAATGGCCAAGCAGAATGCATGGTCCAATTTGTGAAGAAAACCTTGCAAAAGGTAGACTACGACAACATTGACGACAAGGTTAATCAAATCCTCTTTTTGCAACACATCACCCCACATAGCATCACCAACAAAACTCCCGCTGAACTGCTGATGGGACGAAAGCTCCGCTCCCACCTCGACCGGTGACACCCGGCGTATGAACCAGAGAAACCACTAGATCCAGCGGCCGTTGTCGCACCTTCCAGGTAGGAGACCGGGTTTACGCAAAAAACCTATCAGGCGACCCGTTGTGGGTGGAAGCGACAGTAGTACATGTAACCAGCCCCAGATCCTACCTTGTGCAATGCCTTGACAATAAAATTTGGAAACGGCATATCGCGGCTTTCAGCAGCCAGTCCTCAAATCCCCTTTGACCAAACTGGGGGGGGGGAGGTACAAAAGAAGATGAATTCCTAGGAAACCCGTTCGAAGGAAATGACGGTTTAATAGAAACTCAGGAAGCGGAACCAGAGTGAGAAACGGTTGCACCTCAGGGAATTGCAGAGAATGTGGGCAACGACGTAGAAGTGAACTCTGAACCAGAAACAGCCCCACTGCCAAACAACGATCTACCTCAGCGTGATTGCAGCCAGCCGATACAACGGAAATCAAAGAGACTAATAAAGCAACCGTCCTACCTAAAGGACTACGTAACTGCCCCCTGCAAATAAGAAGCCAGGGGGAAGGGGTGTTGTGTATGCAATAAGATTAATAAAGTGTGAGCTTGGAGTAAGTGCAGGGTTCTGGCCCTGCACTTCTTTTTTTTTTTTTTTTTTGTAAAAGTTTTATTGATTTTAACAACAGACAAAAAACATATAAGACATAAAACATGACATAAAAAAAATAAAAAATAAAAATAAAAAATTTAATCATTCTTCATAAATTTACAGTGTATCGGTTGGTTTACCACTCCCTTTTGTGCATCCATTTCATAGTCATCAGAATAATTATATTACATAATAACTCACATTATCAATCATCAATAAAATATCCCAATATCATTATTGAACAATCATTTGACTATAATTTTACTAATTCATACTTAAGCGAGATAACTATAATTAGGTTAAATTATTTTATGACAAATCATGAAATCATATCAAATCTATCATAATAAAATATTCTTGAATTATCAAAACCAAGAAAAATTATATATTCATTATTTCCTAAATTTCTAAATATTCTATTATCATATTGTATTATCTAACCATTGATAAAAAAGATCCCAAACTTCATAAAATTGTTTATCTTCTTGTTCTCTAATTTCAAATGTCAATCTACTCATTTCAGCACATTCCAATATTTTCTTAATAATTTCTTCCTCCATTGGTATTTTCTCACTCTTCCAATGTTTAGCAAATACAATCCTAGCTGCTCTTAATACATTTACAATCAAATATTTTAAATCTTTATTATATATATCAAGTACAATTCCCAATAAAAAAATCTCTGGTTTCAAATCTATGTGTTTCTTTATCATTTTTTCAAGCCATATGCGAATTCTAGTCCAATATTTCCTGGCCTCCTCACAAGTCCACCACATATGGTAATATGAGCCAGGTATCTGATGACATTTCCAGCACTTTTCAGATTTATTCTTGAACATTCTTGCTATTCTTGTCGGGGGAAAGTGCCACCTGTAAAACATCTTATACAAATTTTCTTTATATGCTGTTGACATTATCATTTTATAATTTTTTGACCACAGTTTTTGCCATTTCTCTAAATACTATTCTAAAGGAAAAAGATTTTACACAATGGATGGAAAAAGAATAGGCCTTCTTCTTCAATGAAAACAAAAAAGAAGATACTTCAATACAGAATGTTTGGGATACAATGAAGGCATATGCAAGAGGATTAATAATTGACTATATAAAGAAAAAGAACATTAGGAAGAGGCAAATGATTAAAGCTCTAGAAGATGACCATAAAAAACTGGAAAAAGAATTACAGAAGATGCCACAGAAAAAAGATATCAAACTTAAAATGGACATAATTAAACATAAAATGGATCAAGCAGAGAAAGAAGAATTGGCACAAAAAATTAGAAGTGCTAAACAGAACTATTTTGAAGATGCAAATAGGCCAGGTAGATGGTTAGCATATAAGCTGAGAAAAGAGAAAGAGTCAAGGAAAATATCACAGTTAATAGATGATCATGGTCAAATTTGCCATGGTAATAAGGAGAAAAAGGCAATCATTCGAGATTTTTATGGACAATTATATAAACAAGAGGATCTTGATGAGGAAAAAATTAAACAGTATTTACAAAATGCTAATCTACCTAAGATACCTGATGAAACTCGGAAAATGTTAGAAAGTGCTATAACAATGATGGAATTAACCGAAGCACTCAACAGACAGAACAATGGAAAAGCACCAGGACCAGATGGTTTCCCGGCAGAATTTTATAAAACACTACAAGAATCGTTGAGCATTCCACTGTTAGAAGTTATGAATGAAGTTATGATAAATAAGAAAATACCTGAAACATGGTCAGAAGCTTATATTACACTTATTCCAAAAGAAGGGGTTGACCCATTACAAATTAAGAATTATAGACCTATTTCTTTATTGAATGCAGACTATAAAATCTTTGCTTCAATCTTGGCAGAAAGGCTTAAAAAATACCTAAATAACTTTATTCACTCTGATCAGAATGGATTTTTACCAAAGAGACAGATTAAAGACAATATGAGGGTAATCCTGGACACATTGGAATATTATGAGGCGCACTCGGAAAAACAAATGGCTTTGATATTCTTAGATGCCCAAAAGGCATTTGATAATGTGAACTGGAGATTTATGTTATTACTATTGGAACAGATGGGCTTTGCTAGAAAATTTATACAAGCAATAGAAGCCTTATATTATAAGCAAACGGCAAAAGTAATGATAGATGGAGAATTCACAGATTCTATTAATATTAAAAGAGATACAAGACAAGGATGCCCATTATCTCCTTTGTTATTTGTATTGACCTTGGAAGTCTTAAATAGAAATATTAGAGAGGATATAAACATAAAAGGAATAAAAGTCAAAAAGGAGGAATTCAAATGACAAGCCTTTGCGGATGATTTGGTCTTTATTTTGGAAGACCCTTTAGAGACAGCTTTAAAACTATTGGAAAAGATAGAGACGTATGGTGAGATGGCTGGTTTAAAAATAAATAAAGACAAAACAAAGATTTTGACAAAGAACATGTTATTAAGGCAAAGAGAAGAGCTGGCAGATTTATTGAAAATTCAAGTTACGAATAAAGTTAAATATTTGGGGATATATTTGACGTTAAGTGTGCTGCCCTGAAAGAGAATAACCGAAGACTGGGACTCGTATGTAGACCACTTCCAGATGTTCCTGGAGACCAACAATTTAAAATGTGCTATGTCTGGCAAGAAACGAGCGGTGTTCCTGACTCATTGTGGCCCCGCCATTTTCAAAATGGCTAAAGCATTAGCAAAACCGGCGGAAGTGAAGACCAGTCACAGAATATCCAATGATGGAGAAGACTGAATCAGTTTAAAAGAGTGTTCCTGTAGAAGATGACCATGCTTAGTCCAAGAGGTGTCAAGGATGCCATTAGTCTCAAGTCCCTTCATGTTCACAAAAGATCTAAGTTCAGCCAACTAAGTTCAGCAATATTTACCTTATTGAGCAAATTTAACTGTGACAGAGCATCTTGGTTAATAATAAGTCTTTGTCTTTCAAAACTCCCCAGATGCTCCAGGAAGCAATCCTTCTCGGGAAAAATCAGGAAGCCCACAATTGCCAGATCTGCTGCTACATCTCCATTTTGGTCCAAGTACAGTTTCTGCCATGAAATATTGTAAAACTCGTTCTTTTCCAGGAATGGATGAAACTACAATGGAAACATGCAGGAATTTTACAAGTAGAAACTTCGATTTCTTGCCCCACATGGTCTGTTTACATATGAATCTTTCTTTCAAAGTATATCTTGCAAGTATTCTATCTTGCAAATATTTTTAATTCTGTGAAAAAGTATTACCACTGCCTTCATAAGGAAATACAACGGTTTCAGCAAAATTTGCCAATCAGATATTGCCAATTTATATCTTGAAAAGCTATAATTGACATATTTGGTCAATTATAGAGAACATTGCTTCTGCCTTTCTTATCTAATCATCCCTACGCAGCATCACTTGGCTTGGTCCCAAAAGCCATTCTCATATATCATTAAAAGGTAAAGGTTTCCCTCGCACATACATACTAGTCGTTTCTGGCTATAGGGGGAGGTGCTCATCTCCGTTACAAAGCTGAAGAGCCAGTGCTGTCTGAAAATGTCTCCGTGTTCATATGGATGCCATGACTAAATGCTGAAGGTGCATGGAACACTGTTAGCTTCCCACCAAAGTGGTCCCTATTTTTCTACTTGCATTTTTTACATGCTTTCGAACTGCTAGGTTGGCAGAAGCTGGGACAAGTAACGGGAGCTTACTCCATTATATGGTGCTAGGGATTCAAACCGCCAAACTGCTGACCTTTCTGGTCAACAAGCTCAGCATCTTCGTCGCTGAGCCACATATCATTACACTTCCTAAATAGATTATGGGAATGCTGGTGATATAACTTGATTTCAGCAAAGTATTGACAAACCATTTTGTATAATGAAGATTAGGAAGCTAATTAAGTAAATATTGGGAGGTATGATAACTAAGGGGATAAAACTGACTAAAAAATGCACTCAAATAATGTACAATCTTTTAACATGTTTCTCATAAAAGTATGCAATTATGAATGCCAATATGTGCTTGGACATCCATTTTTCGATATTCTTTTTAATACAGTGGATTTTTCTTTAATTTAATATCCTCCAAGCAATTACATTGGCCAGATCTATGGGACTTTGGTAACATAGCTAGATTGAGATGGTTCCCATCCTTCTCCTTTAGGTTCCTTCTCAAAAGGAACTAAAAATAACAGATCCATGTCAGAACCCCATACCTGCCATGGCTACAGCCTTATAGACCACACTCTCTCTTTGGCCTCTTCCCTTCTCTTCCTGAATCTGGATAAATATGCAGCATTCAAGGCATGGACCAGAGTCTTAATGAAACTATAATAGTGTTCTGAATTTGTGATCTGGGTGCTGTTCTTTTTCTCTTGGCTCTCCAGTGGCACTTTTGGGTGCATCTCTTCCGTCCTTTGACGGAAGAGATGTGTTTTGAAAAAGAACAGCGAAAAGACTGATCTTCAAACTCGGCATCTAGATAGAAATAGGGTTCAAAGGCATCATCATTTGGTCTTTCTTTTTTCAAGTAAACAAAATTCCAAAGGCTATGGATATATTTGAGAAGTTTGTGCTTTTCACCCAAACTTGTGGTGATCCAGATTTTGCCTTCTATGGGTCCTGGCAAATTCATAAGCGTCAAATGGAAAGGAAGAATTCGGTCCAAAAGGAAATCATATTCTATGAAATGAACAAAGGTGTTGATTTCTTTCCACTTAGAGAGGGCATCCTTGAGGATTGTTGTATGTCCAGTCATTGGGAAGGATTGTGATATAACAATGCAAATTCCTTTCCTGACAAGCAAAGGAGTAAAAGTCCTCATGAAATTCTCTCCATTCTCTGTGTCTGAAGCAAAGAGGCCAATCAAGGTCCATACAAAATGGAGGATCACTTGCACAATTCCTGGATACTGGATCCCTTCTTTGGGGAACATCTGGTGAAAAAAGGGGAATTGGCTTTTATCACTCAGAGCCACTGAAGCAATTTTATCACTGATCTGAAAAATAATAAAGAATGCTATGTTATATTTGGGATTAGATCAAGTCCAAAGTATTAACTTTTAATAAATTCCACTTTGTTTTTTTTTTATGAATGCATTTGGATAGTTTGTTGATTAGCCATTCTTTAAATATTAAACACAGAATATTAACAAGTTTGTATACAAAAATGGACTACAAGAAATACATTAATCAAAGAAGAACAACAAATGTATGTCTGTATCAATACTGCAGCTTACCACAATTAGACTCACATGTACAAATGTCAACTGAAAGGAAACACATGAAGAATGGTTACAGGAACTGGGCATGGCTAGTAAAGTGAAGAGAAGGACCAGGGGAGACAGGATAGGAGTCTTTCAATATCTGAGAGGCTGCCACAGAGAGGAAGGGGTCAAGCTATTTTCTAAAGCACCTGTAGGACAGACAAAAAATTGTGGGAGTGCCATTACTTGAGACTTTCAAGAAGAGATTGGACTACCCTTTGTCAGAAATGGTGTAGGGTCTCCCTCTTGGGTGGGGGTTTGGACAAGATGACCTGCAAGGTCCCTTCCAATTCTGATTACCTATAAACTAATCTGTAAATTTGTTCCCATAAAGGGTCATATTATATGTACTTTTTGAGGTTTGCTATGTTTTTCTTTGCTTCGATATCCCAGGTAATTTGTGCAACAAACTTTTTGCCTGCTTCTACAGTTATAAAAGAAACAAGGAGACCACAGCTCCTAATATAATTTGTCAGTGGTACAATCCAAGAGATTGTTAATTGAAAATGTTCTTTGTTCTTGTTCTTTACAGACATTAACATACTTGGAAGCGCCACGCTGTGATTGGCTAAAGTGCACAGTGATCTCATTGGCCAAGCAGGCCGTGCTGATTGGCCTGTAATGAATCTCCCGTGATTGGTGGAAACTAATCGCGGGAGATTCAAAGCGGTTCCCTTGGCCACGGCCGCCGCGGCTAGAGAATAAAAGCCGCGGCTGTTCCCTTTAAACCCTAAGCCGATCTAGAAACCTAATAAAGAGCTGATACCAAGTCACTGGCTCTGAGTCTCCTTTTCCGCGACGGACACGACACTGGCAACGAGGATGGGGTCCCAAAACTAACCCCATCAAGCACGTTTCCTAAGGAAACGAGACCAACAAGATGGCCAGCATCGCACCACCCGCACCCTTCAACCCCGCTACCAAGGACTGGGAATCATACACAGACCAATTCCTAATGTTCCTTGAAAGTAGCAACTTGAAGGATGCAACCGGGCAGAAGAAAAGAGCCGTCTTCCTAACACACTGCGGGCTTGCAGTGTTCAAGATGGCTAAAGCCCTCGCGAAACCCGGAGACGTGAAGGAGATGGACTGGGCCAACCTCGAGCCGTTGCTCCAAAACCACTATGCCCCCGCCGTGCCCACCCTCATCAGGCGGCATGATTTCTACCGGCGGGACCAGAGATCGGGTGAGAGCATCAGCGACTTTGTGGCTGATCTGCGGAGCCTAGCGGGCATGTGTGGGTTCTCGGACATGGACGAGGCTTTGCGGGACCGTGTCGTGCTCAGACTCAGAGACCCAGTCCTACAAAGCCAGCTAATGGCAAAAGGCGACATCGCCCTCGCCGATGCCCTCACTGAAGCCACCGCAGCTGAGGCAACCCGGAAATTGGTGAACCGAATGCGGAGGCCGGACACCGGTGAACGCACAGCAACCACTGAGATGGGCCGGGCAACCAAGGCTCACCCAGAAGCAAGCCACTGGGAGACCACCACCCACCATGGTGACTTCCACTCTGCCTCTGACACCACGGACAAGGAAGAAGAAATACATCGGTTCCAGTCGGGACGAGTTGGCGCAATTGATGAAGTTGTAAGTCGGGGACCACTTGTGCTGGGTGTGGAGGCGACAACCCTCGATCGGAGTGCCGGTTTTTCGACACGATTTGCCGGCACTGTGATAAGAAAGGTCAAATCGCCAGAGTCTGCCAACTGAAAAGAGCCTACAGTGCCCGTCAGCGAGACCACAGCAACCAGAGATGAGACGGCACCCCCCCCCCAGGACCAGAGACCACCAAGCTGAAAATCGCTGGAACTGAGACGGACGGAACCGATGAAGCGGCGAAACCCAGCAGAAAGAGGAAACCCAACAGACGGTCGTCATCGGCCACTCATCCACCACAGACGCCCGGAAGGTGTACGTAGAAGTGGGCATCGAAGGCGAACCATGCAAAATGGAGGTGGACTCTGGGTCCTACCTCTTCATGGTTGCCTGGAGAGAAATCAAGCAGTTGGTGCCGGAAATCCACAAGAGGAGGCTAGAAAACCCAGAAACTCATCCTCAGAGACTACCAGGGGAACTGCATCCCGGTAGTCGGAACCGGGCACTTCGAGGTAACCTTCAAGGGCCACTCAGCAAAGCTTCCCCTGGCGATCTTGGACCGAGACCACCCCAGCCTTTTGGGACTACAGTGGTTCGCACCACTTGGGATCGAGGTTACGGGCGTCGACCACGTCGCAGATGCTGACTGGGAGGAGCAACTGGCACGGGACTTCCAGGAAGTGTTCGACGGCACCCTAGGCAAGTACCGAGGGCCCCCTATTTCGTTAAGCCTAGACCCCAGCATTCCCCCAATACGCCTAAAACCACGGCGGGTGCCTTTTGCACTCCAGCCCAAAATCAATGAGCAAATTGACAAGCTCGTCAAACAAGGGGTCCTACAACCAATCGACCACGCCCATTGGGAGACCCCCATAGTCACCCCAGTCAAGCCCGATGGGTCGGTGAGAATCTGTGGGGACTATAAGGCCACCCTAAATTGTGTCTTGCAACAAAGCGCCTACCCCGTCCCAGTAGTGCAGCACCTCCAACACTCACTGGGGGGGGGGGCAAGGTCTTTGCGAAGCTCGACCTGGTGCAAGCCTATCAACAGTTGCCGGTCGATGCAGAAACCGCCGAGGCGCAAACCATAATCACCCACCGGGGAGCATTTCGCTGTAACAGACTCCAGTTTGGAGTCAGCGTGGCTCCCGGAATTTTCCAGAGCCTCATGGAGAGACTCTTGCAAGGAATTAAGGGGGTGGTGCCTTACTTCGACAACGTTCTAGTGTCAGCAGCCAACCAACAAGAACTAGAGGGTCGTCTAAGGGAGGTACTAAACAAATTCAAAGAGGCTGGGCTAAAGGTGAAAAAAGAGAAATGCCAGCTGTACACAGAATGGGTCGAATTCCTGGGATACCTCCTAGACCGACACGGCATCCACCCAACTGCAGAAAAAAATCAGAGCCATTAAAGAAGCCCCAACACCATGGAATAAAACAGAACTGCAGGCATATCTGGGACTGCTTAATTTTTATAATGTCTTCCTGCCCTAAAAGGCAACCGCGGTGGAGCCTTTGCATAGGCTTTTGGACAAGGCGGCCACATGGACTTGGGGGAAACGTGATGAAGCCGCCTTCACCAAAACCAAGGACCTGCTCACCTCGGATGCCGTCCTAATCCAATACAACGAGTCCCTACCACTGGCCGTCACATGCGATGCCTCACCTTTTGGCGTCGGCGCCGTCCTCAGCCACATGCTGGCCGACTGAAAAGAAGCACCCATCGCCTTCTTTTCAAGGACACTCACCAAACCGGAAAGAAACTACAGTCAACTGGACAAAGAGGCCCTGGCCATCGTCGCTGCAGTAAAAAGGTTCCACAAGTACCTCTACGGCCGCAAGTTTACCATCATCACCGATCACAAGCCGCTGCTTGGAATCCTGGCAGGGAACAGTGCCACCCCAAACATTCTATCTCCTAGAATGACAAGGTGGTCCAAATTCCTTGCCGCCTACAGCTACCTGCTCACACACCGACCCGGTAAGACGATCACCTTCAGCAGCAGGGAATACGCAGTTAGCAATCCATCATAGTCAGCAAGCAATTCAGTAAGCCAGCAATCAATCAAGTTCTCTTGCTCCCTCTTATGGCGGTTTTACAACCGCACCCAAAATTACATGCTTTGCAGTTTTAAAGTGACACACACTTAAATTCACTATCATAGTTTATATATATTATTTTACCCAAACTACGTTAGGTAACCTTTTTACTCCTAAGAAGAACTTTGGGGTGGAATTAAAAGAGGGATAAGCCTAGATTCCTACGTGGTCACAAGAAAACGAGGTTCAACCACCTCTTGAATTCTTTTAACACTTATGTAGCTCCAAGCAAATGCTAAGTGTTGGTTGAAGAGGTTCCTGTGCACAGGCATGATCAGCAATAAATCAGTTTAATTGGACTTTTGCTTAAGGACATGATCTTTTGTGCCTGACACAAATTGGTATAAATTTTGCAACACAAAATCATGATTTGGGAATATCTCTATGAATGACAATATAAAAGAATAGATGACCGAGAACTAAACCTTATTCAAATCTACCCACTTTTCTGAGAAACATTGAAAATTATAATAACATAATTTTAAGACATGTCTGTGGAGATTCTCCGTCATCCAGGTCATGGTTGTCCCAAATTTTGGGATAATTTATTTTGGGTAATTTTAAGACAGTTTTCATCCATTTAATTATCACATCATCCAAATCACACTTAATTAAAATCTTGTTTATGACAGCATGAAATACTATGCCAATACTTTGCTGATATCAAATTATATCACCAGCATCCCCACAATCTATTCAGGAAGTGTACTTATATGTAGAATATATAGTCTGATCTACCTGGAAAGTTGTGTTTTCTGTTTGGTCTACCTGGTAGAACATTAGTTTAGTAGCTTTCATTTTGACAAATGCATACTTTTTGGTATTCACCATGTTGTCTTCAGGGAATTTATGAATTCCTTTATTATTTCTTTGTTCAATTTATTGGTGACTTGCTGCAGAATGTTCCTTATAATTGACAAATTATATCAAGACTTAATTCTGTCCATACATATTTTGTCAATATACTGTATGATTGACATATTTTGCTGAACTTTTTGTTTTTTCTTTTGAAGATAGGGGCATCACTTCTCCCAATTAAGCATATTTGCAAATTAGAAAACTGTAGAAGAATGACTTGAATGTGAGAAGACCATGCGGTTAGATAAGAAACCAAGTTTTCTGCTTTTAAAATTCATGCATGTTCCATTCTGGTTTCATCCCTTTCTGAACAAGAACAAATTTTGCAATATTTCCCAGAAGAAACTGTACTTGGACCAAAATGGGGAGATAGCAGCAGATCTGGGCATCATGACCTGGGTGGTTCATCCTAAGAAAGAACCCATGGAAGAGATTCTGGGGAATTTTGAAATAGAAAGACTTATTATCAACAAAGATACCCTGTCAAAGCTGAAACTGCTCGATATGGTGGGTGAATTATTGCTGTTTTTTCTGTTTTCCAATGCCTTAGAACCCACCTCAATAGAATAGAATAGAATAGAATAGAATAGAATAGAATAGAATAGAATAGAATAGAATAGAATAGATGAATCAAGATGAATGGGTGAGCACTGAATATGGGAGTATAAGACTCTTAGGACTGCTTGGAAGCCTTCAGTAATATTGACCAAAGTCAAACATGGAATGCTGGGTGACAATTCTTTAGGACACAGATCGAGTTTTTTTTTTTTTTAAATCCAATTTGCAATCTGGTACCTCTATAAAACAGGTGAGAGAGCCATCAAATGCTGAAGACTGTGATTCTGATAGCCACAATCCATCCTTGCCCACAATTAACAAAAAAAGAAAGCAATCTAATTGAGCAGTTCCCCAGTTCATGCTTGGACTGCATACAGTGGTGGGCTGCAACTAGTTTAACAACTGATTCCAGGAGCGTGCACTTTGTGTGCGCACGCAGAATTTAAAAACACCAATTTGAATCTCTGCAGGGCATCCCAGGTAAATAGAACAGCTGAGGCATGCATAATCTACTGTGCCGCGCAAATCAGCTGAGCTGAAAAAGATGGAAATATAGGATAGGATAGGGCGGAGGTGGATGGGAAGGGCCAGCTGATCATCACCAAACCGGCAGTAGCCCACCAGTGAATTAAACTGAATCAAGCCTGGATAGAAGTCCCATAGGCCAATAACTTTGGAATTAGGATTCACCTTGTCCTGGTTGGATGCAGTGTCATGTAAAGGGCAGGTTCATATTTTCTTATGGTTTTAAGCAGCCCAGATCTGGAGGACCCATCCAGTTTTGGTCACCTGCATCCAGTTTTGGTCACCACATTATAAAAAAGAAGTTGAGACTCCAGGAAGAGTTCACAGAAGAGCAACTAGGATGATTAGGGGACTGGAGTCTAAAACATGAAGAACGGTTATAGGAGCTGAGCCTGGCTATTCTAGTGAAGAGAAGGACAGGGGAGACGTGATGGCAGTCTTCCAATATTTGAGGGGTAGCCACAGAGAGGAAGGGGTCAAGCTATTTTCTAAAGCACCTGTAGGCCAGATGAGGAATAACAGATGGAAACTGAACAAGGAGAGATTCAACCTGGAAATAAGGAGAAACTTTCTGACAGTGAGAACAATGAACCCATGCAACAGCTTTGCCTTCAGAAGTTGTGGGAGCTTCATCACTTGAGACTTTCAAAAAGAGATTGGACTCCCATCTGTCAGAAATGGTGTAGGGTCTCCCGCTTGGGTGGGTGGGGGTTTGGACTAGATGTCCTACAAAGTCCCTTCCAGCTCTGATTATCTGTTATCTAACCCCAAAGCTTGTCACTAAATGCTTAAATGTTTCCTCAGTTTCATCCCTCAAGACTTTATTAAGAAGAAAAGTGCATTATTGCAAACTGATAGGCCAGAAGTAAAAAGCAAGAACCAAACAATCTGCCTTGTATTTGTATTTCCTACAATTTGGAATTAGAGATTTCATATTTACCTAAGTGAAGCCCAAAAACTATTTAGCTAATGTTCATGTCTCCATGCATTTTCCTTGGATGTTGAGTTATAATACATTTTCTTTGGCATTTGTTATTTTTTTGCATTTTGCTTAGTCTCTGCCTCAGTCCCAATGTGTGGAAAATTGTCATCCTGGATTTTTCAAGCAGATTTGAGAAGGGGAGCCAGTTTGCTGCTATGACTGTGTTCCTTGTCCAGAAGGGACCATCTCCAGTCAGGAAGGTGAGTGACACTGGAAAAAGGCCTATTTTCATCCACCTGTGGACTTCAACTCCCAGAATTCCTGAGCTAACATGACTGGAGGAGGAATTCTGGGAGTTGAAGTCCACAAGTCTTAAAGCTGTCAAGTTTGAAGACCCCTGACAATGTGGAAATCATTCCATATTTAAAATTGTTATTAAATCTACAGTGGAAATAGATTGCTTTACCTTCTCACTTCCAGAAACTAAATACTTTGCAAAGATGGATAAAAACTTGATCATCTTCCTCAATTCCATTAGGAATTAATGATCTTTTTGTTTATGTAAAAAAATTATTTATTTATTTACCTTTTTTTTTTACTGCTACCCATCTCACAAGTATTTTTTGGCAACATACCATAAAGCAAAGAATGAAACATGTTCCAGAACTAGATTACAGTAAGGAAACTTTTAAAAAGCAAGTATGTAAGATTGTGTACACAAGATGCAACCAGTGAACAGGGTCCCTCTTACTGGGTGATCCTTGACCTCTTGAAAGGTTTCCAGAGGGCCTGAAATGTTTGGGCTAAGTCCACATTTGGAATTTGGTCAGTTGGAATGGCCTTCTGCTTTTGGTCCTGCATGGTCTAGCGACAAGCCATCTCTCATTGTGGATGGGATAATATTCTCCTGGATGGAAATAATGCAAAATTTGGGGATCCTCCTAGACTCTTGGCTTCAGCTTGATGTTCTGACTAAGGCTTCCTAGATTGTCACCTTGCACATGCTTATTTTAAAAACAAGACTTATTTTATTGCAATGCTGGGAATTGTTTTCATTCCCAGCCGGAATTAATCTCAAACAGTCCTGTGAGATAAGCACCCACCTTTCTTTTCTGTGAAGTGCTGCCAATAACAGAAGTATTAAATGAATTAGAAAAAAAACCAACTGAAGTACAAAGAGCCTCAAGAATGAATCTGAACTGAATGAACTACTTTGCTTCCTGCAAAGGTTTCATCATCTTTGCCTATCCTTTATACCTTATTGTTAAGTCCTGGGCATGGGTGCAAAGAACGGAGATGAGACATCGGACGGTGACTTCAACTCTTTATTTAACAAGAAAGAATGGAGCAAAAGACCTGGGCAGCAGTAGCTCTTTTATAGAGCTTGCTGCCGTTAAACAACCAATGAACAGAGTCTTTCGCTTTCACAAGCGTCCAATCAGGGGTTCCTGTTAACAGCCAATCAGACTGGCCAAACCTGACCAATCACGACTCGCTATTCACGGGCCAATGAGAATTTCAGGATTACAAGCCTGCTGTAAGACGAAGCTGTTTAGGGTTGTACCGCTGTGATGGTTTAATCCATAACACCCCTCCCCCCTTGGTTCCGTCTGAGGGGTGGGGTGATGTATTCTCGCAAATAGGCAGGCCGCTTCACCTGTCTGCTCCACCTACGCTGTTCCACCGGGTTCTGTTCTGGTTCTGGCTCTGGCTCTGGCTCTGGCTCTGGCTCTGGCTCTGGCTCTGGCTCTGGCTCTGGCTCTGGCTCTGGCTCTGGCTCTGGCTCCGGTGGGCTGTCCGCTGGGCTAGATAGTGAAGACTGTGGTTCTGGGTTGCCCTCATCAGTGCTGCCTTCTGGGTTCCCTGGATCCGCCTCCATCGCGGTGCTGTCACGTGGTGAAGCTACTCCCTGGTTCGGTTCTCCCTCGGATGATAAGTATCCCCTGGGCTGTTGGGTTTTGATTTCTTCTTCATCCTCCTCCATGTTCCTTCCCTCCCCAGCTGGAGGTTCCGGCGCTAATCTGGAATGGAGTTGGTCTATGTGGCGTTTCCATATCTTACCGTCTGCAGTTTGTAGGTGATAGGATCGGGGTCCTGTAAGTTGTGCTATTGTCGCGGGGACCCACAATGGGTCGCCCGAGAAGTTTTTTGCAAACACAGGGTCCCCTTTCTGGAATGCCCGACTCTTGCTGCTGGATCCCGGGGGCTGTTCTGGCATGTAGTTTGGGTGGAGGCAATCAAGATGTGAGCGAAGTTTCCGGCCCATCAGGAGTTCTGCTGGGGTTTTGTTCGTGGTGCTGTTTGGGGTTATGTGTTGGATAAAAAGTATTCGGTTTATTTTGTCGTCAATGTCGCCGTGGTCCATTTTGTGCAGGGTCTGTTTTACAAATTGAACCATTCGCTCAGCCCTACCATTGGCTGCAGGGTGAGCTGGTGATGTTAAAGCATGGCGGATGCCCCGATCTGCCAAGTATTGTTCGAATGGCAGGGCAGTGAATTGGGGGCCATTATCTGAGACAAGGACATCAGAAAGTCCGTGGGTAGCGAATAGTTTATTCAGTTTTTTAGTGACTGCGTCTGTAGTGGTGCTTTCCATTTTTTGGACTTCAAGCCAGTTTGAATAGGCATCCACCATTAAGAGGAAAGTGTGTCCTGGTTTCCGGTTTTGCGTGGCTTCGGGGCAGCAGGAATTCGCGACAGCTCGCGATTCCTGCTGTGCTAGCCGTCGAGGTACCCCTGATCCAGATGGGTCAGGGGGATATGGCTGCCCTGTAGGGACAGCTGAAGAGAGAGGGGAGTCGGACAGGGGGGTGGGGGTGTCGCAGACCCCCTACTCCTCTGGAAAAACCCCTTTTTCCCAAGGCGGTGGAGCGGCGGTCAGCAATGGCCGCCACGAAGAAGCCAGCAACCGGGTAAGATTGCGCTGGAGGAAGTGAGAAGAGTGAAAGTGCTGTCTGAGCCGGGTCAAGTAACATCTTTCAAATTGGTTGGAACTGAGCTGTTTGAATTGCTGGAGGATACATTGTATCCCTAAGAAGAGTGAAAGCGGCGGAGAAGCTGTTAAAGGGAACTTTTTTTTTTCTTCACTCTCCCACCCCATGGAAACAGCAGAAATGTTTGGATATATTGGACATTGAAAGTGAATTGTTTTGAGAGTTGAAGCTAAGGGACAAAAGGGTTTTTGGACATTGAAAAACTTAAGAAATTGGAAAACCCTTGTTGGAGGTATGGATTTCTGATTATTTAAAATTGATATTGCAAGTGGGAAGGGAGAGGAAAAAAAATTGGAGCAGAAGCTGAAAAAGGAAGAGATTGCCTAGAATCCCAAAGAAAGATATATGGTAATTGGACCTCTTTGATTAAACATTAACCCCAGAAAGAGAAAGAGAAGAAGGAAGAAAAGTATTAATTTTTGGAACTTTTTTTGAATTATTTTTGATTAAAAATACTTGTGGTTGTTTTGGGAAAAGTTTCTCTTTTCATAATGGCATCGCTTGTGGATGAACTAAAGACTGAATATCAAAAATATAAAAAGGAAGATACTTTGGGCACTTTGTTTCAATTCTTAGAAATGGCGTTATGTACTTATGAAAAGTTGACTACGCAGCAGAAGGACTGGGACAAGGAAGAAGAGGAAGAAGAAGCCATCTTTGATGAACAATGGGTTCTTTCCGGAGAGGAGGAGAAAAAGGATAAGAAAAAGGGGATTTTAAGAATTATAAAAACAACCAAAGAAGAGAAAAATGAGCGGAAAGGTGGAGGCAAGGTTAGAAAGCAAAGGAAAAGGAGTAAGAAAAGGGAGGAGGAAAAACAAAGGGGTAAAAAGGGCAAGGAGAAGAATAAGCAAGAGAGAAAGGGGGGAGGAGAAGCCTCAATGGGGGGAAGCAAGATCTAAAGAAAAAAAGTTTATTCAGAGACAATGGGTGAATTTAATTTAGGATAAAAGAGGGATTCTGGAGGGTACATAAGATTGTGTTTTTTATATGTGTATTTAGAGTATAAAATTCATTGTGTAATTTTAGAATCTTTTAAACAGAATCCCAAGAAAAATTGTTATACGAAGTACTTTTAAGTTAGGGTAATGAGTTATAGACGTTACTCCAATTGGTGTATAGGAGAAGTATAGTAAAAGAAAAAAGATGAATGGATAGTTGGAAATAGAACAGACAAAGAATGTTATTGAAAATGGTAATAAGATATGAAAGGATATATAAAGGTTTTGTTATGGGTTTTTTTTTTTTTGGATTTTGTATATTGATAAAAGGCAATAAAATTTTAATTAATAAGAAATAATTTGGATGAAAAGGAGAAGCAGGGATAAGATATAAAGTTAAATAGATAAAGTATTGATACTATAATTTGGAATTGTTATGTTCTATTGGTTTTCTTTTATTATTATTTCTTAGAAAAGAATTTATAAGCTGTTATGCCTTGATTCTTTGTGCATTGTTTTTATAAAATTGATAAAAATGGTTTATATATATATATAAAAAAAGAAAATGATAATAAGATATGGAAGGATATATAAAGTGAATATGATGTTTGAATTTGTGTCTGTGTGAAGAGTTTTAACCCGGGATCAGACAACCTTCAGAAAAGATCTTTTAGTTTTGTTTATGTTTTGTGTTTTGTATGTTTGTGTATTGTGTTTTCTGTAAAATTAATAAAATTTGTTTTAAAAAAAAGAGGAAAGTGTGTCCTCTTGTGGGTCCTGCAAAATCGATGTGGATATGGGACCAAGGACCTTGAGGCGTTTCCCACTGAGTTGGGGGAATCTTTGGAGGAGCGGAGCGAGTCTCCTGGCATTTACTGCATTTTGCTACCCAAGTTTCTATTTGTCTATCTAAACCAGGCCACCGTGCGTAACTCCTGGCCAGTGCCTTCATCCGCACGATGCCTGGATGTCCCTCATGCAGCATTTTCAATACCCTATATTGTAGCTTCTCTGGGACTATGACTCTGTCTCCCCATACTATGCAAACTTTCTGGGAGAACAGTTCTGTTTGACGATTCTTAAATGGCCTGACTGTGTCATCGGTTGCACTGACCAGCCAACCGCGTTCTATCCAGCTGAGGACTCGTGCCAAAACAGGGTCCTTTTTTGTCTCGAAGGCTATGTCTCGAGTGGTTAATGGCAGCGATTTGAGGGTTTCGATTTGTAGTACGGTTACGGTTGGAGCAGGGTCCTCTATAATGTCTGGTAGTGGCGAGCGGCTCAAAGCATCAGTGTGGGGAATGGTTTTCCCCGGGCGATGTTGCAATCGGTAATCGTAGGCGGCTAAAAATTCTGACCAACGTGTCATTCTTGGTGGTAATATATGGGGAGTTTGTTTGTTTCCCACCAAAATCCCAAGTAGCGGCTTCTGGTCTATAAGTATGGTAAAGGGTCTCCCATATACATATTCATGGAAGCGTTTAATGGCGGATACAATAGTGAGAGCCTCTTTATCAAGTTGACTATAGTTCCTTTCAGTTTTAGACAAAGTTCTCGAAAAGAATGCAATGGGTGCTTCATTTCCATTTGGGAGGACATGACTTAAGATGGCTCCTACTCCAAATGGTGAGGCATCACAGGTAACCGTCAAAGGGAGAGTCTCATTGTATTGCATTAATATGGCATCGGAGGTTAAAAGGTCTTTTATCTCTTTGAACGCTTTCTCTTCACACCGTCCCCAAACCAAGGAGCCTTTTTATCGAGAAGTCTATGTAGGGGTTCGGCTACGGTTGCCTTCTGGGGCAAGAAAATGTTATAAAAGTTAATGAGTACCAGGAAGGCTTGAAGGTCTGTCTTATTCCTAGGTCTCGGGGCTTTTTTGATTGCGGTTAGTTTTTTTTCAGTGGGGTGGATTCCCTGTCTGTCGAGAAGGTATCCCAGGAACTCCACTCTCTCCATACAAAGTTGACACTTGTCTCGTTTTACCTTAAGACCTGCGTCTTTGAATTTCTGCAGGACTTTTCTGAGTCGTTGTACTAATAATTCTTTAGTGGAGGCAGCTATTAGGACATCGTCAAAATAAGGCATGACGCCTTTTATGCCTTGTAATAGTCTCTCCATTAAACTTTGGAAAATGCCCGGCGCCACGCTTACTCCAAATTGGAGTCTATTGCACTTAAAAGCACCTCTATGTGTAACTATTGTCTGGGCTTCTGCAATTGCTGCGTCCACAGGGAGTTGCTGGTACGCCTGAGCTAAGTCCAATTTTGCAAATATTTTTCTGCCACCCAGGGAATGAAGAAGGTGTTGAACCACTGGTACTGGATAAGCGTTCTGTTGAAGAGCATGATTTAGGGTGGCCCGATAGTCCCCGCAAATTCTTAACGAACCACCTGGCTTCATGGGCGTTACTAGAGGGGTTTCCCAACAGGCATGGTCAATCGGTTCCAATATGCCCTAGGCTATCAGTTTATCTAGCTGCTCGTCGATTTTAGGTTTCAAGGCAAAAGGTACTCGACGGGGCTTAAGTCGAATGGGAGCTACATCGGGGCTGAGATTAAACGATATAGGGGTCCCCTTGTACTTGCCTAATGTTCCTGTGAACACGTCCTGGAATTCCTGGATGAGAGTCTCTTCCCAGTCTTCATTTCTGGTATGGTGTATGCCAGCTAGTTCAATTCCGAGTGGGGTGAACCACTGTAACCCTAACAAGCTGGGTCGGTCACAATCGATGACAGTCAGGGGAAGCGTTGCTGTGCGGTCCTTGAATGATACTTGGACGTTGCTGGAACCGACAACTGGGATTCTGTTTCCCTGATAATCTTTCAGGACGATTCGCTGCGTGCTGAGGTCCTGGCAGGAAATGGCAGGGATCAGTTGTTTGAGGGTTTTCCAGGATACCATCGACAGGGATGATCCCAAATCGACTTCCATCACACATGGTCGATTCTCAATAGTAACCTTCATATGTATCTTCCTTGCATCGAACGATGAAGCGTGGCCGATGATAATGGTTTGGTGGGCTTCTTCTCATCTCGTTGAAAAGGCAGGTGCTTGGTTTCTGTAGTAGTAGTGTTTGTTCCATTGGTGGATCAGATGGTCCCGGTTCTCAGGAGATTTGCCTATCTCCCGACGGAGGTTGTTCTCCTTTTGGTTGGGACTAGACTCTCGTCTGCTTCTGCAGACCTTCGTGATGTGGCTTTTTTCCTGCAGTTACGGCAGAGTGCGTTGAAGAATTTTCAGTCCGATCGCGGGTGGTTTGCCCCGCAACCCACACACTGGCGCAGACGTCGCTGGTTCCTTTGATCTCGTTCCGAGTGGAGCCAGTTGACCTCCTCTTCATCACTGTCTGAGGATGACTCGAGGTCTTCGTGGTGGGTAGTGGTAGCATGCTTCTCAGTGGTGAGTGGGACTTTGTCAGCGAGTTGGCGAAGCGGTGCATTTGCTCGGCGCATTCGAGTGGCTGACTTCCTGGTTGCTTCTGCGGCAGTAGCCTCAGTGATGATATCTGTAAGGCTGATGTCGCCTTTCGCCATCAGCTTACCCTGCACGTACGGTGCATTTAATCCCAGAACTATTCGGTCTCTTAGGGCTTCCTCTAAGTTTGCAAAACCACAAAGGCCTCCTAAGTTCCGGAGGTCAGCTACGAAATTGCCAATGCTCTTGTCCTTCCGTTGGTCCCTCTGGTAAAATTCGTGTCTTCGTATCAGTGTAGGTACTGCGGGTGCATAATGGGCCCTGAGGATTGGAGCGAGAAAGAACATGTTATTAAGACAAAGAGAAGAGCTGGCAGATTTATTGAAAATTCAAGTTACGAACAAAGTTGAATATTTGGGGATATATTTGACGTCAAGATGTACTACACTGAAAGAGAATAACTATATTAAGCTTAAACAGCAGATAGCATCCGACCTTAAAAAATGGGAAAATCTACAATTGTCATTGATAGGTAGAATTTCAACAATCAAGATGAATCTTTTACCCAGAATTTTATATTTGTTCCAAACAATACCAATTAGGTTAAGTAAGGATTACTTCGAAGAACTAAATAAAATTGTGTTGAAGTATATATGGCAAGGCAAGAAAGCGAGAATAAAATTAAAACTTTTACAGGATGCTAGAATTAGAGGAGGATTTGGCCTTCCTAATTGGGAGTTGTATTATCAAGCTGCAAACTTAAGGTGGGTTAAAGAATGGATAACATTAAGAAAGACTAGATTGTTGACATTAGAAGGTCATGATTTATTATTGGGTTGGCATGCTTTTTTATGGTATAAAGGAACTAAATCACAGGGTTATTTTAGAAGGCATTATATACGGGAATCGTTATGGTTGAATTGGGAGAAAATTAAGAAACAATGTTATTTGAAAATTCCAGTTTGGTTATCAACTATTGAAGCTTTTTCATATCCTATAACTTATAAGAAGGAACAAACAGTTAGATATGGGGAAATATTGGATGAAAAGGGTGAACTTAAAATGATGCAAAATTTAGAAGAACAAGGAATAAAGATGAATTGGTTTTCATATGTGCAAATACATGCAAGGTATCTTAAAGATTCTAAAATAGAAGGATTTTATGATAAATTGACTGATTTAGATAGGATTTTGACAGCTACTGATGAAAAAGTGATTAAAAAACTATATAGTTATTTGTTGGAAATTAAATTAGAGGAAGAACAAGTTAAAGAAACAATGATTGCTTGGGGGAAGAATTTTGGATATGGGATTGATTTAGAGAAATGGCAAAAATTGTGGTCACAAAATTATAAAATGACAATGTCAACAGCGTATAAAGAAAATTTGTATAAGATGTTTTATAGGTGGCACTTTCCCCCGACAAGAATAGAAAGAATGTTCAAGAATAAATCTGAAAAGTGCTGGAAATGTCATCAGATACCTGGCTCATATTACCATATGTGGTGGACTTGTGAGGAGGCCAGGAAATACTGGACTAGAATTCGCATATGGCTGGAAAAAATGACAAAGAAACACATAGATTTGAAACCAGAGATTTTTTTTATTGGGAAACCTACCTGATATATATAATAAAAATTTAAAGTATTTGATTGTAAATGTATTAACAGCAGCTAGGATTGTATTTGCTAAACATTGGAAGAGTGAGAAAATACCATAAGAGGAAGAAATTATTAAGAAAATATTGGAATGTGCTGAAATGAGCAGATTGACATTTGAAATTAGAGAACAAGAAGATAAACAATTTTATGAAGTTTGGGATTTTTTTTATCAATGGTTAGATAATACAATATGATAATAGAATATTTAGAAATTTAGGAAATAATGAATATATTTTTCTTGGTTTTGATATTTTTTAAGAATATTTTATAAGATAGATTTGGTATGATTCTATGATTTGTTATAAAATAATTTAACTTAATTATAGTTATCTCGCTTAAGTATGAATTAGTAAAATTATAGTCAAATGATAGTTCAACAATGATATTGGGATATTTTATTGATGATGGATAATGTGAGTTATTATGTAATATAATTATTTTGATGACTATGAAATGGATGCACAAAAGGGAGTGGTAAAACAACCGATACACTGTAAATTTATGAAGAATGATATATATTTTTTTATGTTATGTTTTATTTCTTATATGTTTTTTGTTTGTCGTTAAAATCAATAAGACTTTTACCAAAAAATATATATATTGGAAGATCACTATCATGTCTCCCCTGGTCTTTCTCTTCACTGGTCAGCCAGGCCCAATTCCTGTAACCGTTCTTCATATGTTTTAGTCTCCAGTCCCCTAATCATCCTGGTTGCTTTTCTCTGCACTTTTTCTAGAATCTCAACATCTTTTTTTATAATGTGGTGACCAAAACTGGATTTGGTCTTACTAAGGCTTTATAGAGTGGTATTAGTGTCTCATTTGATCTTGATAGTATACCTCTGTTAATGCAACTAAGGATTGCATTGGGTTTTTTTTGGCTGCTGCTGCTCCACACTGCTGGCTCATATTTAGCTGGTTGTCCACTAAGACTCCAAGATCCCTCTCACAATTACAACTATTGAGCCTGGTTTCACCCAGTCTATATGGGTACTTTTGGTTTTTCTTACCTAAGTGTGGGACTTTACTTTTCTCTAAATTGAATTTTATTTTGATAGATATGGACCAGTGTTCTAGTGTCACCCTGAAAGGGCAGGTCCATGGTCTATGATGGCTTCAAGCAGCCTAAACCTGCCTAGAGTTATCCATGTCTCTCTTTAACCCAACTGCAAAAGAGCAGTAGGACTTCTGCTCCTTTTAAGAAGGTCCACAGATTTCAGTAGATTGCCTATCTTTCCATGGATGGTTAGTCCTGACTCTTTTTGTTTGTTTGCTTGGCATTCCTTGTTTTTCTGCTTAGTCTCTGCCTCAGTCCAAATGTGTGGAAAAATGTCATCCTGGGTTTGTCAAACGGGATAAAGAAGGAGAGCCAGTTTGCTGCTACGACTGCATTTCTTGTCCGGAGGGGACCATCTCCACTCAGGAAGGTAAGTGACACCACATAAAAGGATTGATTTGTGAAATTTGATGTAGCCAGAGCACTTTAATAAGAGTCAATGATAAAAAGTCAATTGAGCATTGAAGCTCAATTGTTTTCTTGTTTATTTTCAAATAGCACAATTTCTTATCTAAGAAAAAGAATAGCAAACAACAAACAAACAAACCTCAAAGTAGGAGCTGGAACAAGATAGGAGAGTGTGGCAGAGCAGCCAAACTTTACTTCTGCCAGAGAGGAGAACAATCTCTTATGTTTTTTAGTTTGGATGTTTCCTTCCATACTTGCCTTTCTAGGAACATCTGAGTTTTTTGAAACTTCAGGAATTGTTTTAGATCTAGCTTCTGGAAGAATTATTGCAACACTGTCTACATGTGTTTCCCCTTGAGGATCACTAAGAAGGTACTCCTGCTCCATGATGAGATGGTATGGACATTAATAGGTGCACCTGAATACACCAGTATCACAACTGCTCCCAGTATATATTCCATGCAGGACTAGTTTTCTTTGGTAGATTGCACAAGATAGGCACCCTCTGAGTCCAATATATTAAGAAATGCCATCTGGCAGAACCCAGAAAGTGTACCTAGAAAGATTAACTGATTCATTATTTACCTTTAAGGGGTTCATACGAAGATTCTGCAGATAACATGGAATGTCAATGAAATCCTATGGAAATGTTAAGAAATGTATTATGGAAAATGCTCCTGGTATCATCTGATGTCCAAACAATATGGGTTTTTTTCAAAAGTAAAAGTACATAATTTTTAAAAAATATTGCTTTTCGTTTTTCTCAGATACAGAAAAATGCACCAAGTGTCCAACTGATAAATATCCAAATGACGACCGAGTTCAATGTATCCCAAAAGTTATAACTTTTCTGTCTTATAAAGAACATCTGGGTATCATCCTACTCTCCTTTGCCCTACTCTTGTTCCTAATAACAGGTTTTATTTTGGCCATATTTCTTAAATATCGAGAAACTCCTGTTGTGAAAGCCAACAACTCTTACATTTTCCTGGTTTCCCTCCTGCTTTGCTTCTTGTCTTCTTTTCTCTTCATTGGTCAGCCAAGTAAAGACACCTGTCTTCTCCGACAAACAGTGTTCAGCATTGTCTTCTCAGTTGCTATTTCTTCTCTTTTGGCCAAAACAATCACTGTAGTGCTGGCTTTTCTGGCCACAAAGCCAGGAAACCAAATGAAGAGATGGTTGGGTAAGAGTTTGGCCAACTCCATCATCCTTTCTTGTTCTGTTGTTGAAATTGTCATCTGCTCCATGTGGCTGGGAATTTCTCCCCCATTCCCTGACTCTGACCTTTACTCCCAACATGGAGAGAGCATCCTGCAATGCAACGAAGGCTATGTTGTCATGTTCTACATCACCCTCAGCTACCTGGGCTTCCTGGCTGCCATCTGCTTCACAGTGGCTTTCCTGGCCAGGAATCTGCCTGGGACCTTCAATGAAGCCAAGCTGATCACCTTCAGCATGCTGGTCTTCTGCAGTGTCTGGGTGACTTTTGTGCCCACCTACCTGAGTACCAAAGGGAAATACATGGTGGCTGTGCAGGTCTTCTCCATCTTGGCCTCCAATGCTGGGCTGTTGGGCTGCATCTTTGTCCCCAAGTGCTATTATCATTCTGAGGCCAGACCTGAATACAAAGGTGCACCTTACAACCAAAAGTAAGGTAGAAATGTGGCACATAAATTTTTTGAATCTCAATATGTTCCAACAGGTCAAACTTAGGAAATGATCCAAGCTGTTCTCCTTACATGAGGATGCCAATGGTTTTGTTTTAAATAAATAAGTCAGCTGGAAGATAAGATTGTGCATAAAACAAATTCTTGGAAGGCTGTTAAAAAGCTAGAAATATGATAGGAATGCATGGGGCAACCCTCTTTTCTCATGTTTTGTCAAAACAGCAACCCAACTTACATCTTTCCTTTTACTATGCTGCCTTCGGTCCGATCTAAGTATAGTACATAAAATTATATATTGCAATGTCCTACCTGTCAATGAATACTTCCACTTCAACCAGAACAATACGAGAGCACACAATAGATACAAACTCAAGGTAAACCGCACCAAACTTGATTGCAGGAAATACGACTTCAGCAACAGAGTGGTCAAAGTCTGGAATACTCTACCTGACTCTGTGGTTTCTTTCCCAAACCCCAAAAACTTTAACCTTAGACTGTCTATTATTGACCTCACCCCTTTCCTAAGAGGTCTGTAGGGAGCATGCATAAGCGCACCAATGTGCCTACCGTCCCTGTCCTATTGTTTCTTTTTATTTTTCTTATATGTATCCATTTCATGTAATCATAACTATGTTTATACTTATATCTGTTATTCTTATAATCATTTGACAAAATAAATAAATAAATTTAGGTTATATCTCTCTCTTGAAGATAGTAACTATAGATGGGCAGGAAAATAACCAGATACTTGCTAATTATGACTATTCATGCTTAATTAATTAAATGGGTATATGTATAATCATAAATTTGTCTTCCTTTTCCTGAAACATATAATGCATCATTTTGTCTGTAAGATTTCCTCCAACTATTTTTGGGAGAGAAATCGCTCCTTTGCACAGAGAATAAATAATAACTGAAGAGAGCTGTGGTTATTAGTTTTCGGTGTCCTGCATTTGATTCAGAAGTGGGATCCACAATCTTTGTTTTGCTATCAGGGATAACATCTGGGGCACATCTAACAGGTTTAGTGTTGTGAGAGTGATGCCATCTCCCTTCCCACTTCCAAATAACAACCTCGTTTAAGAATGTGCATAAGGCAAAAATCTGTGCGAAAGACTATTTGGCTAAAGAGGTTTATTTATTTATTTATCTTTCATATCTCTTAACTGCCCACCTCCCTCATAGCGGGGTTTTGGGCAGTGTATGATATAATCAATTGCATTAAACTTTAAAACCAGAAAAAAAATTAAGACTAAAGGTTTAACAATTATATAAAGAGTATTATAAACATTTCAAAAGGTGAAGAATTCCAAGATGGGAGATTAACAATTGTTAATACAAGTGTGTGTGTGTGTTTCTGTGTGTGTGTGTGTATTTGTGTGTAATGGAGCCTGCCCACCCCATGGTTATATACCTAGACTTAGAATAACTTTATTGCCACTTTGAATGTACACTAATCAACATACATTCAAATGAAATTTTGTTGCATAAAGCGTCACCACCTCTAATATATACTACATAAACATGAAAAAATAAACACAAAATTATGCAATACCCATATATATTATATGACACAGAGGAACAACACAGTCTAATTTGGATGTATTCATGTACTTGGTGAGAAAAATTATCTTGTGAGATTATCTGATGGATGGCATTGGGAACAAAGCTGTTACAGAGTCGGGCAGTCCTGCTAGAAATACTTTGAAACCTCCTCCCAGAGGGGAGCAATAGAAACAGACCGTGAAATGGGTGTGTGGGGTCTCTAACAATCCTTTGTGTCAGGATTCTGGCAGTTACCCCAATTAAATCATGAGTCTCGAGCCAAACTTCCAAAACTTCAAAGGATTTATTAACATGTCTGCCACTGCCTGGGTGTAGCCAGATCTAAGACGCACAATTCATTGTCACTCTTGACACCGGTTTTCCCCCACCCCCACCCCTGGGTGAATTAGAATTCATATTCTCCAGTGAGACACATCCATAGCCAAGAGTCATCAATCATGTTCTTCAGTTAGATTTTTGCACAGCAGAAACTTCAGTCACCTAGTTGCTAACTCTGAAATACTATGTATGGAATGCACTTTCGATTTCCAAGCTGCCGCTCTGCTCTTTCAAACCTCTTTCCCCCGCTCCCTTTCTGTTGGCAACTCTAAAACAACCATAGAAATATTTTATGAGTTGACACTTTGAACTCTAAGCACATAGCACTTATAAGCAGTATCCTGAATGACAGGAAGCAAGCTTCCTGTAATCTTGGCTGTCCTTACCACTCTCTGTAGGAACTTTCTATCTGAGGTACTCGTGCCACCAAACCAAACAGTGATGTAGTTTGTTAAAATGATCCCAATTGTGTCTCTGTAAGAAGTGGCTAGGACAGAAGGAGAAAGATATGCTCTCCACATCCGATGCAGGAAATGCAGACACTGGTTTGTACACCTCCGCTTCCTGTACACAAGGAATCCTTTTATAATTAATCCCTTCATGGGAGGCCAAGAGATTGAGGAACTTCCTCGCCACTGAGGACAAGACGTTCCATAATACAGGGGCAGAAGACAATTGAAAGTTGTGGTTCAAATTCTTTGAGTGATGGGGCCAATGGCATACATTTTCTGTCTGAATAAGTAGGAAGGTTGCTCTGATGGGGCAAAGCTGGTTCAATAGGTATCCTAACGCTATGACAGGTGGGCCTTTATAGGTGATAGCCAATATGATGAATTGGACCAGGAAACAAACTGGCACCCACACCCAGTCTAGTTCACAGAGCAAAGGTGTTATTTGTGCCCCTCTTTGGGCACCTAGCATGGCTCATGCAACCTCATTTTGCTCCAGCTGAAACTTCTGGATAATTTTCAATGGTAGCCCATGTAGAGCATGTTCAATTGGGAGATTTATTTATTTATATTTCATATCTCTTGTTAGGAATCTGTCATCCATTTAGTTGGGTTGGCAATATATAAACCAACCAATAGTATTGATTTATACTATATTCCAATTGGTTGATTATATTGCAAATTACTATAAGAGGGAGCTAGAGATCATAGCTTGCTCTCTCTGACATTCTGTCTCTTTGACATTCTGTCTCTCTGACATTCTCTCTCTCTAACATTCTGTCTATCTGACATTCTGTTGCTCTCGAAGGTTCTCTGTTGTATTTATGCTGTGCTTATACATTGATATTTTTGTTTATTGGAAATGACAAAGGCAACTGGTAAGAAGACTTTGTAATTGGATATTCTTTGGACTGTAAAACGTATATGACCTGGACTGTTTATAGTACTATTTCTTAAAGTAAACTTTAACCTAATTTAGTGTATCTGTGTGTGGCTGAATAATTATTCATAACTATTCTCCTAAACGTTTCTATGTGCATATCCTTGTTACTCAAGGGTTATTCTGTACATATCGTAACATCTCTTAACTACCCATCTCTCTCAGAGGTATTGGTTTGTACTGTATTTGTGGAAATTTATTTTGTGTTGTTGTATGTAGAAGTCCCTGTTAATGGTATAATTGAATGGAGAGGCCTAGTATGTCAGTTTTCTGTATTTTGGCTAGGGATACCCAAACCTGACATAACTTTTCATCCAATTATATTGTTATTGGATGTACAATATTGCAAAAGAATTAACAAAAAAGCTTGGGCACCTCACAAGAGGAAGCAAACACTCCATAAACTCTCCACTACGGCAAATAAAAGTAAGAAGAAAGTGAAGCTTTGACTATGAAATCTTATAGAGTTCTAATGGACTTTAAGACAACAGACTTAAATAAACAAACAGGCGCTACTCGTAACATTAGGCCAAGTTCAGTGGTACCAATGCATTAGATGAGAGGCAGCTCTAGAACAGAATTCTTTACTGTTCAAGTGTGATTGGACATACAAGAATTTTGTCTCCGGTTCATAAGCTCTCAGTGTACATACAAGAAACAAGTGATACATTGATATTTTTGTTTACTGGAAATGACAAAGGCAACCGGTAAAAAGACTTTGTAATTGGATGTTCTTTGGACTGTAAAACATATATGACCTGGACCGTTTATAACCATTCATAATCATAAGATACAATTATCATAAATCATAAGGTACAACACTCAGTGATAGTCATAGGATACAGAATAAAGCAATCGACATAAATCATACTGGGATAAAGACAATCAATATAAATCACAAGATACAAGCAACAAAGTTATAGCCATAAGAAGATAAGGAAATAGCTAATAGGAAAGATGAGAGGGATAATAGAGAGCCAAGTGCCACCAATCTAGAGAGGCCGCAAACTCCATAGATCTGGGTGACCTTCCCCAGCAGTCTCTGGAGACAAGAGGTCATGTTGAAAGACATACTGTCAACTCAAAAATATTTCTCTTGTCTTTTAGAGTTGTCAGCAGAAAGGAATGTGTGTGGGGGATAATGCATACCTTAAATATTTTCATAGATAATTGCTAGGCTGCCAAAGCTTCTGGCACAGAAGATTATTACTGGAGAGATGATTGATGACTCTTGGCTATGGATGTGTCCCATTGGAGAATATACATCCAGGGGTTGGGGGAAGACCCAGGGTCAAGGGTGAGAGATGAATTATGTTTCAGAGTTGGCTGCACCCAGGTAATGCCGACATGTTCACTCCTAATAAATCATTTTTTTTAAACTCTGAGAGATGCGGCTAGAGACTCATGGTTTGAATGGAGGTGGATTGTTGGAGCCCTGACACATAGATTGTCAGCTGGATCTCCAGCATGGGCTGCCATAGTAACGGGGGGGGGGGCATGATGTTTGGGTTTGGGAAGTGAGCTGGTGTGATGAATGTCCATGTGAACTAAAAGGGAGGTTTGCTCTCATGTATTATTGCACTGCTGAATGGAGTTGTTTACACCCAGTCAACTCCAGGCGGACGAAAATACCTGAAGATAACACTGTGATAACATAACACTATGCGGAATTTGGATTGGACATTCAGCCTAGGTTCCTGGGAGAAGGGTTTTGGGGAAACTTTCAATATATTATTTTCACATCTTTTGGATCAGATCTTGCTTTTCTTTTGCTGCTATCATTTCAAACTCTGGGTGAAACCAGGCCCAATAGCAATAACTGTGAGAAGGATCTTGCAGTCTTAGTGGACAACCAGCCAGCAGTGTGCAGCAGCAGCGAAATAAGCTAATGCAATCCTAAGTTGTATTAACAGAGGGATAAAATCAAGATCAGTTGAGGTACTAATATCACTCTATAAAGCCTTAGTAAGACCACATCTAGAATACTGCATCCAGTTTTGGTCACCGCATTATAAAAAAGATGTTGAGACTCTAGAAAAAGTACAGAGAAGAACAACCAGGATGATTAGTGGACTGGAGGCTAAAACATACAACGAACGGTTGCAGGAACTGGGCTTGGTTAGTCTAGTAAAGAGAAGGTCCAGGGGGAGACAGGATAGTGTTCTGTCATGGGAAAGATCTGACTCGAGACCAGTATGAATTCAAGCTCTTTATTTGTAATCAGTAACTTCAACAAAACTGGAGCCCGGGAGCCTCTTTCATAGCGGCTGCTTGCGGCTTGCGGCCAATGACAGTTCCTTAAACTTCCCGCTGTCAGGCGGACCAATCGCAACAGTCTTAAAGTAGACAATCAATAGGTGGCAATAGCGATCCAATTGGAATGTAGTATTTCATGTATGTAAATGACTATATACAACAGATAGCAGTCTTCCAATATTTGAGGGGCTGCCACAGAGAGGAAGGAGTCAAGCTATTTTCTAAAGCTCCTGTAGGCCAGATAAGGAATAATGGATGGAAACTGAACAAGGAGAGATTTAACCTGAAAATAAGGAGAAACTTTCTGACAGTAAGAACAATCAACCAATGGAATAGAAGTTGCCCTCAGAAGTTTTGGGAGCACCATCACTTGAGACTTTCAAGAAGAGATTGGACTGCCATTTGTCAGAAATGATGTAGGGTCTCCCGATTGGGCAGGGGGTTGGATAGATGACCTACAAGGTCCCTTCCAACTCTGATTATCTCTTAAATTCAGTAAAAGTACCTCTTGTCTACTTCAATGGAGTTGGGGGATTTTCTTTCTTGGGCTTTGAACGGAGACAGGCCTGACACAGATGTTGAATTATCTACCTCCAGCTTTCTGGACATGTCCTGACAGGAAAGATCACAAGCACTATAGAACAATATCCTCAGAGGTGCATTTGTGATTTCTCACTGGCATGTTTTTCTCCAGCTACACATGGAACATTGACAAAAGGATCCCAAGAGGAGAAGTTGCTTCTCAGCATAATTATCCTTATCCAAGAAGTCTTTGAGACTTCTGCTGTTTCTCGAATGATTGCCTTCGATGTAAACTTCAGAAGGAAGGGATCTCACATTAGCAAAGGATAAATGCTACAGGTCCTATTCTGGGTGGACCACATTTTGGGGCAAGCAAGGGGTTGTGTTCTTAAATGTACTGCCTCTGTTTTCCAGGTGAAGTTCGGTTTGTCTCTGTTTAAATCAGGAAAGTCCCTGGATAGTCCAGCTTATGAGAGTCCTTTGAATATTACTTTTCTTTAGAAACAGGAAAGAGTTTGGCTCAGCCCCATAAAATATGGAGCTTCTGCTTCTCGTTCCAATGCTGTTGGTGTGCCAGCTGGTCTCTGGGAAGCTTCAAAGGAAGTGTCTGCTGAATCCCAAGCACCAGGATGGAGAGAAACCATGGAGCTATTACAAGCTAGGAGACCATCTCGTTAGCATAGTCATCAGTGTATCAACCATATTGCCTATAATGTTGAGTTTTAACATGACTCCTTCTAGTCAGCTTCACATGTAAGTCACTCAAGTGTGATGGAGTGGCATTTCCTCCATTCGTAAGTCTAATGCTGTCATTCTTTTCTTCTTATTCATTTGCTCCTATACAAGTAGTCCTTGACTTACAACAGTTCATTTAATAACCGTTCATAGTTACAACGCCACTGGGAAAAGTGACTTGGGGGCATTTTTCACACTTAACAACAGTTGCAGCATCTCTGTGGTCACCGAATCAAAATTCAGGCTCTCGACAACTGACTCTTATTTGTGATGGTTGCACTGTCCTGAGGGGTGTGTGCTATGTGATCCCCTTTTGGGCCCTTCCAAAAAGCAAAGTCAATGGGGAAGCCACATTCACTTAACAATCATGTTGCTAACATAACAAGTGCAGTGATTCCCTTAAGAACGGTGACAAGGAAAGTTATAAAATGAGGCAAAACTCATTTAACAAATGTCTCACGTAGCAAAATGAAGTCTGGGCTCACTTGTGGTTGTAAGTTGAGGACTACCTATATTGCAGGACCTTCTCTTATTTTATGGAAGAGGCACAAATCCAAAGTTGGGGTGGGAAAAAAATCCTGAAATAATTTCACATTATTTTCCACTCCCCAACCAATCCTGAGGTCGTGATCTGGACTTTTGTTTTAAATCGTGATGGTTGTAGTTAACCCTGACCACCTCATATTTTAATACAGCATATTGATATTCAATGCCTGATCCTTATAGGAGCAGAGGATGAGTTGTTTTTAGAGCTTTTTTTTCTGGATTACTTATAAAATATCCCCTTCCTTTTATGATGATTCAACTTGAATGATTGAATAATATTGTAACCCGGTTACTGCACAGATCAAACTTAGTACCACCATGTATTATGGTGTATAGTCCTCTGATGGAGGACCATCTCCATCCCATCTATTCAAAACTCACAAATATTAAATAGTGATAGGTGACTGTCATTTGCCTTGTTTTGCACCAGTATTGGCTTAACACTCAGTGTGCATGTGCAGAAATGAGGATTTAATAGAAGAAAAGTATTTTGTTATTGCTGCTGATGCTGCTGATATTAACACGTGAATTTTTACACTAGTTCACCTTATGATAAATCAGGAATAATACGATTTGCTTCAAATATTCAAGTGGCCAACAAAAATCCCCAGCTCCTGCACAATCTCACACTTGGCTACAACATCCATGACAACTATATGAGTACACTTGGCACTTCAGATGCCTTGCTGGATATTCTATCTGTAGGAGAAGCCAATGTTCCCAACTACAGCTGTGGAAGAAAAGACAACATTTTGGCTATTCTTGATGCCACTGACAGGGACATCTCCATCCAGTTGTCAACATTAGTAGGCACCTACAAAGTCCCACAGGTTTGTGCTGTGTTTCTCTATCTGGTAGAGTGAGTAGGGTGGTGGTGGCTGAGTTGTAGCTCTAACCATGCCTTCTGTATGGAATTTAAGAGCTGCTTTTCACTTTAGCCATTGTAAGTGTCATAGCTGAAGATTGAGGTACACATTGGGGAGGAAGGGAGGATTAAAATAGAAATATCCTCTCATAACACCATCATTATTGCTTTGGGAACTTCCGCTGCACACTTATGGAGGGGAAGAGAAGCTATGTGTTCAATTAAAGAGTCTTGTATAATACGAATCTGCAGCAGTGATGGAAAGCTCTCATTTTATACACAATCTAAATCAGTGGTAGTCAACCTGGTCCCTACCACCCACTCGTGGGTGTTCCAGCTTTCATGGTGGGCAGTAGGGGTTTTGTCTCCTACTTTATAAATCACCATTACTGTGGAACCTGTGGGTGGTTAGAGAAAATTTTACTATTAACAGAGATACAAAAGTGGGCAGTAGGTATAAAAAGGTTGACTACCCCTGATCTAAATCAAAATAATGATAGT
This sequence comes from Hydrophis major, assembly GCA_033807585.1. Taxonomy (NCBI): domain Eukaryota; kingdom Metazoa; phylum Chordata; class Lepidosauria; order Squamata; family Elapidae; genus Hydrophis; species Hydrophis major. The sequence continues at coordinate 44,333,176 of CM066329.1, forward strand.
TTCAATGGTGAGCAAACTCAAAGAATTCCAACACATTATCATTTGTACTTTTGATAAAATACATATGTTTTATGGACTCTTGGGGATCAGTACCATTACTTTAACCACTTTATTAAAAACATTTCAAGTACATTAGCCAATGTGTACACAATTTCTCCCTTAATGTATTTGTGTTCAAATTCATCATCAAAGTTTGAAGAGCAATAATACCTCTGGATATGGTTTTTTTTGCAAACTGAATTATTCAGAAAATAGCCTGAAATAATAACTGTTATATCCAATAGGGTGGAAAGTGGCAATGGTATTTTATATATGTAAAGAAGGGAATAAAAAAGACCCTAGCAATTATTGGACAATTGGTCTAATAGATATTGTGGCTAAAATGAATGTGGAGGTTCTCCTGGGTAGAGTTAAAAGTGGGTATTGGAATAAAGAATTTCTTGCTTTATAAAAAGAGTTTTGGCTGACCAACCACACTCAGTGTGTAGTCCTCAATGGAAGTACATCTACATGGTGGGAAGAATGGGGTACCTCAAGGTTCAGTCTTGGCAGTGGTGGATTAAGGCTCACTGGTGCCCTAAGCACTGACAAATCTTGGTGCCCCCTTCCTTTGTACATACAAGATTTTTTTTTTACAAATCTTCATTGTTTTTTCTTTCTTTCCCAACTTTGTGGGTGCCCCCTTTGGGCCTGGTGCCCTAAGCACATGCTTAGTCTCCTTAATGGTTAATACACCACTGAATCTTGGGCCCAGTGTTCTTCATAAATAATCTAGATGAGGGGAAAGAAGGGGAACCCAACAAATTTTCAGGCAACACCAGGCTGCAAGGAATGGCTAATGCTTTGGAAGATGGGCTTAAGATTCAGAAGGTTCTTGACAAACCTGTGAACGGGCCCTTATCCAACAAAACAAAATTAAGTCTTGAAAAAAAAAAAAAGAGCTTCATCTAGGCTAGGAGTGCCCAAACTTGGCAACTTTAAGACTTGTGGACTTCAACTCCCAGAATTCTCCATCCAGCTATGGCTCCATCCAGCTATTCTGGGAGTTGAAGTCCACAAGTCTTAAAGTTGCCAAGTTGGGAGTCCTCTGATATAGGCAATAAAAAAGAAATGCACAGCTATAGACTAGGTGGTCACCTGGCTCAACAGTAGTAACTGTGAGAGAGGTCATGGTGTCCTAGTAGACAATCACTCAAGCATGATCCAGCAATATGTTGAAGCTGCAGAAAAACCAATACATTCCTAAGGTGCATCAATAGAGGGATTGTATCAAGATCATAATACTACTACTGCTTTATATGCACTAGTAAGGGCATACTTGGAATATTGCATCCAGTTCTGGTCACCACTATACAAAAAAGATGCTGGGACCCTAGAAAGAGTACAGAGAATAGCCACAAAATGCTAAAGGGTCTGGAAGCTAAATCATATGATGAATGGTGAAAGAAACTAGCACTAATGGTGTTACCTAGATAGAGTAATGAAACCCCTGCAAGAAAACAAGCAAGCTCAGAGAGCACCAAGAACCCTTCATTTCAACCCTGAGCTACAAATATTCCCCTTTATTGAAGGTAGGTATGTTTAATTTAAGAAAGAGAAGAACTACTGGTGACATGATAGCTGTCTTCCAGTAGTTGTGGGCCTTTCACAGAGAAGAGGGGGGTCAACTTATCTCCAAAGTCTGAGGGTAGGACAAGATGTAACAGCTGGAAACTCATCAAAGAGAATCCAACCTGGAACCAAGGACAATTTTTCTGTCACTAGGAACATTTAGTGCAGGGGTCTTCAAACTTGACAGCTTTGAGAGTTGTGGATTTCAACTCCCAGAATTCCTCCTCCAGTCATGTTAGATCAGGAATTCTGGGAGTTGAAGTCCACAAGTCTTAAAGCTGTCAAGTTTGAAGATCCTTGATTTAGTGTAATGGCTCACGTCATGAAGCGGTGGGTGCTCCATCACTGGAGGTTTTCCAGAAGAGATTGGACAACCAACTTCTTGAATTCTCATTTCCCAGAATAACATAAGATCCCCTGCTTGAGCAAGGGTTTGGATTGTAAAGTCTCCAAGCTCCCTTCAGACCCTGTCACTCCATGAGTTGATTCAGTATTGACTTAGTCTTGAACCACCCAGTTGCAAAATATGCCAGGGGAAACAATGGTTTTGCTTTCTATAGAGATGTTAGAGCAGCCTTTGATGCATTCAACAGAGAATTATTAGGGAGGAAATGGATTGCCCTTAAAATGAAAGCCTCAATCAAAGCCCTTTCTACAAGCACTTGTTTGAGAGTGTAGATTGGGCTGAATGGAGCCACGAAGAAGAAGGAGCGATACTTATTAAGGGGTAAGAGAATGGTGCATACTTGTTCCATGGCTATTCTGTCTAGACATTAACAATTTACCTGCACTAATGAAGGATCCTGAAGTACACATTCACAAGACCCCAAATACCAATTGTAACACCTTGTTATAAACTGACAATACATTTTTTAACTTGCTCACCATTTGGGTTTTGTGGACTGTTCAGAAGACTTAGATCTTATCATTATAATAATTGCCTGATTATTAACAAATCAAATTCAAAAGATATCATTTTTGAAAAAAGGGAATCATAGGCATAAATGGCTAGTTGATGGTAAGCCAACAGAGCAACAGATAAGACATAATCAGAGTTGGAAGGGACCTTGTAAGTCATCAAGTCCAACCCATCACCCAAGCAGGAGATCTGACACCATTTCTAACAAATGGCAGCTCCCACAACTTCTGAGGGCAACTTCTGTTCCATTGGTTGATTGTTCTCGCTGTCAGAAAGTTTGTCCTTATTCCCAGGTTAAATCTTTCCTTGTTCACACCTTTCCTTATCTAGGAGTAGTTTTCACTGAGATTGCATCTTGGATCCCTCCTCATCAAAGGAACTCACTTAAAACAAGGACACAAGAGAATACACTGCTTAAATTAAAAACTCATTGCTAATCAGCTTCCTTAGCCACAATTTTTAAAGTATATAAAGCCATGTTCTTATACCGATGTGATGTTTGAGGCTTCAAACAAATATTAGAACAAACCAAATCATAGCCTCAATTAAAGACCTCTTGGATTGTACAACTGAATTACATTAAGGTGATAGAATTTTCCTGTGTATTGTACAACTGGAAAAGAAGATACAAAAATAGCTGCACAAAGAATCTAGACTATAAAAGCAGAGAAACATATAGTAACCCTCAACAATTACATATAATTTTGGCGCATAATAATTGTAACACTTCAGTGGACATCTGCATATTTTAGTCTAATTGTTGTAAATTCTAAGAGTGATACAGAAATATGATTTGCTTTTTTTTTACTTAATTTGTTTCTTGTATGCCACTTTTATATAGAGTACAATTTGTTAACATTGCTTTAATATTTAAGCACTGGCAAATTAATAAACTATTGTAATATGTTCACCAGAACAAAGTTATATTTATCAAAAGCTAATATTTTGGGCTTGATCTGACCCCAAATATAAAGCAATATTCTCGGTTCCTTTTTCAGATCAGTGATAAAATTGCATCAGCGGCTCTGAGTGATAAAAGTCAATTCGCTTTTTTCCATGGGATGCTTCCCAAAGAAGGGATCCAGTACCCAGGAATAGTCCAATTGGTCCTCCATTTCAGATGGACCTTGATTGGTCTCTTTAGCACAGACACAGAGAAGGGAGAGAATTTTATGAGGACTTTTACTCCTTTGCTTGTGAGGAATGGAATTTGTGTTGTTATATCACAACAATTCTCATCGAGTGGAAATACAGTACTCCTCAGGGATTCCCTCTCTAAGTGGAGACAAGTCAACGTCTACATTTACTTCACCGAATTTGATTTCCAATTGGATACTCTTCGTCCTTTCCATTTCATATTTGAAGGTTTGCCAGGACCCATTGAAGGGAAAATTTGGATTCTTACAAACTTGGAATTGTTTTATTTGAATGACCACAGACTTCTCAAATACATCCACAGTTTATGGAACTTTAGTTTTCTGATAAAAGAAAGACCAAACAACGATGCCTTTGAACTTTCACTCTTTGTAGAACCCAAATTCTTTCAAGATCCCCAGTTTGTAGATCACTCTTTTGACTGTTCTTTTTCAAAGCATATCTTTTCTGTCAAAGGCCGGAGAAGGTGCACCCAGAAAACACTGCTGGAGACCCAAGAGAAAAGAAATAGGAAAAGTATTAGGAATTATGAAAATTATTATGATATCATTAAGACTCTGGTCTATGCCTTGAGTGCTGCATATTCCTCCAGATCCAGGAAGAGAAGGAAGGAGAACCAAGGGAATTTTGGGGCTCCAAGGCTACAGCCATGGCAGGTATGAGGTCCCAACATAGATCCATTAATCTTAGTTCTGTTGGAGCAGGAATCCAAGGGAGAGGGAGTGGAACCATATCAATCTCCTTATGCTACAAAAGCCCAAAAAGAGTGTCCCATGACAGATAAATGTTGATATTGAACACTGCTGATTTTAAAAGGAAGTATGTATTTCTAAATAAATCCATTTGCTTGTGATTAGCATCATAGAATTTTACCTTTATAAATTTGAAAAAGACCTGAGACCATGCAGCCTAACTCCTCATCTCTGCAGGAATTCCACTTAAAGCTTCTCGGATGGATGCTTGATCAGTCTTTGCATTAAGACTATCAGGGAAGGGGAGACTGTATTTCTCTGATTTTCTCTAAAACTGCTCCTCCTTTTAGAATTTTTCCTCTCCTTCAGCCAGCATCAGGGGTGGGGTTCAAAAATTTCAGCAACCAGTTCTCTGTCCAGTTGCTGAGTGGGTACGGCCATGGTGGGCATGGCCGAGTTGGCCTCTTGCACCGTGGCCCATTTCTGGCCTTCCAGAGTGTCCAGGAGGCCCATTTTCCCCCTCCCCGAGTGTCCACATAGGTCCTACACTTATCTCACATCCAAAACAGGCTGTGTGGAGACTCCTGGAAGGGTTGGGGAGGGGTGGCCAGGAGTGGGATTTGGGGGTTCTCCAAACCAGCCATAAAATTAGCTATGGGTTCACCTGAACCCAGGCAAACCCGTAGCAGCCCACCCCTGGCCAGAATCTCCTTGCTTGTGACCAAGTTCATGCTACCACATCTGACACTCTGGAATAACGGTGAAAAGATCTTACCTTTTGTCTAAAACCTTTCAGTCATTGGAAAAGTACTGTATCCTCCCTTCTCCAATCTATAGATTTTGTAATCTCCCAGATTTATTATTTTTGGCTCCTGTGGTTCTTTGCTATCTTTCCTCAAGACTAAATTGCTATTATCTTTTCCTTTGTTTTATTAAGATTCCCAGAAGCTGGTCCAGATTTTGTGTAATGTTTTATCAGAGCATGGTGCCTCCAAGGTGTCCTGGGAATTGAGTTGAGATCTCCCCAAATCAGTATGTTGACTTCCTGAGATACTGTTGAATATATTTGCCTTCTTTTCATGAGTGTCACACTGCTGATTCATATTCGATTTGCAAATAGCAACTATTTTGAGATCATTTTCACAAATACACTTACAAGTTTGTTATCCCTCTGTCATGCCCCTGTTGCAGTCTGACTGTGAGAGAGAGGAGGAACAGCTGACAGGGAGTGGAAGTGTGGCTCTGGAGGTTGTGGAGAAAACTGGAGAAGGGTACAGGCTGGCTGGGCAGTCAGAGGAAGATCCAGGCCCATCCCCTCTTCATCGTAGGGCATGCAGGGAGGAGAGGATAAGGGAGAAACGTGAATGGCATGGTCTATGGGGGAGGAAAGGGCCTTGATCCTTTTCATGGGCTGCAGCTGTGAGGACTGTTTAAAAGGAGGGACTGTGCATGGCCCAGTGCTAGAACAAAGCATGAAAATATTTCTAGTCTGTCTGTTCTTATCTGAGTTTGGCATCCTTCCCAGTGTGTGTATTTTGATATCTGTGGATGTCTTCAAGCTCTTATCCTGCCTTGTCTCAGTAATTGCTTTAGTGTGGTTTGTGTTGTTTTTTCTATTTATAATTTATATGTATTTTGAGTTTGAATGGAAGTTCTTCCTTTTTGCAACTTTTTGTGGGGGAGTTTTTTTGTCTTCAGTCAATGATAATTGGAGCTTTAAAGTGAAGTTGAAAGAATTAAAGAGACTTCACCTGATTTTGTGAGGTTTGCTTTTGCATCCCACCCTGGGTCATTACACCCTCTTCTTCCAGTGCACCATAAATGTTTTTACATGAGACACTATGCTTTGTCAGTTGCTAAAAATCAGATATTTTTTCTGCTGCATTTTACTAATGTACTTCTCACTAGGAGGAAATCACAAATACGTTTCTCGAAACTTGGTATTTTAAAATCAGATTAAATAAGCTTTGTCTAAGAATTATTAATCTTGCATCAAACCTTGCACCACCGAGAGTTATCAATTCTACTGTATTAAGAACAAAACGGAAAAATTTGATAACAAAAGAGGAATTGTTATTCATAGCTGTACAGTTTTATGAGAAAGATTAAAAAGATTAAAATTATTTGAGTCCAATTTTTAAGACATTTTATCCACTTAATACCCCCTTTTAAAAACTCGGTTTCTAATAGCATCACAAACATTATTAGTTTATTAGTACCACTATTTTATTAAAATCACATTACATCACTAGCATTTACATAACCTACAGTATTTAGAAAGTGTAATAATATATGAGATTGGCTTTTGGGACAGGGAGGAGATGTGCTGAAGGATCAGATAAGGGGGAAAAGTCTACAGCAAGGGTCTTCAAACTTGGCAAATTTAAGACTTATGGACTTCAACTCCCAATATTCCTGAGCTAACATGACTGAAGGAGGAATTCTGGGAATTGACGTCCACAAGTCTCAAAGTTGTCAAGTTTGAAGACCCCTGGTCTACAGCTTTATAATGGGACAGAAAGAAACCTCCCTAACTTTTGGAGCTGAAAATGAAGTTGGTGGGATATTTCAAGCTTGCAAAATTCTGTTAATGTGCCCATACAATAAAGTAGAATTAAGTCACCTGGACATGTTTCCCATCTGGTCTATCAGGGAGAAAATCAGGCTGACAACTTTCTTCTTGACAAATCCATGCTTCCTGGTAACCAACTTGCTGTTTTTAAAGGAGTTAAAATATTATGATTGACAAATTTTGCTGATTTTTTTTTTTTTGCTCACTTAAGAAAATAATGGTAATGCCTGTTTCTCCTAATTAAGCATCTTTGCCAGTTAGAAAATGGAAGAAGATTCAAATGTGAAAGGGCCCTATGGAATAAGAAGCAAAGTTTTCTACCTGTATAATTCCTTGACGTTTCAATTCTAGTTCCATCCCTTTCTGGAGAAGAATGAGTTCTGCAATATTTCCCAGTATAAACTGTACGTGGACCAAAATGGAGATGTCGCAGGAGATCTGCAGATCTTCAGCTTGATGATTGATCCCAAGAAGCATACAATCATAAAGCAATTGGGGAGATTTGAAAGACAGAAATTTACTATCCACCAAAAGGCTATTTCACAGCTAAAGTTGCTCAACAAGGTGAGAGGAATGTTGGCGTCTCTTCTCAGCTTTCTATAACCTGAGGACCCATTTTAAGTGGGCTGAGCCTAGTCACCAAGGTGGTTGACCATCCTTGAGAATTGAATGTTGGGAGTAGAAACCTGAAATGATCTTATACTGGCTGGAAGGCTATAGTTAACAGGGCTGGGCTGCTGGGAATTCGCAGAATCCTAGCTAAGATTCTGTGCAGTTCAGAGAACAACCAAACCCCACTCCTGGCTGGCCCCATTCATCCCACACCGCCCCTCCCGGGAGACCCCATGCAGCCCGTTTTGGATGCAGATAAGTGCAGGGTGTGCACAGAGCAGAGATGGTATTCAGCAGGTTCTGACCAGTTCTGGAGAACTAGTAGCAGAAATTTTGAGTACTTCGGAGAAACCGGTAAATCCCACCTCTGACTGGCCCCACCCCCATCTATTCTCTGCCTCCCAAGTCCCAGATGATTGGTTGGGTCTTCTTTGGTTGCCCTGCACAGGAGAACGGAGCTGGAAAGCAGATTAGTGGGGAATAGGGTGGAAATGGAGATTTTACAGTGTCCTTCCCCTGCCACGCCCACCAAGCCACACCCACAGAACCAATGGTAAAAGAAATTTGAATCCCACCACTGGCACAGAGGCTCGGGGAGTGTGAAAAATGGCCTTTTCGGAAGTTCGGGAAGGCCAGAAACGGGCCTGTTTCCAGCTTCCAAAGAGCCTCCGGAGTCCAGGGAGGCAGTTTTCACTCTCCCGGAGGCTCAAGGAAAGCCTCCAGAGCTCGGGGAGGGCAAAAATGTTCCCCACCGTGGAGCAGGAGGCCAACTAGGCCACACCCACCATGGGCACACCCACCCAGCGATCAGGCAGAGAACTCTTTGCTAAATTTTTTGAAGCCCACCCTGCTGCAGTAGTATAACATTTCATGTCCAAGCTACAGTTTTATCTCCATCAAACTGATGGGAAATCTGAAAGTGTTGGGGGAATGTGTTGCTGATAATTTCAGGTTTGGTTTCCCCCCTGTATGCAAATAGCGAAGAAGGCAATTCTGTTGACCAGTGGTGGAATTCAAGCTTGGATTGAATCAAATGAAACTGAATCATGATTGGATGGTGGTCCTTTGGGTCATCTTGTCCTGCTTGGGGAAAGTGTTCCTTGAAAGGCAGATTGAAGGTCTGTGATGCTCTTAAACAGACCTGACTAGGTCAGAATTATCCACCTGTCTGTCACCCCACTGATACATAGATAGAGCAATAGGCCTTCTGCTCCTAGGAAGAAGGCCCAAGGCTTCCAGGTCACATGACATCATACTGGCTGGTCTGATGGGCCCTGATCCAAAGAAAAGCCCTTCCTAATGTCAGAAGTAAAAACAGGGGGAGAATTTGAAAGAAAATGCTAGCTAGATTTTATTTTTGGCTATCAAGAGGACACTTCATCTGAAAACTCCTTGAATGTCATTGTTCATCTTGTTTTCTCTCCCCAAGATTTTTTATTTTTTTTATTTTTTACACATCTCTTCATGTGAGCAATGTGATTCCAGATTACAATATTTATACATAGTCATAGTTACACTTTCAACTTTCTTAATTAATATCACTTCAAATTATTACCCATTTGACTAATCTTTAGATAAATTTCATTAATTCAATATCAAGATCATTTCATCCTCACATATATTTTCAATTCTTTATCCCCTATTATATCCATTTTCAGCTTACCACCTATTTTATATTACCTTATGTATTGTCATCATCTATAACTTTCTCAAGACCAATGTATAATTAGACAGTCAATGAAAGAAAAAACAAGTAAAGTAAGATTAATACATTTAGGATCCATATGGTATATCATTGTTTATCTTGATTCTCACCTAATTTCAGCCTCTCTGGGAACAAAAGGGTCTCAAAATTTAACTAATAATATTTTCTTCTTTCTTTTTATGCCAGTTGCTATCATCTAATTGTAGTTCTTCTAAAGAGAGGATCTTTCCTTGGATACCTAGCTGGGCCTTAGAAATATCCCTTTCTGACACAGGGTTCATTCTTTTGTCCCATTTGCTGCAACAAAAGATGACTTGGCTTTTTTGAGGGACATGTTCTCACAACCTTACCTCTATCTCATCTCACTCCAGTTCTGGAACCTAGGCAATCAATTTTAGTCTTGGTTCACCAGCATGGCAGCCATACAAACTGAAGAAAAAATATACGAATAAACAAAGAACATCCCCTTTTAATACTGACAGCAGTAATTTGAAAGGAATTTTTCATTTATATTTTAATGTGGAGACTGTTTTGGATTATTTTCAAAGGGGAGCAATTTTGCAATGTCTTGTGTAGTCCAGAAGAAACCTTTCCAGATCATTCTGGTCAGAGGTTTCTTTCTTTCTCACAATTTCATTCTATTTTAATAAATCTAATGTAATAAATCTTAATCCATCTATTACAAGATTATTTTCAAATTTAATATGAGTAGATCATGATATCTTAAAATTATGGTTATATGAAGGAAGGAGAAATGCATATAAATAAGGCTAGGAGGAGGAACCCATTGGTTGTTACTGAATGGTTACATGTGTTCCCAATGCCATTCCTCCAGATTTTATTATTAGAAAAGTCCTTGGTGTCAACTCATAAAATATTTCTATGGTATTTTTAGAGTTGCCAACAGAAAGAGAGTGGGGAGCAGTGCAGCAACTTGGAAACTGAAAGTGCATTCCATAAATAGTTTTCAAAGATAGTAACTAGGTGACTGAAGTTTCTGCCGTGCAAAATTCTAATTGGAGAACATGATTGATGACTCTTGGCTATGGATGTGTCCCATTGGAGAATATGAATTATGATACACCCAGGGGTGTGGGTGGGAGAAAGCTAGGGTCAAGGTTGACAATGAATTATGTGTCTCAGAGTTGGCTACACCCAGGCAGTGGTGGACATGTTAACTCCCAATAAATCCTTTTGAAGTTTTGGAAGTTTGGCTCGAGACTCATGATTTAATTGGGGTGACTGCCAGAATCCTGACACTTGGTTGCAATGTTAGATAAATGTTAGATAAAAGCGAAAAGGAGAGGCAAAACAAGCAATCTGCCAGTAGTTATATCTCCTACATCTGTTTGCAACTAATTAGAGATTTCATATTTATAGTAGCTAAATGAAGCCCAGTGACTATTTGGCTAGTGTTTGTGCCTATATTCATCTGCCATGTTCATTGTTGCAGGACTTGTGCCAAAAGATATCACGGCAATCTCTGGGGTATACAGGAGACCCATAGAGACAACTATCAGAATTATACAGAGCATGTGGCTTGTAGCAGATAGGTTCTACTCACAGTACGGAAAGTGCAGGCTTTGTGAAGCCTGATATCCAGGTTTGATCCACAGAAATAAATAACAAAGAAGTAATAACTGTAAAGCTGAGCAACTGTATGGCTACTTCAGTGTATAAATCCAAAGGTTCTTTTTCAAGAAGCAACTGAACTTTCTCTGAAGATGTTTTGCTTCTTATGCAAGAAGCTTCTTCAGCTCTGACTAGATAGTGGGGAATGGAAGGATTTATATTCCTTGCAGACAGCTGGTCATTTGCATTCTTTTTAGAGTCATTGAGGCCACTTGGAGGTTTATCTGTGTCCTCTGAATACAGCTGAGGAGGGATATGACATCATCTATCTCCAGTCTACAACATATTCCTTCCAGTAGTTCCAAGAAGGGTCCACTCCATTTGTACTACTCAGGTGACTCTTGAGGACATTGGTACACTTCCAAGTGGTCTGAACAACTCTCGAAAAGAATGCAAATGACCAGCTGTTTACAAGGAATATAAATCAGTTTTAAAACTAGATAAAGAGGCCAATAAGCATCATCATACATGTAGTTGTTAGTACAGAGAAAAACATTTGACAAAGTTGAACAACATTTAACTGAAGTCCTGCTAGAGCTGGATTAATACTATTGTGATAACAAGTTAAGGCCAAATCCAGCAAAAACTCCTTGCAATAAGCAGACTGTTGGAAGTTGCATATTATATGGAACAGAATGTTACTGGAGCACTGCTACAGCCCTAAATATTTAGGGATCACTCTAGATAGGGCCATCCCAAAGGTGCTTTTTCAAAAAGTTACTGGACTTAGAAAGTCTCTTGAAAAAGCACCTTTGAGATAACCATGACTTGGATGATCAAGAATCTCCATAGACATCTAGATAGGGTCCTAACATATAAGCAGCACTGTCATCCACGGGAAATTGATGATCTCTACCTGGAATGCCAAACCAAGAGTCCTTAAGAAAACATCTCTGGCTCTTTGCTACTCAGCAGGCGAATACATAAAAATTGGCACATGCTGGGAAAGTAGATGTTGCTCTGAATGAGGCTAGCAGAATTATGATCGGATGCCTTAAGCCTCTAGATGAGATCTGCCTTTAGCCAGCATTGCCCCACCTGCTGTTCTCATAGAAGAAGCAGCTCTGATGGCTCAGTGGTTAGAACATAGTACTGCAGGCTATTTCTGCTGACTGCCGGCTGCCTGCAATTTGGCAGTTTGAATCTCACCAGGCTCAAGGTTGACTCAGCCTTCCATCTTTCCGAAGTGGGTAAAATTAGGATGCAGATTGTTGGGGGCAATATGCTGACTCATTGAACTGCTTAGAGAAGGCTGTAAAGCACTATGAAGTGGTATATAAGTCATAGTGATAGTGCTAGCATATGGAGAGAGGCTTAAATCATCTGCAGCTAGACAATATGCTCTCTATGCCCTAAACCAGGGGTCCCCAACCACTGGGCCGCGGACCGGTACTGGTCCGTGGATCACTGCAAAGAAAATAAAAAATAAAATAAAAATGGCAGCTTTCTTCACCTTCGGTGAATGCTGCTAGGATCAGGGATCAAGGACACAAGGAGAAGGCGGAGCTTCGTCGCTGCATTACAGCTGCGATCTCGGTGTACCGAGATCACAGCTGATATCTTCGCCCCTGGTCAGTCCTAACGGACCTAAACCATCCCGTAGAGACGGTGACAGCAAGGGGTGCGTTCTGTAGATCCCAGGGACATCGCAAGTCCCTGGTTGATCCAGAAGAAGCCCTTTACCATCGGCGGAGAAGCAGCCATTAAGCTGCTGAAGCTGGGACGGCTCCGAAAGGAAGAGATTGGAAGGGAAAGTGTATCGGTTTGTTGAGGACTTTTTTTTATTATTATTAATATTTGGCTAAAGGACACCCTAAGAATGAGAAGAAATCTGTAAGATTTTTGACTAAACTGACTTAGCGGTGATTTTTAAAGAGAAATGTCAAAGTGAGGCTTGGCTTTTTACTTTTACTTTTTTTTTCTTTCCATTGAAATTCTATGGTGATCTAGTTAATCAGACTGGTTTTTTCTTTTAAACTTAGTTCTTTTCTTTTCTTTTTTTCTCCCTTCTCCTTTTTGACTGTTTATATTTTATAAAATAGAGGCCCCCTTTAGTATTTTTTTTAAAATTAAATATATATATATACTTTTTCTTTCTTTTTAGGTTTTTTAGGGAGGAAGAAAGGGGAGTGGTTTTAGGAAACTTTACAACACTGCCAACTAGAGGCTTGAAAATATTTGAAGTTGGGATCTGGGAAAAAATTTTTTCTCAAGGCCACTGGAAGTGATAAGATAGAGGGAAGAGCACTGGAGGATGTTTATATAGGTACCCTTTGGGACTTCTATTATCAATTGAAATGTGTGGAGAAGCCAAATAAGAGCCTTGGATAAATAAAAGGCAGTGGGTGCTTTTTACTTTTTATTTCTTATTAACTGTTCTATCCCTCCCCTCCAACCCCATAGCATTTTGTAATATTGGTATATTCATTTTTTATTTTTTATTTTACCTCATTTTTATTTTTTTAAAGGGGAAGCCTCAGAATATTTATTTTTTTCTTTTTATTTTTTTTTTAATTGGGATATTTGCCTTTTTTTTCCTACTTTTGACTTATTTTTATGGCTATTTTCTATTTTTTTCAACAAGTTTTATATTCAAAACAAACAATACATAAATAGACATAAACACAAAACATAAAAGCATAAAAAATCTCTTTTCTGAAAGTTGCTTAGTCCCGGGTTAAAACTCTTGATACAGACACAAATTCAGATTCATATTCATTTTACATACCATTTCATATCTTATTAACATTTTCAATTTTCTATATAACTTCTTCTCTCCTTTAAATTTTCTCAATTTTATTTTATTTTATTGATCTCCTCTCAATTCATATCATAATATTTATTATTCTTTGTCTGTTCTATTCCAGCCAACCATTTATTTTTCTTCTTTAAAAAAAAGAAGAAGTATTTCTCCTGTACACTATATGGAGTATGATGCCTTTATCTCTTTCCCCTATATTTATAATACTTAACATAAAACACATAACATACATTGGGATTCCGTCTGGTTAAAATTATACTATATTATCAAAAATAATACAAATCTATTCATTAATATTGATATTCATTCATATCTTAAACATTTAACTCATTGCTTTTCAATTAAATCACATACTCTTATGGGAGCCCTATTTTCCATAATTATTCCCCCCCCCCACATTACATATTATAGCTATATTTTATTAAAATGTTCCTCCTTCTACTTCAAATCTCATTTCATGAAGATTTTGCTAATCATCAATATATTAACAATCATTTATATCTTGAACATTTTATCCATTTCAATAAGATATCATGCCTTTGTGGGAACACTTATGCTTTCCAAAAATTATTAAAAACCCCCCCTCACATCACAATCTTAAATCATGTTTCATTACAGTACTCCTTTTTCTTAACCAAAAATTTCACAAATTTATGAAAAATATTTTTATCCCTAAGAAGAGCGAAAAGCGGCAGAGAAGCTGTTAAAGGGAATTTTTTTTTTTTTTTTTTTACTCTCCCACCCCACGGAAAAAGCAGAAATATTTGGATATATTAGACATTGAAAGTGGATTGTTTTGAAAGCTAAGATAAGAGACAAAGGGATTTTTGGACATTGAAAAATGTGAGAAATTGGAAAATCTTTGCTGGAGGTATGGATTTTTGATTATTAAAATTCTCATTGCAAGTGGGAAGGGAGAAAAAAAAAAATTGGAGCAGAAGCTGAAAAAGGAGGAGATTGATTAGAACGTCTTTGTGGATCCCAAAAGAAGATATATGGTAACTGGACCTCTTTGATTAAAAATTAATTCAGAAAGAGAAAGAGAAGAAGGAAGAAAAGTATTAACTTTTGGAATTTTTTTTCTTTTTTTAATTGCTTTTGATTGTCTTTGATTAAAAATTCTTGTGGTTGTTTTGGAAAAAGTTTCCCTTTTCATAATGGCATCGTCTGTGGATGAACTAGAGATTGAATATCAAAAATATAAAAAAGAAGATACTTTGGGCGCTTTGTTTCAATTCTTAGAAATGGCGTTATGTTCCTTTGAAAAGTTGATTACGCAGCAGAAGGACTGGGACAAGGAAGAAGAGGAAGAAGAAGCCATCTTTGATGAACAATGGGTCCCTTCTGGAGAGGAGGACAAAAAGGATAAGAAAAAGGGGATTTTAAGAATTATAAAAACAACCAAAAGAGAGAAAAATGAGCAAAAAGATGGAGGCAAGGTTAGAAAGCAAAGGAAAAGGAGCAAGAAAAGCGAAGAGAAAAAACAAAGGGGTAGAAAGGGCAAGGAGAAGAATAAGCAAGAGAGAAAGGGGGGGAGGAGAAGCCTTAATGTGGGGAAGCAAGACCTAAGGAAAAAAAGTTTATTTAGAGATAATGGGTGAATTTAATTTAGATTAAAAGAGGGATTCTGGAGGGTATATAAGAGTGTGTTTTTATATGTATATTTAGAATATAAAATTTATTATGTAATTTTAGAATTTTTTTTAAACAGAATCCCAAGAAAGATTGCTATATGTAGTATTTCTAAGTTAGGGTAATGAGTTATAGATGTTACTCCAATTGGTGTACAGGAGAAGTATAGTAAAAGAAAAAAAAGATGAATGGATAATTGGAAATAGAACAGACAAAGAATGTTATTGAAAATGGTAATAAGATATGGAAGGATATATATGCTTTTTTTTTTTGGATTTTGTGTATTGATAAAAGGCAATAAAATTTTAATTAATAAATAATTTGGATGGAAAAGAGAAGTAGGGACAAGATATGAAGTTAATATTATATGAAATATTGATATTATAATCTGGAAATGTTATGCTTTATTGGTCTATTATTATTATTTTTTCTTAGAAAAGAATTTATAAGCTGCTATGCCTTGATTTTTTGTGCATTGTTTTTATAAAACTGATAAAAATGGTTTTTATATATATATATATAAAAGAAAATGATAATAAGATTTGGAAGGAGATATGGGTTGAATATGATGTTTGAATTTGTGTCTGTGTAAAGAGTTTTAACCCGGGAACAGACAACCTTCAGAAAAGATCTTTTAGTTTTGTTTATGTTTTGTGTTTGTATGTTTGTGTATTGTGCTTATGGTAAAACTAACAAAATTTGTTTTTTATAAAAAAAAAAAAAAGGAAAGAATCAATAAAACCTTGGAGGAATGCTAGACGAGAATAATTTATACAAGCCAGAAAGAAAAGAATATGATGACTATAAAATGGATAAATATGGAAGAGAAATGAAATTGAATAGGAGTAAAGAGAAAAAATGAGAAACTTGCTGAAAGATGTTTGTGTGTCCATATGGAGATGGGATAAATTGGAATTATGCTGTATAAAAATAATGTTTTGTTTGACTTGTAAGGATTTACAATGTTAAGAGGTTTTATGTGTTTATGTATTTAATGGTTAATGATGTGTTGTTTTATCTTTAAAATTAATAAAAATTTGTTTCAAAAAAAAAAACATACAAAACACAAAACATAAACAAAACTAAAAGATCTTTTCTGAAGGTTGTCTGTTCCCGGGTTAAAACTCTTCACACAGACACAAATTCAAACATCATATTCATCCCATATATCCTTCCATATCTTATTATCATTTTCTTTCTTATATATATATAAAAAAACCATTTTTATCAGTTTTATAAAAACAATGCACAAAGAGTCAAGGCATAACAGCTTATAAATTCTTTTCTAGGAAAAAATAATAATAAAAGACCAATAAGGCATAACATTTCCAAATTATAATATCAATACTTCATATAGTATTAACTTCATATCTTATCCCTACTTCTCCTTTCCATCCAAATTATTTCTTATTAATTAAAATTTTATTGCCTTTTATCAATATACAAAATCCAAAAAAAAGCATATATATCCTTCCATATCTTATTACCATTTTCAACAACATTCTTTGTCTGTTCTATTTCCAATTATCCATTCATCTTTTTTTTTCTTTTACTATACTTCTCCTGTACACCAATTGGAGTAACATCTATAACTCATTACCCTAACTTAAAAATACTTCGTATAGCAATTTTTCTTGGGATTCTGTTTAAAAGATTCTAAGATTACATAATGAATTTTATACTCTAAATACACATATAAAAACACAATCTTATGTACCCTCCAGAATCCCTCTTTTAATCTAAATTAAATTCACCCATTATCTCTAAATAAACTTTTTTTCTTTAGGTCTTGCTTCCCCCCATTAAGACTTCTCCTCCCCCCCTTTCTCTCTTGCTTATTCTTCTCCTTGCCCTTTTTACCCCTTTGCTTTTTCTCCTCGCTTTTCTTGCTCCTTTTCCTTTGCTTTCTAACCTTGCCTCCACCTTTTCGCTCATTTTTCTCTCTTTTGGTTGTTTTTATAATTCTTAAAATCCCCTTTTTCTTATCCTTTTTCTCCTCCTCTCCGGAAGGGACCCATTGTTCATCAAAGATGGCTTCTTCTTCCTCTTCTTCCTTGTCCCAGTCCTTCTGCTGCGTAATCAACTTTTCATAAGTACATAACGCCATTTCTAAGAATTGAAACAAAGTGCCCAAAGTATCTTCTTTTTTATATTTTTGATATTCAATCTCTAGTTCATCCACAAACGATGCCATTATGAAAAGGGAAACTTTTTCCAAAACAACCACAAGTATTTTTAATCAAAGACAATCAAAAGCAATTAAAAAAAAAAAGTTCCAAAAGTTAATACTTTTCTTCCTTCTTCTCTTTCTCTTTCTGGGGTTAATTTTTAATCAAAGAAGTCCAATTACCATATATCTTCCTTTGGGATTCTAGGCAATCTCCTCCTTTTTCAGCTTCTGCTCCAATTTTTTTTTCTCCCTTCCCACTTGCAATGTCAATTTTAAATAATCAAAAATCCATACCTCCAACAAGGGTTTTCCAATTTCTTAAATTTTTCAATGTCCAAAAATCCTTTTGTCTCTTAGCTTCAACTCTCAAAGCAATCCACTTTCAATGTCCAATATATCCAAATATTTCTGCTGTTTCCATGGGGTGGGAGAGTAAAGAAAAAAAAAGTTCCCTTTAACAGCTTCTCCGCCGCTTTTCGCTCTTCTTAGGGATACAATGTATCCTCCAGCAATTCAAACAGCTCAATTCCAGGCAATTTAAAAGATGTTACTTGACCCGGCTCAGACAGAACTTTCACTCTTCACACTTCCTCCAGCACAATCTTACCCGGTTGCTGGCTTCTTCGTGGCAGCCATTGCTGACCGCCACTCCACCGCCTTGGGAAAAAGGGGTTTTTCCGGAGAAGGGGGGGTCTGCGACACCCCCACCTCCCTATCCGACTCCCCTCTCTCTTCAGCTGTCCCTACAGGGCAGCCATATCCCCCTGACCCATCTGGATCGGGGGTACCTCGACGGCTAGCACAGCAGGAATCGCGAGCTGTCGCGAATTCCTGCTGCCCCGAAGCCACGCGAAACCGGAAAACCCTATTTTTTTTTTTTTTTGGAAGTCTTTAAACTCTTTACAATTCCAGGCAATCTTCTCCTTATTTTCAAATTTGGCTCTTATTTTTTTCACTCTCCCTTCCCACTCACAGCCAAAAGGTTTTTTCTTTCCTTTTTTTTTCCCCACTGTCACTTTAGGAAGGAGAGTAGAACAAGGAAAAAACTTTCCCTTTTAGAGTATTCGCAGCTTATAGCTCTCACAAGGAACAATATATACTTAGCAGCCTTCCAGGTTCCAAGTCACTTTCTCCCGTCTTGTCCTGGTTAGAAGCAGCTTTCACTTTTCTTCTAGCTTTCTCCCTCCTGCACCTGCTTACCCGGCTGCAGCATTCTTCGTGGCGGCCATTGCTGACCGCTGTTCTTCCGCCTCGGGAAAAGGGGATTTAGCCGGCTGGGGAGGGGGTTTGCGACACCCCCAAACCCTTTGCCGGATCCCCCCTATCTTCAGCTGCCTCTACGGGGCAGCTATATCCCCCAAATCCAGATGGATCGGGGGAACCTTGGTGGAGAACACAGCAGGGATCGCGCGGTCGCGAATCCCTGCCGCCGCCGAAAGCTTGCAAACTGGAAGTCCCCGCTATTTTCTATTTTTGAGGTCTCTCAATTGGATTAAGGTGGGAAGAACCTGAAGAACTCTTTTTTCTTTCCTTTTTCTTTGCTTATTATTTTTTTCTTTTTTAAAAATATTGTTGGGCTTTATTTTGTCTTTTTTCTCTCTCCATTTTTAATTTTTATTTTTGAATTATAATTGAGTATTTCACAATTGCATTAGGGTCTTGAAGAACCTGAAGAATTTTTCTTTTTCAATTTTGGGCTTTTTACTTTTTATTGGCTCTTTGTTTTTTGTTTTTTTCTGGTGTTTACCTTCTTTCTAATTGGATTACAATTGGTCACCTTACTAATTGGATTAAAAGAACCGGAAGACTCTGAGCTACGGAATGAGTAAGAGAATTTTACCTTCGGGCATTTCAACTTCTGCTCCTGTCTCCCCATCATATGGAGGATGACTTTCAACAATGGCGAAGCAAGATAAAGCACAAGTGGATTTAACAACGGTTATGCAAGGGATACAAGATCTTAAAATGAGTATGGAACAAAGAATGGAGAGTATTGACAAAAGAATTGGGAAGATTGATGAAAAATTTGAAAATGTTCAACAAATGATGGTGAATCACGATGAGAGAATCCAAAAAATAGAAGAGAAAGACAAACAAAGAGATGACATAATTGGAAATATTGATAGTAGATAAGCAACGATTGAACAAGAAAAAAGTGGGATGTTGAAGTGGGAGATGGACAGGTCAGAATTTTATCTTAGATTCCAAAATCTTGAGGAGGAAAAAGGACAAAATTTGGCCACAGTAATGATTGAAATATTGGCTGGAGCCTTGGAAATAACAGAGGAAAAGATGATGGATGGAGTAGATGAGATATATCGAGTCTTCACAAGATATGCAATGAGGAACCAATTACCAAGAGAGGTTCATGTCAGATTCACCAAAAAAAAAAAAACTATTAAAACACTTGTAATATTTGGGTTTTAATAGTTTTTTTTGGTGAATCTGACATGAACCTCTCTTGGTAATTGGTTCCTCATTGCATATCTTGTGAAGACTCGATATATCTCATCTACTCCATCCATCATCTTTTCCTCTGTTATTTCCAAGACTTGTTTTAAAACAAGTACCTAGAAAAGTGAGAGAGATTAGAAGAGAATATCGATTTTTGACTAAAATGCTATTGGAAAAAGAGGTGAACTATAGATGGCTGATTCCAGAAGGATTAATGTTTACGTGGCAAGGACAGAGACATAGAATTGATTCAATTGAGAAAGCAGAAATATTCTACAAGGAATTTTTTGAAAGAAGAGAAGGGGAGAGAGAAAAAGAGAATATCTCAACTGAATTTGAAGAGGACCAAATGGAAATGGGAAGAGAGGAAGGTACAGTAGGTGGACAAGTGGAGATTAAAGAACAACATGAAGTAAGATCCATGAGAGCTGTTAGACCTAAATATAAAACATAACCATGGAGGGAAAAAAACTGATTTCTATGAATATAAATGGACTGAATTCAGCTACTAAAAGAAGAAAAACTTTCCACAAATTAGAGAAGCTAAAATTTGATATAATCTGCCTACAAGAAGTACACATTAAAAAACAACATGAACAATTACTGGCACAACCAAAATTATGGAAAATATTTACTTCTTTGACTTATTGTAAAAAAAGGAGGAGTGGTTTTGTATATTCCATTCCAGCAAAACTGATTTATACTGATGAAGAAGGAAGAGTATTAATGGTGGAAATAGTGGACAATAATACAAAAACACTCTTGGTTGCAATTTATGCCTCGAATGATAAACAAGAAGAATTTTATAAAAAATTACATATGACAATAATTGAACTGGACTATGCTAATATACTTATGATGGGAGATTTCAATGGAATTGTAGACAATAAACTGGACTATACAGCAAAAGCAACACGACAAAATAGGAAGATTCTCCCTAAATCCTTTTTTAAAATGACAGATGAATTAAATCTAAAAGATATATGGAGAGAAAGAAATGCTAAAACTCAACAATATACTTTTTATTCCAATAGACATTTATAATGGTCCAGAACAGATATGATTTGGACATCAACAGAATTATTATCCAATATTCAAGAAATAAATATTGAAACAAGTACATGGGCAGACCACAATCCAATGATAATTAAATGGAAAGGACAAAAAAGAAGATCTAGATAATACTATTTTAAAGGAAAAAACTTTACACAATGGATGGAAAAAGAATTGGCCTTCTTCTTTAATGAAAACAAAAAAGAAGATACTTCAAAACAGAATGTTTGGGATACAATGAAGGCATATGCGAGAGGATTAATAATAGACTATACAAAGAAAAAGAACATTAGAAAGAGGCAAATGATTAAAGCTTTAGAAGATGATCATAAAGAACTGGAAAAAGAATTACAAAAAACTCCACAGAAAAAAGATATTAAACTTAAAACGGATATAATTAAACATAAAATGGATCAAGCAGAGAAAGAAGAACTGGCACAAAAAATTAGAAGTGCTAAACAGAACTATTTTGAAGATGCAAATAGGCCAGGTAGCTGGTTGGCATATAAACTGAGAAAAGAGAAAGAATCAAGGAAAATATTACAGTTAATAGGCAATCAAGGTCAAATTTGCCATGGTAATAAAGAGAAAAAGGCAATTATTCGAGACTTTTATGGGCAATCATATACACAGGAGGATCTTGATGAGGAAAAAATTAAACAGTATTTACAAAATGCTAACCTACCTAAGATACCTGATGAAACTGGGGAAATGCTAGAAAGTGCTATAACAATGATGGAATTAACTGAAGCACTTAATAGACAGAACAATGGAAAAGCAACAGGACCAGATGGTCTCCCAGCAGAATTTTATAGAACACTACAAGAACCGTTGAGCACTTCACTATTAGAAGTCATGAATGAAGTTATGATAAATAAGAAAATACCTAAAACATGGTCAGATGCTTATATTACACTTATCCCAAAAGAAGGGGTTGACCCATTACAAATTAAGAACTATAGACCTATTTCCTTATTGAATGCAGACTATAGAATCTTTGCTTCAATCTTGGCAGAGAGGCTAAAAAAATATCTAAAAAATTTTATTCACTCTGATCAGAATGGATTTTTACCAAAGAGACAAATTAAAGACAATATGAGGGTAATTCTGGACACATTGGAATATTACGAGGCGCACCCTGAAAAACAAATGGCTTTGATATTCTTAGATGCCCAAAAGGCATTTGATAATGTGAATTGGAGATTTATGTTATTATTTTTGGAACAGATGGGCTTTGCTAGAAAATTTATTGAAGCAATAGAAGCGATATATTATAAGCAAACGGCAAAAGTAATGATAGATGGAGAATTCACAGACTCTATTAATATTCAAAAAGGTACAAGACAAGGATGTCCATTATCTCCTTTGTTATTTGTATTAACTTTGGAAGTGTTAAATAGAAATATTAGAGAGGATACAGATATAAAAGGAATGAAAGTTAAAAAGGAGGAATTCAAATTGCAAGCCTTTGCGGATGACTTGGTCTTTATTTTGGAAGACCCTCTAGAGACAGCTTTAAAACTATTGGGAAAGATAGAGATGTACGGTAAGATGGCTGGCTTGAAAATAAATAAAGACAAAATAAAGATTTTGACAAAGAACATGTTATTAAGACAAAGAGAAGAGCTGACAGACCTATTGAAAATTCAAGTTATGAATAAAGTTAAATATCTGGGGATATATTTGACGTTAAGTGTGCTGCACTGAAAGAGAATAACTATATTAAACTTAAACAGCAGATAGCATCTGACCTGAAAAAATGGGAAAATTTACAATTGTCATTGATAGGTAGAATTTCAACAATTAAGATGAATATTTTATCTAGAATTTTATATTTGTTTCAAACAATACCAATTAGGTTAGGTAAGGACTATTTTGAAGAATTAAATAAAATTGTGTTGAAGTATATATGGCAAGGTAAGAAAGTGAGAATAAAATTCAAACTCTTACAGGATGCTAGAATTAGAGGAGGATTTGGCCTTCCTAATTGGGAGATGTATTATCAAGCTGCAAACTTAATGTGGGTTAAAGAATGGATAACGTTAAGAAAGATTAGATTGTTGGCATTAGAAGGACATGATTTATTATTGGGTTAGCATGCTTTTCTATGGTATAAGGGAACTAAATCACAGGGTTATTTTAGAAGGCATTATATATGAGAATCGTTATGGTTGAATTGGGAGAAAATTAAGAAACAATGTTATTTGAAAATCCCAGTTTGGTTATCAACTATTGAAGCTTTTTCGTATCCTATAACCTATAAGAAGGAACAAACAGTTAGATATGGGGAATTACTAGATGAAAAGGGTGAATTTAAAACGATGCAAAATTTAGAAGAACAAGGTATACAGATGAATTGGTTTTCATATGCACAAATACATTCAAGGTATCTTAGATTCTAAAATGGAAGGATTCTATGATGAATTGACTGACTTAGATAGGATATTGACAGGTACTGATGAAAAAGTGATCAAAAAAAATATATAATTATTTGTTGGAAATTAAATTAGAGGAAGAACAAGTTAAAGAAATCAGGATTGCTTGGGGGAAGAATTTCGAATATGGGATTGATTTAGAGAAATGGCAAAAGTTGTGGTCTCAAAATTATAAAATGACAATGTCAACAGCATATAAAGAAAATCTGTATAAGATGTTTTATAGGTGGCACTTTCCCCCAGCAAGATTCGCAAGAATGTTTAAGAACAAATCTGAAAAATGCTGGAAATGTCATCAGATTCCTGGTTCATATTACCATATGTGGTGGACTTGTGAGGAGGCAGGAAATACTGGACTAGAATTCGCATATGGTTGGAAAAAATGACAAAGAAACATATAGACTTGAAACCGGAGATTTTTTTATTGGGAATCTTACCTGATATATATAATAAAAATTTAAAATATTTGATTGTAAATGTATTAACAGCAGCTAGGATTGTATTTGCTAAAAATTGGAAAAGTGAGAGAATACCATTAGAGGAAGAAATCATTAAGAAAATATTGGAATGTGCTGAAATGAGCAGATTGACATTTGAAATTAGAGAACAAGAAGATAAACAATTTTATGAAGTTTGGGATCTTTTTTATCAATGGTTAGATAATGCAATATAATTATAGAATATTTAGAAACCTAGGATATAACGAATATGCATTTTTTTTTCTTTTTGGTTTTGATAATATTTCAAGAATATTTTATTAAGATAGATTTGGTATGATTTTATGATCTGTTATAAAATAAATTAATTAAACTATAGTTATCTTGCTTAAGTATGAATTAGTTAAATTACAGTAAATGATTGTTCAATAGTGATATTGGGATATATGGTTGTTGATTGATGATATGAGTTATTATGCAACATAATTA
Organism: Hydrophis major; assembly: GCA_033807585.1. NCBI lineage: Eukaryota > Metazoa > Chordata > Lepidosauria > Squamata > Elapidae > Hydrophis > Hydrophis major. The sequence continues at coordinate 44,357,505 of CM066329.1, forward strand.
TTATGATGACTATGAAATGGATGCACAAAAAGGAGTGGTAAACCAACCGATACACTGCTTGTAAATTTATGAAGAATGATGATGTTTTTATGTTATGTCCTATGTTTTATGTGTTTGTGTTTGTTGTAAAAAATTAATAAAACTTGTATTTAAAAAAAAAGGACACAAATGAAAGAAGAGGAGGGAGGAAGCAACCAAAGCCTGTCCTACTCTCTGGCTCAGTGGCTTCGGTTTCCTCCTGCCTCATTCCTCTCTCAGTCGCTCTCTCGCTCCTCCACCAGCCCAGGAAGAAACTGCTTCAAAGAAGCCGGGGGGGGGGGGGTGGCTTTTCCTGTCAGCGCAGCTCCTCCGAAGCGCCCGTTCACCCCCACTCCACCGCCCGCTGTTCAATCCAGTGCTCCATTCTGCCTGCCTGCCTGCCTTCATTTCTGGTTGTTTTGGAGCAGCTTCGGCTGAGAATAATAACTATTCGCCTCTTTTACTCAGCCGAAGCTGCTCCAAAACAACCAGAAATGAAGGCAGGCAGGCAGGCAGGCAGGCAGGCAGAACAGAGCACTGGATTGAACCGCAGGCGGCAGGGTGGGGTTGAATGGGCACTTCGGAGGAGCTGCGGCGACAGGAAAAACCACCCTGCCGGCTTCTTTGAAGCAGTTTCTTCCTGGGCTGCTGGAGGAGCGAGAGAGCGATTGAGAGAGGAACGAGGCAGACATCTGAGGGATGGGGTTGAGGAAGGCAGGGCCGAGATGCAGGGCTTCTCAGCCGTCCTGCGGGGACTTCTCCTCAGCAGCAGAGACAGCCATGGGCCGCCGCCGCCCAGCGCTCAGTTCCGAAGGCGCTCCTCAGCCTGGTGCAGTTTCTGAATCTGCAGCTGAAACCCTCTGTTTTAAATGTCCCAATAGAAGAGAATATCTGTCGCTCGGGGTTGCAATGAGGAGGCATTGGCGCTCCCTGAACTTGGTGGTTTGTTGGCAGATGTTTTATTACCCAACTAGGTAACAACATCAGATGTTACCTAGTCAGGTAATGAAATGTCTGCAAGCAAACCATCAAACTTGGACTCCCCCCCCCTCTTTGAAAAAGGGTTTCTGCATGAAACTGGTCCCTGGTACAAAAAAGTTTGGGGACCACTGGCCTACACTTAACCATCAGAGATTAAATTTAGGAAAAGCTTCCTTAGGTTGACAAAAGTCTTCAAAGAATTTAAAAGCAGAGAGGATCTATGGAAAGCTACAAAAATTCAACACTGAATGAAAACAATGGAAGATCTGGCACATGGGCATACTGTCAAAATCTGGGAAGTATGGAAGTCATTGAATAGATTATGCATAGGTATAACTAGATCCAGAGATACTCTGAACAAATGGGGCTATCCTGTGACTTCTGCCATTTGTAATTGTGATGACATGCAGACAACAGTACAGTGTATATACTTGTCCTTTGTGTCCTGAGCAGTGCACACTTGAGAACCTCATGGCATTGCAACAGAATGCCATTAATGTTGCTAGTTTCTGGGCAAGATCTGTTTATCTTGCACAAATTTTTATCTTGTACCTAAAATTTTATGTCACATAGTAGGCGTTATTTTAATTGTGATGCTTCTGATACGAATAAACAAACAAACATTTTCCTAATGTATGATGAGTCCAGCACATTTTCATGGCATTCTTTCTTTTTCTGCCTAGTCTCTGCCTCAGTCTAAATGTATGGAAAGTTGTCATCCTGGATTTGTCAAGAGGGCTCAACAAGGAGAGCCAGTTTGCTGCTATGACTGCATTCCTTGTCCAGAAGGGACCATCTCCACGCAGGAAGGTGGGTGACACTAAAAAAAAGGGCAGGCTGGGTCAATGTGGATTCATCCAGAGCATTTTCATGAATATGCATGGTAAAAGACAGAATCTTAGCTGTTTGCCTGTTTATTTTCAAACTACACAATATCTTGTCTAAAGATAATGAGGGAGAGCCTGTATTGAAAGGTGTGGCAGATTAGGCAAGCTTTACTAAAGGTACTTTTTCAAGAGGCAACTGGACTTTCTGTTTTTTCTTTGAAGACATTTCATTTCAAACGTCTTCAAAGAAAAACCAGAAAGTCCAGGTGGCTCTTGAAAAAGCACCCTTTTGTGATGACCCAGGGTGGGATACAATATCAACAAAGTCACAAAAACAGGTGAAGCCCCTTTAATTCCTTCAACGGCTTCAAAGCTCCAAATATCCTTTACTGGAGACAAAAAAACTCCCCCACAAACAGTTGCAAAAAGGAGGAAATGCCATTTAAACTAAAAAATACCTGTAAATTATAAATAGAAAAAACAACAGAAATCACACTGAAGCAATTAAGGGAACCAGGGGTCTTGAAGGGCTTGAAGACATCCACAGATATCAGAATACACACTGGGAAGGACGCCAAACTCAGATAAGAACAGACAGACTAGAAATATTTTCACGCTTTGTTTCCAGCACTGGCTCATGCGCACTCTGTCCTTTTAAACAGTCCTCACAGCTGTAGCCCATGAAGAGGATCAAGGCCCTTTCCTCCCCCATAGACCATGCCATTCATATTTCTCCCTTATCCTCTCCTCCCTGCATGCCCTAGGATGGAGAGGGGATTGGCCTGGGTCTTCCTCTGACTGTCCAGCCTGCCTGTGCCCTTCCCCAGCCTCCTCCACAACCTCTGGAGTCACACTTCCACTCCCTGTTGGCTGTTCCTCCTCTCCCTCGGAGTCAGACTCCAACAGGGGCATGACATGTTTGGGACAACAATGACCTGGATGACTGAAAATCTCTATAGACTGCAAGATTTACTACTGCCAGAGAAAATATCCTGCTTTTTAGTTTGGGTGGGTTCTTCCATGTCTACTCCTCTAGGTTTTTTTAAACTTGAGGAATTGTCCTAGATACACTCCAGATTTAATGTAATGCATTCAACATGAGAATTACTGGGAAGAAGTCACTGGTCCACAAAGAGGTGGTGTAGACAATTATGGGTGCACCTCATTATACCCATACTATGACTGATCCCAGTACCCATTCCAGATTATTTGCAGGTCTTATTTTCTCTGCCAGCCAACTGGATTTCACAACATAGGTCTCCTGTGAGTCCAGTGTATTAAGAAGTGGCATCTGTTGGGACTTAGAAAGTTTTCCTGCTTCATAATTTACTTTTACTTTTGTAGATTCTTATGAATATTTTGCTTATTATTCAGGAAATCATGGCCGTTTTAGGACTTCCACAATGTCACAGATTATTAGAAATATAACTATTTTTTTAGAAAATGTTATTCTTCTTACCTTCTTTCTGTGGATATTTTATGAAATGCATCTTAAAAGTTCCCCTGGCATTAGTTGTTGTCCCAAGAAGATATTTCTTGAGACGAAAGCAGAGGGATGTATTCAGCAGGTTCTGACCAGGGGTGGGATTCTATCAGTTCGCACATATTTGCTAGACTAGGTGCTAACATTCTAAGCAGTTTGCTAACATTCTAAGCAGTTTGGAGAACCGGTTGTTAGAAGAAATTACTGGCCTAATCCTGTAAGGAAGGCAGGAAGGAAACATTCTGCTGTTGCTTACAGAAACTGTCTCTCCGTTAACCCTGATTACATTCTTGGCAGGACTAAACTTCCTATCTCAAGAACTTCTCTGGAGTTTTTTTGTCCCCTCCTTTGCTGGTACTTTGCTTGTGTGGAGTGACCATTCAAAGTTACAATGGCACTGAAAAAAGTGACTTATGACCATTTTTCACACTTACAACTGTTGCAGCATCCCCACAGTTATGAGAAGCCAGGTGAGGAGATGCGTGTCTCGATGTGAGTGATATTGAGTTAGCCAATAACATGACCACCAAGCCACGTCCACCCAGCCACATGACCACCTAGCCACACCCACCAACTAAGCAGGGGTGGGATTCAATTTTTTTTACTACTGGTTCTGTGGGCATGGCATGATGGGCATGGCAGGGGAAGGATGCTGTAAAATTTCCGGTCAGAGGTGGTATTTGCTGGTTCTCTGAACTACTCAAAATTTCTGTTACCAGTTCTCCAGAACTGGTCAGAACCTGCTGAATACCACCACTGCAACTAAGCCCACAGAACCAGTTGTTAAAAAATTTGAATCTCACCCCTGGTTCTGACCAGTTCTGGAGCACCGGTAGTGGAAATTTTGAGTAGTTCGGAGAACCGGGAAATACCACCTCTGACTGGCCCCGCCCCATCTATTCTTTGCCTCCTGAGTCCCAGCTGATCGGCTGGGTTTTCTTTGGTTGCTCTGCGTAGGAGAACACAGTTGGAAATCAGGTTAGTAGGGTGGGGAGAGAATGAGGATTTTGCAATATCTTTCCCCTGCCATACCCACCAAGCCATGCCCACCACGCCCACCAAGCCATGTCCACAGAACCAGTAGTAAAAAATTCTAAATCCCACTACTAGATGAAAGCATACAATATTAAAGTTTTTTTTTTTACCTCAGATATGGAAAAATGTACCAAATGTCCAGACAATAAACATCCAAATGTGGACCGAGTCCAATGTATCCCCAAAGTTCTGTCCTTCTTGTCTTATGAAGAACATCTGGGCATCATCCTGGTCTCTTTTGCCTTACTCTTGTTCCTAATCACGGACTTTGTTTTAATCGTATTCCTTAAATACAGAGAAACTCCCATTGTCAAAGCTAACAACCGGGATCTCTCTTACATCCTCCTGGTCTCCCTCCAGCTTTGCTTCTTGTCTTCTTTTCTCTTCATTGGTCAGCCAAGGAAAGTTACCTGCCTTCTTCGACAAATGATTTTCAGCATTGTCTTCTCAGTTGCCATTTCTTCTCTCTTGGCCAAAACGATCACAGTGGTGCTGGCTTTCCTAGCCACAAAACCAGGAAACCGAGTGAAGAGATGGTTGGGGAAAAGCTTGGCCAACTCCATCGTCCTTTCTTGTTCTGTTGTCCAAATTATCATCTGCTCCATTTGGCTGGGAGTATCTCCCCCATTCCCTGACTCTGACCTCCACTCCCAGCCTGGAATAATCAATCTGCAATGCAACGAAGGCTATGTTGTCATGTTCTACATCACTCTCAGCTACATGGGCTTCCTGGCTGCCATCTGCTTCACAGTGGCTTTCCTGGCCAGGAAACTCCCTGGGGCCTTCAATGAAGCCAAGCTAATCACCTTCAGCATGCTGGTCTTCTGTAGTGTCTGGGTCTCCTTCCTACCCACGTACCTGAGCACTAAAGGGAAATACATGGTGGCTGTTCAGGTCTTCTCCATCTTGGCTTCCAGTGCTGGTCTGTTGGGATGCATCTTCATCCCCAAGTGCTACATTATTATTGTAAGGCCAGACCTGAATACAAAAGAACAACTTACTGCCAGAATAGATGTGAAAACATGAGGCAGAACACCATTATGATATTGGAAGAATTGTATCTGAAAAAAGATATTATGTCCACCTAGGCTGTATGCGTTAGTCAAAGAAAATTAGATGTATATGTTTCTCAGTGAGAAATGGCTTGATGACTGGAATTGTTGTAACTCCCTTCCCTTTCTTCTCAATAAATCTTTCTAAAGAGAACTCCAAGAAAACCACTTAGAGAAATTTGGTGACTCTATCATATTTTAAGAATTAATTTTAAGAATTAATTTGAGTAATTATTTCCACTGACAGCAGTTAACAGTCTATCTGCATGTGATAGAGCTGTGATGGTGAACCTATGGCACACACCTTCTATTCCAAAACACTGTCAAAAGCTGAAAGAAATTACAGCCAACTGGACAGAGAAGCTCTAGCTGCAATAATGGGGGTCAAATGATTTCACGAATACCTTTACGGTAGGACATTCTCTCTAATCACAGACCACAAGACATTATTGGGAATACTCGCAGGGAACAAGGCCACTCCCAACATCCTGTCACCACATATGACAAGGTGGTCAGAGTTCCTCGCCGCATACAATTACAAACTAATCCACTGACCAGGAAAGGACATACCCCATGCGGACGCCTTGAGCCGGTCACCCCTACCAGAACTGGATGACGACCCGGCACCTACCACAACCACTCTACAAATTGAGACATTACCAAACCTTCCCATCACCACATCAGACATCACGAAAGTAACAGCAAAAGACACAGAGATGGCCCGGATTTTGAACTGGGTAGGTAGGGTCTGGCCAGAAACTTACTGATGAAACTTTTAAAACTTTCCGTAACCAACAAATTGAACTTTCCATTGTGAAGGGATGTATACTGTGGAGGGATAGGGTTGTCATTCCAGAAAGACTGCAGGAAAAAGTTCTGTGCATGTTACACGAAGGACACCCGGGCATCGTAAAAATGAAATCCCTGGCCAGGAGTTACATTTGGTGGCTTGGGATGGACAGGGACATTGAAACATGGGTGGGAACATGCACTAAATGCCAAAAATCCAGGCCTACCCCCCCCCTCCTGCACCGATCCTTGACTGGGAGACACCCAGGGACCCCTGGTCGAGGATCCATATAGATTTCGCAGGACCTACAAAAGGATATACATTTCTAATAACTGTCAATGCTTACTCCAAATAGCTGGAGGTTAGCGTCATGCATTCCACGATGACAGAAGCCGTCGTCAAACAATTAAGAAAATTATTTGCTATGCATGGGTTACCGGACCTATTAGTCTCAGACAACAGCCTGCAGTTCACGACGTTGTCATTTGAAAAATTCCTCGTCGAACAGGGCATATGGCATGCCCTAACAGCACCCACTCACCCGGCCACAAAAGGACAGGTGGAACACATGGTTCGGTATACCAAAGAGGCATTAGACAAGCTAAACACAGGCGACATTCAGGAAAAAAACAATAAAGTGCTAACCATCCACCATATAACCCCAAGCACATCGACTAACAAGAGCCCAGCAGAACTTCTGATGGACAGGAAACTACGGTTGCACCTGGATAGGTTACACTCCACATACAACTCTGCAAAGCCACCAGCCTCCTCTAGTAAATACCACACATTTACACCAGGAGATCTAGTATATGGCAAAAATCTTACAGGGGACCCACTTTGGATACCGGCTAGAATCATCCAAATAATGGGGCCCCGCTCATACTGACTAGAAACAGAGGATGGAAGAAGCTGGAAGAGACACATAGACCAACTAAGGTCTAGGACAATAGAATGAAACACCGACATCCCTAGGCACACGGAACAAACACACACACAGATACCACACCAAACCGCCAATAGCAAAACCAGAGAGGGGGGAGATCCCTCAAATGCAAATAAAAGGAGAGGGGGAGACCCTCTGGTAACACAACAAAAAACAAATCACCAAACAACACCAACAGTAGCCCCATCAAAAAGAAAAAACTACTTACCTGCAGGCAACTTCGGAAGAAGGGAGCTGGCAGCAGAAAAACATCTCAAAACCACTCCTGGAAGAAGCAGCCAAGCCGACTCAACCAGCCCGGGTGGGCCAGGCGGGAGCGGCAGAGCCGACTCAATCAGCCCGGGTAGACCAGGTGGGAGCGGCATGGCTGACTCACACTTCCAGGAGGTTCAAAGGAGAAGGACAGGAGAGTCAGTGATCCCATCTGAACCAGCCAAAGACAACACCGCAACTGAATTGCGCAGGTCAGGTAGGAACCATAAAAGCCCCACCTACTTACGTGATACATAACGTAGGTTTGACCAAACCAACTGGGGAGGGGTGTTGTATATAGTCATTTACATACTTGAAATACTACATTCCAATTGGATCGCTATTGCCGCCTATTGATTGGCTACTTTAAGACTGTTGCAATTGGTCCACCTGGTGGCGGGAAGTTTAAGGAACTGTCATTGGCAGCGAGCTGCGAGCAGCAGCTATAAACGAGGCTGCCACAGCTCCGGTTTTGTTGAAGTTACTGGTTACAAATAAAGAGCTTGAATTCATATTGGTCTCGAGTCAGATCTTTCCTGCGACAGAACACTATTGTGTCTCTCCTGGACCTTCTCTTTACTAGACTAGCCAAGCACACATCCTGCAACTTTTCACTGTATGTTTTAGCCTCCAGTCCCCTAATCATCCTGGTTGCTCTTCTCTGCACTTTTCCTACAATCTCAGCATCTTTTTTATAATGTGGTGACCAAAACTGGATGCAGTATTCTAGATGTGTTCTTACTAAGGCTTTATAGAGTTATATTAGTACCTCAACTGATCTTGATTTTATCCCTCTGTTAATGCAATTTAGGATTGCATTAGCTTTTTTGGCTGCTGCTGCACACTGCTGGCTCATTTAGCTGGTTGTCCACTAAGACTCCAAGATCCTTCTCATAGTTATTGCTATTGGGCCTGGTTTCACCCAGAGTTTGAAATGATAGCAGCAAAAGAAAAGCAAGATCTGATCCAAAAGATGTGAAAATAATGGGACTTCCAGTTGCAAAGCTTTGGATTTGGGGGTTGTCGCTACCCCGGAGAGGTAGCAGAAGATAGAGGAGACCCGGGCAGGGGTCTGGGGACATCACAACCCCTTTCCCCAGCTGGCTAGACTCCTTTTTCCTGAGGCGGTGGAGCAGCTGTCAGTAATGGCAGCCACAAAGAGATCTTCAACCAGACAAGATTTGTGCAGGGGGAAGAATTAGAAAGAGAAAGGTTTTTGGCTGAACCGGGACATTAAGATACATTTAAACACCCTGGAAATCTGACTCTTTGATTGATACATTTGTTTCCAAAAGAGGCTATCAAAGCGACAGATAAAAGTGCTGAAGGGAAAGTTTACTCCCCTTCCTAACGGAGATAGCAAACGGACATTGAAAACCTGCTTCTTTACAGAAGGTAAAAATAAGCTCTTTGTTATAAGTGGGAAGGGAGGGGACTAAAAAATCTTTAATAATTTGTTGGAGGAGATATCTTGAAGATTACAAGACCAGAAATTAACTGTAATAAGGCTTTAAAATATATTTTGGGATTTTGTCCCAGGAGGAGAAAGTGCAAAGAGAAGAAGAGGAAATATTTTGTGTCTGTTGGGATTGCTTGATAACTTTGGAATGCTTGGAAATTACTTTAATATTAAAAATATTTGGATTGTTCTTAAAAAGAAAGAAGAAGAAAAAGCTTTACAATGGCACTATTTGTGGATGAATTAAAATGGAATATGAAAAATTAAAGGAAGGAGAACAAGAAGACAAGGATTCTTTGGGAGCTGTCTTCCACTTTTTAGAAATGACGATTTCTACTTATCAGCAACTACATGGGTTAGAAGGAGGAGGAGAAGAAGACGAGGAAGAAGCCATCTTTAATGGACAAAAAAGTTCAACTAAGAAAGAAAATAGGAAGAGGGGAAGGAAAATTGAGAATTTAAGATTTAACAAAACAACCAAGAAAGAGAAAAATAAGGTGAAAAAAAGGTACAATGTTAGAAAGCAACAGAAAAGAGAAATACAACAGAGAGGGGAAGTTAAAAAGACGGAGGTTGGGGAGGGGCAAAAAGGTCAGACAGGAGAAGAAAGGGAGGGAAAAAGGGGGAAAGGTCAAAAAGGCTTGAAACAAGATGCCAAAAAACAGATCTTTTTCAGAGATAAAGGTTAAAGCATAATTAAAGAAAGATTCTGCAAGAGTACATAAGATAGTATTGTAGTATTTGCGTTTAAAATAGTGTATTGGAATATTATAAGACTTAATAAAATATTAAAATGTTTAATAATGATAGATTTCAATATTCAATAAAATATTAAAGAGAATGTGTAAAATGATTAATGTTTAGTTATAGTTTAATTTGTTATTCTCTTAATGTTATCATAAATTTACTATTTCATTTTCTTATTTTAAAATAATGTATTAAGCAGAATTAGAATTAGAATGAAAATTATATATTTAACTATATTATAAATTTATTATTCTTTTATTTTAAAATGCAACATGTAGAATGTACTAACCAGAATCAGAATGGAAATTATGTATTATTTTAAGTGTTAATTTAGGGGAAAGATAGAAAGGCGTCACACTTTAAAAGTGATTACAGGGGAAATTTTCTGTTAAAGAGAAGAGATAAATAGATAATTGGAAAAGAACGGACAAAAAATACAAGTATAATGATTTTAAAATAAAATGAAATAAACAAAATATAATTGAGAGTGTGAAAAGAAGGGAGAAGTTATATAGAAAATATAGAATGGTAAATAAGATAAGAATGGTATATAAGGTGAGCATGAATTTGATTTAGGTCTGTAAAAAAAGATGTAACCCGGGGCTAAGCCACTTTCCAAAAAAAAGTTTTATGTTTTATGTTTTGTATTTTGGTTAGCTATGTTTGATTCAGAATTAATAAAACCTTGGAGGAATAAAACTAAAGGGAGAAACAATGAGAAATTTGGAAAAGATATGTACAAATGATAATTTGGGATTATGTTGTATAAAAGAATGTCTTATTTGTTTTGTCAAAATCTACAAGTAGCCTTCAGAAAGGAGGTTTTATGTTTCTATGTCTTGTTTTATGTTTTGTATTTTGTGTGTTTATGTTTGATTGAGAATTAATAAAACCTTGATAGAAAGAAATATAATTGAATAAAAGTGAAGGGAGAAATAATGAGAAATTTGGAAAAGATATATGTTATGTCTCACCTGTATCCACAGGTGAGAATCCAAAGTTCCAGAGTTCAAAAATTCAAGCAAAACAAAACCAGACCCCAAAGAGTTAACTGTTCTGTTTTCACAGTCCTTGGCAGTCTTCCTGGAATCTGTCTGGCTAGTCTGAATTGTCCATAAATCACGACAGCCACTTCAAACGTATTCTTTCAAATCCAAAAAGCACTTTGCTTCGAGAGAGGGAGAGGCATTAGCATACTCCTTATATATCCCCTGAAGGGGCGTGTCAGTCTTTTTAATTAATCATTGGCTTGATGTCTCTTTTCTAATTGAGATTGATGTCTCAATCTTCTCCTAGTCCTAGCATCAAGCCAGCATCCAGCAGTTTCATCCTCCCTTGAAGCCTCTGGCACATTTTCCTGATTAACAGTTAACACCTGAAGTGCAATCAGGGAGGGAGTTCCAGAAGAGGAAGATACCTCTGAAACTTCTAATAAATCAGGCTCATCTCTCAGATTCAACTCCTCCTCCTCCCCCAGACTCCTCTCAACGTCACTCAATAATGCAGGCTTGAATCTCAATGCCAGATCTTCTTCATCATTCGAGCCTACATCTGCTGACGGACCAGGTTCAAACCTTGGAGGCACAACAGATATATACGTGCTTAAATGGAAATGTGATAATCTGGAACTATGCTGTATAAAATAATGTTTTATTTGCCTTGTTAAAACCTATAAGTAACTTTTAGAAAGGAGGTTTTATGCTTTTATGTCTTATGTTTTGTTTGTCTTTAAAAAATTAATAAAATTTGTTTTTTAAAAAAAGATGTGAAAATAATATATTGAAAGTTTCCCCAAAACCCTTCTCCCAGGAACCCAGGCTGAATGTCCAATCCACATTCCACATAGTGTCATGTGGAACACATCTTCAGGTATTTTTGTCCACCTGGAGTTCTAGGACAACTCTATTCAGCAGTGCAATAATACATGAGAGCAAACCTCCCTTTTAGTTCACATGGACATTCATCACACCAGCTCACTTCCCAAAGCCAAACATCATGCCCCCCTCCCATTTCTATAGCAGCCCATGCTGGAGATCCAGCTGACAATCTATGTGTCAGAGCTCCAACAATCCACCTCCATTCAAATCATGAGTCTCTAGCTGCATCTCTCAGATTTAAAACAAATGATTTATTAGGAGTGAACAGGTCGGCATTAACTGGGTGCAGCCAACTTTGAGACACATCATTCATCTCTCACCCTTGATCCTGGGTCTTCCCCCAACCCCTGGATGTATATTCTCCAATGGGACACATCCATAGCCAAGAGTCATCAATCATGCTCTCCAGTAATAATCTTGTGTGCCAGAAGCTTCGGCCACCTAGCAATTATCTATGAAAATATTTAAGGTATGCATTACTCCCACACACACATTCCCTTTCTGCTGACAACTCTAAAAGACCAGAGAAATATTTTTGAGTTGACACTATGTCCTTCAATATGGCCTCTTGTCTCCAGAAACTGCTGGGGAAGGTCATCCAGATCTATGGAGTTTGCGGCCACTCTAGATTGGTGGCACTTAGCTCTCTATTATCCCTCTCATCTTTCCTATTACCTATTTCCTTATCTTCTTATGGCTATAACTTTGTTGCTTGTATCTTGTGATTTATGTTGATTGCCTTTATCCTAGTATGATTTCTGTTGATTGCTTTATTTTGTATCCTATGACTACCACTGAGTGTTGTACCTTATGATTTATGATGATTGTATCTTATGATTATGAATGGTTATAAATGGTCCAGGTCATATACGTTTTACAGTCCAAAGAACATCCAATTACAAAGTCTTCTTACCGGTTGCCTTTGTCATTTCCAATAAACAAAAATATCAATGTATAAGCACAGCATAAATACAACAGAGAACCTTCGAGAGCAACAGAATGTCAAGAGAGACAGAATGTTAGAGAGAGAGAATGTCAGAGAGAAAGAATGTGAGAGAGACAGAATGTCAGAGAGAGCAAGCTATGATCTCTAGCTCCCTCTTATAGTAATTTGCAATATAATCAACCAATCGTAATATAATATAAATCAATACTATTGGTTGGCTTATATATTGCCAACCCAACTATTTGGTGGACAGATTCCTAACAAGAGATATGAAATATGAATAAATAAATCTCCCAATTGAACATGCTCAATGTTAGGGATAACATTGTTTTACCCTAACTGGTTTAGGTAAATAATAATATGTAATCATAGTTTGTATGTTAAAGTGTCTGCAACTTTAACTGTGGGATAGTAATTGGGGGAGTGGTTATGAAAGCACTTTAAAAGAAGCAAGGCTGCAGCTTGCTCTCTCTCTGGCTTTGATGATACTTGATTACTGCAAGGACACAAGACTGCATTGCTCGAACGGGAGAGAAAACAAAGGACAGACTTGTAGGTGAATTGACATAGGGTATTCAACACGGACTTTGCTAACTGAATATCCCTGAATGGACTGACTAAATGATACATGACTATTGGACTGTTATTTTGACTATGCTATGAACTCATAATGGAATAAACTATATTTTTGATAGCACAAGCGTATCTGTCATTTTTACTGTATGTTAATAAACATACAAGCTTAGCTCACTCATTTATCTGTGTGCCTATCTGACTAAGCTGCACATTCTGTTTAGCTTGTCTCCCTAACCCTGGTTGGGGAAACCAGGCTTAACACTGGTTATGGGCCCAGAGGCTGCAAAGTCAGTTTAGCTAGGATAAAACAGATTTATGTAAAAGTGAGAGTTTGTGTTGTTATACATTACAGTAAACAGACAGCTGTGTTTTATTAATTATAGTTTTATATCCATATAAGAAAACATGGCACAAGTCAATTTACAAAGTTTGTCCCTTATATCCAAGTTGGATGGAACAAACTATGTATCATGGTCTATGAAATGTAGTCTGCTTCTACGAAGTGAAGGTTTGTGGAACATAATTGAAAATCCACCAAACGTAGAAGAATGGGATCCAGAGGATGAGGAAGATAAATTAAAGATAGAAGAATTTATGCATAAAAATCAACAAGCTATTTGCATTATTGCTTTAACCTTAACTGATATGCAACTTGTTTATATCCACGGAGAGAATACAGCTTTTGGGTGTTGGCAGAAGCTGAAAAGGATTTATGTTCGAGATAATGTTGGTGCTCACATAAATCTAACACGGAAACTTTTCAGTACACATCTCCATAAGAATGGTGATATGCTGAGTCATTTGAAAACTATGCAAAGCATTTTTCAAGAACTGCACGAGAAAGAGCTTATTTTCTCTGATCTACACCAAGTCTATATAATTCTATCTTCACATGACGAAACCTATGATAACTACGTAACTTCCCTTGAAATATTGCCAAAGGAAAGCCTAACTTTAACTGATATAACTGGCAGATTGATTGAAGAGGCCAGAAGAAGGCTTGAAAGAGACGAATTAAGGAGGCAGCAACCTCAAAAAGAATATAATGAAACTCCTACTGCATATGCAATTAAAAAGTGTTTTAATTGTGGAGGAAGAGGACATTTGGCAAGATTTTGTAAAAAGGCAAAGTGCCAGAACGCTGGCCAGAATACAAAAAGTCATCAAAAGATAAATAAAAATTTAGAGTTAGCCATGTATACTAACAGAGCTGTAAAAAATAATTTATGGGTGGTTGACAGTGGAGCATCTCATTGTATAACAAATGATAACAAACATTTTATTAAAATGTCCAAGAGTACACAGCAGATATCGTTAGCCAATGGCTGGAAACTGAAAGCTAAAGGTCAAGGTATAGCATATTGTTCTTTTATAAAAGTGAATGTAAAAATGTTATATGTACCACAACTTAAGTTTAATTTAATTTCAGTAAGAATTTTGGTTAAACTAGGATATGTAGTTACATTTAGGGGAGATAACTGCATAATTGAGAAAGAAGATAAGAGAATTACTGCATCTTTAAGAGGTGAATTATATGTGTTAAATGATGATGGTTCAAAGGTGGCTAACACAGTTTATGAAAATAAGAAACCTCATGATGAATGTATTCACTTGTTACATCGAAGGCTAGGGCATTTAAATTTTAAAATGCTTAAGAAAACTGTTGAATTATCTAAGGGAATAAGTTTGAAACCTTGTAATAAGTATTTGCAATGTAATGCCTGTAATCATAGCAAAGCAAGGGTTACACCGGCTAATAGAGTTGATGGATTTACTACCAAAGAACCTTTAGAAGTAGTATTTGTAGATTTAATAGGTCCTAAAAAACAAAGTGTAGGAGGAGCTCGTTACATACTAAGTATAATGGACCATTATTCTAGATATGGGTTTTGCTATTTAATGAAAAGCAAAACTGAAACGTATCAAAATCTATTTAATTGGATTAAATTTGCTGAAAGGAAAACTAAAAAGAAATTAGTAACTCTTATAACAGATAATGGTGCAGAATTTACAAATAATAAATTCCAAAATAGACTTAGAATGTTAGGTATTCAACATAAAAAGTCTGCACCATATAGGCCACAACATAATGCCTTTATAGAGAGAAGAGGCCAAACATTACAATCAATGACACGAACTATGATGTCTGATTCAGGATTACCTGACAATTTGTGGGGAGAAGCAATAATGTGTGGTAATCATATATTAAATAATGTTGTTAATTCAACAACAGGTGAATTACCATTCACACTGTGGCATGGTACAAAACCTGATTTAAGTTACATGCACACATTTGGAGCACCAGCATGGGTGCATATCCCTACACAACTTAGATACAAAGGACAACATAGAGCTAAAAGATTATATTTTGTAGGATATACATCTAATCATAGTTCTTATAGATTCTGGGAACCAGGTACATCTAGAGTTTACACCAGTGCTAGTGCAAAATTCCTAGAACATGTAGGATGGAATAGATTAGAGCAAGATTTAAATAATGAAGTAATTATTGAACCCTACAAAAGGCAGAAAGATCAGACTAGTTATAAGAAGAGTCCAATTAAAGAAGAAGTCCAAGAAGAGCAAATAGGACCAGAACAAGAGGAAACAGTTGATCAGGAAGAGTTAGATAATCAAGAAGAGTTAATAAATGAAAGTCCACCTGTAAGTCCTGTAATACCTAGACGTACTACACGTATAACTAGACCACCTGAGAGATATCAAGCAAGTATAGTTTGCCAAGTAACTAAAGTTCCAACTAGTGTAGATGAACTTAAGATGTATCCTGCTAAGGATCAGGAGAATTGGCAAAAGGCAATGGAAAAAGAACTAAATTCATTAAAGGTAATGAAAGTTTATGAAGATGCTAAATTACCTCCAGGAGAAAAATCCATTGGGTGCAAATGGATATTTAAAGTAAAAACTGGAAATGATGGGACTGTTACCCATAAGGCTAGGTTAGTAGCTCAAGGATTTAATCAAACTGCATCTGATTATGATGAAGTTTTTGCACCAAGCCTTAAAGCAACATCTTTAAGAGCAGCATTAGTTTGGGCAGCTAAGAAAAACTATGTCATTAACCATTTAGATGTAGAAACTGCTTATCTACATGCACCATTGCAGCACACTATATATTTAAGAAAACCAGTAGGTATAAAAGACAATAAAGTAAATAGTAATGATTGTTGGAAACTCAAAAAGAGTCTTTACGGGTTGAAACAATCTGGCTTTGAGTGGAACCAATATATTGTGAAAGAGTTAAACAATATAGGTTTTAAATCTGGTTTAGCAGATCCATGTGTGTTTAAAAGAGAAAATAATGGAACGGTGTCATTATTGTTATTATTTACAGATGATATTGCTTTGATAACTAAGACTAATAATGAAACTAATGAGATTATATCATTATTAGCCAAAAAGATAAAATTAAAGCATTTAGGTGAAATTAAAAAGTATCTAGGATTGACAATTAACAAAACAAAAAATGGTTTTAAGATATCTCAAGAAGATAAAATTTGCCAATTAATTAAAACGTTTAAAATGGAACTTTGTAAACCGGCAAAGAATCCAATGAGTCAGGAAGTTTGCCAAACTGATGATCAAAGTCCCAAATTTGATAAGTCCACATATCAATCTTTGATTGGTAGCTTATCATATATAAGCAATTGGTCAAGGCCAGATATAGCTTATAGTGTAAATCAGCTGGCACGTTTTAATTCAGATCCACAACAATGTCATTGGCAATCATTGAAGAGAATTTTAAAATATCTTAAAGTAACACTGAACCATGCATTGTATATAGAACCAAAGGGTGATTTGAGTCTTAGTGCCTATGCAGATGCAAGTTTTGCAACTGATATAAACACAAGAAAATCAACATCTGGGATGGCTATATTATTTGGTAAGACACTAATAGGGTGGAGGTCAATCAGACAACAGCATATCAGTTTGTCCACAATGGAAGCGGAATTTTCATGTCTGTCATTATTATGCACTGACTTGATTTTGTACAAACAGTTATTATTAGACATGGGTATAACTGTAAAAGATTCCATTATTGTGTTCGAGGATAACCAAGCAGCTATAAAGTTAGCTACTAGTATTGCTGTAAAAACTAGATCAAAGCATACTGATTTAAGATACTTAAATGTTAGAGAATCTGTAAAGAATGGGCTAATTAAATTGGAATACTGCATGACAGAAGAAAACATTGCAGACCAATTTACAAAAGCTCAAGGAGTAATTAAGTTTAAAAAGAGTTGTAACAAATATGATTTAAAGATGTAAATAGTTATATTATTATTATTTTCCTAAAAGGGGAGAATGTTAGGGATAACATTGTTTTACCCTAACTGGTTTAGGTAAATAATAATATGTAATCATAGTTTGTATGTTAAAGTGTCTGCAACTTTAACTGTGGGATAGTAATTGGGGGAGTGGTTATGAAAGCACTTTAAAAGAAGCAAGGCTGCAGCTTGCTCTCTCTCTGGCTTTGATGATACTTGATTACTGCAAGGACACAAGACTGCATTGCTCGAACGGGAGAGAAAACAAAGGACAGACTTGTAAGTGAATTGACATAGGGTATTCAACACGGAATTTGCTAACTGAATATCCCTGAATGGACTGACTAAATGATACATGACTATTGGACTGTTATTTTGACTATGCTATGAACTCATAATGGAATAAACTATATTTTTGATAGCACAAGCGTATCTCTCATTTTTACTGTATGTTAATAAACATACAAGCTTAGCTCACTCATTTATCTGTGTGCCTATCTGACTAAGCTGCACATTCTGTTTAGCTTGTCTCCCTAACCCTGGTTGGGGAAACCAGGCTTAACACTCTATATGGGCTACCATTGAAAATTATCCAGAAGCTTCAGCTGGAGCAAAATGAGGTTGCATGAGCCATGCTAGGTGCCCAAAGAGGGGCACAAATAACACCTTTGCTCTGTGAAGTAGACTGGGTGTGGGTGCCAGTTTGTTTCCTGGTCCAATTCATCATGTTGGCTATCACCTATACAGGCCCACCTGATTAAAAGTTGGCTATGTAGCCTTGTGTACAGGAAGCAGAGATGTGCAAACCAGTGTCTGCATTTCCTGCATTGGATGTGGAGAGCATATCTTTCTCCTTCTGTCCTAGCCACTTCTTACAGAGGCACAATTGGGAGCATTTTAACAAACAACATCACTGTTTGGTTTGGTGGCAGGAGTACCTCAGATAGAAAGTTCCTACAGAGAGTGGTAAGGACAGCCAAGATTACAGGAAGCTTGCTTCCTGTCATTCAGGATACTGCTTTTCAGTGCTATGTGCTTAGAGTTCAAAGTGTCAACTCATAAAATATTTCTATGTCGTTTTAGAGTTGCCAACAGAAAGGTAGCAGGGGAAAGGGGCTTGAAAGAGCAGAGTAGCAGCTTGGAAATCGAAAGTGCATTCTATACATAGTTTTTCAGAGATAGTAACTAGGTGACTGAAGTTTCTGCTGTGCAAAAATCTAACTGAAGAACATGATTGATGACTCTTGGCTATGGATGTGTCTCACTGGAGAATATGAATTCTAATTCACCCAGGGGTGGGGGTGGGGGAAAACCAGTGTCAAGAGTGACAATGAATTATGTGTCTCAGAGCTGGCTACATCCAGGCAGTGGCAGACATGTTAATAAATCCTTTGAAGTTTTGGAAGTTTGGCTCGAGACTCATGATTTAATTGGGGTAACTGCCAGAATCCTGACACAAAGGATTGTTAGATATCCCACACACCCACTTCACGGTCTGTTTCTATTGCTTCCCTCTGGGAGGAGGTTTCAAAATATTTCTAGCAGGACTGCCCGACTCTGTAACAGCTTTGTTCCCAATGCCATCCATCAGAAAATCTCACAAGATCATTTTTCTCACCAAGTACATGAATACATCCAAATTAGACTGTGTTGTTCCTCTGTGTCATATAATATATATGGGTATTGCATAATTTTGTGTTTGTTTTTTCATGTTTATGTAGTATATATTGGAGGTGGTGATGCTTTATGCAACAAAATTTCATTTGAATGTATGTTGATTAGTGTACATTCAAAGTGGCAATAAAGTTATTCTAAGTCTAGGTATACAACCATGGGGTGGGCAGTTTAAAATGGAACTTTGTAAACCAGCTAAAACACCAATGAGCCAGGAATTTAGCCATAGTGATGTACAATGTCCTGTTTTTGATAAAGATATTTATCAGACCTTGATTGGTAGCTTATCTTATCTCAGTAATTGGTCGTGGTCAGATATAGCATACAGTATTAACCAATTAGCTAGATTTAATGCTGAGCCTCCTGAAAGGCACTGGCAAGTTGCTAAGCGTGTGTTAAGATATCTGAAACAAACAATGCATTATGCATTATATTTGGAGCCTACGGATGAACTAAGTTTAACTGCATATGCTACAGACGTAAATACACGTAAATCTATGTCAGCTACTGTAGTGTTATTAGGAAAGGTGTTGATTGGATGGAGGTCTATTCGATAGAAACATCTAAGTTTATCAACAATGGAGGCTGAATTCTCATGTTTGTCTTTATTATGTACAGATTTAGTTTATTATAAGCAACTATTGATTGATATGGGAATTGATGTAACAGATTCTATTGTTGTTTATGAAGACAACCAATCAGCAATACAGATGGCTTCCAATCTCACTGTAAAGACAAGATCAAAACACACGGATTTAAGATATTTAAATGTGAGACAATGTGTACAAAGTAAAATGATTAAATTGGAGTACTGCATGTCAGAGAATAACATTGCAGATCATTTTACAAAAGCCCAAGGCTCTGTAAAGCATAAGGCTTGCTGTGAGGATTATGGGCTTAAACTGTAAAGTGTAATATATTGTCCTACCCAAAGGGGAGAATGTTAGGAATTGATAATCACCTAACAGTTGGGTTGGAAATATATAAACCAGGAGAGACATCTACTATTGTATCTTTAAGGGAATGTTAAAATTGTAATTGGGTGTGGTTCCTCAAACGGCCATAAGATGGAGCCAGAAACCTGGGTTGTTTAGTTCTGTTGTTGTTAGTTGCTAGTTGCCAGATATTCTGATGGTCGCTGTTTTTGGTTCCTGCATTTTTCCCTGTTGACTGTTGTTGATCATCGTTCTTCTTGGATTGTTGTAAGTCTGTTACTGAGTAGATTGACATTTGAAATTAGAGAACAAGAGGATAAACAATTTTATAAAATTTGGGACCTTTTCTATCAATGGTTAGATAATTTTACACAATAATAGAATATCTAGAATTTCAGAAAATAACGAATATAAAGACATACTTTATTTCTTTTTTTGATATTATATCTATAAAATGTTTTTAGGATAGACCGGGTAGGATTATATGAATTGTTATAAAACAAATTAAGTAAATTATAGTTATCTCGCAAAGTATGAATGAATAAAATTATAGTCAAATGATTGTTTAATAGTGATACTAGGGTATTTAATTCTTGATAATATGAGTTATTATGTGATGTAATTGTAATTGAGACTACGAAATGGATGCACAAAAAATTGATAAACCAACCGCTGGATGTTTTTATGTTTTGTTTGTTTTGTTTGTCTTTAAAAACCAATAAAATTGTTTGCAAAAAAAAACAAAAAACAACGCTGCTGATGGAATGAAGCCCAACACGTCGCTATGATTGGGGGAGAGCTATCTACCTTGAAGGTTCTGAATTGATGATGACAGCTGATGAAGCCAGGTGCAACCGCCCCTCCCCACTTTGGTGTGACTGGCTGGGAAATGACTTATCAGTTGTTCGGCATTTTGCAAAGCTCTAAGCACAATGCCTCCCACTCTTCTCCTTTACCAGCTGGGATATACTTCGGGATGTCGTTTCTGCTGGTCAGCATCCCACATAGGGGATATTGCATGGATCGGGGTGGAAGGATGACATTCAGGGAGGGGGAAGGTGTTATTTGGGGGGTTGGGTGGTAGAGCGCAAGATTGCTGTAGATGGATGTTGGGTGTTTTGCTAAGGGCGGATGTTAGTTAATTAATGGGAGGTGAACAGGAAATATAAACAGTGCTGAGAGGCAGACACTCTCAGCGCTGGCTTTACTCGGACTTTCTGTTTGTTGCTGTTGGTGGAGGAAGCCAAAATAAACACACATTGCTACATCAAGACCGTGAGTGAAGTGTTTTATTGAACCAGTTTCAGCGACCTCCCATAGGAGCTGACACCCAGAGTGGATGATATTCTAATGCTGAGCATTATAGGGCTGCCTATTAATTCAAGATCACCAGAGATGGGAACTTCAGCCAAGAAATTTTGTGCACTGGCACCAGGCCACAGCATGCCAGAAACTGGGCTGTGAAAACAAGCAAAGACCCATTGATGGGATGCAGGCAGCACGCAAAACCATGCCCCCTCCACTCCATGGAAAAACCTTTCTCCATGGAACCGGTCCCTGGTGGCCAAAAGGTTGGGAGCCACTGTTCTAGCCTAATCCCTTGCTCAAGCAGAAAACTCTATACCCGTGATGGCGAACCTATGGCATGCGTGCCACGGGTGGCATGCAAAGCCATTTGTGCTGGCACACGAGCTGCAGGCAAACTTACCTCACTGGGCATGCACACGTCTCATGGATTTTCGGGCAGTTTGAGGCCTTTTTCGGCCTCCCAAAGGCTTGAGGAAGGCTTCTGCCGCCTTTGCAGGCCGAAAACTAGCCCCGTTTCATCACTTCCTGTTCTCTCCCCCCTGCCCCCACCTAATTTTAATAAGAATATATTGTTATAAAAATAATTCAGTAAAAGAAATACACAGACAAACCACAAGCAATAAATCTTACTTTGAGATCAGAGGTTTATTTCATGAGCAATTTGGAACATGAAAAGCCATCATAACATAACAACATTTAAGATAATACTTACTAAAACCCATTGCAATGAGGTTCAGAGATAACAGCTAACTCCAGAAAGGATAGCTACTATCAGTGTCCCTGATTTGAGTTTTATCCCCTTCTTTTATCCCCTTCTTCTGAAGCCCACCCAGTAGGATGTATTCTTACTGGATGTACTTCCTTATTCCCTCATACTGTCCAATACTTAATACCCACTTGTTGGTATATGCCAACTCGCTTACCATCTGCTACTTTCAGTTCCCCTTTTTCTCAATGTCTCACACATTCATGATCCAAAATAGCTCAATTTTTGATTGTTCACCAAATATATGCTTTTTGCAGAAGTAGCAGATAGCAAACATATTGCTGTTCCTGCAAATTCAGCTCAGCAGATTGCAAATATTTCGCCATGCTTGCAAAATCAGTTCAGCCGGCATTATTATATATTGTTAATTTGAGGCCTTCAATTAGGCAGAGGCCTACACCAACTTTAGGGCTAGTTGTCCTCTTCTCACAATATGTTGGGCACATAATGTTGGGCATAATGGAGTCTGGTAGGCTTATATAGCAATAGCAATAAGACTTATATACTGCTTCACAGTGCCTCACAGCTCATTCTAAGCGGTTTACAAAGTCAGCCTACTGTTACCAACAATCTCGGACCTCATTTTACCAACCTCGGAAGGATGAAAGGATGAATCAACCTTGAGGGCGGTGAGAATCTAACTGCTGGCAGTTAGCAGAATTAGCTTGCAGTACTACATTCTAACCACTGGACCACCGCAGCCCTTATTCTGATATTTTTATTTGCCTATTTGTTTAAATGCAGATACTGCCCATTCTCTAATGTCTCTGAAGGCTTCACAAAAATTGAAACATTAAAAACTAAGAAACAATACAATAAAAGATGATGATGAGCAAAAGACGGCAAGGATGATGAAAACATTGATAGGAATGAAAAACACACGTGATGCTTGTTAAGAATATGGCTTTTCAAGTTTATGAAGTATTGACAATAAAGTTAGGTTTTGAGGTGAAGAAAAAGTCTCTTGGGGTTACATTGACAAATGCAAATTCTAAATTGTTTCAAAATAATTGTGTACATACATATATGGACTGATATTTTTTTTAAAAAAACTATCAAAGTGGAATAATTAGCAATTATTCATTGGTTAGAATCTCTGTCATTAAGATGAATACTTTACAAAGGACATTATTTTTATTTAAGACATTATTGATATTGACAACTGAAATTCCATTTAAACACTGGCAAAAGGACGCTTCTAAATTTATATAGGTAGTCCTTGACTTATAGCCAGTGGTGTATTAACCATTAAGCAGACTAAGGACATGCTTGCAGCACCAGGCCCAAAGGGGGCACTACAACATTGAGAATATGTGTTCTGACCCAAACCTGGTTCCAAGGAAGCAAACACGAGACAATGGTAACAGCACAACTTTTTAATGTTTCTTTCCGAATCCTGTTCCTTCATGGGTAAAAGGCTGCTTCAAACCAATTAGCTCTGATAAGAGCCTTGCCCAGATTTTACAAGGTTGCCAAGAACAACAGATAAAGTTACCAAGCAATAACTCCAATACAAAGAGTCTCCAAACACCAACTCAGATGTTCCTAATGTCCACCAGGCTTTAGTGTGAAACTTTTTTGCTTCCTGCAAAGAACTATGGTTTCTCAGCTGGCTTTTATCTCCTCAGGGAGGGCCATTACCTTGCAGCCTTACTTCCGAGTCTCCCGTGCTGCTGCAGCTGCTCTTTCCTTCAAGCAGCCTTGCGCACATTCACGCTGGGTATAGGCTCCTCGGGAACCTCTTCATCACTGCTGCCAGCCTCCACAATCTCCAAAGGCAGCATTCCAATCCCTGATAGTCCTGCATCATACGCAGGCCCCTCACCTGAGTCCTCACACTCCAAGCCCTCAGCCGTCAACACCTGCTGCCAGTGAACCACAATAATTTGGCTTCGTTTGTACAAAGGAGAGGGGGCACCAAGATTTGTCAGTGCTTAGAGCACCAGTGAGCCTTAATCCTCCACTGCTTACAGCAGTTCACTTAGTAACTGTTCAAAATTTCAATAGCACTGAAAAAAAGTGACTTATGGCTGTTTTTCACACTTATGATTGTTGCAGCATCCCCATGGTCCTGTGATTTACATTTGGATGCTTGACAACTGACTGATATTTATGATGGAGGCAGTGTCCTAGGCTAATATAACTGTCTGGTTTGGTTCTGCAACCCAACAGGACAGACACAGACTTCAGAGGATAATTAGGACTGCAGAAAAAACAATTACTACCAAGCTGCCTTCAGTCGAGGACCTGTATACTGCACGAGTCAAAAAGAGGGCTGTGAAAATATTTACAGACCCCTCATATCCTGGACACAAATGGTTTCAACTCCTACCCTTAAAGGGCCCTGCATACCAGAACAACTGGACACATGAACAGTTTTTCCCCGAATGCCTTCACTCTGCTAAAGAAATAATTCCCTCAACCTTGTTCAACTATTTACAAAGTCTGCACTACCATTACTGTTAATCTCATCTCTCCTTATCACCCATTCCCTCCCATTTGTGACTGTATGACTGTAACTTTGTCGTTTGTATCCTTACGATTCATATTGACTGTTTTCTTGTATGATTTGATTGCTTATTCTATCCTATGATTATCATTAAGTGTTGTACCTGATGATTCTTGACTCTTGACAAATGTATCTTTTATTTTATGTACACTGAGAGCATTTGCACCAAGACAAATTCCTTTTGTGTCCAATCACACTTGGCCAATAAAGAATTCTAGTGTTGTCCCCTTGCAAAAATCAATGGGGAAACCAGATTCATTTAACAATCATGTTACTAATTTAACAACTGCAATGATTCACTAAACAACTGTGGCAAGAAAAGTTGTAAAATGGGGCAAAACTCACCTAACAAATTTCTCACTTAGCAAGATAAATTTTGGGCTCAGTTGAGATTGTAAATTGAGGACAACTTTTGTGGTAAATTTGGTAAAATATAAAACAGGGGCCACTCTTAAAATTAGCAGGTTTAAGGGTAGTAATTGTTCCTTTGACATTAGAACACAGGTAGCACTTGAGTTAAATACCATCACCCTAATTTGGCACCACAGTCCATAACTTTGGGTGACCTTCCCAGCAATCTCTGGAGACAAGAGACCATGCTGAAAGACAGTAGAAATCAATTACTCAGGTATTCAATTAGCTTCCTAAAGCAACACTTTCTGGATGTGTGCTGACAGGAAAGACCAAAACCACCACAGAACAGGCTCCCAGGGGTATAGCTGTAATTTTTCACTAACATGCATTCCTCTAGCTACATATCATAAGTTCAGGATCCCCAGAAGAAAAGTTGCTTCTCACTGTAATTATCACCATCTCAGCCTTTGAGGACTCTTGCTCCTTTTCCAGAGTTTGTCTTTGAGGTAAAGATCAGGCTGAAAGGAAAATGGGAGGAATCTTGCAACAGAAAGGATAAATTCTACTGGTTAGGCTGGGAGTTCGTACAACATTTAGGACAGGCTGGGACTGTGCTGTTGAATGTACTTTTGTCTCCTGCCCAGGTGAAACTCTGTCTCTGCTTCAGACTCAGGAAGCCACTAGCATTTCCATTTTTGGAACTCTTCTTCAAACTCTTCTTGTTTTAGAAACAGAGAAGTGCCCGATTCCATCCAAGGAGAAATGGATCTCCTTCTTCTGCTTCTGATGCTGCTGCTTGTGCTGAGCCAGAGAAACTCTGTGAGGCTCAGAACCAAATGTCCCTCAACTCTGAAGCAGCAGGACCCATGGAGGAGACCTATGGAACTTTTACAGGCCAGGTGACCATCTCACTAGCATCTTTCTCACGGCGAGAAAATGTTCACTTCAGCTATTACAGTTCAATGGGGTTCGTTATATTTCTTCTCCACAGTAAGTCATTCAGTGTCATAGAATTGCATTCTCTCTATTTGCATTTCTATCATTCTTCTTCCTGCCTCCTTATTGCACTTATTTCTAGATTGCATGCAGGACACGTGCAAATTCCTGGATCATTTTGATTTATGGAGCTCTTCTCTTTTACCTCATGGGAGAAAATCAAATACAAGAATGGGGCAGAAGAAATCATAAAAGAACCTGAGAAAGAAAGACCCAGAAGTCCAGAGGATCTTCTCCTCTTCCTGCTATTGTGAGTTCAATACTGATTTTAATTTCATTTAGTGACTGACAGTGTTGTATTTGCCTCTCCCAGCCCAAATTGAACGCCTGCTCCTTGTAGAAATAAGGATGACTTGTATGATAAAAATCAACCATTCAGGTATTCAGACAACTGGAGACATGAGAACAATAAATAGGAGCTTTATTATGGAGCTTTTGCAAAAGGGAATTCTGCGTTCATGGCCGCAGAAGACATGTTTCCTGGAAAGGGCGGGGGTTTATATACAGTTTCAAATATACAGTCTCTGCCCCTTTCCGGGTTCACAATCTATCCAGTTACATGTCTCCCTAGCAACACCCCTTTTATTGTTGCATACCAGCTGTTTCCTTAATCTGTTTACTCGTTTCCATTTCCAATAATCTCCATCATTAACATGACACTGGACAGCAAAATATATAACCTTTATACAAAACAATAGAGAATTCTTACATAATATTCCAGTAAATTATTTTAGATTAACACAGAGGTTAAAAATGGCGATTACTTTATATTTCCATAGGTATAATTTTACATATCACAACTTGTTTCTAGAATTGCTTTGCTGGCCCAGTTATTAAGCCATGTTCTTGCTTTTCTGATAGATCTACTTTAATCATGAGTCATTGAATCTTAGAAAATTAAAGTCAGGACTACTACAAATAGTACTATGAATAGTACTACGAACTCTTTGTGGTTCTTAGCCCTGGTGAAGGACTATTTCCATCGCAATCTCTTAACCCTCATAAAAATGAAATGGTGACTAGTAACTGATTTTGGATCAGCTAGAAGACTTAAGTCTCAACAGGCTTGTGGAGACAAAAGGGAATATATGAGAAAAAATGATGGTGATGATGATAATGATGATGATATTAACTTTTTTTTTACAGTGTCACATCTTTTGGCCCTGGATGTACCCAACGCTTCATTTTTGCTATTGAAGTGATCAACAGGAACAATCAACTTCTGCACAATCTCACATTTGGCTACAACATCCATGACAACTATGACAACACACTTGGCACTTCAGAGGCCTTGCTGGACATGGTCTCTACAGGAGAAGTCAACGTTCCCAACTACAGCTTTGGAAGGCAGGATAACCTTTTGGCTCTTCTGGATGCAGCTGACAGTGACATCTCCATTCAGATATCAACTTTAGTAGGAACCTACAAAATCCCACAGGTTTGTGTGTGTGTGTTTCTCTACCTGGTAAAGTGAAAGGCGTGATGAGTAAACTTAACTATACCTTCCCTATGGAATGTAAGAGCTGCTTTTCACCATAGCCATTGTAGGCATTGGGTTCCACAGGGCAAGGACCAAAACAAGCATATTGTCTCATGAAACCATCCTCTGTCATGCCCTTGTTGGAGTCTGACTCTGAGGGGGAGATTGAGGAGCTGACAGGGAAAGGGAATGTGGCTCCGGTGGCTGTGGAAGAAATGAGGGAAGAACACAGTCTGCTGGGCATTCAGAGGAAGACCCAGGGCCACCCACTCTTCATCCTAGGGCATGCAGGGAGGAATGGAGAAAGGAGCAACATGTTTATGGGAGCGGAAAAGGCCCTAATCCCTTTCATTAGTTGCAGCTGGGAGAACAGGATACAATTGAGAACAGGATATAATTCTAAATAGCTCTTTGCTGGAAGCAAAGCATGCTTTATCTTGGTCAAGGCTTATCTGGATTTTGGCATCTTTCCAAGTGTGGTTGCTGCATTATCTTGTGGAAGTCTGCAATTTATCATCCTGGCCTGCCCTGTTAATGACTCCAGTATGGTTTGTGTTGGTTTTTTTTCAATTTCTAATTATCTTTACTTTTGGTTCAGACTGCATTTACTCTTTTCGTAGACTGTTTTTGGAAGAGTTTGATATCAAGCCAAGGATAATTGGATATTGGGGCCCAAGTTGGAAGCATTAAAGGGAATTGATTCTATTTTTGTGACTGTTTTATTTTTGTGTCGCGCCCCGGGTCATCACATCCTCATTGCTTTGGAGGTTTCTGTAGGTGGGGAGAGGTTCTGTATCCAACCAAAGGGTCTTCTGTACAACAGGAAGGTTCAGCACTAATGGAAGCTCACATTTTTTACATGATCTGAGCCAAAATAATTATATTTTTAATGGTGAATAAATCTCAGATTTGTGTAAAAAGTCTCATTGAATTATCCTATCTACTGTTGGAAAAACGTATATGTAGACTTATAGTAACCACTAGCACTAATTAACCAAATAGTTAAAATATTAAAAATTAAATTATTAAAAGATTTTAATTAACTAACAAAATACAAGCATATTAGCCAACATATCAACTATTTTTACACTAATACATTGATGATCAAATTCACCATAAAAGGCTTGAAAAACAATAGTTTCCCTGAAGAGGACTTTATGTCAATTGACCTGTTCAAAAAGTATCCTTACTGGTGGGATCCTCTGTTGACAGGCTTATTTACTGGATAAATAATCCAGTTGGGTAGCAATATTATTTCCTTTATATTAAAAGCATTATAAAAAGCATCCTAGCAATTACTGACCCAATGAAAATAAATACTAAGGGCATCTCAAAGGAGCTTTTTTCAAGAGCAACTGGACTTTCTTGTTTTTCTTTGAAGACATTTTGCTTCTCATCCAGGAAGCTTCTTCAGCTCTGACTGAATGGTGGGGAATAGAAGAATTTATATTCCTTGCAGACAGCTGGTCATCTGGATTCTTTTAGAGTCATTGGGGCCACTTGCAGGTGGCCATATCTGCAATCAATTTGTTTTGTGTGTGTGTGTGTTGTTCAGGACACCTTCAAAAAGTGAGGGCAACTAAAAGTCAACTCATAAAACATTCTGTATACACATTTTATAGTTGTCAACAGAAAGAAGGGGCAGTTTTAAAGAGTAGACAGCAGTGTGGAATCGAAAGTACATTCTCTTCATATTTTCTTCAGAGACTGATTAGATAACTGAAGCTTCTGCTGCACAAAAATCTAATTGGAGAGCATCAGGGTCACACAATTTTTCTATTTTATTTATTCTTCTTAACACTCTGTGCTTTTATGTCCTGTATCTTGATATGGCCTAATGACTAATCAACAATCAACTAATCTAATATGTTGATAAGGACCAATTAGGATTTCTTAAAAATTAAAATTTTGGACTTGATCTGTCCCCAGATATAGCACAACATTCATTACTTTTTCAGATCACTTGTGCAACTTCTGCAGAGGCTCTTAATGATAAAAGTCAATTCCCCTTTTTCTACCGGATGACCCCCAAAGAAGGGGTTCACTACCCAGCAATTGTCCAAGTGCTCCTCCCTTTCAGATGGACCTTGATTAGTCTCTTTGTTTCAGACACAGAAGAGGGAGAAAAATCCATGAGATCTTTGACTCCTATACTTGGCAGGAATGGAATTTGTGTTGTTACATCACAACTTTTCTCATATAGTACACCTTTAATACCCCTCAGGGAGGTCATTTCTAAGTGGAGACAAGTCAATGTCTTTGTTTTATTTATCAGAATTGGTACCATCAGGGTTGCAATTGGTCTTATCCATTTAGCGTTTCTGCGTGTGCCAGAACCCATCGAAGGAAAAATCTGGATCATTTCAACTTTTTTAGAATGGACAATTGAAAGGCTAGTTGAAAGGAGCAGACTTTATAAATACATCCCTAGTATTTGGACTTTTGTTTATTAAATAAAAAAAGGCTGAATGAAAATGCCTTGGAATTATTTTTCTTTGGAGTACCCCAATTTCAAGAGCGTTGTTTCCACTGTTCTTCTTCAAAGGGATTTTTTTCTGTCAAAGATCGGAGAAGATGCACACAGAAAGCATCAGTGGAGACCGAAGACATAATGAACGGTAAATTGGTTCAAAATGATGACAATTTTTATAGTATTGTTAAGACCTTTGGCCCATGCCTTGAATACTGCCTATTCCTCCAGGAGAAGAAGGAAGGAAGGCGAAAAGATAAGACTGCAGCCATGGCAGGTACGGGATCCCAATAAGAATCCATCTAACTTAGTTTCATTTGAGAAGGAATCCAGAGAAGAAGGAGGGAAACCATTTCAACATACTTGTGCTAAAGCCAATAGGCTTTACCCATCTAATCACTCAGGAGATAATGTCCCAAAGAGCAGGCAACATGACAATATTTTGGATATAAGTACTGCTAATTTTAAAAAGGATGTAAGGCATTTTAAAATAAATCAGTGTAGATATAGGTTTGTGATTGGCAACCTAGCATTTTACATTAATACGTTTATCAATTTGAAGGAGCCCCTGAGACCATGTAGCTAGGGGTCTTCAAACTTGACAGCTTTAAGACTTGTAGACTTCAACTCCCAGAATTCCTCCTCCAGTCATGTTAGCTCAGGATTTCTGGGAGTTGAAGTCCACAAGTCTTTTTTTTGTTAATAAACTTTATTACTTTTTACAATTAAAATATACAAGCAACACTCAAACAAATTGGGAAGGAAAGAACAAAAAGGGAAAAGGGTAAACAATTAAAAACAATTACATCATCAACAGTTTGTGGTTCCTTATTTATCTCATTATTTTGTGCCATATTTGCAATTAATCTTTAGTGCGAATATCTAATTACTATTATTAACACTCCTCATTCACAATTTATTATTGTTAATATTGTTATTGTTATTGTTATTGTTGTTGTTGTTGTTGTTGTTATTGTTATTGTTATTGTTATTGTTATTGTTATTGTTATTGTTATTGTTATTGTTGTTGTTGTTGTTGTTGTTGTTGTTGTGGTGGTGGTGGTGGTGGTGGTGGTGGTGATGATGATGATGATGATGATGATGATGATGATGATGATGATGTCTAACTTCTATCAATCCACTCATGCCAATAATTCCAACTCATATAGTACTCTGATACTTCTTTATTTTTTAGTGATGGAGTTATTTTGTCCATTTCTGCACAACTCGATATTTTCTGAATAATCATTCCCTCGGGTGGAGTATAGGGTTGTTTCAGCATTGTGCGAAAGCCAATCTAGCTGCCGTCAATATGTGTAGTATTATATATTTAACTTTTTTTAGGAATTGTTTGTTGAGAATCCCTAATAGGAAGAATTCTGGTTTGATTTCAATCTGCTCAGACATAATTTCCTCCAACCATTTCTTTATTCTCAGCCAATATCTTTGGGTTTCTGTACAAGACCACCACATGTGGTAGAATGTTCCTTCTTTCTTTTTACACTTCCAGCATTTAGGGCTCATGTTGGGAAACATCTTCGCTAATCTCGAAGGAGGTAGAAGCCATCTATAGAACATTTTATAAGCATTTTCTTTATATGATGCAGATTTTGTAATTTTATTGTTTCTATTCCAGATCTTCTCCCATTCTGTTAGGGTAATGCTACGGCCTATATTCCTACTCCAAGCTATCATATTATCTTCAACTATTTCTTCCTCTAATTCTATCTCTAATAAATAATTCTACAATTTTGTTATATTTTTTTATCTAGGCCTAATAGAATTTTATCTCATTGTTGTGGTTTATTATAGATTTCGAAGTCTTTCATGTCCTGTCTATATCTATTCTGGACTTGGAGATATGCCCATCGATCAATTTGTAACTCTTGTTCCTGGAGATCTTGCCATAATTTCAAATTTCCTTGTGTAGCCAATAGTTTATACTTTAACATCTTATTAATGTCCAAATTATTTGGGTGAATCATCGCCTCTATTGTTGAGAGCTAGACCGGGACCTTTAAATAATGTTTTCTCCTTATTTTGTTCCAATTGGCCAGTAGAGAATCTCTAATTAAGTCTATTAAAATATATGGTTTTCCCCATATCCCAAAGGAAGGCGTACCACCCCCTCTGTAAATCATGGCCTTCTAAAGTTAGTATTCTTTTATTAGATAGATTCACCCAATCTTTCAACCATACCAAGGAAGTTGCACAATGATATAACTCCCAATTTGGGAGGGCCATACCTCCCCTGCTCTTCATATCTTGCATTGCTTTCAAGTTTATTCTCGGTTTTTTCCCTTGCCAAATAAATTTTGCAATTATCCTATTAAGTTCCGCAAAATGGTTTTTGTGTATTTTAATTGGTATTGTCTGAAATAAATAGGTGAATTTAGG
The DNA here is from genome assembly GCA_033807585.1 of Hydrophis major. Lineage (NCBI taxonomy): Eukaryota > Metazoa > Chordata > Lepidosauria > Squamata > Elapidae > Hydrophis > Hydrophis major. The sequence continues at coordinate 44,389,669 of CM066329.1, forward strand.
GAGAATGGACATTTTAACAGTGGCAATTCTCTCTAATAGAGAAAATTGTCCCTAGATCTTTCTTTACCTGTTTTAATAATTTGTCATAGTTATTTTCCATTCGTGTTTTACATTGTGCTGTCAACCATATTCCTAAGTATTTGCTTTTCTTTACTACTTGTAATCCCATCATCTCTTTGAAGTCCACAAGTCTTAAACTTGCCAAGTTTGAAGACCCTTGATCTAGCCTAACTCCTCCTCTCTAAAGGAATCCCAGTTTTCTGACTGGTAGATGTTCAGTGTTTACATTAAGATATATCAATGAAGAGAAGACTGAACTTTTCTGGATCACTGACTCAGTTCTCCTTTTAGGATATTTTTCTCCCATTCACCCAGCATCTTCTCTCTTGGGTATGAGAACATTTGTCCATAGCCAATGCTCTGTGATAACAGTTAACAGATGAGTGCTGTAGACTCTCTTCTCCAACCAAGAGATTGTGTAAGTTGGAGAAGCTACTTCCAGATTTGTTATTTTCCAGTCCTATAGAGCAACTGTTGTCTTTCCTTTAGGCTAAGAGCAGCTCCTTTGATCTCTTCCTTGACTTAATCACCCTTCCCTAAAACTGATCCAGATTTTGTGCAATGTCTTCTCCAAACATGGTGATTCCAAAGGGACTTGGTTCTTGAGTTGAGGTCTCCTCAAATCAGAACATTCATTTCCTGAAATTCTTATGAATACATTGCCTTCATTCCATAAACATCACACAGCTGACTTAAACTTGGTTTGCAATCAACTACTATTTTGAGATAATTTTAACAAACATCTTTATCAACTTTGGTAACTCTCATCCTTTTTCTTGTGTTTCATTAATGACATTATCATGAAATTAATTATATGATTATCACTAAATAATTAAAATACCACTTTTAGGTATTATAATTGATCTGTATGCATGTATGTGCATGTATATACATACACAGTGTGGATAGATAGATAGATAGATAGATAGATAGATAGATAGATAGATAGATAGATAGATCTTTGGTTATTCGGGTTTTCTCCCGCGTAAGATTGGAAGTATCTAAGCAACGTTTCGATGAAGTCTCATTCATCATCTTCAGGCTAGTGTCTTCAGCTCTGTGCTTCTCAGAGTGATGTGAGCTTGCAGCTGCTTCTTCCTTTTAACTGCTGGTGGGGGTGTGACTTGATTGAGTGGGAGCTTGGCTGTGTTCTGATTCTGTGGGGGGGTGTTCTCACTGGTTGGGGGTTTGGCTGTGTTCTGATTGGTTGGGGGGTGTTGGCTGTGTTCTGATTGGCTGGAGGTGTGTTCTGTTCAGGTGGGGGCTTGGTTGTGCTGAGGTTAGTCTTAGTTGCTGGGGGATTTGAGCTAGTGAGCTCTGATCTTGCTGTTTGGCTTCAAGTTCGTGGTCGTGCTGCATCTTCATGATGGGGGTCAGTTCGCTTCATGTATCGTTTGGAGGGGTTTGAAGTGGGTAGTGATGCAGCTGCAGTGTGGCTTCTGGTCCATGGTCGTGTCTCATCTTCTGTGTGGGTGTGAGTCTGCTTTTTGCATGGAAGTGTGGTGGTGGCATCTTGTGTGGCCCTCATGGGTGTGGGTCTGGTGTCATTCTTCATGTTAGGTACTCATCTGTTCATGAGGGCAACATTTTGGCAGAATCTCATCTGCCATCATCAGGCTTCTGTATAGTGGTCTCAGATTTAAATTTGGGGCAGCCTATTGCTGTGCCAGAATGGTTTTTTTCTTCATCCTGATTGGTTGGGAGTCTTGGTCTGTGTTTATTGGTCTTGGAGAAGACCAGAAGCCTGATGATGGCAGATGAGATTCTGCCGAAACGTTGCTACAACTTTAAAAGCACAACTACAAAGACATGGGAAAAAACCCAAACAAAGCTGAATGCCATACATGTAAGTACCCACGAAAACTTAAGAAAACAAATATCAAACCTCTACAGGGAGAAAATAAACAGCCAGATCAAAACCTATGAGAAACTGGAAATTAAAAGAGCAGGAATACTATGTGACCTCCAATTCCTATGCAGCTGCAGAGACAACAATATAACATCAACCTGCTTCAAATTAACATTTCATTAAAGCACAGCAGCCACTAAATATATCCTGAAAAGAACTGAAATGGCTCTACTAAGGAATGAGCTCCACAGCAAGAGATTCCAATTAGATCAGTTAAACAAAGATTTGCTAACACTACACCGGGAATTGAGCAGCAAAACCCACCTTCTACTTTGGGACAAGATAAAACTACTTACAACTTGGAGAGCTGAATCTGAAACTACTTACAAAAATGATAAACTCTTGAAAAAATTAAAGAAATTAAAACATGACAAGAAAACCCCCAACAACTCACAACAACACCTGAAACAATTAGTATACGACATTTCCAACAGAGAACTCACCAAAACAGAAACAGATGTTCTAACCAAAGGATTCAATTATGCTATAGCACCCAAAAAAATCCCCACAGAATCCATCATATGTGCAGTAGAATCCAGCCTAACCAAATTAAAGGCAGATGAAGTTGATAGAATAAGACACCAAGTTACCAACCTCCTTTGCACAAGCAAACCACCCAAAAGCAACTTGCAGAAAGAAGAAATTAAAGCTCTACAAACCCTGAAAAGAGATAGCAACATAATCATATTTCCAGCAGACAAAGGGAAGCCACAGTAGTAATGGACAGAAAAGACTATGAAACAAAATTGACAGACCTATTCCAAGACCTCACATACAAACCCATCAACACAGACCCAACCACATATCTGGAAAAATTAATCAAGAAGAAAATTATAACCAGCCACATAAGCAAAGACATCCAACAGATGATCATCCCAAGAGAAAAATCTTCCAGATGCCCCAAACTATACAGCCTCCCAAAAATACACAAAGAAGGCATACCTCTCAGACCCATAGTCAGCTCCAGAGGAGCACCACTACAAAACTTAGCTAAACACTTAGCAAAACAGCTACAGCCCCATGCTGAAACAGCAGCTTCACATGTAAAAAACTCATACCACTTCTTGGAAATGATCAAAGATCTACACGTGGAGCAAGAAAATCTGCTTGTAAGTTTCGAAGTGGTTTCAGTATTCACTCAAGTCCCGATAAAAGAGACCCTCGAAATCATCAAAAATAAATACCAACCAGCTAAACACCTCATGGAACTAACAGAACACTTCTTAACCAACACATATTTCATATACAAAGATACAAACAAATTGAAGGAGCCCCCATGGGATCACCACTGTCACCCGTCATTGCAAACCTGTTCATGGAAGAATTCAAATCCAGAGCCCTGGCCAATGCCAACCACAAACCCAAACTATGGTTAAGATACATCGATGACACATTTGTGATTTGGCCCCTTGATGGAAAAGAAAACCTAAACAATTTCCTAACACACCTAAACAGCACACCCCCCAAAATCAAGTTCACCATGGAAACAGAAACAAACAAACAACTACCATTCCTAGATGTACTAATCTACAAGAAAACAGATGGCACACTAGGACACACCATATACCACAAGAAAACACACACCAACCGCTACCTCAACGCCCAATCCCACCACCACCCAGCACAGATAAACTCCGTGGCTAAAACACTAATTACTAGAACCAAACGCCTGGCAGACAAGACACACATTAAGACTGAACTATGCACCCTGACTAAAATATTGACAGCCAACGGCTTCCACAAAAGCAAAATCACCAACTTGATCCACAAAAACACACTGAGACATAATAGAGACCCAGAAGATGAACAGACCCATGGAACAGCTGTCCTGCCCTACATAAGAGGCACTACAGACAAAATTAGTAAGATTCTATACAGACACCACATCAAGACTGCCTTCAAAACAGACAGAAAAATAGCAGCCATCCTCAGGAACCCCAAAGATAAAATTGACCTGGAAAACCAAGGCATATATGAAGTCCCCTGTGCATCATGCCCGGCCACATACATTGGACAGACCAATAGAAGAATAAGCACCTGCCTGGATGAACACAAAAATGCAGTCAAAAAGCTGGAACACACTTCCTCACTCGTCCAACACATGGAAGCCACAGGTCATAGCATCAACTTCAATGGCACCAAAACCCTAGCCACCATAGAAAATCCCAGCCACAGAATCATCAGAGAAGCCATAGAGATTGAAAAAAGACCAGAAAGCATGAACAGAAGAGATGATTCCACCAGGCTGTCAATCATTTGGAAGCCTGCACTCACAAACAAAAAAATCTCCACACCACAAGCCAGGCAAACACCTGGGCACAAACAGATCCCCCCTGATACCTCCAGCTCAAACACACCCCAACCAGGCACCCAGATGAAACCCAGCTTCCTAACGAATGATAGCCGTCCATTTACCCGAAGCCAAGCTGCACTAAAGGCCTCCAATAAAGTAACACAATGTTGCCAGCCAATCAAGATACAAAAAGAGCCCCCCCCAAAAAAACAGACAGAAGATATTAGTAGCAGAACACAGCAAACTCCAAGACCAATAAACACAGACCAAGACTCTCAACCAATCAGGAGGAAGAAAAAACCATTCTGACACAGCAATAGGCTGCCCCAAATTTAAATCTGAAACCACTGTAAAAGTCTGACTCACAGACAAACACTATACAGAAGCCTGATGATGGCAGATGAGATTCTGCTGAAACGTTGCTACAACCAGGAAATCATAAGTATTTTTCTGGAAGCTTGGTATTTTTTGAAAGACATGAAAATTATTTTGTCTAGAAGCTGGTATAAATCTTGATTTCTTAAAATAAAATCATGATTTCTTAACTGTACCTATCTATCTATTAATCAAAATATAGAAGAAGGTAGTGTTAAATCATAATGATATGATGCTATATTTATACCAAGGCTAATTGTTATTCCTAACATGCTACTTTCATGAGCAATTATATTTCAGTCCAACTTAAAGCAGTTTTATTCATTCAATTATCATACCATCCTCACTTAATTAGGTTCCTAATCAGGAAGTCAGGAAGTCGTTAATACCTTGTTGAAATGAAGTCATATTACCAGCATTTTCATAATCTATCAAGAAAATATTGTGCTATATGAGAAAAACTTTTGAGACAGGGAGAACAGATGCTGTCTAACAAATGATCAAATAAGATGGGTGAAGCCTCCACGCACATATCAGGCAGAGAAAGAGACACAGAAAAGATCCTCCCAAACTTTTCAAATTTTTTCAGGTTGTAAAGTTGTTGTTGGGAGGTTTGCATTTTCAGTCTTGCAAGATTCTGTTAATGTTGTCTTACAATAATGTAGAATTAACTCTTCTGGTTATGTTTCTTGTCTGGCCTATCTGGGAGAGTAACCAGGTAACTTTATTCATGACAAACCTATAATTTCTGATAATTCACCTGTTGTTTTCCAGGAGGTTTGAATAATTGTTTCATTTGTTTGTTGGATTTATTTGTCACCTGCTCTAGAATGTTCCCTGTAATTGACAAATTTCATCGATGATATTTTGTCAATGCATATTTTGTCAACATCGGATTGACAAATTTTTACTGAACCTTTGTTTTCACCTTTGAAAAGAATGGTAACACTTGTTTCCCCAATTAAGGGTGTTTGTAAGTTAGACAATCGCAGAAGAAAGATTCACACGTGAAAAGCCCATTTGGGATAAGAAACGGAGGTTTTTGCTCAGAAAATTCTTTGACGTTTCCATTTCTAGTTCCACCCCTTTCTAGAGAAGAATGAATTTTGCAATCTTTCCCATTTGAAACTGTATTTGGATGAAAATAGAGATGTAGCAGCAGATTTGAATATCATGAGCTCCATGATTCTCCCTGAGGAGAATCCCATTGAAGAACAAATAGGGAGCTTATTATTATTATCGATCAAGGTGTTCTGTCATGGCTAGAACTGATGAACAAGGTGGGAGAACTATTGGTGTCTTTTCTCTATTTTCCAAAGGCTTAGGACACAAAGGAATAGAATCAAAATCACGTGAAGTGTTAATACCATTTTATAAAGCCTTGGTAAGGCCACACTTGAAATACTGCATCCAGTTTTGGTCACCACAGTGTAAAAAAAGATGTTGAGACTCTAGAAAGAGTGAAGAGAAAAGCAACAAAGATTATTAGGGGACTGGAGGCTAAAACATATGAAGAATAGTGGCAGGAATTGGGTATGTCTAGTTTAATGAAAAGGACTAGGGGTGACAGGATAGCAGTGTTCCAGTATCTCAGGCTGCCAAAAAGAAGAGGGAGTCAAGTTATTCTCCAAAGTACCTGAGACCAGAGCAAGAAGCAACAGGTGGAAACTCATCAAGGAGAGAAGCAATCTAGAACTGAGGACAAATTTCCTGAAAGTTGCCTCCAGAAGTTGTGAATGCATCAACACTGGAAGTTTTTAAAAAGATGTTGGATAACCATTTGTCTAGGCAGGGGGTTGGCCCAGAAGACCTCCAATGTCCCTTCCAACTCTGTTATTTGATTCTATTCAGATCAAGTGAGTTAAGTCTAATCACCATGCTGGATGACCTTCACTGAGAATTGAAAGTGGGGAGGGAGGGAAAGAGAGAAGGAGAAAGGGAGAAAGGGGGGAAGGAGAGAGAGGGAGGGAGGGAAAGAGGGGGGGGAAAGGGAAGGGGGAAAGAGAGAGAGAGAGAGGGAGAAAGAGAAGGGGGAAAGAGAGAGAGAGAGAGAAAGAGGGAGAAAGAGAGGGGGAAAAGAGAAAGAGATAATGTTAGGTCCGCGTGGAAGGAAGCCAGGAGTCAGTGACTTTGTATCAGCTCTTTATTTAGTCAGGAACTGAACTGGCGCTTAAAGGACTTTTGCAGCTTTTTATTTCCAAGCCGCCGCGGCTGCAGCCAATGGCACCGCTTTGAATCTCCCGCGATTTGAATCGACTAATCGCGGGAGGTTCTTAGCGAGCCAATCGGCGCGGCTTGCCTAGCCAATCTGATCGCCCCACGCTTTAGCCAATCAAAGCGCGGGGATCTCAAGTATTCAAATGAAGGTACAGAACACCCCTCCCCTCTTGGTTCAGTCCTTACGTAGCGTAGTCCTGTACGTAGGCGGGGCTTCGTCTTTGCCTACTGGACCTGCGCAGGTCAGTCGTAGGTTGGATCCCGGCCGGTTCGGTCGGGGTCTCTGTTTCTCTGGACTCCGTCGTGGGAACCACCTGGTCTGTCTGGCCAGGCCACTCTCCGCAGCTCCCTCCTGGGCTACCCGGGTTGGTTGAGCTGCGGGTTTCGCCGCTCCTGCTCAGTCTTCCCGGGTTGGTTGAGCTGGCCTGCCTGTCTCTTTCTGGTGGGGTTTCTTGCTGGCTGCTTGCAGGTGAGTATGGTTGGTTTCTTTTTTCAGGGTTTTGGTTCCCGGGGTATCCCCTCCCCTCTTGGTTTGTGTTGGGGGGGTTGGTTCTGTTTGGTTGCATATCGGTGGTGTCTTGTGTGGTTGTCCTTGATCTTAATTGGTCGATGTGGCGTTTCCACGCTCGTCCGTCGGTTGTTTGTAGCCGGTACGAGTGTGGGCCTGTTAGTTGTGTTATGATTGCTGGTATCCATAACGGGTCTCCGTTTAGGTTTTTCGCATAGATGGTGTCGCCTGGTGCGAAGGTTCGGTGTTTGCTGGTGGAGTCTGGGGCTTTCTCTGGGTTGTTAGTGGGGTGTAGTCAATCGAGTGGGGACCTTATTTTTTCTCCCCATTAGCAGTTCCGCCGGGCTTTTATTTGTTGTGGTGTTCGGGGTTATGTGCTGTATAAAAAGTAATTTATTTATTTTGTCCTGGATCTCCCCATGGTCTATTTTCTGGATGAATTTTTTTGTGAATTGAACCATCCGTTCCACCCTACCATTCGCCGCCGGATGCACCGGGGCTGTCAGTGCGTGTCATATGCCCCTTTCCGCTAGGAATTTTTCGAATTCCAGCAAGGTGAATTGGGGCCCGTTGTCGGACACGAGGACGTCCGGGAGGCCGTGTGTTGCGAAGAGTTTGCTGAGTTCTTTGGTCACGGCCTCCGTGGTGGTTGTTTTCATGTTGCTTACCTCCAGCCAGTTGGAGTAAGCGTCTACTGTAATTCAGAAAGTATGTCCTTTGTGGGCCCGGCGAAATCTATGTGGATCCTAGACCACGGTCCCCTGGGGGTTTCCCACTCTAGGATGGGTGCTGTGGCTGGGCTTGGTCTCGTTTCCAGGCATTGTTGACACTTTGCTACCCAGGCCTCGATCTGTTTGTCCATCCCTGGCCACCAAGCGTAACTTCTGGCCAGGGCTTTCGTTCTCACGATGCCCGGGTGCCCCTTGTGTAACAGTTCCCCTGTAGTTTTTCCGGGATGACCACCCTATCCCCCCATAGTATACACCCTTTTAGTAACGAGAGTTCCGTTTTCCGGTTCCGGAATGTCCTGAAGGTCTCGTCGTTGTCCTTTTCCGGCCACCCTTTCTCTACCCAATGCAAAACCCGCACCAGTCGTTTGTCTTTATTAGTTTCTCGGGCAATGTCTGACACGGTTATGGGTAGATCGGGCAGAGTCTCTATGGTGAGGGTGGTCATCGTGGGTGCTGGGTCAGTGTCTTGTTCGGGTAACGGTGAGTGGCTTAAGGCATCCGCATGGGAGATAGTCTTACCGGGTCGGTGTGTGAGCCCGTAGTTGTAGGCGGCCAGGAATTCAGACCATCTTGTCATTCGGGGAGACAGAATGTTCGGGGTGGCCCTGTTCCCTGCGAGTATTCCCAGCAGCGGTTTGTGGTCAGTGATGATGGTAAACGTCCGGCCGTAGAGGTACTCGTGAAACCTTTTGACTGTGGCGACGATGGCCAAAGCCTCTTTGTCCAGCTGGCTGTAGTTCCGCTCCGGTTTGGTGAGGGTCCTTGAAAAGAACGCGATGGGTGCTTCCTTTCCATCGGGGAGAGTGTGGCTGAGGACAGTTCCGACGCCGAAGGGTGATGCGTCGCATGTGATGGTTAGTGGTAGGGTCTCGTTGTACTGTATGAGGACGGCATCCGAAGTGAGCAGGTCCTTGGTTTTCCTGAAGGCGGCTTCCTCACGTTTCCCCCAAGTCCAGGTAGCCGCCTTGTCCAAAAGCCTATGCAAAGGCTCCGCCGTGGTCACCTTTTGGGGCAGGAAGACATTATAAAAGAAATGCCTGCAGTTCTGTTTTTGACCTGGGTGTGGGGGCTTCCTTGATGGATTTAATTTTTTTGTCGTTGGGGTGAATGCCGTGTCGGTCTAGGAGGTATCTTAGGAATTCGACCCGCTCTGTGTACAGCTGACATTTTCCCCTCTTTACTTTAAGCCCGGTTTCTTTGAATCTCGTTAGCACCTCCCTTAGGTGACTCTCTAGTTCGGCCTGGTTGGTTGCCGATACTAGTACACCGTCGAAGTATGGTACCACCCCCTTGATGCCTTGTAAGAGTCTTTCCATGAGGCTCTCGAAAATTCCAGGCACCACGCTGACTCCAAATTGGAGGCAGTTGCATCTAAAGACTCCCCGGTGGGTGACTATGGTTTGCTCCTCTGCAGTTTCCTCATCGACTGGCAGTTGCTGGTATGCTTGGGCCAGGTCAAATTTTGCAAAAACTTTGCCCCCTCCCAGTGAGTGTAGATGCTGCACTACGGGGACGGGGTAAGCGCTTTGCTGCAGGGCGCCATTTAGGGTGGCCTTATAGTCCCCGCAGATTCTCACTGACCCATCAGGCTTGACTGGGGTGACTATTGGGGTCTCCCACCAGGCATGGTCTATTGGTTGTAGGACCCCTTGCTTGACGAGCTTGTCAATTTGCTCGTCGATTTTCAGTTTGAGTGCGAAAGGTACCCGCCTTGGTTTTAGGCGTTTCGGGGGAATGTTTGGGTCTAGGCTGAAGGATATAGAGGGCCCTCGGTACTTGCCTAGGGTGCCGTCGAACACTTCTTGGAAGTCCCGGGCCAGCTGCTGCTCCCAGTCTGCTTCGGCGACTTGATCGATGCCCGTGACTGCGATGCCGAGCGGTGCGAACCATTGCAGTCCCAGCAGGCTAGGTCGGTCTCGATCGACAATGGTCAAAGGAAGTCTTTCGGTGTGTCCCTTGTAGGTCACTGTAAACTGTCCTGTTTTGACTACAGGGATGCCATTTCCCTGGTAGTCCTTGAGGATTAGTCTCTGGTTTTGTAGTTGCCTTCTCTGGATGGTAGGCACCAAGCGTTTAATTTCTTGCCAGGCTACCATTGAGAGGTAGGACCCGGAGTCCACCTCCATTTTACAGGGTTCGCCTTCGATGCCTACCTCCACATAGACCTTTCTGGCATCTGTGGTTGTGGCGTGGCCTATGGTGACCGTCTAATATGTCTCTTCTCTCCGCTGGGTCTCGCCGCCTCGTTGGGCTCATCCGTTTCGCTCCCAGCGGTTGTCTTCTGGCCGGTCTCTGGTCCTGGGGGGTGTGCTCTCTCGTCTCCACTCGCTTGGGTCCCATCGTCTGGGGCTGTGGGTTTTCTTGAGGAGGCAGACGTGTGCGATGTGGCCCTTCTTGTCACAGTGCCAGCAAACGGAGTCGAAGAACCGTCATTCGGATCTGGGGTGGTCACCTCCACACCCGGCACACACAGTCCTCGACTTACGACTCCGCCGGCTGCGCTGGTCGCGGCCTGCCTGGAGACGGTGGATGTCTTCCTCCTCGTCTGAAGTGCCCAAGGTGGAGTGGAGTTCACCCTGGTGGGTGGTAGTTGCAGGTTGGGCTTCGGTCGAACTTGCAGGGTTGTTGTTTTTGGTGCAGTCCCCGGCGTTTGGCCTCCGCATGCGGTCTGCTGATTGTCGGGTTGCTTCGGCGATGGTGATGGTGTCGGCGAGAGCGATGTTGCCCTTAGCCATCAACCGACTTTGGAGAATGGGGTCCCAAAGGCCGAGCACGATTCGGTGCCGAAGGGCCTTGTTCATGTTGGAGAACTAGCATAGTCCTCCCAGGCACCGCAGCTCTGCAACGAAATCACTGAAACTCTCGCCCGACCGCTGGTCCCGCCGATAAAATTCGTGTCGTCGGATGAGGATGGGCACGGCTGGAGCATAGTGTTTCCGGAGCAATGGCTCGAGGTCTGCCCAGTCCATCGCGGTAACGTCGGTGGGCTTGGCTAGCGCTTTTGCCATCTTAAACACTGCGGGCCTGCAGTGTGTTTGGAAGATGGCTCATTTCTTCAGTCCCGTGGCATCCTTCAGATCGTTGCATTCGAGGAACATGTGGAATCTGTCCGTGTAAGATTCCCAGTCCTCGGTAGCGGGGTTGAAGGGGGTTGGTGGCGCGATGCTGGCCATCTCGTCAGTTGGCTGACTTCTGTCGGACACGTGCTTCGGTTTAGGATCAAAATCCCACCTTCGTCGCCAGTGCTAGGTCCGTGTGGAAGGAAGCCAGGAGTCAGTGACTTTGTATCAGCTCTTTATTTGGTCAGGAACCAAACTGGCGCTTAAAGGACTTTTGCAGCTTTTTATTTCCAAGCCGCAGCGGCCGCGGCAAATGGCACCGCTTTTGAATCTCCCACAATTTGAATCGATCAATTGCAGGAGGTTCTTAGTGAGCCAATCGGCGCGGCTCACCTAGCCAATCCGATCACCCCGCGCTTTGGCCAATCAAAGCGCGGAGATCTCAAGTATTCAAATGAAGGTACAGAACAGATAAGATAACAGATAATCAGAGTTGGAAGGGATTTTCTCCAAAGCACTTGAGGGTAGGACAAAGAGCAACAGGTAGAAACTAATCAAGGAGAGAAGCAACTTAGAACTAAGGAGAAATTTTCTGACCGTTAAAAAAATTAATCAGTGGAACAACTTGCCTCCAGAAGTTGTTAATGCTCCAACACTGGAAGTTTTTAAGCAGAGACTGGACAATCATTTGTCTGAAATGGGTTTCCTGCCAAGGCAGGGGATTGGACTAGAAGACCTCCAAGGTCCCTTCCAAGTCTGTTATTTTATTCTATTCAGATCAAGTGAGCGAAGTCTAATCCCCATGCTTGATGACCTTCACTGAGAATTGAAAGCGGGGAGGGAGCAGTCGTGGGATTCTTTTTTTTTTTTACTACCGGTTCTGTGGGTGTGGTTTGGTGGGTGTGGCAGGGGAAGGAAAATGCAAAATCTCCAGTCAGAGGTGGTATTTGCCGGTTCCCTGAACTATTCAAAATTTCCGCTACAGGATCTCCAGAACTGCTCAGAACCTGCTGAATACCACCTCTGGGAGGGAGGGAAAGAGAAAGAGAGAGAAAGAAAAAGGGAGAAAGAGGAGGGCATGAGAGAGAGAGAAAGAGGGAGAAAGGGAGAGAGAGAGAGAGACTGAGAATTGAAAGTGGAGGAGGGAGGGAAAGGGAGAAAGAGAGAGAAAGAGAAAGAGGGAGAAAGAAGATAGAAGACACCAGCATAATAATCCTACCAGCAGACAAGGGCAACGCGATAGTGGTTATGAACACATCTGACTACCAATCCAAGTTAACCAACCTACTCCAAGACCCCACATACAAACCCCTAAAGACAGACCCCTCCACCTACCTAGAAAAAACCACCAGATCCAAAATAAAAGCCTCCCCCATCAGTGAAGAAATCCAGCAAAGAATCATACCCAGAGAGAAATCATCCAGATGCCCTAAATTTTATGGTCTCCCCAAGATACACAAAGAAGGAACCCCACTTAGACCAATAGTCAGCTCCATAGGCTCACCTCTACAAAACCTAGCCAAATTTCTCGCCAAACAACTACAGCCCTATGCAGAATCCATCAACTCACACGTAAGAAACTCATTCCAGTTCATCGAGATCATAAAGAAACAAAACTTACAATCCAGTGACCTACTAGTGAGCTTCGATGTCATATCCCTCTTCACCCAAGTGCCCATAAAAGAAGCCTTGAAAGCCATCCAAAACAAATACAACCCCCCCAAGCACATCCTAGATCTGACCAACGACTGCCTATCCAATACATACTTCATATGTGTATGTGATATATATGTATTTGTTATGTCTCACCTATTTTCACAAGTGAGAACAAGGAGTTCCACAGTTCAAAATATTCAAACAAAACAGAGCCAGACTAAAAAAAAAGGGTTAACAGAATTATATTCCAGTTCTTGGCAGACTTCCCGGAATCTGTCTGGTAATTCAGAATGTCCATAAATTACAAAAGTCACTCCACACGTATCCTTTCGATACATCAAACACTTTGCTTCCAAGCAAAGTTTGAGAATCATCACGCCTCCTTAAATCACCTGGATGGGCGTGTCAGTCTCTCTAATCAATGTCTGGCTTGACGCCTCCCTCAGCTTGATGTTTCAGTCTCCTCCTAGTTCTGGCATCCAGCCACGATCTGTCAGTTTCTCCACTCGAAGCCTCTGACTCATTTTGTGGATCAGTTGCTGGCATGAATGACGTCGAAGGCTCTGAGGGGGTTTGTCTCTGTGATAAACTCTCATCCTTTTGGCTCACATCTGTGTCCTCTAATAATTCAGACTCCACATTCACAACAGGCTCCAGCCTTCCATCTTCAGAGTCATCAGAGTCAAAACTCACAGCAGGATCGATCCTTTCAGTCACAACATGTGTGTGTGTGTGTGTGTGTGTGTGTGTGTATTTGTAATTCTTAATCTTAGAAGAAGCTATCTAAATCCCACCTTTTCAACATTCTTTAAAATTAAATCATGGTGAGTAACTGTCTTTTGCATCTGATTTTGGATCACAATTAACTTAAGACTCAGAAGGGTTGGGGAAACAAGAGATTGCATTGTTTAAGTATTTTGTTGTTATTGTTAATGATGATGTAGATAACTGTCTTGCATTTATATATTTCTTCTGGTTGTAAGCTGCTCCTTTGTATTCAGGTCTGGCCTCAGAATAATGATGTAGCACTTGGGGATGAAGATGCAACCCAGCAGCCCAGCATTGGAGGCCAAGATGGAGAAGACCTGCACAGCCACCATATATTTCCCTTTGGTGCTCAGGTAGGTGGGCACAAAACTCACCCAGACACTGCAGAAGACCAGCATGCTGAAGGTGATCAGCTTGGCTTCATTGAAAGCCCCAGGGAGTTTCCTGGCCAGGAAAGCTACTGTGAAGCAGATGGCAGCCAGGAAGCCCAGGTAGCTGAGGGTGATGTAGAACATAACAACAGAGCCTTCGTTGCATTGCAAGATAATCATTCCAGGCTGGGAATGGAGGTCAGAGTCAGGGAATGGGGGAGAAACTCCCAGCCAAATAAAGCAGATGATAATTTGAACAGCAGAACCAGAAAGGATGATGGAATTGGCCAAGCTCTTCCCTAGCCACTTCCTCACTTGGTTGCCTGGTTTTGTGGCCAGAAAAGCCAGCACCACCATGATTGTTTTGGCCAAGAGACAAGAAATGGCAACTGAGAAGATGATGCTGAAAACTATTTGTCGGAGAAGGCAGGTGACTTTCCTTGGTTGACCAATGAAGAGAAAAGGAGACAAGAAGCAAAGCAGCAAAGAGACCAGGAGAATGTAGGAGAGGTCCCGGTTGTTGGCTTTGACAATGGGAGTTTCTAGGTATTTAATGAATATGAGTAAAACAAGGCCTGTGATGAGGAACAAGAGTAATGCAAATGAGATGAAGATGAAACCTAGATGTTCTTCATAAGATAGGAAGTTTATAACCTTGGGAATACATTGGACTTGGTCCTTGTTTGGGTGTTTATCATCTGGACACGTGGTGCATTTTTCTGTATCTGATAAAACCAAAATACAACATATTTTAACATTCTGCCCTTTGCAGCCCTTTGGGACTACAGCTGTTAATAGGAGCAGTTTCAAAGAAGCATTTGTTTAAAACTAAACAACAACAAAATGAATCTCTCTCTCTGTCAAACACACACATGCACACACACCTATCTACCTTTATCTATCTATCTATCTATCATCTATTTAGAATACAAACTTCTATGAAAATGGAGGAAGTCCTAGGACCTGAGTGATTTCCTCTGTAATATGCAGAGCTTTCATAGGAATCTACATTAGAGGAAAATAATGAATCAGTTAATCTTTTGAGGCACATTTCCTAGATCCTGCCAGATGGCACTTCTTAATATACAGGATTTAGAGTGAACTTTGTCTTTTGAAATCTAATTGGCTGGCAGAGAAATCTAATCCTGCAAATCAATCAGATTTGGCTATTGGCAGCAGTGGCAATATGGGTATAATGAGGTCAGAGGTGGTATTCAGCAGATTCTGACCAGTTCTGGAGAGCAAGTAGTGGACATTTTGAATAGTTCAGAGAACCAGCAAATACCACCTCCGACTGGAGATTATATCCTTTCCCTGGCATGCCCACCAAGCCATGCTCACAGAACTGATAGTAAATTTTTTTGAATCCCACCACTGAATGAGGTGTATCCATATGTATATACCCCTCATAATGAACTAGCAATACTTTTTCAGTGATCTTCAAATAGACTCTCACATAGAACACATTGTAATAATCATTCCAGAAAGTGAACCTATGATCATTCAAGTTTCAAAGAAGCCCGATGTTTCTAGAAAGATAAATGTGGGAGGACAGATCCAAATTAAAAAGCAGGAGAGATATTTCATCTGGCAGTAGTAAAGCTTGCCCCATCTTCCCACACCTTCGTATCTCTATCCAGCCCCTCCTTCAAAGTCTTTTTACTATTCCTCCAATTAGATAAAAAATTCAGAATTTTTTTTATTATAGTCATAGACCAGAGACCAGAACAAATTAAGAAAGTAAACAGCAATCTTTGCAAACAGCAATGGCTCATATCCCACATTTCCTATTCGTACCACAACTAACTATAATGATCTACTGCATTTTGACTCTACAAAAGAAAATGTAGAAAAGGCACTATGTCACCTAAAACCATCCCTATCTATTGGCCCCAATGGATTATGTGCATACTTCTCCACTGCCAGAGCAGAACCCCTAAGCATAATATATGAGATATTATTCAGAACCAGCTCCTTACTGAACCTATGGTCCTCAGCAATGGTCATCCCTATCTTCAAAAAAGGTGACCCCAGCCTGGTTGAAAACTACAGACCAACCTTACTGTGTTGCATCATGTGCAAAATCATGGAATAAATCATTAACTAACCCATTACCCTCCACTTAGAGTCAAACAACCTACTCTCCAAAAAACAATTTGTTTTCAGGAAAAAAATGTCCTGCAATCTGCAACTCTTGCACTGTAAAAACAAATGGACTACTCTACTTGACCAAAGTAAAGCAATAGCCGCAATTTACATAGATTACATAGATGCAAAGCCGTTGATTCAGTGGTACATGGCAAACTACTGTTAAAACTAAACTCTTACGTCATTTCCAGTTCCCCTCATAAATGGATTCCTGTGTTCCTGTCAAACAGGCAACAAATAGTAAAAATACGGAGCGCCATATTAAACCCTACTCCAGTTAACAGTGGTGTTCCCCAAGATAGCCTTCTAGGACCCACACCCTTTATACTCTACATAAATGACCTTTGCGATCACCTTATAAGTAACTGCATCCTCTTCGCAGATGACATAAAACTATTCAACACCATCGACAATGCTACTGTCCTTCAAAGTGACCTTGATTATGTGTCTCAAAGGTCAAACAATTGGCAACTCCAAATCTTATCCAACAAATGCTCTGTCCTACACATTGGTAAAAATAACCAGTACACTAAATAGAAGCTGGGCAGATATGACTTTGCTGATGACCCTCACTCTGTCAGGGACCTTGGAGTACTCATAAATGACCTAAGCACCAGAGCTCATTGTAATAGCATTGCCAAAAAGGCATTACAAGTTGTAAATCTAATCTTATGAAGCTTCTCCTCCGGTAATATTGAATTGCTAACTAGGGCATACAAAACCTTTGCTAGACCAATACTTGAATACAGCTCACCTGTCTGGAATTCGCACTGTATATCGGATATTAATACAATTGAATGAGTCCAAAAGTATTTCATGAGAAGAGTACTACACTCCTCTGCTCACAACAGAATACCTTACATCACCAGGCTTGAAATTTTGGGCTTAGACAACCTAGAACTACACCACCTACAGTTGGACTTTAGCGTAGTACACAAAATTATCTGCTACAATGTCCTACCAGTCAATGACTACTTCAGCTTCAATTGCAACATTACAAGAGCACACAACAGATACAAACTCAATATAAACTGCTCCAAACTTGATTGCAGAAAGTATGACTTCAGCAACAGAGTGGTCAAAACCTGGAATGCACTACCTGACTCTGTTGTTACATCCTCTAACCCCCTCTCCTTTAACCTTAGACTATTCACTATTGCCTCATTCCTAGGAGGTCTGTAAGGGGCGTGCATAAGTGCATCACTGTGCCTACTGTTCCTGTCCTATTGTCCTCATTTATTCATACCTGCTATTTGTACTTACTCATGTTTATACTTATTCCTATTAATCTAGTAAGCAATTGACAAATCAAATAAATAAATAAAATTGTGCAATATGAAAATAAAAAAGGATCCTTGGTGCTACCTCTGAGCTTGGTTGTTTTCTTGCAGACTTTTCATTACCCAAACTTGGTAACATCATCAGTACTAGTGATAAGGAAGGAAAGAAAAAAAAAACCTAGTCCTTTCCCTTCTCTCTCTCCTTTGCAGCTTCAAAATCTTTTTTGGGAACAATGTTATTTAATTTAAATTCCAGGGTATCTTACATTGTTGCTTTTTCAGTTTAACCCGGTCGGCCAAAACTTTCTATTCTTATCTTCCTCCTGCACATTCTTTTCCAGTTCAGTTCTTCTTTGAGGTGGCCATTTCTGACCACCTGCCTTCAGAACTGCCTTCAGGAAAGGGAGTAATGGCCAGCTGGGGAAGAGAGATGCGACTCTCCTTTACCCTGCTGGCAGTCTCCCCTTTTTCACCACATCTATGGGGTGGCTTAGCCCCGAAACCAGCCAGCTCAGGGCACTCTGGCAGCGAGCACAGATCAAAACCACACATGATCGCAGATTTCGGTCTGTTGCCAAAGAGACTCAAACCGGAAACGAAGTCCACAAGTCTTAAAGTTGCCAAGTTTGGGGACCTCTGCTCTATGCTATCTGAAAGTTTGGGACCTCCATTGTAGGAGCAGAAGGTCTATCTCAGAGGGGTGAAAGATTGAAATAGATAACTCTGGCTAGGTCTGTGTTGCTTAAAAATACCTTGCCCTGCTTTTTCATGGGATACTGACCCAACCAGGAAAGGATAAATCCTAATTCCAATGCTTATTTCATACTGTGACCAATAGAACCTTTATTCAGTCTTGATTCAATTTCATCGAATTCGGTCCAAATTTGAATTCAAGCACCGTTCAACAAATTTGCCTTTTTCTTTGCTATCTGAGAACAAGGAACAAGAATATCACCTTTCCTAATTTTCTGTACCTTCATTAACATTCTTGAAAGCCCCGCGCTTTGATTGGCCAAAGCGCGGGGCGATCTGATTGGTTAGGCGAGCCGCGCTGATTGGCCCGCTAAGAATCTCCCGCGATTGGTGGGTTCGAATCATGGGAGATTCAAAGCAGTGCCATTGGCTGTGGCCACCACGGCTTGAGAATAAAAAGCCACTGTTTTCTCCCTTGGACCCAGTTCGGTTCCGGGGACCAATAAAGAGCTGAAACCTAGTCACCGCCTCCTGGTCTCTTTCCCGACGGACACGACACTGGCGATGAAGGTTGGATTCTGATTCTGAACCCCAGCAAGCACATGTCCGATGGAAGCAAGACTGACAAGATGGCCAGCATCGCTCCGCCCGCACCCTTCAACCCCGCTAGCGAGGACTGGGAATCTTACACGGACAGATTCCGCATGTTCCTCGAATGCAGCAACATGAAGGACGCTACCGGGCCGAAGAAACGAGCTGTCTTCCTGACTCACTGCGGGCCCGCAGTGTTCAAGATGGTGAAAGCCCTAGAGAAACCAGCTGACGTAACCGGGATGGACTGGGACGACCTCGAACCCTTACTCCGAAAACACTATGCTCCCACCGTGCCCACCCTCATCAGATGGCACGAGTTTTATCGGCGGGACCAACGGTCGGGCGAAAGCCTCAGCCACTTTGTTGCAGAGCTGCGGAGCCTCGGAGGACTATGCGGGTTCTCCGACATGGACGAGGCCCTACGGGACCGAGTCGTGCTCGGGCTTCGGGACCCAGTCCTACAAAGTCAGCTGATGGCCAAAGGCAACATCGCCCTTGCCGATGCTATCGCTGAAGCCACCGCAGCCGAAGCCACCCGGCAGTCAGCAAACCGCAAGCGGAGACCGGACTCCGGGGACCGCACCGCAAACAACAACCCTGGAAGGGTGACCGAGGCCCAACCGGAAGCTAATCACCGTGAAACTACCACCCACCATGGCGAATTCCACTCTGCCTCCGACACTTCGGACAAGGAGGAGGAAATCCACCGGCTCCAGGCAGGACGTGATCAGTGCAGTCGGCGGGGTTGTGAGTCAGGGACCGCATGTGCCAGTTGTGGAGGCAACCACCCTAGATCCGAGTGCCGGTTCTTCGATGCAGTCTGCCGGCACTGTGACAAAAAGGGTCACATCGCCCGCGTATGCCGACTGAAGAAAGCTTACAGCCCCAGACGATGGGACCAAAGCGAGCAGAGATGTGACAGCACACCCCCCAGAACCAGAGATCACCCAGCTGACAGCCGTTGGGACCGGAGCGGACGAGCCCAACGAGGAGGCGAGACCCGGCGGAAGGAGGAAACACACCAGACGGTCATCATTGGCCATGCATCAACCACCGACGCCCGAAAATTCTACGTGGAGGTAGGCATCGAAGGCGAGCCATGCAAGATGGAGGTGGACTCCGGGTCCTACCTCTCCATGGTCGCCTGGCAAGAAATCAAACACTTGGTGCCTACCATCCAAAGGAAGGGACTGGAGAACCAGAGACTAATCCTTAATGACTAACAGGGAAACTGCATCCTGGTAGTCAGAACCGGACAATTCAGACAATTTAAGGGACACACCGCAAAGCTTCCCCTAACAATCGTGTATCGAGACCGACCCAGTTTGTTGGGATTTCAATGGTTCACACCGCTTGGAATCAAAGTCACGGGAATCAACCACATCGCCGAGTCCGACTGGGAGCAACAACTGGCACGGGACTTCCAAGAAGTGTTCGACGGCACCCTAGGCAAGTACCGAGGGCCCCCTATCTCCTTCAGCCTAGACCCGAACATTCCCCCGAGATGCCTAAAACCAAGGCGGGTACCTTTTGCACTCAGGCCAAAAATTGACGAGCAAATTGACAAGCTCGTCAAGCAAGGGGTCCTACAACCAATAGACCATGCCTGGTGGGAGACCCCAATAGTCACCCCAGTCAAGCCTGATGGGTCGGTGAGAATCTGCGGGGACTATAAAGCCATCCTAAACTGCGCCTTGCAACAAAGCGCCTACCCCATCCCAGTAGTGCAATATCTTCTACACTCACTAGGGGGAGGCAAGGTTTTTGCAAAACTCGACCTGGCCCAAGCATACCAGCAGCTGCCGGTCAACGAAGAAACCGTGGAGGCGCAAACCATAATCACCCACCGGGAAGCCTTCCGATGTAACCGACTCCAGTTCGGAGTCAGCGTGGTGCCTGGAATTTTCCAGAGCCTCATGGAGAGACTCTTACAAGGCATCAAGGGGGTGGTGCCCTACTTCGACGGTGTACTGGTATCAGCAGCCAACCAGCCAGAACTAGAGGGTCAACTAAAAGAGGTGCTTACCAAATTCAAGGAAACCGGGCTAAAAGTGAAGAGGGAAAAGTGCCAACTTTACACAGAGCGGGTCGAATTCCTGGGGTACCTCCTAGACCGGCATGGCATCCACCCAACCAACACCAAAATTAAAGCTATCAAAGAGGCCCCCACACCCAGGTCTAAAACGGAACTGCAGGCGTTTCTGGGACTACTTAATTTTTACAATGTTTTCCTACCCCAAAAGGCGACCGCGGCAGAGCCTTTGCATAAGCTCTTGGATAAGGCGGCTACCTGGACTTGGGGAAAATGCGAGGAAGCCGCCTTCAGGAAAACCAAGGACCTGCTCACTTCGGATACTGTCCTCATCCAATACAACGAGACCCTACCACTAGCCATCACATGCGAAGTATCACCCTTCAGTGTTGGCACCGTCCTCAGCCACACGCTTCCCGATGGAAAAGAAGCACCCATCGCCTTCTTTTCAAGGACCCTTACCAAACCAGAGAGAAACTACAGTCAGCTGGACAAAGAGGCCCTGGCTATCGTCGCCGCAGTGAAGAGGTTTCACGAGTACCTCTACGGCCAGACGTTCACCATTATCACCGACCACAAGCCGCTGCTGGGAATCCTCGCAGGCAACAGGGCCACCCCGAACATTCTATCTCCTAGAATGACAAGGTAGTCCAAATTCCTTGCCGCCTACAGCTACCGGCTCACACACCGACCCGGTAAGACTATCACCCATGCAGAAGCTTTAAGTCGTTCACCACTACCCGAACTAGACACCGATCCAGCACCCACGACGACCACCCTCAGCATAGAGACTCTGCCCGATCTACCCATAATCGCGTCAGACATTGCCCGAGAAACTAATAAAGACAAACATCTGGCACGGGTGTTTCATTGGGTAGAGAAAGGGTGGCCGGAAAAGGACAATTCAGAACATTCCGGAACCGGCAAACGGAACTCTCGCTAATAAAAGGATGTGTACTATGGGGGGATAGGGTGGTCATCCCAGAAAAACTGCAAGGGAAGGTACTGGAGTTGTTACATGAGGGGCACCCGGGCATCGTTAGAACAAAAGCCCTGGCCAGAAGTTACGCTTGGTAGCCAGGGATGGACAAACAAATCGAGGCTTGGGTAGCAAGGTGTCAATGCTGCCAGGAAACTAGACCAAGCCCACCCACAGCACCGATCCTAGAATGGGAAACCCCCAGGGGACCTTGGTCTAGGATCCACATAGACTTTGCCGGGCCCACAAAGGGACACACATTCTTAATAACCGTAGACGCTTACTCCAACTGGTTGGAGGTAAGCAACATGAAAACCACCACCACAGAGGCCGTGACCAAAGAACTTTGCAAACTCTTCGCAACGCACGGCCTCCCAGACGCCATCGTGTCGGACAACGGATCTCAATTCACCTCGCTGGAATTTGAAAAATTCTTAGCGGAACGGGGCATACAACACGCACTGACAACCCCGGTGCATCCGGCGGCGAACGGAAGGGCAGAACGGATGGTTCAATTCACGAAAAAAAACCATCCAGAAAATAGACCACGGGGAGATCCAAGACAAAATAAATAAAATGCTTTTTATACAGCACATAACCCCGAACACTACAACAAATAAAAGCCCAGCAGAGCTACTAATGGGGAGGAAAATAAGATCCCCACTCGACAGACTGCATCCCACATACAACCCAGAGAAACCCCCAGACTCCTCCAGCAAGTACCGATCCTTTGCAGCAGGCAATGCCGTCTTTGCAAAGAACCTAACTGGAGACCCACTGTGGATACCAGCAACCATAACCCAACTGACAGGTCCACGCTCGTACCGGCTACAAACAACCGACGGACGAGCATGGAAACGCCACATCGATCAATTAAGATCGAGGACAGCCACAGAAGACACAACCGACACGCAACCAGACAGAATCAATCCCTTTAACACAAACCGAGAGGGGAGGGAATACCCCGAAAACCAAACCCCAGAAGAAAGAAACCAGCCATACTCACCAGCAAGCAGCCAGCTCAGAACCTCACCAGGAAGAAACAGCCAGGCCAGCTCGACCAGCCCAGAAAGACCAAGCGGGAGTGGCGAAAACCGCAGCTCGACCAGCCCGGGTAGACCGGGAGGGAGCTGCGAAGAGTGGCCCGGCAAGACATACCAGGCGGTTCCACCGACGAGGCCGAGAGACACGGAGAACCCGACCGAACCAGCCGGGAACCAACCTACGACTGACCTGCGCAGGTCCAGTAGGCAAGTACGGAGCCCTGCCTACCTACGGGACTACATTACGTAGGACCAAACCAAGAGGGGAGGGGTGTTCTGTACCTTCATTAACATTCTTGAAAGCCCCGCACTTTGATTGGCCAAAGCGCAGGGCGATCTGATTGGTCAGGTGAGCCGCGCTGATTGGCCTGCTAAGAATCTCCCACGATTGGTAGGTTCAAATCACGGGATATTCAAAGTGGTGCCATTGGCCGCAGCCACCGCGGCTTGAGAATAAAAAGCCACTGTTTTCTTCCTTGGACCCAGTTCGGTTCCGGGGACCAATAAAGAGCTGAAACCTAGTCACCGCCTCCTGGTCTCTTTCCCGACGGACACGACACCTAGCACTTGAGGGCTTCTCTTACCATTTTCATGCAGCTTCTCCATTTCAACACTAAGCCATGGTGCCTAGGCTTAGCCCAATGAAATGGATCAGAACCCATTGGAAAACATAGGAAAGACACCACTCTTTCTCTTACCCGGTTATGCAATTTTAGCCATGACAGATGATCTTGGTTGACATGGAGTCTCTGTTTTTTAAAAGTCACCAGATCTTTTTTGACTAAATACTTCTTGGGGAAAAATACCCAGCTATTGATCTTCAGATCAGTCTTTAAATCTCCATTTTGGTCCAAGTACAGTACGAATGTGGAAACATTGAGAAACTCATTCTTCTCCAGAACGGGATGGAACTAGAATGGGAAGATCCAGGAATTTTAAAAGCAGTAAACCTGGCAACTTATTCCTTTTTGTCTGTTCCCAGTTGAACCTTTCTTCTACAGTGATCTAACTTGTAAATATTCTTAGTTGGGAGAACAGGTTCCCAAAAATGGAAAAGAAAGGTTTACCAAAATTTATCAAATATACATTGACAATATATGCATTAAAAAATAATTGAACAAAATTTGTCAGTTAAAGGAAATATTTAGAGCATGTCATAGATTGCACAAACAGAGAGAATATTCATCAAGTCTTTGAAACAACAGGATGATTAACAGAAAGCATGGATTTCTCAAGAAAAGAGTTGCCAGGCTAATCTCCTCACATGTAGACCAGATTGGAACAGGCCCCAATGAGTGAATAATACTTTATGGCTAAATTAAGAGAATATTTATTTATTTAGCCATCCATGTAGAATAGAACAGAACAGAACAGAACAGAACAGAATAAAATAGAATAGAATAGAATAGAATAGAATAGAATAGAATAGAATAGAATAGAATAGAATAGAATAGAATAGAATTCTTTATTGGCCAAGTGTGGTTGGACACAAAGAATTTGTCTTGGTGCAAATACTCTCAGTGTACATAAGAGAAAAGATACATTTGTTGAGAGTCAAGAATCATAAGGTACAGCACTTAATAATAGTCATAGGGCACAATAAGCAATCAAATCATACTAGGAAACAGTCAATATAAATCGTAAGGGTACAAGCAACAAAACTACAGTCATACAGTCACAAATGGAGGGGGTGAGTGATAAGGAGTGATGAGAAGATTAACAGTAATAGTAGTGAAGACTTTGTAAATAGTTGAACAGGGTTGAGGGAATTATTTATTTAGCAGAGTGAAGGCGTTTGGGGAAAAACTGTCCTTGTGTCTAGTTATTGCATCTCTCTGTCTGTCTATCAAAATTAGCCATTCATCTCACAGTGTGACAAGAGTGCATGTCTGAAATTGCAAATGTCCCAATGCTTTTTTTACAATCTGAGAAGCTAGGAAGGATCTTCTCGGAATTTCTCTCTGCCTATTATTTAGTTGGGGGCTCCCCACCCCTTTTCTCTGATGACACATTTTAATAGATTGTGGGAATGTTAATGATATAACTTGATTTCAACAAAGCATTAATGAAATAATTCCTGATGTGATTATTAGGAAGGTAGTTAAATGAGGGCTGGATGGTATAACAATTAAATGAATAATACTGTCTTTATAATTGTGTACTTCACAAAGATGAAGCTTCTAGAAAAACACTTATGATTTCCTGATAGAGAAAAATGCATAAGTAAAATCCAGTAGAAACTTTTTTGAAGCAGTAGTGTTTTAATTTTATTTTATTTGATAACAATCCTAAATTTAATTTCATAATAATGTTATTAATGATTTGGATGAAATGGGATTAAATGGCTACCGTTTGGTAGCTGATATCAAATTGGGTGTCTAAATGTATAAGTTAGAGCCAGATAAAACATTCAAAAACACATCTTCATGATTTATCAAAATAGGCTGGAAAGAATCGAAAGGAATTTAAGAGAGAGAGAGAGAAAGAAAGAGAGAGAGAGAGAGAGAAGTACAAAGGCTTCTTTATGGAAGAAGAAAAATGAAATGCAGAGCAAGAAGGGTGAGAGATTCCAAACTTGATATGAAAATTTGTGAAAATGATCTCAAAATAGTAGTTGATTGCAAACCAGATGTGAGTTGGCAGTAAGATGTACATGGAAAGAAGGCAAATGCATCCATACGAATCTAGAGGAAGTCAGTATTCTAGTTTGGGGGGATCCCAACTCAAGTACCGGGCAGTGGTGGGATTCAATTTTTTTTATTACTGGTTCTGTGGGTGTGGCTTGGTGGGTGTGGCATGGAATGGCTTGGTGGGCATGGCAGAGGAAGGATACTGTAAAATCTCCATTTCCTCCCCATGCCACTAACCTGTTTTCCAGCTCCATTCTCCTATATAGGGCAACAAAAAAAGACCCAGCCAATCAGCTGGGACTCAGGAGGCAGATAATAGATGGGGGGGGGGCAGTCAGAGGTGGTATTCCAAACTACTCAAAATTGCCACTACCAGTTCTCCAGAACTGGTCAAAACCTGCTGAGTACCACCTTTGGTACCAGGTCTCCTTGGAGGCACCATGCTTGGAGAAGACATTGCACAACATCTAGATCAGCTTTAGGGAAGGCAAGAATGGGCTCAAAGGAGGCTGCTGTTAGCCTTGAGGAAAGACAAGAGCCATGTTGATCTACTAAAGTGGAAAATCAGAAGGAATCTGGGAACACCTTTTTCAACAAATAAAATCTCTTAGCTGGAAACTACAACAGTCTTCCAATTGTTAAAAGATGATACACAAAAGCTTAAATTCTGTTTCCTGCTATTGCAGATTGTGATGCACCATAAGATCATAAACTCAGCCAGGAGATTACGGCTGAAGGAGAGGAAAAACATCCTAAAAGAGAAGTAGCTTTAGAGTTGAGAAAGTAAAACAGAGAAGTATGGTTTCCCTTCCATTGATAGTCTTAATGCTATGACTGACAAGCCAGAAAAGGTTTAACTGGGATTCCTGAAGAAAGGAGAGATTGAGCTAGGTGGTTGAATGGGCTCTTTCAAATTTATGAAGGTAAAATTCTAAAATTAGTCATCATAAACTCATAATTACAGGAATGTATTTTAAAATGCACGCATCCTTTTTAAAATTAGCACTATTTAACATCGAACTATATCTCTCACAGTGCCTGAAAATAATCACTGAACTGATTAGATTGGCCAAACTTGTTGGCCTCCTGTAACTCAAGTAGATTGATATAGTTCCCTTGCTTTTCTTTGGATTCCTTCTCAAAAGGATCCAAGCTGAATGGATCCTTGTTGGGAGTTCATACCTGCCATGGCTGCAGCCTTGGAGCCCCCAACCTGTCTTCACTCTCCTTCCTTCTCCTCCTGGATCTAGAGGAATACGCAGCATTCAAGACATGGGCCAGAGTCTGCATGACACTATGAAAATGATGGAAGTTATTGACCCACATCATCATGGTTCTTTTTGCTTGGGTCTCCAGTGGTGCTTTCTCTGTGCATCTTTTCCGGTCTTTGGCAGAAAAGATGTGCTTTGAAAAAGAACAGTGAAATGTCTGGTCTCTAAAGGGTGGATCCAGAAAGAAATCAGGCTCGTAGCCATCATTTGGTCACCTTTCTTTACTCTAAAGTCAACAGTCCAGATACTATTCACATATTTGAGAGCTCTGTGCTCTTTCAATGGATATAGTCCGATGAGTGTTGTGATCCAGACTTTCCCTTCAATGGGGCCTGGCAAACGCCTAAGTGTAAAATGGAAAGGAAGACTTCTATCCAAAACAGCACCATATTCTATGTAGTGAACAAAGACGTTGACTTGCCTCCACTTAGAGAGGGCATCCCTGAGGGGTACTGTGAGTTGAATTGTCAATAATCGTTGTGACATAACAACACAAATTCCATTCTTGACAAGAAAAGGAATAAAACTCCTCATGAAATTCTCTCCGTTCTCTGTGTCAGAAGCAAAGAGACCAACCAAGATCCATCTGAAGTGGAGGAGCACTTGGACAATTTCTGGGTAGAGGAACCCTTTTTCTGGGAAAAGCCGGTGGTAAAAGGGCAATTGACTTTTATCATGCAGCAACTCTGAAAATAAATCAAAACTGATCTGAAAAAGCAACAAAGAATGCTGTGTTATATTTGGAATCAGATCCCATTCCAAAATATCAGCTTTACAGAAATCCAATTTTGTTTTCAAAAACTGCAAATCTCAACTTAAATGTGTTGTTCAAATAAAAAGCCATATTATATGTATTTTTTGAATTTTCAACAAACAGGAAATATGTTGTTTTAATATAAGGATCCCAATAGGTTGTTCATCTAAACTGCAGTTGAAGATACTGATCTCTTTCTTATACAATTGATCTTCAAATAATAAATGTGTTTTATCTATCTCTGGAGTTACGTAAATACAAGTCTGTTCACTATAAGAGTTTTGATTAAATCTTTCATATTTAAACCTTCTCTCCAGCTTCTCAGACCTTGCTTGAGTAAATACCATCTTAAGATGTTTTGGCATGGCTGTTTTGAAAAATTTGACAATTTTGAAATACATTTATAGCAGCTCATCCATTTTAATGTGCCATTGTTATTGAAGATGTCTGTATCTTTCTCTGCTTCAATATCTGATTCTTTTGTGCAGCAAGTTTTTAGTTTGTTCTCCAGTTGCACAGGAAAGCCACAATTCTTAATATTATTTTTCAACTATACTAGTCAAGAAGTCATTTATGGAAATTTTGTCTCTTTTAAAAGATGGAATTTTGGGAGTCTGTCCGTTTCCATAGATTTAATGTAACACCGATAATTGGGCATTGGATTTTGAGGTACTACACTTTGAGCCAGAATTTTGAGGTACTATACTGCAAGCTTTCCGCAATCTAAATGTAGTTCCACTGAAGACCAAATTTGGAGTGCTCTTGGACAGCCAAAATTCTGCTTGTTCTTCAGCAAGAAATTATTTCTTCATCTACCCACTCTCAACTCTACTCAAGAGGATCTGAGCATATATTTTAACCGCAACATCTATTAGACAATGGACCCATAATTGCTAGGGTCCTTCTCTTCCATTTTTAATATATGGAAAAGTACTATTGCCACCTTCAACCCACCTGGATATGATAAGAATTATTGATATGGCTAAATGAACCTACCAATAGAGGAAAGCACCATTGGGGATATTTTTTTTAAAGTTTAGCTACTAAAAAGCCCTCCGGGAGGGGGGGGCTGTATTTTTCTTCAAACTTTTCACAATGAACTTCATCATGAACATTTTAGGGCAAAATTTGTTGACATACTGGGTAATATACTTATATTTTTTAAAAAAATAAAGTGGTTAATTAATCATAGTGTTTCTTTCAAGTTCATAAAACATATGTGCTTATCAACTATGGGTAAGAAAATCCATCTGGTGGATTCTTCTAATGAATCTGGGATTTGCTTACCATTGAATATGTCTGTATTTTTATTAAGATTATGTACAAAATATGAGCTCGCCATCTCTGCTTCATCTTCCTTTTGTCCAGAAGAGCCTTTGATTAAACACAGAGCCTCTTCTCACCTTCTCAAGTGTGAGATCCAAAGCAATGATGATGATGTCATGAGAGGATATCACTGCTTTGATCCTTGCCTCCTAAACACTGTGGATCCCAATCCCTAACCATGACACCTACAATGGCCATGGTAAGAAGCAGTTCCTCAGTTCTGAAGTGAAGGTATCACATAACAATCCATCACCCCACTCAATTTACCTATAGAAAAGTACAC
Organism: Hydrophis major; assembly: GCA_033807585.1. Lineage (NCBI taxonomy): Eukaryota > Metazoa > Chordata > Lepidosauria > Squamata > Elapidae > Hydrophis > Hydrophis major. The sequence continues at coordinate 44,418,649 of CM066329.1, forward strand.
ATACAAACCTGAGGGATTTTGTTAGGTGCCTCCTAATGTTGACATCTGAATGGAGATGTCTTCAGGAGCTGCATCAACAAGAGTCAAAATGTTGTCCTTTCTTCCACAGCTATAGTTGGGAACGTTGGCTTCTCCAGTAGAGAGCATGTCTAACAACGCTTCTGACATACCAAGTATGTTCAAATAGTTGTCATGGATGTTGTAACCAAATGTGAGATTTTGTAGAAGCTGGGGAGTCTTGTTGACCACTTGAATATTAAAAATGTAGCGTAGTATTCTTAACTTATCAAAAGGGAAACTAATGGAAAAAATGTTCATGTTATTATCATCAATGGAAACAATAAAATCCTTTTTTTCAATTTAATTTTCCTTGTCTCCATAAGCCTTTAGTCTTGAGCCAATACCAGAGGCAAATGACAGTTACCCAGCACTATTTCATTTCAATCAGTGTTTAGGGGAGATGGGATGAGATGGGATGGTTTCCCATTAGGATTAAAAATCACAAATAAATAATTCTTTGCAGCAGTACTAATTCTCATCTGCCAAAGTAACCAGAATTCAAAACCATTCCATCCTTAAAGTAGAAACATTGAGCCCTTATGATCCAGTGATTAAACTGCAGTATTGCAAAGCAAACTCTGCCCACAACCAAGAGTTCCATGTTGGCATGATTCAGCCTTGCATCTTTCTGAGGTTGGTAAACTGAGGTCTCAAATTGTTGAGGGCAATATGCAATTAATGCTTCTACTTGTAAACTACTTAGAGGGAACTGTTAAAACTCTATGGAAAAGTATACAAGCTAAATGCTATTGCTATTGCTATTGCTGAAATGGCAAGAGGCCATTTCATAAGTAACCCAGAAAAGCAATTCTAATATAAAATCAGATTCTGTTCCTTAAAGGATCAGCCACTGAACAAGCAATTATAAATATGGAAATGGCCTAGGCAGTGGCAACTACAACTCATTCAATAACTCAGTTGGAATTCAAGTGATAGGTCAGGACTGGATGGAGAATAGCATATAATCTGGATGGATTTGACTTTTTTTTCCTACGAAATAAGACAAAGGAGAGATGCAATGGGAATCAAAACAATTCAAAAAATTAGACAGGTCCTGCAATGAAGGCATAAGTGGAATAAGAAAAGAAAGAGAGTGTTCAGAACCATGAAGGGAGGAAATGTAATCCATCGGTTTGAATTACTTACAATTCAGGCTGACTAGAAGGAGCCATGTTGAAAGGCAACATTGGCGTACGTGATATTTTAGTTCCAGTGGTGATCATACTAATGAGATGGTCTCCCGGCTTGTAATAGCTCCATTGTTTTTTTCCATCCTGGTGCTCAAAATTCAGGGAGCACTTTATTCTCAGCTTCCCAGAGACTATCTGGGACACCAGCAGCATCAGAAGTAGGAGGTCCATAATTCATCGGGCTGAATCAATCCCCTTCCTGTTTCAAATAAAAGAACAGCAAGAAGAGTTAGTTGAATTCAAAGCACCTTCACAATATGGAAATTCTAGCGGCTTTCATGATTCAGACAAAGGCAAACTGAGCTTTATCCAGAGAGAAAGATACACACAAGAACTAAATCTCTGCCTATCCTTTAATTTGTACCACAAGGAGCAGGGCTTGAAGCATTTATCAATTTTCTGATGCAAGATCAGGATGCAAGATGGTGCTTCAAGGGTGATGTTTACCTCAAAGAGAGTCACTGATGCAAGATCAGGATGCAAGGTGATGCTTCAGGGTGATATTTACCTCAAAGAGAGTCACTAGAGAAGTACCAGAAGAGGCCTCAAAGCCAAGAATTGTGAAAATTACAGTGAAAAGCAAATTCTCCTCTGGGAATCCTAAACTTCTTAGGGCTACATTTGCAAAGGAGTAGCTGGAGAAAAGTATGTTACTGAAAATAAATAAATCAATAAATCACAAATCCATCCCTCGAGGCATTGTTCTGTAATGGTTGTGGTCCTTTCCTGTCAGGTCTAATGCAGACAGTTGATGCTGGAGGAAGTAGTTCACCACCCAAATTAAATTAATCAGAAAAGAGCTGGAGGTCATCTAGTCCAACCCCCTGCAGGAGTCCAAATTCCTCTTGAAATTTTTAAGAGGAGTCTGGACAGCCACTTTTCTGAAATGGTATGTGTTATGTTGGTGGATCGGTCCCAAGGAGAGACGTGAGACCAGTGACTTTCAAGCTCTTTTTATTAGTTGGTAGATCGGCTTCGCATCAGATTGGCGGTGGCTTATATAGAACTTGTGCCCAGCGCCACAGCCAATGGCAACCGTTCGAATCTCCTGCGATCGGCTGGGCGAATCGCGGTCGATCCGTAACGGCCAATCATTGCTGTACACTTAGCCAATTCGAATGCTGTGTGTCCTAGCCAATCAGAATGCAGCGTTACAAGAATGAAAATACAGAACACCCCTCCCCTCTTGGTATGGTCCTACGTGACGTAGTCCCATAAGTAGGCGGGGCTCCGTACTTGTCGAGTGGACCTGCGCAGGTTAATTGTCGCTTGATCTCCGACCGGTTCGGTTGGGTTCTGTGTTGCTCCCTGCCTCATCGATGGAACCGCCTGGAAGGGTGAGTCAGGCCTTTTGTCGTAGCTCCCTCCCGGTCTACTCGGGTTGGTCGAGCTGCTGGCTTTGCTGTTCCTGCCTGGTCTTTCCGGGCTGGTTGAACTTGCTTGGCTGCTCCTTCCAGACGAGGCTTCGAGCTGGTCGTCCGTTGGTGGCTCTTCTGGTGAGTATTGTTGGTTTCTTTCTTGTTGGGTTTGTTTGTTTGGTGTTGTGGGGTTTCCCTCTCTTTCTGGGCTGCTGTTTGGGTTTCCCCTTCCTTCTTCGGGTTCTTTGTTTCTGTGTGTCTGCTTGTTGGTTGTATTTCCTGTGTTAGCTCTTGATCTTAGCTGATCGATGTGTTGCTTCCATGCTCGTCCGTCGGTTGTTTGTAGCCAGTACGAGCGGGGACCTGTTTTCTGGGTTATCATTGCTGGTACCCAGAGTGGGTCCCCTGTGAGGTTCCTTGTGTATACTGTGTCGCCCAGTGCGAATGTTTGGTGCTTGCTAGATGAATCGGGGGGGGGGGGTTCTGGGTTGTACGTGGGGTGCAGCCTGTCTAGTGGGGACCTTAATTTCCTCCCCATTAATAGTTCTGTCAGGAACACGGCCCTTTTTTTCTGTCCATTCGCATCCTTAAGGTTGCTGCTTTCCAGGAACATGAGGAATCTATCGATGTAGGATTCCCAGTCCTCTGCAGCCTGGTTGAAGGGAGCAGGTGGCGCGGTGCTGCTGGCCATCTTGTTGGTTGCTTGTACCGTGGTGCCACGTGCGTGGTGGGTCTTTGCCTCACGATCCCACCTTCATCACTAGTGTTATGTTGGTAGATCAGTCCCAAGGAGAGACACGAGACCAGTGACTTTCAAGCTCTTTTTATTAGTTGGTAGATTGGCTTCACTTGCATTGGATCGGCAGTGGCTTATATAGAACTTGTGCCCTGCGTTGCGGACAATGGCAGCCATTCGTATCTCCCGCGATCGGCTGGGCCAATCGCAGTCGATCCATAACGGCCAATCATTGCTGTACACTCAGCCAATCCGAATGCTGGGCATCCTAGCCAATCAGAATGCAGGGTTACAAGAATGCAAATACAGAACAGTATATAAGTGTTGTGTTCACCTTGTTTTTTTTGTACATCTTCTGAAGTCCAGCTGACATCAGAATAATGACTTCTGTTATGGACTAAGCCAAAGCGTCAGTAACAACCCTAATAGCTTTACTTTAACAGCAGGCTCGTAATCCTGCACTTCTCATTGGCCCGCGAATAGCGAGTCGTGATTGGTTGTTTCTGGCCGATCTGATTGGCTGACAGCGGGTCACTCTGATTGGATGCTTGTTAGAGCGGTAAACTCAAATCATTGGTTGTTGTGAAAGCAGCCAGCTCTATAAAAGAGCTGCTGCTGCCCAAGTATTTTTCTCTGTTCTGAAGTCACTAATAAAGAGTTGAAGTCACAGTTCGATGTCTCGTCTCCGTTCCTTGCGCCCATGCTCAGGACTTAACACTGGTAACGAAGGTGGGATGCAGAGAAAATAGAGCTGACTAAACACTCATCGAACAAGACAGAGCATGTGGCTGAGAGCGCATGCAACAAACGGTAGGATGACCAGCAGCGCCATACCACCTGCTCCATTTGACCCAGCAAACGAAGACTGGGACTCATATATGGACCGCTTCCAGATGTTCCTGGAGACCAACAATCTGAAAGATGCTACACCTGACAAGAAACGAGCGGTGTTCCTGACCCATTGCGGCCCCGCCGTTTTTAAAATTGCTAAGGCACTTGCTAAACCAGCGGAAGTGAAGACCATGGATTGGGATAACCTCACGGCGATCCTCCAGGCCCATTACGCACCCACAGAACTTACGCTGATATGAAGACATGAGTTTTACCAGAGGCACCAATGGAAGAACGAGAGCGTTGGAGACTTCGTAGCCGACCTCCGGAACCTGGGAGGACGCTGTGGTTTTGCAATCCTTGAGGAAGCCATGAGAGACGGAATAGTTCTGGGATTAGATGACCACACTGTGCAGAGCAAGATCATGGCAAAAGGAGACATCAGCCTCACAGATGTCATCGCCGACGCTACTGCCACAGAAGCAACCAGGAAGTCAGCCGCTCGAATGCACCGAGCGAATGCACCGCACCGCCAACTTACTAGTGATAGTACACCTTCCTCTGAGAGGCACACTATTACTGCCCATCATGAAGACCTCGAATTATCCTCAGACAGTGAGGAAGAGGAGGTCAACCGGCTCCGCTCAGAACAAGATAAAAGGAACCAGAGAATTCCATGCCAATGTGCTGGTTGCGGGGCAAACCACCCACGATCAGACCGCAAATTCCTCAACGCACTCTGCTGTTCCTGTGGAAAAAGAGGCCACATCGCAAAGGTCTGCAGAAGCAAGCGAGGGTCCAGTCCAAGCCGGAGGGAGAATAATTTCTGCCAGGATACAGGCAAACCACCTGTAAATCGGGACGCCTGAACCACCAATGGAACAACCACGACTACAGAAATTGAGCACCTGCTGCTTCAACGAGATGAGAAGAGGCACGAAGAAGTCACTGAAATCAGAGATAAGGTCTTCCTCCCAATCACAACCACCGACTCGGTTCACGCCGGCCACTTCAATGCTGAGTGGCGTGAACCACTGGAGGCCTAGTAGGCTAGGCCTGTCTCCATCGATGACCGTTAGAGGTAAGTATGCTGTGTGCTTCTTGAAGGAGACTCGGACTTGGCAGGACCCGATGACGGGGATTCGATTCCCCTGGTAGTCCTTGAGGATGAGGCATTGAAATTGGAGATCTTGGCGTTGAATTGTGGGGATGAGTTGCTTGAGTGTCTTCCAAGACACCATCGAGAGAGACAATCCCGAGTCGACCTCCATGTGGCACGGCTGGTTCTCGATGGCTACCGTGACTTGGATTTTCTTAGTGTCCAAGTTTGAGGCATGACCGATAGTGATAGTATGGTGAGCCTCTTCTCTCTGCACGGCTGGATTTCTGTAGGAGTGGTTTACTGGCATTCGCCTTACAGGACGGCTTCCTGTTGATTGGTGATAATTAGCCCCTTTTGAGGCCTGGCTGAGGCCTGGCAAGCTGTGGCAGACCCGCCCGATGTGGCCTCATTTTCCGCACTCATGGCAGAGTGCGTCGCGGAATTTGCATTCGGACCTGGCATGGTTGGCTCCACAGCCAGCACAAGGGCATAAAGGCTTCGGACGAGGGTCCCAGTCAGACCGCAATTGATGGACCTCTTCTTCGTCGCTGTCTGACAATGAAGAGAGGTCCTCGTAGTGTGTTGTCGCCAGCTGTCCTTCTGAACTAGGTGAGATTTCGCTGGTGGTGGTACCAGAGTGCGGCTTCGCCATAGTTGTGCAGCCGACTTCTTGGTCGCCTTGCTGCTGTGGCTTCGGCAATGGCATCAGCAAGGCTGATGTCGCCTTTCGCCATCAGCTTGCTTTGCAGACCCAGTGCATCTAGTCCCAGAACTATTCGATCTCTCAGTGCCTCTTCTAAATCAGCGAACCCGCAGAGGCCCCCTAAATTTTGGAGGTCCGCCACGAAATCGGCCACACTTTCCCCTTTTTGTTGGTTCCTCTGATAAAACTCGTGGCGTCTCACGAGCGTAGGCACGGTTGGCGCGTAATGGCCTCTCAGGATGGGTTCGAGGTTGTCCCAGCTCACGGCCTTCACTTCTCGAGGTTTGGCTAGTGCTTTAGCCATCTTAAATACAGCTGGGCCACAATGTGTTAGGAACAACACCCTTTTCTTTGCTGGCGTGACGTCTTTTAAGTCGTTCGTCTCAAGAAACATTTGGAAACGATCCATGTAGGATTCCCAATCCTCTTGGTTTGGATCGAAAGGAGTGGGTGATACGATGCCGCCGGACATGGTTCCGTTGTTGGCGTCGTCTGTCACGTGCTCGGTGTTGCTTCCTGGCTTCTTCGGTTCAGACGTCTCCGCATCCCATCCTCGTCGCCAGTGTTAAGTATTGAGCATGGGTTGGAATAAAAGGAGACAGCCTCTGAACAGTGAACTTCAGCTCTTTATTTACAAAGTGACTTGTCAACTTAACAACAGTGAACTCTGCCTTATATAGGCAACCCTTGTAAGATTTATCCAATAACGAGCTAGGAACGCTAGCTCTTGCAACCAATAAGAACTCTCTGTTAAGGGCCAATCGGATTCTTCAGAACTAGCCAATCCGGTCTGGCCACCTAACAGCCAATCAGAAGTGCAGGGCCAGAACCCTGCACTTTACCTCAAGCTCATACTTTATTAACTATAGTGCATACACAACACCTATGCTTTCCACCTGTTGTCTATCCCATTTGCACAACAGCATGTGAAATTGATTGTCAATCAGTGTTGCTACCTAAGTGGACAGTTTGATTTCACAGAAATGTGATTGACTTGGAGTTACATTGTACTGTTCTCTTTATTTTTTTGACCAGGGTATTATGTCCACAGTATTTTGCTGGTCTACTAATTTAGGCACTGTGTTGAAGAATGAAATAAGATTGGTTTGGCATGATCCGTTTTTAACAAACCTGTGCTGACTGCTTGTTATTACTTTACTAGATGTTGGCAGATTTTTTAATTATTTTTTCCAGTATCTTCCCGGGTATTGATGTTAGGCTGATTGGTCTATCGTTTCCTGGGTCTGTTTTTTTTCCTCTGTTATTTGGTTATTGTTGATTATTTGTGATCTGGATCCTGTTCCTTTTCTTTTGAGTCCCAATGGTGCTTTCTGGGTGCACCTTCCACACCCTTTGGCAGAAAAGACATGCTTTGAAAAAGAACAGTGAAAAGTCTGATCTTGAAACTGAGGTTCCACAAAGAGAATTGATTCATATGCATTCTCTTTTGCTCTTTTCCTTGCTTCTAAAGAAAAGGACCAAACACTATGGGTATATTTGAAAACTTTGTTCTTTTTAATGGAATACATTCCCAAAGTTGTTGTGATCCAGACTTTCCCTTCAATTGATCCTGTCAACATATTAAGCGTTAAATGGAAAGGAAGAATTCTGTCCACAAGGTTATCAAAGTCCATGAAGTGAACAAAGACACTGACTTGTTTCCACTTAGAGATTATGTCCCTAAATGTTGCTGTAGGTCTATTTGTTGAGAATTGTTCTGATATAACAACACAAATTCCATTCCTGGCAACCAAAGGAGTAAAAGTCCTCATGAAATCCTCTCCATTCTCTGTGTCTGAAGCAAAGAGACCAATCAAGATCCATCTGAAATGGAGGAGCACTTGGACAATCCTTGGATAGTGAAAGCCTTCTTTGGGCAGCATTTGGTGGAAAAAAGGGAACTGAATCTTATCACTCAGAGCCTCTGAAATAATTTTATAACAGATTTGAAAAAGCAATGAAAATGCTGTTATATTTGGGGTCAAATCAAGTCCAAAATATTAGCTTTTGATAAATCTATCTTGGTTCTCATGCAAATATATTGTTTGTTGTTGATTATCCCTTAGCCCATATCAAGATACCAAATATAAAATAAGATTTTATATAAAAATCAAATAAAGAAACATATTAAGAAACAGCTAGGAATAAAGAATGCAAATGATATTTCTTTTTCTCCAATTTATCACATTCAGACCACCCTATGAATATCTCAACTGAACTGTTTTGTTCAAATAAAGGAATGAATTATATGCAATTTTGAATTGTTATTATGCAGGGAATGAGTTGTTTTACTATAGGGATGCCAATAGATCGTTTGCATAATTTTCTGGGCAGGACCTGACAGGAAGAACCACAAGGGCTATAGAACAGTGCCCCCAGTGATATAAAATATTAGTGACTTTTCACTTAAGTGCCTTTATCCAGCTATCCCTTTGCAGAAAGAAATTAAAGATCCCCAGAGGAAGAGTTGCTTCTCTCTGTAATTTTCACAGTTCTGGTCTTTGAGATCTCTTCTGCTAGTACTTGCTTTTGATGTAAACATCGGACTGAAGAAATGTGGAAGAGATCTTGCATCAAAAAGGGATAAATGACTCAGGTCACACTCTGTGCAGCACAAGTTAAGGGACAAGCAGGGACTGTGCTTTTGAATGTCTCTTTCTCTCCTTTCCATCTGAAGCTCAGTTTGTCTCTGTCTCAATCAGGAAAGACACTGGCACTCCCACCTTGTGAGAGTGCTTTGGATTCTTCTACCTCTTCTTGTTCTTCTAGCTGAGAAACGCAAAGGGGATTCATTCAGCCCTATGAATAATGGACCTCCTGATTCTGCTTCTAATACTGCTGGTGCCCCAGTCAGCCTCTGGGAAGCTTAGAACGAAATGCCCACTGAGTTTGGAGGATGGGAAAAGACCATGGAGCTATTACAGGCCAGGAGACCATCTCATTACTATGATCACCACTGCAACGAAAATGTTTCTCACAGCAGCATTGCCTTTCAATAAGGCTCCTTCTAGTCAATCTCGCGCGTAAGTTGTCCAGTGTGATGGAGTTGCATTCCCTCCTTTTGCAGTTCTAACACTCACCTTCTTTTCTTCTTATTTAACTTATGCTTGTGTTACAGGTCAAGCAAGTCTAATTTCTTGAATCATTTTGATTTTAATGGCATCTTTCTTTTCTTTTATTTGGTGGGAAAATCTCAAATCCAAAGATGCGGGGGGAGGGGGGAACGGACCGTGAAAAAAAGTCCAGATTATATACTTTTCCCAATCCAATCCTGAATTTGTCAATTGAATTCTGACTTTTTTTAAAGTAATGATTATTGTAGTTTCCTTTGCCTCACCTAATTTCCATATATATTATAATTGTTCATTCATATTTAATAGCTGATTCTTATAGGAAGAGAGAATGACTTGATTTTAGAATTGCTTTTGTGAGTCACTTACGAACCATCTCTTCTTATTGTGATGGTCCTACTTTAATGATTGAGTGATTTTGAATCCTGGTTCTTGGGCAGATGAAAATTAATACTGCTACAAATGACAGTGTGTTTGTGATTCTTATACTTAGAAGGACCTACTGTATCTAAATCCCATCTTTCCAACATTCATTAAAATTAAAGGGTGGTGGGTAAGTGTCTTTTGCATCTGATTTTGGATCACGATTACCTTAAGACTCAGAAGGGTTGTGGAGACAAAGAGGGTTGCATTGTGTAAGTATTTTGTTAGTATTGTTAGATGATGTAGATAACATGAGCACTTTTTTTTTACATTAGTTTACCCTTTGATGTGGAAACAATAGTACGCTACATTTTTAATATTCAAGTGGCCAACAAGACACCCTGGCTTCCACAAAATTTCACACTTGGCTACAACATCCATGACAATTATTTGAACACACTTGGCACTTCAGAGGCCTTACTGGACATTCTGTCTACTGGAGAAGCCAATGTTCCTAATTACAGCTGTGGAAGGAAGGACAACATTTTGGCTCTTGTTGATGGAGCTGCTGATGACATCTCCATCCAGATGTCAACATTAGGAGGCACCTTCAAAGTCCCTCAGGTTTATATGCATTTTTTTTCAATAGGTAAATTGACTAGAGTGATGGGTGGGTGTGGGATAGATCCAACCGTATCTTCTATAGGAAGAGCTGCTTTTTACCAGGGCCATTGTAGACATCATGGTTAATGATTGAGATCCATAGTGTTGAGAGGGAGAATATCAAAAGCAGTAATATTGGGTCTTCTGCTGCATTCCTAGAAAGGTGAGGAGATGCTCTGTGTCCAGCCTAATAGTCTTCTGTACAAATGAAAGATGCAGCAGAGATGGGAAGCTCATCTTTTGTACCTAATCTTTACAAAAAGTGATATTTTCAATGGCAAACAAATCCCAGATTCATGGAAAGAATCCGAATGACCTCGTAGGGACCACTCTATCAATAAATCATTTTACTGAAGTTATATTACAAGCATACAAGCAACATGTCAATTCTTCTTAACCCAAAAATGTTCATGATGTTCCTCATAAAAAGCTGGAAGAGCAATAGACTCCTGGAGAAGACTTTTTACCAGCTGAATTATTTTTAAAAAAATATCCCTGCTGGTGAAGGCGACTATTGGCTGGTATTAATATTAGTTTCATGTATTAAAAAGGGAATAAAGAGGACCCTAGCAATTACAGGCCTATTCATCCTACAACTATAAAATACACGCTAGGTTCTTCTTTGAGTTGAGAGTTTTGTAAATGACAAGTGCACCCTTGCAGAGTAACAGGCAAACTTTGGCCAAGTAGGTCTTCTATTGACATTAGATTTGTCTCAAACCATTTATTTACAAAACATATCAGTCATTGGAAATAGCAGTTCTCTGACTTTGTAGATCTTAGTGCAGCATTTGACAGAGGAAAGGGACAAATATTATGAAGAAATTAATTGCCCTTAAGAAAGAATTTTTACCATGATCTACATGCACATGTTTGAGATGGATATTTGGGCTCAACGGAGCCGTAAGAAGTAAGAACAATACTTACTAAGGAATAACGCAATGGTGCATACTTGAAATATTTTTATTCAATATAAATTTTACTGAGATTTTTTTTCTTTTTTACCATAAGGAATTTTGGTTAATAGTCCAAATAGACCTTTTGTCCATGTAGAATAACAGAGTTGGAAGGGACCTTGGAGGTCTTCCAGTCCAACCCCCTGCCTAGGCAGGAAATGCTACACCACTTCAAGACAAATGGTTATCCACCATCTTCTTTAAAACTTCCAGTGTTGGAGCATTCACAACTTCTATAAGGCAAGTTGTTCCACAGATTAATTGTTCTAACTGTCAGGAAATTTCTCCTTAGTTCTAAGCTGCAACAGGAATGAATCAGCATAGCATGAGATTGGGGGTGGGTTTTATCCCTTTAAGAGGTGTTTTATAAAGGCAGTCATTACAGGGCATGTTCTCTCTCCTTGTGTCCGGTATTCACTGCAGAGTTCTCCGTGTAGAATTAAGAAGAGGAAAGATTGCTTGTAAGGTATTTTGCCTACCATATATATGTCTGTGTTATGTCTCACCTTTCCAATGAGGATGGAAAGTCCACAACTCTGACAAAATACAGGCAGGCAAAAAGATTCAGGAATTATAGAGTTAATTCTTTGAAGCAGGCAGGATTCTTGGCAGTAGCACACACGCTGCCTGCCAAGTCTGACAAGATAACAGGAAGATAAATCACGAAGGCTTTCAATAAACAGGAAACACCGAAGCTCCACAAGAAAACTCACACTTTGTCCCATACAGAGCTCTCAGAGAAAACACACTCCCTTTTATTCCCTGTGGGGTGTGTCACTCACTCAGCTCAGTCTCTGATTCGTCCCCGCTTTCTTCGTTGCAGCTCACACTTTTTCCTGCGATGTTGTCTAGCATCAAGCCAGCATTCATCTCCTTGATTCTCTGTCAGAGGCTGCTCCGATATGCCCTCCTCCTTCTCCTGATTAGCCTCAGGCTTTCCCTCTCGGTTATCTGCCGACACCTGAGACACAATCAGGGAGGAAGGCATTGCCAAAGAGGAAGGTCCTGGGATTCCCAATTCCTTCTCTTCCCCATCATCCGAGTCTTCTTCCTCTAACAATGCAGGCTCAAGCCTCAGAGCCACAACATGTCTGTATATAACTGTTGTATATAAACCACTGTTAAATGTCTCTGTGCACTGTGTTTTGCTCCTGGGTTGTCTCATAATAATACTCATGCTGAAAATGCTCTGACATGTTTTAGCCTCCAGTCCCCTAATCATCTTGATTGCACTTCTCTGCACTCTTTCTAGAATGTCAACATCTTTTTTACATTATGGTGACCAAAACTGGATGCAGTATTCCAAGTGTGGCCTTACCAAAGCATTATAAAGTGGCATTAACACTTCATGTGATCTTGATTCTATCGCTCTGTTTATGGAGCCTAGAAATGTATTGGCTTTTTTGGCAGCTGATGCACACTGCTGGCTCATATTTAAATAGTTGTCCACTAAGACTCCAAGATCCCTCTCACAGTTACTACTATTGAAGGTACCACATATACTGTACCTGTGCATTTGATTTTTCTTGCCTAAATGTAGAACCTTACTTTTTTCACCATTGAATTTGGGGTACTGCATACTTCCCTCCATGTAGATGCAATTCCATTGAGGACTACACGTTGATTGTGATTGGTCAGCCAGTTACGAATCCACCTGATGGTGATGCTGTCTGACCCACATTTTTCTACTTTATCTAGTAGTAGGTTATGGTCTACTTTATGAAACGCCTTACTGAAGTCCAAGTAAATTATATAGTAGGGCTGATACAGAAATATGATTTGCATTCTTTATTCTTATTGTTTTTTAAACTTATTTTCTTTTATATTATTGTTATATACAAACTTGTTAATGTTATATATTTTTTAAATTCTCTATCTTGATAGCTTAATTAACAATAAACTATTGAAATATGTTTATAAGAATCAAATTGGATTTCTTTAAAGCTTGGAGGTGATCTGACTCCAATATTCTTCATTGCTTTTTCAGATGAATTTTGAATTATTTTCAGAATCACTGCATGATAAAAGTAATTTGCCATTTTACCACTCCCTCTTCCCCAAAAAAGGCTTCTTCTACCCAGAAATTGTCCAAGTGCTCCTGCATTTCAGATGGACTTTGATTGGTCTCTTTGCTTCAGACACAGAGAATGGAGAGAATTTCATGAGGATTTTGACTCCTATGCTTGTCAGGAATGGCATCTGTGCTGTTATATCACAACGATTCTCAAGGACTGGAAATACAGCTCCCCTCCGGGCAGCCCTCTCTAAGTGGAGACAAGTCAATGTCTTTGTTCACTTCATAGAATATCAGGCCATTTGGGACAGACTTCTTACTTTCCAGTTAATATTTATGCGTCTGCCAGGACCCATTGAAGGGAAAGTCTGGATCACAACAGTCATTGGGTTAAATCCATTGAAAAAGCGACTTCTCAAATATGTGAAAACTGCCTTTACTCTTGGTTTTGAGACAAAGCAATTGGCAATAAAAGATTTCTATGAACCCAATTTCTTTGTGTACCCACGGTCATTTATCTGTTCTTTTTCAAAAAAGGGTGTTTCTGTCAAAGACCGGAGAAGATGTACTGAGAAAATACCACTGGAGACCAGACAGAAAAGAAACACGATTAGGAAGAATAACTCCTACCATTTTTACAGTGTCATTAAGACTCTGGCCTATGCCTTGAATGCAGCATATTCTTCTAGATCCAGGAGGAGAAGGAAGGAAGATGAAAAGACATTGGGGGCTCCAAGGCTGGAGCCATGGCAGGTATGAGGTTCTGACAAGTAGCCATCCAATTTAATGTATTTTGAGAAGGAATGCAAAGGAGAAGGAGGGTGCCATCTCAACCTTCTTGTGCTACAAGAGGCCAAAAGATTTGGCCAAAACAATCATTCATATTGTTTTGGAATATTGTAATATTCCAAAGAATGGGAATTATGCTGGATAAAGTTTGAGCACGGCTAAATCTAAATAGGATATATGTATTATTAAATAAATTCCTATGTGTGTGCATGCATGACTAGCATCTTAGAATTTTATCTTCATAAATCTGAAGCAGTCTCTTAGACCATCTAGCTCAACCCCCTCCTTCTTCAGGAATACTGTTTTTAAAATTCCCTTTCTAGTTCCATCACTTCCTGGAGAAGAATGAGTTTTGCAACATTTCTGACGTAAAACTGTACTTGAACGAAAATGGTGATTTAACAGCTGATCTGAAGATCACCAGCTGGACATTTTTCCCCAAGAAGAACCGCATCTTAGGGAAACTGGTGACTTTTAAAAAACAGAAACTTATCATTATCCAGGACCATCTATTACAGCTAAAGTTTCACAATAAGGTGGAAGAAATATTGATGTTTCCCCCGCCCCCTATTTTCCAAAGGTCTCACTCATTTTAATTTGGGTAAAGTCTATGCACCATGGTCTAACTTTGAAATAGAGAAGTTTTGGGAAAATGGTAAGAGAGGCCCTCAGTACAAGCCTGATAGCCTTGCTTGTTTCTTGTCCTCAAATAGCAAAGAGGAAGGCAATTCTGTGGACCAGTCTCTGAGTTCAGGTTTGGACTGAATCCGGTGAAATGGAATCAAGTCTGGATGGAAGTCCTTTTTTCTCTCAATGGTGTAGGAAGAAAAACCCATTTGGTTCAGTTCCAATTCAGGAGAAAAACACTGGAAATAAAATGGAGGCTGATTGGAAAGAAGGATTCCATTTATTGACAAGCAGAACCAGCCTGTGGTTCTGGGACAGCTGACAAATTGGCTTGATGAGTGCAAGGATTTTTATACAGTTTCGGAAATGCTGCAGGGGTTGTGCAATGTAGTGAGCCTGGTATCTTTTGCTGTTCTAATGGCGGTGGGTTAATCCTAGTGTGTACTAAAGATCGTATCCTATTATTAGAATTTGGGGGGGGGATGTAAATTTTAATCCCATCACTGGATGTGAAGATGTTTTGTTTGTGATTAGATGTTCCACTCTTTCTCAATGGGCACAAAATAACCATCTCTGAAGAGTTCAGGCATCTGCTAGGGGCTGTTAAGAAAGACTGGAGCTGCTTTCTGCCTTTAAGAACATGTTTCTCAATTTCTCCTTTGGGGAAATATAATACTCTGCCTCTTTTAATATTTCCCAAAATATTTCATTTTTTAGAATGGGAGGGTAGGGATGGAGATAGGTGGGTTGCATAATTACCTCTTACAATGGGAAATAAGCTTTGAAATTAGGATTCACCTAGTCCTGGTTGGGGCCAATGCCTCATAAAAGAGCAGAGCAAGATTCTTTTAACTAATCCAGACTTGGTCAGAATTATCCCTGCCTCTCTTTCATTCTACTGAGATAAATGGATCACATGGCATTAGAATGGTTGGTCTGATGTGAGATAAAGCTCTGACCAAGAAAACAGGAGCCCTGAAATATCACTTTGACTTAGAGAAAAACCCTCTGTAATACCTGAAGTAATGATGGGCAATTTGCAAGGAAATGCTGCTTAGATTTGGCCTTTGACATGTAAGGGCCCATCTCATCTGAAAACCCCCTTGATTGTTAGCTACCTCAAGTCTCTTGTGGAGAGAAGACTCCAAATTTAATTAATAATAAAATTGGGTTTTTCTCTCCATGCCAGTTGAGGTCATCTGATTGTAGTTCTTCAACAGAAAGGATATTTTCTTGGATTCCTAGCTGGGTCTTAGAAATATTGCTTTCCAATGCAAGGCTGACATTTATGTTTCATGTGCTTCAGGAAAAGGTGCCTGATTTACCCCTTTTGAGGGACATGGTCTCATGGTTTCACCCCCATCTCAACCTCAGTACAGTTCTAAAAACTGAGCAGTCACTTTTAGTCTTATGTCAAGAGCATGCTAGTATAGTTAGCGCTAGCATGTTTTCTTTCAAATTCCTTGTTTTTCTGCTTAGTCTCTTCCTCAGTCCAAATGTGTGGAAAAATGTCATCCTGGATTTGTCAAGTGGAAGCGAGAAGGAGAGCCAATTTGCTGCTATGACTGTTTTCCTTGCCCAGAGGGGACCATCTCTACTCAGGAAGGTGGGTGAGACCCAAAAAAAGGGCAAGTTTTGTGGGCACGGATTCAACCAGAGCATTTTCATTAAAATGCAAGTTAAGAAACAGATATAATGCTCAACTGTTTTCTTGTTTATTCTCAAAATGCACAATTTCTTATCTAAAGCAAAGAATAGACCTTGAAGACAAATGTAGTAAGAGATAGAAGGTGTGGCAAGATGGCGAAACCAGAGAAAACTACTGCTAGAGAAAATATTTCGTCTGCTTTTTACGTGGATCTGTCCTTCCACAATTATCTTTCTAAGAACATCAGAGTTCTTTGAAACATAACCAATTGTTTTAGGTCCATTTTCTAGAAGGATTGTTGCAATGCACTCTAAATGAGCTTCTCCTTCAATATCACTGGAAAGTGTCACTGGTTCATAATATGGTAGTGAGGAAAGTTATGGATGTACATCATTACACCAATATTAACACTGGTTCCAGTAGTCAATCTGGATTATTTGGTAGACTGCCTTCTCTGCCAGCCAACCAGATTTCACAGGATAGGTATTAATAAAGGAGAATATTTGTAGCTCAGGTTTGAAATGAAGAGTCCTTGGTGCTCTCTGAGCTTGCTTGTTTTCTTACAGACATTTCATTATGCTAATTAGGTAACATCATCAGTGCTAGCAGCTAAATTAGATGGGAGAACAAGTTAGGGTAATTAAACATCTGTAAGAAAACAAACAAGTCAGAGAGTACCAAGGACCAGGGGTGGGATTCAAATTTTTTAACAACCAGTTCTGTGGGCATCTCCTCGCCTGGCCTCTCATGACTGGGGATGCTGCAACAGAAGTAAGTGTGAAAAATGGTCATAAGTCACTTTTTTCAGTGCCATTGCAACTTTGAATGGTCACTCCACACAAGCAAAGTACCAGCCAAGAAGGGGAAAAGAACTTTAGAGAAGTTCCTGAGACAGGAAGTCTAGTCTTGCCAAGAATGTAATAAGGGTTAACAGAGAGGCAGTTTCTGTAAACAACACCAGAATGTTTCCTTCCTGCTTTCGTTACAGGATTAGGCCAGTAATTTCTTCTAACAACCGGTTCTCCAAACTGCTTAGAATGTAAGCAACCGGTTCTCGTGAATAATTGCGAACTGGTAGAATCCCAACCCTGCCAAGGACCCTTCAGGATAGATATCCTTTGAGTTCAGTATAGAGCCATGATGGTGAACCTATGGTGTGCCGGAAGTGGCATGCAGAGCCATCTCTCCAGGCACGCCAGCCATTGCTCATTGCTTTTCTGGGTTCCAGTGTGCACATGGATCTGGGGACACCGGAAATTGGAAGAACTGCTGGGGAATTGCTCTTCAAATTCCCCCTCCCCCATGTGTGAGTGCTCCCATTTCACACTCGGTACTGAAGAGGTTTGCCAACACTGGAATACAATATTAAGAAGTGCCAGCTAAAAGGACACAGGAAGCAGATCCAGAAACATTAACTGTTTTATTTTTTTATCTCTAATAATGTAGCTTTCTATGAAGGCTTTGCTCATTACACTGGAAATCTTTGGGTCCAAGAGCTTTCCCCAGTTTAAATGACTGTAGCAATTTATAGAGAAACAGAGATAGAAGCAGAGGCAAGGCAGACAGACAAACACACACACACACAAACACAAACACACACACAGAGAGAGAGAGAGAGATTTTGTATTCCTTGTTTTGGTTCAATTGTAAAAAAATGCTTCTTTGATAATACTTGTTGTCCCAAGAAGGTATTTCTTGAAATGTAAAAAGACAGAATGTTAAATAAATATTGCCTTTTGATTTTGTCAGATACAGAAAAATGTATCAATTGTCCAGATGATAAATATCCAAATGTGGACCGAGTCCAATGTATCCTTAAAGTTACATCTTTCCTGTCTTATGAAGAACATCTGGGCAGCATCCTTGTGTCTTTTGCTTTACTCTTATTTCTAACCACAGGCCTTGTTTTACTCATATTCATTAAATACCGAGAAACTCCCATTGTCAAAGCCAACAACCGGGACCTCTCTTACATCCTCCTGATCTCCCTCCTGCTTTGCTTCTTGTCTTCTTTTTTCTTCATTGGTCAGCCAAGGAAAGCCACCTGTCTTCTTCAACAAACAGTGTTCAGCATTGTCTTCTCAGTTGCTATTTCTTCTCTTTTGGCCAAAACAATCACTGTAGTGCTGGCTTTTCTGGCCACAAAGCCAGGAAACCAAATGAAGAGATGGTTGGGTAAGAGCTTGGCCAATTCAATCATCCTTTCTTGTTCTTCTTTCCAACTTATCATCTGCTCCATCTGGCTTGGAATTTGTCCTCCATTTCCTGACTCTGACCTCCACTCCCAACCTGGAGTAATCATCTTGCAATGCAACGAAGGCTGTGTTGTCATGTTCTACATCACACTCAGCTACCTGGGCTTTTTGGCTGCCATCTGCTTCACAGTGGCTTTCCTGGCCAGGAATTTGCCTGGGGCCTTCAATGAAGCCAAGCTAATCACTTTCAGCATGTTGGTCTTCTGCAGTGTCTGGGTGACTTTTGTGCCCACCTACCTGAGTACCAAAGGGAAATACATGGTGGCTGTTCAGGTCTTCTCCATCTTGGCCTCCAATGCTGGGCTGCTGGGTTGCATTTTTGTCCCCAAGTGCTACATTATCATTCTGAGGCCAAACTTGAATACAAAAGAGCAGCTAACAACCAGAAGAATTGTAGAAATGTGAGACAGGGAATGTCAACTCTCAACATGTCCCAACAGGCTAAACTTAGACAATAATCCAAACTGCTCTCCATACATGAGCAGGGCCAACCATTTTGCTTGAAATAATTAAAGGGAAACTAGAAAATATTTTCTCCATCTTTGTTCAGTAGAATTGCAAGATGGCCACTGGGATCTTTGGAGCAATCAAGGCAGTACATCTCTCCTGTGCCCTTAAGCCTACCTAATCCTGAAATTCCACCCCTAGGTTTTTGAAACATGACATTTGTGTATTTGGAATCTTGTGGATAAGCCATTAATAATTTTTTGAAGCAGTAGGACTCAAGAATTCAGCACAAGCAACTTGAGGAGCGAGTAGAGAGACACCTCTCAGCCAAATTACAAGTAAAATATTCTGAATTATCCAATAGGTTTACTAAATTATTATGCAGGAACTAAGCAAGAGAGGAATTAAAATACAGTCATAAGATTTCTAGAAAATCATTCCTAATGAATGGGATGACTGAGCATCACATGGATATGGTTTGTGGGAGATTGAACATAAAACCCGGTCCGATGTTGTAATAATTCACATATCTCTATGTTCTAAATGTGGACACTTCAGAGTTTTTTGGGTGATCACTGGGAGAAGAAGATGGATCTTGGTCTAATCCAGAAGACATATTCTTAGCTTCTTAAAAAGGAAGTCTGAACGAAATCCTATTCACAAAAAGAAGTCATCCTGAAACCATCCCATTTATTCGGAAATTTGGCAAAAATATGTATGATGACTATATGTTTCTTCTTGTCCTTATTACTGCTAGCATTCAAGAAATCCTCAATGTTCCTAGTTCATTTCTTGGACCTGAATAAATGTGCAGCATTTAATGTCCATGCCCCAGTTCATATCTGTGATTAATGTTTGTGACAAGATCCCTTCATTATCCTCCTTAGGTGGACTCTTCAGGTTATCTTTCTCTGGTCATCTTGTCAAGACTTCTACTGAAAATTGATATTTGGAGTAAGAAAAAGGAAATTTGGTACACTATCTACTAATTATAGTATAGAAAAATAACAGGACTGGATGTAATGAGATTTTGTTCTTCTGAAGATGAGCTGACCTGAAAAAAAAAAAAAGATTAACAATGGGTATAGTGTGATCTCCTTTTTTTCAGCACAAAAGAAATGTAAAATTATTATAAAGATGATGGTTCGTATGAAGCAGCAAGTGATTTCTCTTTTGCAGATAGAAACGTGGGCACAGGAAGCTCATTCTGCTCAGTTGTTGCACCTCTTCCTACTTACTTTTAATGTTTTATAGATAACAGATAATCAGAATTGGAAGGGACCTTGTAGCTCATCTAGTCCATCTCCCCCTCAATCAGAAGACCCTACACCGGAGAAGGCGGAGCTTCGTGCCGGCGTTACAGCTGCGATCTCGGGGCTCTGAGATCGCAGCTGATATTTTCGCCCCTGGTCGGTCCTAACGGACCTAAATCGTCCCGGAGAGACGGTGATTGTGAAGGGCACTGTTCCAGGATCCCAGAGACATCGCAAAGTCTCTGGTTAGATTCGGAAGAAGCCCTTTTGCTGGCGGCGGAGAGGCAGCCTCCATAGCTGCTGAAGTCGGGACAGCTCCGAAAAGAAAGTGACTGGATTGAAGTGTGTCGGTTGGGTGAGAAAAACTCTTTTGTGTTGAAAATTCGCTGAGGTTGGAAAGTTCATTCTGAAGAGAGGAGGAAGCTGTGAGATTTTTTTTTTGATTGAAATTGTTTGAGCGGCGTTTTTAAAGTGCTGTCAAATTGAGGCTTGGGGTGTTTTTTTTTTTTTTTTCTATATTCCATGGGAAAGATTTTATTGTGACTTAGGTAACCGGACTGAATTTTCTTTTATATATAATTTTAGGCTCCCTTTGACTTTTTAATTTTTTTTAGGATAGAGGCTTCCTTTGGCTATTTTTTTTTTCCTTTTTTTTGTATATATTAATTCTTTTTTCCAGTTGGGGCTGAGAAAGAGCATTAAGAAACTTTGTAACACTGCCAACTAGAGGCTTGAAAGTATTCTATTTGAATTGGAGAGAATTGCAAAAAGACCTCATCTCAAGGACTTCGTAACATGATAAGATAGAGGGAGAGCACAGCAAAATATTATTGCAGGTGCTTTCCTGGACTGTTATCAACACTTGAGGTTTGGCTTTGAAGCTGCTGGAGAAGAGAGTCATAACAAGAGCCTTGGATAAATAACAAAGTGCAGTGTGTTTTCTTATATGTACCCCATTCGCTAGCTTTTTTTTTTTAAATCTTAATTTTTAGTAATATTTTTATTTTTGCCTTTTACTTTAAAGGGAAAGCCTCAGAGTCTTTTCTCTTTTCTTCTTTATTTTTTTTTTCCTTTTTATTGGGACTTTTTTGCTTTTCATATTTATCTTTTTGGATTATTCTGTTGTCGTGGTTGATTTTTTTTTTTTTTTCTTCTTCCTTTTTTGGATTATTTTTTGGATTATTGAGATTTTTTAATTGGATTAAGGTGTGAAGATCCTGAAGGAACTTTTTGTTTTTTGTTTTTCTTTTTTCTCTTTTTGCTTTTTCCTTTTTCTTTTGCTCTTAATTAATATTATTATCTTTTGGATTTGTTTGTTTTTTCCTTTCTATTTTTTCCTTTTTTATGGTGGACTATGTCGTAATTGGATTAGGGTCTAGAAGAACCTGAAGATCTTTCTCCTTCCTTTTTTTCTGTTTCTTCTTTGGTTTCGTGTTTTTTACTATTGGAGTTTTCCATTTTGGATTATAATTGGCTGCTCTACCAGTTGGGTTAAAAGTTAAGAAGAATTTGAAGTTTTGGAAACATTGAAATGAGCAAGAAACCAATACCATCTGGCATTACTGCTTCTACCTCTGCTTCCCCACCAGCTGGAGGACAACGTTTAATTCAGACAATGTTGAAGCAAGATAAGGAACAAGAAAAAATAACTTTACAGTTACAGATGATTATGCAAGGAATTCAAGAACTTAAGACAAAATCAGATATTATTGAACAAAGAACAGGAAATATTGAACAAAGAACAGAAAATATTGAACAAAGAATAGAAAATATTGAACAAAGAACAGAAAATATTGAACAAAGAATAGAGAAGACTGATGAAAAAGTGGAAAATATTAAACAAATGATGGTTAAGTATGAGGAGAGATTCCAAAAAATTGAGGAAGAAGGAAAACAAAGAGAGAAGAAGATTGGAAATATTGATAGCAGATTAATAGCGGTCGAACAAGAAAAAGGTGGGATGTTGAGGTGGGAGATGGAAAGGTCAGAATTTTACCTTAGATTTCAAAATATAGAGGAGGAAAAAGGAGAAAATTTGGCAGCGGTAATGATAGAAATTTTGGCAGATGCTTTGGAAATTACAGAGGAAAAGATGATGGATGGAATAGATGAGATATATCGAGTCTATACAAGATATGCGATGAGAAATAAATTACCCAGGGAAGTCCATATTAGATTTACCAAAAAATCCATTAAAACGCAAATATTACAAGTAGCAAGAGAGAAAACACTGAAATACAAGGGTAAAGAGGTTGTGGTTTTAAAACAAATACCTAGAAGAGTGAGAGAGATGAGAAGAGAATATCGATTTCTGACCAAAATACTATTGGAAAACGAAGTGAATTATAGATGGCTGATTCCAGAAGGACTAGTGTTTGGGTGGCAAGAGCAGAGATATAGAATTGATTCAATTGAGAAAGCAGAACTTTTTCATGCAGAATTCTTTGGAGGAAGAAGAGAGGAAGCAGAGAAAGAGGCCTTATCAATTGAGTTTCAAGATGAACAACTGGAGACTGAAAAAGAGAAAGGAGCAGCAGGGGGACAGATGGATAATAAAGAACAGCGTGAAGTGAGATCCACGAGAGCTGTTAGACCTAAATATAAAGCATAATTATGGAGGAAAAAAAACTGATTACAATGAATATAAATGGACTTAATTCAGCTGTTAAAAGAAGAAAAACTTTTCATAAATTAGAGAAATTAAAATTTGATATAATTTGTTTACAAGAAGTTCACATTAAAAAACAACATGAACAATTGTTATTACAGCCAAAATTAGGGAAAACATTTACCTCTTTGACCCAATGTAAGAAAAGAGGTGTGGTTTTATACATTAAAGAGGCTATTCCAGCAAAATTGATTTACTCGGATGAAGATGGAAGAGTATTAATGGTAGAAATAATGGATAATAATATAAAAATACTCTTGATTGCAATTTATGCTCCGAATGATAAACAAGAAGAGTTTTATAAAAAACTGCACATGAAAATAATTGGACTGGACTATGTTAATATAATTATGATGGGAGATTTTAATGGAATTGTGGACAATAAACTGGACTATATAGCAACAACAACAAAGCAAAATAGAAAGGTTCTCCCAAGGTCTTTTTTTAAAATGACAGATGAATTAACTTTAAAAGATATTTGGAGAGAAAGAAACGTTAAAGCTAAACAATATACTTTTTATTCAAATAGACATTTATCATGGTCCAGATTAGATATGATTTGGATCTCAACAGAACTAATATCTAATATTAAAGAAACAAGCATTGAAACAAGTACCTGGGCAGATCATAGCCCAATGACAATTAAATGGAAGGGACAAAAAAAAAGATCGAGATGGACATTAAATAATACTATTTTAAAGGAGAAAGATTTTACACAATGGATGGAGAAGGAATTGGCTTTTTTCTTTAGAGAAAATAAAAAAGAAGATACTTCAACGCAAAATGTGTGGGATACTATGAAGGCATACGCTAGAGGTTTGATAATAGATTATACAAGAAAAAAGAATATTAGGAAAAGGCAAGCTTCTAAGGCCTTGGAAAATGAGTATAAAACTCTTGAAAAAGAATTACAGAAAATGCCACAGAAAAAGGATATTAAATTGAAGCTGGATGTAATCAAACATAAAATGGAATTAATAGAGAAAGAAGAATTGGCACAGAAAATTAGAAACTCTAAACAGAATTATTTTGAAGATGCAAATAAACCAGGTAGATGGCTAGCATATAAATTGAGAAAAGAGAAGGAATCAAGAAAAATATTGAAGTTAATAGATGAACAAGGCCAAGTTTGTTATGGGAACAAGGAGAAAAAAGAAATTATCCGAGATTTTTATGGGCAATTATATAAACAAGAGAATATTGATGAAGGAAAAGTCAAACAGTATTTACAGGAAGCTAATTTACCAAAGATACCTAAAGAGACTGAAGAAATGCTAGAAAGCAATATAACAATGATGGAACTAAATGAAGCATTTAAGAGACAAAATAATGGGAAAGCTCCGGGCCCAGATGGGCTTCCAGTAGAATTTTATAAAACATTTCAAGAATTATTGAGCATCCCATTGGTAGAAGTTATGAATGAAGTTATGTTAAAAAAGATGATACCTAAAACATGGTCAGAGGCTTATATTACACTTATACCAAAGGAAGAGACTGACCCATTGCAAATTAAGAATTATAGACCTATTTCTTTATTGAATGCAGACTATAAAATTTTTGCTTCAATTTTAGCAGAAAGACTTAAAAAATATTTAAATAATTTTATTCACTCAGATCAAAATGGATTTCTGCCAAAGAGACAAATTAGAGACAATATGAGAGTAATCTTGGACACTTTGGAATATTATGAGGCTCATCCTGAAAAGCAAATGGCTTTGATATTCCTAGATGCTCAAAAAGCATTTGACAACGTCAACTGGAGATTTATGTTATTATTATTGGAGCAGATGGGTTTTGCTAAAAAAATTATTCAAGCAATAGAAGCTATATACAATAAACAGACAGCAAGGGTAATGATGGAGGGGGAACTTACAGATTTTATTAATATAAGGAAAGGCACAAGACAAGGATGCCCCCTATCTCCTTTGCTATTTGTGTTGACCTTGGAAGTCTTGAATAGAAATATTAGGGATGATAAAAGCATAAAAGGAATGAAAATTAAGAAGGAAGAATTTAAGCTACAAGCTTTTGCTGATGATTTAGCTTTTATTTTGGAAGATCCGATTGAAACAGCTCCAAAGTTACTGGAAAGGATAGAGTCATATGGAGAGGTGGCTGGTTTGAAAATAAACAAAGATAAAACAAAGATTTTGACAAAGAATATGTTATTGAGACAGAGAGAAGAATTGGCAGATCTTTTGAAAATTCAAGTTACAAATAAGGTTAAGTATTTGGGGATATATTTGACAACAAGATGTAGCACATTAAAGGAGAATAATTATATTAAACTTAAACAACAGATAACTACAGATTTGAAGAAGTGGGAAAACTTGCAATTGTCATTAATAGGGAGAATTTCAACAATTAAGATGAATATCTTACCTAGAATTTTATTTTTGTTTCAAACAATACCAATTAGGCTTGGAAAAGACTATTTTGAAGATTTAAATAAAATTATGTTGAAGTTTATATGGCAAGGTAAAAAAGCGAGAATAAAGTTAAAGCTTTTGCAAGATGCTAGAATTAGAGGAGGTTTTGGTCTGCCTAATTGGGAATTGTATTATCAAGCTGCAAGTTTGATGTGGGTCAAAGAATGGATAACATTAAGGAAACATAGGTTGTTGACACTAGAAGGGCATGACTTGCTGTTGGGTTGGCATGCTTTTTTATGGTATAAGGGAACTAAAACACAGGGTTATTTTAGAAGACATTATGTACGGGAGTCTTTGTGGTTAAATTGGGAGAAGATAAAAAGACAATGTTATTTGAAAATTCCAGTTTGGTTATCGACCATTGAAGCATTTTCCTATCCTATAATTTACAAGAAGGAACAAACAGTTAGATATGGGGAACTTTTGGATGAAAAGGGTGAACTTAAATCGATCCAAAACTTAGAAGAACAAGGTATAAGGATGAATTGGTTTTCATATGCACAAATACACTCAAGGTATGATGAAGATTCTAAAACGGAGGGATTTTATGATAAACAGACTGATTTAGACAAGATCTTGATGGGTACTGATGAGAAGGTGATTAAAAAATTATATGGTTATTTACTGGGAATGAAATTAGAGGAAGAACAAGTCAAAGAAACTATGATTGTTTGGGGGAAGAATTTTGGATATGGGATTGATTTGGAGAAATGGCAGAAATTGTGGTCTCAAAATTATAAAATGACAATGTCAACAGCATATAAAGAAAACTTGTATAAGATGTTTTACAGGTGGCACTTTCCTCCGACAAGAATAGCAAGAATGTTTAAGAACAAATCTGAAAAATGTTGGAAATGTCATCAGATACCCGGCTCGTATTACCATATGTGGTGGACTTGTGAGGATGCTAGAAAATATTGCACTATAATTCGCATGTGGTTGGAAAAAATGACAAAGAAACATATAGATTTGAAACCAGAGATCTTCTTATTGGGAATTTTACCTGATATATATAGTAAAGATTTGAAATACCTGATTGTAAATGTATTAACAGCGGCCAGGATTGTATTTGCTAAAAATTGGAAGAATGAGAAAATACCATTACAGGAAGAAATTATTAAGAAAATATTGGAATGTGCTGAGATGAGCAGATTGACATTTGAAATTAGAGAGCAAGAGGATAAACAATTTTACAAAATTTGGGATCTTTTTTATAAATGGCTAGATGATAAAATACGATAATAGAATATTTAGAATGCTAGAGAGTAAGGATTATCTTTATTTTGTCATTATTTTGCTATTTGCTATTATATTTATAAAGGATTTTTTAGGATTGATTTGATATGATTAGATGATTTGTTATAGAGTAAACTGGTTTAAAGTATTGTTAGCTCATTAAGCATAAATGATTAAAAATATAGTCAAAATTTTTTTTTTTTGTGATATTAGGATATATAATTTTGGATTGACAATATGAGTTGTTATGTAACATAATTGTAATTGAGACTACAGAATGAATGCACAAAAATGATGAACCAACTGACACACTGGATGTACATATAAGATTAGATGTTTTTATGTTTTGTTTGTCTTGTTTGTTTGTAGAAAATTAATAAAAACTTTTTCAAAAAAAAAAAAGAAGACCCTACACCATTTGAATGTCTCAAGTGATGAACCTCCCACAACTTCCGAAGGCAACTTTTGTTCCATTGGTTGATTGTTCTCACTGTCAGAAAGTTTCTCCTTATTTCCAGGTTGAATCTCTCCTTGTTCAGTTTCCATCCATTATTCCTTGTTTGGCTTACAGGTGCCTTAGAAAATAGCTTGACCCCTTCTCTCTGTGGCTACCCCTCAAATATTGGAAGACTGCTATCATGTCTCCCCTGGTCCTTCTGTTCACTAGACTAGCCATGCCCAGTTCCTGTAACCATTCTTTATGTGGGAACTTCATCACTTGAGACCTTCAAGACTGGACTGACAGACTGGATTGCCATTTGTCTGAAGTTGGGTAGAGTCTCCTGCTTGGCTGGGGGTTGGATTAGATGACCTATAAGGTCCCTTCCAACTCTATTATTCTGTGTCTATAATGAAGAGATGTCTTGTGTAAACTGTTGTGAACTTATAAAATACTCAAATAAAGTTTATCAAAAGCTTTAGAAAATAGCAGGGTTCTAGCCCTGCACTTCTGATTGGCGGATAATAGCGATATCGGATTGGTCCGTTCAGGAGAATCTGATTGGCTGTTAACCAGCCACTCTCATTGGTTAAAGGGGTTAACACTCCACGTTTCCTATTGCTTACTAGAGCAGCAGCTTGCCTATAAAAGGGCTGCTTTTGCTCTTGGGTTTTGCTCTGTTCAGAATGTATAATAAAGAGTTGAAGTTCACTGTTCACCACCTCGTCTCCGTTCCTTGCGCCCATGCGCAGAACTTAACACTGGCAATGAGGGGGGGATACGGAGATGTCAGAGCTGACTGAACACTACAGAGCACATGGCTGAAGGCACATCAACGGCGGAAACCATGACTGGCAGCACCATACCACCAGCTCCATTTGACCCGGCACAAGAAGACTGGGACTCATACATGGACCGGTTCCAGATGTTTCTGGAGACCAACAACTTGAAGGATGCCACTACTGGAAAAAAGCGAGTGGTATTCCTGACTCACTGCGGACTGGCCATTTTTAAGATGGTTAAAGCACTGGCGAAACCGGCTGAGGTGAAATCCATGGACTGGACATCCTCGAGCCCTCCTACGGGCCCACTATGCACCTACCGTACCAACGCTTGTCCAAAGACATGAATTTTACCAGAGAGACCAGCAGAAAGGAGAAAGCATTGCTGATTTCATCGTGGATCTCTGGAACCTGGGAGGCCTCTGTGGGTTCGCCGACCTCGAAGAAGCTCTAAGAGACCGAATAGTTCTGGGATTAGATGCACCACACGTGCAAAGCAAGCTGATGGCAAAAGGCGACATCAGCCTTGCAGATACCATCTCTGACGCTACTGCAGCAGAAGCAACCAGGAAGTCGGCTGCCCGAATGCGCTGCACCAATGCCCCGCTCCGCCAACTCGCCGGTGAAACCTCACCTCGCCTTGAGGGACATGCAATGGCAACCCACCACGAGGACCTCGAATCGTCATCAGAAAGTGATGAGGAAGAAGTCAACCGGCTCCGGTCTGAGCGAAACCAATGCCACCAGTGTAACCAGAGACTGCAGTATCAATGTGCAGGTTGTGGGGCAAACCACCCACAATCAGATTCCTCGACGCGCTCTGCCATATTTGTGAAAAGAGAGGCCACATCAGAAAAGTCTGTAGAAGCAAGCTAGGATTCAGCCCACTTCAAAGGGGGATCAACTACCGCCAACCCACAGGAAGTCATCCTGTGAATCGGGAACAATCGAACCACCAATGAAACAACCACTCCTACAGAAATAAAAACAGAGCCCATTCAACAAAACAAGAAGAGGCACACCAAACCATCACGATTGGTCATGCATCATCATTAGATGCAAAGAAGATCCGAATGAAGGTTGCCATCGAAAACCAGCCCTGCATGATGGAAGTCGATTCAGGATCATCCCTCTCAATGGTTTCCTGGAAGACCCTTAAAGAATTAATCCCTGCCGTCTGGCGACAAGACCTCAGAGTCCAAAGAATCATTCTCAAGGGCTATCAAGGAAACCAAATTCCGGTTGTTGGATCCAGCCTAGTCCAGGTCTCATTCAAAAATCATACTGCATCTTTACCATTGACTATCGTCGACCGTGATCAGCCTAGTTTGTTAGGCCTTCAATGGTTCACTCCACTTGGGATTGAGGTAGCTGGCATTCACCAAACCAGCAGCGATGACTGGGAGGAGGCCCTCGTCCAGGAATTCCAGGACGTTTTTGCAGACAAACGAGTACAAGGGGACCCCAATATCATTTAACCTTAACCCTGAAGCAGCCCCCATCCGCCTTAAGCCTTGTCGAGTCCCTTTTGCCCTTAAACCAAAGATTGACGAGCAGCTTGATAAATTAATAGCCCAGGGCGTTTTAGAACCAACTGACCATGCTCCTTGGGAAACCCCAATCATAACACCCATCAAGCCGGATGGATCATTAAGGATTTGTGGGGACTACTGTGCCACCCTGAATCACGTCCTTCAATAGAACGCTTACCCGGTGCCGGTGGTACAATACCTCCTCCATTCCCTGGGGGGCGGAAAAGTCTTCGCTAAATTAGATTTAGCACAGGCGTACCAACAACTGCCTGTAGATAAAAAAACAGCAGAGGCACAAATGATCGTTACGCACCGAGGCGCTTTTAAGTGCAACCGACTTCAATTCGGAGTTAGCGTGGCCCCAGGGATCTTTCAGAGCTTGATGGAGAGGCTATTACAGGGAATAAAAGGGGTTGTACCATACTTTGATGACGTTTTAATTGCTGCCCCGAATAGAGAAATACTAAAGGAGCTTCTTAAACTGGTTCTCCAGAAATTTAAAGACTCTGGCCTTAAAGTTAAAAAAAATAAATGTCAACTGTGTACAGATAAAGTAGAGTTCCTGGGGTACCTAATCGATAAACAAGGCATTCACCCCACCAGTAGCAAGTTAAGAGCACGCAAGAACGCCCCAAGACCCAGGAACAAGACTGATCTCCAAGCTTTCCTGGGGCTTATTAATTTTTACAACATCTTCCTGCCCCACAAAGTGTCCATAGCCGAGCCCCTACATCGGCTCCTCGATCAAAAAGCAATCTGGGTTTGGGGGCACCGAGAGGAGCACGCGTTCCAACAAGTGAAAAATCTATTAACTTCAGATGCTGTTTTAATGCAGTATAATGAGACTTTGCCTTTAACAATCACATGTGATGCATCACCATTTGGAGTAGGAGCCATTTTGAGCCATGTGTTACCAAACAGCAGTGAAACCCCTATTGCCTATTTTTCAAGAATTTTATCAAAGGCTGAACGTAACTATAGTCAAATTGATAAAGAGGCTCTTGCTGTTGTATCTGCTGTTAAACGGTTTCATGAATATGTTTATGGACGAGTTTTTACTATTATCACCAACCACAAACCTTTGCTAGGAATTATAGCGGGAGACAAGCCAACCCCCTATATATTATCACCTAGAATGACTCGCTGGTCGGAGTTTTTGGCAATTATAAGCTGCAGCACCGCCTGGGGAAAGCCATTCCCCACGCTGATGCGTTGAGCCATGCACCACTTCCAGAAACCATCGATGACCCAGTTCCAACCCTTACAATGCTCCAGATTGAAATGCTCCAGTCACTGCCGTTAACAGCTAGAGATATCGCGATTGAAACAAAACACGATCCTAT
Organism: Hydrophis major; assembly: GCA_033807585.1. Taxonomy (NCBI): domain Eukaryota; kingdom Metazoa; phylum Chordata; class Lepidosauria; order Squamata; family Elapidae; genus Hydrophis; species Hydrophis major. The sequence goes on from CM066329.1 coordinate 44,449,147, forward strand.
CTTAAAGCGGGTTCTTAGCTGGGCCAAAAGAGGATGGCCAGTAGATCAAATCCCTGACGACTTCATTCCCTTCAAGAATCGGCAAACGGAACTTTTTTCGCAAAAGGGCTGCATCCTGTGGGGGGATAGAGTCATCGTCCCAGAGCGGTTACAATGAACTGTATTAAAGACACTGCATGAGGGTCACCCTGGCATCGTGCATATGAAAGCGCTCGCACGAAGCTACGCGTGGTGGCCGGGCATCAACAACAAATCGAAGCCTGGGTAAAGACTTGTTATAAGTGCCAGGAAGTTAGCAATGCCCCACCAAAAGCAACGCCAACAGAATGGGAAACACCTTGGGGACCGTGGTCCCACATTCATATTGACTTTGCAGGACCTACGAAGGAACATACGTTCCTATTAACAGTGGATGCCTATTCAAACTGGCTCGAGATCCATGAAATGAAGAGTACCACAACCGAGTCCGTCATCCAGAAGTTAAACAGATTATTCGTGACACATGGACTGCCAGACGTTCTGGTATCCGACAACGGACCCCAGTTTACCGCACTTCCTTTTGAACAATACTTAGCGGACCGCGGTATTTGCCATGTGCTAACTTCGCCAGGGCACCCTGCAGCTAACAGAAGAGCCAAGCGCATGGTACAGTTTGTTAAAAAAAACCCTCTACAAAATGGACTATGGAGACATTGAAGATAAGTTAAACAGAATACTCCTTCTCCAACACATCACTCTGCACAGCGTCACCAACAAGACTCCAGCGGAACTATTGTGATGCAAACTCCGCTCCCACCTCGACCAGCTTCAACCATCTTACGAGCCAGAGAAACCCTGTGGATCTAATGGAAAATGCCGCGAGTTCAAGATAGGCAACTTAGTTTTCGCCAGAAACCTTTCTGGCGAACCATTGTGGATTGAGGCCACTGTTATTCAAACCACTGGACCCAGGTCGTACCGGGTGAAAACCTGCGACGGAAAAATATGGAAACGCCATATAGATCAGCTTCACTCGAGGCTACAATCTAGTTTCCGCAACTCCGGTAACTCCCAAAATGAGGGGAGAGGGGATGTCGAAGAAACCAAATTCGAGATGGCGGAAAGCAGGAACGAAAGAAGTCAGCCATTGGGCATGACAAGTGAAGAAGGATCAAGGATGGCGGTGGCCTCATCACAGAGGAACAACCCAACAGAGGCAAGTCCGCAAGGGCCAGAGGACAATGACAAGAACATTAGGGGCACCGAGTCTTCCAACGAAGAACCACCAGCACCCGACTTGCCTGAAAACGCCCCGTCAAAACAGGCTTACGGACAAGAACTGGTGGGACAGCGTAAATCCAATAGACAGTCAAAGCATCTTTCCTACCTCAGAGATTACATCACCGCCCCCCCAAAGGAACCCAGGGGGAAGGGGTGTTGTGAACTAATAAAATACTCAAATAAAGTTTATCAAAAGCTTTAGAAAATAACAGAGTTCTAGCCCTGCACTTCTGATTGGCTGAAAATAGCGATATCGGATTGGTCCGTTCAGGAGAATCTGATTGGCTGTTAATGAGCCAATCTCATTGGTTAAGGGGGTTAACACTCCACGTTTCCTATTGGTTACTAGAGCAGCAGCTTGCCTATAAAAGGGCTGCTTTTGCTCTAGGGTTTTGCTCTGTTCAGAATGTATAATAAAGAGTTGAAGTTCACTGTTCACCGTCTCGTCTCCGTTCCTTGCGCCCATGCGCAGAACTTAACATAAACCATCTGAATACTCAGACAAACTTTATTCGAAATAGCGCTCCAGCTATGAGTAATGTGGGAGAGGGAAAGATTCTCCCTTCCACTGAGAGTTGTTTCTTAAAGAAAGTGGGGGGAAACAGGGAATGTCCCACCAGCTTTTCTTCCTCCCCTGTATGGGCTTTAGCTCCCACTTTTTCCCTGCGATGGGATGTTGCAAAGAATCCTGGCTTCTAGGCAGTTTCCACAGAAGGTGAGCTTTTCCAGCAGCTCCCTAGCTAAATCTGGATAGCAAAGCCTGCCATTTTCTATCATAGATTCTTTCCCATTTACATGACAGAGTCCTGAAACCTTCCCATTTGGAAGCAGATCAGTGGTGGGATTCAAATTTTTTACTACTGGTTCTGTGGGCGGGGCTTGGTGGGCGTGGCAGGGGAAGGATACTGTAAAATCTCCAGTCAGAGGTGGTATTTGCTGGTTCTCTGAACTACTCAAAATTTCCACTATCGGTTCTCCAGAACTGGTCAGAACCTGCTGAATACCACCTCTGCAGCAGATCCTGTGGCTTATTTGGATAAGAGATTTGAACCTCATCCAAATGTGGTCTCAAGTTGTTTTCTACCTTTTTTCCTGGATCAAGTTTTTATAGAGGGTGCTTAGTCTTCCAGGTGCTGTTTCGTAATGTGGGTTAGTCCATTTGGGACATGTCCAGAAAGGGTGTCTAGTTTTGAAATAAACAATCACCAGCCAAAACTCCCAACAATGGTAGTTTTATTTACTACTTTATTTACTAGTTTTATTTGCTATTTAGTACTTTGCAAAGAGGGCGCACCACACCCATGCAGGTACAGTGAAAATCATCAATATGGGGTTTTTTTTTATATTCCCTACTAGCTCGATACCCCTGCTTCGCTACGAAACTATGCGGTCGGGCTTAGTTTTTCGGGAGGAAAATAAGGGGAAAAAATTCTGCCTCTGCCTACCAGCATCCATCGATATTCATCTGGCTAGCGTCCTGTCAGTGTGTGAGAAAGTTGAGGTCTGTTTGGAAACTGAAACAGTACTTGCTGTGTGCGCAAGAAGGAGACAGCAAGGAGCCTGGGCGTGGCTCAGCCCAACTATTCTGTACTAAAGCTGCTTGGTACTGAAACTAAAACTGAAACTCCTCTCCTTTGCTTGGGTTCTGCATTTGGAACAGATTTCTTTTCAGTTGTGGAGTGGGATTAGAACTCCTTAGCATCAGAGCATGTTAATAATAATATATGAAATACTAATGCTCTGAGGGTCATTTTGAAAAATCCTTTTTGGGTGAGCATCTAGAAGCCAAGAGGATCATACATGCCAAACTTCATGTTTGTAGGCTTTACGGTTCTGGAGATTTTGTGATGATGCATGAGTGGTATTTCTTTTATATATATATATAGATTGCCATTACAAATTTACCTCCCATCTTTTCCTCATTGGCTTAGTATTCAGGCCATTACAACCTATCCAAAATATCTAAAGTGAACATGTTATCTCTGCCTCGATTACATCTCCCATTACTCTAATTCTATTGCCCTCCTGCCATTATTTACAAATTACCTTTTATGGTACTGGTTCCTAGGGGTTGTCTCTAGAGTAACTATTATGTCAGCAAATTCTGGTTAAACCAGAGCAGCAGGGGGCTCTGATCCTAACTCCTACATATGTCAGGGCTCTGAAAATCCACCTCCATTCAAACTATGAGTCTCTAGCTGCATCTCTCAGAGTTTAAAAAAATCATTTATTAGGAGTTAACATGTCGGCATTACCTGAGTGCAGTCGACTCTGAGACACATCATTCATCTCACCCTTGACCCTGGTCTTCCCACCACCCCCTGAATGTATATTCTCCAATGGGACATATCCATAACCAAGAGTCATCAATCATGCTCTCCAGTAATAATCTTGCACACCAGAAGCTTTAGCTGCCTATCAATTATCTATGAAAATATTTAAGGTATGCATTACTCCCCCGACTCCCTTTCTGCTGACAACTCTAAAAGACCAGAGAAATATTTTTGAGTTGACAACGTACAGTTCCCAAGTTTCAGTCTAGCTCATGATATTAGAAATAGGTACAATGTATTTTCTTCACAGGCTAGCATGTCTTCTGTAGCTTCTGTAAAAACAATAGGTTCTGTTTCCCACAATCACCCCTATTTCTTTTCATTCTCTCTCTCTCTCTCTCTCTCTCTCTCACACACACACACACACACAGTCCCTTATCCAAATATGGTCTCAGGCTGTTTTCTACTTTCTTTCCTGGATCAAGTTTTCATAGAGGGTGTTGAGTCTTCCAGGTCTTGTTTTGTAGTGGGAATCAATCCATTTGGGAACTGTCCAGAAAGGGTGTTGGGAGAATGATGACTGAACACTGAAGTCATAGAGTTCTGAGGCTCCACAAGGATTATGATGTCATCTAACACCTGCAGAAAAAACTGGGGAAGGTCATTCAGAGTGTTGCCACTGGGGGTCATATGCATTTTCTTAACACCCAGCTCTACTAAAGGTAAAGGTTCCCCTCACACATATGTGCTAGTCGTTTCTTGGTGCTCATCTCCGTTACAAAGCCAAAGAGCCAGCGCTGTCCGAAGACGTCTCCGTGGTCATGTGGCTGGCATGACTAAACGCTGACAGAACACTATGACCTTCCCACCAAAATGTTCCCTATTTTTCTACTTGCATTTTTTACGTGCTTTCGAACTGCTAGGTTGGCAGAAGCTGGGACAAGTAATGGGAGTTCACTCCGTTATGCAATACTAGGGATTCAAACCGCCGAACTGCCAACCTTTCTGATCGACAAGCTCAGCGTTTTAGCCACTATGCCACCAAGTCCCTCCAGCTCTACTACCCTCATCTAATTTCAACAATGTCGTAGAGAGAAAGAGAGCATGTTCACACAGACTTAGATTTCCATATTCATCCTACCTAAGGAAAAAAGTCTCCTTCCATCTTTCTTTGGGGAATCTCATCTCTTATGCAGCTGTCTTATGCTAATATATGATAACTATCTCATTTCTTATCCTGTCCGTCACTAGTTGCACGACAATTTTAATTGTTAATTTGTTTAACAATAAATACAATATATACAATTGTGAGGTGGGGGATACAAAAAGACCACCACAAGGTTCGTTGATCCAAGGAAAACAAGATTTTAATCACGTGTTTTGCAAAAACGGGTTCCCTCAGGCATTGAAGGAACGCAGAGCAAAATTCAAACGGCACTTTTATACCCTAACTGTCCACCCCCTCGTACAAGGGCTTGGCTCACATTCTTCCTGTTTTTAAATTGACACATATACATTTTGGAGGTTTTAGGCGTTCACTTATCTGGCAAAGGCAGCTAAACAGTTTATGTATTCTATCAATACCCCCCCCATTGTTCTACCCGCATCTAGTTTTTCTACACACTTTGTTACAGTTCATGGCCACTCTCCTGTTCTCAATCCATAACACATCCTGCTTATCCCCTCTGTGCTCAAGCTGGAATACTTCCTTATTTGGTAGAGCTGAGTTTGAGACTCTTACTCCCTTATAACAAGCAGGATATTTCAAAATGACTTTTGTCCTGCTCACACAATTATAAAAACAAGAACAAAAAAAATGAAACAACCAAAAAGAGAGATTCTTGGCATCACAACCATCCTGTTGTGTATGCAATAAGATTAATAAAGTGTGAGTTTGGAGTAAGTGCAGGGTTCTGGCCCTGCACTTCTGATTGGCTGTTAAGCGGCCGGACCGGATTGGCCCGTTCTGGGGAATCCAATTGGCCCTTAACAGAGAGTTCCTATTGGTTCTAAGAGCTAGCATTCCTAGCTCAGTATTGGTTAAAAGTTACAAGGTTTGCCTATATAAGGCAGGTTTTAACTGCTATTAATTGAGTCAGTCACCATGTAAATAAAGAGCTGAAGTTCACCGTTCAGAGACTTGTCTCCATTCTCTTTCGCCCATGTTCAAAACTTAACACTAGCGACGAAGGTGAGATGTGGAGATATCTGAACCAACTAAATTTTGAAGAACACCGAGCACGTGACAGACGATGCCAACAATGGAACCATATCCGGCGGCATCGCACCACCCGCTCCGTTCGATCCAACACAGGAAGACTGGGAGTCTTACATGGATCATTTCCAAATGTTCTTGGAGACGAACAACTTAAAGGACGCCGCGCCAGGAAAGAAACGGGCGGTATTCCTAACGCATTGTGGTCCAACCGTATTTAAGATGGCTAAAGCACTAGCCAAACCCCAGAAGCAAAAGCGATGGATTGGGATGACCTCGAACCTCTCCTGCGAGGTCACTATGCCCCAAGTGTGCCTACGCTGGTGAGACGGCACAAGTTTTACCAGAGGAGCCAGTGAAAGGGAGAAAGCGTAGCCGACTTCACAGCAGACCTCTGAAATTTGGGAGGCCTCTGCGAATTTGCCGATTTAGAAGAAGCACTAAGAGATCGCTTAGTCCTGGGATTAGATGCACCAGGTGTACAAAGCAAGCTGATGGCAAAAGGCGACATCAGCCTTGCAGACGCCATCGCCGAAGCCACGGCAGCAGAGGCGACCAAGAAGTCGGCTGCACAACTACGGCAGAACCGCACTCCGGTACCACCACCGGCCAGCGAAATCTCACCTAGTTCAGAAGGGCAGCTGACAACAACACACCACGAGGACCTCTCTTCGTCGTCAGACCGGGACCCTCACCCGAAGCCCTTAAGCCCTTGCACTGGCTGTGGAGCCAACCATGCCAGATCCAAATGCATATTCCGCGACGCACTCTGCCATGAGTGCGGGAAACGAGGCCATATCGGACGGGTCTGCCACAGCTTGCCAAGACCCAGCCAGGCCTCAAAAGGGGCTAACTATCGCCAATCGACAGGAAACCGTCCTGTAAGGCGAGAGCCAGTAAACCACTCCTACAGAAATCGAGCTTTGCAGAGAGAAGAGGCTCACCATACTATCATTATCGGTCACGCCTCAGCCATGGACACTAAGAAAATCCGAGTCACGGTAGCCATCGAGAACCAGCCTTGCCACATGGAGGTCGACTCAGGATCATCCCTCTCAATGGTGTCTTGGAAGACACTCAAGCAACTCATCCCCACAATTCAATGCCAAGATCTCCGTTTCCAACGCCTCATCCTCAAGGACTACCAGGGGAATCGAATCCCTGTCATTGGGTCCTGCCGAGTCCGAGTCTCCTTCAAGAAGCACACAGCGTACTTACCTTTAACGGTCATTGATAGAGATAGGCCTAGCCTACTGGGCCTCCAATGGTTCGCGCCACTCGGCATTGAAGTGGCCGGCGTAAACCGAGTCGGTGACTGTGACTGGGAGGAAGACCTTACCTCTGAGTTCAGGGACGTCTTCACAGACAGTTTAGGCGAGTACAAGGGGACCCCGATCTCATTCAGCCTAGATCCGAAAATAGCTCCCTTTCACCTGAAGCCCCGTCGAGTTCCGTTTGCCTTAAAATTTAAAATCAACAAAAACTCGACAAACTGAAAGCTCAGGGGGTGTAGGAGCCCATCGATCACTCCCCGTGGGAAACCCCTATTGTAACACCCATTAAGCCAGACGGGTTAATCCGAATTTGTGGGGACTACGGGCCACTTTGAACCATGCTTTGCAGCAGAACGCGTATCCAGTTCCTGTGGTGCAGCACCTCCTCCATTCCCTGGGGGGCGGAAAAGTTTTCGCTAAATTAGATTTAGCTCAGGCATATCAGCAATTACCAGTAGATGAAAAAACGGCACAGGCTCAAACTACTGTGACGCACCGAGGTGCCTTTAAATGTACCCGGCTGCAATTTGGAGTGAGTGTAGCCCCGGGAATTTTTCAGAGCCTTATGAAAAGGTTACTACAAGGAATTAAGGGCGTGGTCCCATATTTTGACGATGTATTAATTGCAGCCCCTACAAAAAAAGTCTTACAAGACCGGTTAAAATTAGTCCGTAAAAAAATTCCAAGAGGCCGGTCTTAAGGTTAAAAAAAACAAATGTAAATTGTGTACTGACAGTGTTGAGTTCTTAGGGTACCTGATTGATAGTCAGGGCATTCACCCTACCGGAAGTAAATTAAAAGCAATCAAAACTCTCCCAGGCCACAAAACAAGGCCGACCTCCAGGCGTTCCTAGGCCTCATCAATTTTTATAATGTATTTTTACCGCACAAAGCAACTGTTGCTGAACCATTACACCAATTGTTAGATAAAAAAGCAAATTGGTTATGGGGTTACCGTGAAGAACAGGCGTTCTGAAATGTTAAAAAACTGCTCACTTCTGACTCTGTACTCATGCAGTATAATGAAACTTTGCCGTTAGTTATAATCTGTGATGCATCGCCTTTCGGGATGGGCACCATTTTGAGCCACGTACTGCCTAATGGGAACGAAGCTCCTGTTGCATATTTTTCAAAGACTCTTTCAAAAATGGAGCGGAACTATGGACAAATTGATAAAGAAGCCCTCGCAATTGTCTCAGCTGTGAAAAGATTTCATGAATACGTGTATGGCAGGGTTTTTACTATTGTGACTGACCACAAACCTTTGTTAGGGATAATAGCCAGAGATAAGCCGACTCCCTACATATTGTCCCCTAGGATGACCCGATGGTCAAAATTCTTAGCTGCTTATAACTATCGGCTGCAATATCGCCCGGGGAAAGCCATTCCCCATGCTGACGCATTGAGCCAAGCACCGCTTCCAGAGACTCTCGACGATCCAGCACCAATGGTAACCACGTTGCAAATCGAAGCACTCAACTCACCGCCACTGACCGCCCAAGATATTGCGAGAGAAACCAAATGCGACCACACCCTAGCACGAGTCCTAGGCTGGGTAGAACGCGGATGGCCATTAGACCAGTTATTAGATGACTTCACACCATTCAAGTCTCGACAGACCGAGCTCTTCTCCCAGAAAGGCTGTGTCATCTGGGGCGATAGAGTCTGTTAAGCCTGGGTTCCCCAACCAGGGTTAAGGAGACAAGCTAAACAGAATGTGCAGCGTTAGTCAGATAGGCATACAGATAAATGAGAGAGCTAAGTTTGTATGTTTTGTTAACATACAGTAAAAATAACAGATACGCTTGTGCTATCAAAAATATAGTTTATTCCATTTATAGCATAGTCAAAATAACAGTCCATAAGTCATGTATCATTTAGTCAGTCCATTCAGGGATATTCAGTTAGCAAAGTCCGTGCAGAATATCCTATGTCAGTTCACTTACAAATCAGTCCTTTGTCTCTCTCCCGTTCGAGCAATGCAGTCTTGAGTCCATGCAGTAATTAGGGATCATCAAAGCCAGAGAGAGAGCAAGCTATCGTCTTGCTTCTTTTAAAGTGCTTTCACAACCACTCCCCTAATTACATTCCCATATTTAAAGTTGCAGACACTTTAACTAATAAACTATGATAACATATTTATTATTTTACCTAAACCAGTTAGGGTAAACAATGTTATCCCTAACAGAGTCGTTGTCCCAGAAAGGCTCCGAAAAGCGTTACTGAGAACTTTGCACGATGGCCACCCTGACATCGTGTGAATGAAAGCCCTTGTGCGAAGCTACGCATGGTGGCCGGGCATTGATAATCAAATTGAACAGTGGGTTAAAGCTTGTCCCAAATGCCAAGATGTCAGCAATGCCCCACCAAAAGCCATGCCTACTGAATGGGAGACACCACGTGGACCCTGGTCCCGAATTCACTTGGACTTCACGGGGCCAACCAAAGGCCACACTTTCCTACTTACCGTCGACGCCTATTCGAATTGGCTCGAAATTCATCGCATGACGACTACGACCTCCGAGGTGGTTAACAAAATTTTAAACAGACTTTTTGCAACCCACAGTTTACCAGATGTCCTGGTATCCGATAACGGCCCACAATTTACTGTACTAGCGTTCGAGCAGTACCTCGCTGACCGCAGCATCCGCCATGCACTCACCTCGCCTGCGCACCCTGCGACCAATGGCCGAGCAGAATGCATGGTCCAATTTGTGAAGAAAACCTTGCAAAAGGTAGACTACGACAACATTGACGACAAGGTCAATCAAATCCTCTTTTTGCAACACATCACCCCACATAGCGTCACCAACAAAACTCCCGCTGAACTGCTGATAGGACAAAACTCTGCTCCCACCTTGACTGGTTACACCCGGCGTATGAACCAGAGAAACCACTAGATCCAGCGGCCGCTGTCGCACCTTCCGGGTTTACGCAAAAAACCTATCGGGCAACCCGTTATGGGTGGAAGCGACAGTAATACATGTAACCAGCCCCAGATCCTACCTTGTGCAATGCCTTGACAATAAAATTTGGAAACGGCATATCGACCAATTACGATCGCGCTTTCAGCAGCTAGTCCGCAAATCCCCTTTGACCAAACGGGGGAGGAGGTACAAAAGAAGATGAATTCCTAGGAAACCCGTTAGAAGGAAACGACGGTTTAATAGAAACTCAGGAAGCGGAGCCGGAGGGAGAAACGGTTGCACCTCAGGGAATTGCAGAGAATGTGGGCAACGACATAGAAGTGAACTCTGAACCAGAAACAGTCCCACTGCCAAACAACGATCTACCTCAGCGTGATTGCAGCCAGGCAATACAACGGAAATCAAAGAGACTAATAAAGCAACCGTCCTACCTAAAGGACTACGTAACTGCGCCCTGCAAATAAGAAGCCAGGGGGAAGGGGTGTTGTGTATGCAATAAGATTAATAAAGTGTGAGCTTGGAGTAAGTGCAGGGTTCTGGCCCTGCACTTCTTTTTTTTTTTTGTAAAAGTTTTATTGATTTTAACAACAGAAAAAAACATTTTTAGACATAAAACATGACATAAAAAAAATAAAAAATAAAAATAAAAAATTTAAACAATCTTCATAAATTTACAGTGTATCGGTTGGTTTACCACTCCCTTTTGTGCATCCATTTCATAGTCATCAGAATAATTATATTACATAATAACTCACATTATCAATCATCAATAAAATATCCTAATATCATTATTGAACAATCATTTGACTATAATTTTATTAATTCATACTTAAGCGAGATAACTATAATTAGGTTAAATTATTTTATGACAAATCATGAAATCATATCAAAACTATCATAATAAAATTTTCTTAAGAATTATCAAAACCAAGAAAAATTATATATTCATTATTTCCTAAATTTCTAAATATTCTATTATCATATTGTATTATCTAACCATTGATAAAAAAGATCCCAAACTTCGTTCCGGCGATACAGCTGCGATCTCAGGGCTCTGAGATCGCAGTCGATATTTTTGCCCCTGGTCGGTCCTAACAGACCTAAACCGTCCCGTAGAGACGGTGATCGTGAAGGGCATTGTTCCAGGATCCCAGAGATATCGCAAAATCTCTGGTTTGATCCGGAAGAAGCCCTTTTGCTGGCGGCGGAGAGGCAGCCTCCATAGCTGCTGAAGTTGGGACAGCTCCGGAAAGAAAGTGATTGGAGTGAAGTGTGTCGGCTGGGTGAGAAAAACTCTTTTGTGCTGTAAATTCGCTAAGGTTGGAAAGTTCATCCGATATAAAGAAGAAAGCTGTGAGATTTTTTTTTGACTGAAATTGTTTTGAGCGGCGTTGTTTAAAGTGATGTCAAATTGAGGCTTGGTTTTTTTTTTCTTTTCTTTGTACTTTTTGGGAAAGATTTTATTGTGACTTTGTAGGTAACCGGATTGAATTTTCTCTTATATATATTTTTATGCTCCCTTTGATTTTATGCTCCCTTTGATTTTTTAACTTTCTTTAGGATAGTGGCTCCCTTTGGCTATTTTTTCTTTTTTTTCTGTATATATTATTACTTTTTTCCGGAGGGCGGGGAGAAAGAGCATTAAGAAACTTTGTAACACTGCCAACTAGAGGCTTGAAAGTATCTTTATGTGAATTGGAGAGAATTGCAAAAAGACCTCATCTCAAGGACTTTTTAATGTGATAAGATAGAGGGAGAGCACAGCAAAATATTATTGCAGGTGCTTTCCTGGACTGTTATCAACAACACTTGAGGTTTGGCTTTGAAGCTGCTGGAGAAGAGAGTCATAACAAGAGCCTTGGATAAATAACAAAGTGCAGTGTGTTTTCTTATATATACCCCATTCGCTAGCCTTTTTCTAAATTTTAATTTTAGTAATATTTTTATTTTTGCCTTTTATTTTAAAGGGAAAGCCTCAGAGTTTTTTTTTTTCTTTTCTTTTTTATTTTTCTTTTCTTTTTTAATGGGACTTTTTTGCTTTTCATATTTATGTTTTTGGACTATTTTGTTGTTGAGGTTGTTTTTTTTTCTTTTTTTTGGATTATCGAGATTTTTTAATTGGATTAAGGTGTGAAGAATCTGAAGGAACTTTTTGTTTTTTGTTTTTCTTTTTTCTCTTTTTGCTTTTTCTTTTTTCCTTTTTCTTTTGCTCTTAATCAATATTATTATTTTTGGATTTGTTTGTTTTTTCCTTTCTATTTTTTCCTTTTTTATGGTGGACTATCTCGTAATTGGATTAGGGTCTAGAAGAACCTGAAGATCTTTCTTCTTCCTTTTTTTCTGTTTCTTCTTTGGTTTCGTGTTTTTTACTATTGGAGTTCTCCATTTTGGATTATAATTGGCTGCTCTACCAGTTGGATTAAAAGTTAAGAAGAACTTGAAGTTTTGGAAACATTGAAATGAGCAAGAAACCAATACCATCTGGCATTTCTGCTTCTACCTCTGCTTCCCCACCAGCTGGAGGACAACGTTTAATTCAGACAATGTTGAAGCAAGATAAGGAACAAGAAAAAATAACTTTACAGTTACAGATGATTATGCAAGGAATCCAAGAACTCAAGACAAAATCAGATATCATTGAACAAAGAACAGGAAATATTGAACAAAGAACAGAAAATATTGAACAAAGAATAGAAAATATTGAACAAAGAGCAGAAAATATTGAACAAAGAATAGAGAAGACTGATGAAAAAGTGGAAAATATTAAACAAATGATGGTTAAGTATGAGGAGAGATTCCAAAAAATTGAGGAAGAAGGAAAACAAAGAGAGAAGAAGATTGGAAATATTGACAGCAGATTAACAGCGGTTGAACAAGAAAAAGGTGGGATGTTGAGGTGGGAGATGGAAAGGTCAGAATTTTACCTCAGATTTCAAAATATAGAAGAGGAAAAAGGAGAAAATTTGGCAGCGGTAATGATAGAAATTTTGGCAGATGCTTTGGAAATTACAGAGGAAAAGATGATGGATGGAATAGATGAGATATATCGAGTCTATACAAGATATGCGATGAGAAATAAATTACCCAAGGAAGTCCATATTAGATTTACCAAAAAATCCATTAAAACGCAAATATTACAAGTAGCAAGAGAGAAAACACTGAAATACAAGGGTAAAGAGGTTGTGGTTTTAAAACAAATACCTAGAAGAGTGAGAGAGATGAGAAGAGAATATCGATTTCTGACCAAAATACTATTGGAAAACGAAGTGAATTATAGATGGCTGATTCCAGAAGGACTAGTGTTTGGGTGGCAAGAGCAGAGATATAGAATTGATTCAATTGAGAAAGCAGAACTTTTTCATGCAGAATTCTTTGGAGGAAGAAGAGAGGAAGCAGAGAAAGAGGCCTTATCAATTGAGTTTCAAGATGAACAACTGGAGACTGAAAAAGAGAAAGGAGCAGCAGGGGGACAGATGGATAATAAAGAACAGCGTGAAGTGAGATCCACGAGAGCTGTTAGACCTAAATATAAAGCATAATTATGGAGGAAAAAAAACTGATTACAATGAATATAAATGGACTTAATTCAGCTGTTAAAAGAAGAAAAACTTTTCATAAATTAGAGAAATTAAAATTTGATATAATTTGTTTACAAGAAGTTCACATTAAAAAACAACATGAACAATTGTTATTACAGCCAAAATTAGGGAAAATATTTACCTCTTTGACTCAATGTAAGAAAAGAGGTGTGGTTTTATACATTAAAGAGGCTATTCCAGCAAAATTGATTTACATGGATGAAGATGGAAGAGTATTAATGGTAGAAATAATGGACAATAATATAAAAATACTCTTGATTGCAATTTATGCTTCGAATGATAAACAAGAAGAGTTTTATAAAAAGCTACATATGAAAATAATTGGACTGGACTATGTTAATATAATTATGATGGGAGATTTTAATGGAATTGTGGACAATAAACTGGACTATATAGCAACAACAACAAAGCAAAATAGAAAGGCTCTCCCAAGGTCCTTCTTTAAAATGACAGATGAATTAACTTTAAAAGATATTTGGAGAGAAAGAAATGTTAAAGCTAAACAATATACTTTTTATTCAAATAGACATTTATCATGGTCCAGATTAGATATGATTTGGATCTCAACAGAACTAATATCTAATATTAAAGAAACAAATATTGAAACAAGTACCTGGGCAGATCATAGCCCAATGACAATTAAATGGAAGGGACAAAAAAAAAGATCGAGATGGACATTAAATAATACTATTTTAAAGGAGAAAGATTTTACACAATGGATGGAGAAGGAATTGGCTTTTTTCTTCAGAGAAAATAAAAAAGAAGATACTTCAACCCAAAATGTGTGGGACACAATGAAGGCATACGCTAGAGGTTTGATAATAGATTATACAAGAAAAAAGAATATTTGGAAAAGGCAAGCTTCTAAGGCCTTGGAAGATGAGTATAAAATTCTTGAAAAAGAATTACAGAAAATGCCACAGAAAAAGGATATTAAATTGAAGCTGGATGTAATCAAACATAAAACGGAATTAATAGAGAAAGAAGAACTGGCACAGAAAATTAGAAACTCCAAACAGAATTATTTTGAAGATGCAAATAAACCAGGTAGATGGCTAGCATATAAATTGAGAAAAGAGAAGGAATCAAGAAAAATATTGAAGTTAATAGATGAACAAGGCCAAGTTTGTTATGGGAATAAGGAGAAAAAAGAAATTATTCGAGATTTTTATGGACAATTATATAAACAGGAAAATATTGATGAAGAAAAAGTTAAACAGTATTTACAGGAAGCTAATTTACCAAAGATACCTAAAGAGACTGAAGAAATGCTAGAAAGCAATATAACAATGATGGAACTAAATGAAGCATTTAAGAGACAAAATAATGGGAAAGCTCCGGGTCCAGATGGGCTTCCAGTAGAATTTTATAAAACATTTCAAGAATTATTGAGCATCCCATTGTTAGAAGTTATGAATGAAGTTATGATAAAAAAGATGATACCCAAAACATGGTCAGAGGCTTATATTACACTTATACCAAAGGAAGAGACTGACCCATTGCAAATTAAGAATTATAGACCTATTTCTTTATTGAATGCAGACTATAAAATCTTTGCTTCAATCTTAGCAGAAAGACTTAAAAAATATTTAAATAATTTCATTCACTCAGATCAAAATGGATTTCTGCCAAAGAGACATATTAGAGACAATATGAGAGTAATCTTGGACACTTTGGAATACTATGAGGCTCATCCTGAAAAGCAAATGGCTTTGATATTCCTAGATGCTCAAAAAGAATTTGATAACGTGAACTGGAGATTTATGTTATTATTATTGGAGCAGATGGGTTTCGCTAAAAAATTTATTCAAGCAATAGAAGCTATATATAACAAACAGACAGCAAGGGTAATGATGGAGGGAGAACTTACAGATTTTATTAATATAAGGAAAGGCACAAGACAAGGATGCCCCCTATCTCCTTTACTATTTGTGTTGACCTTGGAAGTGTTGAATAGAAATATTAGGGATGATAAAAGCATAAAAGGAATGAAAATTAAGAAGGAAGAATTTAAGCTACAAGCTTTTGCTGATGACTTAGCTTTTATTTTGGAATATCCGCTAGAAACAGCTCCAAAGTTACTGGAAAGGATAGAGGCATATGGAGAGGTGGCTGGTTTGAAAATAAATAAAGACAAAACAAAGATTTTGACAAAGAATATGCTATTGAGACAGAGAGAAGAATTGGCAGATCTTTTGAAAATTCAAGTTACAAATAAGGTTAAGTATCTGGGGATATATTTGACAACAAGATGTAGCACATTAAAGGAGAATAATTATATTAAACTTAAACAACAGATAACTACAGATTTGAAGAAGTGGGAAAACTTGCAATTGTCATTAATAGGGAGAATTTCAACAATTAAGATGAATATCTTACCTAGAATTTTATTTTTGTTTCAAACAATACCAATTAGGCTTGGAAAAGAATATTTTGAAGATTTAAATAAAATTATGTTGAAGTTTATATGGCAAGGTAAAAAAGCGAGAATAAAGCTAAAGCTTTTGCAAGATGCTAGAATTAGAGGAGGTTTTGGTCTGCCTAATTGGGAATTGTATTATCAAGCTGCAAGTTTGATGTGGGTCAAAGAATGGATAACATTAAGGAAACATAGGTTGTTGACATTAGAAGGGCATGACTTGCTGTTGGGTTGGCATGCTTTTTTATGGTATAAGGGAACTAAAACACAGGGTTATTTTAGAAGACATTATGTACGGGAGTCTTTGTGGTTAAATTGGGAGAAGATAAAAAGACAATGCTATTTGAAAATTCCAGTTTGGTTATCGACCATTGAAGCATTTTCCTATCCTATAATCTACAAGAAGGAACAAACAGTTAGATATGGGGAACTTTTGGATGAAAAGGGTGAACTTAAATCGATCCAAAACTTAGAGGAACAAGGTATAAAGATGAATTGGTTTTCATATGCACAAATACACTCAAGGTATGATGAAGATTCTAAAACAGAGGGATTTTATGATAAACAGACTGATTTAGATAAGATCTTGATGGGTACTGATGAGAAGGTGATTAAAAAACTATATGGTTATTTACTGGGAATGAAATTAGAGGAAGAACAAGTCAAAGAAACTATGATTGTTTGGGGGAAGAATTTTGGATATGGGATTGATTTAGAGAAATGGCAGAAATTGTGGTCTCAAAATTATAAAATGACAATGTCAACAGCATATAAAGAAAACTTGTATAAGATGTTTTACAGGTGGCATTTTCCTCCGACAAGAATAGCAAGAATGTTTAAGAACAAATCTGAAAAATGCTGGAAATGTCATCAGATACCCGGCTCGTATTACCATATGTGGTGGACTTGTGAGGATGCTAGAAAATATTGGACTATAATTCGCATGTGGTTAGAAAAAATGACAAAGAAACATATAGATTTGAAACCAGAGATCTTCTTATTGGGAATTTTACCTGATATATATAGTAAAGATTTGAAATACCTGATTGTAAATGTATTAACAGCGGCCAGGATTGTATTTGCTAAAAATTGGAAGAATGAGAAAATACCATTACAGGAAGAAATTATTAAGAAAATATTGGAATGTGCTGAGATGAGTAGATTGACATTTGAAATTAGAGAGCAAGAGGATAAACAATTTTACGAAATTTGGGATCTTTTTTATAAATGGCTAGATGATAAAATACGATAATAGAATATTTAGAATGCTAGATAATAAGGAATATCTTTATTTTGCTATTATTTTGCTATTTGATATTATATTTATAAAGGATTTTTTAGGATTGATTTGATATGACTAGATGATTTGTTATAGAGTAAACTGGTTTAAAGTATTGTTAGCTCATTAAGCATGAATGATTAAAAATATAGTCAAAAACTTCTTTTTTTAGTGATATTAGGATATATAAGTTTGGATTGACAATATGAGTTGTTATGTGATGTAATTGTAATTTGAGACTACAGAATGAATGCACAAAAATGATGAACCAACTGACACACTGGATGTACATATAAGACTTGATGTTTTTATGTTTTGTTTGTTTTGTTTGTTTGTAGAAAATTAATAAAAACTTTTTTCAAAAAAAAAAAAAAAGATCCCAAACTTCATAAAATTGTTTATCTTCTTGTTCTCTAATTTCAAATGTCAATCTACTCATTTCAGCACATTCCAATATTTTCTTAATAATTTCTTCCTCTATTGGTATTTTCTCACTCTTCCAATGTTTCGCAAATACAATCCTAGCTGCTGTTAATACATTTACAATCAAATATTTTAAATCTTTATTATATATATCAGGTACGATTCCCAATAAAAAAATCTCTGGTTTCAAATCTATGTGTTTCTTTATCATTTTTTCCAGCCATATGCGAATTCTAGTCCAATATTTCCTGGCCTCCTCACAAGTCCACCACATATGGTAATATGAGCCAGGTATCTGATGACATTTCCAGCACTTTTCAGATTTATTCTTGAACATTCTTTCTATTCTTGTCGGGGGAAAGTGCCACCTGTAAAACATCTTATACAAATTTTCTTTATACGCTGTTGACATTGTCATTTTATAATTTTGTGACCAAAGTTTTTGCCATTTCTCTAAATACTATTCTAAAGGAAAAAGATTTTACACAATGGATGGAAAAAGAATTGGCCTTCTTCTTCAATTAAAACAAAAAAGAAGATACTTCAATACAGAATGTTTGGGATACAATGAAGGCATATGCAAGAGGATTAATAATTGACTATATAAAGAAAAAGAACATTAGGAAGAGGCAAATGATTAAAGCTCTAGAAGATGACCATAAAAAACTGGAAAAAGAATTACAGAAGATGCCACAGAAAAAAGATATCAAACTTAAAATGGACATAATTAAACATAAAATGGATCAAGCAGAGAAAGAAGAATTGGCACAAAAAATTAGAAGTGCTAAACAGAACTATTTTGAAGATGCAAATAGGCCAGGTAGATGGTTAGCATATAAGCTGAGAAAAGAGAAAGAATCAAGGAAAATATCACAGTTAATAGATGATCATGGTCAAATTTGTTATGGTAATAAGGAGAAAAAGGCAATCATTCGAGATTTTTATGGACAATTATATAAACAAGAGGATCTTGATGAGGAAAAAATTAAACAGTATTTACAAAATGCTAACCTACCTAAGATACCTGATGAAACTCGGAAAATGTTAGAAAGTGCTATAACAATGATGGAATTAACCGAAGCACTCAACAGACAGAACAATGGAAAAGCACCAGGACCAGATGGTTTCCCGGCAGAATTTTATAAAACACTACAAGAATCATTGAGCATTCCACTGTTAGAAGTTATGAATGAAGTTATGATAAATAAGAAAATACCTGAAACATGGTCAGAAGCTTATATTACACTTATTCCAAAAGAAGGGGTTGACCCATTACAAATTAAGAATTATAGACCTATTTCTTTATTGAATGCAGACTATAAAATCTTTGCTTCAATCTTGGCAGAAAGGCTTAAAAAATACCTAAATAACTTTATTCACTCTGATCAGAATGGATTTTTACCAAAGAGACAGATTAAAGACAATATGAGGGTAATCCTGGACACATTGGAATATTATGAGGCGCACTCGGAAAAACAAATGGCTTTGATATTCTTAGATGCCCAAAAGGCATTTGATAATGTGAACTGGAGATTTATGTTATTACTATTGGAACAGATGGGCTTTGCTAGAAAATTTATCCAAGCAATAGAAGCCGTATATTATAAGCAAACGGCAAAAGTAATGATAGATGGAGAATTCACAGATTCTATTAATATTAAAAAAGGTACAAGAAAAGGATGCCCATTATCTCCTTTGTTATTTGTATTGACCTTGGAAGTCTTAAATAGAAATATTAGAGAGGATATAAACATAAAAGGAATGAAAGTCAAAAAGGAGGAATTCAAATGACAAGCCTTTGCGGATGATTTGGTCTTTATTTTGGAAGACCCTTTAGAGACAGCTTTAAAACTATTGGAAAAGATAGAGACGTATGGTGAGATGGCTGGTTTAAAAATAAATAAAGACAAAACAAAGATTTTGACAAAGAACATGTTATTAAGGCAAAGAGAAGAGCTGGCAGATTTATTGAAAATTCAAGTTACGAATAAAGTTAAATATTTGGGGATATATTTGACGTTAAGTGTGCTGCCCTGAAAGAGAATAACTATATTAAACTTAAACAGCAGATAGCATCCGACCTGAAAAAATGGGAAAACCTACAATTGTCATTGATAGGTAGAATTTCAACAATCAGGATGAATACTTTACCCAGAATTTTATATTTGTTTCAAACAATACCAATTAGGTTAAGTAAGGATTACTTCGAAGAACTAAATAAAATTGTGTTGAAGTATATATGGCAAGGTAAGAAAGCGAGAATAAAATTAAAACTTTTACAGGATGCTAGAATTAGAGGAGGATTTGGCCTTCCTAATTGGGAGTTGTATTATCAAGCTGCAAACTTAAGGTGGGTTAAAGAATGGATAACGTTAAGAAAGCCTAGATTGTTGACATTAGAAGGTCATGATTTATTATTGGGTTGGCATGCTTTTTAATGGTATAAGGGAACTAAATTACAGGGTTATTTCAGAAGGCATTATATACGGGAATCGTTATGGTTGAATTGGGAGAAAATTAAGAAACAATGTTATTTGAAAATTCCAGTTTGGTTATCAACTATTGAAGCTTTTTCGTATCCTATAACTTATAAGAAGGAACAAACAGTGAGATATGAGGAAATATTGGATGAAAAGGGTGAATTTAAAACGATGCAAAATTTAGAAGAACAAAGTATAAAGATGAATTGGTTTTCATATGCGCAAATACATGCAAGGTATCTTAAAGATTCTAAAATAGAAGGATTTTATGATAAATTGACTGACTTAGACAGGATTTTGACAGGTACTGATGAAAAAGTGATTAAAAAATTCAATAGTTATTTGTTGGAAATTAAATTAGAGGAAGAACAAGTTAAAGAAACAATGATTGCTTGGGGGAAGAATTTTGGATATGGGATAGATTTAGAGAAATGGCCCTGCACTTCTGATTGGCTGTTAAGCGGCCAGACCGGATTGGCCCGTTCCGGGGAATCCAATTGGCCCTTAACAGAGAGTTCCTATTGGTTCTAAGAGCTAGTGTTCCTAGCTCGGTATTGGTTAAAAGTTACAAGGTTTGCCTATACAAGGCGGGTTTTAACTGCTATTAATTGAATCAGTCACCATGTAAATAAAGAGCTGAAGTTCACCGTTCAGAGACTTGTTTCCATTCTCTTTCGCCCATGCTCCAAACTGAACACATCCTTCACTCAGAGAATTCACCACAGGAAACAGGAATTCATGGATAAACCTCCTAAGCCCAGGAAAGAGCACACAGATGATGCACAAGTAGAATCTGTTTAAAGATTCCTCTAGACAAGGCACATCTGTTGTGGTTCGCCAGCAACCAGTGCAGATGGCAGTGGAATCAGACAGTGGGGAAGAACAGGGACCAGTCAGGGAGTCTGGAGAGGAGTTGGACGAGGGTCCTGCATCCAATGCAAGGATGGGGTCAGGACCATCTGGAATGGGGTGCTGCCTTCGGAGCCTCTGGAGTCTGGCAGTAGCGAGGCAGAGGACCAGGGAAGCCTGTTCCCAGTGCACATGTGGCACAGAGCTGCTAGAAGACAAAAGCAGCTGATGCAGAAGGGGCGACGCAAGAGTAAGGCTTGGAGGTGATTGCCTTTCCCATAAGTATTATGGATTAAAACATCGCAACGGTACAACCCTAAACAGCTTCGTCTTACTGCAGGCTTGTAATCCTGAAATTCTCATTGGCCTGTGAATAGCCAGTTGTGATTGGTCAGGTTTGGCCAATCTGATTGGCTGTTAACAGGAACCCCTGTTTGGACGCTTGTGAAAGCGATAGACTCTGTTCATTGGTTGTTTAACGGCAGCAAGCTCTATAAAAGAGCTACTGCTGCCCAGGTTTTTTGCTCCGTTCTTTCTTGTTAAATAAAGAGTTGAAGTCACCGTCTGATGTCTCGTCTCTATTCTTTGCGCCCATGCCCAGGACTTAACACTGGCGATGAGGATGGGATTCGGAGACGATAGAGCTGACTAGAACATATTGGACAAAGACAGAGCATGTGGCAAAAGAGTGCACGCAACAGACGGCAAGATGACTAGCGGCGCCATACCACCCGCTCCATTCGACCCAGCAACCGAAGACTGGGACTCATATGTAGACCACTTCCAGATGTTCCTGGAGACCAACAATTTAAAATGTGCTATGTCTGGCAAGAAACCAGCGGTGTTCCTGACTCATTGTAGCCCCGCCATTTTCAAAATGGCTAAAGCATTAGCAAAAACGGCGGAAGTGAAGACCATGGATTGGGACACCCTCGCTCCAATCCTCAGGGCCCATTATGCACCCACAGTACCTACACTGATACGAAGACACGAATTTTACCAGAGGGACCAACGGAAGGACAAGAGCATTGGCAATTTCGTAGCTGACCTCCGGAACTTAGGAGGCCTTTGTGGTTTTGCAAACTTAGAGGAAGCGCTAAGAGACCGAATAGTTCTGGGATTAAATGCACCGCACGTGCAGGGTAAGCTGATGGCGAAAGGCGACATCAGCCTTACAGATATCATCGCCGATGCTACTGCCGCAGAAGCAACCAGGAAGTCAGCCACTCGAATGCGCCGAGCAAATGCACCGCTTCGCCAACTCGCTGACAAAGTCCCACTCGCCACTGAGAAGCATGCTACCACTACCCACCACGAAGACCTCGAGTCATCCTCAGACAGTGATGAAGAGGAGGTCAACCGGCTCCACTCGGAACGAGATCAAAGGAACCAGCGATGTCTGCGCCAGTGTGTGGGTTGCGGGGCAAACCTCCCGCGATCGGACTGCAAATTCTTCGATGCACTCTGCCATAACTGCAGGAAAAAAGGCCATATCACGAAGGTCTGCAGAACAGACGAGAGTCCAGTCCCAACCAAAAGGAGAACAACCTCCGTCGGGAGATAGGCAAATCTCCTGAGAACCGGGACCGTCTGATCCACCAATGGAACAAACACTATTACTACAGAAACCAAGCACCTGCCTTTTCAACGAGATGAGAAGAAGCCCACCAAACCATTATCATCGGCCACGCTTCATCGTTCGATGCAAGGAAGATACACATGAAGGTTACTATTGAGAATCGACCATGTGTGATGGAAGTCGATTTGGGATCATCCCTGTCGATGGTATCCTGGAAAACCCTCAAACAACTGATCCCTGCCATTTCCTGCCAGGACCTCAGCACGCAGCGAATCATCCTGAAAGATTATCAGGGAAACAGAATCCCAGTTGTCGGTTCCAGCAACGTCCAAGTATCATTCAAGGACCGCACAGCAACGCTTCCCCTGACTGTCATCGATTGTGACCGACCCAGCTTGTTAGGGTTACAGTGGTTCACCCCACTTGGAATTGAACTAGCTGGCATACACCATACCAGAAATGAAGACTGGGAAGAGACTCTCATCCAGGAATTCCAGGACGTGTTCACAGGAACATTAGGCAAGTACAAGGGGACCCCTATATCGTTTAATCTCAGCCCCGATGTAGCTCCCATTAGACTTAAGCCCCGTCGAGTACCTTTTGCCTTGAAACCTAAAATCGACGAGCAGCTAGATAAACTGATAGCCAAGGGCATATTGGAACCGATTGACCACGCCTGTTGGGAAACCCCTCTAGTAACGTCCATGAAGCCAGATGGTTCGTTAAGAATTTGCGGGAACTATCGGGCCACCCTAAATCATGCTCTTCAACAGAACGCTTATCCAGTACTGGTGGTTCAACACCTTCTTCATTCCCTGGGTGGCAGAAAAATATTTGCAAAATTGGACTTAGCTCAGGCATACCAGCAACTCCCTGTGGACGCAGCAACTGCAGAAGCCCAGACAATAGTTACACATAGAGGTGCTTTTAAGTGCAATAGACTCCAATTTGGAGTAAGCGTGGCGCCGGGCATTTTCCAAAGTTTAATGGAGAGACTATTACAAGGCATAAAAGGCATCATGCCTTATTTTGACGACGTCCTAATAGCTGCCCCCACTAAAGAATTATTAGTACAATGACTCAGAAAAGTCCTGCAGAAATTCAAAGAAGCAGGTCTTAAGGTAAAATGAGACAAGTGTCAACTTTGTACGGAGAGAGTGGAGTTCCTGGGATACCTTCTCGACAGACAGGGAATCCACCCCACTGAAAAAAAACTAATCGCAATCAAAAAAGCCCCGAGACCTAGGAATAAGACAGACCTTCAAGCCTTCCTGGGACTCATTAACTTTTATAACATTTTCTTGCCCCAGAAGGCAACCGTAGCCGAACCCCTACATAGACTTCTCGATAAAAAGGCTCCTTGGTTTGGGGACGGCGTGAAGAGAAAGCGTTCAAAGAGATAAAAGACCTTTTAACCTCCGATGCCATATTAATGCAATACAATGAGACTCTCCCTTTGACGGTTACCTGTGATGCCTCACCATTTGGAGTAGGAGCCATTGCATTCTTTTCGAGAACTTTGTCTAAAACTGAAAGGAACTATAGTCAACTTGATAAAGAGGCCCTCGCTATTGTATCCGCCATTAAACGCTTCCATGAATATGTATATGGGAGACCCTTTACCATACTTACAGACCAGAAGCCGCTACTTGGGATTTCGGCGGGAAACAAACAAACTCCCCATATATTATCACCAAAAATGACACATTGGTCAGAATTTTTAGCCGCCACATAGACCAACTCCAGAACCTCCAGCTGGGGAGGGAAGGAACATTGAGGAGGATGAAGAAGAAATCAAAACCCAACAGCCCAGGGGATACTCATCATCCGAGGGAGAACCGAACCAGGGAGCAGCTTCACCACGTGACAGCACCGCGATGGAGGCGGATCCAGGGAACCCAGAAGGCAGCGCTGATGAGGGCAACCCAGAACCACAGTCTTCACTATCTAGCCCAGCGGACAGCCCACTGGAGCCAGAGCCAGAGCCAGAGCCAGAACAGAACCCGGTGGAACAGCGCAGGTCGAGCAGACAGGTGAAGCGGCCTGCCTATTTGCGAGAATACATCACCCCACCCCTCAGATGGAACCAAGGGGGGAGGGGTGTTATGGATTAAAGCATCGCAGCGGTACAACCCTAAACAGCTTCGTCTTACAGCAGGCTTGTAATCCTGAAATTCTCATTGCCCCTTAACATCAAGCTGAAGCCAAGAGTCTAGGAGGATCCCCAAATTTTGCATTATTTCCATCCAGGAGAATATTATCCCATCCACAATGAGAGATGGCTTATCGCTAGACCATGCAGGACCAAAAGCAGAAGGCCACTCCAACTGATCAAATTCCAAATGTGGACTTAGCCCAAACATTTCAGGCCCTCTGGAAACCTTTCAAGAGGTCAAGGATCACCCAGTAAGAGGGACCCTGTTCACTGGTTGCATCTTGTGTACATAATCTTACATTCTTGCTTTTTAAAAAAGTTTCCTTACTGTAATCTAGTTCTGGAACATGTTTCATTCTTTGCTTTATGGTATGTTGCCAAAAAATACTTGTGAGATGGGTAGCAGTAAAAAAAATGGAAAATAAATAAATAATTTTTTTTACATAAACAAAAAGAACATTAATTCCTTATGGAATTGAGGAAGATTATCAAGTTTTTATCCATCTTTGCAAAGTAGTTTCTGGAAGTGAGAAGGTAAAGCAATCTATTTCCACTGTAGATTTAATAACAATTTTAAATATGGAATGATTTCCACATTGTCAGGGGTCTTCAAACTTGACAGCTTTAAGACTTGTGGACTTCAACTCCCAGAATTCCTCCTCCAGTCCTGTTAGCTCAGGAATTCTGGGAGTTGAAGTCCACAGGTGGATGAAAATAGGCTTTTTTCCAGTGTCACCCACCTTCCTGAGTGGAGATGGTCCCTTCTGGACAAGGAACACAGTCATAGCAGCAAACTGGCTCCCCTTCTCGAATCTGCTTGAAAAATCCAGGATGACAATTTTCCACACATTGGGATTGAGGCAGAGACTAAACAAAATGCAAAAAAAATAACAAATGCCAAAGAAAATGTATTATAACTCAACATCCAAGGAAAATGCATGGAGACATGAACATTAGCTAAATAGTTTTTGGGCTTCACTTCGGTAAATATGAAATCTCTAATTCCAAACTGTTGTAGGAAATACAAATACAAGGCAGATTGTTTGGTTCTTGCTTTTTACTTCTGGCCTATCAGATTTCAATAATGCACTTTTCTTCTTAATAAAGTCTTGAGGGATGAAACTGAGGAAACATTTAAGCATTTAGTGACAATCTTTGGGGTTAGATAAAGATAATCAGAGCTGGAAGGGGCTTTGTAGGACATCTAGTCCAACCCCCCACTCACCCAAGCGGGAGACCCTACACCATTTCTGACAGATGGGAGTCCAATCTCTTTTTGAAAGTCTCAAGTGATGAAGCTCCCACAACTTCTGAAGGCAAAGCTGTTGCATGGGTTCATTGTTCTCAATAAGTTTCTCCTTATTTCCAGGTTGAATCTCTCCTTGTTCAGTTTCCATCTGTTATTCTTCATCTGGCCTACAGGCGATTTAGAAAATAGCTTGACCCCTTCCTCTCTGTGGCTACCCCTCAAATATTGGAAGGCTGCCATCACATCTCCCCTGGTCCTTCTCTTCACTAGACTAGCCAGGCTCAGCTCCTATAACCGTTCTTCATATGTTTTAGACTCCAGTCCCCTAATCATCCTAGTTGCTCTTCTGTGAACTCTTCCTGGAGTCTCAACTTCTTTTTTATAATGTGGTGACCAAAACTGGATGCAGGTGACCAAAACTGGATGGGTCCTCCAGATCTGGGCTGCTTAAAACCATAAGAAAATATAAACCTGCCCTTTACATGACACTGCATCCAACCAGGACAAGGTGAATCCTAATTCCAAAGTTATTGGCCTACGGGACTTCTATCCAGGCTTGATTCAGTTTAATTCACTGGTGGGCTACTGCCGGTTTGGTGATGATCAGCTGGCCCTTCCCATCCACCTCCGCCCTATCCTATCCTATATTTCCATCTTTTTTCATCTCAGCTGATTTGCGCGGCACAGTGGATTATGCATGCCTCAGCTGTTCTACCTACCTGGGCTGCCCTGTAGAGATTCAAATTGGTGTTTTTAAATTCTGCGTGCGCACACAAAGTGCACGCTCCTGGAATCAGTTATTAAACTAGTTGCAGCCCACCACTGTATGCAGTCCAAGCATGAACTGGGGAACTGCTCAATTAGATTGCTTTCTTTTTTTGTTAATTGTGGGCAAGGATGGATTGTGGCTATCAGAATCACAGTCTTCAGCATTTGATGGCTCTCTCACCTGTTTTATCGAGGTACCAGATTGCAAATTGGATTTTTTTTAAAAAAACCTCGATCTGTGTCCTAAAGAATTGTCACCCAGCATTCCATGTTTGACTTTGGTCAATATTACTGAAGCCTTCCAAGCAGTCCTAAGAGTTTTATACTCCCATATTCAGTGCTCACCCATTCATCTTGATTCATCTATTCTATTCTATTCTATTGAGGTGGGTCCTAAGGCATTGGAAAACAGAAAAAACAGCAATAATTCACCCACCTTATTGAGCAGCTTCAGCTTTGACAGGGTATCTTTGTTGATAATAAGTCTTTCTCTTTCAAAATTCCCCAGAATCTCTTCCATGGGTTCTTTCTTGGGATGAACCACCCAGGTTATGATGCCCAGATCTGCTGCTATCTCCCCATTTTGGTCCAAGTACAGTTTCTTCTGGGAAATATTGCAAAATTTGTTCTTGTTCAGAAAGGGATGAAACCAGAATGGAACATGCATGAATTTTAAAAGCAGAAAATTTGGTTTCTTATCTAACCGCATGGTCTTCTCACATTCAAGTCATTCTTCTACAGTTGTCTAATTTGCAAATATCCTTAATTGGGAGAAGTGATGCCCCTATCTTCAAAAGAAAAAACAAAAAGTTCAGCAAAATATGTCAATCATACAGTATATTGACAAAATATGTATGGACAGAATTAAGTCTTGATATAATTTGTCAATTATAAGGAACATTTTGCAGCAAGTCACCAATAAATTGAACAAAGAAATAATAAAGGAATTCATAATTTCCCTGAAGACAACATGGTGAATACCAAAAAGTATGGATTTGTCAAAATGAAAGCTACTAAACTAATGTTCTACCAGGTAGACCAAACAGAAAACACAACTTTCCAGGTAGACCAGACTATATATTCTATATATAAGTACACTTCCTGAATAGATTGTGGGGATGCTGGTGATATAATTTGATATCAGCAAAGTATTGGCATAGTATTTCATGCTGTCATAAACAAGATTTTAATTAAGTGTGATTTGGATGATGTGATAATTAAATGGATGAAAACTGTCTTAAAATTACCCAAAATAAAGTATCCCAAAATTTGGGACAACCATGACCTGGATGACTGAGAATCTCCACAGACATGTCTTAAAATTATGTTATTATAATTTTCAATGTTTCTCAGAAAAGTGGGTAGATTTGAATAAGGTTTAGTTCTCGGTCATCTATTCTTTTATATTGTCATTCATAGAAATATTCCCAAATCATGATTTTGTGTTGCAAAATTTATACCAATTTGTGTCAGGCACAAAAGATCATGTCCTTAAGCAAAAGTCCAATTAAACTGATTTATTGCTGATCATGCCTGTGCACAGGAACCTCTTCAACCAACACTTAGCATTTGCTTGGAGCTACATAAGTGTTAAAAGAATTCAAGAGGGGGTTGAACCTAGTTTTCTTGTGACCACGTAGGAATCTAGGCTTATCCCTCTTTTAATTCCACCTCAAAGTTCTTCTTAGTAGTAACAAGGTTACCTAACATGATTGATTGCTGGCTTACTGAATTGCTTGCTGACGATGATGGATTGTTAACTGCGTGTTCCCTGCTGCTGAAGGAAGAAAGGAGGTTTGACTTCTTTATATCTCAACTGCGAGGAGATTTATTACTGGACTGATATTTGTAAGTTTACTGACCTTTTCTTCGACACTGGAATTTGCAACTGAATAATCCCCGGACGGACTGAACTAGTGAATGATATATGGACTGTTTGACTATGCTAAAACTCTTACTGGAATAAACTATTTAACCAGCAGAGTGTATCTGTTTTACTGAGTGTAAGCTACAAAAACCTTTTTCTCACATATTTGCCTGACTTCCTGACTGCCGTGCAGATTTCTGCTAGGGTGTATCCCTAACAGTTCTGCTACTCTTTCTCCTAGAAATTGTTCAACTTCCTTGAATCCAATAAAGAGATTAAAGAGATTTGCCATGACAGCAAAAGCAGAAGAGCCATGTTGGTTCACGGAAGGAGAAAATCAGGAGTATCATCGCCGACTCCAACTAATACAATCTCTTGATCAGAAAAGGGATGATATAACATGTGTCAGGCATCCAGAAAGTATCCATGATATCAATCATTCCGAGATGTTATCTCTTCAATTGATTTATTAGAAACAGATCTGGCATGTCAAAAGCAATTTCCCAAGTGAAAGTATTTTCACGCGTTACCTTCTCTCCTCCCTTCTCTCCTCCCACTTCTACACTTCATAAATCACGACAACCAATTAACTGCAACTGGAAATTCTTAATATGACATACAGAATAACCTTGAACTTTTCAACTCCGCTAACTCTCTTTAAAAAATGTGGCAGCTGAATTTCAAAGCTGACAGGCGTCCCCCCTTGAAAACTCCTCCTCCTAAAAGAAAGGAAAAAAACCACATATAGGGGTAAATACTGTTAGGGATACACCCTAGCAGAATCTGCACGGCAGGCAGGCAGGCAAATATGTGAGAAAAAGGTTTTGTAGCTTACACTCAGTAAAAACAGATACACTGTGTTAGTTAAATAGTTTATTCCAGTAAGAGTTTTAGCATAGTCAAACAGTCCATATATCATTCACTAGTTCAGTCCGTCCAGGGATTATTCAGTTGCAAATTCCAGTGTCGAAAAAGAGGTCAGTAAACTTACAAATATCAGTCCAGTAATAAATCTCCTCGCAGTTGAGATATAAAGAAGTCAAACCTCCTTTCTTCCTTCAGCAACAGCAGCAGCAGGGAACACGCAGTTAACAAACCATCAATCCATCATCGTCATCAAGCAATTCAGTAAGCCAGCAATCAATCAAGTTCTCTTGCTCCCTTTTTTACAGCTGCACCCAAAATTACATGCTTTGCAGTTAAAGTGATACACACTTAAACTCACTATCATAGTTTATATATATTATTTTACCCAAACTACGCTAGGTAACCTTGTTATTCCTAACGAATACATTGTCCTTAAGCCCCTCTCCCCCCTTCACGAGGACCTTCGGTTTGTGGGGAAAATCCTCACAGAATTGGGTAACCAATTGATCAGCATGGACATCCCAACTTTTTATCCAACTAGCATCTGAAAGGGGGTATCCTTTTCATAAGACCAAATATTGCAATCGGCGATGGTATAATCTAGAATCAAGATTTTTTTGAATCTCATAATGTGTTTCCCCATGTAGTGTTAACAGTTTAGGATGAGTGAGTGGCGGTGGTCTTATCATCGATGTAGTAGCTGGTTTTACTAAACTACAAATGGAATACTGGATGAATTTTCCCTAACATTTGAGGAAGACTTCATTGGACAGTGACTGGATTGATTATCTTTGAAACTGGGAACGGACCCAAGAATTTTGGACCCAGCTTCTTACTGGGCAGTTTCAACCTAAGATACTTGGTTGACAAATATACTTTGTCCCCTACTTTAAAAGGTGGTTGAAGGGATCTATGTTTATCCACCTGTTTTTTATAATTTTTTGCAGTTTCGGTCAAAGTTTTTTTGTATCTTCCCACTCTTTCTTTAATGAGTTCATCCATTCTGTTAGGGACATGGATGAGGGAGGTTGTCTAGGTAACTCTGGTATTGGGACAAAATCCATTCCAGTGCTGGTTTGGAATGGAGTCAATCCCGTGCTGCTATATACTGCATTATTGTAAGCAACCTCTGCAAAAGGTAATAACTCAACCCAATATTCTTGTTGATAATTTACATACCATCTAATGTATTGTTCAATCATGGCGTTAGCCCTCTCTGCTGCTCCATTACAAGCAGGATGGAAAGCTGAGGATAACCCTTGAGAGGAACCAATGGATTTCAGAAATTCCCTCCAAAATTTTGCAGTAAATTGTACCCCTCTGTCTGATTTTATTCTACGAGGCACTCCATGTAGTCTATAGATATGTTTTACTAACAGCTTTGCAAGTTTTTTCACAAATGGAAGTCCTGTACAGGGAATAAAATGGGCCTGTTTAGAGAATAAGTCAATTATAGTCCAAATGATCATATTCCCTTCACTCTTAGGTAATTCAACAATCAAGACCATTATGATTTCTTCCCAAAGTTGGGTTGGTTCAGGAACTTGTTGCAGGAGGCCAGGGGTTTTTCCAGTTCTGTGTTTCATTGTGGCACAAATTGAACAACTTTTAACATAGTCCTTGACATCAGGCTTCATTTTTGGCATCAGAACTGTCTTCTCAGTAAATGTAGGGTTTTTAGGAATCCAAAGTGGCCTCCCATCTGGGAGTTGTGGCTACATTTTAGTACCAGTAGTCTTAGGGTTGTGGGTACATAAAGCTTAGTCCCTTTCCAAGTTAGTCCATCATTCATTGTCAACTCGGTTTGATGGCCCATGAACCAAGGATTGGTGAATAGGGCCATTTTCAATTCTACAGTCAGCTTATCTTCCAGGTGTTTGGGGTTGTGGTTGACTTGAGCTTGAGTGTTCACCTTTCCAGGGTCCATCTCAATCCACAGGTTGGATATTCGGTAGCCTAAGTAGTCAAGCGACTCTTTGTGGAATTCGCATTTTGAGAATTTCACATATAATTTGTTGGCTAGAAGTTTTTCTCGAACCTGTTGGACTAATTGAACATGGTCTTCCATGGTTTTGCTGAAGATAAGGATGTCATTCAGGTACACAAGAACCCCCCGGTAAAGGTGCAGGTGTAGCACCTCATTGATGAGCTGCATAAACACTGCAGGAGCCCCCTGAAATCTGAAAGGCATGACTTTGAATTGCAAGCTACCCAGAAGGCAGTTAAAAGCAGTTTTCCACTCCCTCTTTGGTGCGGACCTGGTAGTAAGCTTCCCTGAGATCTAGCTTGGTGAATAATTTGCCCTTTGACAGGCGGTTCAATAAGTTCTTCATAGGAGGGAGAGGATACATGTTTTTGATGCATACTGTGTTCATGCCTCTAAAGTCAACACACTATCTCAACCCGCCATCTTTCTTCTCCTTGAACAACACAGGGGCAGCTAGTCTTGATTTGGCAGGTTCAATAAAACCTCGTTCCAAATTGTTGTCTATGTATTTCCTTTACTCAGTCATTTCAGCAGGAGTCATGGAATACATCTTTGGTTTTGGTAATCTCGCCCCGGGCTCTAATTCTATGGCACAATCAGTGGCTTGATGGGGAGGTAAAACATTACACTCTTCTTCACTGAATGCTTCAGCCAAATCTTTGTATTGGCCAGGTACCTGGGGGTTATCTGGGAGAAGGTGGGATGCCATGGATGCTGGCTCAGGCTCTGGGTTCAAGCTGACCGGTGGCTTTACAGTGGGTAGAAGAGGGGGCAATGGGCCCGATCCAATGAGAATTTTTCTGAATCCATCCTCCCAGTTGATCATCAGGGCCCATTTGTCTAGCCAAGCAAGTCCCAGTATTATTGATTCTGACATCTTGGGGGCTACTATGAAGTGTATGAGTCAGCGATGGGGCCCTAATTCCATCTTGATTAATTCTGTCAATTGAGTGGCTGCCCCCCCAATTAAGGTTCCATCCACTTGCTCAAATCTGATTGGGCGTTTTAGCGGGTTAGTCTTTATGCCCAATTGTTCAATGATGGGGAGTCTGATAAGACATCTAGAACACCCAGTATCAATGACAGCTTCTAACCTCCTGGCCTCCCCTGTGTTTGGTGCCACTAACTTGACCTGTAAAAGGTATGATGGGATCACTCACCATTGGGTCGTCTTTGCAGGTCGGGTACTCGGGGATGTGGTGTCAGTCCGGTGGTCTGTTGCTCCCATCTGCGCAGAGGGGGCTTTCCCAGCTGTGTTTGGTGAACCTGTCCCTGCCCGGAGGTCTTCCTTGATTCTTCTGACCTCTAATAGCCGTATTAGGCTTGGACTGTGGAGCTTGTGACACAGGAGCAGGGGCCAGACAGTCTGCTGCCCTATGACCGGCTTGGCCACATCGGTGACATTTCAGTACCCTGGTAGGTCGGGTATGAGCAGGTTCGCCTGATCTAGTCGGTGGTCTTCTCATCACAATTCTCTTAGTCAGGGCTGCCAAAAGGGGTTTCCTATGTGGGTTGATGCTGTGTTCTAAGCTGAGGGAGGCGGCATACCATGGCTGTAAGGTCTCTGGGCTTCCCTTAATTTCACAGGCCTTTTTACTTTTGGATCAATGGCATTTTTAAGATCGTGTAAAGTCATTATTTCAGGCCAATCCATGAGGTGGCTTGTGACCCTTCTAAAGTCCCAAATTAATTCTGACAATAGTTGCTTGCCTTGCCTCATTTCCATTAACTTCTCTTCATTCTCTGCTACCCTGTCTGGATTTTCAAATCTGAGTCTTAATAATTGAATAAATCTGTTTACATGTATACTCCGGGGGCTTGTTCATTGTGTAGTTGGGCCACCCAGTCTGAAGCATTCCCTTCATTCATCCCATTTGTTATGGCCGTAACCAAATCATGTTCTGTGGCATATTGATCTCCAAATTGTTCTATGTGGGATTGGATTTGAATGAGGAAGTAATTGAAATGTTCATGGCAGCCATTGAATATGACCTTAAAGGGTATGGCCTGGGTCATGGTTGCAGAGGAGGCCCTTGCAGGTTGTACTGGAATGGAAGGAACAGGCCGGGTGGCGTACGTAGGCTGGGTAGGCTCCCTGAATCCTGGCCAGGTGGTACCTCTTTGGAATAGGGGTCCCTGTGGCCTTGCTTCCAGTTGGGGCTGCAATTGTGGTTGCCAGGAGGAAGATGGGTGTGGCCTGGTTCCCTGTTCGGGTGGAGGGGATGTGTCTGCTGTCTGAGAAACCCCCCTTCAGACTAGGGCTGTGTTGGTGCTGGCTGCCATTGGCATTGAATCCACAACTTTTTCCTTTTACAGTGTGCACAAGCCATTTCTGTAACAATAAGCCTATCTAATTAACAAAAACAAAATTTCATTTCATTTTTTTTTCATCGCAAGCACAAAATCCAGAAGCTATTTCAGAATAGAAACAAGGTTAGAAATAGTCTCTTCTTTGGATAAAAGAATCGATTTGACCATCTTTGCTTCTCTGATGGTTCTCCTTTTCCTTTGGGTTCCTACTCAAAAGAAACTAAGTTTGATGGATCCTTGTCAGGGCCCCCATACCTGCCAGCATTGGAGCCCCGAAACAATCTTCACTTCCTTCTCTTCCTGCATCTGGAAGAATAGGCAGCATTTAAGGCATGGGCCAGAGCCTTAATGGCACTGTAAATATATTGGTTCTTTGTGATTTGGATCCTGTTCCTTTTCTTTTGAGTCCTCAGTGGTGCTTTCTGGGTGCACCTTCCCCACCCTTTGGCAGAAAAGACATGCTTGGAAACAGAACAGCAGAAAGACTGATCTTGAAACTGAGGTTCCACAAAGAGAATTGATTCATATGCATTCTCTTTTGCTCTCTTTTTTTGCTTCTAAAGAAAAGGACCAACACTATGGATATATTTGAAAAGTTTGTTCTTTTCAATGGAATACATTCCCAAAGTTGTCGTGATCCAGACTTTCCCTTCAATTGATCCTGTCAAAATATTAAGCGTTAAATGGAAAGGAAGAATTCTGTCCACATGGAAATCATAGTCCATGAAGTGAACAAAGACATTGACTTGTTTCCACTAAGAGATTGTGTCCCTAAATGTTGCTGTAGGTCTAGATGCTGAGGATCGTTCTGATATAACAACACAAATTCCATTCCTGGCAACCAAAGGAGTAAAAGTCCTCATGAAATCCTCTCCATTCTCTGTGTCTGAAGCAAAGAGACCAATCAAGGTCCATCTGAAATGGAGGAGCACTTGGACAATCCTTGGATAGTAAAAGCCTTCTTTGGGCAGCATTTGGTGGAAAAAAGGGAACTGAATCTTATCACTCAGAGCCTCTGAAATAATTTTATAATGGATCTGAAAAAGCAATGAAAATGCTGTTATATTTGGGGTCAAATGAACCAGGATGATTAGAGGACTGGAGGCTAAAACATACAATGAATGGTTGCAGGAACTGGGCATGGCTAGTCTAGTGAAGAAAAGGACCAGGGGAGATGCGATAGCAGTCTTCCAATATTTGAGGGGCTGCCACAGGGAGGAAGGGGTCAAGCTATTTTCTAAAGCGCCTGTAGGCCAGACAAGGAATAATGGATGGAAACTGAACAAGGAGAGATTTAACCTGGAAATAAGGAGAAACTTAATGACAGTGAGAACAATCAACCAATGGAACAGCTTGCCCTCAGAAGTTGTGGGAGCACCATCACTTGAGACTTTCAAGAAGAGATTGGACTGCCATTTATCAGAAATGGTGCAGGGTCTCCCACTTGGGCAGGGGCTTGGACTAGATGACCTACAAGGTCCCTTCCAACTCTGATTATCTGTTAAGTCCAAAATATTAGCTTTTGGTAAATCTATCTTGGTTCTCATGCAAATATATTGTTTGTTGTTGATTATCCCTTAGCCCATATCAAGATACCAAATATAAAACAAGATTTTATATAAAAATCAAATAAAGAAACATATTAAAAAACAAAAAGAATACAAATGATAGCGATTGACAAATCAGATAAAATAAATAAAAGCAATTGTGAGCAGTGGATTGACTCTAAAGTTTTCTTGTTCTTCTGCAAAGGAATGTGCTTTCTAAAAAAAATCCAGTCCCAGTTCTATTCTGGAAGACCCTACCATATATTTTAGCCACAGTATCTGTGAGATGAATGGGCCAGTGGTTGCTATGTTCTTTTTTATTCCTCACTGTCACAGGTGTGCAGCAAAATCTTCCAAAGCAATAGGGATGATGTCATAAGAGAATATGAATGTTTTGATTCTTGCTCACTCTCCAATATGCATTCAGATTCCCAGTCATGATACCTCCAATGTCGATGGTGAAAAGCAATTCCATAAAAAAAGTTACTGTTGTGTCTAAAGCTCACCCACCAACTACTCATTCCCTTTAATAGACAGAAAAACACAAACACAAACCTGCAGGACTTTATAGATGCCTACAAATGTTGCCATGTGGATGGAGATGTCCCTTTTAGCTCCATCAATAAGAGCCAAAAGGTTGTCGTTTGCTCCACAACTATAGTTGGGAACATTGGCTTTTCCAGTAGAGAGCATGTCAAGCAAGGCATCTGAATTGCCAATAGTGTTAAAATAGTTGTCGTGGATGTTGTAGCTAAGTGCAAGAGCTTTGAATTCTTGTTGACCAGTTGAATTGCAAAAATATATCGGAGGATTCTATATTGATCAGTATATAACTTACTGTAAAAAAAAGTTCATTTTATAAGAATCACAGTTATCAACAGTAACAATGAAATGTTTTGTTCATTGATTCCTCTTTCTCTCCAGAAGCCTATTGAGTCTCAAACTAATCCTGGTCCAATAACAAAGGGAAATGATAGTCACCAGTTACCATTTAATTTTTAGGAACATTACCAAGATAAGATGGAGATTGTTGTCCACTAGGTTAATAGTCACACATATATCATTATTGTAGTAGTGCTGATTTTAATTTGTCTAATAATTAGGATTCTAAATCATGAATCACCATAAAAGGAAGAGGATGTTTCATAACTGACACAGAAAAATAAGTCTTAAAAATATCATCCTCTGATCCTTTAAAGATCAGATATTCAATGTCAAAGAGCACTTATAAAAATAGGGAAATGGACTGGCCAAAGGCGTCTACAACTATTTCTATAATTTTTATTTATTTATTAAACAGTCATGCCACCCTTCTCCCTCAGAAGTAATTTAAGTAATGAATTTCACTGGAAATTGAGGGAATGCAACTCCATCACACTGAATGGCTTACTAGATATGCTGATCATAAGGAACCATGTTGAACAGCAATATTGCACGTGATATTTTTGAATCACTGGTGACTACACTAATGAGATGGTCTCCTAGCCTGTAATAGCTCCATGGTTTTTTTTCATTGTGGTGACCCAAACTCAGTGGGCACTTCATGCTAAGCTTCAAACAGACTTGTGGAGACAGTATAGCAACATCAAAAGCAGAAGCAGAAAGTTCAAATTCATAGGTCTGAATCAATCCCCTTTCTTTTCCTCAACAATAACGGATGAATTAAAATTATTCAAAGCACTGTCACAAGATGGAAATGCCGGTAGCTTTTCTGATATAGACAGAGACAAATTGAGCTTCACCTGGAAATGAGAGAAAGTACATTTAACAGCGTAATACCTGCCCATCCTAAATACTATGTCACACAGAGTGTAAACTGAGTCATTTATCCTTTTCTGATGCAAGATCCCTTCCATGTTGCTTCAGTCTGATATTTATATCAAAGGAGAAGTAGCAGAAGCAGTCTTAAAGATTGGAATTGTGAAAATTACAATGAGAAGCAACTTTTCCTTCTTGAAGTTCTTCTAGGGCTCCATGTGCTGAGGGTTAGCTGGAGAAAAACATATTAGTGAAGAGTCACGGATACAATCCTGAGGCCATGTTCTATAGTGGCTGTGGTCCTTCCTTTCAGGACATGTCCAGAAAGTGATTCTGGAGGAAGATAGTTTAACACCAAGGGAATCCCAAAGGTGCTTGATTGACTTCACCTTCATAATCCTCCCAATGCTTTTATTTATCAGTTTTTTATTTTATTATTTATTTATAGAAATCTATTGGCCACCCATCTTACTTCAGGGTAATTAGGGGTGACTTACAATCATAAAAGATAAAAACTGTACAAAGCTAAAATACATAAATACAATAATACACAAAGTCAAATACATCAAATCCATCAACAGACACACTGACCTACAACCTGCCTATGAACCCCTCAGAATCCAAATCAACCACGCATCCAACCAGAGATGGCTGACCCTCAACCAACCCATGCAATCCCCCCACCAGCAGTTTACCTCCCAATATCCCTGACCTAATGCAAGGGTGGGATTCTACCTGGTTGGACCAGTTCTATAGAACTGGTTGTTACGATTCTGTGCAGTTTGGAGAACTGGCAAATCATGCCACTGGCTAGCTCCTCCCTGCCCTGCCCACTCACTTCTTACCTGGCATGCGCACCATCAAACTTGCCTGCATTGTGCCTTCACCTAATTTTGCTATTTTTCCTTTTTTTCCTCCCGACCGTCAGCTGTGCCGACTATCAGCTGTGCCGGGAGATTTAGATTAGCTAGAAAGCAGGAAATCATTGGATTTCTTTCTTTCTTTCTGGTTAATCTAAAAGCAGAGCTGAACCTTCCTTAGGACTGAAGCTTCTATTTTTCAGTGCAGACTCAAGTAGCAGATTGCAGAATGGTAGATCTCTGAGTGAATCTGTGATTCTGGGAGCAACTCACTCTGCCTGCCTGCTTTGCCTGATTTTGGTTAAAAGTTGCTCTTTTTTATAAAAAAATCAATATTTACATAAATATTTACAAACTTTTATACAAGCCATGCCCTCACGTGACCACCAAGCCACATCCACAAATTAGGCCACACCCACAGAACCAGTTGTTAAGAAATTTGAATCCTACCCCGACCAGATGTAATCTCCTTATCACAAGAGCCACCACAAGATTCACTGATAACTCAAAGCTGACCCATCACAAGACCCTCACTTGACACATCTACACCTGAAGCCCTTATAAACAGATGAACAGAAGAACACCAACACTGACATCCCCAAATTCCACTGAAGATGTTACCTAACCTGATAACAAATGTTTGGAAACCAACCCACAAACTCAGAGAATGAACCTTCATCCTACACCTGAGCTATAGATATATATATACCACAATTGCAATGTCAACTACTGCAGCCCATTTAAAAGATGGGAAGTTGGGGAGCAGGATGGGGAGAGGAGGGATTTGTTGTTGTTAGGGATAACATTGTTTACCCTAACTAGTTTAGGTAAAATAATAAATATGTAATCATAGTT
Source organism: Hydrophis major (assembly GCA_033807585.1). Classification (NCBI taxonomy): domain Eukaryota; kingdom Metazoa; phylum Chordata; class Lepidosauria; order Squamata; family Elapidae; genus Hydrophis; species Hydrophis major. Next base: position 44,487,947 of record CM066329.1, read on the forward strand.
TATATGTTAAAGTGTCTGCAACTTTAAATATGGGAAAGTAATTAAAGGAGTGGTTGTGAAAGCACTTTAAAAGAAGCAAGACGACAGCTTGCTCTCTCTCTGGCTTTGATGATCCCTGATTACTGCTTGGAATCAAGACTGCATTGCTCGAACGGGAGAGATAAACAAAGGACTGATTTGTAAGTGAACTGACATAGGATATTCTGCACCGACTTTGCTAACTGAATATCCCTGAATGGACTGACTAAATGATACATGACTATTGGACTGGTATTTTGACTATGCTATGAACTCATGATGGAATAAACTATATTTTTGATAGCACAAGCGTATCTGTTATTTTTACTGTATGTTAATAAACATACAAGCTTAGCTCACTCATTTATCTGTGTGCCTATCTGACTAACGCTGCACATTCTGTTTAGCTTGTCTCCCTAACCCTGGTTGGGGAAACCAGGCTTAACACTGGTTATGGACCCAGAGGCTGCAAAGTCAGTTTAACTAGGATAAAACAGATTTATGTAAAAGTGAGAGTTTGTGTTGTTATACATTACAGTAAACAGACAGCTGTGTTTTATTAATTATTGTTTTATATCCATACAAAGAAAACATGGCACAAGTCAATCTACAAAGTTTGTCCCTAATATCCAAGTTGGATGGAACAAACTATGTATCATGGTCTATGAAATGTAGTCTGCTTCTACGAAGAGAAGGTTTGTGGAACATAATTGAAAATCCACCAAACGTAGAAGAATGGGATCCAGAGGATGATGAAAATAAACTAAAGATAGAAGAATTTATGCATAAAAATGAACACGCTATTTGCATAATTGCTTTAACCTTAACTGACCAACAGCTTGTTTATATACACGGAGAGAAAACGGCTGTTGGGTGTTGGCAGAAGCTGAAGAGGATTTATGTTCGAGATAATGTTGGTGCTCACATAAATCTAACACGGAAGCTATTCAGTACACATCTCCAGATGAATGGTGATATGCTGAGTCATTTGAAAACTATGCAAAGCATTTTTCAAGAACTGCACGAGAAAGAGCTTATTTTCTCTGAACAACACCAAGTCTACATAATTCTATCTTCCCTTGATGAAAGTTATGACAACTACGTAACTTCCCTTGAAATATTGCCAAAGGAAAGCCTAACTTTAACTGATATAACTGGCAGATTGATTGAAGAGGCCAGAAGAAGGCTTGAAAGAGATCAATTAAGGAGGCAGCAACCTCAAAAAGAAGATAATGAATCTCCTTCTGCATACGCAATTAAAAAGTGTTTTAATTGTGGAGGAAGAGGACATTTGGCAAGATTTTGTAAAAAGGCAAAGCGCCAGAACGCTGGCCAGAATACTAAAAGTCATCAAAAGATAAATAAAAATTTAGAGTTAGGCATGTATAGTAATGGAGCTGTAAAAAATAATTTATGGGTGGTTGACAGTGGAGCATCCCAATGTATAACAAATGATAACAGAAATTTTATTAAAATGTCCAAGAGTACACAGCAGATATCGTTAGCCAATGGCTGGAAACTGAAAGCTAAAGGTCAAGGCATAGCATATTGTTCTTTCATAAAAGAGAATGTAAAAATGTTATATGTACCACAACTTAAGTTTAATTTAATTTCAGTTAGAATTTTGGTTAAACTAGGATATGTAGTTACCTTTAAAGGAGATAACTGCATAATTGAGAAAGAAGATAAGAAAATTACTGCATCTTTAAGAGATGAATTATATGTGTTAAATTATGATGGTTTAAAAGTGGCTAACATGGTTTATGAAAATAAGAAACCTCATGATGAATGTATTCACTTGTTACATCGAAGGCTAGGGCATTTAAATTTTAAAATGCTTAAGAAAACTGTTGAATTATCTAAGGGAATAAGTTTGAAACCTTGTAATAAGTATTTGCAATGTAATGCCTGTAATCAAAGCAAAGCCAGGGTCACACCGGCTAATAGAATTGATGGATTTACTACTAAAGAGCCTTTAGAAGTAGTATTTGCTGATTTAATAGGTCCGAAAAAACCAAGTGTAGGAGGAGCTCGCTACATACTAAGTATAATGGACCACTATTCTAGATATGGGTTTTGCTATTTAATGAAGAGCAAAACTGAAACGTATCAAAATCTCTTTAATTGGATTAAATTTGCTGAAAGGAAAACTAAAAAGAAATTAGTAACTCTTATAACAGATAATGGTATGGAATTTACAAATAATAAATTCCAGAACAGACTAAGAATGTTAGGTATTCAACATAAAAAGTCTGCACCATATAGGCCACAACATAATGCCTTTTTAGAGAGAAGAGGCCAAACATTACAATCAATGACACATACTATGATGTCTGATTCAGGATTACCTGACAATTTATGGGGAGAAGCAACAATGTGTGGTAATCATATATTAAATAATGTTGTTAATTCAACAACAGGTGAATTACCATTCACATTGTGGCATGGTACAAAACCTGATTTAAGTTACATGCACACATTTGGAGCACCAGCATGGGTGCATATCCCTACACAACTCAGACACAAAGGACAGCATAGAGCTAAAAGATTATTTTTTGTAGGATATGAATCAAATCACAGATCTTATAGATTAGAGCAAGATTTAAATAATGAAGTAATTATTGAACCCTACAAAAGGCAGAAAGATCAGACTAGTTATAAGAAGAGTCCAATTAAAGAAGAAGTCCACGAAGAGCAAATAGGACCAGAACAAGAGGAAACAGTTGATCAGGAAGAATTAGATAATCAAGAAGAGTTAATAAAGGAAAGTCCACCTGTAAGTCCTGTAATACCTAGACGTACTACACGTACAACTAGAGCACCTGATAGGTATCAAGCAAGTATAGTTTGCCAAGTAACTAAAGTTCCAACGAGTATAGATGAACTTAAGATGTATCCTGCTAAGGATCAGGAGAATTGGCAAAAGGCAATGGAAAAAGAACTAAATTCATTAAAGGTAATGAAAGTTTATGAAGATGCTAAATTACCTCCAGGAGAAAAATCCATTGTGTGCAAATGGATATTTAAAGTAAAAACTGGAAATGATGGGACTGTTACCCATAAGGCTAGGTTAGTAGCTCAAGGATTTAATCAAACTGCATCTGATTACGATGAAGTTTTTGCACCAAGTCTTAAAGCAACATCTTTGAGAGCAGCTTTAGTGTGGACAGCTAAGAAAAACTATGTCATTAACCATTTAGATGTAGAAACTGCTTATTTGCATGCACCATTGCAGCACACTATATATTTAAGAAAACCAGTAGGTATAAAAGACAATAAAGTAAATAGTAATGATTGTTGGAAACTCAAAAAGAGTCTTTACGGGTTGAAACAATCTGGGTTTGAGTGGAACCAATATATTGTGAAAGAGTTAAACAATATAGGTTTTAAATCTGGTTTAGCAGATCCATGTGTGTTTAAAAGAGAAAATAATGGAACGGTGTCATTATTGTTATTATTTACAGATGATATTGCTTTGATAACTAAGACTAATAATGAAGTTAATGAGATTATATCATTATTAGCCAAAAAGATAAAATTAAAGCATTTAGGTGAAATTAAAAAGTATCTAGGATTGACAATTAACAAAACAAAAAATGGATTTAAGATATCTCAAGAAGATAAAATTTGCCAATTAATTAAAACATATAAAATGGAACTTTGTAAACCGGCAAAGACTCCAATGAGTCAGGAAGTTTGCCAAACTAATGATCAAAGTCCCAAATTTGATAAGTCAATATTTCAATCTTTGATTGGCAGCTTATCATATATAAGCAATTGGTCTAGGCCAGATATAGCTTATAGTGTAAATCAGCTGGCACGTTTTAATTCGGATCCACATCAATGTCATTGGCAATCATTAAAGAGAATTTTAAGATATCTTAAAGGAACAATGAACCATGCATTGTATATAGAACCAAAGGGTGATTTGAGTCTTAGTGCCTATGCAGATGCAAGTTTTGCAACTGATATAAACACAAGAAAATCAACATCTGGGATGGCTATATTATTTGGTAAGACACTAATAGGATGGAGGTCAATCAGACAACAGCATATTAGCTTGTCCACGATGGAAGCGGAATTTTCATGTCTGTCATTATTATGCACTGACTTGATTTTGTGCAAACAGTTATTATTAGACATGGGTATAACTGTTAAAGATTCCATTATTGTGTACGAGGACAACCAGGCAGTTATAAAGTTAGCTACTAGTATTGCTGTAAAAACTAGATCAAAGCATACTGATTTAAGATACTTAAATGTTAGAGAATCTGTAAAGAATGGGCTAATTAAATTGGAATACTGCATGACGGAAGAAAACATTGCAGACCAATTTACAAAAGCTCAAGGAGTAATTAAGTTTCAAGAAAGTTGTAACAAATATGATTTAAAGATGTAAATAGTTATATTTATTATTATTTCCTAAAAGGGGAGAATGTTAGGGATAACATTGTTTACCCTAACTGGTTTAGGTAAAATAATAAATATGTAATCATAGTTTATATGTTAAAGTGTCTGCAACTTTAAATATGGGAAAGTAATTAAGGGAGTGGTTGTGAAAGCACTTTAAAAGAAGCAAGATGACAGCTTGCTATCTCTCTGGCTTTGATGATCCCTGATTACTGCTTGGAATCAAGACTGCATTGCTCGAACAGGAGAGATAAACAAAGGACTGATTTGTAAGTGAATTGACATAGGATATTCTGCACGGACTTTGCTAACTGAATATCCCTGAATGGACTGACTAAATGATACATGACTATTGGACTGTTATTTTGACTATGCTATGAACTCATAATGGAATAAACTATATTTTTGATAGCACAAGCGTATCTGTTATTTTTACTGTATGTTAATAAAAATACAAGCTTAGCTCACTCATTTATCTGTGTGCCTATCTGACTAACGCTGCACATTCTGTTTAGCTTGTCTCGCTAACCCTGGTTGGGGAAACCAGGCTTAACTGTTGTTAATCTTTCAACTACCACTGCTATAATGCTCCCACATTGGTGCCCCAAGCTAATTGGTATGTGGCCCAAAAGTAGTAATGGTGAGACAGATCTAGGGAGTCCTAGTGGACAAACACTTAAATGTGAAATATGTGCTGCACCTGCCAAAAAAGCCAATGTAGTCCTAGGTTGCAATAAGAAAGGGATAGTATCAAGACCATGTAGTGCTAGTACCTCTGTCAGCTTTAAAATTCAGCTGTCACATTTCATGGTGGGGGTGTGTGGAGGATTTGAAAAGTTCAAGGTTATTCTGTATGTCATATTAAGAAATTCCAGTTGCAGTTAATTGGTTCTCATGATTTATGAAGTGTAGAAGTGGGAGGAGAGAAGGTGAATTCTGGGTAATGCGTGAAAATAATTTTACTTTGGGAAATTGCCTTTGACATGCCAGATCTGCTTCTAAATAAATCAATTGGAGAGAAAATGTCTCGGAGTGATTGATATCATGGACACTTTCTGGATGCCTTACAATTATTTCCCAAAGTCCACTTTTATTTTTTGAATGGGCTTAGCTGATACCCCGGAATTCTTTTCCCAGAGATGGAGAAAGATCATCTCATGTACCTGAATAACATCCTTATCTTCAGCAAAACCATGGAAGAACATGTTCAATTGGTCTGACGGGTTCTAGAAAAACTTCTAGCCACCAAATTATATGTGAAACTCTCAAAATGCAAATTCCACAAAGAGTCGCTAGACTACTTAGGCTACTGAATATCCAACCTGGGGATTGAGATGGACCCTGGAAAAGTGAAAGCGGTGCTAGACTGGCCACCCCCCAGAACCCGAAAACAACTTCAAAGTTTCTTGGGGTTTGCCAACTTCTATAGACAATTCATTCTGTCCTTTGCTGAAGTTGCCTTCCCATTGACAGAGCTATTAAAAACGGGCCCGTCACCCACAAAACCGAAGCCAAGTCAACCCCTGGCTTGGACTATGGACTGTCAGAAAGCTTTCGAGGCCTTAAAATGCCTCTTTGCAGCTGAGCCCATCCTCCAGCACCCAGACACGACCAAGCAAACAGATGCAAGTGATGTAGTGGTGGCAGCTGTTTTGCTGCAAAAGGACTCTTAAGGCGCTTATGTGTCCCAAAAGCTGACAGACACAGAGCGACAGTGGGCGGTCTGGGAGAAAGAAGCATTCACCGTATGATGGGTTTTGTTGACTTGGAGGCATTTTCTAGAAGGGGCACCAGAGGCCTTTGAGGTATGGACTGATCATAAGAACCTCAAGGCTCTAAAGACCCCTAGGAGATTATCACCCAAACAAGTCCACTGGTCCCAATATTTCAAGCAATTCAATTTTAACATTAAATATATCCCCAGAGGGAAAAACGTACTGCCGGGCACTCAAACCTCAGTTTGACAGCCACCGAAAGGAAATAGTACAAGTCTTAATTTCAGAAGCTCAATTGGCAGGCCAAGTAACCACTAGAGCCCAAGCCAACCGCAACCCCAAATACCTGGAAGATAAGCTGACTGCAGAATTGAAAACGGCCCGAATGATGACCCTTGGTTCCTGGACCATCAAACCGAGTTGACAATGAATGATGGACTAGCTTGGAAAGGGACTAAGCTTTATGTACCCACAACCCTAAGTCTACTGGTACTAAAATGTAGCCACGAATCCCAGCTGGGAGGCCACTTTGGATTCCTAAAAACCCTACATTTACTGAGAAGACAGTTCTGATGGCCAAAAATGAAGCCTGATGTCGAGGACTATGTAAAAGATTGTTCAATTTGTGCCACAATGAAACATGGAACTGGAAAACCTCCTGGCCTCCTGCAACAAGTTCCTGAACCAACCCAACCTTAGGAAAAGATCGCAATGGACTTTTTTGTTGAATTATCTAAGAGTGAAGGGAATACGATCATTTGGACTATAATTGACTTATTCCCTAAACAGGCCCATTTTATAACCTGCACGGGATTTCCATCTGTGAAAAAACTTGCAAAGCTGTTCGTGAAACAGACTACATGGAGTCCCTCGTAAAATAAAATCAGACAGAGGGGTACAATTTACCGCAAAATTTTGGAGGGAATTTCTGAAATCCATTGGTTATCAAGGGTTATCCTCAGCTTTCCATCAAGGGTTATCCTCAGCTTTCCATCCTGCTTGTAACAGAGCAGCAGAGAGGGCTAACACCATGATCGAATAATACATTAGATGGTATGTAAATTATCAACAAGAAAATTGGGCTGAGTTATTACCTTTTGCAGAGGTTGCTCACAATAATGCAGTACATAGCAGCATGGGATTCACTCCATTCCAAATCAACACTGGAATGGATTTTGTCCCGATGCTAGATTTACCTAGACAATCTCCCTCATCCATGTCCCTAACAGAATGGATGAACTCATTAAAGAAAGGGTGGGAAGATACAAAAAAAGCTTTGACCAAAGCTGCAAAAATTTATTAAAAACAGGCAGATAAACATAGATCTCTTCAACCGCCTTTTAAAGTAGGGGACAAAGTATATTTGTCGACCAAGTACCTTAGGTAGTATCTGCCCAGTAAGAAGCTGGGTCCAAAATTCTTGGGTCCATTCCCAATTTCAAAGATAATCAATCCAGTCACTGTCCAATTAAGTCTTCCTCAAATATTGGGGAAAATTCATCCAGTATTCCATTGTAGTTTAGTAAAACCAGCTACTACATCAATGATAAGACCACTGCCAATCACTCACCCTAAACTGTTAATGGTACATGGGGAAACACATTATGAAATTTTAAAAAATTCTCGATTCTAGATTACACCATGGCCGATTGCAATATTTGGTCTTATGGAAAGGATACCCTCTCTCAGATTCTAGTTGGGTAAAGAGTTGGAATGTTCATGCTGATCAATTGGTTAACCAATTCCAAGAGGATTTTCCCCACAAACTGAAGCATCCTCGTGGAGGGGGGAGAGGGGGTTAAGGACAATGTGTTAACCCCTGTATCTGTTTTTTTTTCCTTTTCTTTTAGGAGGAGTTTTCAAGGGGGGATGCCTGTCAGCTTTAAAATTCAACTGTCACATTTCATGGAAGGGGGGGTGGAGGACTTGAAAAGTTCAAGGTTATTCTGTATATCGTATTAAGAAATTCCTGTTGCAGTTAATTGGTTCTCGTGGTTTATGAAGTGTAGAAGTGGGAGGAGAGACTGTGGATTCTGGGTAATGCACAAAAATAATTTCACTTCAGGAAATTGCCATTGTCATGCCAGATCTCTTTCTAAATAAATCAATTGGAGAGAAAATGTCTCGGTGTGATTGATATCATGGATACTTTCTGGATGCCTTACATCCTCTTTCATTGCACTACTAAGACCACACTTGGAATACTGAATCCAGTTTTAGTCACTGGGATACAAAAAGGATGTTAAGACTCTAAAAAGAGTCTAGAGAATTGCAACAAAGGTAATTGGATGGCTGGAGGGTCAAACCAGAGGTGGTATTCAGCAGGTTCTGACCAGTTCTGGAGAACCGGTAGTGGAAATTTTTAATAGTTAAAAGAACTGGCAAATACCACCTCTGACTGGCCCCACCGCCATTTATTCTCTGCTTTCTGATTCCCAGCTAATTGGCTGGGTCTTCTTTTGTTGCCCTGCACAGGAGAACAGAGCTGGAAAGAAGGTTAGTGGGGTGTGGAGCAGAGATATTATTCAGCAGGTTCTAACCAGTTCTTGAGAACTGGTAGCGGACATTTTGAGTAGTTCGGAGAACCAGCAAATACCACCTCTGATGGCCCTGCCCCCATCTATTCTCTGCCTCCTGAGTCCCAACTGATTGGCGGGTCTTCTTTTGTTGCCCTGCACAGGAGAAAGGAGCTGGAAAGCAGGTTAGTGGGATGGGAAGGGAATGGGATTTTGCAGTAACCTTCCTCTGTCATGCCCACCATGTCATGCCCACAGAACTAGTAGTAAAATATTTTGAACGCCACCACTGGTTCAAACATATGAGAAATGGCAGGGACTTGGCTAACAGAGAGAAGGTTTAGGGTCTTCCAATATTTGAGGGGCTGCCACAAAGAAGATAGAGATCACCAGTTCTCCAAAGCACTTAAGGGCAAGACAGTGTCAGTATTATTGTCTATAAAGATTCTCAGTCATCCAGATCATGCTTACCCCAATGGTGATTTTCAAGAGGCAACTGGACTTCATGGTTTTTCTTTGAAGATAGCAGTAGCAATAGCACTTAGACATATACCAATTCATAGTGCTTCACAGCCCTCTCTAAGCAGTTTACAGCATTATGCCCCTGACAAGCTGTGTCCTCATTTTACCGACCTCGGAAGGATGGAAGGCTGAATCAACCTTGAGATTGGTGAGATTTGAACTGCCAAATTGCAGGCAGCTGGCAGGCAGCAGAAGTAGTCTGCAGTACTGCACTCTTACCACTGTGTTGAGGTAATTCCCCATTAGGAGAATGAGTGCACACTGGGAGATGTAGTGACAGTAATGTTGAATAACACACACACAGCACACAGTTACACTGTATAGTAAAATGTAGGTTTTACTTCCAGCAAATGGTTAAGCAAAGTCCAACAAACAGTCCAAGTCATACACGGCTATAGCAGTCAGTTTTCAGTCCAGGGATAATCCAAAATCAAAGTCCAGTATCAAAAACAGTTCAGTAATAGACTCACATTAATCCAAGAATAATGATGATCAGCAACAGTCAATAGGGAAATGCAAGAACCAAAAACAGCGAACATCAGAACATTGACCAACTAGCAACTAGCAACACTCAGGACTAAAACCCAGGTTTCTGGCTCCATCTTATGGCTGTTTGAGGAACCACACCCAATTACAATTTTAGCATTCCCTTAAAGAGACAGTATTAAGACATAAGAGTTTATTTGTCATTACACTCGCAAGCGGGTGCAACGAAATGAGGTACTCTTCCACAAGTAAAAACTGGACAAACACCACTAAAAGAAAAAAAATTAAATTAAATTAAAACTAAACACAACCGACCATACAATGATCTCTATGCAATTTAAAAATGTAAAACCCCATTACTCTCAGCCATTCACTTCCACATAAATCTTATGACCCTGCATTCAAACTCAAAACTGCACTTGGATAAAAACTGTTCTTAAATCTGGTCGTCCTTGTTCTTAATACCCTAAATCTCCTTCTCGATGGTAATAGTTCAAAGAGCTGATGTCCCGGATGAGAGGAGTCATTCAATATATTAAGTATCTTCCTCCTACATCTATTCCTATACAGTTCTTCCAAAGAGGGAAGTGAGCAGCCAATGATGTTTTGGGCTGTCTTAATCACCCTCTGAATTGCCTTTTTCTCTGCCACTGTACAGCTCAAGAACCATACACAGAGACAGTAGGATAATATACCGTATATACTTGAGTATAAGTCGACCCGAATATAAGCCGAGGCACCTAATTTAACCACAAAAAACTGGGAAAACTTATTGACTCGAGTATATGCCGAGGGTGGGAAATGCAGCAGCTACTGGTAAATTTCAAAAATAAAAATAGATACCAATAAAAACTTTCACTAGGACAGTTGAGAATAAGTTTGATGTTCACAATTTCCTCTTTGAAAGAGACCAGTAAATAGGGAACAAGAAGATGAAGAAAAAGAAGTGTGTTTTTTCACACTTTTCACACTGCAGTGAACAAAAATGGCATCATAGGAACAGGCTTATTCTCAGCCCAAAGGTTTGTTTCTGATTTCTTCCCTGATTTAAGGGAAATTTGGGAAACGATCTCACTATCATGAAAGGTTTGATTGATTCACTAACCCAAAAGATGATGATGATGATGACAGTGGTAGGCAAGAGTCACTCTCTCCCTTGCAAGAAAAAACCAAGAGCCGTTCTTATGATCTCTCTCTCTCTCTCCCCCCCCAATAAAGTCAAGCCCTTTCTAGCACGCGCGCACGATCCGCCCCCGCCCCTTTGCACCTTGCAAATGCAAAACCCCAGGGTTTTTGCATTTGCAAGGTGCAAAGCGGCGGGGGCGGATCGCGGGCGCGTGCTGGAAAGGGCTTTACTGTATTACGGGGAGAAAGAGAGAGAGGGAGAGATCATAAGAACGGCTCTTGCTTTTTTCTTGCAAGGGAGAGAGTGACTCCTGCCTCCCACTGTCATCAACATCTTCTTTTGGGTTAGTGAATCAATTAATTTGGGAAATGATCTCACTATCAGAAAACAACGTGAGCTGCCACCACCACCTCCTCCTCCCCCTCCTCCCGAGTGGACTGAAAGCAGCTGGAGCTGAGGAAATGAAGCTGAGTGGAGCGACCTCGGCTCGCGTTGCTTTCTCAGCCTAGAGCTCAGAAAACAACGCGAGCTGCCTCCCCCTCCTCCTCCCCCTCCTCCCCCTCCTCCCAAGTGGACTGAAAGCAGCTGGAGCTGAGGAAATGAAGCTGAGTGGAGCGACCTCGGCTCGCATTGCTTTCTCAGCCTAGAGCTCAGAAAACAACGCAAGCTGCCTCCCCTCCTCCTCCCCCTCCTCCCCCTCCTCCCGAGTGGACTGAAAGCAGCTGGAGCTGAGGAAATGAAGCTGAGTGGAGTGACCTCGGCTCGCGTTGCTTTCTCAGCCTAGAGCTCAGAAAACAACGCGAGCTGCCTCCCCCTCCTCCTCCCCCTCCCCCTCCTCCCGAGTGGACTGAAAGCAGCTGGAGCTGAGGAAATGAAGCTGAGTGGAGCCGAAGCAACCTCGGCTCACGTTGTTTTCTCAGCCTAGAGAAAGGGGAAGGGGGCTCATCTGGACCAAGGGTGAGTCTCCCCCTCAGTTTCCCCTGAAGGATCTTCTGTCGCTTTTGCCTTCTCCCTACATCTTCCCTCTGTTAAAATCCCCCCCCCACACACACACACACTTATTTTTGGTTGGATAGATTTTGTGTCTGAGCATTCTCACATGGCGGTGGGTCTTCCCCCCAAAAAAAACAGTTAAAAAAAGAAAAAACAATATATCCTCAAGCAAGAACTTTTCTGCTTCCGATTACCCCCATGCTTAAAAGTTGCAAAGGAAACACGGAAGCAGGGAAGCGGCTGCCCAGCTTTGGAGCTCCACACCATTTTTTTCAGAGGGGAATCTGACTCGAGTATAAGCCGAGGGGGTTTTTTTCAGCACAAAAAATGTGCTGAAAAACTCGGCTTATACTTGAGTATATATGGTACTCTCAATTGAACTCCAATAGAAAGTAGTCAATAGACTCTCAGCCAGTTGTTGTTTTCTAAGAATCCTTAGTAAATACAACCGTTGTTGTGCCTTTTTAATTAAAGCAGCGGTGTTTGCACTCCAGGTCAGGTTATTTGCAATGATGGTCCCAAGAAACTTACATTCAACCACCTGTTCTACACGAACTCCCTCTATATACAGTGGCTGAATGTCTGCTCTTTTTTTCCTATAGTCCACTATAACCTCCTTGGTCTTCTTGATATTAAATAGAAGATTATTATTTTTGCACCAACAGGATAGCTCTAATACCTCATCCCGATATGCAGACTCATCATCCCCAGAAATAAGTCCTATAAGCGTAGTATCATCTGCAAATTTCATTATCCTATTGTTGGGATGTTTATTTGTGCAATCAGATGAATAGATGGAGAACAAAAGTGGACTAAGGACACAACCTTGTGGAGTGCCAATGCTAAGTGTCTTGACAGTAGAAATATAGTCATTCAATTTAACTCTTTGTGGACGATTTGTTAAAAAGTCCAATATCCATAAGCAAATAGAATCTGGAAAATCTAGATCTTTAAGCTTAGCTATTAATCTGTGCGGCATGATGGTATTAAAAGCAGAACTAAAATCTGCAAACAACATTCTTACATAATTCCCCAGTGTTTCCAAATGGGATAAGGCCATGTGAAGCACAGTGATAATTGCATCCTCGGTTAAATGTCTATTCTGGTTTATATATTTCCAATCCAACTGTTAGGTGACTTACATTCCTAACACTGTGCCATCGCAGCTCAGATGTTGTCAGATGAGAAGATGCTTTGCTTCTCACCCAAGAAGCTTCTTCAGCTCTGACGGGATAGTGGGGAATGGAAGGATTTAAGGATTTAACCCTAAGTTGCATTAACAGAAAGATACAATCGAGATTAAGTGAGGTACTAATACCACTCTATAAAGCCCTAGAAAGACCACACCTAGAGTAATGCATCTAGTTTTGGTCACCACATTATAGAAAAAGATGTTGAGACTCTAGAAAAAGTACAGAGAAGAGCAACCAGGATGATTAGAGGACTGGAGACTAAAACATAAAGAACGGTTACAGGAATTGGGCATGGCTAGTCTAGTAAAGAAAGGACCAGGGGAGATGTGATAGCAGTCTTCCAATATTTGAGGAGTTGCCACAGAGAGGAAGGGGTCAAGCTATTTTCTAAAGTGCCTGTAATGGATGGAAACTAAACAAGGAGAGATTCAACCTGGAAATAAGAAGAAACTTTCTGACAGTGAGAACAATCAACCAATGGAACAGCTTGCCCTCAGAAGTTGTGGGAGCTTAATCACTTGAGACTTTCAAGAAGATATTGGACTGCCATGTGTCAGAAATGGTATAGGGTCTCCTGCTTGGGTGGGGGGTTGGACTAGATGACCTACAAGGTCCCTTCCAACTTTGATTATCTGTTAGTATAAACAAGGAGTCTGCAAAGAGTATAAATCCTTCCATCCCCCACTATCCCCTCAGAGCTGAAGAAGATGAGAAGCGAAGCATCTTCAGAGAAAAACAAGAAAGAGGCCAAATCCGATTGCCTCTTGAAAAAGCACTTTTGGTATTATTCAGGAATATGGCGACTCCAACCACACCTACCAACCTCTTGGCAGTATTTTGGGGAGAGTTTACACACAATCTCAGAGATTGGAAGGCCAAAGCAGCTCCTCTCCACACAGCTGCGATCTCGGGACTCTGAGATCGCAGCCGATATTTTCGCCCCTGGTCGGTCCCAATGGACCTAAACCATCCTGTAGAGATGGTGATCATGAAGGGCATAGTCCTTAGATATCATAAAACCCCTGGTTTGATCTGGGAGAAGCCCTTTTGCTGGCAGCGGAGAGGCAGCCTCCATAGCTGAAGTTGGGACAGCTCCAGAAAGGAAGTGGCTGGGAGTGAAAGTGTGTTGGCTGGGTGAGAAACTTCTTTTTTGTTGTAAATTCGCTGAGATTTGAAAGGGCACTCTGAATAGAGAAGAAACCTGTGAGTTTTTTTTTTTTTTTTGACAAAAACTGTATGAGCGGCGTTTTTTAAAGTGATGTCAAATTGAGGCTTGGATTTTTATTTCTTTTTCTAACTTTTTTTTCTTGGGACTTTAGTGTGACTTTGTAGGTAACCGGACTGAATTTTCTCTAACATATATTTTTATGCTCCTTTTGATTTTTTAATTTTCTTTTAGGATAGAGGCTCCCTTTGGCTATTTTTTCTTTTTATAAAATTTTTTTTTTCTGGCTGGGGGAGGAAGAGTATTAAGAAACTTTGTAATACTGCCAACTAGAGGCTTGAAAATATTTTATTTGAATTGGAGAGAATTGTAAGAAGACTCTTTCTCAAGGACATTTCAATGTGATAAGAAAGAGGGAGAGCACAGCAAAATATTATTACAGGTGTTCTCCTAGACTCTTATCAATATTTTAACAATTGAGGCTTGGTTTTGAAGCTAGTGGAGGAAAGAGTCATAATAAGAGCTTTGAAAAACTAAATAAAGTGCAGTGTGCTTTCTTATTTATTTATTTTTTTACTTGTGATACCCCTACTCACCAGCCTCTTTGTAAATTTTAATTCGAGTAATATTCTTCTTTTTGCTTTTTATTTCAAAGGGAAAGCCTCAGAGCCTTTTCTTTATTTTTCTTTTTTTGCCTTATCTTTACTGGGATCCTTTTGCTTTTTCTATTCATGTTTTTGGACCACTCTGTTTTTTCTTTTTGATTGTTGAGACTTCCCAATTGGATTAAGATGTGAAGAACCTGAAGGAATTTCTTCTTCTTTTCTTTATTTTTGTTCTTTTTCTTCTTAATCAATATTATTATTTTGGGGGTTTTTTTTCTTTCTATTTTTCATTTTTTATGGTGGACTACTTCGTAATTGGATTAGGGTCTAGAAGTGTTAAGCCTGGGTTCCCCAACCAGGGTTAAGGAGATAAACTAAACAGAATGTGCAGCGTTAGTCAGATAGGCACACAGATAAATGAGTGAGATAAGCTTGTAAGTTTATTAACATACAGTAAAAATAACAGATACGCTTGTGCTATCAAAAATATAGTTTATTTAGGAACTTCCGGTTTGCGTGGCTTCGGGGCAGCAGGAATTCGCGACAGCTCGCGATTCCTGCTGTGCTAGCCGTCGAGGTACTCCCGATCCAGATGGGTCAGGGGGATATGGCTGCCCTGCAGGGACAGCTGAAGAGAGAGGGGAGTCGGATAGGGAGGTGGGGGCATCGCAGACCCCCCCTTCTCCAGGAAAACCCCTTTTTCCCAAGGCGGTGGAGCGGCGGTCAGCAATGGCCGCCACGAAGAAGCCAGCAACCGGGTAAGAACTGTGCTGGAGGAAGTTTGAAGAGTGAAAGTTCTGTCTGAGCCGGGTCAAGTAACACCTTTTAAATTGCCTGGAATTGAGCTGCTTGTTGCTGGAGGATACATTGTATCCCTAAGAAGAGTGAAAAGCGGCGGAGAAGCTGTTAAAGGGAATTTTTTTTTTTTTTTACTCTCCCACCCCACGGAAAAAGCAGAAGTATTTGGATATATTAGACAATGAAAGTGGATTGCTTTGAAAGTTAAGATAAGAGACAAAGGGATTTTTGGACATTGAAAAATGTGAGAAATTGGAAAATCTCTGCTGGAGGTATGGATTTTTGATTATTTAAAATTCTCATTGCAAGTGGGAAGGGAGAAAAAAAATTGGAGCAGAAGCTGAAAAAGGAGGAGATTGACTAGAACGTCTTTGTGGATCCCAAAAGAAGATATATGGTAATTGGACCTCTTTGATTAAAAATTAATTCAGAAAGAGAAAGAGAAGAAGGAAGAAAAGTATTAACTTTTGGAACTTTTTTTCTTTTTTTAATTGCTTTTGATTGTCTTTGATTAAAAATACTTGTGGTTGTGTTGGAAAAAGTTTCCCTTTTCATAATGGCATTGTCTGTGGATGAACTAGAGATTGAATATCAAAAATATAAAAAAGAAGATACTTTGGGCGCTTTGTTTCAATTCTTAGAAATGGCGTTATGTTCCTTTGAAAAGTTGATTATGCAGCAGAAGGACTGGGACAAGGAAGAAGAGGAAGAAGAAGCCATTTTTGATGAACAATGGGTCTCTTCTGGAGAGGAGGAGAAAAAGGATAAGAAAAAGGGGATTTTAAGAATTATAAAAACAACCAAAAGAGAGAAAAATGAGTGAAAAGAGGGAGGCAAGGTTAGAAAGCAAAGGAAAAGGAGCAAGAAAAGCGAAGAGAAAAAGCAAAGGGGTAGAAAGGGCAAGGAGAAGAATAAGCAAGAGAGAAAGGGGGGGAGGAGAAGCCTTAATGGGGGGAAGCAAGACCTAAGGAAAAAAAGTTTATTTAGAGACAATGGGTGAATTTAATTTAGATTAAAAGAGGGATTCTGGAGGGTATATAAGAGTGTGTTTTTATATGTATATTTAGAATATAAAATTTATTATGTAATTTTAGAATTTTTTTAAACAGAATCCCAAGAAAGATTGCTATATGTAGTATTTCTAAGTTAGGGTAATGAGTTATAGATGTTACTCCAATTGGTGTACAGGAGAAGTATAGTAAAAGAAAAAAAAGATGAATGGATAATTGGAAATAGAACAGACAAAGAATGTTGTTGAAAATGGTAATAAGATATGGAAGGATATATATGCTTTTTTTTTTTTTGGATTTTGTATATTGATAAAAGGCAATAAAATTTTAATTAATAAATAATTTGGATGGAAAAGAGAAGTAGGGACAAGATATGAAGTTAATATTATATGAAATATTGATATTATAATCTGGAAATGTTATGCCTTATTGGTCTATTATTATTATTTTTTCTTAGAAAAGAATTTATAAGCTGCTATGCCTTGATTCTTTGTGCATTGTTTTTATAAAACTGATAAAAATGGTTTTTATATATATATATAAAAAAGAAAATGATAATAAGATTTGGAAGGAGATATGGGTTGAATATGATGTTTGAATTTGTGTCTGTGTAAAGAGTTTTAACCCGGGAACAGACAACCTTCAGAAAAGATCTTTTAGTTTTGTTTATGTTTTGTGTTTGTATGTTTGTGTATTGTGCTTATGGTAAAACTAACAAAATTTGTTTTTTATAAAAAAAAAAAAAGGAAAGAATCAAAAAAACCTTGGAGGAATGTTAGACGAGAATAATTTATACAAGCCAGAAAGAAAAGAATATGATGACTATAAAATGGATAAATATGGAAGAGAAATGAAATTGAATAGGAGTAAAGAGAAATAATGAGAAATTTGCTGAAAGATGTTTGTGTGTCCATATGGAGATGGGATAAATTGGAATTATGCTGTATAAAAATAATGTTTTGTTTGACTTGTAAGGATTTACAATGTTAAGAGGTTTTATGTGTTTATGTATTTAATGGTTAATGATGTGTTGTTTTATCTTTAAAATTAATAAAAATTTGTTTCAAAAAAAAATATATATAGTTTATTCCATTTATAGCATAGTCAAAATAACAGTCCATTAGTCATGTATCATTTAGTCAGTCCATTCAAGGATATTCAGTTAGCAAAGTCCGTGTAGAATATCCTATGTCAGTTCACTTACAAATCAGTCCTTTGTCTCTCTCCCGTTCGAGTAACGCAGTCTTGAGTCCATGCAGTAATTAGGGATTATCAAAGCCAGAGAGAGAGCAAGCTGTTGTCTTGATTCTTTTAAAGTGCTTTCACAACCACTCCCTTAATTACATTCCTATATTTAAAGATGCAGACACTTTAACTTATAAACCATGATTACATATTTATTATTTTACCAAAACCAGTTAGGGTAAACAATGTTATCCCTAACATTCTCCCCTTTTAGGAAATAATAATAAATATAACTATTTACATCTTTAAATCATATTTGTTACAACTTTCTTTAAACTTAATTACTCCTTGAGCTTTTGTAAATTGCTCTGCAATGTTTTCTTCCATCATGCAGTATTCCAATTTAATTAGCCCATTCTTTACAGATTCTCTAACATTTAAGTATCTTAAATCAGTATGCTTTGATCTAGTTTTTACAGCAATATTAGTAGCTAACTTTATGGCTGCTTGGTTGTCCTCGTACACAATAATGGAATCTTTAACAGTTATACCCATGTCTAATAATAACTGTTTGTACAAAATTAAGTCAGTGCACAGTAATGACAGACATGAAAATTCTGCTTCCATCGTGGACAAGCTAATATGCTGTTGTCTGATTGACCTCCACCCTATTAGTGTCTGACCAAATAATATAGCAATCCCAGATGTTGATTTTCTAGTGTTTATATCAGTTGCAAAACTTGCATCTGCATAGGTACTAACACTCAAATCACCCTTTGGTTCTATATACAATGCATGGTTCATTGTTCCATTGAGATATCTTAAAATTCTCTTTAATGATTGCCAATTGTTAAGCCTGGTTTCCCCAACCAGGGTTAGGGAGACAAGCTAAACAGAATGTGCAGCGTTAGTCAGATAGGCACACAGATAAATGAGTGAGCTAAGCTTGTATGTTTATTAACATACAGTAAAAATAACAGATACGCTTGTGCTATCAAAAATATAGTTTATTCCATTATGAGTTCATAGCATAGTCAAAATAACAGTCCAATAGTCATGTATCATTTAGTCAGTCCATTCAGGGATATTCAGTTAGCAAAGTCCGTGTAGAATATCCTATGTCAGTTCACTTACAAGTCAGTCCTTTGTTTTCTCTCCCGTTCGAGCAATGCAGTCTTGATTCCAAGCAGTAATCAGGGATCATCAAAGCCAGAGAGAGAGCAAGCTGCAGCCTTGCTTCTTTTAAAGTGCTTTCACAACCACTCCCTTAATTACTATCCCACAGTTAAAGTTGCAGACACTTTAACAAACAAACTATGATTACTTAGTTATTATTTTACCTAAACCAGTTAGGGTAAACAATGTTATCCCTAACATTCTCCCCTTTTAGGTTAAATAATAATTATAACTATTTACATCTTTAAATCATATTTGTTACAACTCTTTTTAAACTTAATTACTCTTTGAGCTTTTGTAAATTGGTCTGCAATGTTTTCTTCTGTCATGCAGTATTCCAATTTAATTAGCCCATTTTTTTACAGATTCTCTAACATTTAAGTATCTTAAATCAGTATGCTTTGATCTAGTTTTTACAGCAATACTAGTAGCTAACTTTATAGCTGCTTGGTTATCCTCATACACAATAATGGAATCTTTTACAGTTATACCCATGTCTAATAATAACTGTTTGTACAAAATCAAGTCAGTGCATAATAATGACAGACATGAAAATTCCGCTTCCATCGTGGACAAGCTAATATGCTGTTGTCTGATTGACCTCCACCCTAATAGTGTTTTACCAAATAATATAGCCATCCCAGATGTTGATTTTCTTGTGTTTATATCAGTTGCAAAACTTGCATCTGCATAGGCACTAAGACTCAAATTACCCTTTGGTTCTATATACAATGCATGGTTCATTGTTCCTTTAAGATATCTTAAAATTCTCTTTAATGATTGCCAATGACATTGATGTGGATCTGAATTAAAACGTGCCAGCTGATTAACACTATAAGCTATATCTGGCCTAGACCAATTGCTTATATATGATAAGCTACCAATCAAAGATTGATATATTGACTTATCAAATTTGGGACTTTGATCATCAGTTTGGCAAACTTCCTGACTCATTGGAGTCTTTGCCGGTTTACAAAGTTCCATTTTAAAGGTTTTAATTAATTGGCAAATTTTAACTTCTTGAGATATCTTAAAACCATTTTTTGTTTTGTTAATTGTCAATCCTAGATACTTTTTAATTTCACCTAAATGCTTTAATTTTATCTTTTTGGCTAATAATGATATAATCTCATTAGCTTCATTATTAGTCTTAGTTATCAAAGCAATATCATCTGTAAATAATAACAATAATGACACCGTTCCATTATTTTCTCT
Organism: Hydrophis major; assembly: GCA_033807585.1. Taxonomy (NCBI): domain Eukaryota; kingdom Metazoa; phylum Chordata; class Lepidosauria; order Squamata; family Elapidae; genus Hydrophis; species Hydrophis major. Next base: position 44,508,080 of record CM066329.1, read on the forward strand.
TTTAAACACACATGGATCTGCTAAACCAGATTTAAAACCTATATTGTTTAACTCTTTCACAATATATTAGTTCCACTCAAACCCAGATTGTTTCAACCCGTAAAGACTCTTTTTGAGTTTCCAACAATCATTACTATTTACTTTATTGTCTTTTATACCTACTGGTTTTCTTAAATATATAGTGTGCTGCAATGGTGCATGCAGATAAGCAGTTTCTACATCTAAATGGTTAATGACATAGTTTTTCTTAGCTGCCCACCCTAATGCTGCTCTTAAAGATGTTGCTTTAAGACTTGGTGCAAAAACCTCATCGTAATCAGATGCAGTTTGATTAAATCCTTGAGCTACTAACCTAGCCTTATGGGTAACAGTCCCATCATTTCCAATTTTTACTTTAAATATCCATTTGCACCCAATGGATTTTTCTCCTGGAGATAATTTAGCATCTTCATAAACTTTCATTACCTTTAATGAATTTAGTTCTTTTTTCATTGCCTTTTGCCAATTCTCCTGATCCTTAGCAGGATACATCCTAAGTTCATCTACACTAGTTGGAACTTTAGTTACTTGGCAAACTATACTTGCTTGATACCTATCAGGTGGTCTAGTTACACGTGTAGTACGTCTAGGTATTACAGGACTTACAGGTGGACTTTCATTTATTAACTGTTCTTGATTATCTAACTCTTCCTGATCAACTGTTTCCTCTTGTTCTGGTCCTATTTACTCTTCGTGGACTTCTTCTTTAATTGGACTCTTCTTATAACTATTCTGTTCTTTCTGCCTTTTGTAGGGTTCAATAATTACTTCATTATTTAAATCTTGCTCTAATCTATTCCATCCTACATGTTCTAGGAATTTAGCACTAGAACTGGTGTAAACTCTAGATGTACCTGGTTCCCAGAATCTATAAGATCTATGATTAGATGTATATCCTACAAAAAATAATCTTTTAGCTCTATGCTGTCCTTTGTGTCTAAGTTGTGTAGGGATATGCACCCATGCTGGTGCTCCAAATGTGTGCATGTAACTTAAATCAGGTTTTGTACCATGCCACAGTGTGAATGGTAATTCACCTGTTGTTGAATTAACAACATTATTTAATATATGATTACCACACATTATTGCTTCTCCCCACAAATTGTCAGGTAATCCTGAATCAGACATCATAGTTCGTGCCATTGATTGTAATGTTTGGCCTCTTCCCTCTATAAAGGCATTATGTTGTGGCCTTTTTGGTGCAGACATTTTATGTTGAATACCTAACATTCTTAGTCTGTTCTGGAATTTATTATTTGTAAATTCTGTACCATTATTTGTTATAAGAGTTACTAATTTCTTTTTAGTTTTCCTTTCAGCAAATTTTATCCAATTAAAGAGATTTTGATACGTTTCAGTTTTGCTCTTCATTAATTAGCAAAACCCATATCTAGAATAGTGGTCCATTATACTTAATATGTAATGAGCTCCTCCTACACTTGGTTTTTTCGGACCTATTAAATCTGCAAATACTACCTCTAAAGGCTCTTTGGTAGTAAATCCATCAACTCTATTATCAGGTGTGATCCTGCTCTTACTTTGATTACAGGCATTACTTTGCAAATACTTATTACAAGTTTTCAAACTTATTCCCTTAGATAATTCAACAGTTTTCTTAAGCATTTTAAAATTTAAATGCCCTAGCCTTCGATGTAACAAGTGAATACATTCATTATGAGGTTTCTTATTTTCATAAATTGTGTTAGCCACTTTTAAACCATCATCATTTAACACATATAATTCACCTCTTAAAGATGCAGTAATTTTCTTATCTTCTTTTTCAATTACGCAGTTATCTCCCCTAAATGTAACTACATATCCTAGTTTAACCAAAATTCTAACTGAAATTAAATTAAACTTAAGTTGTGGTACATATAACATTTTTACATTCTCTTTTATAAAAGAACAATATGCTATACCTTGACCTTTAGCTTTCAGTTTCCAGCCATTGGCTAACGATATCTGCTGTGTACTCTTGGACATTTTAATAAAATTTTTGTTATCATTTGTTATACATTGGGATGCTCCACTGTCAACCACCCATAAATTATTTTTTACAGCTCCATTAGTATACATGGCTAACTCTAAATTTTTATTTATCTTTTGATGACTTTTAGTATTCTGGCCAGCGTTCTGGCATTTTGCTTTTTTACAAAATCTTGCCAAATGTCCTCTTCCTCCACAATTAAATCACTTTTTAATTGCATATGCAGTAGGAGATTCATTTTCTTCTTTTTGAGGTTGCTGCCTCCTTAACTCATCTCTTTCAAGCCTTCTTCTGGCCTCTTCAATCAATCTGCCAGTTATATCAGTTAAAGTTAAGCTTTCCTTTGGCAATATTTCAAGGGAAGTTACGTAGTTGTCATAACTTTCATCAAGTGAAGATAGAATTATGTAGACTTGGTGTAGTTCAGAGAAAATAAGCTTTTTCTCGTGCAGTTCTTGAAAAATGCTTTGCATAGTTTTCAAATGATTCAGCATATCACCATTTGTTTGGAGATGCGCATTGAAAAGCTTCCGTGTTAGATTTATGTGAGCACCAACATTATCTCGAACATAAATCCTCTTCAGCTTCTGCCAACACCCAACAGCCGTTTTCTCTCCGTGGATATAAACAAGCTGTTGATCAGTTAAGGTTAATCCAATTATGCAAATAGCTTGTTGATTTTTATGCATAAATTCTTCTATCTTTAATTTATCTTCCTCATCCTCCGGATCCCATTCTTCTACGTTTGGTGGATTTTCAATTATGTTCCACAAGCCTTCTCTTCGTAGAAGCAGACTACATTTCATAGACCATGATACATAGTTTGTTCCATCCAACTTGGATATAAGAGACAAACTTTGTAGATTGACTTGTGCCATGTTTTCTTTGTATGGATATAAAACTATAATTAATAAAACACAGCTGTCTGTTTACTGTAATGTATAACAACACAAACTCTCACTTTTACATAAATCTGTTTTATCCTAGTTAAACTGACTTTGCAGCCTCTGGGCCCATAACCAGTGTTAAGCCTGGTTTCCCCAACCAGGGTTAGGGAGACAAGCTAAACAGAATGTGCAGCGTTAGTCAGATAGGCACACAGATAAATGAGTGAGCTAAGCTTGTATGTTTATTAACATACAGTAAAAATAACAGATACGCTTGTGCTATCAAAAATATAGTTTATTCCATTATGAGTTCATAGCATAGTCAAAATAACAGTCCAATAGTCATGTATCATTTAGTCAGTCCATTCAGGGATATTCAGTGAGCAAAGTCCGTTTAGAATATCCTATGTCAGTTCACTTACAAGTCAGTCCTTTATTTTCTCTCCCGTTCGAGCAATGCAGTCTTGAGTCCTTGCAGTAATCAGGGATCATCAAAGCCAGAGAGAGAGCAAGCTGTCACCTTGCTTCTTTTAAAGTGCTTTCACAACCACTCCCTTAATTACTATCCCACAGTTAAAGTTGCAGACACTTTAACATACAAACTATGATTACTTAGTTATTATTTTACCTAAACCAGTTAGGGTAAACAATGTTATCCCTAACACCAATGACATTGATGTGGATCTGAATTAAAACCAACCAGCTGATTTACACTATAAGCTATATCTGGCCTAGACCAATTGCTTATATATGATAAGCTACCAATCAAAGATTGATATATAGACATCAAATTTGGGACTTTGATCATTAGTTTGGCAAACTTCCTGACTCATTGGAGTCTTTGCTGGTTTACAAAGTTCCATTTTATACGTTTTAATTAATTGGCAAATTTTATCTTCTTGAGGTATCTTAAATCCATTTTTTTGTTTTGTTAATTGTCAATCCTAGATACTTTTTAATTTCACCTATATGCTTTAATTTTATCTTTTTGGCTAATAATGATATAATCTCATTAGCTTCATTATTAGTCTTAGTTATCAAAGCAATATCATCTGTAAATAATAACAATAATGACACCGTTCCATTATTTTCTCTTTTGAACACATATGGATCTGCTAAACCAGATTTAAAACCTATATTGTTTAATTCTTTCACAATATATTGGTTCCACTCAAAGCCAGATTGTTTCAACCTGTAAAGACTCTTTTTGAGTTTCCAACAATCATTACTATTTAATTTATTGTCTTTTATAACAATTGGCTTTTTCAAATATATAGTGTGCTGCAATGGTGCATGTAAATAAGCAGTTTCTACATCTAAATGGTTAATGACATAGTTTTTCTTAGCTGCCCACACTAAAGCTGCTCTCAAAGATGTTGCTTTAAGACTTGGTGCGAAAACTTCATCGTAATCAGATGCAGTTGATTAAATCCTTGAGCTACCAACCTACCCTTATGGGTAACAGTCCCATCATTGCCAGTTTTTATTTTAAATATCCATTTGCACCCAATGGATTTTTCTCCTGGAGGTAATTTGGCATCTTCATATACTTTCATTACCTTTAATGAATTTAGTTCTTTTTCCATTGCCTTTTGCCAATTCTCCTGATCCTTAGCAGGATACATCCTAAGTTCATCTACACTAGTTGGAACTTTAGTTACTTGGCAAACTATACTTGCTTAATACCTATCAGGTGCTCTAGTTATACGTGTAGTGCGTCTAGGTATTACAGGACTTACAGGTAGACTTTCCTTTATTAACTGTTCTTGATTATCTAACTCTTCCTGATCATCTGTTTCCTCTTGTTCTGGTCCTATTTGCTCTTCATGGACTTCTTCTTTAATTGGACTCTTCATATAACTAGACTGTTGTTTTTGCCTTTTGTAGGGTTCAATAATTACTTCATTATTTAAATCTTGCTCTAATATATTCCATCCTACATGTTCTAGGAATTTAGCACTAGCACTGGTGTAAACTCTAGATGTACCTGGTTCCCAGAATCTATAAGATCTATGATTAGATGTATATCCTACAAAAAATAATCTTTTAGCTCTATGCTGTTCTTTTTGTCTAAGTTGTGTAGGGATATGCACCCATGCTGGTGCTCCAAATGTGTGCATGTAGCTTAAATCAGGTTTTGTACCATGCCACAGTGTGAATGGTAATTCACCTGTTGTTGAATTAACAACATTATTTAATATATGATTACCACACATTATTGCTTCTCCCCATAAATTGTTAGGTAATCCTGAATCAGACAACATACTACGTGCCATTGATTTCAGTGTTTGGCCTCATCTCTCTAAAAAGGCATTATGTTGTGGCCTATATGATGCAGACTTTTTATGTTGAATAGCTAACATACTAAGTCTATTCTGGAATTTATTATTTGTAAATTCCGTACCATTATCTGTTATAAGAGTTACTAATTTCTTTTTAGTTTTCCTTTCAGCAAATTTTATCCAATTAAAGAGATTTAGATACGTTTCAGTTTTGCTCTTCATTAAATAGCAAAACCCATATCTAGAATAGTGGTCCATTATACTTAATATGTAACGAGCTCCTCCTACACTTGGTTTTTTTGGACCTATTAAATCAGCAAATACTACTTCTAAAGGCTCTTTGGCAGTAAATCCATCAACTCTATTAGCCGGTTTGACCTTGCTTTTGCTTTGATTACAAGCATTACATTGCAAATACTTATTACAAGGTTTCAAACTTATTCCCTTGGATAATTAAACAGTTTTCTAAAGCATTTTAAAATTTAAATGCCCTAGGCATCAGTGTAACAAGTGAGTACATTCATCATGAGGTTTCTTATTATCATAAACCGTGTTAGCCACCTTTAAACCATTATCATTTAACACATATAATTCACCTCTTAAAGATGCAGTAATTCTCTTATCTTCTTTCTCAATTATGCAGTTATCTCCTTTAAAGGTAACTACATATCCTAGTTTAACCAAAATTCTTACTGAAATTAAATTAAACTTAAGTTGTGTTACATATAACATTTTTACATTCTCTTTTATGAAAGAACAATATGCTATACCTTGACCTTTAGCTTTCAGTTTCCAGCCATTGGCTAACGATATCTACTGTGTATTCTTGGACATTTTAATAAAATTTCGGTTATCATTTGTTATACAGTGGGATGCTCCACTGTCAACCACCCATAAATTATTTTTTACAGCTCCGTTTCTATACATGGCTAACTCTAAATTTTTATTTATCTTTTGATGACTTTTAGTATTCTGGCCAGAGTTCTGGTGCTTTCCTTTTTTACAAAATCTTGCCATATGTCCTCTTCCTCCACAATTAAAACACTTTTTAATTGCGTATGCAGTAGGAGATTTATTATCTTCTTTTTGAGGTTGTTCCCTCCTTAACTGGTCTCTTTCAAGAATTCTTCTGGCCTCTTCAATCAATCTGACAGTTATATCAGTTAAAGTTAAACAATGTTATCCCTAACAAGAAGAACCTGAAGATTTTTCTTCTTTTTCTTCTTTTTTTTCTCCTTTTTCTTCTTTGGTTTTGGGCTTTTTACTATTGGATTTTTCCATTTTGGATTATAATTGGTTATTCTACCAGTTGGATTAAAAGCTAAAAAGAATTTGAAGCTTTTGAAGCATTAAAATGAGCAGGAAACCAATATCATCTGGCGTTTCTACTTCTACCTCTGCCTCCCCACCAGCTGGAGGACAACGTTTAATTCAGACAATTTGAAGCAAGATAAAGAACAAGAAAAAGTGACTTTACAAATGATTATGCAAGGAATTCAAGATCTCAAGACAAAATCAGACACCATTGAACAAAGAATAGAGAAGACTGATGAAAAAGTGGAAAATATTCAACAAATGATGGTGAAGTATGAGGAGAGATTCCAAAAAATTGAGGAAGAAGGAAAACAAAGAATGAAGAAGATTGGAAATATTGACAGTAGATTAACAGTGGTTGAACAAGATAAAAATGGGATGTTGAGGTGGGAGATGGAAAGGTCAGAATTTTATCTCAGATTTCAAAATATAGAAGAAGAAAAAGGACAAAATTTGGCTGCGATAATGATAGATATTTTGGCAGATGCTTTGGAAATTACAGAGGAAAAGATGATGGATGGAGTAGATGAGGTATATCGAGTTTATACAAGATATGCGATGAGAAATAAATTGCCAAGGGAAGTCCATATTAGATTTACCAAAAAATCCATTAAAACACAAATACTACAAGTGGTAAGAGAGAAGACATTGAAATACAAAGGCAAAGAGATTGTGGTGTTTAAAACAAATACCCAGAAGAGTGAGAGAGATGAGAAGAGAATATCGATTTCTGACCAAAATGCTATTGGAAAACGAAGTGAATTATAGATGGCTGATTCCAGAAGGATTAATGTTTACGTGGCAAGAGCAGAGACATAGAATTGATTCAATTGAGAAAGCAGAACTTTTCCATGCAGAATTTTTTGGAAGGAGAGAAGAGGAGGCAGAGAAAGAGGTCTCATTAATTGAGTTTCAAGAGGAACAATTGGAGACTGAAAAAGAGAAAAGTGCAGTAGGTGGACAGGTGGATAGTAAAGAATAGCTTGAAGTGAGAACCACGAGAGCCGTTAGACCTAAATATAAAGCATAACCATGGAAGAGAAAAAATTGATTACAATGAATATAAATGGACTCAATTCAGCTGTTTAAAAGAAGGAAAACCTTTCATAAATTAGAGAAATTAAAATTTGATATATTTTGTCTACAAGAAGTTCATATTAAAAAACAAAATGAACAATTGTTAATACAGCCAAAATTAGGGAAAATATTTACTTCTTTGACTCAATGTAAGAAAAGAGGAGTGGTTCTATACATTAAAGAGGCTATCCCAGCAAAACTGATCTACACTGATGAAGATGGAAGAGTATTAATGGTGGAAATAATGGACAATAATATAAAAATACTCTTGATTGCAATTTATGCTCCGAACGATAAACAAGAAGAGTTTTATAAAAAGCTACATATGAAAATAATTGGACTGGACTATGTTAATATAATTATGATGGGAGATTTTAATGGAATTGTGGACAATAAATTGGACTATATGGCAACAGCAACAAAGCAAAATAGAAAGACTCTCCCTAAATCTTTTTTTAAAATGACAGACGAATTAACTTTAAAAGATACTTGGAGAGAAAGAAATGTTAAAGCTAAACAATATACTTTTTATTCAAATAGACATTTATCATGGTCCAGATTAGATATGATTTGGATCTCAACAGAATTAATATCTAATATTCAAGAAACAAATATTGAAACAAGTACTTGGTCAGATCACAGCCCAATGACAATTAAATGGAAGGGACAAAAAAAAAGATCGAGATGGACATTAAACAATACTATTTTAAAGGAAAAAGATTTTATACAACGGATGGAGAAGGAACTGGCTTTTTTCTTTAGAGAAAATAAAAAAGAAGATACTTCAATGCAGAATGTTTGGGATACAATGAAGGCATATGCTAGAGGTTTGATAATAGATTATACAAGAAAAAGAATATTAGGAAAAGGCAAGTTTCTAAGGCCTTGGAAGATGAGTATAAAAGACTTGAAAAAGAATTACAGAAAATGCCACAGAAAAAAGATATTAAATTGAAGCTGGATGTAATTAAACATAAAATGGAAACATAAAATAGAGAAAGAAGAACTGGCACAGAAAATTAGAAATTCTAAACAGAATTATTTTGAAGATGCAAATAAACCAGGTAGATGGCTAGCATATAAATTGAGAAAGGAGAAGGAATCAAGAAAAATATTGAAGCTAATAGATGATCAAGGCCAAATTTGTTGTGGTAATAAGGAGAAAAAGGAAATTATTCGAGATTTTTATGGGTAACTATATAAACAAGAGAATATTGATGAGGAAAAAGTCAAACAGTATCTACAGAATGCTAACTTACCGAAGATACCTAAAGAGACTGAAGAAATGCTAGAAAGCAATATAACAATGATGGAATTAAATGAAGTACTTAAGAAACAAAATAATGGGAAAACACCAGGTCCAGATGGGCTCCCGGCAGAATTCTATAAAACATTTTAAGAATTATTGAGCATCCCATTGTTAGAAGTTATGAATGAAGTTATGTCAAAGAAGATGATACCCAAAACATGGTCAGAGGCTTATATTACACTTATTCCAAAAGAAGAGGCTGACCCACTGCAAATTAAGAACTATAGACCTATTTCTTTATTGAATGCAGACTATAAAATTTTTGCGTCAATTTTAGCAGAAAGACTTAAAAAATATTTAAATAATTTCATTCACCCAGATCAAAATGGATTTCTGCCAAAGAGACAAATCAGAGACAACATGAGAGTAATCTTGGATACTTTGGAATACTATGAGGCTCATCCTGAAAAGCAAATGGCTTTGATATTCCTAGATGCTCAAAAGGCATTTGATAATGTGAACTGGAGATTTATGTTATTACTATTGGAACAGATGGGTTTTGCCAGAAAATTTATTCAAGCAATAGAAGCCATATACAATAAACAGACAGCAAAGGTAATGATGGAGGGAGAACTTACAGACTTTATTAATATAAGAAAAGGCACAAGACAAGGATGTCCCCTATCTCCTTTGCTATTTGTGTTGACTTTGGAAGTGTTGAATAGAAATATTAGGGGTGATAAAAGCATGAAAGGAATGAAAATTAAAAAGGAAGAATTCAAACTACAAGCTTTTGCTGATGACTTAGCTTTTATTTTGGAAGATCCGTTAGAAACAGCTCCAAAGTTATTGGAAAAGATAGAGATATATGGTGAGGTGGCTGGTTTGAAAATAAATAAAGATAAAGATCTTGACAAAGAACATGCTACTGAGACAGAGAAGAACTGGCAGACTTTTTGAAAATCCAAGTTACGAATAAGGTCAAGTATCTGGGGATACACTTGACAGCAAGATGTAGCACATTAAAAGAGAATAATTATATTAAACTTAAACAACAGATAGCTACAGACTTGAAGAAATAGGAAAACTTGCAATTGTCATTAATAGGGAGAATTTCAACAATTAAGATGAATATTTTACCCAGAATTCTATTTCTGTTTCAAACAAATTCCAATTAGGCTTGGAAAAGACTATTTTGAAGATTTAAATAAAATTATGTTGAAGTTTATATGGCAAGGTAAGAAAGCGAGAATAAAGCTAAAGCTTTTGCAAGATGCTAGAATTAGAGGAGATTTTGGCCTGCCCAATTGGGAATTGTACTATCAAGCTGCAAGTCTGATATGGGTCAAGGAATGGATAACATTAAGAAAGACTAGATTGTTGACACCAGAAAGTCATGATTTGCTGTTGGGTTGGCATGCTTTTTTATGGTATAAAGGAACTAAAACACAGGGTTACTTTAGAAGACATTATATATGAGAGTCTTTGTGGTTAAACTGGGAGAAGATAAAAAGACAATGTTATTTGAAAATTCCAGTTTGGTTATCGACTATTGAAGCATTTTCCTATCCTATAATTTATAAGAAGGAACAAACAGTTAGATATGGTGAACTATTGGATGAAAAGGGTAAACTTAAATCGATTCAAAATTTAGAGGAACAAGGTATAAAGATAAATTGGTTTTCATATGCGCAAATACATTCAAGGTATGATGAAGATTCTAAAACGGAAGGATTCTATGATAAACAGAGGATCTGGATAAGATCTTGATGGGTACTTATGAGAAGGTGACTAAAAAATTATATGGTTATTTACTGGGAATTAAATTAGAGGAAGAACAAGTTAAAGAAACTATGATTTTTTGGGGGAAGAATTTTGGATATGGGATTGATTTAGAGAAATGGCAAAAATTGTGCTCTCAAAATTATAAAATGACAAAGTCAACAGCATATAAAGAAAACTTGTATAAGATGTTTTACAGGTGGCACTTTCCCCCGACAAAAATAGCAAGAATGTTTAAGAACAAATCTAAAAAATGCTGGAAATGTCATCAGATACCTGGCTCATTCTACCATATGTGGTGGACCTGTGAGGACGCTAAAAAATATTAGACTAAAATTCACATGTGGTTGTTAAAAATGACAAAGAAACGTATAGATTTGAAACCGGAGTTCTTTTTATTGGGAATCTTACCAGATACACAGAGTAAAGACTTGAAATATCTGATTGTAAATGTATTAACAGCGGCTAGGATTGTATTTGCTAAAAATTGGAAGAGTGAGAAAATACCATCAGAGGAAGAAATTATTAAGAAAATATTGGAATGTGCTGAGATGAGTAGATTGACATTTGAAATTAGAGAGCAAGAGGATAAACAATTTTATGAAATTTGGGGTCTTTTTTATCAATGGCTAGATGACAAAATATGATAATAGAATATTTAGAATGTTAGACAGCAAGGAATATCTTTATTTTTTCTTTCACCTTTGTTATTTGCCATTATATTTATAAAGTGTTTTTAGGAAAGATTGGGTATGATTATATGATTTGTTATAGAATAAACTAATTAAAGTATTGCGATCTCAAAAAGCATGAATGATTAAAAGTATAGTCAAATGATTTTTTAATAGCGATATTAGGATATATAAGTTTGGATTGACAATATGAGTTGTTATGTAACATAACTGTAATTGAGACTACAAAATGAATGCACAAAACTGATGAACCAACCGACACACTGTATGTACATAAGAGAGTTGATGTTTTAATGTTTGTTTGTCTTGTTTGTTTGTAGAAAATCAATAAAATTCTTTAAAAAAAACAAACAAGGGGGACCAACAGATTACCTCCAAGCCAATTTCTGGTGGGCATGACAAAAAAAAATCAGGTTGCGCCATCCACTACACAGTGGGCACTGCCAGTGTCCCAGCTGCAGATCTCACAAAACCATGTTTTGTTTGATAATTAAGAAACTTCAAAATATAAAGATACCCAGTAGCTAATATGAATGTGGAAGGACAACACTGAGATGTGAAGGGCGGGGGAAAGGAAAACGATTCCATTCTACAACTTTTTCTTTATAGACCCAATGATTTGGTCCACAAGCTGTCACTTTCCTGCCTCTTACTCGGCTCTTATCCAACAACTGACATTTCCGCAACTGATGGGAAATGAAATGTTAAAATCAGTTCCAATGTAGGATTGAAAAATGGAGATCTAATAGAAAAGAAAAATCAGAAAAAGACCCTACTGTTAATATTAGGCAGGGTTTGCATAAGAAGAAAGGCAGGATTAAAGTTGCATCATGAACCGAGAGTTTAATCAAACACCATAGCTCTGGGTGACTTTCTCCAGCAGCCTCTGGAGAGAAGACTCCATAATGAAGAGCAGCAGAAGTCAATTACCTGGGTTTTGAACTAATTTTCTCCAGCATCACTTTCTAGGCACGTCCTGACAGGAGGGCCTACAACACCTTCAGGAGTATATTTGTCATTTTCCACTTAAATGCTATTCTCCAGCTGACCCTCTGCACTTGGAGTCTTGGAAGAACTTCAGGATCCCCAGAGGAGAAATTATTTCTCACTGTAATTATCACCACCCTGGTCTTTGAGACATATTCTGCTACAGTGACTGCCTTTGATGTGAACATCAGATTGAAGGAACCAAAAAGCTATCGAACATCAGAAAAGGATAAATGCCACAGCCCACACTCTATGTAGCACACATGTTGGAAGAGGCAGCGATTGTGCTCTTGAATGTACCTTTTTCTCCATTCCAACAAAGATTGATTTGTCTCTGTCTGAATCATGAAAGTGAGGGTGGTTTGAATTCAATAGAATCCTTTTTGTTCTTGTTTAGAAACAGGAAGGGGATTGATTCAGTCCTATACATTATGAATCTTCTGCTTTTAATGCTGCTGGTGTCTCATGTAGTCTCTGAGAAGCTTCGAATGAAATGCCCACTGAATTTTGATACCTGGGATGGGATAAAACCGTGGAACTTTTACAGGGCAGGTGACCATTTCGTTGGTATAGTCACCACTGAAACAAAATCATCACCTAGAATGCTGCCTTTCAACATGCTTCCTTCTAGTCACTCTCACTTGTAAGTTATTCAGTGTGATTCAATTGAGGACCTGTATACTGCACGACTCAAAAAGTAGGATGTGAAAATATTTACAGACTCCTCACATCCTGGACATAAACTGTTTTAACTCCTTCCCTCAAAACGACGCACTGCACACCAGAACAACTAGACACAAATACCTTTTTCCTGCTGAACAAAAAATTTTCTCAACACTGTCCAACTATTCACAAAGTCTGCACGACTTTTACTGTTAATCTTCTCATCACTCCTTATCACCCATTCCCTCCCACTTGTGGCTGTATGACTGCAACTTTGTTGCTTGTATCCTTACGATCTATATTGACTGTTTCTTAGTGTGATTTGATTGCTCATTTGTGCCCTATGACTATTATTAAGTGTTGTATCTTATGATTCTTGACTCTTGATGAATGTATCTTTTCTTTTATAAACACAGTGAGCATTTGCACCAAGACAAATTCCTTGTGTGTCCAATCGCACTTGGCCAATAAAGAATTCTATTCTATTCTATTCTGATGAGGTTGCATGCCCTCGATTTGAGGTCCTAATACTCTTTATTTCACTGACTCCTATATATTGCAGGACCTGTCTAATTCCTTGAATCATCCTTATTTTCATGGCTTTCTGCTTTTGTCTTCTTTTGTAGAAGAGACTCAAAAACCAAATGTGAGGCAAATGAAACCTGAAACAATTCCAGATTATTTATCCATTCTCATTCAATACTGACTTCATCACTTGAATACTGAGTTTGGTTTAAAAGAATGATTGGAAGGGTTGTAGGGTCCTCTGCCCACCTCATATCCATGTTTATGTAACTACTGATTGATGCTATATTCAACACTTGATCTTTACTTTATGGGTCACTTATGGAACTGCCTCATCATTTTATGGTACTTCTACTTTAATAACTGAATGGTTTTGAATACAGGTTACTGGGAAAATTAATAATTAGGACTGCTGCAAATAATTGTGTATTCTTAACTGTGATGGAGGACTCTCTCCAGTGATGGGATTCAGCCAGTTCGCAGCAGTTCACGAGAAACGGTTGTTAACTTTCTGGACATTTGGTGAAACGATTGTTGAAATTGTTAAATTAAATTATTTGAATCCCACCACTGACTCTCTCCATCCCATCTTCTCAATGCTCATAAAAATCACCTGCTGATGTGCAGCTATCATTTGCCTTGAGCTTTGGATCTATATTGACTCAAGACACAATAGGCTTGTGGAGACAAAGAGGAGTAAACTGAAAAAAAGAGTTTTGTGGTTTCTCTTCATGATGATGTTAATAATATGAACTTTATTTTTTTACAGTAGGACAAATTATTTTAAACAACTAGTCTTGATTTTTGCCATTCAGTCAGTCAATAAGAATCCCCAGCTCCTGCACAATCTCACACTTGGCTACAACATCCATGACAACTATGCCAGCACCCTTGCTACTTCAGAAGCCTTGCTGGACATGCTCTCCACTGGACAAGGCAATGTCCCAAACTACAGCTGTGAAAGGAAGGAGAACCTTTTGGTTCTTGTTGATGGAGCTAAGAGAGAAACCTCCATTCAGATGTCAACTAGTAGGCACCTACAAATTCCCACAGGTTTGTGTGTGTGTGTGTGTGTCTGTGTGTGTGTGTGTGCTTCTCTATCTGGTAAAGTGAGGATGAAGGTTGTGAGTGAGCGATAGATCCAACCATATTTTGTCTATGGAATTGAAGAACTGCTTTCTACCATGGCCTTTATAGGTGTCATGGGCATGGATTGAGATACAATTTGGGGAGGGGTGGAAATCATCAATATCCTCTCATGACACCTTCCTCATTACTTTGGGGGCTTCTGCTACACACATGTGACAGTGAGGAATAAAAAAGAACATAGCAACCACTGGCCCATTCATCTAATAGAAACTGTGGCTAAAGTATAGGTTAGGGTCCTCCTGAATAGAACTGAGACTAGATATTTTAGAAAGCTCATTCTTTTGCAGAAGAACAAGTAAACTTTGGAATCAATCCACTGCTCACAATTGTTTTGTCTTGAACCACACAATTGCAAAATATGTCAGTCAGGGGAAACACTGATTTGCTGCCTTGATAGATGTCACTGCAGCATCCAACAAACTAAACAGAGAATTATTATGGAGGATTGTTCTTAAAATGGAACTACAATGGCTGCCTCTGATCCAAACCCTTTTTAGAAGCACATGAGTGAGAGTATGATTTGGGCCCAGATCTCTCTGCATCATCTGATCTTGTAGTACTTCTTTAAGTTGTTCTATGGTAGGGCTGGTGTCATCTTTGATGGTGTCCACTGTCCAGCCACTGTGTTCTTTGGTAGCCTGGCTTCCTTTTACTTCTAACATGGTACAGAAATAAGATTTGCTTCATTTATTTTTCTTTTTAATTTCTTTTTAATTTTTTTGCACAGTCTTGCTAATGTTCTGTATTCTGTATTTTGCATTCTGTATTCCGTATCCTGTATCTTGATTTTGTTTGAGTAATTAACAACATACTATTCTAACATGTTCATGAGTAGCAAGTTGGATTTATTAAAATCTAGCATTTTGGACTTGATCTGACTCCAAATACAGCATAGCATTCTTCATTGCTTTTGCAGATCAGTGATGAAATTGTTTCAGAGACTCTGAGTGATAAAAGTCAATTTCCTTTTTTCTACCGAATTCTCCCGAAAAAAGGAATCACATATCCAGCAATTGTCCAACTGCTCCTTCATTTCAGGTGGACCTTGATTGGTGTCTTTGCTTCAGACACAGAGGAGGGAGAGAATTTCATGAGGACTTTTATTCCTATGCTTGTCCACAATGGAATTTGTGTTGTTATATCACAATGATTCTCAGCGATTGGACATACAACACTGCTCAGGGATGCCGTCTCTAAATGGAGACAAGTCAATGTTTTTGTGAACCACATAGAGCATGTTAATGTTTGGGACAGAATTCATACTTTGCAGTTGACGTTTGAAGGTGTTCCAGGACCTATCGATGGGAAAGTCTGGATAGTAGAAAGCATTGATTATTTGGTATTGAGACGGGGGGAACTTTACAAATATGTCCATTGTATTTGGAGCTTTGCTTTTCAGGAAAAGAAAAGGCCAGAAGATGATCCCTTTGGAACCAAACTCTTTGTACAATTGGAAAATAGATATTTTCGATGTTCTATTTCAAAGCATGTTTTTTCTGTCAAAGGTCAGAAAAGATGCAGCCAGAGAGCACTACTGAGGGCCGTAGAGGAAAGGAGAAGGATATGGATCTCTTTTCACCTCCATCTGCACAGTGTTATTAGGACTCTGGCCTATGCCTTGAAAGCTGCATATTCCTCCAGATCCAGGAGGAGAAGCAAGAGGAGTGAAAAGACATTGGAGGCTCCAAGGCTGCAGCCGTGGCAGGTATGGAGTCCCTAGCAGGATCCATAAAACTCCATGTGATAACCCAGGGTGTGTCACAAAAATAACAAAGTCACCAAAGTAGAATACATTCCCTTTCAGGCCCCAATGTCCAATTATCCTCAGCTGTATATCAAATTCTTCAAAAAACAGTCTAGGAAGGGCAGAAATGCAGTCGGAACCCAAAGTAAAGATAATTAGAAATAAAAAAAACCAACACAAACCACGCTGAAGTAATTAACACGGCAGGTCAGGATGATAAATTAAAGACTTTCAAAGGAGAACACAGCACCCACAATCAGGAGGACGCCAAAACCCAGATAAGCTTCTATGAAGAAAATGCATGCTTTGCTTCCAGCAAAGAGCTGTGTGAAAACGCCCTTCTTATATCCTGTTTTCCCAGCTGCAACTAATGATACCCTACTCATCCCTCCTGGCTGGTTAATACCTGATGCAGCTCTTCCCTTCTTCAGGACAGCTTCTTCCTCATGGAGCACAATCTTTGGACTTTGGACAGTCAGCCCAACTTACCATACAGGGTACATTTTGCAGGGAAAATAGAAAGAAAAAAATAGCAGCATTGAGCTACAAGTATAAATAATAAAAATGGCATGCACATAAAAATAAAAATGTTTAAGGATCCCTCTAATTTCCCAGGTTGTAAAAATAGTTGGTGGGAGATTTGTACAATAGGATTTGCAAGCATTTCTTAATGTACCCTTAAAATAATGTAGAATAAGCTCAGATTGTCATATTTCCCATCTGGTCTTCCTGGAAGATTAGCCTGACAAGTTTCTTCTTGAGAACACCATAGTTTCTGATAATCATTCTGTTTTTTCCAAGGAATTTCTGAATATTTTCATTTGTTTCTTTGCTCTCTTTATTTGTGATGTGTTCTAAATGTTCTTTTTAATAGACAAATTTGGTCAATTATATATTTTGTCAATGTCAACTTTTTTCAATATATCATTGACCAATTTATCTGAGTCCTTTTCACTTTTGAAGATAGTGGTAGCACCTGCTCTCCCAACTCAGCATATTTGCAAATTAGACAACTGTAGAAAGATTCAAATGTGAAAAGATCACTTGGGATAAGAAACCAAATTTCTGCTTTTAAAATTCCCGGCTTTTTCCTATTCTAGTTCCATCCATTTCTGGAGAAGAATGAGTTTTGCAATATTTCCCTTTGGCAATTGCACTTGGACCAAAATGGAGATGTAGCTGCAGATCTGAACGTCATAAGTTGGGTGCTTCTTCCCCAGTTGGATCCAATTGACAAGCAACTGGGGAGTTTTGAAAAACAGAGATTTATTATCAATAGAGATATTCTGTCATGGTTGAAATTGCGCAACAAGGTGGGAGAAATTCTTATGTCTTAACCGGGAGACTACTATAGACCACTTTCAAAGGGGAGAAGCTTTGCAATGTTTTACAGCCTTTAAGAATCCTTTGCAGATCCTACCAGTCATATGTTTCTTTCTTCACCACAGTTTTATTCTACTTTTATCAATCTAACAGAATAAAACTTTAATAAATCTTTTAGGAAAAAATATTATAAAATTTAACATGAATACAATATCATACTTTAAGTCATGGATACATTGAAGAATGGAAGAATTAATGTTGATACAATCATGAAAAAAAAAACCACTGGTTTTCAATTAATGCTTAAGATTTTAATTCCATCCCTCCAGATTTAATTAAGTAGAAAAGTCTTTTATTCCAAAAGCAAAAGGGATTAACTAAATGCAGAATATATCAATAGTTGCATCTCCTGCAAATATTTGTAACTAGTTAGGTGAAGCTGCAATTTAGCAACATGGAACAAAGGAGAAACTCCCGAACAGTGAGGACAATTAACCATGGAATAGCTTCACTTCAGATGTTGTAGGTTGCTCCATCACTGGAGGTTTTTAAGAAGTGACTGGACTGTCACTTTTCTGAAATGGTATAGGGTCTCCTGTTTGAGCAAGGGGCTAGACTAGAAGATTTTCAAGGTCCCTTCCACCTCTATTCTGATTAATACTCATGTTCACCTCCATTTTCCAGGATGATGAATTCTAACATATTTTCTTTGGCATTCATTGTTTGTCTGCTTAGTCTCTGCCTCAGTCCCAATGTGTGGGAAATTGTCATCCTGGATTTGTCAAGCGGTCTCGAGAAGGAGAACCAGTTTGCTGCTATGACTGCATTCCTTGTCCGGAAGGGACCATCTCCACTCAGGAAGGTGGATGACATCAAAGAAAATAGCAGGTTTTGTGGGAGTAGATTCTCTTAGGAATATGAGTCACCTAACAGGTATTTGGGTTAGAAATATATAAACCAGGATAGACATTTTAATTCTGTCTCTTTAAGAGCATGCTAAAAACTGCAATTGGGAGTGGTTACTCAAACGGCCATAAGATGGAGCGAGAAACCTGGTTTGTCTTAGTCTTAATCTCAGAAGAGAGTGTGTCTCAGTCTCTGTTTTCTTCTGTTGGAAAGTATTGCTGTTCCTCCATTTTTCTTAAACGACTGATATTCATGGATTTAATGTAAGTCTGATACTGAACTGTTTTTGACACTGGCCTTTGTTATTGAATTATCCCTGGATTGAAAACTGACTGATTTACTTGTGAATGACTTTGAATTGCTTATTTGGACCTTGCTTAAACCTTTCTGGAAGTAAAAACCTACATTTACTGTACAATGTATCTGTGTTCTGTGTGTGTATTATTCAAACACTTCTCTCAAATACGTCTCCCTGTATGCGTTCATTCTCCTAACGGGGAATTACCTCAACAGATTCATCAACAGTATTTTCATGAAAATCAAAGCTGCGGTTTCCCACAACAAGCACTCTCTAAGTTGGTTGAAATCAGATCTATTAAAGTCCAAATCTGGACTTTACTTTTCTTGGTTTCATTGTGCTTAGCTGATTATTAACCACTGATACCACAGGTGCCTCTTACCACTGCTCTGGTGATAGATAATTCCAGACTATTTTCATGACTAGCTTTTTCCGCAAGGTTTCTAAATTTCATCAGATGGACATCCACAGAGTCCAGTATATTAAAAAAATGATGTATTACAGGACTCAGAAAGTGTACCTAAAAAGATTAATTTATTATTATCCTCTAGTACTGCTCAAATAGAGGTTCTGAACATTAACATGAAATTCTTCCAGTCCTAAGTGTTTCCAAAATCTATAGATCAGTGGGGGCTCATATATTAATTGTAGTAAGTTTATGTAAGCAGTGTCTACACCTTGGTTGAGCAGTTCCCCCCCCCCCCATATACAAAAAACACACACACACTCATATAGTTTGTGTGAGAGACAGAGGGAGAGACAGGGGAGATGGAGAGACAGGAACAAGGGAGAAGAGGAGGGGAAGGGGAGGGGAAGGGGAGGGAGGGAGGGAAGGAGGGAGGGAGGGAGGGAGGGAGGGAGATATATTCTTCCTCTTTGTTTTGGGAAAGTGTTAAGAATGCATTTGGAAATGTCAACTGTTGTCCTAAGAAGCTACTTCTTAAAATGTAAATTGGGAGATTGTTAAAATCAATAATCCTTTTGGTATTTTCAGACACAGAAAAATGCACCAAGTGTCTGGATGATCAATATCCAAATGAGGATCGAGTCCAATGTATCCCCAAAATTCTAACCTTCCTGTCTTATGAAGAACATCTGGGTATCACTCTGGTCTCTTTTGCCTTAATTTTCTTCCTAAGCACAGGCCTTATTTTAATCGTATTCATTCAATACCGAGAAACTCCCATTGTCAGAGCCAACAACCAGGACCTCTCTTATATCCTCCTAATCTCCCTCCTGCTTTGCTTCTTGTCTTCTTTTTTCTTCATTGGTCAACCAAGGAAAGTCACCTGCCTTCTACGACAAGCGGTGTTCAGCGTCATCTTCTCAGTTGCAATTTCTTCTCTCCTGGCCAAAACGATCACAGTGGTGCTGGCTTTTCTGGCCACAAAACCAG
The DNA here is from genome assembly GCA_033807585.1 of Hydrophis major. Taxonomy (NCBI): domain Eukaryota; kingdom Metazoa; phylum Chordata; class Lepidosauria; order Squamata; family Elapidae; genus Hydrophis; species Hydrophis major. The sequence goes on from CM066329.1 coordinate 44,528,380, forward strand.
GAAACCAAATGAAGAGATGGTTAGGGAAGAGCTTGGCCAACTCCATCATCCTTTCTTGTTCTGCTGTTCAAGTTATCATCTGCTTCATTTGGCTGGGAGTTTCTCCCCCATACCCTGACTCTGACCTTCACTCCCAGCCTAGCGGGATCATCCTGCAATGCAACGAAGGGTCTGTCATCATGTTCTACGTCAGCCTTAGTTACATGGGTATCTTGGCTGCCATCTGCTTCACGGTGGCTTTCCTGGCCAGGAATCTGCCTGGAACTTTCAATGAAGCCAAGCTGATCACCTTCAGCATGCTGGTCTTCTGCAGTGTCTGGGTCAGTTTTGTGCCCACCTACCTGAGCACCAAAGGGAAATACATGGTGGCTGTGCAGGTCTTTTCCATCCTGGCCTCAAGTGCTGGTCTACTGGGCTGCATATTTATCCCCAAATGCTACATTATCATTCTGAAACCACAGCTGAATACGAAAGAGCAACTTACGACCAAAAGAAATGTAGAAATGTGAGACAGGAAATTTAAGTCTGAACATTTTCCAATAGGCCACATCTAGAAAATGACCCAAGCATATTCTCCATATATAATAGGCCAATGGTTTTGTTTGAAATAATTAAATGGTATTTGGAAGATAGTGATTTTTTTAATCCTCAAGGCACTGTAAAAGATATATATAAAATATATATAAAAGAGATCACTTTGGCGGAAAAACAAATCTGGTCACGTTGCCAACTTCAAAAGCCAATATGAAAATTTATGCCATCAATTTCACCTGTGCTTTCGACAATTTTGTAAACAACAAACTAAAAGACTCAAGGTCCATCCCACCTCTGAAAGGACTTAATGGTGAAGAATGCAACGATGACACTATTAAAGCTAACCTCTTTAGCACAATTTTTGGCTCAGTATTTGTAAACAGCAATGGATCATGCCCAGTATTTCCTAGGTAAACCACAGACTACTACAATGATCTAATATATATCAATTTTACAGTAGACTATGTTGACAATCTAAAACCATCTCTATCTATTGGACCAGACGGAATATGTGCCTACTTCTTACAAAAGCTATGCACTGCCATAGTCGAACCTCTAAGCATAATCTTTGAAAAATCCTTCAGGACCACCTCCTTGCCAAAACTATGGTCATAAGCCACAGTCATCCCCACCTTCAAAAAGGGAGATCCCAGCCTAGTTGAAAATTACAGACCAATCTCTTTATGCTGTGTCACCTGTAAACTTATGGAATTAATTATTAACCAATCCATTATCCTCCACATAGAGACAAACAACCTACTCTCTGATAAACAATTTGGTTTCAGAAAAAAACTATCATGTAATCTGCAACTCTTACACTGCAAAAGCATATGGACTACACAACTCAATCTGGGCAAAGCAATAGGCGCAATCTACAGAGAGTTCTGTAAAGCCTTTGATTCAGTGGTACACAACAAACTACTCTTAAAACTAAAATCTTATGTTATGTCTGAACACCTGCATAACTGGATGAAAGCATTCCTGTCAAACAGAAAACAAATGGTCAAAATTGGAAACGTACTATCAAATTCTTTACCTGCCAACAGTGCAGTCCCCCAAGGCAGTCTTCTAGGACCAAATCTCTTCATACTCTACATAAATGATTTCTGTAATCATAATCTGCGTTCTCTTCGCTGATGATGTAAAGCCATTCAACACCACAGACAACACTGCTACCTTCAAAAAGACCTCGACTATGTATCAGAATGGTCAAAGAAATGGCAACTTCAAATCTCAAGAAATAAATGCTCTGTCTTAAATATTCACAAAAAAAAAATCAGAAAATAAAATATAGGCTGAATAGTCAAGACCTTGTTGATGATCCAAACTCTGTCAAGGATCTTGGAATACTCATCTCAAATGACCTAAGTGCTAGAGCCCACTGTAGCTACATAGCCAAAAAGGCATTAAGAGTTGTTAACTTACGTAGCTTTTTCTCTGGTAATATTACACTAATAACTAGAGCATACAAAACATTTGCTAGACCAATATTCGAATACAGCTCATCAGTCTGGAACACATATTACATATCTGATATTAACACAGTTAAGAAAGTCCAGAAATATTTCACAAGAAGAGAGTATAGTATATAAAATAATACATTGCAATGTCCTACCTGTCAATGAATACTTCAGCTTCAACCATAACAATACAAAAGCAAACAATAGATACAAACTCAAGATTTATCGCACCAAACTTGATTGCAGGAAATATGACTTCAGCAACAGAGTGGTCAATGTCTGGAATACTCTACCTGACTCTGTGGTTTCTTCCCCAAACCCCAAAAACTTTAACTTTAGACTATCTACTATTGACCTCACCCCTTTCCTAAGAGGTCTGTAGGGGCTGTGCATAAATGCACCAACGTGCCTACCATCCCTGTCCGATTGTTTCTTTTATTTTTCTTATATGTGTCCATGTATTCATAACTACTTTTTTTACTTATACCTATTATCTTGTAAGCAATTGACAAACCAAAAGAAATAAAATAAATAAATAAATATTTGTCCACTGTCATTAGCCTACCCGAAGTCGAAGTGATCATACTCAGGTTTTTGAAATATGTCACTTCTGCAATGAGAATTTTGTTGATATGTCAAAAAGGTCAGTTTGACCATCTCAGCAAGTTCTGTCAATTTCAACAACCATTCCTTCATAGGAACTTTCTTCCTATAATAATCTTGCCACAGTAATGATATATTGAAACTATCTTCGATGGCATTTTAACTCGGGCCAACAGTCTGACTTCCATTTCAAGAATAATCAATTTCCTCTGTAATATGTCTTTGGTTAGTGTGTCTAACTAAGTTCTGTAAGGGTAACAAACAACTTTTTCTCCTGATTCACATAGTTTATCATTGGATGGTTCAAAATTGAAGATATAGAATTGGCTGGAAGGGATCACAAAACAACAAATAGACCTGAAACCAGAACTATTTTTATTAGGGATAATTGCAGGGAAATACAATAAAAGAGTACATATTTCATCATACGTGTAATAACTGCAGCTAGGATCCTATACGCATAAAACTAGGAAAGTGAAAGGACTCCCACAGAGGAGGAGGTAATAAAAAAAAATTAGAATGTGCCAAACTGACAGACTTACAATGGAACTGAAGTACAAAGAGGAATCAGAGTTCTACCTAACATGGGACAAACTGTATAATTGGACATATAATAGATACAGAGATTAGGGTTGAAAAATGAAAAAAGATCAACCAAATAAAAATAAATAGAGAGTTAGGGAAATATGTAAAAATAAACAATGTAAGAAATATTATTATGGAATTGTACTTGAATATAGTATGATATGTACAAAATAAGAAGTGTAATAGTGTATTATGGTGGAATTAAACAAATAATAGTTAAAATTCGGATGTATAACACGGTGTAGTCAAAAGAGATTATGCTGTATGATAGTTGTAACTAGTATATATAGGATATATTTATCAGAGCTGGTATTCAGAACGTTCTGACCAGTTCTGGAGAACCAGTAGTAGAAATTTTGAGTAGTTCGGAGACCTGGCAAATACCACCTCTGACTGAAGATTTTACCATATCCTTCCCCTGCCACACCCATCAAGCCATGCCCACAGAACCAGTAGTAAAAAAAAATAAATCTCACTACTGATATGTAGTGCTTCACATGTACACCAGAAACCACAAAGGTGAGTGGCCTTATGGGTGTGTGGAATGTCAGAAACCTTTTCATTGCAAATCAAAGCTAAAAATGCATCAGAAAGTCCATAGCAGAGATAAAACCCCTTCAGTTGTGAACAATATAGGAAACTTTTTTTTTTCAAAAGTCACAACTTAATGTTTTCCCGGAAATTCACAGTGACAGAAGGGAAATCATACAATTGTTTGGTGTGGGGAAAAATACTTTTCCCAGTCAAGTAATCTTAAATACCATAATCTAGCAAAAGGGCACAAATGTTGGAGTGAATTTTGCTCACAAAGCTGCAGCAGTAGTAACTTACCAGAGTCATTGCACAAGGCCAAAGTTTTACAAATGTTGGGCAGTGTAAATCAAATACTTTAAGTTTTTATAATATATATCAGTTAAGATTCCCAATAAAAAAAATCTCTGGTTTCAAATCTATGTGTTTCTATGTGTCATTTTTTCCAGCCATATGCGAATTCTAGTCCAGTATTTCCTGGCCTCCTCACAAGTCCACCACATATGGTAATATGAGCCACGTATCTGATGACATTTCCAGCACTTTTCAGATTTATTCTTGAACATTCTTGCTATTCTTGTCGGGGGGAAGTGCCACCTGTAAAACATCTTATACACATTTTCTTTATATGCTGTTGACATTGTCATTTTATAATTTTGTGACCACAATTTTTGCCATTTCTCTAAATCAATCCCATATCCAAAATTCTTCCCCCAAGCAATCATTGTTTCTTTAACTTGTTCTTCCTCTAATTTAATTTCCAACAGATAACTATATAGTTTTTTAATCACTTTTTCATCAGTACCTGTCAAAATCCTATCTAAATCAGTCAATTTATAATAAAATCCTTCTGTTTTAGAATCTTTAAGATACCTTGCATGTATTTGCACATATGAAAACCAATTCATCTTTATACCTTGTTCTTCTAAATTTTGCATCGTTTTAAGTTCACCCTTTTCATCCAATATTTCCCCATATCTAACTGTTTGTTCCTTCTTATAAGTTATAGGATACGAAAAAGCTTCAATAGTTGATAACCAAACTGGAATTTTCAAATAACATTGTTTCTTAATTTTCTCCCAATTCAACCATAATGATTCCCGTATATAATGCCTTCTAAAATAACCCTGTGATTTAGTTCCCTTATACCATAAAAAAGCATGCCAACCCAATAATAAATCATGACCTTCTAATGCCAACAATCTAATCTTTCTTAACGTTATCCATTCTTTAACCCACATTAAGTTTGCAGCTTGATAATACAACTCCCAATTAGGAAGGCCAAATCCTCCTCTAATTCTAGCATCCTGTAAAAGTTTTAATTTTATTCTCGCTTTCTTGCCTTGCCATATATACTTCAACACAATTTTATTTAATTCTTCAAAGTAATCCTTACTTAACCTAATTGGTATTGTTTGGAACAAATATAAAATTCTGGGTAAAATATTCATCTTAATTGTTGAAATTCTACCTATCCATGACAATTGTAGGTTTTCCCATTTTTTCAGGTCAGATGCTATCTGCTGTTTAAGTTTAATATAGTTATTCTCTTTCAGTGTAGTACATCTTGACGTCAGATATATCCCTAAATATTTAATTTTGTTCGTAACTTGAATTTTCAATAAATCTGCCAGCTCTTCTCTTTGTCTTAATAACATGTTTTTTGTCAGAATCTTTGTTTTGTCTTTATTTATTTTCAAACCAGCCATCTCACCATACATCCTATTTTTTCCAATACTTTTAAAGCTGTCTCTAAAGGGTCTTCCAAAGTAAAGACCAAGTCATCCGCAAAGGCTTGCAATTTGAATTCCTCCTTTTTGACTTTCATTCCTTTTATGTTTATATCCTCTCTAATATTTCTATTTAAGACTTCCAAGGTCAATATAAATAACAAAGGAGATAATGGGCATCCTTGTCTTGTACCTTTTTTTAATATTGATAGAGTCTGTGAATTCTCCATCTGTCATTACTTTTGCCGTTTGCTTATAATATACGGCTTCTATTGCTTGGATAAATTTTCTAGCAAAGCCCATCTGTTCCAATAATAATAACATAAATCTCCAGTTCACATTATCAAATGCCTTTTGGGCATCTAAGAATATCAAAGCCATTTGTTTTTCCGAGTGCGCCTCATAATATTCAAATGTGTCCAGGATTACCCTCATATTGTCTTTAATTTGTCTCTTTGGTAAAAATCCATTCTGATCAGAGTGAATAATGTTATTTAGGTATTTTTTAAGCCTTTCTGCCAAGATTGAAGCAAAGATTTTATAGTCTGCATTCAATAAGGAAATAGGTCTATAGTTCTTAATTTGTAATGGATCAGTCCCTTCTTTTGGGATAAGTGTAATATAAGCTTCTGACCATGTTTTAGGTATTTTCTTATTTATCATAACTTCATTCATGACTTCTAACAGTGGAATGCTCAACGATTCTTGTAATGTTTTATAAAATTCTGCCGGGAAACCATCTGGTCCTGGTGCTTTTCCATTGTTCTGTCTGTTGAATGCTTCACTTAATTCCATCATTGTTATAGCACTTTCTAACATTTTCCGAGTTTCATCAGGTATCTTAGGTGGGTTAGCATTTTGTAAATACTGTTTAATTTTTCCCTCATCAAGATCCTCCTGTTTATATAATTGTCCATAAAAATCTTGAATGATTGCCTTTTTCTCCTTATTACCATAACAAATTTGACCATGCTCATCTCAACTTATATGCTAACCATCTACCTGGCCTATTTACATCTTCAAAATAGTTCTGTTTAGCACTTCTAATTTTTTTGTGCCAGTTCTTCTTTCTCTGCTTGATCCATTTTATGTTTAATTATGTCCATTTTAAGTTTGATATCTTTTTTCTGTGGCGTCTTCTGTAATTCTTTTTCCAGTTTTTTATGGTCATCTTCTAGAGCTTTAATCATTTGCCTCTTCCTAATGTTCTTTTTCTTTGTATAGTTATAGTTAATCCTCTTGCTTATGCCTTCATTGTATCCCAAACATTCTGTATTGAAGTATCTTCTTTTTTGTTTTCATTAAAGAAGAAGGCCAATTCTTTTTCCATCCATTTTCCTTTAGAATAGTATTGTTTAATGTCCATCTAGATCTTCTTTTTTGTCCTTTCCATTTAATTGTCATTCGATTATGGTCTGCCCATGTGCTTGTTTCAATATTTATTTCTTGAATATTAGATAATAATTCTGTTGATGTCCAAATCATATCTATTCTGGACCACGATAAATGCCTGTTTGAATAAAAAGTATATTTTTGCATTTTAGCATTTCTTTCTCTCCATATATCTTTTAAATTTAGTTCATCTGTCATTTTGAAAAAGGATTTAGGGAGAGTTTTCCTATTTTGTCGTGTTGTTTTTACTGTATAGTCCAGTTTATTGTCTACAATTCCATTGAAGTCCCCCGTCATAAGTATATTAACATAGTCCAGTTCAATTATTTTCATATGTAATTTTTTATAAAATTCTTCTTGTTTATCATTCAGGGCATAAATTGCAACCAAGAGTGTTTTTATATTATTATCCACTATTTCAACTATTAATACTCTTCCGTCTTTATCAGTATAAATCAGTTTGGCTGGAGTGGTTTCTTTGATGTACAAAACCACTCCTCTTTTCTTACAATGAGTCAGAGAAGTAAATATTTTCCCTAACTTTGGTCGTATCAATAATTGTTCATGTTGTTTTTTAATGTGTACTTCTTGTAAACAAATTCTATCAAATTTTAGCTTCTCTAATTTGTAAAAAGTTTTCCTTCTTTTGATAGCTGAATTCAGTCCATTTATATTCATGGAAATCAGTTTTTTTTCTCCCATGGTTATGCTTTATATTTAGGTCTCTCATGGATCTTATTTCACGTTGTTCTTTGATCTCCATTTGTTCACCTATTGAGCCTTCTTCTTTTTCCATCTCCCTTTGGTCCTCTTCAAATTCAGTTAAAATATTTTCTTTTTCTTTCTCCATTTCTCTTCTTTCGAAAAATTCCTTATAGAATATTTCTGCTTTCGCAATTGAATCAATTCTGTGTCTCTGTTCTTGCCATGTAAACATTAATCCTTCTGGAATCAGCCATCTATAGTTCACCTCTTTTTTCAATAGCATTTTGGTCAAAAATCGATCCTCTCTTCTAATCTCTCTCACTTTTCTAGATACTTTTTCTAGGTTCTTGTGAAGACTCAATATATCTCATCTACTCCATCCATCATCTTTTCCTCTGTTATTTCCAAGACTCCAGCCAGAATTTCAATCATTACTGCCACCAAGTTTTGTCCTTTTTCTTCCTCGATATTTTGAAATCTAAGATAAAATTCTGATCTGTCCATCTCCCACTTCAACATCCCACTTTTTTCTTGTTCAACCATTGTTAATCTGTCATCAATATTTCCAATTGTATCATCTCTTTGCTTGTCTTTCTCTTCTATTTTTTGGATTCTCTCATCTATTTCACCATCATTTGTTGAAAATTTTCAATTTTCTCATCCATCTTTCCAATTCTTTGGTCAATACTCTCCATTCTTTGTTCAATACTCATTTTAAGTTCTTGTATTCCTTGCATAACCATCGTTAAATCCACTTGCACTTTATCTTGCTTCACCATTTTTGAGAGTCATCCTCCAGATGACGGGGAGACAGGAGCAGAAGTTGAGATGCCCGAAGGTAAAATTTTCTTACTCATTTCGATAACTCAGGGTCTTTGGGTCTTTTAATCCAATTAGTGAGGTAGCCAATTATAATCCAATTTAAAAAAAGGAAAACACCATAAAAAACAAAAAACAAAACCAATAATAAGTAAAAAGCCCAAAATTAAAAAGGAAAATTTCTTCAGGTTCTTCACGACCTTAATCCAATTGTGAAATACGCAAATATAATTCAAAAGTAAAAATTAAAAATGAAGAGAGAAAAAGAAACAAAATAAAGCCCAATAATATCAAAAAGTAATAAGCAAAGAAAAAGAGAAAAAAAAGAGAATTCTTCAGTTTCTTTCCACCTTAATCCAATTGAAAGACCTCAGAAAATGAAAAAAGCCATAAAAATAAGTCAAAAATAGAGCTAAAGAGGCAGACATCCCTATGAAAAAAAGAAAAAAAGTGAAAAAAGAATATTCTGAGACTTCCCCTTTAAAAAATAATAAAAATGAGGTGTAATAAAAAATAAAAAATAAAAATATCAATATCAATATTATAAAATGGTGTGGGGTTGGAGGGGAGGGATGAAACAATTAATAAGGAATTGGAAAAAAAAACGCACACTGCATTTTATTTATCCAAGGCTCTTATTTGGCTTCTTCACAAATTTCAAAGCCAAACTTCAAATATTCATTTAATAATAGAAGTTCCAAAGAGCACCTGTGTAAACATCCTCCAGTACTCTTCCCTCTATCTTATCATTTCCAGTAGCCTTAAGAAAAGTTTTTCAAACAAGAGTTTTTCAACTTCAAACAGAATATTTTTCAACTTCAAACAGAATATTTTCAAGCCTCTAGTTGGCAGTGTTACAAAGTTTTTTCAAGCCACTCCCCCTTCTTCCCCCCTGAAAAAAGCCTAAAAAGAAAAAAAAAGTATATATGTATATTTATGTATATTAAAAAAATATTAAAGGGGGCCTCTATTTTAAAAAATATAAACAGTCAAAAAGGAGAAGAAAGAGCAAGTAAATATAAAAATATAAAAGAAAAAAACCAGTCTGATTAACTAGATCGCAATAGAAATTCAGTAAAAAAAAAAGTAAAAATAAAAAGCCAAGCCTCACTTTGATATTACTCAAAAAAAAAAAAAAAAAATCACTGCTAAATCAAATTTTGTCAGTAAGTTTACAGATTTCTTCTCATATTAGAGTGTTCTTAAGTCCCAAGCAAAAAAAAAAAAGATCCTCACCAGCCAATACACTTCTTTCTATCCCGTTCTTCCGGAGCTGTCCCAGCTTCAGCAGCCTAATGGCTGCCTCTCCGCCGTTGGCAAAAGGGCTTCTTCTGGATCGACCCGGGACTTGCAATGTCCCTGGAATCTACAGAACGCGCCCCTTACTGTCCCCGTCACTACATGACGGTTTAGGTCCATTAGGACCGACCATGGGCGAAGATTTCAGCTGTGATCTCGGAGCCCCGAGATCGCAGCTGTATCGCGGTGATGAAGCTCCGCCTTCTCCCCCACTTTAAATGATGTATTTTGTTGACACCTGATCTAAGACTATATATAACTGAGCTAATGTTTAATTTACAACTTTGCACAGAACAGTTGATTGAATTCAATGGCTGCAGGCCTCTTTCACATCTGTGGCTCTAGTTATAATCTTTTTTGCTTTATTGCATCCATGGACTTTTTCTTACTTAAGCAGCAGACCATTTTTGGGTACATGGGTTGACAATTGTTTACAGAAAATAGGTAGGGAAAAAGCAATAAACTTTAAGAAATGTTAAATAATCTAAACTGTCAAAAAATATCAAGAAATACCTTCCAATATTCTTCACAGACATTATAAGTACAATTATATTTTAAGCTCTTTTCCTAAAGTTACACTGAGACTCTTTGCTTCCTCTCTATGAAAACCATACATCACAACTTCATTTTTAGCCAAAAAATCCATAATGTGTTTCAAGTCATCAAAACATGTAAATGTTGCCCTTTCTCTGTTCAAAGTTATCACTTTGTCCATCTCAGAAAGTCCTGTCAATTTCACAAGCCATTCCTCCCAGATGGGTAGTTATGAATGTTTCCTTGTGACTGAATAATCTCACTACCATAATCACATATTAAAACAAGGTTCCATGGTATTTTCCTAACTGATCATCCATCAATCCTCAAAGAAAATAGGGAATATTTCTTTAAAATCCTCTGTATTTGAAAACATTTTTACCCATTTTCTGTCTCTGAAGGTCTTTTTCCTTCATTTTTAAAATATGTTTTTAAAAATATTCTTTTATTTTTTGCTACTCTGGGCTGCAGTTGAGCAGTTTCCTAAAAGAGAGAAGATTTTGCCTTCAACTCCTCCAGTTCTGAGGGAAGGCCAAAGCCCCACCCCTCTCTCTCCACAGTGGCTGCCTCTCATACTGGCCTACCGAGCAGCAGCCAATCAAACAGGAGGGAAGAGACAATGGTTGCCTGGGAACTCAAGGCACCAATCAGGTTTAGGAGAAGAAGTTGAATAAACAAAGACAAAGGGGAGGAGAGAGAGAGTTTCAAAATAAGGATAAAATAAAAAGGTTTCAGCGTGATGAGAGAGAGACAAAACCTCCCAGAAATGCAGAGGGAGGGAGGGGAGGTTGTAAATGTATTAACAGCGGCTAGGATTGTATTTGCTAAACATTGGAAGAGTGAGAAAATACCATTACTTCCCCTGCCACACCCACCGAGCCACACCCACAGTACCAGCAGTAAAAAAAAATTGAATCCTACCACTGGACACCCCTGATGTAGAATAATCATTTGAAGAAAGTTCCTAGACAGGGTAATAGATCCGAGATAACTCTATTCCCGTATTTTATATTTCACCATTCCTCCTCTTGAAGTCAAACTTAGCCTTCAACTGCCTTTGCAACTCTAACTCACCCAAATTGAACATCAAACACAAATCAAATGTAGGCTACTTCAGCTTCTGAAGCATTTTCATCCTCAAATAAATGTATGCATAATTGAACCGTGGAGCTGCACATGAGCCCAATGCTTGGCCCCTTGGCTGCCAGATGACTACATCTGCCTAATGCATTGCCAGTTAAATTGGTACCAATTGCAAGTGCGGTTTGTCCTTGTCATTTAAATTACTTGACAAATGGAAGGCTGACAATGACCTATTTTATATGCAGTCTTGAACAAATCTTGTGTAGCAGGTAAGTTTTGAATATGCATCAGATTCTATTGAGGAAACTCACAATATTGTATGTTCTTTGAAACAAGATAAATTTTATACACCAGAGAATGTATAAAAGACAACATCTATATGGATAGGGGTGCACAACTGGGGGTGGTGGTAAGTGGGGAGGCCATTTTTCTAAAGAAAAATAGAATGGCAAATCCTTGCATGTCACTTTGGTCCAATACGTATGTGATGGTGACATTTACTGTCATATCTGGCTAATGAAAAATGCAGTCCCTGCTAGCCTATTTGGCCCACACCAATTTAGAAATAGAAGTCCCTGCGGCCAATAATTTTTACATGCCTTCAGCCAGATTCATCTCAGCACACATGAGAGTAAACGATAAAAGACCAATTTATGATCCTAAAGAAAGTTAAAAAATCAAAGGGAGCATAAAAATATATATAAAAGAAAATTCAATCCGGTTATCTACAAAGTCACAGTAAAATCTTTCCCAAAAAGTATAAAGAAAAGAAAAAAAAAAAGCCAAGCCTCAATTTGACATCACTTTAAAAAACGCCGATCAAAACAATTTCAGTCAAAAAAAAAAAAACTCACAGCTTTCTTCTTTATATCGAATGAACTTTCCAACCTTAGCGAATTTACAGCACAAAAAAGTTTTTCTCACCCAGCCGACACACTTCACTTCAATCACTTTCCTTCCGGAGCTGTCCCGACTTCAGCAGCTATGGAGGCTGCCTCTCCGCCGCCAGCAAAAGGGCTTCTTCCGGATCTAACCAGAGATTTTGCGATATCTCTGGGATCCTGGAACAATGCCCTTCACGATCACCGTCTCTACGGGACGGTTTAGGTCCGTTAGGACCGACCAGGGGCGAAAATATCGGCTGCGATCTCAGAGCCCTGAGATCGCAGCTGTATCGCCGGAACGAAGCTCCGCCTTCGCCTTCTTCTTTTCTTTAGGATAGAGGCTCCCTTTGGCTATTTTTTCCTTTTTTTCTGTATATATTATTCCTTTTCTCTGGCGGGGGGGGGAGAAAGAGCATTAAGAAACTTTGTAACACTGCCAACTAGAGGCTTGAATTGGAGAGAATTGCAAAAAGACCTCATCTCAAGGACTTTTTAACCTGATAAGATAGAGGGAGAGCACAGTAAAATATTATTGCAGGTGCTTTCCTGGACTGTTATCAACACTTGAGGTTTGGCTTTGAAGCTGCTGGAGAAGAGAGTCATAACAAGAGCCTTGGATAAATAAATAACAAAGTGCAGTGTGTCTTCTTATATATACCCCATTCGCTAGCCTTTTTCTAAATCTTAATTTTAGTAATATTTTTATTTTTGCCTTTTACTTTAAAGGGAAAGCCTCAGAGTTTTTTCTTTTTTCTTCTTTATTTTTCTTTTCTTTTCTATTGGGACTTTTTTGCTTTTCATATTTATCTTTTTGGATTATTTTGTTGTTGTGGTTGATTTTTTTTTTTTGGATTATTGAGATTTTTTAATTGGATTGAGGTGTGAAGAATCTGAAGGAACTTTTTGTTTTTTGTTTTTCTTTTTTCTCTTTTTGCTTTTTCCTTTTTCTTTGCTTTTAATCAATATTATTATTTTTGGATTTGTTTGTTTTTTCCTTTCTATTTTTTCCTTTTTTATGGTGGACTATCTCGTAATTGGATTAGGGTCTAGAAGAACCTGAAGATCTTTCTTCTTCCTTTTTTTTTTTTGGTTTCGTGTTTTTTACCATTGGAGTTCTCCATTTTGGATTATAATTGGCTGCTCTACCAGTTGGATTAAAAGTTAAGAAGAATTTGAAGTCTTGGAAATATTGAAATGAGCAAGAAACCAATACCATCTGGCATTTCTGCTTCTACCTCTGCTTCCCCACCAGCTGGAGGACAACGTTTAATTCAGACAATGTTGAAGCAAGATAAGGAACAAGAAAAAATAACTTTACAATTACAGATGATTATGCAAGGAATCCAAGAACTCAAGACAAAATCAGATATCATTGAACAAAGAACAGGAAATATTGAACAAAGAACAGAAAATATTGAACAAAGAACAGAAAATATTGAACAAAGAATAGAGAAGACTGATGAAAAAGTGGAAAATATTAAACAAATGATGGTTAAGTATGAGGAGAGATTCCAAAAAATTGAGGAAGAAGGAAAACAAAGAGAGAAGAAGATTGGAAATATTGACAGCAGATTAACAGCGGTTGAACAAGAAAAAGGTGGGATGTTGAGGTGGGAGATGGAAATGTCAGAATTTTACCTCAGATTTCAAAATATAGAGGAGGAAAAAGGAGAAAATTTGGCAGCAGTAATGATAGAAATTTTGGCAGATGCTTTGGAAATTACAGAGGAAATGATAATGGATGGAATAGATGAGATATACCGAGTCTATACAAGATATGCGATGAGAAATAAATTACCCAGGGAAGTCCATATTAGATTTACCAAAAAATCCATTAAAACGCAAATATTACAAGTAGCAAGAGAGAAAATACTGAAATACAAGGGTAAAGAGGTTGTGGTTTTAAAACAAATACCTAGAAGAGTGAGAGAGATGAGAAGAGAATATCGATTTCTGACCAAAATACTATTGGAAAACGAAGTGAATTATAGATGGCTGATTCCAGAAGGATTAATGTTTACGTGGCAAGAGCAGAGACATAGAATTGACTCAATTGAGAAAGCAGAACTTTTTCATGCAGAATTTTTCGAAGAAGAGAGGAAGCAGAGAAAGAGGGTTCATTAATTGAGTTTCAAGATGAACAACTGGAGATTGAAAAAGAGAAAGGAGCAATAGGGGGACAGATTGATAACAAAGAACAGCGTGAAGTGAGATCCACGAGAGCTGTTAGACCTAAATATAAAGCATAATCATGGAGGAAAAAAAACTGATTACAATGAATATAAACGGACTTAATTCAGCTGTTAAAAGAAGGAAAACTTTCCATAAATTAGAGAAATTAAAATTTGATATAATTTGTTTACAAGAAGTTCACATTAAAAAACAACATGAACAATTGTTATTACAACCAAAATTAGGGAAAATATTTACCTCTTTGACTCAATGTAAGAAAAGAGGTGTGGTTTTATACGTTAAAGAGGCTATTCCAGCAAAATTGATTTACTCGGATGAAGATGGAAGAGTATTAATGGTAGAAATAATGGATAATAATATAAAAATACTCTTGATTGCAATTTATGCTCCGAATGATAAACAAGAAGAATTTTATAAAAAGCTGCACATGAAAATAATTGGACTGGACTATGTTAATATAATTACGATGGGAGATTTTAATGGAATTGTGGACAATAAACTGGACTATATAGCAACAACAACAAAGCAAAATAGAAAGGCTCTCCCAAGGTCCTTTTTTAAAATGACAGATGAATTAACTTTAAAAGATATTTGGAGAGAAAGAAATGTTAAAGCTAAACAATATACTTTTTATTCAAATAGACATTTATCATGGTCCAGATTAGATATGATTTGGATCTCAACAGAACTAATATCTAATATTAAAGAAACAAGCATTGAAACAAGTACCTGGGCAGATCATAGCCCAATGACAATTAAATGGAAGGGACAAAAAAAAAGATCGAGATGGACATTAAATAATACTATTTTAAAGGAGAAAGATTTTACACAATGGATGGAGAAGGAATTGGCTTTTTTCTTCAGAGAAAATAAAAAAGAAGATACTTCAACGCAAAATGTGTGGGACACTATGAAGGCATACGCTAGAGGTTTGATAATAGATTATACAAGAAAAAAGAATATTAGGAAAAGGCAAGCTTCTAAGGCCTTGGAAAATGAGTATAAAACTCTTGAAAAAGAATTACAGAAAATGCCACAGAAAAAGGATATTAAATTGAAGCTGGATGTAATCAAACATAAAATGGAATTAATAGAGAAAGAAGAACTGGCACAGAAAATTAGAAACTCTAAACAGAATTATTTTGAAGATGCAAATAAACCAGGTAGATGGCTAGCATATAAATTGAGAAAAGAGAAGGAATCAAGAAAAATATTGAAGTTAATAGATGAACAAGGCCAAGTTTGTTATGGGAATAAGGAGAAAAAAGAAATTATTCGAGATTTTTATGGGCAACTATATAAACAAGAGAATATTGATGAAGAAAAAGTTAAACAGTATTTACAGGAAGCTAATTTACCAAAGATACCTAAAGAGACTGAAGAAATGCTAGAAAGCAATATAACAATGATGGAACTAAATGAAGCATTTAAGAGACAAAATAACGGGAAAGCTCCGGGCCCAGATGGGCTTCCAGTAGAATTTTATAAAACATTTCAAGAATTATTGAGCATCCCATTGTTAGAAGTTATGAATGAAGTTATGTTAAAAAAGATGATACCCAAAACATGGTCAGAGGCTTATATTACACTTATACCAAAGGAAGAGACTGACCCATTGCAAATTAAGAATTATAGACCTATTTCTTTATTGAATGCAGACTATAAAATCTTTGCTTCAATCTTAGCAGAAAGACTTAAAAAATATTTAAATAATTTTATTCACTCAGATCAAAATGGATTTCTGCCAAAGAGACAAATTAGAGACAATATGAGAGTAATTTTGGACACTTTGGAATATTATGAGGCTCATCCTGAAAAGCAAATGGCTTTGATATTCCTAGATGCTCAAAAAGCATTTGACAATGTGAACTGGAGATTTATGTTATTATTATTGGAGCAGATGGGTTTTGCTAAAAAATTTATTCAAGCAATAGAAGCTATATATAATAAACAGACAGCAAAGGTAATGATGGAGGGGGAACTTACAGATTTTATTAATATAAGGAAAGGCACAAGACAAGGATGCCCCCTATCTCCTTTGCTATTTGTGTTGACCTTGGAAGTGTTGAATAGAAATATTAGGGATGATAAAAGCATAAAAGGAATGAAAATTAAGAAGGAAGAATTTAAGCTACAAGCTTTTGCTGATGATTTAGCTTTTATTTTGGAAGATCCGATTGAAACAGCTCCAAAGTTACTGGAAAGGATAGAGTCATATGGAGAGGTGGCTGGTTTGAAAATAAATAAAGATAAAACAAAGATTTTGACAAAGAATATGTTATTGAGACAGAGAGAAGAATTGGCAGATCTTTTGAAAATTCAAGTTACAAATAAGGTTAAGTATTTGGGGATATATTTGACAACAAGATGTAGCACATTAAAGGAGAATAATTATATTAAACTTAAACAACAGATAACTATAGATTTGAAGAAATGGGAAAACTTGCAATTGTCATTAATAGGGAGAATTTCAACAATTAAGATGAATATCTTACCTAGAATTTTATTTTTGTTTCAAACAATACCAATTAGGCTTGGAAAAGACTATTTTGAAGATTTAAATAAAATTATGTTGAAGTTTATATGGCAAGGTAAAAAAGCGAGAATAAAGCTAAAGCTTTTGCAAGATGCTAGAATTAGAGGAGGTTTTGGTCTGCCTAATTGGGAATTGTATTATCAAGCTGCAAGTTTGATGTGGGTCAAAGAATGGATAACATTAAGGAAACATAGGTTGTTGACATTAGAAGGACATGACTTGCTGTTGGGTTGGCATGCTTTTTTATGGTATAAGGGAACTAAAACACAGGGTTATTTTAGAAGACATTATGTACGGGAGTCTTTGTGGTTAAATTGGGAGAAGATAAAAAGACAATGTTATTTGAAAATTCCAGTCTGGTTATCGACCATTGAAGCATTTTCCTATCCTATAATTTACAAGAAGGAACAAACAGTTAGATATGGGGAACTTTTGGATGAAAAGGGTGAACTTAAATCGATCCAAAACTTAGAAGAACAAGGTATAAGGATGAATTGGTTTTCATATGCACAAATACACTCAAGGTATGATGAAGATTCTAAAACGGAGGGATTTTATGATAAACAGACTGATTTAGATAAGATCTTGATGGGTACTGATGAGAAGGTGATTAAAAAATTATATGGTTATTTACTGGGAATGAAATTAGAGGAAGAACAAGTCAAAGAAACTATGATTGTTTGGGGGAAGAATTTTGGATATGGGATTGATTTAGAGAAATGGCAGAAATTGTGGTCTCAAAATTATAAAATGACAATGTCAACAGCATATAAAGAAAACTTGTATAAGATGTTTTACAGGTGGCACTTTCCTCCGACAAGAATAGCAAGAATGTTTAAGAACAAATCTGAAAAATGCTGGAAATGTCATCAGATACCCGGCTCGTATTACCATATGTGGTGGACTTGTGAGGATGCTAGAAAATATTGGACTATAATTCGCATGTGGTTGGAAAAAATGACAAAGAAACATATAGATTTGAAACCAGAGATCTTCTTATTGGGAATTTTACCTGATATATATAGTAAAGATTTGAAATACCTGATTGTAAATGTATTAACAGCGGCCAGGATTGTATTTTCTAAAAATTGGAAGAATGAGAAAATACCATTACAGGAAGAAATTATTAAGAAAATATTGGAATGTGCTGAGATGAGCAGATTGACATTTGAAATTAGAGAGCAAGAGGATAAACAATTTTACGAAATTTGGGATCTTTTTTATAAATGGTTAGATGATAAAATACGATAATAGAATATTCAGAATGCTAGATAGTAAGGAATATCTTTATTTTGCTATTATTTTGCTATTTGCTATTATATTTATAAAGGATTTCTTAGGATTGATTTGATATGATTAGATGATTTGTTATAAACTGGTTTAAAGTATTGTTAGCTCATTAAGCATGAATGATTAAAAATATAGTCAAAATCTTCTTTTTTTAGTGATATTAGGATATATAAGTTTGGACTGACAATATGAGTTGTTATGTAATATAATTGTAATTGAGACTACAGAATGAATGCACAAAAATGATGAACCAACTGACACACTGGATGTACATATAAGAGTTGATGTTTTTATGTTTTGTCTGTCTTGTTTGTTTGTAGAAAATTAATAAAAACTTTAAAAAAAAAAAAAAGACCAATTTATGCAAGTAGCGCCAAGAGTGAGTCATAAAGAGATAATCAATTATTCACAGGGCTTCCCAACAGCTTACAATTCCAAGTAAAGAGCCCTTGATAAATAGGTTATTACTGGGAACCCAGCTGAAGCAATTCCTGGTGAAGGGAAGAAAAAGAGCAAGAGAAGAGTGGCCTCCATTGAAGAGCAGAAAGCAGACGCATCAAATATGTCAACCCCTCACTCCTGCCTTCCTACGGACAGCTGCCAGTACAGAGTGAGTCATAAACCATAGCAAGCTGTCTTCTGTCAAACCGCAGGCCACCTACAATGACTTTGATCTTGCAACCAAATGGCTTTCCTAACATCAACAATCCCAAAGGTGCTTTTTCAACTGGACTTTCTTGTTTTTCTTTGAAGATGTTTCGCTTCTCATCCAAGAAGCTTCTACAGTTCTGGAGCACTCTGGAGCTAAAGAAGCTTCTTGGATGGGAAGCGAAATGTCTTCAAAGAAAAACAAGGAAGTCCACTTGCCTCCTGAAAAAGCACCTTTGGGACAACCATGACTTGGAAGACTGAGAATCCCCATAGATATCATCAATAATATGATCTGTCTTAAATTAAAGATGCCTGAGATTGAACCTAGGGACTTGTTTTACCATAAAGAAGATGCTTTGTTTCTGTGTTGTGGTTCCACTGATGAACACCTGATGCAACAAGAGCTCTTAGCTTCAACTCAGCACACTGACTGGAACTATAGATAGTCCCCAACTTACTACTGTTCACTTAGTGACTGTTCAAAATTATGATGGACTTCCCTGGGGGTGGTTACAAAAACCCAGATTCAATGTTCTGACAGTCATACCACCATGGTCACATTGGGCATTGGGCAACCAGGTTGCATGTGCACCCATCTCCAGTGTCAAACAATCATGTGATCATGTTTTACAATATTGCATTTATTTCCAGTTTTTGGCAAAACCGCAGCCATGGTGAATCATTGGTTTGCTTAATGATCCTGGAATTCCCTTAACGACCACTGTCAAAAGGTCATAAAATCAAGCTGGTCCGGTGGTTGACCTAATGTATAAGCATCACTACTTACAACTGTGATGGGCAGGCTCCATTATGGTTATAACTCAAGGACTACCTGTAGTTGAATAGAATAGCACCACTTTGCATGAGCTGTGCTGGTTGCCAATAGACTTCCAGATCCAGTTGAAGCAGTTCGGACCAGTTTGAGCAAACCAGTACTTCCGTCAATCAGTTGGTCTCTCCACTGCCCTAGTCTAGCCTTTATTTCCTTGTTTTGAAGCCCAGCTGATCAGTGGTGGGATTCAATTTTTTTTACTACCAGTTCTGTGGGTGTGGCTTGGTGGGCATGGCAGGGGAAGGATACTGTAAAATCTCCAGTCAGAGGTGGTATTTGCTGGTTCTCTGAACTATTCAAAATTTCTGCTACCAGTTCTCCAGAACTGATCAGAACCTACTGAATACTATCTCTGCAACTGATTCACATGGCACAGCAGATTGTCACATTTCAGGCTTCAGCTGTTTTACTCACCAGGACTATTGAGGAAATTCCCCGTTAGGAGAATGAACGTATACAGGGAGACATATTTGAGAGAAATGTTTGAATAATACACACTCAGAACACAGATACACTGTACAGTAAATGTAGGTTTTTACTTCCAGAAAGGTTTAAGCAAAGTCCAAACACAGTCCAAAGTCATTCATAGATAAATCAGTTTTTCAATCCAGGGATAATCCAATAACAAATTCCAGTGTCAAAAACAGTTCAGTATCAGACTTGCATCAAATCAATGAATATCAGTCAATTAGGAAAAATGGAGGAACGGCAATACTTTCCAACAGAAGGAAAAAACAGAGGCTCACTCACTTCACTGAGACTCTTCTGAGACTAAGGCTAAACAAGCCAGGTTTCTGGCTCCAACATATGGCCGTTTGAGTAACCACACCCAATTGCAGTTTTTAGCATGCTCTTAAAGAGACAGTATTAAGATGTCTATCCTGGTTTATATATTTCTAACCCAAATACCTGTTAGGTGACTTACATTTCTAACAAGGGCTGCAGAATAAGGTAAGTTTTAGAGCGGAAAATGGCTGTTTTTAAAATGCTGCGCATGTGCTCACCAAACCAGTTGTTACACCAGTCGAATCCCACCACTGAGTTCAAGGTGCTGGTTATGACTTATAAATTACCTGTTCAGTCCTTTGGGGTCAAGAGAGCCTTCTATAGACCCTCTCTCTTTGAGAAGAACAAAAGATAAAGTTCTGGAAACAGGTTTTCTCAGCCATAGCCTTCTCGCTCTGAAATAGTCTTCTCCTTGAGATCAGAATGGTCCCTTATCTTGGAAGGTTAAAGAGCTTTCAGTGTAGAATTGTCCATTTGTCAGCTTGTTTCACTGGCAGTGATATCAGGCTTTTGTGTTTTCCATTTGTGTATCATGACACTGATTGCAAACTGCCTACAATCTAGAATTAATTGGGTAGAAAACAAGGCAATTCAGTAAAATAAATTATTAAACGGGCAAATGTTTAAAAACCAAAAGAGAAGGAAAACCCATATGAAACTGAAAAGGAGGGAGGGAGGAAAAGGGAAATTTAAATTTAAATACCGTATATACTCGAGTATAAGTCGACCCGAATATAAGCCGAGGCACCTAATTTAACCACAAAAAACTGGGAAAACTTATTGACTCGAGTATAAGCCGAGGGTGAGAAATGCAGCAGCTACTGGTAAATTTCAAAAATAAAAATAGATACCAATAAAAACTTTCACTAGGACAGTTGAGAATAAGTTTGATGTTCACAATTTCCTCTTTGAAAGAGACCAGTAAATAGGGAACAAAAAGATGAAGAAAAAGAAGTGTGTTTTTTCACACTTTTCACACTGCAGTGAACAAAAATGGCATCATAGGAACAGGCTTATTCTCAGCCCAAAGGTTTGTTTCTGATTTCTTCCCTGATTTAAGGGAAATTTGGGAAACGATCTCACTATCATGAAAGGTTTAATTGATTCACTAACCCAAAAGATGATGATGATGACAGTGGTAGGCAAGAGTCACTCTCTCCCTTGCAAGAAAAAACCAAGAACCGTTCTTATGATATCTCTCTCTCTCTCTCTCTCCCCCCAAATAAAGTCAAGCCCTTTCCAGCACGCGTGCGCAATCCGCCACTGCCCCTTTGCACCTTACAAATGCAAAACCCCAGGGTTTTTGCATTTGCAAGGTGCAAAGCGGCGGGGGCGGATCGCGCGTGCGTGCTGGAAAGGGCTTGACTGTATTACGGGGAGAAAGAGAGAGAGGGAGAGATCATAAGAACGGCTCTTGCTTTTTTCTTGCAAGGGAGAGAGTGACTCCTGCCTCCCACTGTCATCAACATCTTCTTCTTTTGGGTTAGTGAATCAATTAATTTGGGAAATGATCTCACTATCAGAAAACAACGCGAGCTGCCACCACCACCTCCTCCTCCACCTCCTCCCGAGTGGACTGAAAGCAGCTGGAGCTGAGGAAATGAAGCTGAGTGGAGCGACCTCGGCTCGCGTTGTTTTCTCAGCCTAGAGCTCAGAAAACAACGCGACTGCCACCACCTCCTCCTCCACCTCCTCCCGAGTGGACTGAAAGCAGCTGGAGCTGAAGAAATGAAGCTGAGTGGAGCCGAAGCAACCTCGGCTCACGTTGTTTTCTCAGCCTAGAGAAAGGGGAAGGGGGCTCATCTGGACCAAGGGTGAGTCTCCCCCTCAGTTTCCCCTGAAGGATCTTCCGTCACTTTTGCCTTCTCCCTACATCTTCCCTCTGTTAAAATCCCACACACACACACTTATTTTAGATTGGATAGATTTCGTGTCTGAGCATTCTCACATAGCGGTGGGTCTTCCCCCCAAAAAAAACAGTTAAAAAAAGAAAAAACAATATATCCTCAAGCAAGAACTTTTCTGCTTCTGATTACTCCCATGCTTAAAAGTTGCAAAGGAAACACGGAAGCAGGGAAGCGGCTGCCCAGCTTCGGAGCTCCACACCATTTTTTTTTCAGAGGGGAATCTGACTCGAGTATAAGCCGAGGGGGTTTTTTTCAGCACAAAAAATGTGCTGAAAAACTCGGCTTATACTCGAGTATCTACAGTAAGTAAGTTCTTCATGGTCTAGTTGGGAGCCGATGAGAACTCTGTGTAGGTAATTTCACAACAATATATTTTTCTCTCTCACTTTTCTGTGAAGCTTCTGCAAAGCTGTGGTGGTTATGATGCTAGTGGCTCAACAAAGAAGACACGTTGAGTTGGAATCCTTTAATTATAGCATACTTGTGCTTGTACAAAACATGGATTTTGTTACCCAATTCTTAGGCAAAACATGCATCAGGTATAGGAAGAGGAACCCTGGCACAACTTTAGAAATTATGGATTCTTAACATATCAGCTCTGGACTCATTATTTTTCAAGCCATGTTTCCTTGCTCAGGGCTTTGTTTCACTGTTCCCATGTGGTCTGCTTCAGCTTTGTCTGAAGTCTGACAGTCTGGTTTGCCTGTGTTCTCTCTGCTCTCCATCTTCTAATCCTTGATTAGGTCCCTTGTGTTCTGGTTTCTGTCCAAGCTCCATCACTCATGTTCTCTGCCTTCCTACAGAGTAGCTGGTTGGAAGATTGTGGGCTTTGTTTCCCTGATCTTGTAGATTGTACATTTATTCTCACCTGCTACCTAGCAAACCTGATGTCTGCTTACTGGGGGAGCAGACTGTAATTACTAAATTGTGGATTGAAAGCTTTAGCTGGCGCACAATAAGCAACAGTGTTATCAGATCCCCTGTAGAGCTTTGTGGGTTTGCAGCAATTTGGACGTCTTAGCAAATGGAAATTTAGGAGGATGACTCAGATCCGGTTATGAAGCATCATTAAATGGGGTGGGGTTTTTTCCAGAATGGCATCAAAATTATCATCAGTACATATAATTGCATTTAATGAATTATTAGAGGAATAAAGAGGCATTCAGATCCAAGGGTCAGCACAAGTTCCAGATTTTGGGAATCCTATCAGCAGAATGTTCTTAGTGAGTCTCAAGATAAGTTTTCTTGTGTTATTGTTGCTGGTTAAATTGTTATGTCCCCCCATGCTCCAGTATGTACACTGAGCATAGAGAAAATAGACAGTAAATGGAGGGCATTGTTTTTCTTTCTTTGAAATGACAGTATCAAAAGACAGGATTCAAAAGAGTATCTTCCAGGGGCTGTCAATGGGCCCCCACAGAGAAGAGACCCCAGCAACTGCATGGAATAATGAACTTAAACTATAGGAAGACAAATCAAGTTCAATATTAGAAAAAAAAAAATCTAACAGACTCCCTGGGTAGCAGAATCAATTACTGTGGAAGAAGTTTGCTGGATGCAGTCAAGCAGAGTCTGGACAATTATTGGTTAGGAAAGTTTTATTTCGATTCCTATACTGAACAGGGGGTGGGTAGACTGAGAGGAATAAACTCAAGAGCCTATAAATGCTCCCTAATTCTGTGATTTAAGCCTCACTGAAGTCCACAAATCCTATTGAATAGAAACCTGAGAGGTAGGGAAGTCTAAGTGACTAAAGTCTTTCTAAATAAAGAAAGGTCAAAGTCAGAGAAAAAAGCAAGATATTCCAGACAGCAGGTTGCAATTGATCAAATAATGGTCTGCTTCAGCAGTGGGATCCTACCTTTCCACTACCGGTTTGGTGACCATGCGTACACACAGTTTTCCACACACCAGCTGAGGCCTGCAGTGCCAATCAGCTGAGCGGATAAAGAAGAGAAAAGCACAGGGGCGAGTGGGAGGGTCGATCCTGCACTTCTCTCTCTTTCTCCTCTCAGCTGATCATTGGAGGCTTTTTTTAACTACCGGTTCAGATGAACCGGTAGGAATTTTTGCTACTGATTCAGCCAAATCGGGCTGAAACAGTAGCATACCACCACTGGTCTGCTTTCAGTTCAGGTCCAGTTTCCCAGGTCTGAAAGATTTGATTTATGTATAGAGAAAAAGGTTTACTTTCCAGGATAAAAGTGAACATGCATATGAAGTACCAGATATTGAGGAGCTAGTATAAGTCAGGGTTTCTTGTCTTTAATTCTTGGTGTTGTTGTTGTTCGGTTAATTTATTTTCTATTTTTAAATGTTACTGTTATATTTTAATTACTGTTAACCATCAAAGTGCTTGATAGTATTTCATGATATTCTGTTTAGCAAGTGGATTAAGCATGACCCAAATAACTCTGATGTAGAAGATGACCAGGCTGAGCCTGAGGGAGTGGCCAAATGCACCACCAATCACCAATCTCCAGTTCCATCATGCCCACAAGAGATTTAAGTCCAGCCCACCTTGAATTCCATTGACTTTTATATACTGTCAATCTAGAATAGAATGGAATGGAGAGTGGCATGGAGTGGCCTGGCTTGGCGTGAGAAATGGGCTGCTGCTGGTTTGGACTGGTTCACCCATAACGGTAGTTCCCACCACCAGCTGGGTCCGCCCACCTCCCCCGGTGCTATCCCATCCTATATATCTCATTCTCTGGCTCACTCGCCCTGCCCATGCAGCCCAGCTGATTTCTATGCCTTGCCTGTTCTACTCACCATGGCTTCCCGAGAAGGTGTGCTGGAAGTCACACCCATGAAATCACTGTGTGTTTGAAGCTGTGCACAAGCTCACTCACATTTTCCATTCTGCACTAGGTGAACCAGTTGTTAAATGAGTGAAGTCCACCTCTATGTGGAGTGGCATAGGGTGGGATAGAACAGAACAGAACAGAATAGAATAACAGAGTTGGAAGGGACCTTGGAGGTCTTCTAATCCAAGTGCTTTAACTGTTAGTAGTTCAGACTCTTGAAGAGAGCATTAGCAGACATTAAACCTAAATTCATTTGAACTGCCTGAACTCCTGATTTCCTGTGCTAAACAGCTACTATTGAAAGGATCCACCACTGAACGCAAAACCATTCACAACAATGGAGTCTCCTCGAGATGAACATATTGAATAGGCTGCTACAGGGCCGTTCTTGTCCTTATGTAATCCAAAACTGATAATAATTCAGGCAGATGTTCTTATTTAATATGAAAACATATTTGGGAAAATCTGATAGGACAAAGTAGATCTCATCTATGGATCATAGATGGTTCATAAATATCCACAGCTTGAGGTGGGATAGCTGCCACTTGAAATGGCATTATCATAGTCTTCTTATCTTTCATTCCCGGTATTTTGCTACCAGGAAATCCTCAGAGGAAGGCATAATATGGTAGTCACAGCAACTGCCTGTTATCATCTTTGACTGCCTTGTTCAGGTTAGGAAGACAAAGCCTTAATAAAACCACACCTAGAGTATTGCATCCAGTTTTGGTCACCACACTATAAAAAAGATGTTGAGACTCGAGAAAAAGTACAGAGAAGAGCAACCAGGATGATTAGGGGACTGGAGGCTAAAACATGAAGAACGGTTGCAGGAACTGGGCATGGCTGGTCTAGTGAAGGGAAGGACCAGGGGAGACATGATAGCAGTCTTTCAATATTTGAGGGGCTGCCACAGAGAGGAAAGTTTGAGTTATTTTTTAAAGCACCCGAAGGCCAGATAAGGAATAATGGATGGAAACTGAACAAGGAGAGATTTAACCTGGAAATAAGGAGAAATTTTCTGGCAGTGAGAACAATCAACCAATGGAACAGCTTGCCTTTGGAAGTTGTGGGAGCATCATCACTTGAGATTGGAATGCCATTTGTTAGAAATGGTGTAGGGTCTCCCACTTGGGCAGGGGGTTGGACTAGATGACCTATAAGGTCCCTTCCTACTCTGATTATCTGTTATGTGGAAAGAGATACAAAAATACTCTAATTCATTTTAAAGATGAATTGGCTGCTGAATAACCCAAATGTCCTAAAAGGGACAAGACTTGGAGGCAACATTGAACTGGGACTTGGATCCTTTCTGATGTCAAAAGGAGCCGTGTGGAAAGCCCATTCTAGTTCTAGTGGGTTTATTGCACTTCTAACATTTTGATTTGTGATCCTGAGCAGACAAACAATAATCACAATGGAAGAATTAGAGCTTCATCTAAGTCATATGAAGGCAGATGCCAGAGGTCTTCTATGTATTTTGACTTCAGACTGATAACCTGCACCTGCCAAAGGCAATTCACATTGGCATCTGTAATTTAATCACCTTGCGTGTCACGTCTGAAGAATATTAGAAATATAGGCCTGTGCTTTATAACTAAATTAACTCTGGAATTCTGCTACACAAAGTAATATTAATATCTCTAATCTAATGCTTATCTTCTTTGGAAGGAAATTAATTGCTGTTCCTCCCCCTCCCTTGGCATTAAAGTTATGTTTTCATATTTTTGCATAATATTCAACTGAGCCATATGTCTCATGATTGGTAGCAAGCTCCTCCACCTATTTCCTGGCCTAGTCCCACAAGTCAGAAGAGGATCACGTGGAATTAAGTATCTGAGGTTTCTAAGAATGTGATTAAACAGATTATTAAAAGAACACTGAATTCATGTGGCATTAAATGTGTTAATAAGGAAACAATGTATTTCCACAAATTCAAGTTCTAAGTTAGCTCTGGTGGAATATGGTCAGGAATTGCAGGAGGTAGGGACTGTTTCCCAGAGGGCAAAAGGATCTTGGAGCTTGAAATGTCTGTTAGCCAGGAAGAGGGCTCTCCCTCACAATTCACAGAGTAACAGAGCAACAAAATAACAGAGTTGGAAGGGACCTTGGAGGTCTTCTATTCCAACTCTCCGCTCAGGCAGAAACACATATACCATTTCAGACAAATGATTGTCCAGCCTCTTCTTAAAAACTTCCAGTGATGGAACACCCAAAATCTCTGCAAGCTGTTCCACTGACTAATTGTTCTAACTATTAAGAAATTTCTCCTTAGTTCTAGGTTGCTTCTCTCCTTGATTAGTTTCCATCCATTCCTTCTTGTCTTGCCTTCTGGTGCTTTGGAGAATTAGGTTGACTCACTTTTCTTTGTGGCAACCCCAGAAATATTGGAACATTGCTATCATGTCACCCCTAATCTGTCTTTTCATGAAACTAGACATACCCAATTCCAACAACTGTTTTTTATATGTTTTAGCCTCCAGTCCCCTAATCATTGTTGATCATTATTGCTCTTCTCTGCACTCTTCTCTGCATTCTTTCTAGAATCTCAACTTCTTTTTTTACATCATCACGGCCAAAACTGGATGAGTATTCCAAGGGTGGTTTTACCAAGGCATTATAGAGTGGTATTAAGAGGAATTCTGGACTGGAGGAGGAATTCTGGGAGTTGAAGTCCACAAGTCTTAAAGCTGTCAAGTTTGAAGACCCCTATCTTAAATGGATGGATGGTTGATGGATTGAGAGATGAGAGATGAGAGATGAGAGAGAAAGAGAGAGAGAGAAGGAGGGAGGGAGAGGGAGAGGGAGGGAGAGAGAGAGAGAGAGAGACTGTAGCTTAGATAGACAGGTAGATATTATTGATTTATTTAAAACATTTATATAGCCGTCCATCTTCTAACCACCTCTGGCAACTTCCAATCAAATTAAATGGATGGATGGATAGTGGATGGATGGATGGCAGATGGATGGATGGCAGATGGATGGATGGTTGGAAATGGATAGATAGATGATAGATTAAAGACAGACAGACAGACAGACAGGCAGGCAGGCAGGCAGACAGACATGTAGCTAGATAGACAGGTAGATATTATTCATTTATTTAGAATATTTATATATCTGTCCATCTTCTAACCAACTCTGGGTAGCTTCCAATCAAATTAGATCAATAATAGACCCTAGATCTAATGAGAGAGAGAGAGAGAGACCTTAACTATGACCCCAAAGGAGCAGCACTTCCAGTGCATTGGGCTGAGAAAGTATGACTGTCCTGTGGACATCCAGTAAGTTCCCATGGCTGCAGTGGTTTTGCTGTTCAGTCACTCTGGTGGCATTCAATCATTTTAATTGCTATAGCCCAGTGTAGCTCTAGATGCCTTCAGTTCTGAACATGATTTTCTGACGATCTCTTTTCTGACACTCCAAGATGAGTTACAAGCACTCACTGCTTTTGTTGAAGAAATATAAATGACTAGTCACAGAGACATGATATGTAGAAAAGACTACAGTATAAAAATCAGTTTTCTGAAGTCTTCCAAATTCCCCAAGTAGCAAGTGAATCTTATCATTGTTGGAGGAACAATTTTAAAATCCATTAGGTTGTCCGCTGGACATTTCCTTTGTAACCAGTGCAGTAGTGTATTCCACTAAATTACGTGTTCTGAAGAACAATCAAAGTGAGAATATGCAAGTCTAGCTAAGTTGTGTGAAAGGCTTTGCATATTGTTATTCTGTGAGCACCATTTGCATAAGAGCTATTCAAATCATTTCCATCTATAAAGATGGGAATAATGTGCAATTTCCCTCTCCCTTTCATACAGTTTTTTTAAAAAAAATAAAAATAAAAATAAAAATCTTCATTTTAGTTGGTTTTTGCATTGCTTAGAGCATGGCAATTAAAGCCATACAATGTGATTCTTTTGCTGTTAGAGTGTTCATAAAAAGAACCAGGTCACTGTTAGTGATCTGCATAACAAATTGAAAAAAAATGTTTTAAAGTGGCTAAGAGAATGATAGGAACAATAGAGACTGTATTAATCAGTGTAGAAAAATAAAATTAATAACATAAAATAATAATAAAATAAAATAATAAAATAAACTATGAAATGTCTTCATACTGTTTTTATGCCCTTTCCTGAATCATATTCTCCCTCAAAAGGAAAAAAACCCTAATCCTATTTAATGCCTTTAGAATCTTTTTGAAGTTCTTCTTACCAACATTAACATTAACAAGAGTAACCTGTATACTCAGCTTTGCTTAACATAAATGTATCATTCGTATCTTGCATGCAGGTCCAAGCACTTAAATAGAACATTCTGGAAGTTTTAAGATATCTGAACTATTGTCTGCTACTGTGATTTTTGCGTGGCTGAATGGCAATTTCCCCCAGCTTATAGTTTGCCATTTGAAATCCAACGTATTGGTTTGGTACTAGGGTAAGAAATGTCACTTCCTTATAGAATAAATGCCAGTTTCAAATCAGACTTAAAGCAGGCAGCAGGTAGTATGTTGACAAATATGTTCGCATACTATAGCTCTGAGAATTTTGACAAACATTGAAATGTAACATTTGAATAAGGTAGTCTTCAACTTACTACTGTTGGAAGAAATATCCATTTGGTTCAGTTCCAAGCTGGGAGAAAGACACTGGAAACATGGAGGCTGATTGGAAAGAGGATTTAATGGCAAATAGAACCACCAAGCACATGGTCTTGGTGCAGCTGACCACATGGTGTTGAGAAGGAGGGGTTTTTTATATCTCCTCTTGGGCTTTGAACTTGAGCTTCCTGTTCCTGTGCAAGAACACGTATTCTATTCACTGCTGTCAGACTCTCATGGGGCTATGCAGGGATCATACCTGAGGTTGTCTGAGCTCCCCAGTTTGGTTGAAGCTTGGCTGATGCAGTGTCCTTAGGAGATTATGCCATGTGATGAGTTCTGCTGCTATATGGGATAATCCTGTTATGTTTTGGAGGGTCATGTCTTAATCCCATCACCCTGGAGCTGGAGGTCTTGTCTTGTAGTCTTGTCTTGTCTTGTCCAGTCTTTCTTAATGAGCACTAAATATCTATCGGGAGCAGGAAGCTGGAGCCCTGTGTTTCTTTCTCCCTTAGGATTTTTATTTCTCTTCTAGGGGAAATATTTTATCCTGCCTTTTTAATGTTTCTCAAAATATTTCATTCTTCTAGGAGAGGGGTGGGTGCTAACTTTCTACACTACAGTCCGTTTAGTCCTCGACTTAATACAGGTTGTCCTCATCTCATGACTGTTCAAAGTTACAAAGACACTGAAAGAAGTGACCTATAGCGTTTTTCACCCTTAGGAACCATTGCAGAATCCCCATGGTCATGGGATCAAAATCCAGATGCACGGCAACTGACTCATACATATGACAGTTGCAGTGTCCTGGGGTCATGTGATCAATTTTTTGTGACCTTCTAACAGGCAAAGTCAATGGGGAAGCCAGTTTCACTTAACAACTGTGTGGCTAACTTAACAATTGCCGTGATTCATTTAACAACTGTGGCAAGAAAGGTTGCAAAATGGGATAAAACTCAGTTAACAGCTGCCTTGCTTAGTGACATGAATTTTGGGCTCAGTTGTGGTTATAAGTTGAGGACTACCTGTATTAACTGATACAGTATTGTAAGTTTCTTCAGATGTTCTGTATAACTTTGGAATTTGATGGTTTTCTTCTACAATAGGTGAAAAATATTAATCAACCTCCACACTCTATAGGTCTTCTAACAGTTCAGAGGAGGAAAAAATGTAATGTTAACGTAGCTACAGAAGTACTTGCAAGCAGTGACTGAATTGGCATCTTTATCCCAAGTCATGTTTTATGTTATTGTTTATTAAGGCAAAATTCCTGAGTTCCTACACCACAAAAAGCCATGTATCCTGGTTATGGTAACTATGTTCACAAATGATGCTAAAAACAATCGACAAACATAACATGATAAGGGATTCTGCTCTCTAAAGAGGGAAAAATGGAAAAGAGTAGGCTTTGATATATTTCCAAAGCAATGCTTTCTGAAATACAACCTGTATCTATCACCGAGAAAGTCATTCCCTGGTAAACATTATTATTGTTAATAAATAAGCTAGAAAGAATACTTTTAATATGATTCTTTCATCCATAAGTTACTTAACATATAATTTAGCTGGAAATCAAATGTGTTTTTATTTTGAACAAAAGAGGGGAGAAACCTAATGCTAAGCATTCCTTTGCAAAATTCTTCACAAATTTAGCTAAGCAAGTTTTTGCATGTTTGTTTGTTTTCATTTTCAAAGGCTTTCAAGCAATTTCCCTGGTGATTTTATTGTTCATAAAAAGGTGCATTTCTTTAAAAGAAATGAGTTTGTTGAAGCCTCAGCTTTAAGTAGCGAAGGAAAGCAAATTTTAATAAGTGTTAATTTCAATGACACTTTGAGACAGATACTATGATAGCAGCAGTAAAAATGTATAAAAGAGTGACTAATTTTTTTCTCTGTTTTAATTGGTGAGTTGTCTTTGTTTTATGGCAGAATAAAGGAAATGAAAAAATTAATCTCTGGGTGGATTTCTCTCCTGTATTTTCCTTTCTCTGTAGACATTGTATGTTTCAGATATAACAACAAAAATGATTAATGATCCCTGACATTAGAATTTAAAAAGTCCTTCATGCAAAATCCTAGTTCTTCAAGCCTTTTGTAATACAATGGGCAGGCTGGAATTAGAATTGCAAAAAAGCAGAAGGAGCTACTTGGAAATTACTCTATGCAGGAGTTCCATTGTGATATTGAGAGAGCAAAATGAAATGAATATATGATAACACAGATATGAAAGTCTTGCTAGCTTTTTCTCTGAAACGACCCACTCATTTAGAGTTGGCCTCCTTGCAAGAAGAGAAAGAAATACTGGAGATGGTACTACATGATTTGATCTTCTTACAAGGGCTCTAAATACCCAGAAAATGTGATTACTTTTAACTAAGAAAAAGGTGAAATTCTTAAAGGGATGCTATCCAATGAATATCAACTCAAATTTACAGCACCTAAATACATCCAGTTTAACTTAGCATTAAACTGGATGTATTAATTGGATTTATGGAGATCCATCAAGGGCTACTAATCTTGGAAGTCAAAGTTTCCTCTAGATTGGTGAAAATCATACTTCCAAATATCAAGGAAAGTATGTCTCTGTTTCTTGCATCCAAGAGAAATTTTATAAAGATACTATAGTATTTTGGAAAGTGTTGGGAAACTTCCAGCCAGGCTGGAAAGCGGGGTCAAGTGGGGACATAGCCTTGAGTTCTCACATAGCCATAAGAGTGTACAAAGTTAGCACCCAACTCTTTCCTAGAAGAATGAAATATTTTGAGAAATATTAAAAAGACAGAATATTATATTTCCCTAAAGGAGAAACATGCTCTTGGAGAGCAGTCCCCATCTTTCTTAATAGCCCCAGCAGGACTGGGCCAGTCTATCTGCAAGACAAGATCCAAACCAGGACAAAGCTATTAAGACACAATAGGAATTGCCCCAAACCCTTTCAGAATACAAGCTTCTTCATTACAGTGCTTCAACCAAACCTGGAAGCTCAGACAACCTCAGCTATGACCCCTGCATAGCCCCATGGGAGTCTGACAGCAGCCAATAGAATACATATTCTTGCACAGGAACAGAAAGCTCAAGTTCAGAGCCATCTAGTGGTATAAAAGCCACCCGCTCTCAACTCCATGTGGTCAGCAGCCCAGAGCCACCCATGTGCTTCTGCTTCATCAATAAATAAACCATCTTTCCAATCAGCCTTCATGTTTTCACTGTCTTTCTCCCCGCTTGGAACTGAACCAGATGGATATTTCTTCCAACAAGAAACATAAGCTTATTCCCGCATATTAAATTTTTCAACTTTCAATTTCCAAACATTAGAGGTGCTCAAAAGATGTGACATGCCTTGGGGATTGTAAAGATATTTTGGTTACTTTATTTTTTTTTAAACAAAGTCTATTAATTTTTTCAGTTAAAACAAGACAAACAATACAAAACAGATTAAAAATCTTCAACAGCGACAAATTATGATTCCTCATTTGTAACATTATTTTGTGCTATAATTACAACTACTACATTATATGTAAATGTGTTTGCTACTATTTGTGCTCATCTTCTTTACTATTTACTAAACACTCTGTTTTCGCTCAATCCATTCATACCAATATTCCCAAATCCTATAATACTCTGATAGCTCTTTATCTTTTAAGGCTAAAGTTAATTTATCCATTTCCGCACAACTCATTATCTTTTGAATTACCATTTCATCTGGGGGAATATATTGTTGTTTCCAGCATTGGGCATATGCCAATTTGGCCGCAGTCAAGATGTGTAATATTATATATTTTACATTTGTAGCATATTTTCCTTAAATATTCCTTATAAAAACAATTCTGGTTTTAATTCAGTTTGTTCCTTCGTGATTTCTTCCAGCCATTTTTTTAATTCTCAACCAATATTTTTGGGCTTCTGTATTTTGGTTACTTTAATGTAATTTGGATGTGCTTGGTAAGTAACTACATAAATATGGTCTGTTTCTCATAGGTGCAAATTGCCATTTCTAAGAATTGAAAAAAAGTGCCAAGAGAGTCTTTCCCTTCTTTTTCTTCTTTATATTTTTTGTATTCAATTTTCAATTCATCCACAAGTGATGCCATTGTAGAAAGAAAACGTTTTTCCAAAACAACCACCCAAGTGTTTTTAGTTAAAGATAATTTCCAAAAGTCCCAAAATCACCAAACAGTCCAAATAAGCTGTTTCTTTTAGCACTTTCTTCTTTCTTCACTTTCTCTTTCTGCGGTTATTGTTTAGTTGCAAAGTTCCAGTTAAAATGTATCTTTTAGAAGTCTTGTTAGTATTTAGTAATTCTTTAAAATTCTCGGCAATCTCCTCCTTACTTCCAAATCCTGCTCCAATTCTTTTCCTCTCCCTTCCCACTTACAGCAAAAAAAAATTTTTTTTTTAGATATTCAGAAATCCTTGTTATCCCTTTAGCATTTAATTATCTATTAGTGCCAATGCAGGTTTTTCCAATTTCTCATGCATTTCTATTCGTTGTCAACGTTAGGAAGGAGAGTGAAAAAAAAACCACTTTCCTTTTTAACTTCCACTTGCCGCTTGTAGATCTCTAGGAACAATGTATCTTTTGCAAATTTTAGGTTCTAGGGTACTTTCATTGTTGCTTTGTCCCAGTCAGCAAAAAAACTTTAACTTCTTCTCAACTCCTCCTGCACTTTCTTTTCTGGCTGAGCGCTTCTTTGTGGCAGCCATTTCTGACTGCCGCTCAACTGCCTTCAGAAAAGGAGATTTAGCTGACTAGAGAAGAGAGGTGCAATATCTCTCGACCCTGCCAGATCCCCCCTATCTTCGCCACCTTCTACAGAGGTGGCTAGCCCTGAAGCCGGGTAGCTCAGGGCACTCCAGCAGCAAGCACAGGCAGAAACCACGCACTGTCGCGGATTCCTGCCTGCATCAAAGCGCTGCAGACCGGAACTCCAGGGTTGAATGGCACTCTTGGATCCCCATGCTAGTTGAGAGAACCAAGTCTTAATGTTCTTCTGGAAGGCCAGAAAAATGTGGAACTAGCCTCACAACTGGGGACAAGATATCTATGTGTAATAGCAATAGCAATAGCAATAGCACTTAGACTTATATACCGCATCACAGTGCATTACAGCCCTCTCTAAGATGTTTACAGAGTCAGCCTATTGCCCCCAACAATCTGGGTCCTCATTTTACCCACCCCGGAAGGATGGAAGGCTGAGTCAACCTTGAGCCTGGTGAGATTCGAACTGCCAAATTGAAGGCAGCTAGCGGTCTGCAGAAGTAACCTGCACGACTTCATTCTAACCACTGCACCACCATGGCTCTTTTAATCCTGGTCTAATACTGATGAAGTACACAGAGCCCCAAAATAATCTACTCCTACAATGCAACATTTAAGAATCTAAAAGCAGATTACCTACTATATTTTAAGAAAAATATGTTAGCTTTGTAAGAAGTGAGCATTGATCTTTTCATGTGTGATGTGGGGTGATTTCATTGGGGGTGATTTTACTATATTCATTTGTTTGATTTTTATGAGTTTTGTTGTTTTAAATTATGGTTTTATATGTTGTAAGCCACCTTGAGTTGCCATGGCAAATAGAAGGAAATACAAATAAAATCAAATCAATCGATCAATCAATAAAAGAAACACTGGGTAGTTGAAGAAGGATCCTGCATCTAGGAAAAATATTATTTTATTTTTCCCACTTGATTTTCCCACTGTTTTTAAAAAACAAGAATGCCATTAAAATTTACTGAATTCCTCCAGCCAAATCTTCTATCTTCTAACACCTATCTATTACTGCCAACACACCAAGTCACTCCAACACATTCCCTCTTAAACAGTAAAAAGAAGTAGAGAGATCTAAATCAATTTTGTAATGAAATCTGTTGCTACAAGTTTGTGCATCATTATAATGAATTTGTAGTCACTCTGACACCCAAGTAAACTATTGTCATTCAGCGATTGAATTAAAGTCACTGCTTTTCTATGTCAGCGGATGACCAAATCTGTTACATATTTATGGTAGATTTACCATATATAATCGAGGATAAACTCATCCAAGGATAAGCCAACCCTTGACATTTCAACCTGAAAAATGTATCACCTACAGATAAGCCAACACTCAAATTTTTAACTGCTACAACAGGTAGGAAACTGAAAACTGTCACACCATGATTTATAAAAATGTCTGATTTTTTTAGGACTGGGATAGGCTTTAAAAATATTTGAGCTCTCATCCACAGATAAGCTGAACTTCATTTTGGGGGAGTATTTTTAAAGTTCTCAACCTATCCAAGAGAGTATGTACAATGTGATTGCTTCTATTTACAACAATCCAAATTAAAGCTGCAATCATAAAATTAAAACAACCTCAAAGAAATCTACATCAGGCAACCTTAGAGCTTTGTTGAACTAGCAGCCTAATGGTTCTCAACCTTTTCTTCACAATGGACCCCTTTAAATACCTTTTGTGGCCATGGACTACCAAAGCAACTCAAGATTTAAATCATAACGTTTCTTCAACCCTTCATGAGTCTCCTGTGATAACATTGCAGACCTCCCCCCCCCCAGTGGACCACAGGTTGAGAACCACTGATGTAGCCTAAAGCAGGGCTGTCAATTTCGTGGCCCATGGGCCGGATGCATCACATGCTGGCCACGCCCATGCCTGGCATGATGATGCCACTGTGATGCCATGAGTTTGACACCCCTGGCCTGAGGAGTGAGGAAACAGTTAAAGTGTCAAAGTTTTCTAGAACACCAATAAGTTGAGGGGCCATCTGAACCTCAGGTGAGGTTTTATAAGACAGGTGCTGTGATAGAGATGGCATACCTTCTGGATCCCATTCAACAACAAGAATGGATCCTGTTAACACTCCACCACATTCAAACTAAAATAAGGAGGGAATGGTAGCTCTGTATTTCACCTCTGAAAATGTTACCAGCATTTTCTGCTTATTTGAAAAAAAAAAATTAAACCCCATTGGTTTTTTAAATAAAAAAATAAAAGTCTTTTTGCTGCAGTAACCATAATTTCTAAGTTGGTCTTCGGAAGAACAATCTATATAGCTCCCATGGCCTGCCTTCTCTACAAAGAACACTGCAATTTATTTCTGATGAAGGCATCTTCTCTTTTGCCAAAGTATTAAAAAGGAGCCTTCTCTCTAAACAGAAAAAGAACCCCAGGCTAATTAATTGCCAGGTTTCAAAGACTGACAAAATATTTATTTTCTTGCATCTAAAGAATAATGAAAAGAATGAATCATTTTTGAAGAAAGTGGGAATGAAGAAATGTACCACCAACCTGAGATCATACGTGTCATGCTTTAGCCCAAAGCAACATTAGCAGGTGAAACAGAAAATCCTCATGAATGCTAAATGGTTTTTCATCTCTTAATCATTGCAGTCTTTGGCAAAGGGAACCAATTTTGCAGCTTGATACAAAAAGCTACTTGTATTAGCGATACTCAGGGGTGGGCTTCAAATTTTTTAGCAAAGGCTTTTCTCCTTGGTTGCTGGGTAGGAGTTGCCAGCAACTATTGACCTAGTCAGCCTCGTGCACTAAGGGGTGGGGGGCATTTTTGCCCTCCCCAGGCTCCGGAGGCTTTCTTCAAGCCTCCAGGAGGGCAAAAATGGCCTCCCTGGGCTCTTGAGGCTCTCTGGAAGCCAGAGATGGGTCCATTTCTGGCCTTCCCAAACTTCTGGGGGGCCCATTTTTCACCCTCCCTAAGCCTCTGTGTGTGCCCTGCACTTATCTGCATTCAAAACGGGCCGTGAGAGGACTCCAGGGTGGGGGTGGGGGTGGGGGCAGGAGTCGGATTTGAGGGTTCTCTGAACTGCACAAAATCTTAGTTAGGGGCTCTCCTGAATCCCTGTGAATCCTCAGCAGCCCACCCTTGGTGATACTTGAGAAAACAACTTTGTACAAACTCTGAATGGAACACAAAATAATGAATTAGACCTATGGCTGGGTTCTTCTCCTGCCTTCATATTTGGTCTTCAGCTGATAAAATAGAGCAGAACAAGAAATAATTTCTTTGGACAAGGTTTGTAAGTTTCATGAAATACAATACTCCTGAGTGCTCTTATTGGAACCCAAAGAATTCACTAATTGTACTTGGCGTTAGTTTTACTGAATAAAGTTCAGTTGGGTGGGTTTAAACAAGATGGTAAGGATTTATATATCAACACAGCTGGGTTCATACAGCACGCTAAGACAATATCAAGCATTGGAGTCTGTCGAACTACTGTAGTTGTACTGTACTGTACTGTAATATTAATATAGGATTAACTGTATTGTAATATCACAAGAACAGGCTGGACTCATGACCTAACGTTTCAAATACCTATAACAGTAGCTGCAATTTGTTGGTCTATAATTCCAAAAAATTCAGAAACCGTGATCAATAGTTACTAACAAAAAGAAGCAACCATGTGTCTACATTTTCATATGTATATGACAGGACGCCTGTTCCACCACAGGGAGCAAGAAATAAGCACATCCATATTTAGACTTAAAATAATTATGTTTGGAATTAAACTAACTTTCTCTATCTCATGCAAACTAATTCAGACCATAAATTGCACGGGGTCATCTCTTCTTGTCACTATTAAACAATGGAGAAAACAGAAGATCAAGAAGTATGCTTCAAAGTAGAGAAAAAGAGTTCCAAACATTTATTTGATAAGAGTTTATGGCATAGTAGTAGAAATTTTAGAAAGAGCAAAATGTTGTATCCAGTATTCTTTCAAGACAAACGCTTATAGATAAATAGAATAGAATTGAATAGAATAGAATTTTTTATTGGCCAAGTGTGATTGGACACACAAGGAATTTGTCTTGGAGCAAATGCTCTCAGTGTACATAAAAGAAAAGATATATTTTTCTCATCAGGTACAACACTTAATAATAGTCATAGGCTACGATAAGCAATCAAATCATACTAGGAAACAGTCAATATAAGTCGTAAGGGTACAAGCGACAAGGTTAACGTCATACAGTCATAAGTGGGAGGAGATGGGTGAAAGGAAGGATGGAAGGATTAATAGTAATGCCAAACTGATTTATTAAACTGATGTCAAACTAATTTGTTAAACAAATTAATTTTATATTCACCTACTTCCTCATCACTATCTCTCAATATTGTTTCATTTTTTAACACAGATTTTCTTCCATGGTGTATCCAAAGGTTGCTTGTACTCTGATAAAGCTTCCTATCAATTACTTTCAGATCCACAAAATGTCTTGGATTGACCATTGTCAACAATTTGAACTGGTTTTGATATAGGCAACATTTATAGGGTACAGGTAGTCCTTAATTTAGAATCTCAATTGGAAAAGAGTTTGTTACAGTCATAACTCATAATCTCAGTTGGAAAAAGGTTTGTTAGTCATTACTTAAGGCACCCATATGACCAGATCTGATTTTATGACATTTTTCTGATCATTAAGCAAGTCAATGCAGTGGAGAAACTTCCTTTCCAACTCTGATTATCTGTTAGTATAAACAAGGAGTCTGCAAGGAGTATAAATCCTTCCATTCCCCATTATCCCCTCAGAGCTGAAGAAGCTTTTTGGATGAGAAGCGAAATATCTTCAGAGAAAAACCAAAAAGAGGTCAAATCCAGTTGCCTCTTGAAAAAGCACCTTTGGTATTATTCTCCCCTGACTGGATGCATCAGGAATATAGGTATACCTAAACACACCTACCAACCCCTTGGCAGTATTGTGGGGAGAGTTTACTCACAGTCTCAGAGATTGGAAGGCCAAAGCGGCTCCTCTCCACCGTGTTCCCCAAAAAACAAGGGGGACCAACAGATTACCTCCAAGCCAATTTCTGGTGGGCATGACAAAATAAAAATCAGGTTGCGCCATCCACTACACAGTGGGCACTGCCAGTGTCCCAGCTGCAGATCTCACAAAACCATGTTTTGTTTGATAATTAAGAAACTTCAAAATATAAAGATACCCAGTAGCTAATATGAATGTGGAAGGACAACAGAGATGTTAAGGGCAGGGGAAAGGAAAACAAATCCATTCTATAACTTTTTCTTTATATACACTGTTGTGAATTAATAAAAGTGAATTAATAAAAGTGCTTAATAAAGATTAT
This sequence comes from Hydrophis major, assembly GCA_033807585.1. NCBI lineage: Eukaryota > Metazoa > Chordata > Lepidosauria > Squamata > Elapidae > Hydrophis > Hydrophis major. Next base: position 44,568,239 of record CM066329.1, read on the forward strand.
TAAAACCTTTAGAAAAGTGAAGGGTTCTGACCCTGCACTTCTGATTGGCCAATAATAGCGACATCTGATTGGTCCGTTCAGGAGAATCTGATTGGCTATTAGCGGGCCTCTCTCATTGGTTAAGGGAACTAATGATGAAGTTTTTGCACCAAGTCTTAAAGCAACATCTTTAAGGGCAGCTTTAGTGTGGGCAGCTAAGAAAAACTATGTCATTAACCATTTAGATGTAGAAACTGCTTATCTGCATGTACCATTGCAGCACACTATATATTTAAGAAAACCAGTAGGTATTAAAGACAATAAAGTAAATAGTAATGATTGTTGGAAACTCAAAAAGAGTCTTTACGGGTTGAAACAATCTGGCTTTGAGTGGAACCAATATATTGTGAAAGAGTTAAACAATATAGGTTTTAAATCTGGTTTAGCAGATCCATGTGTGTTTAAAAGAGAAAATAATGGAACGGTGTCATTATTGTTATTATTTACAGATGATATTGCTTTGATAACTAAGACTAATAATGAAGCTAATGAGATTATATCATTATTAGCCAAAAAGATAAAATTAAAGCATTTAGGTGAAATTAAAAAGTATCTAGGATTGACAATTAACAAAACAAAAAACCGGTTTTAAGATATCTCAAGAAGATAAAATTTGCCAATTAATTAAAACGTTTAAAATGGAACTTTGTAAACCGGCAAAGACTCCAATGAGTCAGGAAGTTTGCCAAACTAATGATCAAAGTCCCAAATTTGATAAGTCCATATATCAATCTTTGATTGGCAGCTTATCATATATAAGCAATTGGTCTAGGCCAGATATAGCTTATAGTGTAAATCAGCTGGCACGTTTTAATTCGGATCCACATCAATGTCATTGGCAATCATTAAAAAGAATTTTAAGATATCTTAAAGGAACAATGAACCATGCATTGTATATAGAACCAAAGGGTGATTTGAGTCTTAGTGCCTATGCAGATGCAAGTTTTGCAACTGATATAAACACTAGAAAATCAACATCTGGGATGGCTATATTATTTGGTAAGACACTAATAGGATGGAGGTCAATCAGACAAAAGCATATCAGCTTGTCCACGATGGAAGCGGAATTTTCATGTCTGTCATTACTATGCACTTATTTGATTTTGTACAAACAGTTGTTATTGGACATGGGTATAACTGTTAAAGATTCCATTATTGTGTATGAGGACAACCAGGCAGCTACTAGTATTGCTATAAAAACTAGATCAAAGCATACTGATTTAAGATACTTATTGGACTGTTATTTTGACTATGCTATGAACTCATAATGGAATAAACTATATTTTTGATAGCACAAGCGTATCTGTTATTTTTACTGTATGTTAATAAACATACAAGCTTAGCTCACTCATTTATCTGTGTGCCTATCTGACTAATGCTGCACATTCTGTTTAGCTTGTCTCCCTAACCCTGGTTGGGGAAACCAGGCTTAACAGATGCCTACTCAAACTGGCTTGAAATCCATGAAATGAAAAGTACCACAACGGAATCGGTCATCAGAAATTGGACAGACTGTTCACAACCCATGGACTGCCAGACGTTCTGGTATCCAACAACGGGACCCAGTTTACCGTGCTTTCTTTTGAACAGTATTTGGCAGACCGTGGTATTCGCCATGCGCTAACTTCGCTGGCGCATCCTGCGACCAATGGAAGAGCTGAGCGCATGGTACAATTCGTCAAAAAAACCCTACATAAAATGGACTATAGCGATATCGAAGATAAGATTAACCGGATACTCCTCCTTCAACACATCACTCCAAACAGTGTCACCAACAAAACTCCGGCCGAATTATTAATGGGATGAAAACTCCGCTCCCACCTTGACCGACTACACCCATCATACGAACCAGAAAAACCACACGGATCCAGTGGGAAATGCCACGAATTCCAGATAGGCGACTTAGTCTCCGCTAAAAACTTTTCGGAAGATCTGTTGTGGGTCAAGGCAACTGTAATCCAAGTCACAGGACCCAGGTCGTACCGAGTAAAAAGTCACAACGGAAGAATATGGAGATGCCGAGGAGACCGTGTTCGAAATGACAGAAAGCACAAGTGGAAGAAGTGAGCATTCAAAGGAATCAGAGAGGGTGGTGGACTAGCCTCAAAGAGACACCTTGTCAGAAGCAAGCCCACAAAGGCAAGAGGACAACAAAGATATTAGCGGTACCGAGTTTTTAAATGAAGGACCGGAGGTAACCTACTCACCAGAAAACGTCCCGCCCAAACAAGATTATAAACAAGTACCAGGGAGACAGCGAAAATCTAATAGACAATCTAAACAACCGGCCTACCTCAAAGATTATGTCACCGCACCCCTTAAGCAGAACCCAGGGGGAAGGGGTGTTGTGAATTAATAAAAGTGAATTCATAAAAGTGCTTAATAAAGATTATTAAAACCTTTCGAAAAGTGCAGGATTCTGACTCTGCACTTCTGATTGGCCGATAATAGCGACATCTGATTGGTCTGTTCAGGAGAATCTGATTGGCTATTAGCGGGCCTCTCTCATTGGTTAAGGGAACTAACGATTCCAGTTTTTATTGGTTATTTGATCAGCAGCTTGCCTATAAAAAGGGCTGTTGCTGCCGAAGTTTTTGCTCTGTTCCACAATGTTAAATAAAGAGTTGAAGTTCACTATTCATCATCTCGTCTCCAATCCTTGCGCCCATGCGCAGAACTTAACATACCCAATGATTTGGTCCACAAGCTGTCACTTTCCTGCCTCTTACTTGGCTCTTATCCAACAACTGACATTTTCGCAACTGATGGGAAATGAAATTTTAAAATCAGTTCCAATGTAGGATTGAAAAATGGAGATCTAATAGAAAAGAAAAATCAGAAAAAGACCCTACTGTTAATATTAAGCAGGGTTTGCATAAGAAGAAAGGCAGGATTAAAGTTACGTCATGAACCGAGAGTTTAATCAAACTCCATAGCTCTGGGTGACTTTCTCCAGCAGCCTCTGGAGAGAAGACTCCATAATGAAGAGCAGCAGAAGTCAATTACCTGGGTTTTCAACTAATTTCCTCCAGCATCACTTTCTAAGCACATCCTGACAGGACGGCCTACAACACCTTCAGGGGTATATTTGTCATTTTCCACTTAAATGCTATTCTCCAGCTGACCCTCTGCACTTGGAATCTTGGAAGAACTTCAGGATCCCCAGAGGAGAAATTATTTCTCACTGTAATTATCACCACCCTGGTCTTTGAGACATATTCTGCTACAGTGACTGCCTTTGATGTGAACTTCAGATTGAAGCAACCAAAAAGCTATCAAATATCAGGAAAGGATAAATGCCACAGCCCACACTCTATGTGGCACACATTTTGGGAGAGGCATCGATTGTGCTCTTGAATGTACCTTTTTCTCCTTTCCAACAAAGATTGATTTGTCTCTGTCCAAATCAGGAAAGTGAGGGTGGTTTGAATTCAATAGAATTCTTTTTGTTCTTGTTTAGAAACAGGAAAGGGATTGATTCAGTCCTATACATTATGAAACTTCTGCTTTTAATGCTGCTGGTGTCTCATGTAGTCTCTGAGAAGCTTCGAATGAAATGCCCGCTGAATTTTGATACCTGGGATGAGAAAAAACCGTGGAACTTTTATAGGGCAGGTGACCATTTTGTTGGAATTGTCACCACTGAAACAACATCATTACCTAGAACGCTGCCTTTCGACATGGCTCCTTCTAGTCAGTCTCACTCGTAAATTATTCAGTATGATTCAATCGAGGACCTGTATACTGCACAACTCAAAAAGTGGGATGTGAAAATATTTACAGACCCCTCACATCCTGGACATAAACTGTTTCAACTCCTTCGCTCAAAATAACGCTATAGAGCACTGCACACCAGAACAACTGGACACAAGGACAGTTTTTTCCCAAATTCTAAACAAATAATTTCGTCAGCACTGTCTCACTGTTCATAAAGTTTGCACTTCTATTACTATTAATCTTCTCATCACTCCTTATCACCCATCCCCTCCCACTTCTGACTGTATGATTGTAACTTTGTTCTTTGTATTCTTATGATTTATATTGACTGTTTCCTAGTATGATTTGATTGCTTATTTGTACCCTATGACTATTATTAAGCGTTATACCTTATGATTCCTGACTCTTGATGAATGTATCTTTTCTTTTATGTACATTGAGAGCATTTGCACCAAGACAAATTCCTTATGTGTACAATCACACTTGGCCAATAAAGAATTCTATTCTATTCTATTCTGATGAGGTTACATGCCCTCAATATGAGGTCCTAATACTCTTTATTTCAATGACTCCTATATATTGCAGGACCTGTCTAATTCCTTGAATCATCCTTATTTTCATGGCTTTCTGCTTTTGTCTTCTTTTATGAAAGAGACTCAGAAACCAAATGTGAGACAAATAAAACCTGAAACAAGTCCAGATTATTTATCCATTCTCATTCAACACTGACTTCATCACTTGAACACTGAGTTTGGTTTAAAAGAATGATTGGAAGGGTTGTAGGGTTCTCTACGCACCTCATTTCCATATTTATGTAACCACTGATTGAGGACATACTTAACACTTGATCTTTACTTTATGGGTCACTTATGGAACTTCCCCATCATTTTATGGTACTTCTACTTTAATAACTGAATGGTTTTGAATACAGGTTACTGGGAAAATTAAAAATTAGGACTGCTGCAAATAATTGTGCATTCTTAACTGTGGTGGAGAACTCTCTTCAGTGATGGGATTCAGCCAGTTCGCATCAGTTCATGAGAAATAGTTGTTAACTTTCTGAGCAGTTTGGTGGTTGTTGGAAAAAATCATTGGGGCAGAGTACCAGTTGTTAAATTGTTTGAATACCACCACTGACTCTCTCCATCCCATCTTCTCAATGCTGATAAAAATTATTTGCTGATGTGCAGCTGTCATTTGCCTTTAGCTTTGGATCTATGTTGGCTTAAGACACAATAGGCTTGTGGAGACAAAGAGGAGTAAACTGAAAAAAATAATTATTTATGGTTCTTCTTGATGATGATATTAATAATATGAACTTTTTTTTTACAGTAGGACAAATTATTTTAAACAACTAATCTTTATTTTTGCCATTCAAACGGTCAATAAGAATCCCCAGCTCCTGCACAATCTCACACTTGGCTACAATATCCATGACAACTATGCCAGCACCCTTGCTACTTCAGAAGCCTTGCTGGACATGCTCTCCACTGGACAAGGCAATGTCCCCAACTACAGCTGTGGAAGGAAAGAGAACCTTTTGGCTCTTGTTGATGGAGCTAAGAGGGAAACCTCCATTCAGATGTCAACATTAGTAGGCACCTACAAAGTCCCACAGGTTTGTGTGTGTGTGTGCGCGCTTCTCTATCTGGTAAAGTAAATATGGAGATTGTGACTGAGCAATAGATCCAACCATATTCTGTCTATGGAATTGAAGAACTGCTTTCCACCATGGCCTTTATAGGTGTCATGGGCATGGATTGAAATACAATGTGGGGAGGGGTGGAAATCATCAATATCCTCTTATGACACCTTCCTCATTACTTTGGGGGCTTCTGCTACACACATGTGACAGTGAGGAATAAAAAAGAACATAGCAGCTACTGGCCCATTCATCTAATAGATACTGTGGCTAAAGTATATGTTAGGGTCCTCCTGAATAGAACTGAGACTAGATATTTTAGAAAGCTCATTCTTTTGCAGAAGAACAAGTAAACTTTGGAGTCAATTCACTGCTCACAATTGTTTTGTTTTGAACCACACAATTGCAAAATATGTCAGTCAGGGGAAACACTGATTTCCTGCCTTTATAGATGTCACTGCAGCATCCAAAAAACTAAACAGAGAACTATTATGGAGGATTGTTCTTAAAATGGAACTACAATGGCTGCCTCTGATCCAAGCCCTTTTTAGAAGCACATGACTGAGAGTATGATTTGGGCCCAGATCTCTCCGCATCATCTGATCTTGTAGTACTTCTTTAAGTTGTTCTATGGTATGGCTGGTGTCATCTTTGATGGTGTCCACTGTCCAGCCACTGTGTTCTTTGGTGGCCTGGCTTCCTTTTACTTCTAACATGGTACAGAAATAAGATTTCCATTATTTATTTTTCTTTTCAATTTTTTTTCAATTTTTTTGCACAGTCTTGCTAATGTTCTGTATTCTGTATTTTGCATTCTGTATTCCAAATCCTGTATCTTGATTTTGTTTGAGTAATTAACAACATACTATTCTAACATGTTCATGAGTACAAAGTTGGATTTATTAAAATCTATCATTTTGGACTTGATCTGACCCCAAATAGAGCATAGCATTTTTCATTGCTTTTGCAGATCAGTGATGAAATTGTTTCAGAGACTCTGAGTGATAAAAATCAATTTCCTTTTTTCTACCGGATTCTCCCGAAAAAAGGAATCACATATCCAGCAATTGTCCAACTGCTCCTTCATTTCAGGTGGACCTTGATTGGTGTCTTTGCTTCAGATACAGAGGAGGGAGAGAATTTCATGAGGACTTTTATTCCTATGCTTGTCCACAATGGAATTTGTGTTGTTATATCACAACGATTCTCAGCGATTGGACATACAATACCGCTCAGGGATGCCGTCTCTAAATGGAGACAAGTCAATGTCTTTGTGAACTACATAGAGCATGTTAATGCTTGGGACAGAATTCATACTTTGCAGTTGACTTTTGAAGGTGTTCCGGGACATATCGACGGAAAAGTCTGGATAGTGGAAAGCATTGATTATTTGGTATTGAGACGGGGGAAACTTTACAAATATGTCCATAGTATTTAGAGCTTTGCTTTTCAGGAAAAGAAAAGGCCAGAAGATGATCCCTTTGGAACCAAACTCTTTGTACAATTGGAAAATAGATATTTTCGGTGTTATATTTCAAAGCATGTTTTTTCTGTCAAAGGTCAGAAAAGATGCAGCCAGAGAGCACTACTGAGGGCTGTAGAGGAAAGGAGAAGGATATGGATCTCTTTTCACCTCCATCTGCACAGTGTTATTAGGACTCTGGCCTATGCCTTGAAAGCTGCATATTCCTCCAGATCCAGGAGGAGAAGCAAGAGGAGTGAAAAGACATTGGAGGCTCCAAGGCTGCAGCCGTGGCAAGTATGGAGTCCCTAGCAGGATCCATGAAACTCCATGTGATAACCCAGGGTGTGTCACAAAAATAACAAAGTCACCAAAGTAGAATAAATTCCCTTTCAGGCCCCAATGTCCAATTATCCACAGCTGTATATCAAATTCTTCAAAAAACAGTCTAGGAAGGACAGAAATGCAGTCGGAACCCAAAGTAAAGATAATTAGAAATAAAAAAAACCAACACAAACCACACTGAAGTAATTAACACGGCAGGTCAGGATGATAAATTAAAGACTTTCAAAGGAGAACACAGCACCCACAATCAGGAGGACGCCAAAACCCAGATAAGCTTCTATGAAGAAAATGCATGCTTTGCTTCCAGCAAAGAGCTGTGTGAAAACGCCCTTCTTATATCCTGTTTTCCCAGCTGCAACTAATGATACCCTACTCATCCCTCCTGGCTGGTTAATACCTGATGCAGCTCTTCCCTTCTTCAGGACAGCTTCTTCCTCATGGAGCACAATCTTTGGACTTTGGACAGTCAGCCCAACTTACCATACAGGGTACATTTTGCAGGGAAAATAGAAAGAAAAAAATAGCAGCATTGAGCTACAAGTATAAATAATAAAAATGGCATGCACATAAAAATAAAAATGTTTAAGGATCCCTCTAATTTCCCAGGTTGTAAAAATAGTTGGTGGGAGATTTGTACAATAGGATTTGCAAGCAATTCTTAATGTACCCTTAAAATAATGTAGAATAAGCTCAGATTGTCATATTTCCCATCTGGTCTTCCTGGAAGATTAGCCTGACAAGTTTCTTCTTGAGAACGCCATAGTTTCTGATAATCACTCTGTTTTTTCCAAGGAATTTCTGAATATTTTCATTTGTTTCTTTGCTCTCTTTATTTGTGATGTGTTCTAAATGTTCTTTTTAATAGACAAATTTGGTCAATTATATATTTTGTCAATGCATACTTTTTTCAATATATCATTGACCAATTTATCTGAGTCCTTTTCACTTTTGAAGATAGTGGTAGCACCTGCTCTCCCAACTCAGCATATTTGCAAATTAGACAACTGTAGAAAGATTCAAATGTGGAAAGATCACTTGGGATAAGAAACGAAATTTCTGCTTTTAAAATTCCCGGCTTTTTCCTATTCTAGTTCCATCCATTTCTGGAGAAGAATGAGTTTTGTAATATTTCCCTTTGGCAATTGCACTTGGACCAAAATGGAGATGTAGCTGCAGATCTGAACGTCATAAGTTGGGTGCTTCTTCCCCAGTTGGATCCAATTGACAAGCAATTGGGGAGTTTTGAAAAACAGAGATTTATTATCAATAGAGATATTCTGTCATGGCTCAAATTGGGCAACAAGGTGGGAGAAATTCTTATCTCTTAACTGGGAGACTACTATAGACCACTTTCAAAGGGGAGAAGCTTTGCAATGTTTTACAGCCTTTAAGAATCCTTTGCAGATCTACCAGTCATATGTTTCTTTCTTCACCACAGTTTTATTCTACTTTTATCAATCTAACAGAATAAAACTTTAATATATCTTTTTGGAAAAAATATTATAAAATTTAACATGAATACAATATCATACTTTAAGTCATGGATACATTGAAGAATGGAAGAATTAATGTTGATACAATCATGAAAAAAAAACCACTGGTTTTCAATTAATGCTTAAGATTTTAATTCCATCCCTCCAGACTTAATTAAGTAGAAAAGTCCTTTATTCCAAAAGCAAAAGGGATTAACTAAATGCAGAATATGTCAATAGTTGCATCTCCTGCAAATATTTGTAACTAGTTAGAGAGTTTTATATTAACTAGGTGAAGCTGCTATTTAGCAACCTGGAACAAAGGAGAAACTTCCAAACAGTGAGGACAATTAACAATGGAATAGCTTCACTTCATATGTTGTAGGTTGCTCCATCACTGGAGGTTTTTAAGTGACTGGTCTGTCACTTGTCTGAAATGGTATAGGGTTTCCGGCTTGAGCAAGGGGCTAGACTAGAAGATTTTCAAGGTCCCTTCCACCTCTATTCTGATTAATACTCATGTTCATCTCCATTTTCCAGGATGATGAATTCTGACATATTTTCTTTGGCACTCATTGTTTGTCTGCTTAGTCTCTGCCTCAGTCCCAATGTGTGGGAAATTGTCATCCTGGATTTGTCAAGTGGTCTCGAGAAGGAGAACCAGTTTGCTGCTATGACTGCATTCCTTGTCCGGAAGGGACCATCTCCACTCAGAAAGGTGGATGACATCAAAGAAAAGAGCAGGTTTTGTGGGAGTAGATTCTCTTAGGAATATGAGTCACCTAACAGGTATTTAGGTTAGAAATATATAAACCAGGATAGACATTTTAATTCTGTCTCTTTAAGAGCATGCTAAAAACTGCAATTGGGAGTGGTTACTCAAACGGCCATAAAATGGAGCGAGAAACCTGGTTTGTCTTAGTCTTAATCTCAGAAGAGAGTGTGTCTCAGTCTCTGTTTTCTTCTGTTGGAAAGTATTGCTGTTCCTCCATTTTTCCTAATTGACTGATATTCATGGATTTAATGTAAGTCTGATACTGAACTGTTTTTGACACTGGCCTTTGTTATTGAATTATCCCTGGATTGAAAACTGACTGATTTACTTGTGAATGACTTTGGATTGCTTATTTTGGACTTTGATTAAACCTTTCTGGAAGTAAAAACCTACATTTACTGTACAGTGTATCTGTGTTCTGTGTGTGTATTATTCAAACACTTCTCTCAAATACGTCTCCCTGTATGCGTTCATTCTCCTAATGCGGAATTACCTCAACAGATTCATCAACAGTATTTTCATGAAAATCAACGCTGCGGTTTCCCACAACAAGCACTCTCTAAGTTGGTTGAAATCAGATCTATTAAAGTCCAAATCTGGACTTTACTTTTCTTGGTTTCATTGTGTTTAGCTGATTATTAACTACTGATACCGCAGGTTCCTATTACCACTGCTCCAGTGATAGATAATTCCAGACTATTTTCATGACTAGCTTTTTCCGCAAGGTTTCTAAATTTCATCAGATGGACATCCACAGAGTCCAGTATATAAAAAAAATGATGTATTGCAGGACTCAGAAAGTGTACCTAAAAAGATTAATTTATTATTATCCTCTAGTACTGTGTGCTCAAATAGAGGTTCTGAACATTAACATGAAATTCTTCCAGTCCTAAGTGTTTCCAAAATCTATAGATCAGTGGGGGCTCATATATTAATTGTAGTAAGTTTATGTAAGCAGCGTCTACACCTTGGTTGAGCAATTCCCCCCCATACACACACACACACACACACACACACACACACACACACAGTTTGTGTGAGAGACAGAGGGAGAGGGAGAGACAGGGGAGATGGAGAGACAGGAACAAGGGAGAGGGGGAGGGGGAGGGGGAGGGAGGGTGGGAAGGAGAGAGTGAGGGAGACATATTCTTGCTATCTTTGTTTTGGGAAAGTATTAAGAATGCATTTGGAAATGTCAACTGTTGTCCTAAGAAGCTACTTCTTAAAATGTAAATTGGGAGATTGTTAAAATCAATAATCTTTTTGGTATTTTCAGACACAGAAAAATGCACCAAGTGCCTGGATGATCAATATCCAAATGAGGATCGAGTCCAATGTATCCCCAAAATTCTAACCTTCCTGTCTTATGAAGAACATCTGGGTATCACTCTGGTCACTTTTGCCTTAATTTTGTTCCTAAGCGCAGGCCTTATTTTAATCGTATTCATTCAATACCGAGAAACTCCCATTGTCAGAGCCAACAACCAGGCCCTCTCTTATATACTCCTATTCTCCCTCCTGCTTTGCTTCTTGTCTTCTTTTTTCTTCATTGGTCAACCAAGGAAAGTCACCTGCCTTCTCCAACAAACGGTGTTCAGCATCATCTTCTCAGTTGCAATTTCTTGTCTCCTGGCCAAAACGATCACAGTGGTGCTGGCTTTTCTGGCCACAAAACCAGGAAACCAAATGAAGATATGGTTAGGGAAGAGCTTGGCCAACTCCATCATCCTTTCTTGTTCTGCTGTTCAAGTTATCTTCTGCTTCATTTGGCTGGGAGTTTCTCCCCCATACCCTGACTCTAACCTTCACTCCCTGCCTGGTGGGATCATCCTGCAATGCAACGAAGGGTCTGTCATCATGTTCTATGAAACATTTGAGCCTAAATGTAATATTTCTCTTTAAAATCCTCTGTATCTATATATGAGTTTGAAACCATTTTTAAAGCTTTTTACGTATCCACTAAGGATGATATAATGTCTCTTTATGTTGTTCATCTTTGCAACTCTACAAGGCTTTTCAATAAAATGTCCATGATGTAGTCTCTGGAAGTCTGAATGAAACTGACTTGAATTCAGTATCATTGTCATTTTCTTGTGTACACTATGGCATATATTAAAATGAAATTCTGATGCACTGCTCTCAAAAATAAGAAAATGTCACCCACAACAATATTACCATCCCAAGCATGATAATAATAATAATGATAACAATACTAATAAAATAACAGCAGCAGCATCCCAAAATGCCAAATTATACAAAAATGACACCGACATATACATCTCAGTCCAACTTGAATTCATAGCAATAAAAAAGAGTCTTGAGAATTTAAAAGGTTGATACAAGGATGAGAAGATGGTTGGGGAAGAGCTTGTCCAACCCCATCAACCTTTCTTATTCTGATGTCCATATCTGTGCCATATGGCTGGGAGTTTCTCCCCCATTTCCTGACTCTGACATGCATTCCCAGCCTGTAGAGATCATCCTTCAGTGCAACAAAGGCTCTGTTACCATGTTTTATGTTGTTCTAAGCTATATGGGTTTCTTAACTGTCATTTACTTCATAGGGGCTTTTCCAGCCAGGAACCTGCTTGAGGCCTTCAATGAAGCCAAGCTGATAACTTTCAGCATGCTGGTCTTCTGAAGTGTCTGGGTCTCTTTCATGCTCACTACCTGAGCACTGAAGGTGGTATTCAGAAGGTTCTGACCAGTTCTGGAGGACCAGTAGCGGAAATTTTGAGTAGTTCAGAGAATCGGCAAATACCACCTCTGACTGGAGATTTTACAGTATCCTTCCCTTGCCATGCCCACCAAGCCACACCTACAGAACCAGTTATAAAAAGAAAATTGAATCCCACCACTGCTGAGCACCAAAGGAAAATCCATGTTGGCTATGCAAGTCTACTCCATTTCGGTCTCCAGTGCTAGACTGCTGAGCTGCTTCTTCTTCCCAAATGCTTCATTCTTATCCTAATATGAGATCTAAACACTAAGGAACATCTAGTAATAAAAATAGGGACCTGATAATGAAATTGTTTCCTAGGCCCATGACATTTAATTATTGGTTGCAATTATTGTTGGTTTGTATGCTTTGTTTGCATGTTTGACAACTGAGGTTATTTAAGAACAAAGAAAATAAAAATAGATCAATGAAATTAAAATCACTAAACAATAAAATAAAAATAATCACTAAACAATAAAATAAATGAATAATTAATGTTTTTAAACTGTTCATAGCCTTCCGTTTCCTCAACACATAGGTTAGCCAATATTTGCCTTAAGTAACCCTTTAAGAGAGGGCACATATGAACCATCTCCTGGGCTTTGGACTGCTTTAAACTTGGTCGGTATTTCCAAAGTTACTTAGGAATGTCTCTTCTTTCTTCCTCTCACTTCATGGGAACCAGGAAAAATGACTTTGTTGGACTTTTCTTTAAACAACCAGTTTAACAGCCAGCTGGTTCCCAAGTGCCCATAGCCACAAAACCATGGGGAACAGGGGCACAATTTTAAAATAACCAGAATTTTTTAATGGGCCATTAACATTTCTTGTAATTTTGATCATTTGTTAAGTGATGTCACAAGTCAAGGACAATCTGTAAGAAAGCCTTCATAAATCCTGTGTCAAGCATGAATTTGATTAGGCGGTGGATTCATATGAATTCAGTTTGACATGCTTGAGACTGAAAGTGGGGAGAGCTGAGGTGGATGAAGTTCCAGCCAAAACAACATAACTGGACAATGAGTCAGCCACATTCTTAAAGCTGCTTGGAAGGAGGAGTGAAGTTGCCAGGAGACCGTTTCACATCCTGATTGGACAATGTGACATATCGTTATGAAATTATAGTTTAGTGACCTGGAAAGCTGGGAAATTTTATAATGGTTGCATTGCTTGGAACCTGACACCCTGGAGCATTTGCAAAAGTGGGGTCATTATACAAATGATTTGAATATTCGTTTGTTTCTTATTTTATTTATTGATTTGATTTGTCAATCGTTTACAAGATAATAGGTATAAGTATAAACATGAACAGGAATACAGGAAATAGGTACAAATAAATGGGGATAATTATACAGGGATGGTAGGCACAATTGTGCACTTATGCACGCCCCTTACAGACCTCTTAGGAAATGGGGTGAGGTCAATAGTGGATAGTTTGACTGGGGGTTACAGGATGTAACAACTAAGTCAGGTAGTGCATTCCAGGCATTGACCACTCTGTTGCTGAAGTCATACTTTCTGCAATCAAGTTTGGAGTGGTTTACATCGAGTTTGTATCTGTTGTGTGCTCTTGTACTGTTGTGATTGAAACTGAAGTAGTCATTGACTATTAGCAAAATATTGCAAAATACTGACTTCACTGTAACCTCTGGAGGCCCCAAAGAATCCAGAAGGGAAAAAATTGTATGTTTGGTATGTGGGAAATATTTTTTCTGGAATGTCTACCTGCGTCTGCAGGTAAAAATGCCCTGAAGAGAAACCCTCCAGCTGCTGGGACTCCTGGAGTCTCTTTCCAGATGACAAATCATATCAGAGCTTGGTGTGTGGAAAACCTCTGAAAATCTCATTGAAACAATTCTTGTCATACATTTGTGAGTCCTCATAGAGAGGAGACCTAGAAATCTTTCTGTCAGAAAACGTTTTATCCTGAAATTGCTTCAAAAAACACAAAGCACTTCATAATTGTGGTAAACAATTTACATGTAAGATATGTAGATTAAAATGTCATCAAGATAAACTAGAAACCCTTTCTTAAATTCTCCGGAGTGCCCCTTTCCCACATGTAGATTATATAATATATAATATACAAGTAGATTATATAATCTACCTATAATCTAATCCACATTGATGAATGTATTTTTTCTTTTATGTACACTGAGAGCATATGCACCAAGACAAATTTCTTGTGTGTCCAATCACACTTGGCCAATAAAGTATTCTATCTATCTATCTATCTATCTATCTATCTATCTATCTATCTATCTATCTATCCATCCATCATCTATCCATCCATCATCTATCTATCTATCTATCTATCTATCTATCTATCTATCTATCTATCTATCTATCTACATTGTTCCCCACAATGTGGAAGAACGCTTCACTCACTTCCTGGGCTGAAAGAGCATCGGAGTGGAAGGTCTCCCTTCTTCCCGATCCTCCCCCTGGCGCTCCCCCAACCACGGCTGCACGGAGGACTCATCCCCGCGTCTCTTTCCCCGTCCCGTCTCAGCCGGCGCCCGCCTCCCGCCCCCTCCCCCGGGGCTCCTCCGCATCCCTTCCCGGCCACCCTCTTCTCCAGCCGCGATCCTCGCCGCTCCCTCCGCGACACTCGGGCAGCCATCGCTCTAGCAGAACAAAAGAACCGGAAAGAGGCAATGGATGAAGAAATGTTGCCTATGCAGACACATAAGTTTTTTACTCCAGTGAGGTTGCAGGGGGGGGAGCTGTTGGGTGTATACAAAAAGAAACTTTTGATGGTAAAATACAATCATCAAGGCAAGGTCAGTTGCCTGAAAATTGAAGATTTTGGATTGCATTTGCAATCATCAAATGAATTTGAATTCAAATATTATGTAGACAAGTGATTGGGCTAATGATATACAAGACAAAAGGTCAATGGCAGGATTTATTACAATGTTTGCAGACACAAACAATTTATTATGTTTGCAGACACAAATTTTTGTTGGAAATCTAGAAAACAGACTTCAGTTGCCATTTCCATAGCTGAGGCAGAGTTCATAGCTCATTGTCAAAACTGTATTCAGAGATGTTATAAAAGGAATTCAATAAAGGAAATACACAGACAGGCCATAAGCAATAAATCTTACTTTGAGATCAGAAGTTTATTTAATGAGCAATTTGGAACATGAAAAGCCATCATAACACAACTTATATCAATAACCCATTGCAATGAGGTCCAGAGACAGAAGCTAACTCCAGAAGGATAGCTACTATCAGTGGTCCTGATTTGAGATTTATCCCCTTCTTTTATACTTCTTCATCTGAAGCCCACCCAGTAGTATGTAATCTTCCTGCATGTACTTCCCTATTCCTTCATACTGCCCATCACTTAATACCCACTTGTAGGAATATGCCAATTCGCTTACCATCTGCTACTCTCAGTTCCCCTTTTTCTCAATATCCCAGACATTCGTGATCCAAAATAGCTCTATTTTTTATTGTTCACCAAATATATGCTTTTTGCAGAAGTAGCAGACAGCAAACATATTGCTGTTCCTGCAAATTCAGCTCAGCAGATTGCAAATATTTCACCATGCTTGCAAGATCATCTCAACCGGTGTTATTATATATTGTTAATTTGAGGCCTTCAATTAGGCAGAGGCCGACACCAACTTTAGGGCCTAGTTGTCCTCTTCTCACAGAGATAACACAGGATATACAATTTTTAAAGGATTTGGATATTGAAGTGAAACAAGCTATACACATACATGCATGCAAATGGCATGTATACAACTGGCAACAGGTCAGAGAGTAACCAAAACCAAAGTGTGTTGACATTAAATATTATAATGTCAGAGAAGCTGTGAAAGAAAATGTAATAGGCCTAATTTATTGTCCATCAGAAATTAATTTAGCTGTCATGACAAAGCCATTGGATATACAAAGACACAAAGATCTTGCGAAAGAACTTGGTTTCAATGCTGTCCAGCTAGAAATTGCAGGGGGGTGGGTTTCAAGATATTTAATAGCTGGACCAATAAATTGTATAATGAAACAAAACATAGTTGTCATTGAACAGTGTGTGTGGTGGTCTCCCATGGAAAGAATGAGACACAAGCGTGTGTACTCGGGATGGGAGCCCAGAATAAAATTCCAGTGCTTCCTTTTATTGAGATTTTTGTGCATAGTAAGCAATTACATTGTGAATTAATAATTAGATATAGTACAGGCTTGTTTGCAGTTGTCTAAGCTGCCTCTTTGTTTGTATTTGTTCTTATTGTTCTCTTTTCTTTGCACTATCTTAGTGACCTTTAGACAGGCATGAATGTATAAGGCATTATATTAACCATTGCTCAAGCTCAGGCCAAAGTTTATTCCCACATCTCCCCTGTTTTAGTTTTTTGATGATCACGGATGCCTCAGTAGCTTTTCACCATCTGCAACAGCAATTCTCCTTCCATAGGCTTCACCCGACACATTCCTAAAAGTCCAGGGAGACATTGAATACAACAGCATACACAGAGAGAAAATATAATAAGCAATATCGCTCCAACAATTAGGTGATGAATCCATGAACCATCTGGCAACCAGGACCAAAGTGCAGACCACACGTCCAGTCCCTCGTCCCCCGATTGTAATGGATTCTCATTCAGGGTTTGTTCCATATGCTGTATAGTAGCTGTAATGTTTGGAGAATAATCAGAGATATAATGCAACAATGCGTATGAATCACAGTGCAAACTCCCCCTTGCACAGCCAAAATAGTGTCCACCGCGTATCTGGTTTGCAGGACAAAGTCAAGGATTTTTCCTTGCCCTTCTTCAAGCAGCTTTAGAGTTTTAATGGTGTCTTTAAACATAGTAACTGTCCAATTGTTTAAACGATGCAAATCTCTATAGTTCATCATGACTCCTAAAGGAGGAAAAACTCCCCTTGATATCTGTGTCCAGTAGTCATGAGTCAAAACAGAGTTTACTTCTGTTGCGGAACGCGCATTGCGGATATGAGCAGTCCCCAATGATTTTTGAATGAAATGAGATGGGATTACTTTCCCAAAGGTGCAGACCCCTTTCCATTGTGCTGGCATGCGATCATAGGCCATCCGTCCACACAGCAACCACAGATTTGCTCCTAGGAGATGACCAACCTTATTTGGCTCAGCATAGATTAATTGTGCAAAGGATTCCATTAACATAGCCAAATAAGTGGACGATGGTGCGTATTTCCCATTCGCACATTTGGGCAACCGGTTGCTGTCCTCTGTGGTGGGACAACATGTGGCAGGAATATATGGACACCCATTTTCATTGATCAAAGATGTGATATCAAATCTAGAAATGTTATGTACAAAGTAAGTGAGATTTTTAGTTTTCATGTCATCCGGATAAACCCGACTTCCATTGCTAATAACAATTGTTTTGTTGCAAAACGGATATGTCCTCAAGTAAGTCATATTCTCTACTGTCTCATTGTGGGTCCAGCAGATACCCGCCACCTCTTGGATCCGGCTTCCAAGGTATTTATGTTACTTGTTGTCCAACTGTTAGACCACATCCCTGAACAACCATAGCATTGTCCCTTATACCAGTCACCTTCGGCCAGAGGTACTGCAACCATTGGAAGCCCTGATGTTTTGTGAGTTGGCATGTGCATACATACCCGACAATCAGTTTTATTATGGAGGTTTGCTAGCTTCCCCATGTCCTGGATCAATGTGTTTCTTTTCCATTTCCCCAAATCCACCCCCTTGCCCCTTTGGCTGATGATAAGGACGCAAACAGCGAGCAGGAACCCAAACAACTGTCCCCTCATCTTCAACAGCAGCGTATCCTCGGCCCCAGCTTATTAGCGGGACAGGTCCTCTCCACGTTGGATCTGGCAGTCTCCTATACCGAACTTTTGGTCTTGGTGTACCTGCAGAAGGGGAGGAAGCAAAATGCCTACTGGCTGCCTTAGCAGCAGGAGATCCTGTCATGTTTAAAAAATTTAAAGTATATAAAGTAATATTAAGAATGTTTTGTATGTAAGGCAAACCATATCCATCCACTTCCCCCGTTTTTGTTTTTATGTGAAGGAGCACTTTTCCTGTGGAAGTGGCCATTGGTCAATCCAAACTGGCTGAAAGGTTAACAATTGTAATTTTTCCATTATCCAATAACAATTTTTGTGCGAAATTGTGACAGCAAATCTCTACCCCACAAGTTTATATAAGAGGTTGAATCCTTGCCGTCTTGCCAGTTTCTCTATGCAATGCCTTCAACCAATGGACACTACTTCTGGCAAACTGCATACCACCTACCCCACGAACAGCCAGAGAATCCTCCAGCATCCATTCATTTGGCCACTCCTTTTGGCGTATCACAGAGACATCTGCTCCAGAATCTATAAGGCCAGAAAATGATTTTCCCTGAATTTCAATTGTCATTTTTGGTTGGTCTGTAGTCAAATTTTTTGTCAGCACTAGCAATTCTGCAGCAACTGGAGAACTTGCCATTTCAGTGGACCCAAAACCACCAGTTCGTAGGATCCCAATTAAAGGATTCATAGGAATGTATGGAAGCAATAATAACTGGGCAATAGAGTCACCGGCCATTAATGATGCAGGAGTATCAGTGTACAATTGTATCTTAATAACCCCTTTGTAATCTTGATCAATAACCCCTGGAATAACAAAAAAAAACCCCACCAAGACAAATTCCTTGTGTGTCCAATCACACTTGGCCAATAAAGTATTCTATCTATCTATCTATCTATCTATCTATCTATCTATCTATCTATCCATCCATCCATCATCTATCTATCTATCTATCTATCTATCTATCTATCTATCTATCCATCCATCATCTGTCTATCTATCTATCCATCCATCCATCATCTGTCTGTCTATCTATCTATCTATCTATCTATCTATCTATCTATCTATCTATCTATCTATCTATCTATCTACATTGTTCCCCACAATGTGGAAGAACGCTTCACTCACTTCCTGGGCTGAAAGAGCATCGGAGTGGAAGGTCTCCCTCTGACTCTGGGGCAGCCAAGTCCCAAAACATCATGGCAGCCTCCAGCCTCTCTGGACTTAGCAGATCCCCCCCTGCCTCTCCTTCCTGCTCCCCCTCAAGCCCCCCACCCCACCCCAAGGATCACAAGGCTATAATATTTTGCAGCTATATTTGCTCCCTAAGCAACATGGGATGAAATGCTCTGTGCAGAAACTTTTGTAAGGCAGGAACAAGAAGGGATTCCAGAAGATGAAACTCTGAGCTGAGTTAGGAGAAGAGAGGAAGGACATGAGGACTCAAGACAAGGAGCTTGGAAATTACCTTTGCTCCAATGTGTCTGGGCAGGGGGAGGATCTATAAATCCAGGGGTGGGATTCTACCGGTTCGGGCCGGTTCGCAAGAACCAGATGTTAATCTTACATCTAGTTCGGCGAACCAGTAGTTCTGAAGACCAGCTGGCCCAAGCTTCTTCCATACAGTATACATACAAGTTTATGATGAGGAATCAGTGACATAAATAACATACACTGTAATGACTGCAACAGCCACTATGTAGGACAAACAGGCAGAGCACATCCATAAACACCAACTACCAGTCAGAACACATGATGAAAACTCTTTAATCTTACATGTGGATAGACTTAACCATAATTTGAACTGTGAAACTCTGATCACCCTGGACCAAGCCAAGTCCAAAAACGCTAGGCTAGGGAATCTGTAGAAGACTGTCACTCTAACAAATAAACCATCAGTAGATACATACAGTAGATATAAACAATATCTACACTCTGTGCAAAAGTGTCAATCAACAAGCCAAGAAGAAAACAAAAGGACCAAAATACTTCCTCACCAGCAATCACCACCTAGATGACCACATATTAACTCCAGGTCAACAATCAAGAAGAAACTTCCTGAAACAAGGAACTGCCAAGCAAGCTAACATTAAGCAGCCCAAAGAACTTCCTAAGATCAACCCCACCAAACGTGAAAGTGCAAGCCACTAAAATATAACATGGAGAACAAAAGCAACTATTACTAGAACTGATGATGTCACCTAGTTTTGGCCAACGAAATGTCTGCACCAAGGACCCCTCATATTCTCCC
Organism: Hydrophis major; assembly: GCA_033807585.1. Classification (NCBI taxonomy): domain Eukaryota; kingdom Metazoa; phylum Chordata; class Lepidosauria; order Squamata; family Elapidae; genus Hydrophis; species Hydrophis major. The sequence continues at coordinate 44,588,479 of CM066329.1, forward strand.
ATATGTATTCAGTATGTCATGTAGTTCTATAAAATCTGTGTATGATTCATCTAGCTTCTTCTTGAATGCTTGGGCAGTCAATCATTTTCCTCTCAAGAACCTTCCTTGACTGTTACTGCCTTTGGACACAGCTAATAAATTTAAATGTATGGATCTTTCCACAGCACTAGCAACTTGTAAACGTTTGTGGGAATCACTCAGAGGGAAAAGAGAAAACATGCTACTCAGGGAAATATTAATTAAAAATGGAGGAGTATGCAACTGCATAACTGGCAGGGAAGGAATCTTAAAAACAATGTCTATTGATATATTAGATTCTTATTTATTAGTTATTTGTTCAGTGCATATGCCCTCAATCTCAAAGATAGAAGCAACTTTAAGCAATAGCAGATCTGTACTTTCAGACTTGCACAATTCTATTCATAAAGCCTTACAACAGAGTATGAATAGTAGTAGTACAAATAACCTTACACTAGAATTAGCCTGTCTGGCCATGATTCCTGTCTGGCTTACCTCAGAGATCTGACAGCATATTGAGGAGCTCTCTTTTGAGTAAATAATTTCAAGATGGAGTGAGATTCCCAAACCCAAGGTAGTAGTAATTCCCTAGTGAATTGCAGCATGTCCCAATGTGGCAGATCTCTACCAACAATACCTGCAGTGATTGTCCTAACTTTATTCGTGGATATTTCTATGGAAAGTAAGAGTGTACCTTCTTGGAAAGCTCTTTCCACACTCCATGCATTCATGTGGTTTATCCCCTGTATGGCTTCTTTTATGGTAAGTCAGATCACCATGATTCTTAAAGCATTTTCCACATTTCATGCATTTATATGGCTTCTCTCCTATGTGGATCCTTTTATGGGAGATGAGACCACAATACCACATAAAATTCTTTGCACATTCCAGACATGGATATCTCTTCTGTGTGGGTTCTTTTATGGGAATTAAGATGACTGCTACGAGTAAAGGTCTTTCCACACTCCATGCATTTATAAGGTCTTTCTCCTGTGTGGACCCTCTTGTGGGTATTAAGATAACTGTTATGAGTAAAAGTCTTTCCACACTCCATGCATTGATAAATCTTCTCTCCTGTGTGGACATTCTTGTGGGAACTGAGAGAACTGCTATGAAAAAAGGCCTTTCCACATTCCATGCACTTATAAGGTCTTTCTCCTGTGTGGATCCTCTTGTGGGTAATAAGACGATTGTTACGAGTAAAGGCCTTCCCACACTCCATGCATTGATAAAGCTTCTCTCCTGTGTGGATACTCTTGTGAGAATTAAGGCTACTTCTTTGACTAAAGCTCTTTCCACACTCCATGCATTGATAAGGCTTCTCTCCTGTGTGAACCACCCTATGGGAATTAAGGTTACTGCTACAATTAAAGGCCTTTCCACAATCCATGCACTTATAAGGTCGTTCTATATGATTCCTTTGATGGAGTGTAAAAGAGTCATAATAACAGAAAGTCTTTTCAAATTCCATGCAGGTATATTGTTTGTCTTCTGAATGTGTCTCTTTATGGGGAATGAAATGCTCGTGTTTATTAAAGCTCTTTTCATAATCCATGCATTGATATGGTATTTCTCTCGTATTGATGATTGTATTGCTAAGAAGACGACGGGCGGAAGGAAAGCTTTTTTCAACTTCACTTTGGGATTGGTTTGTTTCATCAATCCTTGTTTGCATCTCATTTGCAAAATTTTTGTTTTGCTCGTTTGGATCGACCAGTTGACATTGTTCCTTACAATTCTTATTCCCATGCTCATTATAGCCTTGAAAGAGAAAAATGTAAAATGCAGCAAACTAGGAGAATGATCAAACCTTTTTTTCTGAAATTTAGCAAAAGAATCATCAATATATTCTGGCTGTTTTGTTGCAAACGTGAATATTCCAAACCATGGTTTCTCCAAAGACAGATTTCCAAGTGGGTTCCCACCGATTCTCATCTATGAGTTGGATGGCATCCCAACAAAACTAAGACAAATGCCTGATCTAATCTTTGAGCGCCAGTGGGTGTGAGCCACTTGGCGACCCAGGACAATTCCATGGGGCAACAAACTCCCAAAGGGCTTTGGACACTGTACAGTGCTGGAACAGCAACATACCCACCAGCTCCCACCTTCAATGAAAAGTCTCCATCTATCTGCAGAGCAGAATATTTGAAAGTCAATAAAATTTCTGGATGGCAATAGCTTCCCACCCTCAGCTTAGAATGATGCCAAATTCAGGACACATCTCAGTCAGTTTAGTCCAATGGTTAAGGCACCAGAATAGAAACTGGGAGACTGTGAGTTCTAGTTCCATCTTAAGCATGAATTCTGGTTGGGTGACTTTGGGTCAGTCTCTTTGCAGCCCAAATCATGCCACAGTGTTGTTGTTAGGGGGGAAATAAAAAGAGGAAGGAATACTAGGTGTGTCCACTGGATATAAATAAAAGTGATATTTTTTTATCAGAAAAAACATCTAACTTTCTGGATGGCAATACCTCCCCACCCCCGGAACAAAAGTGGGCACATCTCAGTCAGTTTGGTCCAATGGTTAAGGCACCAGACTAGAAACTGGGAAAGTGTGAGTATGGGTAGTCTTCAACATACAACCGTTCGTTTAGTAATCGTTCAAAATTGCAACGGCACTGAAAAAAGTGACTTAAGACCATTTTCCACACTTATGACTATTGGGCCATCCCTCTGGTCATGTGATTTACATTCAGATGCTTGACAACTGGTTCATAGATATGACGGTTGCAATGTCCTGGGGTCGTATGATTTCTTTTTATGACCTTCTGACAAGCAAAGTCAATGGAGAAGCCAGATTCACTTAACAACCATGTTACTAACTTAAATGCAGTGATTCACTTAATAATGGTGGCAAGAAAGGTTGCAAAATGGGGCAAAACTCGCTTAACAAATGTCTCACTTAGCAACATTCATTTTGGGCTCAATTGTGCTCATAACTCGAAGACTACCTGTACTAGTTCTGCCTTAAGCATGAATACTGACTGGGTGATTTTGGGCCAGTCTCTCTCAGCCCAACCCATATCATAGTGCTCTTGTTGGGAGGAAATGGGAAGAGGAAGGAGTACTGGTTGTGTCCACTGCCTTGAGTTATTTGCAAAAAAGAATAAAGGCAGGATATAAATAAAAAGTGATCTTTTTATCAGGAGTATCTAAACCCTCCACCCACCCATGCCTTCTCTACATTTCTGAGCACAGGCAGAGGTTCTTACCCAGAGAGGCCAGATTTCTGGAATTCTCCAGCATGATTTCCCCACGGAGAGCTTTTTGGGCAGGATCCAGCTGAGACCACTCCTCCTCAGAGAAATGCATAGCCACTTCCTCAAAAGACACACCACCCTGAATAAGGAAACAAGTTTCCCTATTAACAGATAATCCCAATAATAATGTGAGAGTTTCTTTCACCAATTCAAGAAGAGTGATCCTATGAACAAAATGGGCATCCTCTGCAGAATTCAGAAGGGGATCACACCACTATTAGCTGATGGCACAACTGGAGCAGATTTCATCACACTGGGAGGATTGTGATGCCTTTCAGTGAAATTAATTAAAATAGTTTTCTTGGACAATTGATAGTTGGGTATTAAATCCACAACTTATCACTGGCTCCAATTCTTCCTAGAGTCAGTGGAAGAAAACACAGAGACAATCCATCTGATATTTTTGCCAGTGGACTGCTTCATCCACTGAGAGATCAAATCTTTCCCCTATTCCATACCTTCCTGGAAGTGTTGGAAGAGCTTGTAATGGCAGTGAGAATGACCCTGGGAGACAGGAGGAAGATCTCAGGTCAAGACAACATCTGGTCAATGAAATCTGAGCCTGAACCAGGCGGGTGGAGAAAGCTTATCAGAAAAGACTGGTAGATTATGCTGAGTGTGAATTTTCAAAGATCTGGTCTAAAATTTGTCTTGTTTGGAAACAGCAATATTATACATTGATAATTATACAGAATAAAATGAAACTATCCCAAGTTTCATGGACCTCTCCAATATTTCTCCACTTACCTGAGGCAGAGGTTCAGCCACTCTTTCAGCTCTATCACAAAGAGAAGGTCCTTCTAAAAATACTAAGGACAGCTTTCTATTCTCTGTGAGACAGAAAATGGTAGGAGCAGACTTTTAAAAAAGAGGGGGGGGATTCCACTCAAGATGAACAAAACAAAACTATCCGATGGATGGATATCTTCATATCCCATGGAAAGAGCTTTTGTTACCTGGTGCAATGTCCTGACTTTGACCTTTCTGGGAAATCTCCCTGAATAGCAGCTCTTGAGAGGATTTCAATGAATCTTTCCACCCCTTGGGATACTTGGTGATAGCTTGCAAGGACTTGTGGACAAGATGTGGCATGAGAAAAAAAGGAAGAGTAGAGAGATAGAAATGAATTATCAATATTGCACACTCAGCCTAGCAGACACCAAAGACCATCGGTTAAGCTGGAAAGCAAGACCAGAAAAATTGGTGCAAATTCAATGAAAAGAAAAATAGAACAAGAGATGTTAGTAGTTACAATCCCAGAAAATTCTGCCAGAGAGACATCGACAAATTCAAAAAGATTCTCTTTAGAACTGCCATGATTACATTCTCATACCTGCAACTTTTCTTGCATCTTCTCAGACTCCTGGGTCAGGAGGAAGCCTTCGGCCAGGGCCACCGCCTGGGAACTGGTCTCCGCTCCACACTCCCGCACCCATTTCTCCATCTCTGGAGGAAGGACAGCCAGGAACTGCTCCAGGAGCACCAGGTCCAGCATCTGAGCCTTGGTGTTTTTTTTCTGGCTGCAACCACTGACAGCAAAGACGGTGAAGCTGACTGCAGACATTTCGGGGACCCTTCCCCTCCTGGAATTGCAATTTTCTGAAGTCGCAACATTGGACCTCTGAACTGCTGACTTCCTCTTCTTGGCTCTTCTGCCCAGGGCTTGTCCCATTCTTCCCATAGCTCCAAGGCTGAGCAGTGGGACAGCCTTGTCCCTCCATCTTCTTGCTGGTCTCTAATACAGCTCCAAAATGGACCAAAACTGAGGGCAGCAGAACCCCATGAACCTCCTGGCCCTAACCTGTGGGTGAAATCCAGAAGCCACAATTAACAAGCTACCATCCAATGCACTGCCATTCTTGAAACAGGTTCTTGGTTTGCTTGCCGGCAGAGCCACCAAAGAGATGGTGGGGAAAGGCGGAAAGGAGGAAACTGACTTCCAGTCCTTACACGCCCTGCACTCAACTCCTTACACGCGGAACTGCAGCCTTGCGTGCAAAGCTAACCGGGGGAACTTTGGCCGGTCGCTTCTCGCGGCCCAGGAAAGGGGAGGCGAAGGAAACCCCTTCTGGAAAAGGGGCTAAGAAATGTGCAGGGAATTGTCCAGGAATCGAGACATTCGGTGTCTTTTGGAAAGGCAACCTCTCCCTCTCCCCGCATGCAGAGGTTTGCCGGAGGAAACGGAGGGTAAATGGACCCCCTCTTTCTGGCGACCCTGATTTTCTTCCTGGAGAAAACCCGGCAGGTGCGGAGCTGCCCTGCGTGTCCCTTTCTTCCACGGGGTGGCAGGGGAATAGAGGACCTCGAAACACACACACACACACCAATCCGCCCTTCCCGCGACTTGGAACTTCACGAAGTTTTGCACGCCCCTGGTTCGCCTCCAGAGTCAGAGAAAAGAGTCCCACTCACTCCGAGTTTCACCTGGATCTCCACCCGTAAGGAGAATTCCTTACAGCCTCTCGGCCTCCTGGCTCAACCGAAGGCTCACAGCGAGGGGAGTAGAATGGGATGCCGTAGAAAAAGCAGAACTGCCCCAACCTTTTCCGGAAAGTTTTTTTGAGTTCGCAAAAAAATAAATAAAATAAAATAAAATAAGATAACTAGGCGCATGCTTAGTTCCCTACGGAAAGGGGCTGCCCATCCCTTCCAAGTGCCGACGAGTGATATGTCAGGGAAACCGGCCAAGGCGAAGAAGACCAGAGCAAGTTCCACGGGGGGCAGGGATGATGGGCATTGGGATTGGAAGGAAAGCGTCTCTCTGAAACTTTTGCCTTTTCAAATAGGTGGCCGTCATCTATGCACTTTTAGAACTTCCTCTTCTTAATGTCTGGGAACTGTGTGTGATTTGCGAACATTCTGGATATCTTTGTTGAAGCTAATTTTCCTGAAGATCACTCTCAGAAATTAGCAAAATCCTTAGTTGTTCCTGATGCACCTCAGGAATAGGATAGGATAGGATAGGATAGGATAGGATAGGATAGGATAGGATAGGATAGGAATAGAATAGAATAGAATAGAATAGAATAGAATAGAATAGAATAGAATAGAATAGAATAGAATAGAATAGAATAATAGAGTTGGAAGGGATCTTTGAGGTCTTGTAGTCCAACCCCCTGCCTTGGCAGGAAACCTAAATCACTTCAGACAAATGTTTATCCAACATCTTTTTCCCTCCTCCCTCATGGTCCGAATTCTGGGAGTTGAAACTCAGACAGGCTTTAATCTTTCATTCTGCTCACTTGGGATGACCAGCCTTCCTTGACTGGTGGCTTGAAATCAACCTCTCCTCATTCATTCCCTCTCCAATTAAATAGAAAATAGAATGCTTGTCTTCATGATGCAGACTTTTCCTGCCTTTTCTTTGAGCAAGGAGTGGCTCCAATACTGAGAAAACTACAGTTTTCTGCCTGGTTTTGAACCTTTTGTGTGTGAGGCAAATGGGATAACCACTACACCATAGAAACAACAGGTGTGGGCAGCTCTCAGTCAGCATGGCTTTATCGCTTGCCGGCCATCTCAGTCTGGCAACTGCAGCCTCACAAGAGTTAATGAGAGGTTATTCCTCATACTTTGTGCCCTTCCAGAGCTCGGCTGGTAGACTGAAGGGAGCCAACTTCACTTACACTCATGTTGGTTCAATCCTAGCTTTTGAGAGATTTTGACCAAATGTCCCACTGCAAGATTTTGGAAGGCAAAATACAATGTGCTTTTTAACCCGATAAGATTAACTCTGCTAGGATATATAAATGATCTAAAATAGTGGCCACCAACAGTGGAATGGGGCCAACATGAGATATCACAAAGGAGAGTTGGATAAGCATGGTAGCCCAGAAGATGATCAGTCCCTGGTGTTCTCCTTTGAAAAAGCCACATCCTCTCATTTACATGAAATTTCTACATCCTCCTGAAGAGCTGAACTATTGGGAAGTTGCTGGGTTCAGAGGGATGGGTTGGCCAGTTTTCAAAAGGTTGCCTCTAAGGCATTTTCTCCTCAAGCTGCAGTGTTGTGAGAAGGTCCATATTTAGAATATGCATACAAGTCACTGGCTTGCCATGTCCTTCTCTCTCCTTTGTCTGTAAATGAGGGAACAAACACCCTACAGGGATGCATTTCTTGGAGATTTTTTTGAAACTTTCCAACAGTTAAAATCTTACTGACAGCTGCATTAAAATCTCTACAACTTCCATCTGTTGGAAATGTGTCACAGCATAATGGATCCCAGATCTTCTTTGATGACAGATTACATTTGTGGTCTTGAGGGGAAGTCAAAACCTGTCCCACACAAGCTGGCAAGAGGCATGATTCATGACCCATCGGCCCCATAATTCTGGCTGGTGAGGTCCAGGAGACCCTACTTTGATGTTGTTCCTGACCTCTGGAACTCCCCACACCATGTGACATTAGCCCCAACCCTCCTGATCTCTCACAAAGGCCTAAATATTTGGATCTGCAAATTGAATTGGAGCCCCAATGGGGAAGCAACACAGTGGAGGTGGTTGATTGATCCCAATCTTGCCATACCCTGACCCCACCCTCTCCAATATTTTTTATGATTGTAAGCTTCCCAGAGTTATACTGTGGTACGTTGGCCAGCCAATAATTGTTATAAATAAATAAGTCAGACAGTGTGACCTCCAGAAAATGACTGACACTGTGGCATCAGCCATCACAAACACATCCACTTACTACTACCCACTTACATCCCAACTTCAAAATATAAAGATACCCAGTAGCTAATATGAATGTGGAAGGACAACAGAGATGTTAAGGGCAGGGGAAAGGAAAACAATTCCATTCTATAACTTTTTCTTAATATACACTGTTGTGAATTAATAAAAGTGAATTAATAAAAGTGCTTAATAAAGATTATTAAAACCTTTAGAAAAGTGAAGGGTTCTGACCCTGCACTTCTGATTGGCCAATAATAGCGACATCTGATTGGTCCGTTCAGGAGAATCTGATTGGCTATTAGCGGGCCTCATTGGTTAAGGGAACTAACGCTTCCCGTTTTTATTGGTTATTTGATCAGCAGCTTGCCTATAAAAAGGGCTGTTGCTGCCGTAGTTTTTGCTCTGTTCCACAATGTTAAATAAAGAGTTGAAGTTCTCTGTTCATTGTCTCATCTCCAATCCTTGCGCCCATGTGCAGAACTTAACACTGGCGACGAGGATGGGATTTGAAGACGTCAGAGCTGACTGAGCACTACAGGGCGCCAAACAGAGCACGTGGCTGAAGACGCACCAATGGCTGAACCATGTCTAGCAGCGCCATACCACCCGCTCCATTGGACCCGGCACAAGAAGACTGGGACTCATATATGGACCGATTCTAGATGTTTCTAAAGACCAACAACTTGAAGGATGCCACTACCGGAAAGAAGCGAGCGGTATTCCTAACTCACTGCGGGCCGACCGGGTTTAAGATGGCCAAGGCACTAGCCAAACCGGCTGAGGTGAAGTCCATGGACTGGGACATCCTTGAGCCCCTTCTACGGACCCACTACGCACCGACCGTACCAACACTTGTTCGAAGGCATGAATTTTATCAAAGAGACCAGCGGAAGGGAGAAAGCGTTGTGGATTTCATAGCGGATCTCCGGAATTTGGGAGGCCTCTGCAGGTTCGCCGACCTTGAAGAGGCCCTGGGAGACCGAATAATTCTGGGATTAGATGCACCCCACGTGCAGAGTAAGCTGATGGCAAAAGGCGACATTAGCCTTGCAAATGCCATCGCTGATGCTACTGCAGCAGAAGCAACCAGGAAGTTGGCTGCACAAATGCGCTGTGTTAAGCCTGTGTTCCCCAACCAGGGTTAAGGGGACAAGCTAAACAGAATGTGCATGTTAGTCAGATAGGCACACAGATAAATGAGTGAGATAAGTTTGTATGTTTTTTAACATACAGTAAAAATAACAGATACGCTTGTGCTATCAAAAATATAGTTTATTCCATTTAGAGATTATAGCATAGTCAAAATAACAGTCCATTAGTCATGTATCATTTTAGTCAATCCATTCAAGGATATTCAATTAGCAAAGTCCGTGTAGAATATCCAATGTCAGTTCACTTACAATAAATCAGTCCTTTCTCTCTCCCTTTCCAATAGGAGAAAAACGCAGTCTTGAATCCATCCAGTAATTAGAGATCATAAAGCCAGAGAGAGCAAGCTGCCGTGCCTTGCTTCTTTTATGGTGCTCTCACAACCACTCCCTTAATTATAATCTTTACAGTTAAAGTTGCAGATACTTTAACTAACAAACCATGATAACATATTTATTATTTTACCTAAACCAGTTAGGGTAAACAATGTTATCCCTAACATTCTCCCCTTTTAGGAAATAATAATACTATAACTATTTACATCTTTAAATTATATTTGTTGCAACTCTCTTTAAATTTAATTACTCCTTGAGCTTTTGTAAATTGGTCTGCAATGTTTTCTTCTGTCATGTAGTTTTCCAATTTAATTAGCCCATTCTTTACAGATTCTCTAACATTTAAGTATCTTAAATCAGTATGCTTTGATCTAGTTTTTACAGCAGTACTAGTAGCTAACTTTATGGCTGCTTGGTTGTCCTCGTACACAATAATAGAATCTTTAACAGTTATACCCTTGTCTAATCATAACTGTTTGTACAAAATTAAGTCAGTGCATAGTAATGACAGACATGAAAATTCCGCTTCCATCGTGGACAAGCTAATATGCTGCTGTCTGATTGATCTCCACCCTATTAGTGTCTTACCAAATAATATAGCCATCCCAGATGTTGATATTCTAGTGTTTATGTCAGTTGCAAAACTTGCATCTGCATAGGCACTAAGACTCAAATCACCCTTTGGTTCTATATACAATGCATGGTTCATTGTTCCTTTAAGATATCTTAAAATTCTCTTTAATGATTGCCAATGACATTGATGTGGATCTGAATTAAAACGTGCCAGCTGATTAACACTATAAGCTATATCTGGCCTAGACCAATTGCTTATATATGATAAGCTACCAATCAAAGATTGATATATAGACATCAAATTTGGGACTTTGATCATTAGTTTGGCAAACTTCCTGGCTCATTGGAGTCTTTGCCGGTTTACAAAGTTCCATTTTATATGTTTTAATTAATTGGCAAATTTTATCTTCTTGAGATATCTTAAATCCATTTTTTCTTTTGTTAATTGTCAATCCTAGATACTTTTTAATTTCACCTAAAAGCTTTAATTTTATCTTTTGGGCTAATAATGATATAATCTCATTAGCTTCATTATTAGTCTTAGTTATCAAAGCAATATCATCTGTAAATAATAACAATAATGACACCGTTCCATTATTTTCTCTTTTAAACACACATGGATCTGCTAAACCAGATTTAAAACCTATATTGTTTAACTCTTTCACAATATATTGGTTCCACTCAAAGCCAGATTGTTTCAACCCGTAAAGACTCTTTTTGAGTTTCCAACAATCATTACTATTTACTTTATTGTCTTTAATACCTACTGGTTTTCTTAAATATATAGTGTGCTGCAATGGTACATGCAGATAAGCAGTTTCTACATCTAAATGGTTAATGACATAGTTTTTCTTAGCTGCCCACACTAAAGCTGCCCTTAAAGATGTTGCTTTAAGACTTGGTGCAAAAACTTCATCGTAATCAGATGCAGTTTGATTAAATCCTTGAGCTACTAACCTAGCCTTATGGGTAACAGTCCCATCATTGCCAGTTTTTACTTTAAATATCCATTTGCACCCAATGGATTTTTCTCCTGGAGGTAATTTGGCATCTTCATATACTTTCATTACCTTTAATGAATTTAGTTCTTTTTCCATTGCCTTTTGCCAATTCTCCTGATCCTTAGCAGGATACATCTTAAGTTCATCTATATTAGTTGGAACTTTAGTTACTTGGCAAACTATACTTGCTTGATACCTATCAGGTGGTCTAGTTATACGTGTAGTACGTCTAGGTATTACAGGACTTACAGGTGGACTTTCATTTATTAACTGTTCTTGATTATCTAACTCTTCCTGATCAACTGTTTCCTCTTGTTCTGGTCCTATTTACTCCTCGTGGACTTCTTCTTTAATTGGACTCCTCTTATAACTAGTCTGATCTTTTTGCCTTTTGTAGGGTTCAATAATTATTTCGTTATTTAAATCTTGCTCTAATCTATTCCATCCTATATGTTCTAGGAATTTAGCACAAGCACTGGTGTAAACTCTAGATGTACCTGGTTCCCAGAATCTATAAGATCTATGATTAGATGTATATCCTACAAAATATAATATTTTAGCTCTATGCTGTCCTTTGTGTCTGAGTTGTGTAGGGATATGCACCCATGCTGGTGCTCCAAATGTGTGCATGTAACTTAAATCAGGTTTTGTACCATGCCACAGTGTGAATGGTAATTCACCTGTTGTTGAATTAACAACATTATTTAATATATGATTACCACACATTATTGCTTCTCCCCATAAATTGTCAGGTAATTCTGAATCAGACAACGTAGTACGTGCCATTGATTGTAGTGTTTGGCCTCGTCTCTCTATAAAGGCATTATGTTGTGGCCTATATGGTGCAGACTTTTTATGTTGAATACCTAACATTCTAAGTCTATTCTGGAATTTATTATTTGTAAATTCCGTACCATTATCTGTTATAAGAGTTACTAATTTCTTTTTAGTTTTCCTTTCAGCAAATTTTATCCAATTAAAGATATTTAGATACGTTTCAGTTTTGCTCTTCATTAAATAGCAAAACCCATATCAAGAATAATGGTCCATTATACTTAATATGTATCGAGCTCCTCCTACACTTGGTTTTTTCCGACCTATTAAATCAGCAAATACTACTTCTAAAGCCTCTTTGGTAGTAAATCCATCAACTCTATCAGCCGGTATGACCCTGCTTTTGCTTTGATTACAAGCAAAACATTGCAAATACTTATTACAAGGTTTCAAACTTATTCCTTTAGATAGCTGAACAGTTCTCTTAAGCATTTTAAAATTTAAATGCCCTAGTCGTCAGTGTAACAAGTGAATACATTCATCATGAGGTTTCTTATTTTCATAAACTGTGTTAGCCACCTCTAAACCATCATCATTTAACACATATAATTCACCTCTTAAAGATGCAGTAATTTTCTTATCTTCTTTTTCAATTATGCAGTTATCTCCTTTAAAGGTAACTACATATCCTAGTTTAAGCAAAATTCTAACTGAAATTAAATTAAACTTAAGTTGTGGTACATATAACATTTTTACATTCTCTTTTATAAAAGAACAATATGCTATACCTTGACCTTTAGCTTTCAGTTTCCAGCCATTGGCTAACGATATCTGCTGTGTACTCTTGGACATTTTAATATAATTTTTGTTATCATTTGTTATACAGTGGGATGTTCCACTGTCAACCACCCATAAATTATTTTTTACAGCTCCGTTAATATACATGGCTAATTTTAAATTTTTATTTATCTTTTGATGACTTTTAGTATTCTGGCCAGCGTTCTGCGCTTTGCTTTTTTACAAAATCTTGCCAAATGTCCTCTTCCTCCACAATTAAAACAATTTTTAATTGCGTATGCAGTAGGAGATTCATTATCTTCTTTTTGAGGTTGCTCCCTCCTTAACTGATCTCTTTCAAGTCTTCTTCTGGCCTCTTCAATCAATCTGCCAGTTATATCAGTTAAATTTAGACTTTCCTTAGGCAAAATTTCAAGGGAAGTGACGTAGTTATCATAACTTACGTCTAGTGATGATAGAATTATGTAGACTTGGTGTAGTTCAGAGAAAATAAGCTCTTTCTCATGCAGTTCTTGAAAAATGCTTTTTATAGAATTCAAATGACTCAGCATATCACCATTCGTCTGGAGATGCATCCTGAAAAGCTTCTGTGTTAGATTTATGTGAGCACCAACGTTATATCGGACATAAATCCTCTTCGGCTTCTGCCAACACCCAACAGCCATTTGCTCTCCGTGGATATGAACAAGTTGCTGGTCAGTTAGTGTTAGTCCTATTATGCAAAGAGCTTGTTCATTCTTCTGCTTAAAGTCTTCTATCTTTTGACTATCTTCCTCAACCTCTGGATCCCATTCCTCTATGTTTGGTGGGTTTTCAATTATGTTCCACAGACCTTCTCTTCGTAGAAGTAGACTACATTTTATAGACCAAGATAAATAGTTTGTTCCATCCAGCTTGCATATAAGGGACAAACTTTGTAGATTAACTTGTGCCATGTTTTCTTATATGGATATAAAACTATAATTAATAAAACACAGCTGTCTGTTTACTGTAATGTGTAACAACACAAACTCTCACTTTTTACATAAATCTGTTTTATCCTAGTTAAACTGACTTTGCAGCCTCTGTTAAGCCTGGTGTTAAGCCTGGGTTCCCCAACCAGGGTTAAGGAGACAAGCTAAACAGAATGTGCAGCGTTAGTCAGATAGGTTAGTCAGATAAATGAGTGCGATAAGGTTGTATGTTTGTTAACATACAGTAAAAATAACAGATACACTTGTGCTATCAAAAATATAGTTTATTCCATTTAGAGATTATAGCATAGTCAAAATAACAGTCCATTAGTCATGTATCATTTTAGTCAATCCATTCAAGGATATTCAATTAGCAAAGTCCGTGTAGAATATCCAATGTCAGTTCACTTACAATAAATCAGTCCTTTCTCTCTCCCTTTCCAGTAGGAGAAAAACACAGTCTTGAATCCATCCAGTAATTAGGGATCATAAAGCCAGAGAGAGCAAGCTGCCGTGCCTTGCTTCTTTTATGGTGATCTCACAACCACTCCCTTAATTACATTCTTTACACTTAAAGTTACAGACACTTTAACTAACAAACCATGATAACATATTTATTATTTTACCTAAACCAGTTAGGGTAAACAATGTTATCCCTAACCCATACCCTGCTCCGCCAACTCGGTGAAATCTCGCCTCACCTGGAGGGACAGCCAATGACAGCCCACCACAAGGACCTCGAATCGTCATCAGAAAGCGATGAAGAAGAGGTCAACCGGCTCCGGTCTGAACGAGACCAATGCCATCAATGAAACCAGAGAGTACAGTACCAATGCACTGGTTGCGGGGCAAACCACCCACGATCAGACTGCAAATTCCTCGACGTGCTCTGCCATGTGTGCGGGAAAAGAGGTCACATCGGAAGAGTTTGTAGAAGCAAGCAAGGATCCAACCCACCTCAGAGGGGGACCAACTGCCACCAGCCCACAGGAAGTCGTCCTGTGAATCGAGAAAACTTAACCCACCAATGGAACAACCACTCCTACAGAAACAAACCACTAGCCCAGTCAACGAAGCGGGAAGAGGCACACCAAACCATTACGATCAGTCACACCTCATCATTAGATGCCAAGAAGTTCTGGGTGAAGGTCGCCATCGAAAACCAGCCTTGCCTGATGGAAGTCAATTCAGGATCGTCCCTCTCGATGGTTTCCTGGAAGACCCTTAAACAATTAATCCCCACCGTCCGGTGGCAAGACCTCAAATTCCAAAGAATCATACTTATGGACTATCAGAGAAATCGAATTCCAGTTGTTGGATCCAGCAAAGTCCGTGTCTCATTTTAAAATCGTACTGCATCCCTACCACTGACCGTAGTCAACCGGGATCGGCCTAGTTTGTTAGGCCTCCAATGGTTTGCCCCACTTGGAATTGAAGTAGGTGGCATTCACCGAACGAACAGCGACGACTGGGAAGAGGCCATCATCCAGGAGTTCCAGGATGTCTTTACAGAGAAATTAGGTGAGTACAAGGGGACCCCGATATTATTTATCTTTAATCCCAAGGTAGCTCCCATCCGCCTTAAGCCTCGTCGAGTTCCATTTGCCCTTAAACCAAAGATTGATGAGCAGCTTGATAAATTGATAGCCCAGGATGTGTTAGAACCAACCAACCACGCTCCCTGGGAAACCCCAATCGTAACACCCATCAAACCGGATGAATCGTTAAGAATTTGTGGGGACTACCTAGCCACTCTGAATCACGCCCTTCAGCAGAACGCTTATCCGGTACCAGTGGTACAACACCTTCTCCATTCCTGGGGGGCGGAAAAGTCTTCGCTAAATTGGATTTAGCACAGGCATACCAACAACTGCCTGTAGACAAAAAAACGGCAGAGACACAAACGATCGTTACGCACCGAGGTTCATTTAAGTGCAACGGACTCCAATTCGGAGTTACCTTGGCCCCAGGAATTTTTCAGAGCTTGATGGAGAGACTACTACAGGGTATAAAAGGGGTTGTACCTTATTTTGATGACGTTCTAATTGCTGCTCCAACTAGAGAAATACTAAGGGAGCGCCTGAGGTTAGTTCTCCAGAAATTAAAAGACTCTGGCCTTAAAGTAAAAAAAAATAAGTGTCAACTATGTACGGATAAGGTAGAATTTTTGGGGTACTTAATCAATAAACAAGGCATTCACCCCACCGATGGCAAGCTTAGGGCAATCAAAAACGCTCCAAGGCCCCGAAATAAGACTGATCTCCAAGCTTTCCTGGGCCTTATCAATTTCTACAATGTGTTCCTGCCCCATAAAGCGACCATAGCTGAGCCCCTACATCATCTGTTGGACAAAAAGGCAACCTGGGTCTGGGGACACCGAGAGGAACACGCGTTCCGACAAGTAAAAAACTTATTGACTTCAGACGCAGTTTTGATGCAGTATGATGAGACTTTGCCTTTAACAATTACATGTGATGCATCACCATTCGGAGTGAGTGCCATTTTGAGCCATGTGTTACCAAATGGTAGTGAAGCCCCTATTGCCTACTTTTCAAAAACGCAATCAAAAGCTGAACGTAACGATAGTCAAATCGATAAAGAGGCTCTTGCTGTCATTTCTGCTGTTAAATGATTTCATGAATATATTTATGGGCGAGTTTTTACTATAGTCACCGACCACAAACCTTTGCTGGGGATTATAGCGGGGGGTAAGCCAATCCCTTATATCTTATCTCCCAGAATGACTCACTGGTTGGAATTCTTGGCTGCATATAATTATAAACTGCAACACCGCCTGGGGAAAGCCATCCCCCACGCTGACACACTAAGCAGTGCACCACTTCCTGAAACCGTTGACGACCCAGCTCCAACCGTCACGACGCTCCAAAATTGAAACACTTCAATCACCACCACTGACAGCTCGAGATATTGCGATCGAAACCAAACGCGATCCCGTTTTGGCGCGAGTTCTTAGCTGGGTCGAGCGAGAATGGCCATTGGATCAAATCCCTGACAACTTCAGTCCTTTCAAGAATCGACAGATGGAACTGTTTTCACAGAAAGGCTGCATAATTTGGGGGGATAGAGTCGTCGTCCCAGAGCGGCTGCAACAAGTGGTATTGAAAACCTTGCATGAAGGCCACCCCTGCATAGTGCGCATGAAGGCGCTCGCACGAAGCGATGCATGGTGGCCGGGTATCGACAAACAAATCGAGGCCTGGGTAAAGACTTGTTGCAAATGCCAGGAAGTTAGCAATGCCCCACCGAAAGCAACCCCAACAGAGTGGGAAACACCCAGGGGACCATGGTCCCGTATTCATATTGACTTTGCGGGACCTACTAAAGGACACACATTCCTAGTAACGGTGGATGCCTACTCAAACTGGCTTGAAATCCATGAAATGAAAAGTACCACAATGGAATTGGTCATCAGGAAATTGGATAGACTGTTCGCAACCCATGGACTGCCAGACGTTCTGGTATCCGACAACGGATCCCAGTTTACCATGCTTTCTTTTGAACAGTAATTGGCAGACCGTGGTATTCGCCATGCGCTAACTTCGCCGGTGCATCCTGCGACCAATGGAAGAGCCGAGCGCATGGTACAATTCATCAAAAAAAACCTACATAAAATGGACTATGGCGATATCGAAGATAACATTAACTGGATACTCCTCCTTCAACACATCACTCCACACAGTATCACCAACAAAACTCCGCTGAATTGTTAATGGGACGAAAACTCCGCTCCCACCTTGACCGACTACACCCATCGTACGAACCAGAAAAACCACACGGATCCAGTGGGAAATGCCGCGAATTCCAGATAGGTGACTTAGTCTTCACTAAAAACTTTTCGGGTGATCCGTTGTGGGTCGAGGCAACTGTAATCCAAGTCACAGGACCCAGGTCGTACCGAGTAAAAAGTCGCGACGGAAGAATATGGACACGCCATATTGATCAGCTGCGTTCGAAGCTGCAACCTCGTTTCTGTGACTCCGGTAACTTCCAAACTGAGGGGGGAGGAGATGCCGAGGAGACCGAGTTCGAAACGACAGAAAGCATGAGTGGAAGAAGTGAGCATTCGGAGGAATCAGAGAGGGTGGTGGACTTGCCTCAAAGAGACACCTCGTCAGAAGCAAGCCCACAAAGGCAAGAGGACAACGAAGACATTAGCGGTACCAAGTTTTTAAATGAAGGACCAGAGGTAACCTATTCACCAGAAAACGTCCCGCCCAAACAAGATTATAAACAAGTACCAGGGGGACAGAGAAAATTTAACAGACAATCTAAACAACCGGCCTACCTCAAAGATTACATCACCGCACCCCTTAAACGGAACCCGGGGGGAAGGGGTGTTGTGAATTAATAAAAGTGAATTAATAAAAGTGCTTAATAAAGATTATTAAAACCTTTCGAAAAGTGCAGGGTTCTGACTCTGCAATTCTGATTTGCCGATAATAGCGACATCTGATTGGTCCATTCAGGAGAATCTGATTGGCTATTAGCAGGCCTCTCTCATTGGTTAAGGGAACTAACGATTCCAGTTTTTATTGGTTATTTGATCAGCAGCTTGCCTATGAAAAGGGCTGTTGCTGCTGTAGTATTTGCTCTGTTCCACAATATTAAATAAAGAGTTGAAGTTCACTATTCATCATCTCGTCTCCAATCCTTGCGCCCATGCGCAGAACTTAACATACCCAATGATTTGGTCCACAAGCTGTCACTTTCCTGCCTCTTACTCGGCTCTTATCCAACAACTGACATTTCCGCAACTGATGGGAAATGAAATTTTAAAATCAGTTCCAATGTAGGATTGAAAAATGGAGATCTAATAGAAAAGAAAAATCAGAAAAAGACCCTACTGTTAATATTAGGCAGGGTTTGCATAAGAAGAAAGGCAGGATTAAAGTTGCGTCATGAACCGAGAGTTTAATCAAACTCCATAGCTCTGGGTGACTTTCTCCAGCAGCCTCTGGAGAGAAGACTCCATAATGAAGAGCAGCAGAAGTCAATTACCTGGGTTTTGAACTAATTTCCTCCAGCATCACTTTCTAGGCACGTCCTGACAGGAGGGCCTACAACACCTTCAGGAGTATATTTGTCATTTTCCACTTAAATGCTATTCTCCAGCTGACCCTCTGCACTTGGAGTCTTGGAAGAACTTCAGGATCCCCAGAGGAGAAATTATTTCTCACTGTAATTATCACCACCCTGGTCTTTGAGACATATTCTGCCACAGTGACTGCCTTTGATGTGAACATCAGATTGAAGCAACCAAAAAGCTATCGAACATCAGAAAAGGATAAATGCCACAGCTCACACTCGATGTGGCAAACATTTTGGGAGAGGCAGCGATTGTGCTCTTGAATGTACTTTTTTCTCCTTTCCAAAAAAGATTGATTTGTCTCTGTCTGAATCAGGAAAGTGAGGGTGGTTTGAATTCAATAGAATTCTTTTTGTTCTTGTTTAGAAAGAGGAAGGGGATTGATTCAATCCTATACATTATGAATCTTCTGCTTTTAATGCTGCTGGTGTCTCATGTAGTCTCTGAGAAGCTTCAAATGAAATGCCCGCTGAATTTTGATACCAGGGATGAGAAAAAACCATGGAACTTTTATAGGGCAGGCGACCATTTTGTTGGTATAGTCACCACTAAAACAACATCATCACCTAGTACGCTGCCTTTTGACATGGCTCCTTCTAGTCAGTCTCACTCGTAAGTTATTCAGTATGATTCACTTGAGGACATGTATATTGCACGACTGAAAAAGTGGGATGTGAAAATATTTACAGACCCCTCACATCCCGGACATAAACTGTTTTAACTCCTTCCCTCAAAACGATGCACTGCACACCAGAACAACTGGACAAAAATATATTTTTCCTGAACACCATCACTCTGCTAAACAAAAAATTTTCTCAACACTGTCCAACTATTCACAAAGTCTGCACGACTTTTACTGTTAATCTTCTCATCGCTCCTTATCACCCATCCCCTCCCACTTGTGACTGTATGACTGTAACTTTGCTTGTATCCCTACGATCTATATTGCTTGTATCCTTACAATCTATATTGACTGCTTCCTAGTATGATTTGATTGTTTATTTGTGCCCTATGACTATTCATAAGTGTTGTACCTTATGATTCTTGATGAATATATCTTTTCTTTTATGTACACTAAGAGCATTTGCACCAAGACAAATTCCTTGTGTGTCCAATCACACTTGGCCAATAAAGAATTCTCTTCTCTTCTCTTCTCTTCTCTTCTGTTCTATTCTATTCTATTCTATTCTATTCTATTCTATTCTATTCTATTCTATTCTATTCTAATGGGGTTGCATGTCTTCCATTTGAGGTCCTAATACTCTTTATTTCACTGACTCCTATATATTGCAGGACTTGTCTAATTCCTTGAATCATCCTTATTTTCATGATTTTCTGCTTTTCTCTTCTTTTGTGGAAGAGACTCAAAAACCAAATGTGAGGCAAATGAAACCTGAAACAAGTCCAGATTATTTATTCATTCTCATTCAATACTGACTTCATCACTTGAATACTGAGTTTGGTTTAAAAGAATGATTGGAAGGGTTGTAGGGTCCTCTGCCCACCTCATTTCCATATTTATGTAACCACTGTATTGGTATGTAACCACTGTATTAAAAAAATAATTTTGTGGTTCTTCTTGATGATGATATTAATAATATGAACATTTTTTTTTACAGTAGGAAAAATTATTTTAAACAACTAATCTTGATTTTTGCCATTCAAACGGTCAATAAGAATCCCCAGTTCCTGCACAATCTCACACTTGGCTACAATATCCATGACAACTATGCCAGCACCCTTGCTACTTCAGAAGCCTTGCTGGACATGCTCTCCACTGGACAAGGCAATGTCCCCAACTACAGCTGTGGAAGGAAGGAGAACCTTTTGGCTCTTGTTGATGGAGCTAAGAGGGAAACCTCCATTCAGATGTCAACATTAGTAGGCACCTACAAAGTCCCACAGGTTTGTGTGTTTGTGTGTGTGCTTCTCTATCTGGTAAAGTGAATATGGAGGTTGTGACTGAGCAATAGATCCAACCATATTCTGTCTATGGAATTGAAGAACTGCTTTCCACGGCCTTTATAGGTGTCATGGGCATGGATTGAAATACAATGTGGGAAGGGGTGGAAATCATCAATATCCTCTTGTGACACCTTCCTCATTACTTTGGGGGCTTCTGCTACACACATGTGACAGTGAAGAATAAAAAAGAACATAGCAGCTACTGGCCCATTCATCTAATAGATACTGTGGCTAAAGTATATGTTAGGGTCCTCCTGAATAGAACTGAGACTAGATTTTTTAGAAAGCTCATTCTTTTGCAGAAGAACAAGTAAACTTTGGAGTCAATCCACTGCTCACAATTGTTTTGTCTTGAACCACACAATTGCAAAATATGTCAGTCAGGGGAAACACTGATTTGCTGCCTTTATAGATGTCACTGCAGCATCCAAAAAACTAAACAGAGAACTATTATGGAGGATTGTTCTTAAAATGGAACTACAATGGCTGCCTCTGATCCAAGCCCTTTATAGAAGCACATGAGTGAAAGTATCATTTGGGCCCAGATCTCACCGCATCATCTGATCTTGTAGTACTTCTTTAAGTTGTTCTATGGTATGGCTGGTGTCATCTTTGATGGTGTCCACTGTCCAGCCACTGTGTTCTTGGGTGGCCTGGCTTTCTTTCACTTCTAACATGGTACAGAAATAAGATTTGCTTCATTTATTTTTCTTTTCAATTTCTTTTTAATTTTTTTACACAGTCTTGCTAATGTTCTGTATTCTGTATTTTGCATTCTATATTCCATATCCTGTATCTTGATTTTGTTTGAGTAATTAACAACATACTATTCTAACATGTTTATGAGTAGAAAGTTGGATTTATTAAAATCTAGCATTTTGGACTTGATCTGACCCCAAATACAGCATAGTATTCTTCATTGCTTTTGCAGATCAGTGATGCAATTGTTTCAGAGACTCTGAGTGATAAAAGTCAATTTCCTTTTTTCGACCGGGTTCTCCCGAAAAAAGGAATCACATATCCAGCAATTGTCAAACTACTCCTTCATTTCAGGTGGACCTTGATTGGTGTCTTTCCTTCAGACACAGAGGAGGGAGAGAATTTCATGAGGACTTTTATTCCTATGCTTGTCCACAATGGAATTTGTGTTGTTATATCACAATGATTCTCAGTGACTGGACAGACAATATCGCTCAGGGATGCCGTCTCTCAATGGAGACAAGTCAATGTTTTTGTGAACCACATAGAGTGTGTTAATGTTTGGGACAGAATTCATATTTTGCAGTTGACTTTTGAAGGTGTTCCAGGACCTATCGACGGGAAAGTCTGGATAGTGGAAAGCATTGATTATTTGGTATTGAGATGGGGGGAACTTTACAAATATGTCCATAGTATTTGGAGCTTTGCTTTTCAGGAAAAGAAAAGGCCAGAAGATGATTCCTTAGGAACGAAACTCCTTGTAGAATTGGAAAATAGATATTTTCGATGTTCTATTTCAAAGCATGTTTTTTCTGTCAAAGGTCGGAAAAGATGCAGCCAGAGAGCACGACTGAGGGCCGTAGAGGAAAGGAGAAGGATATGGATCTCTTTTCACCTCCATCTACACAGTGTTATTCAGACTCTGGCCTATGCCTTGAAAGCTGCATATTCGTCCAGATCCAGGAGGAGAAGCAGGAGGAGTGTAAAGACACTGGAGGCTCCAAGGCTGCAGCCGTGGCAGGTATAGAGTCCCTATCAGGATCCATGAAACTCCATCTGATAACCCAGGGTGTGTCACAAAAATAACAAAGTCACCAAAGTAGAATAAATTCCCTTTCAGGCCCCAATGTCCAATTATCCACAGCTGTATATCAAATTCTTCAAAAAAAAAAGTCTAGGAAGGGCAGAAATGCAGTCCGAACCCAAAGTAAAGATAATTAGAAATAAAAAAAACCAACACAAACCACACTGAAGTAATTAACACGGCAGGTCAGGATGATAAATTACAGACTTTCAAAGGAGAACACAGCACCCACAATCAGGAGGACGCCAAAACCCAGATAAGCTCCTATGAAGAAAATACATGCTTTGCTTCCAGCAAAGAGCTGTGTGAAAGTGCCCTTCTTATATCCTGTTCTCCCAGCTGCAACTAATGATACTCATCCCTCCTGGCTGGTTTGCAACACCTGATGCAGACCTTCCCTTCTTCAGGACAGCTTCTTCCTCATGGAGCACAATCTTTGGACTTTGGACAGTCAGCCCAACTTACCATACAGGGTAGATTTTGCAGGGAAAATAGAAAGAAAAAAATAGCAGCATTGAGCTATATGTATAAATAATAAAAATGGCATGCACATAAAAATAAAAATGTTTAAGGATCCCTCTAATTTCCCAGGTTGTAAAAATAGTTGGTGGGAGATTTGTACAATCGGATTTGCAAGCATTTCTTAATGTACCCTTAAAATAATGTAGAATAAGCTCAGATTGTCATATTTCCCATCTGGTCTTCCTGGAAGATTAGCCTGACAACTTTCTTCTTGAGAACGCCATAGTTTCTGATAATCACTCTGCTTTTTCCAAGGAATTTCTGAATATTTTCATTTGTTTCTTTGCTCTCTTTATTTGTGATGTGTTCTAAATGTTCTTTTTAATAGGCAAATTTGGTCAATTATATATTTTGTCAATGCATACTTTTTTCAATATATCATTGACCAATTTATCTGAGTCCTTTTCACTTTTGAAGATAGTGGTAGCACCTGCTCTCCCAACTCACCATATTTGCAAATTAGACAACTGTAGAAAGATTCAAATGTGAAAAGATCACTTGGGATAAGAAACCAAATTTCTGCTTTAAAATTCCTGGTTTATTCCTATTCTAGTTCCATCCATTTCTGGAGAAGAATGAGTTTTGTAATATTTCCCATTGGCAATTGCACTTGGACAAAAATGGAGATGTAGCTGCAGATCTGAACATCATAAGTTGGGTGCTTCTTCCCCAGTTCGATCCAATTGACAAGCAATTGGGGAGTTTTGAAAAACAGAGATTTATTATCAATAGAGATATTCTGTCATGGCTGAAAGTGTGCAACAAGGTGGGAGAAATTCTTATATCTTAACCGGGGGACTACTATAGACCACTTTCAAAGAGGAGAAGCTTTGCAATGTTTTATAGCCTTTAGGAATCCTTTGCAGATCCTACCAGTCATATGTTTCTTTCTTCACCACAGTTTTATTCTACTTTTATCAATCTAACAGAATAAAACTTTAATAAATCTTTTAGGAAAAAATATAAAATTTAACATGAATACAATATCATACTTTAAGTCATGGATACATTGAAGAATGGAAGAATTAATGTTGATACAATCGTGAAAAAAAAACCACTGGTTTTCAATTAATGCTTAAGATTTTAATTCCATCCCTCCAGATTTAATTAAGTAGAAAAGCAATTATTCCAAAAGCAAAAGGGATTAACTAAATGCAGAATATGTCAATAGTTGCATCTCCTGCAAATATTTGGAACTAGTTAGGTGAAGCTGCTATTTAGCAACCTGGAACAAAGGAGAAACTTCCAAACAGTGAGGACAATTAGGAATAGCTTCACTTCATATGTTGTAGGTTGCTCCATCACTGGAGGTTTTTAAGAAGTGACTGGACTGTCACTTGTCTGAAATGGTATAGTGTCTCCTGCTTGAGCAAGGGGCTAGAATAGAAGATCTTCAAGGTTCCTTCCACCTCTATTCTGATTAATACTCATGTTCACCTCCATTTTCCAGGATGATGAATTCTAACATATTTTCTTTGGCATTCATTGTTTGTCTGCTTAGTCTCTGCCTCAGTCCCAATGTGTGGGAAATTGTCATCCTGGATTTGTCAAGCGGTCTCGAGAAGGAGAACCAGTTTGCTGCTATGACTGCATTCCTTGTCCAGAAGGGACCATCTCCACTCAGGAAGGTGGATGACATCAAAGAAAAGAGCAGGTTTTGTGGGAGTAGATTCTCTTTGGTATATGAGTCACCTAACAGGTATTTGGGTTAGAAATATATAAACCAGGATAGACATTTTAATTCTGTCTCTTTAAGAGCATGCTAAAAACTGCAATTGGGAGTGGTTACTCAAACGGCCATAAGATGGAGCGAGAAACCTGGTTTGTCTTAGTCTTAATCTCAGAAGAGAGTGTGTCTCAGTCTCTGTTTTTTTCTGTTGGAAAGTATTGCTGTTCCTCCATTTTTCCTAATTGACTGATATTCATGGGTTTAATGTAAGTCTGATACTGAACTGTTTTTGACACTGGCCTTTGTTATTGAATTATCCCTGGATTGAAAACTGACTGATTTACTTGTGAATGACTTTGGATTGCTTATTTTGGACTTTGCTTAAACCTTTCTGGAAGTAAAAACCGAAATTTACTGCACAGTGTATCTGTGTTCTGTGTGTGTATTATTCAAACACTTCTCTCAAATATGTCTCCTTGTATGTGTTCATTCTCCTAATGGGGAATTACCTCAACAGATTCATCAACAGTATTTTCATGAAAATCAACGCTGCGGTTTCCCACAACAAGCACTCTCTAAGTTGGTTGAAATCAGATCTATTAAAGTCCAAATTTGGATTTTACTTTTCTTGGTTTCATTGTGTTTAGCTGATTATTAACCACTGATACCGCAGGTTCCTCTTACCACTGCTCCGGTGATAGATAATTCCAGACTATTTTCATGACTAGCTTTTTCCGCAAGGTTTCTAAATTTCATCAGATGGATATCCACAGAGTCCAGTATATAAAAAAAATGATGTATTGCAGGACTCAGAAAGTGTACCTAAAAAGATTAATTTATAATTATCCTCTAGTACTGTGTGCTCAAATAGAGGTTCTGAACATTAACATGAAATTCTTCGAGTCCTAAGTGTTTCCAAAATCTATAGATCAGTGGGGGCTCATATATTAATTGTAGTAAGTTTATGTAAGCAGTGTCTACACCTTGGTTGAGCAATTCCCCCCCCCCCATATACACACCCAAACACACACACACTCATATAGGTTGTGTGAGAGACAGAGGGAGAGACAGGGGAGATGGAGAGACAGGAACAAGGGAGAGGGGGAGGGGGAGGGAGGGTGGGAGGGAGGGAGGGAGGGAAGGAGATATATTCTTGCTATCTTTGTTTTGGGAAAGTGTTAAAAATGCATTTGGAAATGTCAACTGTTGTCCTAAGAAGCTACTTCTTAAAATGTAAATTGGGAGATTGTTAAAATCAATAATCCTTTTGGTATTTTCAGACACAGAAAAATGCACCAAGTGCCTGAATGATCAATATCCAAATGAGGATCGAGTCCAATGTATCCCCAAAATTCTAACCTTCCTGTCTTATGAAGAACTTCTGGGTATCACTCTGGTCTCTTTTGCCGTAATTTTGTTCCTAAGCGCAGGCCTTATTTTAATCGTATTCATTCAATACCGAGAAACTCCCATTGTCAGAGCCAACAACCAGGACCTCTCTTATATCCTCCTAATCTCCCTCCTGCTTTGCTTCTTGTCTTCTTTTTTCTTCATTGGTCAACCAAGGAAAGTCACCTGCCTTCTACGACAAACGGTGTTCAGCATCATCTTCTCAGTTGCAATTTCTTGTCTCCTGGCCAAAACGATCACAGTGGTGCTGGCTTTTCTGGCCACAAAACCAGGAAACCAAATGAAGAAATGGTTAGGGAAGAGCTTGGCCAACTCCATCATCCTTTCTTGTTCTGCTGTTCAAGTTATCATCTGCTTCATTTGGCTGGGAGTTTCTCCCCCATTCCCTGACTCTGACCTTCACTCCCAGCCTGGTGGGATCATCCTGCAATGCAACGAAGGGTCTGTCATCATGTTCTACGTCAGCCTTAGTTACATGGGTATCTTGGCTGCCATCTGCTTCACGGTGGCTTTCCTGGCCAGGAATCTGCCTGGGACTTTCAATGAAGCCAAGCTGGTCACTTTCAGCATGCTGGTCTTCTGCAGTGTCTGGGTGAGTTTTGTTCCCACCTACCTGAGCACCAAAGGGAAATACATGGTGGCTGTGCAGGTCTTTTCCATCCTGGCCTCCAGTGCTGGGCTGCTGGGCTTCATCTTTATCCCCAAATGCTAAATTATCATTCTGAAAACACACCTGAATACGAAAGAGCAACTTACGACCAAAAGAAATGTAGATATGTGAGACAGAGGAAATTTAAGTCTGAACATTTTCCAATAGGCCACACCTAGAAAATGGCCCAAGCATATTCTCCATATATAATAGGCCAATGGTTTTGTTTGAAATAATTAAATGGTATTTGGAAGATAGTGATTTTTTTAATCCTCAAGGCACTGTAAAAGATATATATAAAATATATATAAAAGAGATCACTTTGGCGGAAAAACAAATCTGGTCACATTGCCAACTTCAAAAGCTGATATGAAAAATTTATGCCATCAATTGCACCTGCGCTTTTTACAATTTTGTAAACAACAAACTTAAAAGACTCAAGGTCCATCCCACCCCTGAAAGGACTTAATGGTGAAGACTGCAATGATGACACTATTAAAGCTAACCTCTTTAGCACAATCTTTGGTTCAGTATTTGTAAACAACAATGGATCGTGCCCAGTATTTCCTAGGTGAACCACAGACTACTACAATGATCTAATACATATCAATTTTACAGTAGACAATGTTGAAAAAGCACTACACAATCTAAAACTATCTCTATCTATTGGACCAGACGGAATATATGCCTACTTCTTACAAAAGCTATGCACTGCCATAGCCGAACCTCTAAGCATAATCTTTGAAAAATCTTTCAGGACCACCTCCTTGCCAAAACTATGGTCATAAGCCACAGTCATCCCCATCTTCAAAAAGGGAGATCCCAGCCTAGTTGGAAATTACAGACCAATCTCTTTATGCTGCATCACCTGTAAAGTTATGGAATTAATTATTAACCAATCCATTATCCTCCACATAGAGACAAACAACCTACTCTCTGATAAACAATTTGGTTTCAGAAAAAAACTATCATGTATTCTGCAACTTTTACACTGCAAAAACATATGGACTACACAACTCGATCTGGGCAAAGCAATAGACGCAATCTACATAGAGTTCTGTAAAGCCTTTGATTCAGTGGTACACAACAAACTACTCTTAAAACTAAAATCTAATGTTATCTCTGGACACGTGCATAACTGGATGGAAGCATTCCTGTCAAACAGACAACAAATGGTCAAAATTGGGAGCGTACTATCAAATTCTTTACCTGCCAATAGTACTGTCCCCCAAGGCAGTCTTCTAGGACCAACTCTCTTCATACTCTACATAAATGACCTCTGTAATCATAATCTGCGTTCTCTTCGCTGATGATGTCAAGCCATTCAACACCACAGACAACACTGCTACCCTTCAAAAAGACCGTGACTATGTATCAGAATGGTCAAAGAAATGGCAACTTCAAATCTCAAGAAATAAATGCTCTGTCTTACATATTAACAAAAAAAATCAGAAAATAAAATACAGGCTGAATAGTCAAGACCGTGTTTATGATCCAAACTCTGTCAAGGATCTTGGAGTACTCATCTCAAATGACCTAAGTGCTAGAGCCCACTGTAACTACATAGCCAAAAAGGCATTAGGAGTTGTTAACCTAATCTTAGGTAGCTTTTTCTCTGGTTATATTATACTAATAACTAGAGCATACAAAACATTTGCTAGACCAATATTCGAATACAGCTCATCAGTCTGGAACACAAATTACATATCTGATATTAACACAGTTGAGAAAGTCCAGAAATATTTCACAAGAAGAGTTCTCCACTCCTCTACTCATTGCAGAATGCCTAATGCCACCAGATTTGAAATTCTAGACCTAGAAAACCTAGAACTATGCCGCTTTCAGTCTGATCTAAGTATAGTAGATAAAATAATACATTGCAATGTCCTACCTGTCAATGAATACTTCAGCTTCAACCATAACAATACAAAAGCAAACAATAGATACAAACTCAAGATTTATCGCGCCAAACTTGATTGCAGGAAATATGACTTCAGCAACAGAGTGGTCAATATCTCGAATACCCTACCTGACTCTGTGGTTTCTTCCCCAAACCCCAAAAACTTTAACCTTAGGCTGTCTACTATTGACCTCACCCCTTTCCTAAGAGGTCTGTAGGGGGTGTGCATTAACGCACCAATGTGCCTACCGTCCCTGTCCTATTGTTTCTTTTATTTTACTTATATGTGTCCATGTATTCATAACTACATTTTTACTTATACCTATTATCTTGTAAGCAATTGACAAACCAAAAGAAATAAAATAAATAAATAAATATTTGTCCACTGTCCTTAGCCTACCTGAAGTCGAAGTTATCATACTCAGGTTTTTGAAATATGTCACTTCTGCAATGAGAATTTTGTTGATATGACAAAAAGGTCAATTTGTCCATCTCAGCAAGTTCAGTCAATTTCAACAACCATTCCTTCATAGTGGGTGGTGCTGAATCTTCCCAACTTTCTTCCTATAATAATCTTGCCACAGTAATGATATATTGAAACTATCTTAGATGGCATTATAACTAGGGCCAACAGTCTGACTTCCATTTCAAGAATAATCAATTTCCTCTGTAATATTTCTTTGGTTAGTGTGTCTAACTAAGTTCTGTAAGGGTAACAAACAACTTTTTTTCCTGATTCACATAGTTTATCATTGGATGGTTCAAAATTGAAGATATAGAATTGACTGGAAGGGATGACAAAACAACAAATAGACCTGAAACCAGAACTATTTTTATTAGGGATAATTGCAGGGAAATACAATAAAAGAGTACATATTTCATCATACGTGTAATAACTGCAGCTAGGATCCTATAAGCATAAAACTAGAAAAGTGAAAGGACTCCCACAGAGGAGGAGGTAATAAAAAAAAATTAGAATGTGCCGAACTGACAGACTTACAATGGAACTGAAGGACAAAGAGGAATCAGAGTTCTACCTAACATAGGACAAACTGTATAATTGGATATATAATAGATACAGAGATTAGGGTTGAAAAATGAAAGATGATCAACCAAATAAAAATAGAGAGTTAAGGAAATATGTAAAAATAAACAATGTAAGAAATATTATTATTGAATTGTACTTGAATATAGTATGATATGCACAAAATAAGAAGTGTAATAGTGTATTATGGTGGAATTAAAGAAATAATAGTTAAAATTCGGATGTATAACACAGTGTAGTCAAAAGAAATTATGCTGTATGATAGTTGTAACTAGGATATATAGGATATATTTATCAGAGGTGGTATTCAGAACCTTCTGACCAGTTCTGGAGAACCAGTAGTGGAAATTTTGAGTAGTTCGGAGAACTGGCAAATACCACCTCTGATTGGATATTTTACCATATACTTCCCCTGCCACACCCATCAAGCCACGCCCACAGAACCAGTAGTAAAAAAAATTAAATCTCACTACTGATATGTATGTATGTATGTGGGATATATATTGCTCGGAGTGTAATAAAATGTTTTTCTCAAAAAATTAATATTTTAATGCATCAGCGAACCCACACTGCAGAAAAACCATATAAATGCCTTGATTGTGGGGTATGTTTTACCCAATCCTCAGTGCTTCACATGTACACCAGAGTGTCCACAAAGGTGAGTGGCCTTATGAGTGTGTGGAATGTCAGAAATCTTTTCATTGCAAATCAAAGCTAAAAATGCATCAGAAAGTCCATAGCAGAGATAAAACCCCTTCAGTTGTGAACAATATAGAAAACTTTTTTTTTTCAAAAGTCACATCTTAATGTTTTCCCGGAACTTCACAGAGACAGAAGGGAAATCATACAATTGTTTGGTGTGGGGAAAAATACTTTTCCCAGTCAAGTAATCTTAAATACCATAATCTAGCAAAAGAGCACAAATGTTGGAGTGAATTTTGCTCACAAAGCTGCAGCAGTAGTAACTTACCAGAGTCATTGCACAAGACCAAAGATTTACAAATCTTGGGCAGTGTAGTTATAGGGTACAGGTAGTCCTTAATTTAGAATCTCAATTGGAAAAGAGTTTTTTACAGTCATAACTCATAATCTCAGTTGGAAAAAGGTTTGTTAGTCATAACTTAAGGCACCCATATGACCAGATTTGATTTTATGACATTTTTCTGATCATTAAGCAAGTCAATGCAGTGGAGAAACTTCCTTTCCAACTCTGATTATCTGTTAGTATAAACAAGGAGTCTGCAAGGAGTATAAATTCTTCCATTTCCCATTATCCGCTCAGAGCTGAAGAAGCTTTTTAGATGAGAAGCGAAACATCTTCAGAGAAAAACCAAAAAGGTCAAATCCAGTTGCCTCTTGAAAAGGCACCTTTGGTATTATTCTCCCCTGACTGGATGCATCAGGAATATAGGTAAATGTAAACACGCCTACCAACCCCTTGGCAGTATTTTGGGGAGAGTTTAATTACAGTCTCAGAGATTGGAAGGCCAAAGCGGCTCCTCTCCACCATGTTCCACAAAAAACAAGGGGGACCAACAGATTACTTCCAAGCCAATTTCTGGTGGGCATGACAAAAAAAAATCAGGTTGCACTATCCACTACACGGTAGGCACTGCCAGTGTCCCAGCTGCAGATCTCACACAACCATGGTTTTTTTGATAATTAAGAAACTTCAAAATATAAAGATACCCAGTAGCTAATATGAATGTGGAAGGACAACAGAGATGTGAAGGGCGGGGGAAAGGAAAACGATCCCACTCTAAAACTTTTTCTTTATATACCCAATGATTTGGTCCACAAGCTGTCACTTTCCTGCCTCTTACTCGGCTCTTATCCAACAACTGACATTTCCGCAACTGATGGGAAATGAAATTTTAAAATCAGTTCCAATGTAGGATTGAAAAATGGAGATCTAATAAAAAAGAAAAATCAGAAAAAGACCCTACTGTTAATATTAGGCAGGGTTTGCATAAGAAGAAAGGCAGGATTAAAGTTGCGTCATGAACCGAGAGTTTAATCAAACTCCATAGCTCTGGGTGACTTTCTCCAGCAGCCTCTGGAGAGAAGACTCCATAATGAAGAGCAGCAGAAGTCAATTACCTGGGTTTTGAACTAATTTCCTCCAGCATCACTTTCTAGGCATGTCCTGACAGGAGGGCCTACAACACCTTCCGGAATATATTTGTCATTTTCCAATTAAATGCTATTCTCCAGCTGACCCTCTGCACTTGGAGTCTTGGAAGAACTTCAGGATCCCCAGAGGAGAAATTATTTCTCACTGTAATTATCACCACCCTGGTCTTTGAGACATATTCTGCTAGAGTGACTGCCTTTGATGTGAACATCAGATTGAAGGAACCAAAAAGCTATCGAACATCAGAAAAGGATAAATGCCACAGCTCACACTCTATGTGGCAAACATTTTGGGAGAGGCAGCAATTGTGCTCTTGAATGTACCTTTTTCTCCTTTCCAACAAAGATTGATTTGTCTCTGTCCAAATCAGGAAAGCGAGGGTGGTTGGAATTCAATAGAATTCTTTTTGTTCTTGTTTAGAAACAGGAAGGGGATTGTTTCAGTCCTATACATAATGAATCTTCTGCTTTTAATGCTGCTGGTATCTCATGTAGTCTCTGAGAAGCTTCGAATGAAATGCCCGCTGAATTTTGATACCTGGGATAAGAAAAAACCATGGAACCTTTACAGGGCAGGTGACCATTTTGTTGGTATAGTCACCACTGAAACAACATCATCACCTAGAATGCTGCCTTTCGACATGGCTCCTTCTAGTCAGTCTCGCTCGTAAGTTATTCAGTATGATTCAATCGAGGACCTGTATACTGCACGACTCAAAAAGTGCAGTCACACTTGGCCAATATAGAATTCTATTCTATTCTATTCTGATGAGGTTGCATGCCCTCGATTTGAGCTCCTAATACTCTTTATTTCACTGATCTATATATTGCAGGACCTGTCTAATTCCTTGAATCATCCTTATTTTCATGGCTTTCTGCTTTTGTCTTCTTTTGTGAAAGAGACTCAGAAACCAAATGTGAAGCAAATAAAACCTGAAACAAGTCCAGATCATTTATCCATTCTCATTCAATACTGACTTCATCACTTGAATACTGAGTTTGGTTTAAAAGAATGATTGGAAGGGTTGTAGGGTTCTCTGCCCACCTCATTTCCATATTTTTGTAACCACTGATTGATGCCATATTCAACACTTTATCTTTACTTTATGGGTCACTTATGGAACTTCCTCATCATTTTATGATACTTCTACTTTAATAACTGAATGGTTTTGAATACAGGTTACTGGGAAAATTAATAATTAGGACTGCTGCAAATAATTGTGTATTCTTAACTGTGGTGGAGGACTCTCTCCAGTGATGGGATTCAGCCAGTTCGCATCAGTTCATGAGAAACAGTTGTTAACTTTCTGAGCAGTTGGGTGGTTGTTGGAAAAAAATCATTAGGGCAGAGTACCAGTTGTTAAACTGTTTGAATACCACCACTGACTCTCTCTATCCCATCTTCTCAATGCTGATAAAAATTATTTGCTGATGTGCGGCTATCTATTAGATGAATGGGCCAGTAGCTGCTATGCCTTTGGCTTTGAATCTATATTGGCTTAAGACACAATAGGCTTGTGGAGACAAAGAGGAATAAACTGAAAAAAATAATTATTTATGGTTCTTCTTGATGATGATATTAATAATATGAATATTTTTTTACAGTTCGACAAGGTATTTTAAACAACTAATCTTTATTTTTGCCATTCAAACGGTCAATAAGAATCCCCAGTTCCTGCACAATCTCACACTTGGCTACAACATCCATGACAACTATGCCAGCACCCTTGCTACTTCAGAAGCCTTGCTGGACATGCTCTCCACTGGACAAGCCAATGTCCCCAACTACAGCTGTGGGAGGAAGGAGAACCTTTTGGTTCTTGTTGATGGAGCTAAGAGAAAAACCTCCATTCAGATGTCAACATTAGTAGGCACCTACAAAGTCCCACAGGTTTGTGTGTGTGTGTGTGTGTGCTTCTCTTTCTGGTAAAGTGAATATGGAGGTTGTGAGTGAGCGATAGATCCAACCATATTCTGTCTATGGAATTGAAGAATTGCTTTCCACCATGGCCTTTATAGGTGTCATGGGCATGGATTGAGATACAATGTGGGGAGGGGTGGAAATAATCAATATCCTCTTATGACACCTTCCTCATTACTTTGGGGGCTTCTGCTACACACATGTGACAGTGAGGAATAAAAAAGAACATAGCAGCTACTGGCCCATTCATCTAATAGATACTGTGGCTAAAGTATATGTTAGGGTCCTCCTGAATAGAACTGAGATTAGATTTTTTAGAAAGCTCATTCTTTTGCAGAAGAACAAGTAAACTTTGGAGTCAATCCACTGCTCACAATTGCTTTGTCTTGAATCACACAATTGCAAAATATGTCAGTCAGGGGAAACACTGATTTGCTGCCTTTATAGATGTCACTGCAGCATCCGACAAACTAAACATTATTATGGAGGATTGTTCTTAAAATGGAACTACAATGGCTGCCTCTGATCCAAGCCCTTTATAGAAGCATATGAGTAAGAGTATGATTTGGGCCCAGATCTCTCCGCATCATCTGATCTTGTAGTACTTCTTTAAGTTGTTCTATGGTATGGCTGGTGTCATGTTTGATGGTGTCCACTGTCCAGCCACTGTGTTCTTTGGTGGCCTGGCTTTCTTTCACTTCTAACATGGTACAGAAATAAGATTTGCTTCATTTATTTTTCTTTTTAATTTCTTTTTAATTTTTTTGCACAGTCTTGCTAATGTTCTGTATTCTGTATTTTGCATTCTGTATTCCGTATCCTGTATCTTGATTTTGTTTGAGTAATGAACAACATACTATTCTAACATGTTCATGAGTAGCAAGTTGGATTTATTAAAATCTAGCATTTTGGACTTGATCTGACCCCAAATACAGCATAGCATTCTTCATTGCTTTTGCAGATCAGTGATGCAGTTGTTTCGGAGACTCTGAGTGATAAAAGTCAATTTCCTTTTTTCTACCGGATTCTCCCGAAAAAAGAAATCACATATCCAGCAATTGTCCAACTGCTCCTTCATTTCAGGTGGACCTTGATTGGTGTCTTTGCTTCAGACACAGAGGAGGGAGAGAATTTCATGAGGACTTTTATTCCTATGCTTGTCCACAATGGAATTTGTGTTGTTATATCACAACGATTCTCAGCGATTGGACAGACAACATCACTCAGGGATGCCGTCTCTAAATGGAGACAAGTCAATGTCTTTGTGAACTACATAGAGCATGTTAATTTTTGGGACAGAATTCATACTTTGCAGTTGACGTTTGAAAGTGTTCCGGGACCTATCGACGGAAAAGTCTGGATAGTGGAAAGCATTGAATATTTGGTATCGGGACGGGGGGAACTTTACAAATATGTCCATAGTATTTGGAACTTTGCTTTTCAGGAAAAGAAAAGGCCAGAAGATGATTCCTTAGGAACGAAACTCCTTGTACAATTGGAAAATAGATATTTTCAATGTTCTACTTCAAAGCATGTTTTTTCTGTCAAAGGTCGGAAAAGATGCAGCCAGAGAGCACTACTGAGGGCCGTAGAGGAAAGGAGAAGGATACGGATCTCTTTTCACCTCCATCTGCACAATGTTATTAGGACTCTGGCCTATGCCTTGAAAGCTGCATTTTTGTCCAGATCTAGGAAGAGATGCAAGAGGAGTGAAAAGATATTGGAGGCTCCGAGGCTGCAGCCATGGCAGGTATAGAGTCTTTAGCAGGATCCATGAAACTCCATGTGATAACCCAGGATGTATCACAAAAATAACAAAGTCACCAAAGTAGAATAAATTCCCTTTCAGGCCTCCAAATTGGCCCCCAATGTCCAATTATCCTCAGCTGGATATCAAGTTCTTCAAAAAACAGTCTACGAAGGGCAGAAATGCAGTCTGAACCCAAAATAAAGATAATTAGAAAATAAAAAAAATCAACACAAACCACACTTTAATAATTAACATGACAGGTCAGGATGATAAATCGCAGATTTTCAAAGGAGAAAGCAGCACCTCCAGTTGGAAGGACACAAAAACCCAGTTAAGCCTCGATGAAGAAAATGCACGCTTTGCATTCGCAAAGAGTTGTGTGCAAATGCCCAATTATATCCTGTTTTCCCAGCTGCAACTAATGAAAGGGATCAGGGCCTTTTTCTGTCTCATAAGCCATGTTACTCCCTTCTCCATTCCTCCCTGTGTGCCCTAGGATGAAGAGGGAATGGCCTTGGGTCTTCCTCTGA
Organism: Hydrophis major; assembly: GCA_033807585.1. NCBI lineage: Eukaryota > Metazoa > Chordata > Lepidosauria > Squamata > Elapidae > Hydrophis > Hydrophis major. Next base: position 44,624,401 of record CM066329.1, read on the forward strand.
ATGCCCAGTCGGACTGTTTCTTCCACAGCCACTGGAGCCACACTCCCACTCCCTGTCAGCTGCTCAATCTCCCCCTCAGAATCAGATTCCATCAAGGGCATGACACTCCAAGGGAGAAGGAGAGGAACCTTCTCCTTATGCTATCAAAGACTAACAGCTTGGCCAATCTAATCACGTAGAGAATAATATTGTGTGGAGGGCCTGGGGCTCAAGAGCCAAGCAACACCAAATGGCTTCTTCTGCCTGGATCTTCAAGATCCAGTAATTTAATGGACTTCCGGTTGCTAGCTTGCAGCGGCGGCAGGGATTTGTGATACCGCGCAATCTCTGCTGCGTTCGCCGCCAAGGTTCCCCGATCCGTTTGGATCTGGGGATATAGCTGCCCCGTAGAGGCAGCTGAAGACAGGGGGGATCCAGAAAGGGGTTTTGGGGTGTCGCAAACCCCCTCCCCTGCTGGCTAAACCCCCTTTTCCTAAGGCGGAGGAACAGCGGTCAGTAATGGCCACCATGAAGAAATCTGCAGCCGGACAAGCAGGTGCTGGAGGGAGAAAGTTGGAAGAAGTGAAAGTTGCTCCTAACTGGGACAAGACAAAAGAAAGTGACCTGGAACCTTGAAGGCTGCTAAGTATACATTGTTCCTTGTGAGAGTTATAAGCTGTGAATATTCTAAAAGGGAAAGTTTTTTCTTTTCATTCCACTCTCCTTCTTAAAGTGACAGCGGAGAAAAAAAAATCTTTTTGGCTGTGAGTGAGAAAGGAGAGGGGAAAAAATTGGAGCAGAATTTGAAAATAAGGAGAAGATTGCCTAGAATTGTAAAGAGTTATTAAACATCAAAAAAATTTTTCCAAAAAATATATTTGAAAGGAAACTTTGTGATTACTTTAACTCCAGAGAAACTGAAGAAGAAATTTAAAAGAAACAGCCTGTTTGAATTGTTTGGTGACTTTGGAACCTTTGACAATTATTTCTGATTAAAATATCTGGGTGGTTGTTTGGAAAAACCTTTTCTCTACACAATGGCATCATCTGTGGATGGATTGAAACTTATATATCAAAAATATGAAAAAGAAAAACAAGAAGGGAAAGATGGTCTTGGCACTATTTTCAATTTTTAGAAATGGCGGTTTATAACTATGTGAAGCATAATGAACAATAGGATGATGGGGATAAAGAAGAAGCCATCTTTGATGATCAAATGACTCTGGTTGGAGAAGGGAAAAAGAAAGAGAAAAAGGAAAAGAGGACTCTAAGATCTGGAAAAACAATCCAAAAAGAGAAGAATAAGGTGAAAAGGGGACATTATGTTAGGAAACAACAGAAAGGGGGAAAGCAGAATAAAAGGGGAGAGACAAGAGGACAAAGAGAAGGAGAAGCGAGGGAGAAAGGAAGAGATGAGAAACCTTAATGGTGGGGAGCAAGATGTTAAGAAGCAAAAGTTTTTTAGAGATAATGGATAAACTTTATTGCTAAAGGGATTCTAGAAAGGTACATAAGACTGCATTTTTATATTTATATTTAGAAATAACCATAGAAAATTGGAAATAATATGTAATTTAAAATGTGATAAAATATTTAATATGAACTAGTGAAATTTTTGTTAAGAAAAAGGGAGTACTGTAATGAAATATGATTTAAGATTGTGATGTGGGGGGGTAATAATAATTTTCAGAAAGCATAAGTGTTCCTACAAAGGCATGATATTTAATTGAAATTGATAAAATGTTTAAGATATAAATGATTGTTTATATTAATGATTAGATTATGGTATATTAGCAAAAAATTTTGCAAAATGAGAGATTTGACGTAGAAGGAGGAACACTGTAATGAAATAATGAGTTATAATATGTGATGGGGGAGAATAATTATAAAAAATAGGGCTCCCATAAAAGTATGTGATTTAACTGAAAAGTAATGTGCTAAATGTTTAAGATATAAATGAATATTAATACTAATGAAAGATTTGTATTATTTTTGACAACATAGTATAATTTTAGAATGTACCAGACAGAATCCCAACCTAAGTTATGTGTTTTATATTAATTATTACAAATTTAGGGGAAAGAGATAAAGGCATCATACTCCATATAGTGTACAGGAGAAGTTTTTCTTCTTTTTTAAAGAAGAAAAATAAATGGATGGTTGGAATGGAAAAAAGAATGATAATTCTTTGATGATATGAATGATATGAATTGAGAGGAGATAAATAAAATAAAATTGAGAAAATTTAAAAGAGAGAAGTCATGTAGAAAATGGAAAATGTTAATAAGATATGAAATGATATATAAAAGGAATATGAATTTGAATTTGTGTCTGTACCAAGAGTTATAACCCGGGACTAAGAAACTTTCAGAAAAAAGATTTTTTACGCTTTTATGTTTTGTGTTCTTGTGTATTTGTGTATTGTCTGTCTTGAAGAATTAATAAAACTTGTTTTTAAAAAAAAGATCCAGTAATTTAACATCTTTAGCTGAATGGGGCTGCATTACCTTTGAGAGGCCCTGTCCACATCCTTTCCTAAACAGACACCGCTTACAGTTGAGTCATCAGCCAGAAGGTGTCTTCTCTTTTTCCAGATACCCTACTCATCCCTCCTGGCTGGTTTGCAACACCTGATGCAAACCTTCCCTTCTTCAGGACAGCTTCTTCCTCATGGTCCACAATCTTTAGACTTTGGATTTTCAGCCCAACTTACCATACAGGGTAGATTTTGCGGGGAAAATAGAAAGAAAAAATAGCAGCACTGAGTTATATGTATAAATAATAAAAATGGCATGAACATAAAAATAAAAATAAAAAAAATTAAGGATCCCTCTAACTTCCCAGTAAAAATAGTTGTTGGGAGATTTATTTTTTATTTTATTTTTATTTGTCAATTGCTTAAAAGATAATAGGGGTAAGTAAAAACATAGTTATGAATACATGGATACATATAAGAAAAATAAAAAAAATAAAAGAAACAATAGGACACGGACGGGAGGCACATTGGTACACTTATGCACGCCCACTACAGACCTCTTAGGAAAGGGGTGAGGTCAATAGTAGAAAGTCTAAGGTTAAAGTTTTTGGGGTTTGGGGAAGAAACCACAGAGTCAGGTAGAGTATTCCAGACATTGACTACTCTGTTGCTGAAGTCGTATTTCCTGCAATCAAGTTTGGTGCGATTAACCTTGAGTTTAATCTATTGTTTGCTCTTGTATTGTTATGGTTGAAGCTGAAGTATTCATTGACAGGTAGGACATTGCAATGTATGATTTTATCTACTATACTTAGATCGGACTGAAGGCGGCATAATTCTAGGTTTTCTACGTCTAGAATTTCAAGTCTGGTGGCATAAGGTATTCTGCAAAGAGTAGCAGAGTGGAGAACTCTCCTTGTGAAATATTTCTGGACTTTCTCAACTGCGTTAATATCAGATATGTAATGTGTGTTCCAGACTGATGAGATGTATTCGAATATTGGTCTAGCAAATGTTTTGTATGCCCTAGTTGTTAGTGTAATATTACCAGACCAAAAGATACATAAGATTAGGTTAACAATTCTTAACGCTTTTTTGGCTATGGAGTTACAGTGGGCTCTAGCACTTAGGTCATTTGAGATGAGTACTCCAAAATCCTTGACAGAGTTTGGATCAACAAGGTCTTGACTATACTTAGTTCCTATATCTGCTATATATTCCTATCATGACTTCTTCATATTTTCCCTTTGCAAGCGTCTCTCAATGTACCTTTAAAATAATGTAGAATAAGCTCAGATAGTCATGTTTTCCATCTGGTCTTCCTGGAAGATTAGCCTGGCAACTTTCTTCTTGAGAATGCCATAGTTTCTGATAATCACCATGTTTTCCAAGGAATTTCTGAATATTTTCGTTTGTTTCTTTGCTCTCTTTATTTGTGATGCATTCTAAATGTTCTTTTTAATAGACAAATATAGTCAATTATATATTTTGTCAATGCATACTTTTTTCAATATATCATTGACCAATTTATCTGAATCCTTTTCACTTTTGAAGATAATGGTAGCACCTGCTCTCCCAACTCACCATATTTGCAAATTAGACAACTGTAGAAAGATTCAAATGTGAAAAGATCACTTGGGATAAGAAATCAAATTTCTGCTTTTAAAATTCCGGGTTTTTTCCTATTCTAGTTCCATCCATTTCTGGAGAAGAATGAGTTTTGCAATATTTCCCACTGGAAATTGCATTTGGACCAAAATGGTGATGTAGCTGCAGATCTGAATGTCATCAGTTGGGTGCTTCTTCCCCAGTTGAATCCAATTGACAAGCAATTGGGGAGTTTTGAAAGACAGAGATTTATTATCAACAGAGATATTCTGTCATGGCTGAAATTGCGCAACAAGGTGGGAGAATTATAAGTGTTCTTATATCTTAACCAGGAGACTACTATAGACCACTTTCAAAGGGGAGAAGCTTTGCAATGTTTTACAGCCTTTAAGAATCCTTTGCAGATCTACCAATCCTATGTTTCTTTCTTCACCACAGTTTTATTCTACTTTTATCAATCTAACAGAATAAAACTTTAATAAATCTTTTAGGAAAAAATATTGTAAAATTTAACATGAATACACTATCATACTTTAAGTCATGGATACATTGAAGAATGGAAGATTTAATGTTGATACAATCATGAAAAAAAAACCACTGGTTTTCAATTAATGCTTAAGATTTTAATTCCATCCCTCCAGACTTAATTAAGTAGAAAAGTCCTTTATTCCAAAAGCAAAAGGAATTAACTAAATGCAGAATATGTCAATAGTTGCATTTCCTGCAAATATTTGTAACTAGTTAGAGAGTTTTATATTAACTAGGTGAAGCTACTATTTAGCAACCTGGAACAAAGGAGAAACTTCCAAACAGTGAGGACAATTAACCATGGAATAGCTTCACTTCAGATGTTGTAGGTTGCTCCATCACTGGAGGTTTTTAAGAAGTGACTGGACTGTCACTTGTCTGAAATGGTATAGGGTCTCCTGCTTGAGCAAGGGGTTAGACTAGAAGATCTTCAAGGTCCCTTCCACCTCTATTCTGATTAATACTCATGTTCACCTCCATTTTCCAGGATGATGAATTCTAACGTATTTTCTTTGGCACTCATTGTTTGTCTGCTTAGTCTCTGCCTCAGTCCCAATGTGTGGGAAATTGTCATCCTGGATTTGTCAAGCGGTCTCGAGAAGGAGAACCAGTTTGCTGCTATGACTGCATTCCTTGTCCAGAAGGGACCATCTCCACTCAGGAAGGTGGATGACATCAAAGAAAAGAGCAGGTTTTGTGGGAGTAGATTCATCCACAGTATTTTCATGAAAATCAAAGCTGCATTTTCCCATTGAGAATTTCCATCCATGGAAAACTCAACAAGCACTTAGTTGGTTGAAATCAAATCTATTAAAGTCCAAATCTGGACTTTATTTATTGATTTATTTGGTTTCCTTGTGTTTAACTGATTATTAACCACTGATACCGCAGGTTGCTCTTACCACTGCTCCAGTGATAGATAATTCCAGACTATTTTCCTGACTAGCTTTTTCTGTCAGGTTTCAAAATTTCATTAGATGAAATAAAATTTCATTATATAGTCCAGTATGTTAAAAAAATGATGTGTTGCAGGACTCAAAAAGTGTACCTAAAAAGATTGATTGATTATTATCCTCTAGTACTGTGTGCTCAAATAGAGGTTCTGCACATTAATATGAAATTCTTCCAGTCCTAAGTCTTTCCAAAATCTATAGATCAGTGGGGGCTCATATATTAATTGTAGTAAGTTTATGTAAGCAGTGTCTACACCTTGGTTGAGCAATTCCATATATATATATATATGGTATTTCAGCTTTGTTCAGGTATTTTCACATGTCATTATAGTTGTGCTTTTAAAATTGTAGCAACGTTTCAGCAGAATCTCATCTACCATCTTCTGGCTTCATCATCAGAAGCCTGATGATGGTAGATGAGATTCTGCCGAAATGTTGCTACAACTTTAAAAATACAACTATAATGATGTGGGTAAATACCCGAAAAAAGCTGAACACCATATACACACACAAACAGACACTCTCATATAGTTTGTGTGAGAAAGAGACAGGGGAGATGGAGAGACAGGGTCAAGGGAGAGGGGGAGGGAGGGAGGGAAGGAGGGAGACGAATTCTTGCTATCTTTGTTTTGGGAAAGTGTTAAAAATGCATTTGGAAATGTCAACTGTTGTCCTAAGAAGCTACTTCTTAAAATGTAAATTGGGAGATTGTTAAAACAAATAATCCTTTTGGTATTTTCAGACACAGAAAAATGCACCAAGTGCCTGGATGATCAATATCCAAATGAGGATCGAGTCCAATGTATCCCCAAAATTCTAACCTTCCTGTCTTATGAAGAATATCTTGGTATCATTCTGGTCTCTTTTGCCTTAATTTTGTTCCTAAACGCAGGCCTTATTTTAATCATATTCATTCAATACCGAGAAACTCCCATTGTCAGAGCCAACAACCGGGACCTCTCTTACATCCTGCTGATCTCCCTCCTGCTTTGCTTCTTGTCTTCTTTTTTCTTCATTGGTCAACCAAGGAAAGTCACCTGCCTTCTACAACAAACGGTGTTCAGCATCGTCTTCTCAGTTGCAATTTCTTCTCTCCTGGCCAAAACAATCACAGTGGTGCTGGCTTTTCTGGCCACAAAACCAGGAAACCAATTGAAGAGATGGTTAGGGAAGAGCTTGGCCAGCTCCATCATCCTTTCTTGTTCTGCTGTTCAAATTATCATCTGCTTCATTTGGCTGGGAGTTTCTCCCCCATTCCCTGACTCTGACCTTCACTCCCAGCCTGGTGGGATCATCCTGCAATGCAACGAAGGGTCTGTCATCATGTTCTACTTCAGCCTTAGTTACATGGGTATCTTGGCTGCCATCTGCTTCACGGTGGCTTTCCTGGCCAGGAATCTGCCTGGGACTTTCAATGAAGCCAAGCTGATCACCTTCAGCATGCTGGTCTACTGCAGTGTCTGGGTGAGTTTTGTTCCCACCTACCTGAGCACCAAAGGGAAATACATGGTGGCTGTGCAGGTCTTTTCCATCCTGGCCTCCAGTGCTGGGCTGCTGGGCTGCATCTTTATCCCCAAATGCTACATTATCATTCTGAAACCACACCTGAATACGAAAGAGCAACTTACGACCAAAAGAAATGTAGAAATGTGAGACATTGGAAATTTAAGTCTGAACAATTTCCAATAGGCCACACCAAGAAAATGACCCAAGCATATTCTCCATATATAATAGGCCAATGATTTTGTTTGAAATAATTAAATGGTATTTGGAAGACAGTGATTTTTTTAATCCTCAAGGCACTATATCTGTCCACTGTCCTTAGCCTACCTGAAGTCTATCATGCCATACCCAGGTTTTTGGAACATGTCACTTCTGCAACAGAAATCTTGTTGATATGCCAAAAAGGTCAGTTTGTCCATCTCAGCAAGTTCTGTCAATTTCAACAACCATTCCTTCATAGTGGGTGGTGCTGAATCTTCCCAACTTTCTGCCTATAATAATCTTGCCACAGTAATCATATATTGAAACAATCTTAGATGGCATTTTTTGAATTGTTTACTCACCAATCCTCAAATGAAACATTTGAGCCTAAATGTAATATTTCTCTTTAAATCCTCTGTATCTATATATGAGTTTGAAACCATTTTTAAAGCTTTTTACATATCCACAAGGATGATATAATGCCTCTTTATGTTGTTCATCTTTGCAACTCTACAAGGCTTTTCAATAAAATGTCCATGATGTAGTCTCTGGAAGTCTGAATGAAACTGACTTGAATTCAGTATCATTGTCATTTTCTTGTGTACACTATGGCGTATATTAAAATGAAATTCTGATGCACTGCTCTCAAAAATAAGAAAATGTCACCCACAACAATATTACCATCCCAAGCAAGATAATAATAATAATGATAACAATGCTAAAAAAATAACAGCAGCAGCATCCCAAAATGCCAAATTATACAAAAATGACACCGACATATACATCTCAGTCCATCTTGAATTCATAGCAATAAAAAAGAGTCTTGAGAATTTAAAAGGTTGATACAAGGATGAGAAGATGGTTGGGGAAGAGCTTGTCCAACTCCATCAACCTTTCTTATTCTGATGTCCATTTCTGTGCCATATGGCTGGGAGTTTCTCCCCCATTTCCTGACTCTGACGTGCATTCCCAGCCTGAAGAGATCATCCTTCGGTGCAACAAAGGCTCTGTTACCATGTTTTATGTTGTTCTAAGCTATATGGGTTTCTTAACTGTCATTTACTTCATAGGGGCTTTTCCAGCCAGGAACCTGCTTGAGGCCTTCAATGATGCCAAGCTGATAACTTTCAGCATGCTGGTCTTCTGAAGTGTCTGGGTCTCTTTCATGCTCACTACCTGAGCACCGAAGGTGGTATTCAGAAGATTCTGACCAGTTCTGGAGGACCAGTAGCGGAAATTTTGAGTAGTTCAGAGAATCGGCAAATACCACCTCTGACTGGAGATTTTACAGTATCCTTCCCTTGCCATGCCCACCAAGCCACACCTACAGAACCAGTTATAAAAAGAAAATTGAATCCCAGCACTGCTGAGCACCAAAGGAAAATCCATGTTGGCTATGCAAGTCTACTCCATTTTGGTCTCCAGTGCTGGACTGCTGAGCTGCATCTTCTTCCCAAATGCTTCATTCTTATCCTAATATGAGATCTAAACACTAGGGAACATCTAGTGATAAAAATAGGGACTTGATAATGAAATTGTTTCTTAGACTCATGACATTTAATTATTGGTTGCAATTATTGTTGGTTTGTATGCTTTGTTTGCATGTTTGACAACTGAGGTTATTTTAGAACAAAGGAAATAAAAATAGATCAATGAAATTAAAATCACTAAACAATAAAATAAAAATAATCACTAAACAATAAAATAAATGAATAATTAATGTTTTTAAACTGTTCATAGCCTTCCGTTTCCTCAACACATAGGTTAGCCAATATTTGCCTTAAGTAACCCTTTAAGAGAGGGCACATATGAACCATCTCCTGGGCTTTGGACTGCTTTAAACTTGGTCGGTATTTCCAAAGTTACTTAGGAATGTCTCTTCTTTCTTCCTCTCACTTCATGGGAACCAGGAAAAATGACTTTGTTGGACTTTTCTTTAAACAACCAGTTTAACAGCCAGCTGGTTCCCAAGTGCCCATAGCCACAAAACCATGGGGAACAGGGGCACAATTTTAAAATAACCAGAATTTTTTAATGGGCCATTAACATTTCTTGTAATTTTGATCATTTGTTAAGTGATGTCACAAGTCAAGGACAACCTGTAAGAAAGCCTTCATAAATCCTGTGTCAAGCATGAATTTGATTAGGAGGTGGATTCATATGAATTCAGTTTGACATGCTTGAGACTGAAAGTGGGGAGAGCTGAGGTGGATGAAGTTCCAGCCAAAACAACATAACTGGACAATGAGTCAGCCACATTCTTAAAGCTGCTTGGAAGGAGGAGTGAAGTTGCCAGGAGACCGTTTCACATCCTGATTGGACAATGTGACATATCGTTATGAAATTATAGTTTAGTGACCTGGAAAGCTGGGAAATTTTATAATGGTTGCATTGCTTGGAACCTGACACCCTGGAGCATTTGCAAAAGTGGGGTCATTATACAAATGATTTGAATATTCGTTTGTTTCTTATTTTATTTATTGATTTGATTTGTCAATCGTTTACAAGATAATAGGTATAAGTATAAACATGAACAGGAATACAGGAAATAGGTACGAATAAATGGGGATAATTATACAGGGATGGTAGGCACAATTGTGCACTTATGCACGCCCCTTACAGACCTCTTAGGAAATGGGGCGAGGTCAATAGTGGATAGTTTGACTGGGGGTTACAGGATGTAACAACTAAGTCAGGTAGTGCATTCCAGGCATTGACCACTCTGTTGCTGAAGTCATACTTTCTGCAATCAAGTTTGGAGTGGTTTACATCGAGTTTGTGGAAGAGACCCCAAGAGACCTCAGTCGCCAGCTCTGAACTGGGACAGGAAATTCTCTTTTAGGATTGTAAAGTAAAACTTTGAAGGTTTTATGGATGTTTTCTTTCTCTGGGCATCAAACAAAAGTCCATAATCTTCTGGCCTGGGATTATTATTTTTGTGAAGAACATTTCAATCCATTGCATAGCCTTAATAAAAGGATTTCCACTGTCCTACTGCACTTTACATGTAAGATATGTAGATTAAAATGTCATCAAGATAAACTAGAAACCCTTTGTTAAATTCTCCGAAGTGCCCCTTCCCCACATGTAGATTATATAATATATAATATACAAGTGGATTATATAATCTACCTATAATCTAATCCACATTGATGAATGTATTTTTTCTTTTATGTACACTGAGAGCATATGCACCAAGACAAATTCCTTGTGTGTCCAATCACACTTGGCCAATAAAGTATTCTTTCTTTCTTTCTATCTATCTATCTATCTATCTATCTATCTATCTATCTATCTATCCATCCATCATCTATCTATCTATCTATCTATCTATCTATCTATCTATCTATCCATCCATTATCTATCTATCTATCTATCTATCTATCTATCTATCTATCTATCTATCTACATTGTTCCCCACAATGTGGAAGAACGCTTCACTCACTTCCTGGGCTCAAAGAGCATCGGAGTGGAAGGTCTCCCTCTGACTCTGAGGCAGCCAAGTCCCAAAACATCATGGCAGCCTCCAGCCTCTCTGGACTTAGCAGATCCCCCCCGCCTCTCCTTCCTGCTCCCCCTCAAGCCCCCCACCCCACCCCAAGGATCACAAGGCTATAATATTTTGCAGCTATATTTGCTCCCTAAGCAACATGGGATGAAATGCTCTGTGCAGAAACTTTTGTAAGGCAGGAACAAGAAGGGATTCCAGAAGATGAAACTCTGAGTGAGTTAGGAGAAGAGAGGAAGGACATGAGGACTCAAGACAAGGAGCTTGGAAATTACCTTTGCTCCAATGTGTCTGGGCAGGGGGAGGATCTATAAATCCAGGGGTGGGATTCTACCGGTTCGGGCCAGTTCGCAAGAACCAGATATTAATCTTACATCCAGTTCGGCGAACCAGTAGTTCTGAAGACCAGCTGGCCCAGCCCACCCTACCCCACCCATCCCAGGAGTCTTCACAAGGCCCGTCTGGCTACCAGGTTAAGTGTAGGGTAGCTTCCTGGGAGCAAAAACGGGGCATTGGGGAGGGGAGTCTGATGTCACCCTCACCCCGTTTTTGCTCTCAGGAGGGTCCAGGGAGGCTTATTAGGCCGAAACCACCAGCCCCCCACACACACACCCTCCTTTTGCTCCTAGGAGGTTTGCTAGGTCCCGTTTTGGGCCTAGTAGGCCTCCCTCTAGCCTCCTGGGAGCATCCTGCCATCCAGCATGCCTGGATTCAATGTTTAGCCAAAATAACATTTGGAGCAGCTAATACAGTATTGATCACTGCCTTGGGAATGTTCTAGGTAAACAAAACTATGCAATCTTCTTCCTTTTTTCCATATCCTCTTCAATACAAGTAAGTTGCTCTGCTATTTCATGCCAGGCTTAGTGTGGTAAGTTCAGAGTGGGTTTTGTAGAGAACAGCTTACCTTTAGGTCGCATTCATTTGCTCAATTTCAGAGCATACATTACGCAATTTCCAAAGCATAAGTCAGACTATTCAGCGGTTTGCCTGGCTGTTGCTTCATTACTTCTGTTGCTGTCACAATCTTTATGGATGTCCAATGGCCTTTTAAGTTTGACAAGCAAAAAACACAGTAAATACTTCTCACAAATATTTTCCCTCTTCCAATTTGTGGTTCGATGTTTAACATACAAAATTATGTGCTGTGTTACTATTCAGGCAGTTGGCAAACTTGTATTTTTTGTTATTGGAAGGCAACTCTTTAATTTGAAGATGGTGGTAAATTCTTGGTAATAAAAGGGCAAGTAGAAAGGCTCACTTCTACTTGCCATTTAGAAAGGGTCAGAAAGAATGCTTTGTTTCCAATCTCCTTTTCTTGACTAGGTCTTCATAAAAGTAGCTTTGGAATTGAAGCCATATGTGTTAAAATAAAATTCTTTCTGTTTAAGTACAAGTATGCAAAAAGTTTCAAGATTAATCCAAGATATTTAATGGCTTTAAATATCTGGGTGTTGTACTAAGGTTTAAGTCAGAGGTCTTCAAACTTGGCAACTTTAAGACCTGTGGACTTCAAATCCCAGAATTATGAAGTCCATGTGTCTTAAAGTTGTCAAGTTTAGGAACCCCTGGTTTAAGTAGAAAGAGGTTCCAGCTGAAAATATACCATGAATAGCATAGAGATGCATGGAAGCTTTCTCTTTCTTTCTTTCTTTCTTTCTTTCTTTCTTTCTTTCTTTCTTTCTTTCTTTCTTTCTTTCTTTCTTTCTTTCTTTCTTTCTTTCTTTCTCTTAAAAGGAAGAAGAAAGAGAAAGAGGGAGGGATGGGAAAAAGAAATGAAGGGAGGGGAGAAAGAGGGAAGGGAAAGGAAATGTGAATGATGGATGGATGGATGGATAAAAGGAGGGAGGGAAAGAAAAAGGAGAGGAAGGAAGGATCACAAACCCTGGCACTAGTCACAGCTTCAGAGGATGCTTTGTGTTCTATCCTTAATTAGCATTCTTGAGATCCCCACGCGTTGATTGGCCAAAGCGCAGAGCTCTCTGATTGGTCAGGCAAGCCGCGCCGATTGGCTCGCTAAGAATCTCCCGCGATTGGTCCATTCGGATCGCGGGAGATTCAAAGTGGTGCCATTGGCCGCGGCCGCCGCGGCTAAAAGAATAAAAGCCGCGATCTTTTTCCCTTTGCCCCAGTTCGGTTCCAACCTCAAATAAAGAGCATGATTTGAAGTCACCGACTCCTGGCGTCATTTCGCGGACACAACACTTTGAAACAGCACAGCAATCCAGGGCTGGAAGGGACTTCAGAGGTCATCTTGTCCAACCCCACACCAAGAGCATTGTTAAAGTGAGTTTCTATCTTTTGACCCACCCAGTCATGTGACCACCAAGCCATGTTTAGCCAGTCACATGAGACCAGCCAGCAAGCCAGGACCAGCCAGTCACACAGACCAGCAAGCCACACCCACAAATTAGGCCACAGAACAGGTTGTTGAGAAATTTGAATCCCACTCCTGTATAAATCCCTTGTCATTGCAGAGCCACCTGTTCAGCCTCTCCATCCCTCCTGATCACTGCTGAGGAGGGGAGACCCTGGAGGGAAGCTGAAAGGACCTGATAGAGCCAAGATAAGAATAACCAGGTTCCTTTCACGAGACTTATCCAGGTGCCTTTTTCCAGCTTCAGGTTCACTTAACTGGAAGGATATTTCCCCAGATCAAGGAGGATCCCAAAGGGATCCACGATTTCTTCTCCCCCATTATTAAGCTTCAGAATCGCAGCTGGACAGATTGCCAGAATTGGCTACGTGTCTTGTAACCTCCCCCCCCCCGAGGTGGGGAATGATGGTTTGGGGGGAAGCGAGGGAAGAAGTGCGAAACTGCACTTGCGTGCCCATCCGGCTCCGGGTGTGGAGAAGGCAGCGTTGCCAGATTCAAAATGTAAAATTATCGTACCCGAGACTCAAAATTATCGTTTTTTTGAGAAAATTATCGTACATATAGCAAACTCTATATCTCACAGGAAGTACCAACTGTAGGCATATATCCATGTGGAAAATGTCCGAACTGAAGGCATGAAGCCACAAGATACAATCCCGCAAAACTTACGATCAGCAATAAACTACCTCAATGGGCCTGACGCGCGCAACGACTAGCTGACTCAACTCGTACTCGTACTTGTACGTAGCTCGTGAGCGAGCGTGTATCACGTATGCACAAACTACACGCGCGTACGCACACACACGTGATCTAGACTCATGAAGTTGCATGATCCCACGAAAAGTACAGTATGGTAAAATACTAGCTCTTAAGGGAAAATAAAGTTGCTTTCAGGGCAGCTGCAATTTTAATGTCCTGTCCACAATGTTCTCAATAGCTCGGAATAGCCCACTATATCCATTTACGTTTGAATTTTCGTGAACGACATTATATCCCCATACATTTGCAAACTTGCATTGCATTTCAAAAGGGGATTTAATTACATGAAATATGTATATTGTACCCATCCCTACTGACTGATGCTATGAAAAGCTGAAGCAATCGTTAAAATGAAAGAACAGAGAAGAAAACCGAGACTGTGTATATGATTGAAACATATAAGAATGCATTGTTTACCTTATGGAAATTCCAGCTCAACTTCCGGATCGCTATCTCCTGATGTTGCTGTCGCATCTCCTGCAGATCCACAAGATGGTCTGCAGCCCTCAACGCAATGTTGTGTTCTGCTAAAAAACCTGTCAGTTTTAGCTCTGCTTTTTTGACAGCGGTGTCGAGTTGGTCCTTCTCTTTACTTCCAGTTCCCAAACACTGTGCTAGTGATTTCTGGGTGGGAGCAAGGATTTTACTCTTCTCTTGGTGTTTCTTCGACTTTGCATGGTTTTTCAGTACTGTTAACTCTGCTAGCATTTGCACATCACAACAACGACACCATGCTTTGCTGCTACAGCCAGCTACAGGTTTCAACCATCCTGCTAATGAAGGATCGTTTTCCCATTCGTTCCTGTATGCTTGTTGGTGATGTTTAGTTTGCTTATTCTTTGGCTGCTGTAATGGGGTCTCGGCCCTCCTCTTTCCCCCTTCCACGGCGTCTGAAATCTCCTTGTCACCCATATCATCAATACAGTAGGTCTGTCAGTTTAACAATTAAGGCTATCTCCAATAAACGAACGGCTGTATAAATTACGATCTCCGTGAGAAACATTAATCAAGATTCAGTAATTTTCAGTTCACCCATTATAGTTTTATCCATGCAGAGTCAAGTTGTTCACTGCTGGCACTGTGCTGCGTATACGCGGTCAGCTGTACGCGGTTAACGGCCCCTATTGTCCCATAACCCGCGATTTTGAGAAACCCATTCTGATTGGCGGATAGTTGAATGGATACAATACGCGTCTAGACGTAAAAGGTATGCCAAGTATGAATGTACGTTGCGCGCGCGAGACTTTGAGTAGGTTGAGAAGCGATCTATGGTTGAAAGTTATAAGATAAGCAAAAATGTACGCTTCCTGTGTGTTATGAAATGTTTTTAGACACGAGGCGCAAAAAAGGGTCAAAGTAGGCCAACTATCTTCTTAAATTACCAAACTGTAAAATTATCGTACATTTGACCTTTTTGGGAATTATTGATCGTACATCGTACAGAGGGCCAAATTATCATACAAATACGATAATTATCGTACGTCTGGCAACACTGGGAGGAGGCGATGCCGGTAGGGACCTCCTCCCAAAACGCCCGCAGGGATCCATAGGCTGGGAAAGGCAGAGAGGGATGGAGCAGGGCGGGAGCAGCTACCTAGATCCACTTTGAGGATTTTGGATCCACCAGAAGGGATCCGCTGGGGGCTTCTTCCTGATCCTCCCCCTGGCACTCCCCCAACCGCGGCTGCACGGAGGACTCATCCCCGCTTCTCTTTCCCCGTCCCGTCTCAGCCGGCGCCCGCCTCCCGCCCCCCTCCCCCCGGGGCTCCTCCGCATCCCTTCCCGGCCACCCTCTTCTCCAGCCGCGATCCTCGCCACTCCCTCCGCGACACTCGGGCAGCCATCGCGGAGCTTCAGTTCCCTTCCGGGATGCTGGAGCAGGAGGCAGCCCCGGCCCGGCCCAGCAGAGCGCTCTTCGTATGGGCAGAGGCACCCCGAACGCCGACGCCCTAGGGAGGAACTGAGAGCCCCAGCTGCGGAGAGGGAGGGGCTGAGGCTGCAATAAAAGGCGGGGCCAGAGAGGCGAGCAAGCTGCCCTCTCCTGCCAGAAGATTCTCCCCCAGCAGATTCTCCCCCAGGAGAAAGCGAGCTTCGGATGCCTAGGGGAGATCCGGCTCTGACGTTGCCTGCAGAGTCGGGATCAAAGGCTTATAGCTTTACAGATAGACAAAAATGTTATTATTTCACAGTCTGCAAATTTCTCGGAACATGAGAATTGGGAAAAGGTACAGCCCAATACTGAAATTTTAATGCCTGTTAGTCAGAGGTCTGCAATAAATGAACATTCAGGCAGGCACATTAAACAGAAATTTGAGAATAGCGCAGAGGAATGTTTAGAAAGCGAGACTCCTGTGAAGCAGGAATATTTTATTCCAAGGAGATCTGAAAGAACAAACAAAGGTGTTTCTCCAGATTCACAGCAGATGAGGGGAACCTATGTAATATTTTTTTAATGAGCCCCAAAATTACTTAGAAGTATTAAATGTACCTCTAGCACAGTGGTAGTCAACCTGGTCCCTACCGCCCACTAGTGGGCGTTCCAGCTTTCATGGTGGGTGGTAGGGATTTTATCCCCCACTTTATAAATCATCATTACTGTAGAACCGGTGGGTGGTTAGAAAATTTTACTACTAACAGAGATACAAAAGTAGGTGATGGGTGTAAAAAGGTTGACTACCCCTGCTCTAGCAGAACAAAAGAACCGGAAAGAGACAATGGATGAAGAAATGTTGCCTATGCAGACACATAAGTTTTTTACTCCAGTGAGGTTGCAGGGGGGGGGAAGCTGTTGGGTGTATACAAAAAGAAAATTTTGATGGTAAAATACAATCATCAAGGCAAGGTCAGTTGCCGGAAAATTGTAGATTTTGGATTGCATTTGCAATCATCAAATGAATTTGAATTGAAATATTATGTAGACAAGTGATTGGGCTAATGATATACAAGACAAAAGGTCAATGGCAGGATTTATTCCAATGTTTGCAGACACAAACAATTTATTCTGTTTGCAGACACAAATTTCTATTGGAAATCTAGAAAACAGACTTCAGTTGCCATTTCCATAGCTGAGGCAGAGTTCATAGCTCATTGTCAGAACTGTATTCAGAGATGTTATAAAAGGAATTCAATAAAGGAAATACACAGACAGGCCACAAGCAATATATCTTACTTTGAGATCAGAAGTTTATTTAATGAGCAATTTGGAACATGAAAAGCCATCATAACACAACTTATATCAATAACCCATTGCAATGAGGTCCAGAGACAGAAGCTAACTCCAGAAGGATAGCTACTATCAGTGGTCCTGATTTGAGATTTATCCCCTTCTTTTATACTTCTTCATCTGAAGCCCACCCAGTAGTATGTAATCTTACTGCATGTACTTCCCTATTCCTTCATACTGCCCATCACTTAATACCCACCTGTAGGAATATGCCAATTCGCTTACCATCTGCTACTTTCAGTTCCCCTTTTTCTCAATATCCCAGACATTCGTGATCCAAAATAGCTCTATTTTTTATTGTTCACCAAATATATGCTTTTTGCAGAAGTAGCAGACAGCAAACATATTGCTGTTCCTGCAAATTTAGCTCAGCAAATTGCAAATATTTCACCATGCTTGCAAGATCATCTCAACCGGTGTTATTATATATTGTTAATTTGAGGCCTTCAATTAGGCAGAGGCCTACACCAACTTTAGGGCCTAGTTGTCCTCTTCTCACAGAGATAACACAGGATATACAATTTTTAAAGGATTTGGATATTGAAGTGAAACAAGCTATACACATACATGCATGCAAATGGCATGTATACAACTGGCAACAGGTCAGAGAGTAACCAAAACCAAAGTATGTTGACATTAAATATTATAATGTCAGAGAAGCTGTGAAAGAAAATGTAATAGGCCTAATTTATTGTCCATCAGAAATTAATTTAGCTGTCATGACAAAGCCATTGGATATACAAGGACACAAAGATCTTGCGAAAGAACTTGGTTTCAATGCTGTCCAGCTAGAAATTGCAGGGGGGTGGGTTTCAAGATATTTAATAGCTGGACCAATAAATTATATAATGAAACAAAACATAGTTGTCATTGAACAGTGTGTGTGGTGGTCTCCCATGGAAAGAATGAGACACAAGCGTGTGTACTCGGGATGGGAGCCCAGAATAAAATTCCAGTGCTTCCTTTTATTGAGATTTTTGTGCATAGTAAGCAATTACATTGTGAATTAATAATTAGATATAGTACAGGCTTGTTTGCAGTTGTCTAAGCTGCCTCTTTGTTTGTATTTGTTCTTATTGTTCTCTTTTCTTTGCACTATCTTAGTGACTTTTAGACAGGCATGAATGTATAAGGCATTATATTAACCATTGCTCAAGCTCAGGTCAAAGTTTATTCCCACATCTCTCCTGTTTTAGTTTTTTGATGATCGCGTATGCCTCAGTAGCTTTTCACCATCTGCAACAGCAATTCTCCTTCCATAGGCTTCACCCGACACATTCCTAAAAGTCCAGGGAGACATTGAATACAACAGCATACACAGAGAGAAAATATAAGAAGCAATATCGCTCCAACAATTAGGTGATGAATCCATGAACCATCTGGCAACCAGGACCAAAGTGCAGACCACACGTCCAGTCCCTCGTCCCCCGATTGTAATGGATTCTCATTTAGGGTTTGTTCCATATGCTGTATAGTAGCTGTAATGTTTGGAGAATAATCAGAGATATAATGCAACAATGCGTATGAATCACAGTGCAAACTCCCCCTTGCGCAGCCAAAATAGTGTCCACCGCGTATCTGGTTTGCAGGACAAAGTCAAGGATTTTTCCTTGCCCTTCTTCAAGCAGCTTTAGAGTTTTAATGGTGTCTTTAAACATAGTAACTGTCCAATTGTTTAAACGATGCAAATCTCTATAGCTCATCATGACTCCTAAAGGAGGAATAACTCCCCTTGATATCTGTGTCCAGTAGTCATGAGTCAAAACAGAGTTTACTTCTGTTGCGGAACGCGCATTGCGGATATGAGCAGTCCCCAATGATTTTTGAATGAAATGAGATGGGATTACTTTCCCAAAGGTGCAGACCCTTTTCCATCGTGCTGGCATGCGATCATAGGCCATCCGTCCACACAGCAACGGGAAGGGTATGGCTGAGGACAGCGCCGACGCCGAAGGGTGATGCGTCGCATGTGACGGCCAGAGGTAGGGTCTCGTTGTATTGTATAAGGACAGCGTCCGAGGTGAGGAGGTCCTTCATCCTTTGGAAGGTGGCTTGCTCGCGTTTTCCCCAAGTCCAGGTCGCCGCCTTGTCCAGGAGCCTATGCAAGGGCTCCGCCGCCGACGCCTTTTGGGGTAGGAAAACATTGTAAAAGTTCAGTAGCCCCAAGAACGCCTGTAGTTCCGTCTTTGACTTGGGTGTGGGGGCTTCTTTGATGGCCTTGATTTTTTGGTTTGTGGGGTGAATGCCGTGACGGTCTAGGAGGTAACCTAGGAATTCTACTCGTTCCGTGCATAGCTGGCATTTCTCCCTCTTGACTTTTAGTCCGGTCTCTTTAAATTTGGTTAGGACCTCCCTTAGTCGACCCTCTAGTTCGGCTTGGTTGGCTGCCAATACTAGGACGTCGTCGAAGTTAGGTACCACCCCCTTGATGCCATGCAATAGTCTCTCCATTAGGCTTTGGAATATGCCCGGTGCCACGCTGACTCCGAATTGGAGTCGGTTGCATTTGAATGCCCCCCGGTGGGTGACTATGGTTTGTGCTTCTGCCGTTTGCTCATCGACTGGCAACTGTTGGTATGCCTGGGCGAGGTCGAGCTTGGCGAAAACCTTGCCCCCTCCCAGTGAGTGCAGTAGGTGTTGCACTACTGGGACGGGGTAGGCGCTTTGTTGCAGTGCGCCATTGAGGGTGGCCTTATAGTCCCCACAGATCCTCACCGACCCATCGGGCTTGATCGGGGTGACTATGGGGGTCTCCCACCGGGCGTGGTCTATGGGCTGTAGAACCCCTTGTTTGACGAGCTTGTCAATTTGCTCGTCTATCTTGGGTTTCAGTGCGAATGGCACCCGCCTTGGTTTCAGGCATTTTGGGGGGACGTTAGGGTCTAGGTTGAAAGATATAAGGGGCCCTCGGTACTTGCCTAGGTTTCCGTCGAAGACCTCTTGGAACTCCCGGGCCAGCTGCTGCTCCCAGCTGTCGTCGGTGACATGGTCGACTCCCGTGAGTGCGATGTCGAGCGGGGCGAACCATTGCAGTTCCAGTAGGCTTGGGCGGTCGCGGTCGACGATTGTCAGGGGAAGTCTTTCGGTGTGCCCCTTATAGGTGATGTTGAAGTGTTTGGTTCCGACTACCGGGATGCAGTTTCCCTGGTAGTCCTTTACAATGAGTCTCTGGTTGTCTACGTTCCTCCTTTGGAGGGTAGTCACCAAGCGCTTTATTTCATGCCATGCAATCATGGAGAGGTAGGACCCGGAGTCCACCTCCATTTTGCATGGCTGGCCCTCGATGCCTACCTCCACGTGGACCTTCCGGGTGTCGTTGGTGATGGCGTGGCCGATGGTGACCATCTGATGGGTCTCCTCTCTCCGCCGGTTGTCGCCGCCTCGTGAGGATCGTCCGTTCCGGTCCCATCGGTTGTCCGAGGGGCGATCTCTGGTCCGGGGTGGTGTGCTTTCTCTCCTCCGGTCGCTCTGGTCCCATCGTGCCGGGCTGCGATTTTTCTTCAGGCGGCAGACACGGGCGATATGTCCCTTCTTGTCGCAATGCCGGCAGATCGATTCGAAAAACCGGCATTCTGACCTGGGGTGGTCGCCGCCGCAACCGGCACAGTTGGTCCTCAACTTACGACCTCACCGGTTTCATGGCTCGCGGCCTGTCTGGAGGCGATGGATGTCCTCCTCGTCATCGGAAGTGCCCGATGCCGAGGGGAAATCGCCCTGGTGGGTGGTCGTCTCGGGTTGGGGCTCGGTCGACCTCGCCGGGTTGTTTCCGCTGCGGTCCCCAGTGTTCGGTCTGCGCATGCGGTCGGCGGAAGTTCGGGTTGCTTCGGCGGCTGCGGCTGCGGTGAGGGTGTCTGCTAGGCTGATGTTGCCTTTGGCCATCAGCCGGCTCTGGAGGATGGGGTCCCACACACTGAGCACAATTCGGTCTCGCAGGGCGTCATTCGGGTAGTCGAATTCGCAGAGCCCCCCTAAACGCCGCAGCTCGGTGACGAAGTCACTGAAATTCTCACCCGATCTCTGGTCCCGCCGGTAGAACTTGTTGCGCCGGATCAGGATGGGTACCTCTGGAGCGTAGTGCCGCCGAAGTATGGGTTCGAGGACGTCCCAGTCCATCGCGGTCGCATTGGCGGGTTTGGCAAGTGCCTTGGCCATCTTGAAGACCTCAGTCCCGCAGTGGGTCAGGAAGATGGCGCGCTTCATGGGGCCGGTGGCGTCCTTCAGGCCGCTGCACTCGAGGTACATGCGGAATCAGTCGGAGAACGATTCCCAGTCCTCGGTGGCGGGGTTGAAGGGTGCAGGTGGTGCGATTTTCGCCATCGCGGTGGTTCGTCTGGCTTCCGTCAGACACGTGGTTCGGTTCAGGGTCTGGATCCCATCCTCGTCGCCAGTGTTGTGTCCGCGAAATGATGCCAGGAGTCGGTGACTTTAGTGCAAGCTCTTTATTTGTAAGTTGGAACCGAACTGGCGAAAGGAAAAAAGCCCGTGGCTTTTATTCCTTTCGCCGCGGCGGCCGTGGCCAATGGCACTGCTTTAAATCTCCCGCGATCTGAATCGACCAATCGCGGGAGATTCCTAGAGAGCCAATCGGCGCGGCTCGCCTGACCAATCGGAGAGCCCCGCGCTTTGGCCAATCAAAGCGCGGGGATCTCGAGAATGTTAATTAAGGACAGAACAGTTTCCCTTTTTTCCCGCCTTTTATTCATCTGTGGGCTCTGTATGCTGTTCTGAGATTTACCTGATGATTTACCTGATGAAGTAGTGGTGTGCCTATCTTATTTGATGTAAATCTATAGAAGATGTTAAATACACTTATTTATATAAAACTGCATGTTCATTTTAGAGGTTCTGACTTCATTTGGATGCTGGATGCCCAATTCCCTGACAAAACAGCCAGAAAAGAAGGTAGGCCCAGAATACCTCATAATGTAGTAATGTGCCTATCTTCTCAGAACAGAACAGAAATATTGAGGCAATAGCAAGAGGTATCAGATAACCTCTAATAAAGTTGTGTTGTTTTTGCCTAAATGATAGTTGAATAATAATGTGATAATTATATTTGCTATTTTGGAATCTTTGCAACAATATAATGAAAAACAAGGAGGAATGATATTTCCAGACATAGAGAAGGCCTTTGACAATTTGGATAGGCATTGTCCTTTCATGGCTATTTTATTATCCACGTAACACTGTTCCATATGTATCATACATGTCATGTGATCCTATAAAATCTATTTATTATTTATTTAGGTTCTTCTTGAATACTTGGCTAGATAAATCAATTTTCTCTTGATAGTTACTGACTTCTGGACACAAGAAGGAATAGGTTTAAATATGAAGTTATTTCCACACTACAAGAACTTGATTTGTGGGGAACTCTCAAAGGAAAAGGAAAATACATGCTGCCTAAAGAACTATGTGCTAAAAGGAGAAGCAGTCTGCAGCTGCATAATAGTCCAAAAAGAAACTTAAAAATAATGTGTCCCAATGTATCAGACTGTTATTACATATGAAGTGTATACTGTATACTGCCCATCTCAGAGTTGGAGGCAAATTCATTAACTATATAACTGGAAATAAATCATATTAACTGTACTTCTTTAATTTAAATTAAGGCTACAGGTAAATGTACCCCTGAAAAAACCTATTTTAGTTTTTGTCTGGGAAACAGAATTTGGTATCTTCACTAGAGAAAATTTTTTGCATGTGGGTTTATAGGACTTCCCACAGTTGTGGCTTCTTTTCAGAATGCTTCAACTGAAGCTTCTTCCATACATAAACTCCATACAAGTTTATGATGAGGAATCAGCGACATAAATAACATACACTGTAATGACTGCAACAGCCACTATGTAGGACAAACAGGCAGAGCACATCCATAAACACCAACTACCAGTCAGAACACATGATGAAAACTCTTTAATCTTACATGTGGATAGACTTAACCATAATTTGAACTGTGAAACTCTGATCACCCTGGACCAAGCCAAGTCCAAAAACGCTAGGCTAGGGAATCTCTAGAAGACTGTCACTCTAACAAATAAACCATCAGTAGATACATACAGTAGACATAAACAATATCTACACTCCATGCAAAAGTGTCAATCAACAAGCCAACAAGAAAACAAAAGGACCAAAATACTTCCTCACCAGCAATCACCACCTAGATGACCACAGATTAACTCCAGGTCAACAATCAAGAAGTAACTTCCTGAAACAAGGAACTGCCAAGCAAGCTAACATTAAGCAGCCCAAAGAACTTCCTAAGATCAACCCCACCAAACGTGAAAGTGCAAACCACTAAAATATAAAATGGAGAACAAAAGCAACTATTACTAGAACTGATGATGTCACCTAGTTTTGGCCAACGAAATGTCTGCACCAAGGACCCCTCATATTCTCCCATATGTATTCAGTATGTCATGTAGTTCTATAAAATCTGTGTATGATTCATCTAGCTTCTTCTTGAATGCTTGGGCAGTCAATCATTTTCCTCTCAAGAACCTTCCTTGACTGTTACTACCTTTGGACACAGCTAATAAATTTAAATGTATGGATCTTTCCACAGCACTAGCAACTTGTAAACGTTTGTGGGAATCACTCAGAGGGAAAAGAGAAAACATGCTACTCAGGGAAATATTAATTAAAAATGGAGGAGTATGCAGCTGCATAACTGGCAGGGAAGGAATCTTAAAAACAATGTCTATTGATATATTAGATTCTTATTTATTAGTTATTTGTTCAGTGCATATGCCCTCAATCTCAAAGTTAGAAGCAACTTTAAGCAATAGCAGATCTGTACTTTCAGACTTGCACAATTCTATTCATAAAGCCTTACAACAGAGTATGAATAGTAGTAATACAAATAGCCTTACAATAGAATTAGCCTGTCTGGCCATGATTCCTGTCTGGCTTACCTCAGAGATCTGACAGCATATTGAGGAGCTCTCTTTTGAGTAAATAATTTCAAGATGGAGTGAGATTCCCAAACCCAAGGTAGTAGTAATTCCCTAGTGAATTGCAGCATGTCCCAATGTGGCAGATCTCTACCAACAATACCTGCAGTGATTGTCCTAACTTTATTCGTGGATATTTCTATGCAAAGTAAGAGTGTACCTTCTTGAAAAGCTCTTTCCACATCCATGCATTCATATGGTTTATCCCCTGTATGGCTTCTTTTATGGTAAGCCAGATCACCATGATTCTTAAAGCATTTTCCACATTTCATGCATTTATATGGCTTCTCTCCTGTGTGGATCCTTTTATGGGAGATGAGACCACAATACCACATAAAATTCTTTGCACATTCAAGACATGGATATCTCTTCTGTGTGGGTTCTTTTATGGGAATTAAGACGACTGCTACAAGAAAAGGTCTTTCCACACTCCATGCATTTATAAGGTCTTTCTCCTGTGTGGACCTCTTGTGGGTATTAAGATAACTGTTATGAGTAAAAGTCTTTCCACACTCCATGCATTGATAAATCTTCTCTCCTGTGTGGACATTCTTGTGGGAACTAAGAGAACTGCTATGAAAAAAGGCCTTTCCACATTCCATGAACTTATAAGGTCTTTCTCCTGTGTGGATCCTCTTGTGGGTAATAAGACGATTGTTACGAGTAAAGGCCTTCCCACACTCTATGCATTGATAAAGCTTCTCTCCTGTGTGGATACTCTTTTGAGAATTAAGACTACTTCTTTGACTAAAGCTCTTTCCACACTCCATGCATTGATAAGGCTTCTCTCCTGTGTGAACCACCCTATGGGAATTAAGGTTACTGCTACTATTAAAGGCCTTTCCACACTCCATGCATTTATATGGCTTCTCTCCTGTGTGGACCCTCTTGTGGATATTAAGATAACCATGATTAGTAAACATCATTCCACACTCCATGCATTTATAAGGTCTTTCTCCTGTGTGAATCCTCTTGTGCACATTAAGACGACTGCTACAATTAAAGGCCTTTCCACAACCCATGCACTTATAAGGTCGTTCTATATGATTCCTTTGATGGAGTGTAAAAGAGTCATAATAACAGAAGGTCTTACCAAATTCCATGCAGGTATATTGTTTGTCTTCTGAATGTGTCTCTTTATGGGGAATGAAATGCTCGTGTTTATTAAAGCTCTTTTCATAATCCATGCATTGATATGGTATTTCTCTCGTATTGATGATTGTATGGCTAAGAAGATGACGGGCGGAAGGAAAGTTTTTTTCAACTTCACTTTGGGATTGGTTTGTTTCATCAATCTTTGTTTGCATCTCATTTGCAAAATTTTTGTTTTGCTCGTTTGGATCGAATTGTAAGAATTGTTCCTTACAATTCTTATTCCCATGCTCATTATAGCCTTGAAAGAGAAAAATATAAAATGCAGCAAACTAGAAGAATAATGAAACCTTTTTTTCTGAAATATAGCAAAAGAATCATCAATATATTCTAGCTGTTTTGTTGCAAACATGAAGATTACAAACCATGGTTTCTCCAAAGACAGATTGCCAAGTGGGTTCCCACCAATTCTCATCTATGAGTTGGATGGCATCCCAACAAAACTAAGACAAATGCCTGATCTAATCTTTGAGCGCCAGTGGGTGTGAGCCACTTGGCGACCCAGGACAATTCCATGGGGCAACAAACTCCCAAAGGGCTTTGGACACTGTACAGTGCTGGAACAGCAACATACCCACCAGCTCCCACCTTCAATGAAAAGTCACCATCTATATGCAGAGCAGAATATTTGAAAGTCAATAAAATTTCTGGATGGCAATAGCTTCCCACCCTCAGCTTAGAATGATGCCAAATTCAGGACACATCTCAGTCAGTTTAGTCCAATGGTTAAGGCACCAGACTAGAAACTGGGAGACTGTGAGTTCTAGTTCCATCTTAAGCATGAATTCTGGTTGGGTGACTTTGGGTCAGTCTCTTTGCAGCCCAAATCATGCCACAGTGTTGTTGTTAGGGGGGAAATAAAAAGAGGAAGGAATACTAGGTGTGTCCACTGGATATAAATCAAAGTGATATTTTTTTATCAGAAATAACATCTAACTTTCTGGATGGCAATACCTCCCCACCCCCGGAACAAAAGTGGACACATCTCAGTCAGTTTGGTCCAATGGTTAAGGCACCAGACTAGAAACTGGGAAAGTGTGAGTATGGGTAGTCTTCAACATACAACAGTTCGTTTAGTAATCGTTCAAAATTGCAACAGCACTGAAAAAAGTGACTTAAGGCCATTTTCCACACTTATGACTATTGGGCCATCCCTCTGGTCATGTGATTTACATTCAGATGCTTGACAACTGGTTCATATATATGACGGTTGCAATGTCCTGGGGTCGTATGATTTCTTTTTATGACCTTCTGACAAGCAAAGTCAATGGAGAAGCCAGATTCACTTAACAACCATGTTACTAACTTAAATGCAGTGATTCACTTAATAATGGTGGCAAGAAAGGTTGCAAAATGGGGCAAAACTCGCTTAACAAATGTCTCGCTTAGCAACATTCATTTTGGGCTCAATTGTGCTCATAACTCGAAGACTACCTGTACTAGTTCTGCCTTAAGCATGAATACTGACTGGGTGATTTTGGGCCAGTCTCTCTCAGCCCAACCCATATCATAGTGCTCTTGTTGGGGGGAAATGGGAAGAGGAAGGAGTACTGGTTGTGTCCACTGCCTTGAGTTATTTGCAAAAAAGAATAAAGGCAGGATATAAATAAAAAGTGATCTTTTTATCAGGAGTATCTAAACCCTCCACCCACCCATGCCTTCTCTACATTTCTGAGCAGAGGCAGAGGTTCTTACCCAGAGAGGCCAGATTTCTGGAATTCTCCAGCATGATTTCCCCACAGAGAGCTTTTTGGGCAGGATCCAGCTGAGACCACTCCTCCTCAGAGAAATGCATAGCCACTTCCTCAAAAGACACACCACCCTGAATAAGGAAACAAGTTTCCCTATTAACAGATAATCCCAATAATAATGTGAGAGTTTCTTTCACCAATTCAAGAAGAGTGATCCTATGAACAAAATGGGCATCCTCTGCAGAATTCAGAAGGGGATCACACCACTATTAGCTGATGGCACAACTGGAGCAGATTTCATCACACTGGGAGGATTGTGATGCCTTTCAGTGAAATTAATTAAAATAGTTTTCTTGGACAATTGATAGTTGGGTATTAAATCCACAACTTATCACTGGCTCCAATTCTTCCTAGAGTCAGTGGAAGAAAACACAGAGACAATCCATCTGACATTTTTGCCAGTGGACTGCTTCATCCACTGAGAGATCAAATCTTTCCCCTATTCCATACCTTCCTGGAAGTGTTGGAAGAGCTTGTAATGGCAGTGAGAATGACCCTGGGAGAAAGGAGGAAGATCTCAGGTCAAGACAACATCTGGTCAATGAAATCTGAGCCTGAACCAGGCGGGTGGAGAAAGCTTATCAGAAAAGACTGGTAGATTATGCTGAGTGTGAATTTTCAAAGATCTGGTCTAAAATTTGTCTTGTTTGGAAACAGCAATATTATACATTGATAATTATACAGAATAAAATGAAACTATCCCAAGTTTCATGGACCTCTCCAATATTTCTCCACTTACCTGAGGCAGAGGTTCAGCCACTCTTTCAGCTCTATCACAAAGAGAAGGTCCTTCTAAAAATACTAAGGACAGCTTTCTATTCTCTGTGAGACTGTTAAAAAAGAGGGGGGGGGGATTCCACTCAAGTTGAACAAAACAAAACTATCCGATGGATGGATATCTTCATATCCCATGGAAAGAGCTTTTGTTACCTGGTGCAATGTCCTGACTTTGACCTTTCTGGGAGATCTCCCTGAATAGCAGCTCTTGAGAGGATTTCAATGAATCTTTCCACCCCTTGGGATACTTGGTGATAGCTTGCAAGGACTTGTGGACAAGATGTGGCATGAGAAAAAAAGGAAGAGTAGAGAGATAGAAATTAATTATCAATATTGCACACTCAGCCTAGCAGACACCAAAGACCATCGGTTAAGCTGGAAAGCAAGACCAGAAAAATTGGTGCAAATTCAATGAAAAGAAAAATAGAACAAGAGATGTTAGTAGTTACAATCCCAGAAAATTCTGCCAGAGAGACATCGACAAATTCAAAAAGATTCTCTTTAGAACTGCCATGATTACATTCTCATACCTGCAACTTTTCTTGCATCTTCTCAGACTCCTGAGTCAGGAGGAAGCCTTCGGCCAGGGCCACCGCCTGGGAACTGGTCTCCGCTCCACACTCCGGCACCCATTTCTCCATCTCTGGGGGAAGGACAGCCAGGAACTGCTCCAGGAGCACCAGGTCCAGCATCTGAGCCTTGGTGTTTTTTTTCTGGCTGCAACCACTGACAGCAAAGATGGTGAAGCTGACTGCAGACATCTCGGGGACCCTTCCCCTCCTGGAATTGCAATTTTCTGAAGTCGCAACATTGGACCTCTAAACTGCTGACTTCCTCTTCTTGGCTCTTCTGCCCAGGGCTTGCCCCAATCTTTCCATAGCTCCAAGGCTGAGCAGTGGGACAGCCTTGTCCCTCCATCTTCTTGCTGGCCTCTAATACAGCTCCAAAATGGACCAAAACTGAGGGCAGCAGAACCCCATGAACCTCCTGGCCCTAACCTGTGGGTGAAATCCAGAAGCCACAATTAACAAGCTACCATCCAATGCACTGCCATTCTTGAAACAGGTTCTTGGTTTGCTTGCCGGCAGAGCCACCAAAGAGATGGTGGGGAAAGGCGGAACAGAGGAAACTGACTTCCAGTCCTTACACGCCCTGCACTCAACTCCTTACACGCGGAACTGCAGCCTTGCGTGCAAAGCTAACCGGGGGAACTTTGGCCGGTCGCTTCTCGCGGCCCAGGAAAGGGGAGGCGAAGGAAACCCCTTCTGGAAAAGGGGCTAAGAAATGTGCAGGGAATTGTCCAGGAATCAAGACATTCGGTGTGTTTTGGAAAGGTAACCTCTCCCTCTCCCCGCATGCAGAGGTTTGCCGGAGGAAACGGAGGGTAAATGGGTCCCCTCTTTCTGGCGACCCTATTTTCTTCCTGGAGAAAACCCGGCAGGTGCGGAGCTGCCCTGCGTGTCCCTTTCTTCCACGGGGTGGCAGGGGAATAGAGGACCTCGAAACACACACACACACACACACCAATCCGCCCTTCCCGCGACTTGGAACTTGACGAAGTTTTGCATGCCCCGGGCTCGCCTCCAGAGTCAGAGAAAAGAGTCCCACTCACTCTGAGTTTCGCCTGGATCTCCACCCGTAAGGAGAATTCCTTACAGCCTCTCGGCCTCCTGGCTCAACCGAAGGTTCACAGCGAGGGGAGTAGAATGGGATGCCGTAGAAAAAGCAGAACTGCCCCAACCTTTTCCGGAAAGTTTTTTTGAGTTCGCAAAAAAATAAATAAAATAAAATAAAATAACCAGGCGCATGTTCAGTTCCCTACGGAAAGGGGCTGCCCATCCCTTCCAAGTGCTGACGAGTGATATGTCAGGGGAACAGGCCAAGGCGCAAAAGACCAGAGCAAGTTCCACGGGGGGCAGGGATGATGGGCATTGGGATTGGAAGGAAAGCGTCTCTCTGTAACTTTTGCCTTTCCAAATAGGTGGCCGTCATCTATGAACTTTTAGAACTTCCTCTTCTTAATGTCTGGGAACTGTGTGTGATTTGCGAACATTCTGGATATCTTTGTTGAAGCTAATTTTCCTGAAGATCACTCTCAGAAATTAGCAAAATCCTTAGTTGTTCCTGATGCACCTCAGGAATAGGATAGGATAGGATAGGATAGGATAGAATAGAATAGAATAGAATAGAATAGAATAGAATAGAATAGAATAGAATAGAATAGAATAGAATAGAATAGAATAGAATAGCAGAGTTGGAAGGGATCTTTGAGGTCTTGTAGTCCAACCCCCTGCCTTGGCAGGAAACCTAAACCACTTCAGACAAATGTTTATCCAACATCTTTTTCCCTCCTCCCTCCTCCCTCATGGTCAGAATTCTGGGAGTTGAAACTCAGACAGGCTTTAATCTTTCACTCTGCTCACTTGGGATGACCAGCCTTCCTTGACTGGTGGCTTGAAATCAACCTCTCCTCATTCATTCCCTCTCCAATTAAATAGAAAATAGAATGCTTGTCTTCATGATGCAGACTTTTCCTGCCTTTTCTTTGAGCAAGGAGTGGCTCCAATACTGAGAAAACTACAGTTTTCTGCCTGGTTTTGAACCTTTTGTGTGTGAGGCAAATGGGATAACCACTACACCATAGAAACAACAGGTGTGGGCAGCTCTCAGTCAGCATGGCTTTATCGCTTGCCGGCCATCTCAGTCTGGCAACTGCAGCCTCACAAGAGTTAATGAGATATTATTCCTCATACTTTGTGCCCTTCCAGAGCTCGACTGGTAGACTGAAGGGAGCCAACTTCACTTACACTCATGTTGGTTCAATCCTAGCTTTTGAGAGATTTTGACCAAATGTCCCACTGCAAGATTTTGGAAGGCAAAATACAATGTGCTTTTTAACCCGATAAGATTAACTCTGCTAGGATATATAAATGATCTAAAATAGTGGCCACCAACAGTGGAATGGGGCCAACATGAGATATCACAAAGGAGAGTTAGATAAGCATGGTAGCTCAGAAGACGATCAGTCCCTGGTGTTCTCCTTTGAAAAAGCCACATCCTCTCATTTACATGAAATTTCTACATCCTCCTGAAGAGCTGAACTATTGGGAAGTTGCTGGGTTCAGAGGGACGGGTTGGCCAGTTTTCAAAAGGTTGCCTCTAAGGCATTTTCTCCTCAAGCTGCAGTGTTGTGAGAAGGTCCATATTTAGAATATGCATGCAAGTCACTGGCTTGCCATGTCCTTCTCTCTCCTTTGTCTGTAAATGAGGGAACAAACACCCTACAGGGATGCATTTCTTAGAGATTTTTTTGAAACTTTCCAACAGTTAAAATCTTACTGACAGCTGCATTAAAATCTCTACAACTTCCATCTGTTGGAAATGTGTCACAGCATAATGGATCCCAGATCTTCTTTGATGACAGATTACATTTGTGGTCTTGAGGGGAAGTCAAAACCTGTCCCACACAAGCTGGCAAGAGGCATGATTCATGACCCATCGGCCCCATAATTCTGGCTGGTGAGGTCCAGGAGACCCTACTTTGAGGTTGTTCCTGACCTCTGGAACTCCCCACACCATGTGACATTAGCCCCAACCCTCCTGATCTCTCACAAAGGCCTAAATATTTGGATCTGCAAATTGAATTGGAGCCCCAATGGGGAAGCAACACAGTGGAGGTGGTTGATTGATCCCAATCTTGCCATACCCTGACCCCACCCTCTCCAATATTTTTTATGATTGTAAGCTTCCCAGAGTTATACTGTGGTACGTTGGCCAGCCAATAATTGTTATAAATAAATAAGTCAGACAGTGTGACCTCCAGAAAATGACTGACACTGTGGCATCAGCCATCACAAACACATCCACTTACTAGCAGTGGGAAATTAATTTACCCAAAGAAATAATCTTTAAAAACCAATTAAACCACTCCTTACAAGATAACTAGAATAAATTATGGCAGAGTACTAGTATCATTAATAATACTGAGATCTAGCACGGAGCCTCAAGAAAAATAACAATGGTTTGCATAGTAATCACACTGCAATCAAAAATTGCATGTGCCAGAAGACAGGATTCAGCACCCAACCATGTGGGCTGCTCCTAATTAGGTTAACCTTCCCTAAGAAAAGCACAGTTCCAGAGTTGTTCTATGCTCCATAAAATCCTCAAGAAAGCTGATGTGTATTTATCTCTCCAACTTACATTCCAGAGGATAAAACTAACAGCGAGGAAAAGAATTGACAGTGTGGGAATTGAAGCCCTCAGTTGAAAAGCTCCATACAATAACAATCCATCACTTTCACTTCTCGATTATGTCATGAAACAGGCCATCCCTGGCTGGGCTCAAACCCCCAGCCTTCTAATTAACAGCCAGATGCACTAATCTCTTCCACCACAGAGATTGGTCACATGGCTTGGCATCAGCCTCCCTCACTCGGAAGGTTCATAACTGTGCTACAGCTTTTTCTTGGTTTTTCTTTTTTCTTTTTTGGTAGTTTAGCTCTTTTTCTCCCACCAAAAACAAATCCTGGGATGAAAACATGGTCTGGTCATGTTGCCTGCCCATCCTAGAAGGGCAAAAGTGAAAAAGCATGTGCCAGCCAGGATTCAAACCTGAGTCCCTGGTTCAGGATGCCCCTACATCACTGCCAGGGTTGTTAAGAATCTGCCTCAAGCTAAGAAATATTTATGTTCAAGATTTATTTTCACCTCTGGTAGTGGGAGAGAGGAACACCTTGGGTCTTCTGACTAGTGTATCTTATTGCTGTCTAGCCCCCCCCCCAAGATATGGATGTTCAAGCTGAGAGAGCTTAGGGGGAGGCCTGTGTTGGCTCTCTGTGGCACAAGGGGTTAGCATATCTGATTGTCGACTAGAAAGGTGGTGGTGTAAGCTCACCCAGGGATGGCCTGCTTGATGATTCCAGGATGAAAGGGGTGAGATGCCTCAGGCTCTTCCTCTCAGGGCTCTGATTTTTGACAATGCTTTTTCTAAATAAATATTGGGTTTACCTGCAGCATGAGCTTTCCCTTTCAGAATGCAAAGAGGATGAAGATACCTGGAGTGTTGATCGATCTGGAGTGTTGTCCTTTTCAGGCAAGATTAATGCAACTCAAAGGAACTTGTGCTTGGGAGCTCTCCAGGGTTCTGAAACAGCCCCCCTCACTGAACCAGCTATTCCTTGCTTTTCTCTCCTCATAGAATCCATGGTTGGCTTCCTAGGTGCTCCCTGCTATGACATGAGGCTGCCCCCTTTCCAGGAAACAGAATACTCCTAGGGTCCAACAAGGCCAGCAGTTATCGTGAGGGTTTGCCTGACACAGCAAATATCAAGCCAGCAAGTTATAGATAGTCCTCAATAGACAATAATTCAGTGACCATTAAAAATCACAATGCCACTGAAAAAGATGATTCATGACCATTTTTCATACTTATGACCATTGCAGCATCCAAATGGTCCTGTGATCAAAATTCAGGTGCTTGGCAACTGACTCATCTTTATGACAGTTACAGTGTCCTGGGGGTCATGTGATAACTTTTTGTGATGTTCTAACAAATAAGTTCAATGAAGAAGCCAGATTCTCTGAACAACCATCTTACTAATTTAACAACTAGTGATTCACTTAACTGTGGCAATAAAAATCGTAAAATGGGGCAAAATTCACTTAATAACTTTCTTGTCTAGCAACGAAAATTTTGTGCTCATTTCTGGTCCTAAATAGAGGACTATGTGTATTCTTTTTCTTTTCTCTGGACCCAAGGGGGCATGGCCGGAGAAGGTGGATAGAAAGGTGGCCTTGCTGGGAAGGTCACTGACATAGGCAAAGGGACAGAAAAAGTTCTTTTGTCTGAAAGAAAGGGTTGCATGGTTATGTCATGTGATTTGTTTGGGATTCATTCTTTTAAGTACTTGTGGCATCTCGTGGAACAGATTAAGGTACCATTCCTGTCTGTTGTGGTTTCTGAGATGCCCCCAAGAAACAAGAATCATCTACAACGCACAGTGTAATGACTGCAACATATAACAACCAAGCTCAGAGAGCACCAGACCCCTCATCTCAACCTTGAGCTACAAATATTCTCCCATATTTATTCTCTATGTCATGTAGTCCTATAAAATCTGTGTATGACTCATCTAGCTTTTTCTTGAATGCTTGGCTACATAGTCATTTTCCTCTAAAGAACCTTCCTTGAAAGTTACTGCCTTTAGACACAGCTAGTAAAGGTATAGATATTTCCACAGCACTAGCAACTTGTCAAGGTTTGTGGGAATCACTTTGAGGGAAAAGGGAAAAGGATGCTACTCAGGGAAATATAAATTAAAAGGTGGAGGAGTATGCAGCTGCATAACTGGAAAGGAAAGAATCTTAAAAACAATGTCCATTGATGTATCAGACTATTTATTATTTATTTATTCAATGCATATGAGCTCCATCTCACAGTTAGAAGCAACTTTAAGCAATGGCAGATTTGTACTTTCAGACTTGCACAGTTCTATTCATAAAGCCTTACAACACAGTATGAATAGTAGTAGCACAATAGAGCCTTACAAAAGAGTTAGCCTGTCTGGCCGTGATTCCTGTCTGGCTACCTCAGTGAATTGCAGCACATCCCAATGTGGCAGCTCTCTACCAACAATTCCTGCAGCTATCATCCTAACTTTGTTTCAGGCTCTGCAGTTTTCAAAAGTCCCTTTCCTCAGTTGATGCTGAACAGCTTTTGATGCCAGAATACTTTGAGTTTCCCTTTTCCTTTGACCATTCTGTTAAATAATCACACCAACTGTATTTCTTTAATTTAAACTAAGGCTACAGGTACATGTACCAAAAATATATCACAAATTTAGCTTTTGTTTGAGACTTTGTCACTTCACAGGAAAAAAGGAATTTGGCACTTTCACTGGAGAAAAACTTCTGCATATGTGTTTATAGGACATCCCACAGTTGTGGCTTCTTTTCAGAGCACTTCATCTGAACTTTCTTACATAAAATATATATGTGTTCATGTTTATTGGGAGGAACCAGTGACACGACTGGTTTTAGACTGAAAACTATTTTCTCATTTCTATTGGTATCTCTAGTCACCATCTCACATTAGTATATCTAAATTCAGTTATTTTCACCTGTATTCAGTTATTTTCACCTGTATTGTTATGGCTTCTCCTATTCGTGGATCTTTCCATGGCAAGTAAGAGCTTCTTGAAAAGCTCTTTCCATACTCTATGTGTTCATAAGGTTTTTTCCCTTGTATGGATCATTTTATGGGACATAAGACGACAATTCCACCTAAAACTCTTTCCACATTCAAGACATTGATATGGTTTCTCTCCTGTGTGGATCCTCTTATGGGAATAAAGACTACTGTTACACCTAAAGGTCTTTCCACACTCCATGCATTGATAAGGCTTCTCTCCTGTGTGGATCCTTTTATGGGATGTAAGATCACAGTTCTTCCTAAAGTCTTTTCCACATTCCATACATTTATATGGCTTCTCTCCTGTGTGGATCCTTTTATGGGATGTAAGACGACAATTCCACCTAAAACTCTTTCCACATTCAAGACATTGATATGGTTTCTCTCCTATGTGGATCCTCTTGTGTACATTAAGACTACTGCTACAACTAAAGGCCTTTCCACACTCCATGCATTTATAAGGTTTTTCTGTGAGATTCGTTTGATGGAGTGTAAAAGAGTCATAATAACAGAAGGTCTTTCCAAATTCCATGCAGGTATATTGTTTATCTTCTAAATGTGTCTCTTTATGGGGAATGAAATGCTCGTGTTTATTAAAGCTCTTTTCATAATCCATGCATTGATATGGTATTTCTCTCGTATTGATGATTGTAAGGCTAAGAAGACGACGGGTGGAAGGAAAGCTTTTTTCAACTTCACTTTGGGATTGGTTTGTTTCATCAATCTTTGTTTGCATCTGATCTGCTAAATTCCTGTTTTGCTCGTTTGGATCGACTGGTTGACATTGTTCCTTACAATTCTTATTCCCATGCTCATTATAGCCTTGAAAGAGAAAATGTAAAATGTAGCAAACTAGGAGAATGATCAAACCTTTTCTTCTGAAATTTAGCACTAAAATTTGGACTAAAATTCACATGTGGTTGGAAAAAATGACAAAGAAACGTATAGATTTGAAACCGGAGTTCTTTTTATTGGGAATCTTACCAGATACATAAAGACTTGAAATATCTGATTGTAAATGTATTAACAGCGGCTAGGATTGTATTTGCTAAAAATTGGAAGAATGAGAAAATACCATTACAGGAAGAAATTATTAAGAAAATATTGGAATGTGCTGAGATGAGTAGATTGACATTTGAAATTAGATAAACAATTTTATGAAATTTGGGATCTTTTTTATCAATGGTTAGATGATAAAATACAATAATAGAATATTTAGAATGCTAAACAGTAAGGAATATCTTTATAATAGCTATTTTGCTATTATCTTGTTATTCGACATTATATTTATAAAGGGTTTTTTAGGATTGATTTGATATGATTATATGATTTGTTATAGAGTAAACTGGTTTAAAGTATTGTTAGCTCATAAAGCATGAATGATTAAAAATAAAGTCAAAAACTTTTTTTTTTTAGTGATATTAGGATATATAAGTTTGGATTGATAATATGAGTTGTTATGTAACATAATTGTAATTGAGACTACAGAATGAATGCACAAAAATGATGAACCAACTGACACACTGGATGTACATATAAGAGTTGATGTTTTGATGTTTTGTTTGTCTGTAGAAAATTAATAAAATCTTTTTCAAAAAAAAAAAGAAGAAGAGTTCTCCACTCCTCTACTCGTTGCGGAATGCCTTATGCCACCAGACTTGAAATTCTAGACCTAGAAAACCTAGAACCATGCCGCTTTCAGTCCGATCTAAGTAAAGTAGATAAAATAATACATTGCAATGTCCTACCTGTCAATGAATACTTCAGCTTCAGCCATAACAATACAAAAGCAAACAATAGATACAAACTCAAGATTTATCATACCAAACTTGATTGCAGGAAATATGACTTCAGCAACAGAGTGGTCAATGTCTCGAATACTCTACCTGACTCTGTGGTTTCTTCCCCAAACCCCAAAAACTTTAACCTTAGACTGTCTACTATTGACCCTTTCCTAAGAGGTCTGTAGGGGGTGTGCATAAATGCACCAACGTGCCTACCATCCCTGTCCGATTGTTTCTTTTATTTTTCTTATATGTGTCCATGTATTCATAACTACGTTTTTACTTATACCTATTATCTTGTAAGCAATTGACAAACCAAAAGAAATAAAATAAATAAATAAATATTTGTCCGCTGTCCTTAGCCTACCTGAAGTCGAAGTTATCATACTCAGGTTTTTGAAATATGTCACTTCTGCAATGAGAATTTTGTTGATATGTCAAAAAGGTCAGTTTGACCATCTCAGCAAGTTCTGTCAATTTCAACAACCATTCCTTCATAGGAACTTTCTTCCTATAATAATCTTGCCACAGTAATGATATATTGAAACTATCTTAGATGGCATTTTAACTCGGGCCAACAGTCTGACTTCCATTTCAAGAATAATCAATTTCCTCTGTAATATTTCTTTGGTTAGTGTGTCTAACTAAGTTCTGTAAGGGTAACAAACAACTTTTTCTCCTGATTCACATAGTTTATCATTGGATGGTTCAAAATTGAAGATATAGATTTGGCTGGAAGGGATGACAAAACCACAAATAGACCTGAAACCAGAACTATTTTTATTAGGGATAATTGCAGGGAAATACAATAAAAGAGTCACATATTTCATCATACGTGTAATAACTGCAGCTAGGATCCTATACGCATAAAACTAGGAAAGTGAAAGGACTCCCACAGAGGAGGAGGTAATAAAAAAAAATTAGAATGTGCCGAACTGACAGACTTACAATGGAACTGGAGGACAAAGAGGAATCAGAGTTCTACCTAACATGGGACAAACTGTATAATTGGATATATAATAGATACAGAGATTAGGGTTGAAAAATAAAAGAAGATCAACCAAATAAAAATAAATTGAGAGTTAGGAAAATATGTAAAAATAAACAATGTAAGAAATATTATTATTGAATTGTACTTGAATATAGTATGATGTGCACAAAATAAGAAGTGTAAGAGTGTATGATGGTGGAATTAAACAAATAATAGTTAAAATTTGGATGTATAACACGGTGTAGTCAAAAGAGATTATGCCGTATGATAGTTGTAACTAGGATATATAGGATATATTTATCAGAGGTGGTATTCAGAACATTCTGACCAGTTCTGGAGAACCAGTAGTGGAAATTTTGAGTAGTTCGGAGAACTGGCAAATACCACCTCTGACTGGAGATTTTACCATATCCTTCCCCTGCCACACCCATCAAGCCATGCCCATAGAACCAATAGTAAAAAAAATTAAATCTCACTACTGATATGTAGTGCTTCACATGTACACCAGAAACCACAAAGGTGAGTGGCCTTATGGAGGTGTGGAATGTCAGAAACCTTTTCATTGCAAATCAAAGCTAAAAATGCATCAGAAAGTCCATAGCAGAGATAAAACCCCTTCAGTTGTGAACAATATAGGAAACTCTTTTTTTTTCAAAAGTCACATCTTAATGTTTTCCCGGAACTTCACAGAGACAGAAGGGAAATCATACAATTGTTTGGTGTGGGGAAAAATACTTTTCCCAGTCAAGTAATCTTAAATACCATAATCTAGCAAAAGGGCACAAATGTTGGAGTGAATTTTGCTCACAAAGCTGCAGCAGTAGTAACTTACCAGAGTCATTGCACAAGACCAAAGATTTACAAATGTTGGGCAGTGTAGTTATAGGGTACAGGTAGTCCTTAATTTAGAATCTCAATTGGAAAAGAGCTTGTTCCAGTCATAACTCATAATCTCAGTTGGAAAAAGGTTTGTTAGTCATAACTTAAGGCACCCATATGACCAGATCTGATTTTATGACATTTTTCTGATCATTAAGCAAGTCAATGCAGTGGAGAAACTTCCTTTCCAACTCTGATTATCTGTTAGTATAAACAAGGAGTCTGCAAGGAGTATAAATCCTTCCATTCCCCATTATCCGCTCAGAGCTGAAGAAGCTTTTTGGATGAGAAACGAAACATCTTCAGAGAAAAACCAAAAAGAGGTCAAATCCAGTTGCCTCTTGAAAAAGCACCTTTGGTATTATTCTCCCCTGACTGGATGCATCAGGAATATAGGTACATCTAAACACACCTACCAACCCCTTGGCAGTATTTTGGGGAGAGTTTACTCACAGTCTCAGAGATTGGAAGGCCAAAGCGGCTCCTCTCCACCGTGTTCCCCCCCAAAAAAGGGGGACCAACAGATTACCTCCAAGCCAATTTCTGGTGGGCATGACAAAAAAAAATCAGGTTGCGCCATCCACTACACAGTGGGCACTGCCAGTGTCCCAGCTGCAGATCTCACAAAACCATGTTTTGTTTGATAATTAAGAAACTTCAAAATATAAAGATACCCAGTAGCTAATATGAATGTGGAAGGACAACAGAGATGTTAAGGGCAGGGGAAAGGAAAACTGTTAGGGATAACATTGTTTTACACTAACTGGTTTAGGTAAATAATAATATGTAATCATAGTTTATATGTTAAAGTGTCTGCAGCTTTAAATATAGGGAATGTAATTAAGGGAGTGGTTGTGAAAGCACTTTAAAAGAAGCAAGACGACAGCTTGCTCTCTCTCTGGCTTTGATGATCCCTGATTACTGCTTGGAATCAAGACTGCATTGCTCGAACGAGAGAGAAAACAAAGGACTGATTTGTAAGTGAACTGACATAGGATATTCTACACGGACTTTGCTTACTGAATATCCTTGAATGGACTGACTAAATGATACATGACTATTGGACTGTTATTTTGACTATGCTATGAACTCATAATGGAATAAACTATATTTTTGATAGCACAAGCGTATCTGTAATTTTTACTGAATGTTAATAAACATACAAGCTTAGCTCACTCATTTATCTGTGTGCCTATCTGACTAACGCTGCACATTCTGTTTAGCTTGTCTCCCTAACCCTGGTTGGGGAAACCAGGCTTAACACTGGTTATGGGCCCAGAGGCTGCAAAGTCAGTTTAACTAGGATAAAACAGATTTATGTAAAAGTGAAAGTTTGTGTTGTTATACATTACAGTAAACGGACAGCTGTGTTTTATTAATTATAGTTTTATATCCATATAAAGAAAACTTGGCACAAGTCAATCTACAAAGTTTGTCCCTTATATCCAAGTTGGATGGAACAAACTATGTTTCATGGTCTATGAAATGTTGTCTGCTTCTACGAAGAGAAGGTTTGTGAAACATAATTGAAAATCCACCAAACGTAGAAGAATGGGATCCAGAGGATGATGAAGACAGACTAAAGATAGAAGAATTTATGCATAAAAATCAACAAGCTATTTGCATAATTGGATTAACATTAACTGACAAGCAACTTGTTTATATCCACGGAGAGAAAACGGCTGTTGGGTGTTGGCAGAAGCTGAAGAGGATTTATGTTTGAGATAATGTTGGTGCACACATAAATCTAACACGGAAGCTTTTCAGTACGCATCTCCAGACGAATGGTGATATGCTGAGTCATTTGAAAACTATGCAAAGCATTTTTCAAGAACTGCACGAGAAAGAGCTTATTTTCTCTGAACAACACCACGTCTCCATAATTCTATCTTCACTTGATGAAAGTTATGACAACTACATAACTTCACTTGAAATTTTGCCAAAGGAAAGTTTAACTTTAACTGATATAACTGGCAGATTGATTGAAGAGGCCAGAAGAAGGCTTGAAAGAGATCAGTTAAGGAAGCAGCAACCTCAAAAAGAAGATAATGAATCTCCTACTGCATACGCAATTAAAAAGTGTCCTAGATACTTTTTAATTTCACCTAAATGCTTTAATTTTATCTTCTTGGCTAATAATGATATAATTTCATTAGCTTCATTATTAGTCTTAGTTATCAAAGCAATATCATCTGTAAATAATAACAATAATGACACCGTTCCATTATTTTCTCTTTTAAACACACATGGATCTGCTAAACCAGATTTAAAACCTATATTGTTTAACTCTTTCACAATATATTGGTTCCATTCAAACCCAGATTGTTTCAACCCGTAAAGACTCTTTTTGAGTTTCCAACAATCATTACTGTTTAATTTATTGTCTTTTATACCTACTGGTTTTCTTAAATATATAGTGTGCTGCAATGGTGCATGCAAATAAGCAGTTTCTACATCTAAATGGTTAATGACATAGTTTTTCTTAGCTGCCCACACTAATGCTGCTCTTAAAGATGTTGCTTTAAGACTTGGTGCAAAAACTTCATCGTAATCAGATGCAGTTTGATTAAATCCTTGAGCTACCAACCTAGCCTTATGGGTAACAGTCCCATCATTTCCAGTTTTTTCTTTAAATATCCATTTGCACCCAATGGATTTTTCTCCTGGAGGTAATTTAGCATCTTCATAAACTTTCATTACCTTCAATGAATTTAGTTCCTTTTCCATTGCCTTTTGCCAATTCTCCTGATCCTTAGCAGGATACATCTTAAGTTCATCTACACTAGTTGGAACTTTAGTTACTTGGCAAACTATACTTGCTTGATACCTATCAGGTGGTCTAGTTATACGTGTAGTACGTCTAGGTATTACAGGACTTACAGGTGGACTTTCATTTATTAACTGTTCTTGATTATCTAACTCTTCCTGATCAACTGTTTCCTCTTGTTCTGGTCCTATTTGCTCTTCGTGGACTTCTTCTTTAATTGGACTCCTCTTATAACTAGTCTGATCTTTTTGCTTTTGTAGGGTTCAATAATTACTTCATTATTTAAATCTTGCTCTAATCTATTCCATCCTACATGTTCTGGAATTTAGCACTAGCACTGGTGTAAACTCTAGATGTACCTGGTTCCCAGAATCTATAGGATCTATGATTAGATTCATATCCTACAAAAAATAATCTTTTAGATCTATGCTGTCCTTTGTGTCTGAGTTGTGTAGGGATATGCACCCATGCTGTTGCTCCAAATGTGTGCATGTAACTTAAATCAGGTTTTGTACCATGCCACAGTGTGAATGGTAATTCACCTGTTGTTGAATTAACAACATTATTTAATATATGATTACCACACATTATTGCTTCTCCCCATAAATTGTCAGGTAATTCTGAATCAGACAACATAGTACGTGCCATTGATTGTAGTGTTTGGCCTCTTCTCTCTATAAAGGCATTATGTTGTGGCCTATATGGTGCAGACTTTTTATGTTGAATACCTAACATTCTAAGTCTATTCTGGAATTTATTATTTGTAAATTCCATACCATTATCTGTTATAAGAGTTACTAATTTCTTTTTAGTTTTCCTTTCAGCAAATTTTATCCAATTAAAGAGATTTAGATACGTTTCAGTTTTGCTCTTCATTAAATATCAAAACCCATATCAAGAATAATGGTCCATTATACTTAATATGTATCGAGCTCCTCCTACACTTGGTTTTTTCAGACCTATTAAATCAGCAAATACTACTTCTAAAGGCTCTTTGTTAGTAAATCCATCAACTCTATTAGCCGGTATGACCCTGCTTTTGCTTTGATTACAAGCAAAACATTGCAAATACTTATTACAAGGTTTCAAACTTATTCCTTTAGATAGCTGAACAGTTCTCTTAAGCATTTTAAAATTTAAATGCCCTAGTCGTCAGTGTAACAAGTGAATACATTCATCATGAGGTTTCTTATTATCATAAACCGTGTTAGCCACCTCTAAACCATTATCATTTAACGCAAATAATTCACCTCTTAAAGATGCAGTAATTTTCTTAACTTCTTTTTCAATTATGCAGTTATCTCCTTTAAGGGTAACTACATATCCTAGTTTAACCAAAATTCTAACTGAAATTAAATTAAACTTAAGTTGTGGTACATATAACATTTTTACATTCTCTTTTATAAAAGAACAATATGCTATACCTTGACCTTTAGCTTTCAGTTTCCAGCCATTGGCTAATGATATCTGCTGTGTAC
This sequence comes from Hydrophis major, assembly GCA_033807585.1. Lineage (NCBI taxonomy): Eukaryota > Metazoa > Chordata > Lepidosauria > Squamata > Elapidae > Hydrophis > Hydrophis major. The sequence goes on from CM066329.1 coordinate 44,667,240, forward strand.
TCTTGGACATTTTAATAAAATTTTTGTTATCATTTGTTATACAGTGGGATGCTCCATTGTCAACCACCCATAAATTATTTTTTACAGCTCCGTTAATATACATGGCTAACTCTAAATTTTTATTAATCTTTTGATGACTTTTCGTATTCTGGCCAGCGTTCTGGTGCTTTGCTTTTTTACAAAATCTTGCCAAATGTCCTCTTCCTCCACAATTAAAACAATTTTTAATTGCGTATGCAGTAGGAGATTCATTATCTTCTTTTTGAGGTTGCTCCCTCCTTAACTGATCTCTTTCAAGTCTTCTTCTGGCCTCTTCAATCAATCTGCCAGTTATATCAGTTAAATTTAGACTTTCCTTAGGCAAAATTTCAAGGGAAGTGACGTAGTTATCATAACTTACGTCTAGTGATGATAGAATTATGTAGACTTGGTGTAGTTCAGAGAAAATAAGCTCTTTCTCATGCAGTTCTTGAAAAATGCTTTTTATAGAATTCAAATGACTCAGCATATCACCATTCGTCTGGAGATGCATCCTGAAAAGCTTCTATGTTAGATTTATGTGAGCACCAACGTTATCTCGGACATAAATCCACTTCAGCTTCTGCCAACACCCAACAGCCGTTTGCTCTCCGTGAATATGAACAAGTTGCTGGTCAGACAGTGTTAGTCCTATTATGCAAATAGCTTGTTCATTTTTCTGTTTAAAGTCTTTTATTTTTTTGTCTATCTTCCTCAACCTCTGGATCCCATTCTTCTACGTTTGGTGGGTTTTCAATTATGTCCCACAGACCTTCTCTTTGTAGAAGTAGACTACATTTTATAGACCATGATACATAGTTTGTTCCATCCAGCTTGGATATAAGGGACAAACTTTGTAGATTAACTTGTGCCATGTTTTCTTATATGGATATAAAACTATAATTAATAAAACACAGCTGTCTGTTTACTGTAATGTGTAACAACACAAACTCTCACTTTTTACATAAATCTGTTTTATCCTAGTTAAACTGACTTTGCAGCCTCTGTTAAGCCTGGTGTTAAGCCTGGGTTCCCCAACCAGGGTTAAGGAGACAAGCTAAACAGAATGTGCAGCGTTAGTCAGATAGGCACACAGATAAATGAGTGCGATCAGGTTGTATGTTTGTTAACATACAGTAAAAGTAACAGATACGCTTGTGCTATCAAAAATATAGTTTATTCCATTTAGAGATTATAGCACAGTCAAAATAACAGTCCATTAGTCATGTATCATTTTAGTCAATCCATTCAAGGATATTCAATTAGCAAAGTCCGTGTAGAATATCCAATGTCAGTTCACTTACAATAAATCAGTCCTTTCTCTCTCCCTTTCCAGTAGGAGAAAAACACAGTCTTGAATCCATCCAGTAATTAGGGATCATAAAGCCAGAGAGAGCAAGCTGCCGTGCCTTGCTTCTTTTATGGTGATCTCACAACCTCTCCCTTAATTACATTCTTTACAGTTAAAGTTACAGACACTTTAACGAACAAACCATGATAACATATTTGCTATTTTACCTAAACCAGTTAGGGTAAACAATGTTATCCCTAACCCACACCCCGCTCCGCCAACTCGCCGGTGAAATCTCGCCTCACCTGGAGGGACAGGCAATGACAGCCCACCACGAGGACCTCGAATCATCATCAGAAAGTAATGTAGAAGAGGTCAACCGACTCCGGTCTGAATGAGACCAACCTGGGTCTGGGGACAACGAGAGGAACACGCAAGTAAAAGTAAAAAACTTATTGACTTCAGACGCTGTTTTGATGCAGTATGATGAGATTTTGCCTTTTACAATTTCATGTGATGCATCACCATTCAGTGTGAGTGCCATTTTGAGCCATGTGTTACCAAACGGTAGTGAAGCCCCTATTGCCTACTTTTCAAAAACGCTATCAAAAGCTGAACGTAACTATAGTCAAATCGATAAAGAGGCTCCTGCTGTCGTTTCTGCTGTTAAATGATTTCATGAATATATTTATGGATGAGTTTTTACTATAGTCACCGACCACAAACCTTTGCTGGGAATTATAGCGGGGGGTAAGCCAACCCCTTATATCTTATCTCCCAGAATGACTCGCTGGTCGGAATTCTTGGCTGCATATAATTATAAACTGCAATAACGGCTGGGGAAAGCCATCCCCCACACTGACACACTAAGCCATGCAAGACTTCCTGAAACCGTTGACAACCCAGCTCCAACCGTCACGACGCTCCAAAAATGGAACACTTCAATCACCACCACTGACAGCTCGAGATATCACGATCGAAACCAAACGCGATCCCGTTTTGGCGCAAGTTCTTAGCTGGGTCGAGCGAGGATGGCCATTGGATCAAATCCCTGACAACTTCAGTCCTTTCAAGAATCGACAGATGGAACTGTTTTCAGAGAAAGGCTGCATAATTTGGGGGGATAGAGTCGTTGTCCCAGACCGGCTGCAACGAGCGGTATTGAAAACCTTGCATGAAGGCCACCTCGGCATAGTGCACATGAAGGCGCTCGCACGAAGCTATGCATGGTGGCCGGGTATCGACAAACAAATCGAGGCCTGGGTAAAGACTTGTTGCAAATGCCAGGAAGTTAGCAATGCCCCACCGAAAGCAACCCCAACAGAGTGGGAAACACCCAGGGGACCATGGTCCCGTATTCATATTGACTTTGCGGGACCTACTAAAGGACACGCATTCCTAGTAACGGTGGATGCCTACTCAAACTGGCTTGAAATCCATGAAATAAAAAATACCACAACGGAATCGGTCATCAGGAAATTGGACAAACTGTTCGCAACCCATGGACTGCCAGACGTTCTGGTATCCGACAACGGACCCCAGTTTACCATGCTTTATTTTGAACAGTAGCGGACCATGGTATTCGCCATGCGCTAATTTCGCCGGTGCATCCTGCGACCAATGGAAGAGCCGAGCGCATGGTACAATTCATCAAAAAAACCCTACATGAAATGGCGATATCGAAGATAAGATTAACCGGATACTCCTCCTTCAACACATCACTCCACACAGCATCACCAACAAAACTCCGGCTGAATTGTTAATGGGACGAAAACTCCGCTCCCACCTTGACCGACTACACCCATCGTACGAACCAGAAAAACCACACGGATCCAGTGGGAAATGCCGCAAATTCCAGATAGGTGACTTACTCTTCACTAAAAACTTTTCGGGCGATCCGTTGTGGGTCGAGGCAACTGTAATCCAAGTCACAGGTCATAGCGAGTAAAAAGTCGCGATGGAAGAATATGGAAGCGCCATATTGATCAGCTGCGTTCGAGGCTGCAACCTCATTTCTGCGACTCCAGTAACTTCCAAACTGAGGGGGGAGGAGATGCCGAGGAGACTGAGTTCGAAATGACAGAAAGCATGAGTGGAAGAAGTGAGCATTCGGAGGAATCAGAGCGGGTGGTGGACTTGCCTCAAAGAGACACCTCGTCAGAAGCAAGCCCACAAAGGCAAGAGGACAACGAAGATATTAGCGGTACCGAGTTTTTAAATGAAGGACCAGAGGTAACCTACTCACCAGAAAATGTCCCGCCCAAACAATATTATAAACAAGTTCCGGGGGGACAGCGAAAAATTAACAGACAATCTAAACAACCGGCCTACCTCAAAGATTACGTCACCACACCCCTTAAACAGAACCCAGGGGGAAGGGGTGTTGTGAATTAATAAAAGTGAATTAATAAAAGTGCTTAATAAAGATTATTAAAACCTTTAGAAAAGTGCAGGGTTCTGACTCTGCAATTCTGATTGGCCGATAATAGTGACATCTGATTGGTCCATTCAGGAGAATCTGATTGGCTATTAGCAGGCCTCTCTCATTGGTTAAGGGAACTAACGATTCAAGTTTTTATTGGTTATTTGATCAGCAGCTTGCCTATAAAAAGGGCTGTTGCTGCTGTAGTATTTGCTCTGTTCCACAATGTTCAATAAAGAGTTGAAGTTCACTATTCATCGTCTCGTCTCCAATCCTTGCGCCCATGTGCAGAACTTAACATACCCAATGATTTGGTCCACAAGCTGTCACTTTCCTGCCTCTTACTCGGCTCTTATCCAACAACTGACATTTCCGCAACTGATGGGAAATAAAATTTTAAAATCAGTTCCAATGTAGGATTGAAAAATGGAGATCTAATAGAAAAGAAAAATCAGAAAAAGACCCTACTGTTAATATTAGGCAGGGTTTGCATGAGAAGAAAGGCAGGATTAAAGTTGCGTCATGAACCGAGAGTTTAATCAAACTCCATAGCTCTGGGTGACTTTCTCCAGCAGCCTCTGGAGAGAAGACTCCATAATGAGGAGCAGCAGAAGTCAATTACCTGGGTTTTGAACTAATTTCCTCCAGCATCACTTTCTAGGCACGTCCTGACAGGAGGGCCTACAACGCCTTCAGGAGTATATTTGTCATTTTCCACTTAAATGCTATTCTCCAGCTGACCCTCTGCACTTGGAGTCTTGGAAGAACTTCAGGATGCCCAGAGGAGAAATTATTTCTCACTGTAATTATCACCACCCTGGTCTTTGAGACATATTCTGCTACAGTGACTGCCTTTGATGTGAACATCAGATTGAAGCAACCAAAAAGCTATCGAACATCAGAAAAGGATAAATGCCACAGCTCACACTCTATGTGGCACACATTTTGGGAGAGGCAGTGATTCTGCTCTTGAATGTATCTTTTTCTCCTTTCCAAAAAAGATTGATTTGTCTCTGTCCGAATCAGGAAAGTGAGGGTGGTTTGAATTCAATAGTATTCTTTTTGTTCTTGTTTAGAAACAGGAAGCGGATTGATTCAGTCCTATACATTATGAATCTTCTGCTTTTAATGCTGCTGGTGTCTCATGTAGTCTCTAAGAAGCTTCGAATGAAATGCCTGCTGAATTTTGATACCTGGGATGAGAAAAAACCGTGGAACTTTTATAGGGCAGGTGACCATTTTATTGGAATAGTCACCACTGAAACAACATCATCATCTAGAACGCTGCCTTTTGACATGGCTCCTTCTTGTCAGTCTCGCTCGTAAGTTATTCAGTATGATTCAATCGAGGACCTGTATACGGCACGACTCAAAAAGTGGGATGTGAAAATATTTTCAGACCCCTCACATCCCGGACATAAACTGTTTCAACTCCTTTGCTCAAAATGACGTTATAGAGCACTGCACACCAGAACAACTAGACACAAGGACAGTTTTTTCCCAAATGCTAAACAAATAATTCCCTCAGCACTGTCCAACTATTCACAAAGTTTGCACTACTATTACTATTAATCTTCTTGTCACTCCTTATCACCCATCCCCTCCCACTTGTGACTGTATGACTGTAACTTTGTTCTTTGTATCCTTATGATTTATATTGACTGTTTCCTAGTATGATTTGATTGCTTATTTGTACCCTATGACTAATTACTAAGTGTTATACCTTATGATTCTTGACTCTTGATGAATGTATCTTTTCTTTTATGTACATTGAGAGCATTTGCACCAAGACAAATTCCTTGTGTGTCCAATCACACTTGGCCAATAAAGAATTCTATTCTCTTCTATTCTGATGAGGTTGCATGCCCTCGATTTGAGTTCCTAATATTTCACTGACTCCTATATATTGCAGGACCTGTCTAATTCCTTGAATCATCCTTATTTTCATGGCTTTCTGCTTTTGTCTTCTTTTATGAAAGAGATTCAGAAACTAAATGTGAGACAAATAAAACCTGAAACAAGTCCAGATTATTTATCCATTCTCATTCAATATTGACTTCATCACTTGAATATTGAGGTTGGTTTAAAAGAATGATTAGAAGGGTTGTAGGGTTCTCTGCCCACCTCATTTCCATATTTATGTAACCACTGATTGATGCCATACTTAACACTTGATCCTTACTTTATGGGTCACTTATGGAACTTCCTCGTCATTTTATGGTACTTCTACTTTAATAACTGAATGGTTTTGAATACAGGTTACTGGGAAAATTAAAAATTAGGACTGCTGCAAATAATTGTGTATTCTTAACTGTGGTGGAGAACTCTCTCCAGTGATGGGATTCAGCCAGTTCACATCAGTTCATGAGAAATAGTTGTTAACTTTCTGAGCAGTTTGGTGGTTGTTGCAAAAAATCATTAGGGCAGAGTACCAGTTGTTAAATTATTTGAATCCCACCACTGACTCTCTCTATCCCATCTTCTCAATGCTGATAAAAATTATTTGCTGATGTGCAGCTATCATTTGCCTTTAGCTTTGGATCTATGTTGGCTTAAGACACAATAGGCTTGTGGAGACAAAGAGCAGTAAACTGAAAAAAAGAGTTTTGTGGTTTCTCTTCATGATGATGTTAATAATATGAACTTTTTTTTTTACAGTAGGACAAATTATTTTAAACAACTAGTCTTGATTTTTGCCATTCAGTCAGTCAATAAGAATCCCCAGCTCCTGCACAATCTCACACTTGGCTACAACATCCATGACAACTATGCCAGCACCCTTGCTACTTCAGAAGCCTTGCTGGACATGCTCTCCACTGGACAAGCCAATGTCCCCAACTACAGCTGTGGAAGGAAGGAGAACCTTTTGGCTCTTGTTGATGGAGCTAAGAGAGAAACCTCCTTTCAGATGTCAACATTAGTAGGCACCTACAAAGTCCCACAGGTTTGTGTGTGTGTGTGCTTCTCTATCTGGTAAAGTGAATATGGAGGTTGTGACTGAGCAATAGATCCAACCATATTCTGTCTATGGAATTGAAGAACTGCTTTCCACCATGGCCTTTATAGGTGTCATGGGCATGGATTGAGATACAATGTGGGGAGGGGTGGAAATCATCAATATCCTCTTATGATACCTTCCTCATTGCTTTGGGGGCTTCTGCTACACACATGTGACAGTGAGGAATAAAAAAGAACATAGCAGCTACTGGCCCATTCATCTAATAGATACTGTGGCTAAAGTATATGTTAGGGTCCTCCTGAATAGAACTGAGACTAGATATTTTAGAAAGCTCATTCTTTTGCAGAAGAACAAGTAAACTTTGGAGTCAATCCACTGCTCACAATTGTTTTGTCTTGAACCACACAATTGCAAAATATGTCAGTCAGGGGAAACACTGATTTGCTGCCTTTATAAATGTCACTGCAGCATCCAACAAAATAAATATAGAACTATTATGGAGGATTGTTCTTAAAATGTTACTACAATGGCTGCCTCTGATCCAAGCCCTTTTTAGAAGCACATGAGTGAGAGTATGATTTGGGCCCAGATCTCTCCGCTTCATCTGATCTTGTAGTACTTCTTTAAGTTGTTCTATGGTATGGCTGGTGTCATCTTTGATGGTGTCCACTGTCCAGCCACTGTATTCTTTGGTGGCCTGGCTTCCTTTTACTTCTAACATGGTACAGAAATAAGATTTGATCCATTTATTTTTCTTTTTAATTTCTTTTTAATTTTTTTGCACAGTCTTGCTAATGTTCTGTATTCTGTATTTTGCATTCTGTATTCCGTATCCTGTATCTTGATTTTGTTTGAGTAATTAACAACATACTATTCTAACATGTTCATGAGTAGCAAGTTGGATTTATTAAAATCTAGCATTTTGGACTTGATCTGACCCCAAATACAGCATAGCATTCTTCATTGCTTTTGCAGATCAGTGATGCAATTGTTTCAGAGACTCTGAGTGATAAAAGTCAATTTCCTTTTTTCTACCGGATTCTCCCGAAAAAAGGAATCACATATCCAGCAATTGTCCAACTGCTCCTTCATTTCAGGTGGACCTTGATTGGTGTCTTTGCTTCAGACACAGAGGAGGGAGAGAATTTCATGAGGACTTTTATTCCTATGCTTGTCCACAATGGAATTTGTGTTGTTATATCACAACGGTTCTCAGCGATTGGACATACAATACCGCTCAGGGATGCCATCTCTAAATGGAGACAAGTCAATGTCTTTGTGAACTACATAGAGCATGTTAATGCTTGGGACAGAATTCATACTTTGCAATTGACATTTGAAGGTGTTCCAGGACCTATCGAAGGGAAAGTCTGGATACTAGAAAGCATCGATCATTTTGTATTGAAACGGGAGGACCTTTACAAATATGTCCATAGTATTTGGAGCTTTGCTTTTCAGGAAAAGAAAAGGCCAGAAGATGATCCCTTTGGAACCAAACTCTTTGTACAATTGGAAAATAGATATTTTCAATGTTCTATTTCAAAGCATGTTTTTTCTGTCAAAGGTCGGAAAAGATGCAGCCAGAGAGCACTACTGAGGGCCGTAAAGGAAAGGAGAAGGATATGGATCTCTTTTCACCTCCATCTGCACAGTGTTATTAGGACTCTGATCTATGCCTTGAAAGCTGCATATCCCTCCAGATCCAGGAGGAGAAGCAAGAGGAGTGAAAAGACATTGGAGGCTCCAAGGCTGCAGCCCTGGCAGGTATGGAGTCCCTACCAGGATCCATGAAACTCCATGTGATAACCCAGGGTGTGTCACAAAAATAACAAAGTCACCAAAGTAGAATAAATTCCCTTTCAGGCCCCAATGTCCAATTAAACTTGGCTGTATATCAAATTTTTCAAAAAAAACAGTCTAGGAAGGGCAGAAATGCAGTCCGAACCCAAAGTAAAGATAATTAGAAATAAAAAAAACCAACACAAACCACACTGAAGTAATTAACACGGCAGGTCAGGATGATAAATTAAAGACTTTCAAAGGAGAACACAGCACCCACAATCAGGAAGACGCCAAAACCCAGATAAGCTTCTATGAAGAAAATGCATGCTTTGCTTCCAGCAAAGAGCTGTGTGAAAACGCCCTTCTTATATCCTGTTCTCCCAGCTGCAACTAATGATACCCTACTCATCTCTCCTGGCTGGTTTAACACCTGATACAGCTCTTCCCTTCTTCAGGACAGCTTCTTCCTGGACAGCACAATCTTTTGACAATCAGCCCAACTTACCATACAGGGGTACATTTTGCAGGCAAAATAGAAAGAAAAAAATTGCAATATTGAGCTATATGTATAAATAATAAAAATGGCATGCACATAAAAATAAAAATGTTTAAGGATCCCTCTAATTTCCCAGGTTGTAAAAATAGTTGATGGGAGATTTGTACAATAGGATTTGCAAGCATTTCTTAATGTACCCTTAAAATAATGTAGAATAAGCTCAGATTGTCATATTTCCCATCTGGTCTTCCTGGAAGATTAGCCTGACAACTTTCTTCTTGAGAACGTCATAGTTTCTGATAATCACTCTGTTTTTTCCAAGAAAATTCGGAATATTTTCATTTGTTTCTTTGCTCTCTTTATTTGTGATGTGTTCTAAATGTTCTTTTTAATAGACAAATTTGGTCAATTATATATTTTGTCAATGCATACTTTTTTCAATATATCATTGACCAATTTATCTGAGTCCTTTTCACTTTTGAAGATAGTGGTAGCACCTGCTCTCCCAACTCACCATATTTGCAAATTAGACAACTGTAGAAAGATTCAAATGTGAAAAGATCACTTGGGATAAGAAACCAAATTTCTGCTTTCAAAATTCCCGGTTTTTTCCTATTCTAGTTCCATCCATTTCTGGAGAAGAATGAGTTTTGCAATATTTCCCATTGGAAATTGCACTTGGACCAAAATGGTATTGTAGCTGCAGATCTGAATGTCATTAGTTGGGTGCTTCTTCCCCAGTTGAATCCAATTGACAAGCAATTGGGGAGTTTTGAAAGACAGAGATTTATTTTCAACAGAGATATTCTGTCATGGCTGAAATTGCGCAACAAGGTGGGAGAAATATAAGTGTTCTTATATCTTAACCAGGAGACTACTATAGACCACTTTCAAAGGGGAGAAGCTTTGCAATGTTTTACAGTCTTTAAGAATCCTTTGCAGATCCTACCAGTCATATGTTTCTTTCTTCACCACAGTTTTATTCTACTTTTATCAATCTAACAGAATAAAACTTTAATAAATCTTTCAGGAAAAAATATTTTAAAATTTAACATGAATACAATATCATACTTTAAGTCATGGATACATTGAAGATTGGAAAAATTAATGTTGATACAATCATGAAAAAAAAAACCACTGGTTTTCAATTAATGCTTAAGATTTTAATTCCATCCCTCCAGACTTAATTAAGTAGAAAAGTCCTTTATTCCAAAAGCAAAAGGGATTAACTAAATGCAGAATATGTCAATAGTTGCATCTCCTGCAAATATTTGTAACTAGGTAGAGAGTTTTATATTAACTAGGTGAAGCTACTATTTAGCAACCTGGAACAAAGGAGAAACTTCCAAACAGTGAGGACAATTAACCATGGAATAAATAAAGTGCAGTGTGCCTTCATATATATTAAATATAAATTCATATAAATTATTCATATAAATTCATATAAATTCATATAAATTAAAGCGCTACAAACCCTGAAAAGAGACAGCAGCATAATCATCCTCCCAGCAGATAAAGGGAATGCCACTGTAGTAATGGACAGAAAAGACTATGAAACTAAATTGACAGACCTACTCCAAGACTCCACATACAAACCCATAAACACAGACCCAACCACATATCTGGAAAAATTAACCAAGAAGAAAATTATAACCAGCCACATAAGCAAAGAGATCCAACACACGATCATACCCAGAGAGAAATCTTCCAGATGCCCCAAACTATACGGCCTCCCAAAAATACACAAAGAAGGCATACCTCTCAGACCCATAGTCAGCTCCAGAGGAGCACTACTACAAAACCTGGCTAAACACCTAGCAAAAGAGCTACAGCCCCATGCTGAAACAGCAGCTTCTCATGTACAAAACTCATACCACTTCTTGGAAATGATCAAAGATCTACATGTGGAGCAAGAAGATCTGCTTGTAAGTTTTGACGTGGTTTCACTATTCACTCAAGTCCCGATAAAAGAGACCCTCAAAATCATCAAAAATAAATACCAACCAGCTAAACACCTCCTGGAACTAACAGAACACTGCTTAACCAACACATATTTCATATACCAAGGACAAAGATATAAACAAATTGAAGGAGCCCCCATGGGATCACCACTGTCACCTGTCATTGCAAACCTGTTCATGGAAGAATTCGAATCCAGAGCCCTGGCTAATGCCATACTTAAACCCAAACTATGGTTAAGATATATCGATGACACATTCATGATTTGGCCCCATGGACAAGAAAACCTAAACAACTTCCTAACACACCTAAACAGCGCACACCCCAAAATCAAGTTCACCATGGAAGCAGAAACAAACAAACAACTACCATTCCTAGATGTACTAATCTACAAGAAAACAGATGGCACACTAGGACACACCATATACCAGAAGAAAACACACACCAACCGCTACCTCAACGCCCAATCCCACCACCACCCAGCACAGATAAACTCCGTGGCTAAAACACTAATTACTAGAACCAAACGCCTGGCAGACAAGACACACATTAAGACTGAACTATGCACCCTGACTAAAATATTGACAGCCAACGGCTTCCACAAAATCAAAATCACCAACTTGATCCACAAAAACACACTGAGACATAATAGAGACCCAGAAGATGAACAGACCTATGGAACAGTTGTCCTGCCCTACATAAGAGGCACTACAGACAAAATTAGTAAGATTCTATACAGACACCACATCAAGACTGCCTTCAAAACAGACAGAAAAATAGCAGCCATCCTCAGGAACCCCAAAGACAAAATTGACCTGGAAAACCAAGGCATATATGAAATCCCCTGTGCATCATGCCCGGCCACATACATTGGACAGACCAATAGAAGAATAAGCACCCGCCTGGATGAACACAAAAATGCAGTCAAAAAGCTGGAACACACTTCCTCACTCGTCCAACACATGGAAGCCACAGGTCATAACATCAACTTCAATGGCACCAAAACCCTAGCCACCATAGAAAATCCCAGCCACAGAATCATCAGAGAAGCCATAGAGATTGAGAAAAGACCAGAAAACATGAACAGAAGAGATGATTCCACCAGGCTGTCAATCATTTGGAAGCCTGCACTCACAAACAAAAAAATCTCCACACCACAAGCCAGGCAAACACCTGGGCACAAACAGATCCCCCCTGATACCTCCAGCTCAAACACACCCCAACCAGGCACCCAGATGAAACCCAGCTTCCTAACTAATGATAGCCGTCCATTTACCCGAAGCCAAGCTGCACTAAAGGCCTCCAATAAAGTAACACAATGTTGCCAGCCAATCAAGATACAAAAAGAGCCCCCCTCCAAAAAAAGACAGAAGATATTAGAAGCAGAACACAGCAAACTCCAAGACCAATAAACACAGACCAAGACTCTCAACCAATCAGGAGGAAGAAAAAACCATTCTGACACAGCAATAGGCTGCCCCAAATTTAAATCTGAAACCACTGTAAAAGTCTAACTCACAGACGAACACTATACAGAAGCCTGATGATGGCAGATGAGATTCTGCTGAAACGTTGCTACAACTTTAAAAGCACCACTATTATGACGTGGGAAAATACCCGAACAAAGCTGAATGCCAGCCTTTTATTTTAAAGGGAAAGCCTCAGAGTTTTTTTCTTTATTTTTCTTTTCTTTTTTATTGGGACTTTTTTGCTTTTCCTATCGATGTTTTTGGACCACTTTGTTTTTCTTTTTTGATTATTGAGACTTTTCAACTGGATTAAGGTGTGAAGAACCTGAAGGAACTTTTTGTTTTTTCTCTTTTTGCTTTTTTTTTCTTTTCTTTTTTTTGCTCTTAATCAATATTATTATTTTTGGATTTGTTTGTTTTTCTCCTTTCTATTCTTTCTTTTTTATGGTGGACTACTTCGTAATTGGATTAGGGTCTAGAAGAACCTGAAGATCTTTCTTCTTCCTTTTTTCCTGTTTCTTTTTTGGTTTCGTGCCTTTTACTATTGGAGTTTTCCATTTTGGATCATAATTGGCTGTTCTACCAGTTGGATTAAAAGTCAAGAAGAATTTGAAGCTTTGGAAGCATTGAAATGAGCAGGAAACCAATACCATCTGGCATTTCTACTTCTACCTCTGCTTCCCCACCAGCTGGAGGACAATTCAAACAATGTTGAAGCAAGATAAGGAATAAGAAAGAGTAACTTTACAGATGATTATGCAAGGAATCCAAGATCTCAAGACAAAATCAGACATCATTGAACAAAGAACAGGAAATATTGAACAAAGAACAGAAAATATTGAACAAAGAACAGAAAATATTGAACAAAGAAAAGAGAACACTGATGAAAAAGTGGAAAACATTAAACAAATGATGGTCAAGTATGAGGAGAGATTCCAAAAAATTGAGGAAGAAGGAAAACAAAGAGAGGAGAAGATTGGAAATATTGACAGTAGATTAACAGCGGTTGAACAAGAAAAAGGTGGGATGTTGAGGTGGGAGATGGAAAGGTCAGAATTTTACCTCAGATTTCAAAATATAGAAGAGGAAAAAAAAGAAAATTTGGCAGCGGTAATGATAGAAATTTTGGCAGATGCTTTGGAAATTACAGAGGAAAAGATGATGGATGGAATAGATGAGATATATCGAGTCTATACAAGGTATGCGATGAGAAATAAATTATCCAAGGAAGTCCATATTAGATTTACCAAAAAATCCATTAAAACGCATATATTACAAGTAGTAAGAGAGAAAACATTGAAATACAAAGGTAAAGAGGTTGTGGTTTTAAAACAAATACCCAGAAGAGTGAGAGAGATGAGAAGAGAATATCGATTTCTGACCAAAATGCTACTGGAAAACGAAGTGAATTATAGATGGCTGATTCCAGAAGGACTAATGTTTAGGTGGCAAGAGCAGAGACATAGAATTGATTCAATTGAGAAAGCAGAACTTTTCCATGCAGAATTTTTTGGAGGAAGAAGAGAGGAGGCAGAGAAAGAGGTCTCATTAATTGAGTTTTAAGAGGAACAACTGGAGACTGAAAAAGAGAAAGGAGCAGTAGGGGGACAGATGGATAGCAAAGAACAGCGTGATCCACGAGAGCGGTTAGACCTAAATATAAAGCATAATCATGGAAGAAAAAAACTGATTACAATGAATATAAATGGACTTAATTCAGCTGTTAAAAGAAGGAAAACTTTTCATAAATTAGAGAAATTAAAATTTGATATAATTTGTCTACAAGAAGTTCATATTAAAAAACAACATGAACAATTGTTATTACAGCCAAAATTGGGGAAAATATTTACTTCTTTGACTCAATGTAAGAAAAGAGGAGTGGTTCTATACATTAAAGAGGCTATCCCAGCAAAATTGATTTACACGGATGAAGATGGAAGAGTATTAATGGTAGAAATAATGGACAATAATATAAAAATACTCTTGATTGCAATTTATGCTCCGAATGATAAACAAGAAGAGTTTTATAAAAAACTACACATGAAAATAATTGGGCTGGACTATGTTAATATAATTATGATGGGAGATTTTAATGGAATTGTGGATAATAAATTGGACTATATAGCAATAACAACAAAGCAAAATAGGCTCTCCCAAGGTCTTTTTTTAAAATGACAGATGAATTAACTTTAAAAGATATTTGGAGAGAAAGAAATGTTAAAGCTAAACAATATACTTTTTATTCAAATAGACATCTATCATGGTCCAGATTAGATATGATTTGGATCTCAACAGAATTAATATCCAATATTCAAGAAACAAATATTGAAACAAGTACTTGGGCAGACCATAGCCCAATGACAATTAAATGGAAGGGACAAAAAAAAAGATCGAGATGGACATTAAATAATACTATTTTAAAGGAGAAAGATTTTATACAATGGATGGAGAAGGAATTGGCTTTTTTCTTCAGAGAAAATAAAAAAGAAGATACTTCAACGCAGAATGTGTGGGATACAATGAAGGCATACGCTAGAGGTTTGATAATAGATTATACAAGAAAAAAGAATATTAGGAAAAGGCAAACTTCTAAGGCCTTGGAAGATGAGTATAAAATTCTTGAAAAAGAATTACAGAAAATGCCACAGAAAAAGGATATTAAATTGAAGCTGGATGTAATTAAACATAAAATGGAATTAATAGAGAAAGAAGAACTGGCACAGAAAATCAGAAACTCTAAACAGAATTATTTTGAAGATGCAAATAAACCAGGTAGATGGCTAGCATATAAATTGAGAAAAGAGAAGGAATCAAGAAAAATATTGAAGTTAATAGATGAACAAGGCCAAGTTTGTTATGGGAATAAGGAGAAAAAAGAAATTATTCGAGATTTTTATGGGCAACTATATAAACAAGAGAATATTGATGAGGAAAAAGTCAAACAGTATTTACTGGAAGCTAATTTACCGAAGATACCTAAAGAGACTGAAGAAATGCTAGAAAGCAATATAACAATGATGGAACTAAATGAAGCATTTAAGAGACAAAATAATGGGAAAGCACCGGGTCCAGATGGGCTTCCAGCAGAATTCTATAAAACATTTCAAGAATCATTGAGCATCCCATTGTTAGAAGTTATGAATGAAGTTATGTTAAAAAAGATGATACCCAAAAAATGGTCAGAGGCTTATATTACACTTATACCGAAGGAAGAGACTGACCCACTGCAAATTAAGAATTATAGACCTATTTCTTTATTGAATGCAGACTATAAAATCTTTGCTTCAATTTTAGCAGAAAGACTTAAAAAATATTTAAATAATTTTATTCACCCAGATCAAAATGGATTTCTGCCAAAGAGACAAATTAGAGACAATATGAGAGTAATCTTGGACACTTTGAAATACTATGAGGCTCATCCTGAAAAGCAAATGGCTTTGATATTCCTAGATGCTCAAAAAGCATTTGACAACGTGAACTGGAGATTTATGTTATTATTATTGGAGCAGATGGGTTTTGCTAAAAAATTTATTCAAGCAATAGAAGCCATATATAATAAACAGACAGCAAGGGTAATGATGGAGGGGAAACTTACAGATTTTATTAATATAAGGAAAGGCACAAGACAAGGATGCCCCCTATCTCCTTTGCTATTTGTGTTGACCTTGGAAGTGTTGAATAGAAATATTAGGGATGATAAAAACATAAAAGGAATGAAAATTAAGAAGGAAGAATTTAAGCTACAAGCTTTTGCTGATGATTTAACTTTTATTTTGGAAGACCCGCTAGAAACAGCTCCAAAGTTATTGGAAAGGATAGAGACATATGGAGAGGTGGCTGGTTTGAAAATAAATAAAGATAAAACAAAGATTTTTGACAAAGAATATGCTATTGAGACAGAGAGAAGAACTGGCAGATCTTTTGAAAATTCAAGTTACAAATAAGGTTAAGTATCTGGGGATATATTTGACAACAAGATGTAGCACATTAAAGGAGAATAATTATATTAAACTTAAACAACAGATAACTACAGATTTGAAGAAGTGGGAAAACTTGCAATTGTCATTAATAGGGAGAATTTCAACAATTAAGATGAATATTTTACCTAGAATTTTATTTTTGTTTCAAACAATACCAATTAGGCTTGGAAAAGACTATTTTGAAGATTTAAATAAAATAATGTTAAAGTTTATATGGCAAGGTAAAAAAGCGAGAATAAAGCTAAAGCTTTTGCAAGATGCTAGAATTAGAGGAGGTTTTGGCCTGCCTAATTGGGAATTGTACTATCAAGCTGCAAGTTTGATGTGGGTCAAAGAATGGATAACATTAAGGAAACATAGGTTGTTGACATTAGAAGGGCATGACTTGCTGTTGGGCTGGCATGCTTTTTTATGGTATAAGGGAACTAAAACACAGGGTTATTTTAGAAGACATTATGTACGGGAGTCTTTGTGGTTAAATTGGGAGAAGATAAAAAGACAATGTTATTTGAAAATTCCAGTTTGGTTATCGACCATTGAAGCATTTTCCTATCCTATAATCTACAAGAAGGAACAAACAGTTAGATATGGGGAACTTTTGGATGAAAAGGGTGAATTTAATCGATCCAAAACTTAGAGGAACAAGGTATAAGGATGAATTGGTTTTCATATGCACAAATACATTCAAGGTATATTGAAGATTCCAAAACGGAGGGATTTTATGATAAGCAGACTGATTTAGATAAGATCTTGATGGGTACTGATGAGAAGGTGATTAAAAATTTATATGGTTATTTACTGGGAATGAAATTAGAGGAAGAACAAATCAAGGAAACTATAATTGTTTGGGGGAAGAATTTTGGATATGGGATTGATTGAGAGAAATGGCAGAAATTGTGGTCTCAAAATTATAAAATGAAAATGTCAACAGCATGTAAAGAAAACTTGTATAAGATGTTTTACAGGTGGCACTTTCCTCCGACAAGAATAGCAAGAATGTTTAAGAACAAATCTGAAAAATGCTGGAAATGTCATCAGATACCGGGCTTGTATTACCATATGTGGTGGACTTGTGAGGATGCTAGAAAATATTGGACTATAATTCGCATGTGGCTGAAAAAATGACAAAGAAACATATAGACTTGAAAGCAGAGATCTTCTTATTGGGAATTTTACCTGATATATATAGTAAAGATTTGAAATACCTGATTGTAAATGTAGTAACAGCGGCCAGGATTGTATTTGCTAAAAATTGGAAGAATGAGAAAATACCATTACAGGAAGAAATTATTAAGAAAATATTGGAATGTGCTGAGATGAGCAGATTGACATTTGAAATTAGAGAGCAAGAGGATAAACAATTTTATGAAATTTGAGATCTTTTTTATAAATGGCTAGATGATAAAATACAATAATAGAATATTTTAGATAGTAAGAAATATCTTTATCTTGCTATTTTGCTATTATTTTGTTATTTGATATTATATTTATAAAGGGTTTTTTTAGGATTGATTTGGTATGATTATATGATTTGTTGAATAATCTGCTTAAAGTATTGTTAGCTCATAAAGCATGAATGATTAAAAGTATAGTCAAAAAAAAATTTTTTTTTTTTGTGATTATAGGATATATAAGTTTAGATTGATAACATGAGTTGTTATGTAACATAATTGTAACTGGGACTACAGAATGAATGCACAAAAATGATGAACCAACTGACACACTTGATGTACATACGAGAGTTGAATGTTTTAATGATTTGTTTGTCTTGTTTGTTTGTAGAAAATTAATAAAATTTTCTTTAAAAAAAATTAACCATGGAATAGCTTCACTTCATATGTTGTAGGTTGCTCTATCACTGGAGGTTTTTAAGTGACTGGACTGTCACTTGTCTGAAATGGTATAGAGTCTCCTGCTTGAGCAAGGGGCTAGACTAGAAGATTTTCAAGGTCCCTTCCACCTCTATTCTGATTAATACTCATGTTCACCTCGATTTTCCAGGATGATGAATTCTAAAATATTTTCTTTGGCACTCATTGTTTGTCTGCTTAGTCTCTGCCTCAGTCCCAATGTGTGGGGAATTGTCATCCTGGATTTGTCAAGCGGTCTCGAGAAGGAGAACCAGTTTGCTGCTATGACTGCATTCCTTGTCTGGAAGGGACCATCTCCACTCAGGAAGGTGGATGACATCAAAGAAAAGAGCAGGTTTTGTGGGAGTAGATTCTCTTAGGAATATGAGTCACCTAACAGGTATTTAGGTTAGAAATATATAAACCAGAATAGACATTTTAATTCTGTCTCTTTAAGAGCATGCTAAAAACTGCAATTGGGAGTGGTTACTCAAACGGCCATAAGATGGAGTGAGAAACCTGGTTTGTCTTAGTCTTAATCTCAGAAGAGAGTATGTCTCAGTCTCTCTTTTCTTCTTTTGGAAAGTATTGCTGTTCCTCCATTTTTCTTAACTGACTGATATTCATGGATTTAATGTAAGTCTGATACTGAACTGTTTTTGACACTGGCCTTTGTTATTGAATTATCCCTGGATTGAAAACTGACTGATTTACTTGTGAATGACTTTGGACTGCTAATTTTGGACTTTGCTTAAACCTTTCTGGAAGTAAAAACCTACATTTACTGCACAGTGTATCTGTGTTCTGTGTGTGTATTATTCAAACACTTTTCTCAAATACATCTCCCTGTATGCGTTCAATCTCCTAACGGGGAATTACCTCAATAGATTCATCAACAGTATTTTCATAAAAATCAAAGCTGCGGTTTCCCACAACAAGCACTCTCTAAGTTGGTTGAAATCAGATCTATTAAAGTCCAAATCTGGACTTTACTTTTCTTGGTTTCATTGTGTTTAGCTGATTATTAACCACTGATACCGCAGGTTCCTCTTACCACTGCTCCGGTGATAGATAATTCCAGACTATTTTCCTGACTAGCTTTTTCCGCAAGGTTTCTAAATTTCATCAGATGGACATCCACAGAGTCCAGTATATTAAAAAAATGATGCATTGCAGGACTCAGAAAGTGTACCTAAAAAGATTAATTTATAAGTATCCTCCAGTACTGTGTGCTCAAATAGAGGTTCTGAACATTAACATGAAATTCTTCCAGTCCTAAGTGTTTCCAAAATCTATAGATCAGTGGGGGCTCATATATTAATTGTAGTAAGTTTATGTAAGCAGTGTCTACACCTTGGTTGAGCAATTCCCCCCCATGCACACACACACACACTCATATAGTTTGTGTGAGAGACAGAGGGCGAGACAGGGGATATGGAGAGACAGGAACAAGGGAGAGGGGGAGGGGAGGGAGGGTGGGAAGGAGGGAGGGAGGGAGACATATTCTTGCTATCTTTGTTTTGGGAAAGTATTAAGAATGCATTTGAAAATGTCAACTGTTGTCCTAAGAAGCTACTTCTTAAAATGTAAATTGGGAGATTGTTAAAACAAATAATCCTTTTGGGTTTTTCAGACACAGAAAAATGCACCAAGTGCCTGGATGATCAATATCCAAATGAGGATCGAGTCCAATGTATCCCCAAAATTCTAATCTTCCTGTCTTATGAAGAACATCTGGGTATCACTCTGGTCTCTTTTGCCTTAATTTTGTTCCTAAGCACAGGCCTTATTTTAATCATATTCATTCAATACCGAGAAACTCCCATTGTCAGAGCCAACTACCAGGACCTCTTTTATATCCTCCTAATCTCCCTCCTGCTTTGCTTCTTGTCTTCTTTTTTCTTCATTGGTCAACCAAGGAAAATCACCTGCCTTCTACGACAAATGGTGTTCAGCGTCATCTTCTCAGTTGCAATTTCTTCTCTCCTGGCCAAAACGATCACAGTGGTGCTGGCTTTTCTGGCCACAAAACCAAGAAACCAAATGAAGAGATGGTTAGGGAAGAGCTTGGCCAACTACATCATCCTTTCTTGTTCTGCTGTTCATGTTATCATCTGCTTCATTTGGCTGGGAGTTTCTCCCCCATTCCCTGACTCTGACCTTCACTCCCTGCCTGGCGGGATCATCCTGCAATGCAACGAAGGGTCTGTCATCATGTTCTACGTCAGCCTTAGTTACATGGTATCTTGGCTGCCATCTGCTTCACGGTGGCTTTCCTGGCCAGGAATCTGCCTGGGACTTTCAATGAAGCCAAGCTAAACACCGTCAGCATGTTGGTCTTCTGCAGTGTCTGGGTGAGTTTTGTGCCCACCTACCTGAGCACCAAAGGGAAATACATGGTGGCTGTGCAGGTCTTTTCCATCCTGGCCTCCAGTGCTGGTCTACTGGGCTGCATCTTTATCCCCAAATGCTACATTATCATTCTGAAACCACACCTGAATACGAAAGAGCAACTTACGACCAAAAGAAATGTAGAAATGTGAGACAGAGGAAATTTAAGTCTGAACATTTTCCAATAGGCCACACCAAGAAAATGACCCAAGCATATTCTATATATATAATAGGCCAATGGTTTTGTTTGAAATAATTAAATGGTATTTGGAAGATAGTGATTTTTTTAATCCTCAAGGCACTGTAAAAGATATATATAAAATATATATAAAAGAGATCACTTTGGCAGAAAAACAAATCTGGTCACGTTGCCAACTTCAAAAGCTTTTATGAAAATTTATGCCATCAATTTCACCTGCGCTTTCTTCAATTTTGTAAACAACAAACAAAAAGACTCAAGGTCCATCCCACCTCTGAAAGGACTTAAGGGTGAAGACGGCAATGACGACACTATTAAAGCTAACCTCTTTAGCACAATCTTTGGCTCAGTATTTGTAAACAGCAATGGATAGTGCCCAGTATTTCCTAGGTGAACCACAGACTACTACAATGATCTAATACATATCAATTTTACAGTAGACTATGTTGAAAAAGCACAACACAATCTAAAACCATCTCTATCCATTGGACCAGACGGAATATGTGCCTACTTCTTACAAAAGCTATGCACTGCCATAGCCGAACCTCTAAGCATAATCTTTGAAAAATCTTTCAGGACCACTTTCTTGCCAAAACTATGGTCATAAGCCACAGTCATCCCCATCTTCAAAAAGGGAAACCCAAGCCTAGTTGAAAATTACAGACCAATCTCTTTATGCAATCCATGATCCTCCACATAGAGACAAACAACCTACTCTCTGATAAACAATTTGGTTTCAGAAAAAAACTATCATCTAACCTGCAACTCTTACACTGCAAAAACATATGGACTACACAACTCGATCTGGGCAAAGCAATAGACGCAATCTACATAGAGTTCTGTAAAGCCTTTGATTCAGTGGTACACAACAAACTACTCTTAAAAGTAAAATCTTATGTTATCTCTGGACACCTGCATAACTGGATGGAAGCATACCTATCAAACAGACAACAAATGGTCAAAATTGGGAGCGTACTATCAAATTCTTTACCTGCCAACAGTGCTGTCCCCCAAGGAAGTCTTCTAGGACCAACTCTCTTCATACTCTAGATAAATGACCTCTGTAATCATAATCTGCGTTCTCTTCGCTGATGATGTCAAGCCATTCAACACCACAGACAACACTGCTTCCCTTCAAAAAGACCGTGACTATGTATCAGAATGGTCAAAGAAATGGCAACTTCAAATCTCAAGAAATAAATGCTCTGTCTTACATATTCACAAAAAAAAATCAGAAAATAAAATACAGGCTGAATAGTTAAGACCTTGTTGATGATCCAAACTCTGTCAAGGATCTTGGAGTACTCATCTCAAATGACCTAAGTGCTAGAGCACACTGTAACTACATAGCCAAAAAGCCATTGAGAGTTGTTAACCTAATCTTACGTAGCTTTTTCTCTGGTAATATTACACTAATAACTAGAGCATACAAAACATTTGCTAGACCAATATTTGAATACAGCTCATCAGTCTGGAACACACATTACATATCTGATATTAACACAGTTGAGAAAGTCCAGAAATATTTCACAAGGAGAGTTCTCCACTCCTCTACTCGTTGCAGAATGCCTTATGTCACCAGACTTGAAATTCTAGACCTAGAAAACCTAGAACTATGCCGCCTTCAGTCCGATCTAAGTATAGTAGATAAAATAATACATTGCAATGTCCTACCTGTCAATGAATACTTCAGCTTCAACCATAACAATACAAAAGCAAACAATAGATACAAACTCAAGATTTATCGCACCAAACTTGATTGCAGGAAATATGACTTCAGCAATAGAGTGGTCAATGTCTGGAATACTCTACCTGACTCTGTGGTTTCTTCCCCAAACCCCAAAAACTTTAACCTTAGGCTGTCTACTATTGACCTCACCCCTTTCCTAATAGGTCTGTAGGGGGTGTGCATAAACGCACCAACGTGCCTACCATCCCTGTCCGATTGTTTCTTTTATTTTTCTTATATGTGTCCATGTATTCATAACTACGTTTTTACTTATACCTATTATCTTGTAAGCAATTGACAAACCAAAAGAAATAAAATAAATAAATAAATATTTGTCCACTGTCCTTAGCCTACCTGAAGTCGAAGTTATCATACTCAGGTTTTTGAAATATGTCACTTCTGCAATGAGAATTTTGTTGATATGTCAAAAAGGTCAGTTTGTCCATCTCAGCAAGTTCTGTCAATTTCAACAACCATTCCTTCATAGGAACTTTCTTCCTATAATAATCTTGCCACAGTAATGATATATTGAAACTATCTTAGATGGCATTAGAACTAGGCCAACAGTCTGACTTCCATTTCAAGAATAATCAATTTCCTCTGTAATATTTCTTTGGTTAGTGTGTCTAACTAAGTTCTGTAAGGGTAACAAACAACTTTTTCTCCTGATTCACATAGTTTATCATTGGATGGTTCAAAATTGAAGATATAGAATTGGCTGGAAGGGATGACAAAACAACAAATAGACCTGAAACCGGAACTATTTTTATTAGGGATAATTGCAGGGAAATACAATAAAAGAGTCACATATTTCATCATAGTGTAATAACTGCAGCTAGGATCCTATACGCATAAAACGAGAGAAGTGAAAGGACTTCCACAGAGGAGGAGGTAATAAAAAAAAATTAGAATGTGCTGAACTGTCAGACTTACAATGGAACTGAAGGACAAAGAGGAATCAGAGTTCTACCTAACATGGGACAAACTGTATAATTGGATATATAATAGATACAGAGATTAGGGTTGAAAAATGAAAGAAGATCAACCAAATAAAAATAAATAGAGAGTTAGGGAAATATGTAATAATAAACAATATAAGAAATATTATTATTGAATTGTACTTGAATATAGTATGATTTGCCCAAATAAGAACTGTAATAGTGTATTATGGTGGAATTAAACAAATAATAGTTAAAATTCGGATGTATAACACGGTGTGGTCAAAAGAGATAATGCTGTATGATAGTTGTAACTAGGATATATAGGATATATTTATCAGAGGTGGTATTCAGAACGTTCTGACCAGTTCTGGAGAACCAGTAGTGGAAATTTTGAGTACCGTATATACTCGAGTATAAGCCGAGTTTTTCAGCCCATTTTTTGTGTTGAAAAAACCGCCCTCGGCTTATACTCGAGTCAGCCGCTATGGCACCATGCCTGGCCTGCGCTGGCGTGGCTGCAACCGATCGCGCCTCCAGGGCAGCATCTCCTCCGCGGCTGTCTACCCGCTGAGGGCCACACAGGCGACCCCAAGCGGCCTCTCCTTCCCCATTAACAGGCACCCGGGGCCTCCACGAGCTCCTGCGTTGCGCGCTTCCTGCTTTGCTAAGAAGCGAAGAGATGCTCCGGGGGCAGCGAGACAAAGTGCCTGGCTGTGCCATGGCGGGAACCCCCCGGAGCAGCTCTTTGCTGCTAGGGGAGGGGGCGGGGAGGCTGCCTGAGCCTGGTGACCCCAAGCGGCCTCTCCTTCCCCATTAACGGGCGCCCGGGGCCCCCGCGAGCTCCTGCGTTGCGCGCTTCCAGCTTCGCCAAGAAGCGAAGAGCTGCTCCGGGGGCAGCGAGACAAAGTGCCTGGCTGCGCTGTGGCGGGAGCCCCCGGAGCAGCTCTTCACTGCTAGGGGAGGGGGCGGGGGAGGCTGCCTGAGCCTGGCAACCCCAAGCAGCCTCTCCTTCCCCATTAGCGGGTGCCCGGGGCCCCCGCGAACTCCTGTGTTGCACGCTTCCAGCTTCACCAACAAACGGAGCTGCAAATCTGGTAATCGCTTGCGGAGCCTCGGCACGAACCCCCTTTCCCCGCACTCCCCCCCTGCACTCCTCTGGCGGCAGCAGGCGGAGAAAGCCCCACTTCCCCCTGGCTTTGATGGCACGCGTGAGTGGGCTTCCCACTCTTTTTTTTTTAACTCTCCTCCTCCTCCTCCTCCTCCTCCTCCTCCTCCTCCTCCTCCTCCTCCTCCTCCTCCTCCTCCTCCTCCTCCTCCTCCTCCTCTCCTCTCCCCTTGTTGTCTGGTCTTCCCTAAGGAAACTCGAGGGCTCACACTTCCAGGTGTTTCTCCCTGTCTTTCTCCCTGTCAATGATCTTTTCTTCCCTTCCCTTCTCTCAGCCCCATCCTCCTTTACCTTTGTCACCACAATCCTGAACAAATGAAGTTTGTACTTCTCAAGAAAGGTTGGATGTTCCTTTTAAGGAGGGAACCTTGTGTGACATCTGTATGTTGACCTACTATTGAGCCATGGCATGTGTGCACATGCAATGGAGGCATGAGGGAGAGCTGTGAAAGAGATGGTGGCTCTCCAAAACAGGATGTACATGCAGCACATACACATGCTTTTTTCTTGCAAGGGAGAGAGTGACTCTGTTTGGGCATAGAGATGATGAGGAGGAATCCAGTTTTGAAGGATTTTAACTCTTGTGTTTTAGCTTGGTTGCTGATTGAGCTAAGGTTTTTGTACTTTTAAAGTCAATGTTGATACCATATTGGTTTTGTTGGCTCTCTTTTCCACTTACAGAGCTAGTTTACTGTTTTTATTTGAAATAAATACTCAAAAACATTTAACCTACTGATGCCTCAATTCATGTAATTTTATTGGTATCTATTTTTATTTTTGAAATTTACCAGTAGCTGCTGCATTTCCCACCCTCGACTTATACTCGAGTCAATAAGTTTTCCCAGTTTTTTGTGGTAAAATTGGGTGCCTCGACTTATATTCGGGTCGACTTATACTCGAGTATATACGGTAGTTTGGAGAACTGGCAAATACCACCTCTGACTGGAGATCTTACTGTATCCTTCCCCTGCCACACCCATCAAGCCACGCCCACAGAACCAGTAGTAAAAAAAATTAAATCTCACTACTGATATGTATGTATGTATGTAGGATATATATTGCTCAGAGTTTAATAAAATGTTTTTCTCAAAAAATTAATATTTTAATGCATCAGTGAACCCACACTGCAGAAAAACCATATAAATGGGGTATGTTTTACCCAATCCTCAGTGCTTCACATGTACACCAGAAACCACAAAGATGAGTGGCCTTATGGGTGTGTGGAATGTCAGAAACCTTTTCATTGCAAATCAAAGCTAAAAATGCATCAGAAAGTCCATAGCAGAAATAAAACCCCTTCAGTTGTGAACAATATAGGAAACTTTTTTTTTTCAAAAGTCACATCTTAATGTTTTCCTGGAGCTTCACAGAGACAGAAGGGAAATCATACAATTGTTTGGTGTGGGGAAAAATACTTTTCCCAGTCAAGTAATCTTAAATACCATAATCTAGCAAAAGGGCACAAATGTTGGAGTGAATTTTGCTCACAAAGCTGCAGCAGTAGTAACTTACCAGTTACAAGACCAAAAATTTACAAATGTTGGGCAGTGTAGTTATAGGGTACAGGTAGTCCTTAATTTAGAATCTCAATTGGAAAAGAGTTTGTTACAGTCATAACTCATTATCTCAGTTGAAAAAGGTTTGTTAGTCATAACTTAAGGCACCCATATGACCAGATCTGATTTTATGACATTTTTCTGATCATTAAGCAAGTCAATGAAGTGGAGAAACTTCCCTTCCAACTCCCATTATCTGTTAGTATAAACAAGGAGTCTGCAAGGAGTATAAATCCTTCCATTCCCCATTATCCGCTCAGAGCTGAAGAAGCTTTTTGGATGAGAAGCGAAACATCTTCAGAGAAAAACCAAAAAGAGGTCAAATCCAGTTGCCTCTTGAAAAAGCACCTTTGGTATTATTCTCCCCTGACTAGATACATCAGCAATATAGGTACACCTAAACACACCAACCAATCCCTTGGCAGTATTTTGGGGAGAGTTTACTCATAGAGAGTTTACTCACAGAGATTGGAAGGCCAAAGCGGCTCCTCCCCACCGTGTTCCACAAAAAACAAGGGGGACCAACAGGTTACCTCCAAGCCAATTTCTGGTGGGCATGACAAAAAAAAATCAGATTGCGCCATCCACTACACAGTGGGCATTTCCAGTGTCCCAGCTGCAGATCTCACAAAACCATGTTTTGTTTGATAATTAAGAAACTTCAAAATAGAAAGATACCAAGTAGCTAATATGAATGTGGAAGGACAACAGAGATGTTAAGGGCAGGGGAAAGGAAAACGATTCTACTCTATAACTTTTTCTTTATATACCCTGTTGTGAATTAATAAAAGTGCTTAATAAAGTTTCTGACCCTGCACTTCTGATTGGCCGATAATAGTGACATCTGATTGTTCCATTCAGGAAAATCTGATTGGCTATTAGCAGGCCTCTCTCATTGGTTAAGAGAACTAATGCTTCCCGTTTTTATTGGTTATTTGATCAGCATCTTGCCTATTAAAAGGGCTGTTGCTGCCGTAGTTTTTGCTCTGTTCCACAATGTTAAATAAAGAGTTGAAGTTCTCTGTTCATCAGTGTTAAGCCTGGTTTCCCCAACCAGGGTTAGGGAGACAAGCTAAACAGAATGTGCAGCGTTAGTCAGATAGGCACACAGATAAATGAGTGAGCTAAGCTTGTATGTTTATTAACATACAGTAAAAATAACAGATACGCTTGTGCTATCAAAAATATAGTTTATTCCATTATGAGTTCATAGCATAGTCAAAATAACAGTCCAATAGTCATGCATTATTTAGTCAGTCCATTCAGGGATATTCAGTTAGCAAAATCCGTGCAGAATATCCTATGTCAGTTCACTTACAAATCAGTCCTTTGTTTCTCTCCCGTTCGAGCAATGCAGTCTTGATTCCAAGCAGTAATCAGGGATCATCAAAGCCAGAGAGAGAGCAAGCTGCAGTCTTGCTTCTTTTAAAGTGCTTTCACAACCACTCCCTTAATTACTTTCCCATAGTTAAAGTTGCAGACACTTTAACATACAAACTATGATTACTTAGTTATTATTTTACCTAAACCAGTTAGGGCAAACAATGTTATCCCTAACATTCTCCCCTTTTAGGAAATAATAATAAATATAACTATTTACATCTTTAAATCATATTTGTTACAACTCTCTTTAAACTTGCTTACTCCTTGAGCTTTTGTAAATTGGTCTGCAATGTTTTCTTCCATCATACAGTATTCCAATTTAATTAGCCCATTCTTTACACATTCTCTAACATTTAAGTATCTTAAGTCAGTATGCTTTGATCTAGTTTTTACAGCAGTACTAGTAGCTAACTTTATAACTGCCTGGTTGTCCTCGTACACAACAATGGAATCTTTAACAGTTATACCCATGTCTAATAATAACTGTTTGTACAGAATTAAGTCAGTGCATAGTAATGACAGACATGAAAATTCCGCTTCCATCGTGGATAAGCTGATATGCTGTTGTCTGATTGACCTCCACCCTATTAATGTCTTACCAAATAATATAGCCATTCCAGATGTTGATTTTCTAGTGTTTGTATCAGTTGCAAAACTTGCATCTGCATAGGCACTAAGACTCAAATCACCCTTTGGTTCTATATACAATGCATGGTTCATTGTTCCTTTAAGATATCTTAAAATTCTCTTTAATGATTGCCAATGACATTGATGTGGATCTGAATTAAAACGTGCCAGCTGATTTACACTATAAGCTATATCTGGCCTTGACCAATTGCTTATATATGATAAGCTACCAATCAAAGATTGATATATAGACTTATCAAATTTGGGACTTTGATCATCAGTTTGGCAAACTTCCTGATTCATTGGAGTCTTTGCCGGTTTACAAAGTTCCATTTTAAACGTTTTAATTAATTGGCAAATTTTATCTTCTTGAGATATCTTAAATCCATTTTTTGTTTTGTTAATTGTCAATCCTAGATACTTTTTAATTTCACCTAAATGCTTTAATTTTATCTTTTTGGCCAATAATGATATAATCTCATTAGCTTTATTATTAGTCTTAGTTATCAAAGCAATATCATCTGTAAATAATAACAATAATGACACCGTTCCATTATTTTCTCTTTTAAACACACATGGATCTGCAAAACCAGATTGAAAACCTATATTGTTTAACTCTTTCACAATATATTGGTTCCACTCAAACCCAGATTGTTTCAACCCATAAAGACTCTTTTTGAGTTTCCAACAATCATTACTATTTACTTTATTGTCTTTGATACCTACTGGCTTTTTCAAATATATAGTGTGCTGCAATGGTGCATGCAAATAAGCAGTTTCTACATCTAAATGGTTAATGACATAGTTTTTCTTAGCTGCCCACATTAATGCTGCTCTTAAAGATGTTGCTTTAAGACTTGGTGCAAAAACTTCATCGTAATCAGATGCGGTTTGATTAAATCCTTGAGCTACCAACCTAGCCTTTTGGGTAACAGTCCCATCATTTCCAGTTTTTACTTTAAATATCCATTTGCACCCAATGGATTTTTCTCCTGGAGGTAATTTAGCATCTTCATATACTTTCATTACCTTTAATGAATTTAGTTCTTTTTCCATAGCCTTTTGCCAATTCTCCTGATCCTTAGCAGGATACATCTTAAGTTCATCTACACTAGTTGGAACTTTAGTTACTTGGCAAACTATACTTGCTTGATATCTATCAGGTGGTCTAGTTACACGTGTAGTACGTCTAGGTATTACTGGACTTACAGGTGAACTTTCATTTATTAACTCTTCTTGATTATCTAACTCTTCCTGATCAACTGTTTCCTCTTGTTCTGGTCCTATTTGCTCTTCGTGGACTTCTTCTTTAATTGGACTCTTCTTATAACTAATCTGATCTTTCTGCCTTTTGTAGGGTTCAATAATTAGTTCATTATTTAAATCTCGCTCTAATCTATTCCAACCTACATGTTCTAGGAATTTAGCACTAGCACTGGTGTAAACTCTAGATGTACCTGGTTCCTAGAATCTATAAGATCTATGATTAGATGTATATCCTACAAAAAATAATCTTTTAGCTCTATGTTGTCCTTTGTGTCTAAGTTGTGAAGGGATATGCACCCATGCTGGTGCTCCAAATGTGTGCATGTAACTTAAATCAGGTTTTGTACCATGCCACAGTGTGAATGGTAATTCACCTGTTGTTGAATTAACAACATTATTTAATATATGATTACCACACATTATTGCTTCTCCCCATAAATTGTCAAGTAATCCTGAATCAGACATCATAGTACGTGTCATTGATTGTAATGTTTGACCTCTTCTCTCTATAAAGGCATTATGTTGTGGCCTATATGGTGCAGACTTTTTATGTTGAATACCAAACATTCTTAGTCTGTTCTGGAATTTATTATTTGTAAATTCCGTACCATTATCTGTTATAAGAGTTACTAATTTCTTTTTAGTTTTCCTTTCAGCAAATTTTATCCAATTAAAGAGATTTTGATACGTTTCAGTTTTGCTCTTCATTAAATAGCAAAACCCATATCTAGAATAGTGGTCCATTATGCTTAGTATGTAACGAGCTCCTCCTACACTTGGTTTTTTCGGACCTATTAAATCTGCAAATACTACTTCTAAAGGCTCTTTAGTAGTAAATCCATCAACTCTATTAGCCGGTGTGACCCTGGCTTTGCTTTGATTACAGGCATTACATTGCAAATACTTATTACAAGGTTTCAAACTTATTCCCTTAGATAATTCAAGAGTTTTCTTAAGCATTTTAAAATTTAAATGCCCTAGCCTTCAGTGTAACAAGTGAATACATTCATCATGAGGTTTCTTATTTTCATAAACCGTGTTAGCCACCTTTAAACCATCATCATTTAACACATATAATTCACCTCTTAAAGATGCATTAATTTTCTTATCTTCTTTCCCAATTATGCAGTTATCTCCTTTAAAAGTAACTGCATATCCTAGTTTAACCAAAATTCTAACTGAAATTAAATTAAACTTAAGTTGTGGTACATATAACATTTTTACATTCTCTTTTATAAAAGAACAGTATGCTATACCTTGACCTTTAGCTTTCAGTTTCCAGCCATTGGCTAATGATATCTGCTGTGTACTCTGAGACATTTTAATAAAATTTCTGTTATCATTTGTTATACAGTGGGATGCTCCACTGTCAACCACCCATAAATTATTTTTTACAGCTCCGTTACTATACATGGCTAACTCTAAATTTTTATTTATCTTTTGATGACTCTTAGTATTCTGGCCAGCGTTCTGGCGCTTTGCTTTTTTACAAAATCTTACCAAATGTCCTCTTCCTCCACAATTAAAACACTTTTTAATTGCGTATGCAGTAGGAGATTCATTATCTTCTTTTTGAGGTTGCTGCCTCCTTAACTCATCTCTTTCAAGCCTTCTTCTGGCCTCTTCAATCAATCTGCCAGTTATATCAGTTAAAGTTAGACTTTCCTTGAAATTTTCACTTGAAATTTTACTTATACCTATTATCTTGTAAGCAGTTGACAAACTAAAAGAAATAAAATAAAAAAATAAATATTTGTCCACTGTCCTTAACCTACCTGAAGTCTAAGTTATCATACTCAGGTTTTTGAAATATGTCACTTCTGCAATGAAAATGTTGTTGATATGTCAAAAAGGTCAATTTGTCCATCTCAGCAAGTTCAGTCAATTTCAACAACCATTCCTTCATAGTGGGTGGTGCTGAATCTTCCCAACTTTCTTCCTATAATAATCTTGCCACAGTAATGATATATTGAAACTATCTTAGATGGCATTATAACTAGGGCCAACAGTCTGACTTCCATTTCAAGAATAATCAATTTCCTCTGTAATATTTCTTTGGTTAGTGTGTCTAACTAAGTTCTGTAAGGGTAACAAACAAGTTTTTTTCCTGATTCACATAGTTTATCATTGGATGGTTCAAAATTGAAGATATAGAATTGACTGGAAGGGATGACAAAACAACAAATAGACCTGAAACCAGAAATATTTTTATAAGGGATAATTGCAGGGAAATACAATAAAAGAGTCACATATTTCATCATACGTGTAATAGCTGCAGCTAGGATCCTATACGCACAAAATTAGAAAAGTGAAAGGACTCCCACATAGGAGGAGGTAATAAAAAAAAATTAGAATGCGCCGAACTGACAGACTTACAATGGAACTGAAGGACAAAGAGGAATCAGAGTTCTACCTAACATGGGACAAACTGTATAATTGGATATATAATAGATACAGAGATTAGGGTTGAAAAATGAAAGAAGATCAACCAAATAAAAAGAGAGAGTTAAGGAAATATGTAAAAATAAACAATGTAAGAAATATTATTATTGAATTGTACTTGAATATAGTGTGATATGCACAAAATAAGAACTGTAATAGTGTATTATGGTGGAATTAAAGAAATAATAGTTAAAATTCGGATGCATAACACAGTGTAGTCAAAAGAGATTATGCTGTATGATAGTTGTAACTAGGATATATAGGATATATTTATCAGAGGTGGTATTCAGAACCTTCTGACCAGTTCTGGAGAATCAGTAGTGGAAATTTTGAGTAGTTCGGAGAACTGGCAAATACCACCTCTGACTGGAGATTTTACCATATACTTCCCCTGCCACACCCATCAAGCCACGCCCACAGAACCAGTAGTAAAAAAAATTAAATCTCACTACTGATATGTATGTATGTATGTGGGATATATATTGCTCGGAGTGTAATAAAATGTTTTTCTCAAAAAATTAATATTTTAATGCATCAGCGAATCCACACTGCAGAAAAACCATATAAATGCCTGGATTGTGGGGTAGGTTTTACCCAATCCTCAGTGCTTTACATGTACACCAGAGTGTCCACAAAGGTGAGTGGCCTTATGGGTGTGTGGAATGTCAGAAACCTTTTCATTGCAAATCAAAGCTAAAAATGCATCAGAAAGTCCATAGCAGAGATAAAACCCCTTCAGTTGTGAACAATATAGAAAACTTTTTTTTTTCAAAAGTCACATCTTAATGTTTTCCCGGAACTTCACAGAGACAGAAGGGAAATCATACAATTGTTTGGTGTGGGGAAAAATACTTTTCCCAGTCAAGTAATCTTAAATACCATAATCTAGCAAAAGAGCACAAATGTTGGAGTGAATTTTGCTCACAAAGCTGCAGCAGTAGTAACTTACCAGAGTCATTGCACAAGACCAAAGATTTACAAATGTTGGGCAGTGTAGTTATAAGGTACAGGTAGTCCTTAATTTAGAATCTCAATTGGAAAAGAATTTTTTACAGTCATAACTCATAATCTCAGTTGGAAAAGGTTTGTTAGTCATAACTTAAGGCACCCATATGACCAGATTTGATTTTATGACATTTTTCTGATCATTAAGCAAGTCAATGCAGTGAAGAAACTTCCTTTCCAACTCTGATTATCTGTTAGTATAAACAAGGAGTCTGCAAGGAGTATAAATTCTTCCATTCCCCATTATCCGCTCAGAACTGAAGAAGCTTTTTGGATGAGAAGCGAAACATCTTCAGAGAAAAACCAAAAAGGTCAAATCCAGTTGCCTCTTGAAAAAGCACCTTTGGTATTATTCTCCCCTGACTGGATGCATCAGGAATATAGGTACATCTAAACACACCTACCAACCCCTTGGCAGTATTTTGGGGAGAGTTTACTTACAGTCTCAGAGATTGGAAGGCCAAAGCGGCTCCTCTCCACCGTGTTCCACAAAAAACAAGGGGGACCAACAGATTACTTCCAAGCCAATTTCTGGTGGGCATGACAAAAAAAAATTAGGTTGCACCATCCACTGCACGGTAGGCACTGCCAGTGTCCCAGCTGCAGATCTCACAAAACCATGGTTTTTGTGATAATTAAGAAACTTCAAAATATAAAGATACCCAGTAGCTAATATGAATGTGGAAGGACAACAGAGATGTGAAGGGCGGGGGAAAGGAAAACGATCCCACTCTATAACTTTTTCTTTATATACCCAATGATTTGGTCCACAAGCTGTCACTTTCCTGCCTCTTACTCGGCTCTTATCCAACAACTGACATTTCCGCAACTGATGGGAAATGAAATTTTAAAATCAGTTCCAATTAGGATTGAAAAATAGAGATCTAATAGAAAAGAAAAATCAGAAAAAGACCCTACTGTTAATATTAGGCAGGGTTTGCATAAGAAGAAAGGCAGGATTAAAGTTGCGTCATGAACCGAGAGTTTAATCAAACTCCATAGCTCTGGGTGACTTTCTCCAGCAGCCTCTGGAGAGAAGACTCCATAATGAAGAGCAGCAGAAGTCAATTACCTGGGTTTTGAACTAATTTCCTCCAGCATCACTTTCTAGGCATGTCCTGACAGGAGGGCCTACAACACCTTCAGGAGTATATTTGTCATTTTCCACTTAAATGCTATTCTCCAGCTGACCCTCTGCACTTGGAGTTTTGGAAGAACTTCAGGATCCCCAGAGGAGAAATTATTTCTCACTGTAATTATCACCACCCTGGTTTTTGAGACATATTCTGCTACAGTGACTGCCTTTGATGTGAACATCAGATTGAAGGAACCAAAAAGCTATCGAACATCAGAAAAGGATAAATGCCACAGCTCACACTCTATGTGGCACACATTTTGGGAGAGGCACCGATTGTACTCTTCAGTGTACCTTTTTCTTCTTTCCAACAAAGATTGATTTGTCTCTGTCCGAATCAGGAAAGTGAGGGTGGTTTGAATTCAATAGAATTCTTTTTGTTCTTGTTTAGAAACAGGAAGGGGATTGATTCAGTCCTATACATAATGAATCTTCTGCTTTTAATGCTGCTGGTATCTCATGTAGTCTCTGAGAAGCTTCGAATGAAATGCCCACTGAATTTTGATACCTGGGATAAAAAAAAACCATGGAACCTTTACAGGGCAGGTGACCATTTTGTTGGTATAGTCACCACTGAAACAACATCATCACCTAGAATGCTGCCTTTCGACATGGCTCCTTCTAGTCAGTCTCGCTCGTAAGTTATTCAGTATGATTCAATCGAGGACCTGTATACTGCACGACTCAAAAAGTGGCATGTGAAAATATTTACAGACCCCTCACATCCCGGACATAAACTGTTTCAACTCCTTCGCTCAAAATGACGTTATAGAGCACTGCACACCAGAATAACTTGACACAAGGACAGTTTTTTCCCAAATGCTAAACAAATAATTCCCTCAGCACTGTCCAACTATTCACAAAATTTGCACTACTATTACTATTAATCTTCTCATCACTCCTTATCACCCATCCCCTCCCACTTGTGACTGTATGACTGTAACTTTGTTCTTTGTATCCTTATGATTTATATTGACTGCTTCCTAGTTTGATTTGATTGCTTATTTGTACCCTATGACTATTATTAAGTGTTATAACTTATGATTCTTGACTCCTCATGAATGTATCTTTTCTTTTATGTACATTGAGAGCATTTGCACCAAGACAAATTCCCTGTGTGTCCAATCATACTTGGCCAATAAAGAATTCTATTCTATTCTATTCTGATGAGGTTGCATGCCCTCGATTTGAGCTCCTAATACACTTTATTTCACTGACCTATATATTGCAGGACCTGTCTAATTCCTTGAATCATCCTTATTTTCATGGCTTTCTGCTTTTGTCTTCTTTTGTGAAAGAGACTCAGAAACCAAATGTGAGGCAAATAAAACCTGAAACAAGTCCAGATTATTTATCCATTCTCATTCAATACTGACTTCATCACTTGAATACTGAGTTTGGTTTAAAAGAATGATTGGAAGGGTTGTAGGGTTCTCTGCCCACCTCATTTCCATATTTAGGTAACCACTGATTGATGCCATATTCAACACTTGATCTTTACTTTATGGGTCACTTATGGAACTTCCTCATCATTTTATGGTACTTCTACTTTAATAACTGAATGGTTTTGAATACAGGTTACTGGGAAAATTAAAAATTAGGACTGCTGCAAATAATTGTGTATTCTTAACTGTGGTGGAGGACTCTCTCCAGTGATGGGATTCAGCCAGTTCGCATCAGTTCATGAGAAACAGTTGTTAACTTTCTGAGCAGTTTGGTGGTTGTTGGAAAAAATCATTAGGGCAGAGTACTAGTTGTTAAATTGTTTGAATACCACCACTGACTCTCTCTATCCCATCTTCTCAATGCTGATAAAAATTATTTGCTGATGTGAGGCTATCTATTAGATGAATGGGCCAGTAGCTGCTATGCCTTTAGCTTTGAATCTATATTGGCTTAAGACACAATAGGCTTGTGGAGACAAAGAGGAATAAACTGAAAAAAATAATTATTTATGGTTCTTCTTGATGATGATATTAATAATATGAATATTTTTTTTACAGTAGGGTAAGTTATTTTCAACAACTAATCTTTATTTTTGCCATTCAAACGGTCAATAAGAATCCCCAGTTCCTGCACAATCTCACACTTGGCTACAACACCCATGACAACTATGCCAGCACCCTTGCTACTTCAGAAGCCTTGCTGGACATGCTCTCCACTGGACAAGCCAATGTCCCCAACTACAGCTGTGGAAGGAAGGAGAACCTTTTGGCTCTTGTTGATGGAGCTAAGAGGGAAACCTCCATTCAGATGTCAACATTAGTAGGCATCTACAAAGTCCCACAGGTTTGTGTGTGTGTGTGCTTCTCTATCTGGTAAAGTGAGTATGGAGGTTGTGAGTGAGCGATAGATCCAACCATATTCTGTCTATGGAATTGAAGAATTGCTTTCCACCATGGCCTTTATAGGTGTCATGGGCATGGATTGAGATACAATGTGGGGAGGGGTGGAAATCATCAATATCCTCTTATGACACCTTCCTCATTACTTTGGGGGCTTCTGCTATGCACATGTGACAGTGAGGAATAAAAAAGAACATAGCAGCTACTGGCCCATTCATCTAATAGATACTGTGGCTAAAGTATATGTTAGGGTCCTCCTGAATAGAACTGAGACAAGATTTTTTAGAAAGCTCATTCTTTTGCAGAAGAACAAGTAAACTTTGGAGTCAATCCACTGCTCACAATTGCTTTGTCTTGAATCACACAATTGCAAAATATGTCAGTCAGGGGAAACACTGATTTGCTGCCTTTATAGATGTCACTGCAGCATCCAAAAAACTAAACAGAGAACTATTATGGAGGATTGTTCTTAAAATGGAACTACAATGGCTGCCTCTGATCCAAGCCCTTTATAGAAGCATATGAGTGAGAGTATGATTTGGGCCCAGATCTCTCCGCATCATCTCATCTTGTAGTACTTCTTTAAGTTGTTCTATGGTATGGCTGGTGTCATGTTTGATGGTGTCCACTGTCCAGCCACTGTGTTCTTTGGTGGCCTGGCTTTCTTTCACTTCTAACATGGTACAGAAATAAGATTTGCTTCATTTATTTTTCTTTTTAATTTCTTTTTAATTTTTTTGCACAGTCTTGCTAATGTTCTGTATTCTGTATCCTGTATCTTGATTTTGTTTGAGTAATTAACAGCATACTATTCTAACATGTTCATGAGTAGCAAGTAGGATTTATTAAAATCTAGCATTTTGGACTTGATCTGACCCCAAATACAGCATAGCATTCTTCATTGCTTTTGCAGATCAGTGATGCAATTGTTTCAGAGACTCTGAGTGATAAAAGTCAATTTCCTTTTTTCTACCGGATTCTCCCGAAAAAAGGAATCACATATCCAGCAATTGTCCAACTTCTCCTTCATTTCAGGTGGACCTTGATTGGTGTCTTTGCTTCAGACACAGAGGAGGGAGAGAGTTTCATGAGGACTTTTATTCCTATGCTTGTCCACAATGGAATTTGTGTTGTTATATCACAACGATTCTCAGCGATTGGACATACAACATCGCTTAGGCATGCCGTCTCTAAATGGAGACAAGTCAATGTTTTTGTGAACTACATAGAGCGAATGAATGTTTGGTACAGAATTCATACTTTGCAGTTGACGTTTGAAGGTGTTCTGGGATCTATCGACGGAAAAGTCTGGATCGTGGAAAGCATTGAATATTTGGTATTGAGACGGGGGGACTTTACAAATATGTCCATAGTATTTGGAGCTTTGCTTTTCAGGAAAAGAAAAGGCCAGAAGATGATCCCTTAGGAACGAAACTCCTTGTACAATGGGAAAATAGATATTTTCAATGTTCTATTTCAAAGCATGTTTTTTCTGTCAAAGGTCGGAAAAGATGCAGCCAGAGAGCACTACTGAGGGCCGTAGGGGAAAGGAGAAGGATATGGATCTCTTTTAACCTCCATCTGCACAGTGTTATTAGGACTCTGGCCTATGCCTTGAAAGCTGCATTTTTGTCCAGATCTAGGAAGAGAAGCAAGAGGAGTGAAAAGACATTGGAGGCTCCGAGGCTGCAGCCATGGCAGGTATAGAGTCTTTAGCAGGATCCATGAAACTCCATGTGATAACCCAGGGTGTATCACAAAAATAACAAAGTCACCAAAGTAGAATAAATTCCCTTTCAGGCCTCCAACTTGGCCCCCAATGTCCAATTATCCTCAGCTGGATATCAAGTTGTTCAAAAAAAACAGTCTACGAAGGGCAGAAATGCAGTCTGAACCCAAAATAAAGATAATTAGAAAATAAAAAAAAATCAACACAAACCACACTTTAATAATTAACATGGCAGGTCAGGATGAAAAATCACATACTTTCAAAGGAGAAAGCAGCACCTCCAGTTGGAAGGACACAAAAACCCAGTTAAGCCTCGATGAAGAAAATGCACGCTTTGCATTTGCAAAGAGCTGTGTGCAAATGCCCAATTATATCCTGTTTTCCCAGCTGCAACTAATGAAAGGGATCAGGGCCTTTTTCTGTCTCATAAGCCATGTTACTCCCTTCTCCATTCCTCCCTGTGTGCCCTAGGATGAAGAGGGAATGGCCCTGGGTCTTCCTCTGAATGCCCAGTCGGACTGTTTCTTCCACAGCCACTGGAGCCACACTCCCACTCCCTGTCAGCTGCTCAATCTCCCCCTCAGAATCAGATTCCATCAAGGGCATGACACTCCAAGGGAGAAGGAGAGGAACCTTCTCCTTATGCTATCAAAGACTAACAGTTTGGCCAATCTAATCACGTAGAGAATAATGTTGTGTGGAGGGCCTGGGGCTCAAGAGCCAAGCAACACCAAATGGCTTCTTCTGCCTGGATCTTCAAGATCCAGTAATTTAATGGACTTCTGGTTGCTAGCTTGCGGCGGCGGCAGGGATTCGCGATACCGCGCAATCTCTGCTGCGTTCGCCGCCAAGGTTCCCCGATCCGTTTGGATCTGGGGGATATAGCTGCCCCGTAGAGGCAGCTGAAGACAGGGGGGATCCAGAAAGGGGTTTGGGGGTGTCGCAAACCCCCTCCCCTGCTGGCTAAACCCCCTTTTCCTAAGGCGGAGGAACAGCGGTCAGTAATGGCCACCATGAAGAAATCTGCAGCCAGACAAGCAGGTGCTGGAGGGAGAAAGTTGGAAGAAGTGAAAGTTGCTCGTAACTGGGACAAGACAAAAGAAAGTGACCTGGAACCTTGAAGGCTGCTAAGTATACATTGTTCCTTGTGAGAGTTATAAGCTGCGAATATTCTAAAAGGGAAAGTTTTTTCTTTTCATTCCGCTCTCCTTCTTAAAGTGACAGCGGAGAAAAAAAAATCTTTTTGGCTGTGAGTGAGAAGGGAGAGGGAAAAAAATTGGAGCAGAATTTGAAAATAAGGAGAAGATTGCCTAGAATTGTAAAGAGTTATTAAACATCAAAAAATTTTTTCCAAAAAATATATTTGAAAGGAAACTTTGTGATTACTTTAACTCCAGAAAGAGAAAGTGAAGAAGAAATTTAAAAGAAACAGCCTGTTTGAATTGTTTGGTGACTTTGGAACCTTAGACAATTATTTCTGATTAAAACATCTGGGTGGTTGTTTGGAAAAACCTTTTCTCTACACAATGGCATCATCTGTGGATGGATTGAAACTTATATATCAAAAATATGAAAAAGAAAAACAAGAAGGGAAAGATGGCACTATTTTCAATTTTTAGAAATGGCGGTTTATAACTATGTGAAGCATAATGAACAACAGGATGATGGGGATAAAGGAGAAGTCATCTTTGATGATCAAATGACTCTGGTTGGAGAAGGGAAAAAGAAAGAGAAAAAGGAAAAGAGGACTCTAAGATCTGGAAAAACAATCCAAAAGAGAAGAATAAGGTGAAAAGGGGACATTATGTTAGGAAACAACAGAAAGGGGGAAAGCAGAATAAAAGGGGAGAGACAAGAGGACAAAGAGAAGGAGAAGCAAGGGAGAAAGGAAGAGATGAGAAACCTTAATGGTGGGGAGCAAGATGTTAAGAAGCAAAAAATTTTTAGAGATAATGGATGAACTTTATTGCTAAAGGGATTCTAGAAAGGTACATAAGACTACATTTTTATATTTATATTTAGAAATAACCATAGAAAATTGGAAATAATATGTAATTTAAAATGTGATAAAATATTTAATATGAACTAGTGAAATTTTTGTTAAGAAAAAGGGAGTACTGTAATGAAATATGATTTAAGATTGTGATGTGGGGGGGGGGTAATAATAATTTTCAGAAAGCATAAGTGTTCCTACAAAGGCATGATATTTAATTGAAATTGATAAAATGTTTAAGATATAAATGATTGTTAATATTAATGATTAGATTATGGTATATTAGCGAAATTTTTTGCGAAATGAGAGATTTGACGTAGAAGGAGGAACACTGTAATGAAATAATGAGTTATAATATGTGATGGGGAGGAATAATTATGGAAAATAGAGCTCCCATAAAAGTATGTGATTTAACTGAAAAGTAATGTGCTAAATGTTTAAGATATAAATGAATATTAATACTAATGAATAGATTTGTATTATTTTTGACAACATAGTATAATTTTAGAATGTACCAGACAGAATCCCAACCTAAGTTATGTGTTTTATATTAATTATTACAAATATAGGGGAAAGAGATAAAGGCATCATACTCCATATAGTGTACAAGAGAAGTTTTTCTTCTTTTTTAAAGAAGAAAAATAAATGGATGGTTGGAATAGAACAAAGAATGATAATTCTTTGATGATATGAATGATATGAATTGAGAGGAGATAAATAAAATAAAATTGAGAAAATTTAAAAGAGAGGAGAAGTCATGTAGAAAATGGAAAATGTTAATAAGATATGAAATGGTACATAAAAGGAATATGAATTTGAATTTGTGTCTGTACCAAGAGTTATAACCGGGGACTAAGCAACTTTCAGAAAAGAGATTTTTTACGCTTTTATGTTTTGTGTTCTTGTGTATTTGTGTATTGTCTGTCTTGAAGAATTAATAAAACTTGTTTTAAAAAAAAAGATCCAGTAATTTAATATCTTTAGCTGAATGGGGCTGCATTACCTTTGAGAGGCCCTGTCCACATCCTTTCCGAAACAGACACCTCTTACAGTTGAGTCATCAGCCAGAAAGTGTCTTCTCTTTTTCCAGATACCCAACTCATCCCTCCTGGCTGGTTTGCAACACCTGATGCAAACCTTCCCTTCTTCAGGACAGCTTCTTCCTCATGGACCACAATCTTTGGACTTTGGATTTTCAGCCCAACTTACCATACAGGGTAGATTTTGCGGGGAAAATAGAAAGAAAAAATAGCAGCACTGAGTTATATGTATAAATAATAAAAATGGCATGAACATAAAAATAAAAAAAAAAATTAAGGATCCCTCTAACTTCCCAGTAAAAATAGTTGTTGGGAGATTTATTTATTTTTTTATTTTTATTTGTCAATTGCTTAAAAGATAATAGGGGTAAGTAAAAACATAGTTATGAATACATGGATACATATAAGAAAAATAAAAAAAAATAAAAGAAACAATAGGACACGGACGGGAGGCACATTGGTACACTTATGCATGCCCACTACAGACCTCTTAGGAAAGGGGTGAGGTCAATAGTAGAAAGTCTAAGGTTAAAGTTTTTGGGGTTTGGGGAAGAAACCACAGAGTCAGGTAGAGTATTCCAGACATTGACCACTCTGTTGCTGAAGTTGTATTTCCTGCAATCAAGTTTGGTGCGATTAACCTTGAGTTTAATCTATTGTTTGCTCTTGTATTGTTATGGTTGAAGCTGAAGTATTCATTGACAGGTAGGACATTGCAATGTATGATTTTATCTGCTATACTTAGATCGGACTGAAGGCGGCATAATTCTAGGTTTTCTATATCTAGAATTTCAAGTCTGGTGGCATAAGGTATTCTGCAAAGAGTAGCAGAGTGGAGAACTCTCCTTGTGAAATATTTCTGGACTTTCTCAACTGCGTTAATATCAGATATGTAATGTGTGTTCCAGACTGATGAGATGTATTCGAATATTGGTCTAGCAAATGTTTTGTATGCCCTAGTTGTTAGTGTAATATTACCAGACCAAAAGATACATAAGATTAGGTTAACAATTCTTAACGCTTTTTTGGCTATGGAGTTACAGTGGGCTCTAGCACTTAGGTCATTTGAGATGAGTACTCCAAAATCCTTGACAGAGTTTGGATCAACAAGGTCTTGACTATACTTAGTTCCTATATCTGCTATATATTCCTATCATGACTTCTTCATATTTTCCCTTTGCAAGCGTCTCTCAATGTACCTTTAAAATAATGTAGAATAAGCTCAGATAGTCATGTTTCCCATCTGGTCTTCCTGGAAGATTAGCCTGGCAACTTTCTTCTTGAGAATGCCATAGTTTCTCATAATCACCATTTTTTCCAAGGAATTTCTGAATATTTTCGTTTGTTTCTTTGCTCTCTTTATTTGTGATGCATTCTAAATGTTCTTTTTAATAGACAAATATAGTCAATTATATATTTTGTCAAGGCATACTTTTTTCAATATATCATTGACCAATTTATCTGAATCCTTTTCACTTTTGAAGATAGTGGTAGCACCTGCTCTCCCAACTCACCATATTTGCAAATTAGACAACTGTGGAAAGATTCAAATGTGAAAAGATCACTTGGGATAAGAAATCAAATTTCTGCTTTTAAAATTCCGGGTTTTTTCCTATTCTAGTTCCATCCATTTCTGGAGAAGAATGAGTTTTGCAATATTTCCC
The DNA here is from genome assembly GCA_033807585.1 of Hydrophis major. Lineage (NCBI taxonomy): Eukaryota > Metazoa > Chordata > Lepidosauria > Squamata > Elapidae > Hydrophis > Hydrophis major. The sequence goes on from CM066329.1 coordinate 44,710,076, forward strand.
ACTGGAAATTGCACTTGGACCAAAATGGTGATGTAGCTGCAGATCTGAATGTCATCAGTTGGGTGCTTCTTCCACAGTTGGATCCAATTGACAAGCAATTGGGGAGTTTTGAAAGACAGAGATTTATTATCAACAGAGATATTCTGTCATGGCTGAAATTGCGCAACAAGGTGGGAGAATTATAAGTGTTCTTATATCTTAACCAGGAGACTACTATAGACCACTTTCAAAGGGGAGAAGCTTTGCAATGTTTTACAGCCTTTAAGAATTCTTTGCAGATCTACCAGTCATATGTTTCTTTCTTCACCACAGTTTTATTCTACTTTTATCAATCTAACAGAATAAAACTTTAATAAATCTTTTAGGAAAAAATATTATAAAATTTAACATGAATACACTATCATACTTTAAGTCATGGATACATTGAAGAATGGAAGATTTAATGTTGATACAATCATGAAAAAAAAACCCACTGGTTTTCAATTAATGCTTAAGATTTTAATTCCATCCCTCCAGACTTAATTAAGTAGAAAAGTCCTTTATTCCAAAAGCAAAAGGGATTAACTAAATGCAGAATATGTCAATAGTTGCATCTCCTGCAAATATTTGTAACTAGTTAGAGAGTTTTATATTAACTAGGTGAAGCTACTATTTAGCAACCTGGAACAAAGGAGAAACTTCCAAACAGTGAGGACAATTAACCATGGAATAGCTTCACTTCAGATGTTGTAGGTTGCTCCATCACTGGAGGTTTTTAAGAAGTGACTGGACTGTCACTTGTCTGAAATGGTATAGGGTCTCCTGCTTGAGCAAGGGGTTAGACTAGAAGATCTTCAAGGTCCCTTCCACCTCTATTCTGATTAATACTCATGTTCACCTCCATTTTCCAGGATGATGAATTCTAACGTATTTTCTTTGGCACTCATTGTTTGTCTGCTTAGTCTCTGCCTCAGTCCCAATGTGTGGGAAATTGTCATCCTGGATTTGTCAAGCGGTCTCGAGAAGGAGAACCAGTTTGCTGCTATGACTGCATTCCTTGTCCGGAAGGGACCATCTCCACTCAGGAAGGTGGATGACATCAAAGAAAAGAGCAAGTTTTGTGGGAGTAGATTTATCCACAGTATTTTCATGAAAATCAAAGCTGCATTTTCCCATTGAGAATTTCCATCCATGGAAAACTCAACAAGCACTTAGTTGGTTGAAATCAGATCTATTAAAGTCCAAATCTGGACTTTATTTATTGATTTATTGATTTATTTGGTTTCCTTGTGTTTAACTGATTATTAACCACTGATACCGCAGGTTGCTCTTACCACTGCTCCAGTGATAGATAATTCCAGACTATTTTCCTGACTAGCTTTTTCTGTCAGGTTTCAAAATTTCATTAGATGAAATAAAATTTCATTATATAGTCCAGTATGTTAAAAAAATGATGTGTTGCAGGACTCAAAAAGTGTACCTAAAAAAATTGATTGATTATTATCCTCTAGTACTGTGTGCTCAAATAGAGGTTCTGCACATTAATATGAAATTCTTCCAGTCCTAAGTCTTTCCAAAATCTATAGATCAGTGGGGGCTTATATATTAATTGTTGTAAGTTTATGTAAGCAGTGTCGACACCTTGGTTGAGCAATTCCATATATATATATGGTATTTCAGCTTTCTTCAGGTATTTTCACATGTCATTATAGTTGTGCTTTTAAAATTGTTGCAATGTTTCAGCAGAATCTCATCTACCATCTTCTGGCTTCATCATCAGAAGACTAATGATGGCAGATGAGATTCTGCCGAAATGTTGCTACAACTTTAAAAACACAACTATAATGATGTGGGAAAATACCCGAAAAAAGCTGAACACCATATATACACACAAACAGACACTCTCATATAGTTTGTGTGAGAAAGAGACAGGGAAGATGGAGAGACAGGGGCAAGGGAGAGGGGGAGGGAGGGAGGGAAGGAGGGAGATGAATTCTTGCTATCTTTGTTTTGGGAAAGTGTTAAAAATGCATTTGGAAATGTCAACTGTTGTCCTAAGAAGCTACTTCTTAAAATGTAAATTGGGAGATTGTTAAAACAAATAATCCTTTTGGTATTTTCAGACACAGAAAAATGCACCAAGTGCCTGGATAATCAATATCCAAATGAGGATCGAGTCCAATGTATCCCCAAAATTCTAACTTTCCTTTCTTATGAAGAATATCTGGGTATCATTCTGGTCTCTTTTGCCTTAATTTTGTTCCTAAGCGCAGGCCTTATTTTAATCGTATTCATTCAATACCGAGAAACTCCCATTGTCAGAGCCAACAACCGGGACCTCTCTTACATCCTGCTGATCTCCCTCCTGCTTTGCTTCTTGTCTTCTTTTTTGTTCATTGGTCAACCAAGGAAAGTCACCTGCCTTCTACAACAAACGGTGTTCAGCATCGTCTTCTCAGTTGCAATTTCTTCTCTCCTGGCCAAAACAATCACAGTGGTGCTGGCTTTTCTGGCCACAAAACCAGGAAACCAATTGAAGAGATGGTTAGGGAAGAGCTTGGCCAGCTCCATCATCCTTTCTTGTTCTGCTGTTCAAATTATCATCTGCTTCATTTGGCTGGGAGTTTCTCCCCCATTCCCTGACTCTGACCTTCACTCCCAGCCTGGTGGGATCATCCTGCAATGCAACGAAGGGTCTGTCATCATGTTCTACGTCAGCCTTAGTTACATGGGTATCTTGGCTGCCATCTGCTTCACGGTGGCTTTCCAGGCCAGGAATCTGCCTGGGACTTTCAATGAAGCCAAGCTGATCACCTTCAGCATGCTGGTCTTCTGCAGTGTCTGGGTGAGTTTTGTGCCCACCTACTTGAGCACCAAAGGGAAATACATGGTGGCTGTGCAGGTCTTTTCCATCCTGGCCTCCAGTGCTGGGCTGCTGGGCTGCATCTTTATCCCCAAATGCTACATTATCATTCTGAAACCACACCTGAATACGAAAGAGCAACTTACGACCAAAAGAAATGTAGAAATGTGAGACAGAGGAAATTTAAGTCTGAACATTTTCCAATAGGCCACACCAAGAAAATGACCCAAGCATATTCTCCATATATAATAGGCCAATGATTTTGTTTGAAATAATTAAATGGTATTTGGAAGACAGTGATTTTTTTAATCCTCAAGGCACTATATCTGTCCACTGTCCTTAGCCTACCTGAAGTCTATCATGCCATACCTAGGTTTTTGGAACATGTCACTTCTGCAACAGAAATCTTGTTGATATGCCAAAAAGGTCAGTTTGTCCATCTCAGCAAGTTCTGTCAATTTCAACAACCATTCCTTCATAGTGGGTGGTGCTGAATCTTCCCAACTTTCTGCCTATAATAATCTTTCCACAGTAATCATATATTGAAACAATCTTAGATGGCATTTTTTGAATTGTTTACTCACCAATCCTCAAATGAAACATTTGAGCCTAAATGTAATATTTCTCTTTAAAATCCTCTGTATCGATATATGAGTTTGAAACCATTTTTAAAGTTTTTTACATATCCACTAAGGATGATATAATGTCTCTTTATGTTGTTCATCTTTGCAACTCTACAAGGCTTTTCAATAAAATGTCCATGATGTAGTCTCTGGAAGTCTGAATGAAACTGACTTGAATTCAGTATCATTGTCATTTTCTTGTGTACACTATGACGTATATTAAAATGAAATTCTGATGCACTGCTCTCAAAAATAAGAAAATGTCACCCACAACAATATTACCATCCCAAGCATGATAATAATAATAATGATAACAATACTAATATAATAACAGCAGCACCATCCCAAAATCCCAAATTATACAAAAATGACACCGACATATACATCTCAGTCCATCTTGAATTCATAGCAATAAAAAAGAGTCTTGAGAATTTAAAAGGTTGATACAAGGATGAGAAGATGGTTGGGGAAGAGCTTGTCCAACTCTATCAACCTTTCTTATTCTGATGTCCATATCTGTGCCATATGGCTGGGAGTTTCTCCCCCATTTTCTGACTCTGACATGCATTCCCAGCCTGAAGAGATCATCCTTCGGTGCAACAAAGGCTCTGATACCAAGTTTTATGTTGTTCTAAGCTATATGGATTTCTTAACTGTCATTTACTTCATAGTGGCTTTTCCAGCCAGGAACCTGCTTGAGGCCTTCAATGAAGCCAAGCTGATAACTTTCAGCATGCTGGTCTTCTGAAGTGTCTGGGTCTCTTTCATGCTCACTACCTGAGCACCGAAGGTGGTACTCAGAAGGTTCTGACCAGTTCTGGAGGACCAGTAGCGGAAATTTTGAGTAGTTCAGAGAATCGGCAAATACCACCTCTGACTGGAGATTTTACAGTATCCTTCCCTTGCCATGCCCACCAAGCCACACCTACAGAACCAGTTATAAAAAGAAAATTGAATCCCACCACTGCTGAGCACCAAAGGAAAATCCATGTTGGCTATGCAAGTCTACTCCATTTTGGTCTCCAGTGCTGGACTGCTAAGCTGCATCTGTACCCAAATGCTTCATTCTTATCCTAATATGAGATCTAAACACTAAGGAACATCTAGTGATAAAAATAGGGACCTGATAATGAAATTGTTTCTTAGGCTCATGACATTTAATTATTGGTTGCAATTATTGTTGGTTTGTATGCTTTGTTTGCTTGTTTGACAACTGAGGTTATTTAAGAACAAAGGAAATAAAAATAGATCAATGAAATTAAAATCACTAAACAATAAAATAAAAATAATCACTAAACAATAAAATAAATGGATAAATAATGTTTTTAAACTGTTCATAGCCTTCCGTTTCCTCAACACATAGGTTAGCCAATATTTGCCTTAAGTAACCCTTTAAGAGAGGGCACATATGAACCATCTCCTGGGCTTTGGACTGCTTTAAACTTGGTAGGTATTTCCAAAGTTACTTAGGAATGTCTCTTCTTTCTTCCTCTCACTTCATGGAACCAGGAAAAATGACTTTGTTGGACTTTTCTTTAAACAACCAGTTTAACAGCCAGCTGGTTCCCAAGTGCCCATAGCCACAAAACCATGGGGAACAGGGGCACAATTTTAAAATAACCAGAATTTTTTAATGGGCCATTAACATTTCTTGTAATTTTGATCATTTGTTAAGTGATGTCACAAGTCAAGGACAACCTTTAAGAAAGCCTTCATGAATCCTGTGTCAAGCATGAATTTGATTAGGCGGTGGATTCATATGAATTCAGTTTGACATGCTTGAAAGTGGGGAGAGCTGAGGTGGATGAAGTTCCAGCCAAAACAACATAACTGGACAATGAGTCAGCCACATTCTTAAAGCTGCTTGGAAGGAGGAATGAAGTTGCCAGGAGACCGTTTCACATCCTGATTGGACAATGTGACATATCGTTATGAAATTATAGTTTAGTGACCTGGAAAGCTGGGAAATTTTATAATGGTTGCATTGCTTGGAACCTGACACCCTGGAGCATTTGCAAAAGTGGGGTCATTATACAAATGATTTGAATATTCGTTTGTTTCTTATTTTATTTATTGATTTGATTTGTCAATCGTTTACAAGATAATAGGTATAAGTATAAACATGAACAGGAATACAGGAAATAGGTACGAATAAATGGGGATAATTATACAGGGATGGTAGGCACAATTGTGCACTTATGCACGCCCCTTACAGACCTCTTAGGAAATGGGGTGAGGTCAATAGTGGATAGTTTGACTGGGGGTTACAGGATGTAACAACTAAGTCAGGTAGTGCATTCCAGGCATTGACCACTCTGTTGCTGAAGTCATACTTTCTGCAATCAAGTTTGGAGTGGTTTACATCGAGTTTGTATCTGTTGTGTGCTCTTGTACTGTTGTGATTGAAACTGAAGTAGTCATTGACTATTAGCAAAATATTGCAAAATACTGACTTCACTGTAACCTCTGGAGGCCCCAAAGAATCCAGAAGGGAAAAAAATTGTATGTTTGGTATGTGGGAAATATTTTTTCTGGAATGTCTACCTGCGTCTGCAGGTAAAAATGCCCTGAAGAGAAACCCTCCAGCTGCTGGGACTCCTGGAGTCTCTTTCCAGATGACAAATCATATCAGAGCTTGGTGTGTGGAAAACCTCTGAAAATCTCATTGAAACAATTCTTGTCATACATTTGTGAGTCCTCATAGAGAGGAGACCTAGAAATCTTTCTGTCAGAAAACGTTTTATCCTGAAATTGTTTCAAAAAACACAAAGCACTTCATAATTGTGGTAAACTGAGAGGAAAAAAACTTCCCTGGCCTGGATATTATTTTTAAAAATGGTTGTGATCAAGAGGGAGAAAATATCCTTCAGACTCCACTTGAGCCTCCGGGTCTCTTTTGGCCCCTTATCCGCCCTCAAATCCTCTCATATTCCCAGTGGAAGAGACCCCAAGAGACCTCAGTCGCCAGCTCTGAACTGGGACAGGAAATTCTCTTTTAGGATTGTAAAGTAAAACTTTGAAGGTTTTATGGATGTTTTCTTTCTCTGGGCATCGAACAAAAGTCCATAATCTTCTGGCCTGGGATTATTATTTTTGTGAAGAACATTTCAATCCATTGCATAGCCTTAATAAAAGGATTTCCACTGTCCTACTGCACTTTACATGTAAGATATGTAGATTAAAATGTCATCAAGATAAACTAGAAACCCTTTCTTAAATTCTCCGGAGTGCCCCTTCCCCACATGTAGATTATATAATATATAATATACAAGTAGATTATATAATCTATCTATAATCTAATCCACATTGATGAATGTATTTTTTCTTTTATGTACACTGAGAGCATATGCACCAAGACAAATTCCTTGTGTGTCCAATCACACTTGGCCAATAAAGTATTCTATCTATCTATCTATCTATCTATCTATCTATCTATCTATCCATCCATCCATCATCTATCTATCTGTCTGTCTATCTATCTATCTATCTATCTATCTATCTATCTATCTATCTATCTATCCATCCATCCATCCATCCATCCATCCATCCATCCATCCATCCATCCATCCATCCATCTATCTATCTATCTATCTATCTATCTATCTATCTATCTATCTATCTATCTATCTATCTACATTGTTCCCCACAATGTGGAAGAACGCTTCACTCACTTCCTGGGCTGAAAGAGCATCGGAGTGGAAGGTCTCCCTCTGACTCTGGGGCAGCCAAGTCCCAAAACATCATGGCAGCCTCCAGCCTCTCTGGACTTAGCAGATCCCCCCCTGCCTCTCCTTCCTGCTCCCCCTCAAGCCCCCCACCCCACCCCAAGGATCACAAGGCTATAATATTTTGCAGCTATATTTGCTCCCGAAGCAACATGGGATGAAATGCTCTGTGCAGAAACTTTTGTAAGGCAGGAACAAGAAGGGATTCCAGAAGATGAAACTCTGAGCTGAGTTAGGAGAAGAGAGGAAGGACATGAGGATTCAAGACAAGGAGCTTGGAAATTACCTTTGCTCCAATGTGTCTGGGCAGGGGGAGGATCTATAAATCCAGGGGTGGGATTCTACCGGTTCGGGCCGGTTCGCAAGAACCAGATGTTAATCTTACACTCAGTTCAGCAAACCAGTTGTTCTGAAGACCAGCTGGCCCAGCCCACCCTACCCCACCTATCCCAGGAATCTCCACAAGGCCCGTCTGGCTACCAGGTTAAGTGTAGGGTAGCCTCCTGGGAGCAAAAACGGGGCATTGGGGAGGGGAGTCCGGCGCCACCCCCACCCCGTTTTTGCTCTCAGGAGGGTCCAGGGAGGCTTACTAGGCCAAAACCACCAGCCCCCCCCCACACCCTCCTTTTGCTCCTAGGAGGTTTGCTAGGTCCCGTTTTGGGACTAGTAGGCCTCCCTGTAGCCTCCTGGGAGCATCCTGCCATCCAGCATGCCTGGATTCAATGTTTAGCCAAAATAACATTTGGAGCAGCTAATACAGTATTGATCACTGCCTTGGGAATGTTCTAGGTAAACAAAACTATGCAGTCTCCTAAAATTGTTGGGGCCAATCTTCTTCCTTTTTTCCATATCCTCTACAATACAAGTAAGTTGCTCTGCTATTTCATGCCAGGCTTAGTATGGTAAGTTCAGAGCGGGTTTTGGAGAGAACAGCTTACCTTTAGGTCTCATTCATTTGCTCAATTTCAGAGCATACATTACGCAATTTCCAAAGCATAAGTCAGACTATTCAGCAGTTTGCCTAGCTGTTGCTTCATTACTTCTGTTGCTGTCACAATCTTTATGGAGTGTCCAATGGCCTTTTAAGTTTGACAAGCAAAAAACACAGTAAATACTTCTCACAAATATTTTCCCTCTTCCACTTTGTGGTTCGATGTTTAACATACAAAATTATGTGCTGTGTTACTATTCAGGCAGTTGGCAAACTTGTATTTTTTGTTATCGGAAGGCAACTCTTTAATTTGAAGATGGTGGTAAATTCTTGGTAATAAAAGGGCAAGTAGAAAGGCTCACTTCTACTTGCCGTTTAGAAAGGGTCAGAAAGAATGCTTTGTTTCCAATCTCCTTTTCTTGACTAGGTCTTCATAAAAGTAGCTTTGGAATTGAAGCCATATGTGTTAAAATAAAATTCTTTCTGTTTAAGTACAAGTATGCAAAAAGTTTCAAGATTAATCCAAGATGTTTAATGGCTTTAAATATCTGGGTGTTGTACTAAGGTTTAAGTCAGAGGTCTTCAAACTTGGCAACTTTAAGACGTGTGGACTTCAAATCCCAGAATTATGAAGTCCATGTGTCTTAAAGTTGTCAAGTTTAGGAACCCCTGGTTTAAGTAGAAAGAGGTTCCAGCTGAAAATATACCATGAATAGCATAGAGATGCATGGAAGCTTTCTCTTTCTTTCTTTCTTTCTTTCTTTCTTTCTTTCTTTCTTTCTTTCTTTCTTTCTCTTTCTTTCTTTCTTTCTTTCTCTTAATAGGAAGAAGAAAGAGAAAGAGGGAGGGATGGGAAAAAGAAATGAAGGGAGGGGAGAAAGAGGGAAGGGAAAGGAATGTGAATGATGGATGGATGGATGGATAAAGGGAGGGAGGGAAAGAAAAAGGAGAGGAAGGAAGGATCACAAACCCTGGCACTAGTCACAGCTTCAGAGGATGCTTTGAAACAGCACAGCAATCCAGGGCTGGAAGGGACTTCAGAGGTCATCTTGTCCAACCCCACACCAAGAGCATTGTTAAAGTGAGTTTCTATCTTTTGACCCACCCAGACATGTGACCACCAAGCCATGTTTAGCCAGTCACATGAGACCAGCCAGCAAGCCACGACCAGCCAGTCACACAGACCAGCAAGCCACACCCACAAATTAGGCCACAGAACAGGTTGTTGAGAAATTTGAATCCCACTCCTGTATAAATCCCTTGTCATTGCAGAGCCACCTGTTCAGCCTCTCCATCCCTCCTGATCACTGCTGAGGAGGGAAGATCCTGGAGGGAAGCTGAAAGGACCAGATAGAGCCAAGATAAGAATAACCAGGTTCCTTTCACGAGACTTATCCAGGTGCCTTTTTCCAGCTTCAGGTTCACTTAACTGGAAGGATATTTCCCCAGATCAAGGAGGATCCCAAAGGGATCCACGATTTCTTCTCCCCCATTATTAAGCTTCAGAATCACAGCTGGGCAGATTGCCAGAATTGGCTACGTGTCTTGTAAAAACCCCCCCCCCAGGTGGGGAATGATGGTTTGGGGGGAAGCGAGGGAAGAAGCGCGAAACTGCACTTGTGCGCCCATCCGGCTCCAGGTGTGGAGGAGGCGATGCCGGTAGGGACCTCCTCCCAAAACGCCCGCAGGGATCCATAGGCTGGGAAAGGCAGAGAGGGATGGAGCGGGGCGGGAGCAGCTACCTAGATCCACTTTGAGGATTTTGGATCCACCAGAAGGGATCCGCTGGGGGCTTCTTCCCGATCCTCCCCCTGGCACTCCCCCAACCACGGCTGCACGGAGGACTCATCCCCGCGTCTCTTTCCCCGTCCCGTCTCAGCCGGCGCCCGCCTCCCGCCCCCCTCCCCCCGGGGCTCCTCCGCATCCCTTCCCGGCCACCCTCTTCTCCAGCCACGATCCTCGCCGCTCCCTCCGCGACACTCGGGCAGCCATCGCGGAGCTTCAGTTCCCTTCCGGGATGCTGGAGCAGGAGGCAGCCCCGGCCCGGCCCAGCAGAGCGCTCTTTGTATGGGCAGAGGCACCCCGTACACCGATGCCCTACGGAGGAACTGAGAGCCCCAGCTGTGGAGAGGGAGGGGCTGAGGCTGCAATAAAAGGCGGGGCCAGAGAGGCGAGCAAGCTGCCCTCTCCTGCCAGGAGATTCTCCCCCAGCAGATTCTCCCCCAGGAGAAAGCGAGCTTCGGATGCCTAGGGGAGATCCGGCTCTGACCTTGCCTGCAGAGTCGGGATCAAAGGCTTATAGCTTTACAGATAGACAAAAATGTTATTATTTCACAGTCTGCAAATTTCTCGGAACATGAGAATTGGGAAAAGGTACAGCCCAATACTGAAATTTTAATGCCTGTTAGTCAGAGGTCTGCAATAAATGAACATTCACGCAGACACATTAAACAGAAATTTGAGAATAGCGCAGAGGAATGTTTAGAAAGCGAGACTCCTGTGAAGCAGGAACATTTTATTCCAAGGAGATCTGAAAGAACAAACAAAGGTGTTTCTCCAGATTCACAGCAGATGAGGGGAACCTATGTAATATTTTTTTAATGAGCCCCAAAATTACTTAGAAGTATTAAATGTACCTCTAGCACAGTGGTAGTCAACCTGGTCCCTACCGCCCACTAGTGGGCGTTCCAGCTTTCATGGTGGGTGGTAGGGATTTTATCCCCCACTTTATAAATCAGCTCAGCAGATTGCAAATAGTTCACCATGCTTGCAAAATCAGCTCAACCGGTGTTATTATATATTATTAATTTGAGGCCTTCAATTAGGCAGAGGCCTACACCAACTTTAGGGCCTAGTTGTCCTCTTCTCACAGAGATAACACAGGATATACAATTTTTAAAGGATTTGGATATTGAAGTGAAACAAGCTATGCACATACATGCATGCAAATGGCATGTATACAACTGGCAACAGGTCAGAGAGTAACCAAAACCAAAGTATGTTGACATTAAATATTATAATGTCAGAGAAGCTGTGAAAATAGGCCTAATTTATTGTCCATCAGAAATTAATTTAGCTGTCATGACAAAGCCATTGGATATACAAAGAAACAAAGATCTTGCGAAAGAACTTGGTTTCAATGCTGTCCAGCTAGAAATTGCAGGGGGGTGGGTTTCAAGATATTTAATAGCTGGACCAATAAATTGTATAATGAAACAAAACATAGTTGTCATTGAACAGTGTGTGTGGTGGTCTCCCATGGAAAGAATGAGACACAAGCGTGTGTACTCGGGATGGGAGCCCAGAATAAAATTCCAGTGCTTCCTTTTATTGAGATTTTTGTGCATAGTAAGCAATTACATTGTGAATTAATAATTAGATATAGTACAGGCTTGTTTGCAGTTGTCTAAGCTGCCTCTTTGTTTGTATTTGTTCTTATTGTTCTCTTTTCTTTGCACTATCTTAGTGACCTTTAGACAGGCATGAATGTATAAGGCATTATATTAACCATTGCTCAAGCTCAGGCCAAAGTTTATTCCCACATCTCCCCTGTTTTAGTTTTTTGATGATCGCGTATGCCTCAGTAGCTTTTCACCATCTGCAACAGCAATTCTCCTTCCATAGGCTTCACCCGACACATTCCTAAAAGTCCAGGGAGACATTGAATACAACAGCATACACAGAGAGAAAATATAATAAGCAATATCGCTCCAACAATTAGGTGATGAATCCATGAACCATCTGGCAACCAGGACCAAAGTGCAGACCACACGTCCAGTCCCTCGTCCCCCGATTGTAATGGATTCTCATTCAGGGTTTGTTCCATATGCTGTATAGTAGCTGTAATGTTTGGAGAATAATCAGAGATATAATGCAACAATGCGTATGAAACACAGTGCAAACTCCTCCTTGCGCAGCCAAAATAGTGTCCACCGCGTATCTGGTTTGCAGGACAAAGTCAAGGATTTTTCCTTGCCCTTCTTCAAGCAGCTTTAGAGTTTTAATGGTGTCTTTAAACATAGTAACTGTCCAATTGTTTAAACGATGCAAATCTCTATAGTTCATCATGACTCCTAAAGGAGGAATAACTCCCCTTGATATCTGTGTCCAGTAGTCATGAGTCAAAACAGAGTTTACTTCTGTTGCGGAACGCGCATTGCGGATATGAGCAGTCCCCAATGATTTTTGAATGAAATGAGATGGGATTACTTTCGCAAAGGTGCAGACCCCTTTCCATCGTGCTGGCATGCGATCATAGGCCATCCGTCCACACAGTAACCATAGATTTGCTCCCAGGAGATGACCAACCTTATTTGGCTCAGCATAGATTAATTGTGCAAAGGATTCCATTAACATAGCCAAATAAGTGGACGATGGTGCGTATTTCCCATTCGCACATTTGGGCAACCGGTTGCTGTCCTCTGTGGTGGGACAACACGTGGCAGGAATATATGGACACCCATTTTCATTGATCAAAGATGTGATATCAAATGTAGAAATGTTATGTACAAAGTAAGTGAGATTTTTAGTTTTCATGTCATCTGGATAAACCCGACTTCCATTGCTAATAACAATTGTTTTGTTGCAAAACGGATATGTCCTCAAGTAAGTCATATTCTCTACTGTCTCATTGTGGGTCCAGCAGATACCCGCCACCTCTTGGATCCGGCTTCCAAGGTATTTATGTTACTTGTTGTCCAACTGTTAGACCACATCCCTGAACAACCATAGCATTGTCCCTTATACCAGTCACCTTCGGCCAGAGGTACTGCAACCATTGGAAGCCCTGATGTTTTGTGAGTTGGCATGTGCATACATACCCGACAATCAGTTTTATTATGGAGGTTTGCTAGCTTCCCCATGTCCTGGATCAATGTGTTTCTTTTCCATTTCCCCAAATCCACCCATTTGCCCCTTTGGCTGATGATAAGGACGCACACAGCGAGCAGGAACCCAAACAACTGTCCCCTCATCTTCAACAGCGGCGTATCCTCGGCCCCAGCTTATTAGCGGGACAGGTCCTCTCCACGTTGGATCTGGCAGTCTCCTATACCGAACTTTTGGTCTTGGCGTACCTGCAGAAGGGGAGGAAGCAAAATGCCTACTGGCTGCCTTAGACAGCAGGAGATCCTGTCATGTTTCAAAAATTTAAAGTATATAAAGTAATATTAAGAATGTTTTGTATGTAAGGCAAACCATATCCATCCACTTCCCCCGTTTTTGTTTTTATGTGAAGGAGCACTTTTCCTATGGAAGTGGCCATTGGTCAATCCAAACTGGCTGAGAGGTTAACAATTGTAATTTTTCCATTATCCAATAACAATTTTTGTGCGAAATTGTGACAGCAAATCTCTACCCCACAAGTTTATATGCAGGGGCAACACAAGAGGTTGAATTCTTTCAGTCTTGCCAGTTTCTCTATGCAATGCCTTCAACCAATGGACACTACTTCTGGCAAACTGCATACCACCTACCCCACGAACAGCCAGAGAATCCTCCAGCGCCCATTCATTTGGCCACTCCTTTTGGCGTATCACAGAGACATCTGCTCCAGAATCTATAAGGCCAGAAAATGATTTTCCCTGAATTTCAATTGTCATTTTTGGTTGGTCTGTAGTCAAATTTTTTGTCAGCACTAGCAATTCTGCAGCAACTGGAGAACTGGCCATTTCAGTGGACCCAAAACCACCAGTTCGTGGGATCCCAATGAAAGGATTCATAGGAATGTATGGAAGCAATAATAACTGGGCAATAGAGTCACCGGCCATTAATGATGCAGGAGTATCAGTGTACAATTGTACCTTAATAACCCCTTTATAATCTTGATCAATAACCCCTGGAATAACAAAAAAACCACCCTTTTTCTGATGCAGAAGACCTGGGAAGTACCAATCCCACTGTTTTTTCTGGCAGTGGCCCATGCAACTGAGTGTCCTCAATGTACACTTGATTAGGAAAAGTCACATCAATTGAGTTCAACATTTTTAAATCCAAACCTGCACTCCTAGTAATTGCAAGGCGATGCTTTTGTGACAGCCTTGGGAGCGGGGCTAGCTGCAAGCCCCAAATTTAGTTTCCCAAATTTTGGTTCTGAGCAGAGCGACACTGATTTGCCCAATGAAACCCTTTTTTGCATTTCGGACAGACCGACTTTGGGCGGATGTCCCTATTTTTATTTTTGTTAAATGCCATTCCCCCCCCCCCAGGGGCATGGCACAGGGCTTTAAAATGGCCAGGCTTCCCACAGTTAAAACAATTCCCCGTAGGCTTCATCCCTTTTTGCAATGCCATAGCCAAAGTCTCCATGTTGTAAGCCTGAGATCCCACCACTGCACATGCCTTTAACAGATCAGCCACAGTAACCTCACTTCTAGCCAATAAAGGCTGTAAGATACACTTGCAGTCAGTGTTTGCATTTTCAATTGCTAATCTCAGCAAAAGTTCCTTTGCTGCTTCCTCATTTGAAATTTGCCGGGTAATAGCCAATTGTAGCCTTTCCACAAAATCGTTATAAGACTCAGATGCTGTTTGCTTAATTTGAGAAAAAGACTGCGCTGGGGTTCTCACATCCTGGATGCGGGACAATGCCCCAAGGACAGCTGCCATAACCACGGGAAGTGCGTGATCAGGCAAATTAGTAGCTTGATCAGCAGTGGATTCAAACAAGCCTGCCCCGTAGATTTGGTCTGGCGTATACAGCCCCCCTGAATTCCGTCCCCTAGTGATAGCTTCTCTTTCATATTCTGAATCAAAAACCACATACTGAGTAGAACTCAATATCATTCTCACTAAATCTTTCCAGTCATTAGGAATCATGCATGAGGTAGCCAAACTTATCAGGAGACCTTTTGTAAAGGGACTTTGAAAACCATAATCTTTAACAGCTTTCTTAATCTTCCTAAGTACTGACAAAGGAATCGGAACCCATTCAGCCTGCAGATTGCAGAGCAATCACTTGCCTATTAACTGGAAACAAATTCATCTGGGGAATCTCATCAGGCTCTAATTTCCCTTCATTGAAAGCCTGATCATTGCTTGAACTTTCCCCGTTTGTGGTTGGATTTTCTCCTCTACAGGTGTAGGTGAAGTTGGGGTTGACAATGCATATTCCAGTTTTGAAGTTGGGGGGTGCACCACAACTCCTTCATAAGGAGGAGGTTCTGCTAAAGGTTTTAAAAGAGGTTGTTGATGGGTCTCTAAAGCAGTCATAACAACCTTCCAATATATCAAAATTTCAGATGTTGCTCATGGCTCTTCATGAAGGATAGTTCCAATTTTCCTCCACGTGTCTAACTTGAAAGAGCCCTTCTCTGAGTACCAGGGACATTGTCGCCAGATCTCTTGCAGAAGCTCTTTCACATTACCTTTTGAAAGAACTATTTGCTCCCCCCCAGAGGGTTTAAAGATAAAGAAGTTTGTCCTGACTAACTTCAGCAGCTCACTGACATGACATTCCTGTTACTGAGAGAGTTTTCCCCCCATGTTCCCTGAATAATCTTATTGTCCAGCAATAATTAAGTACGTACTTTACCTATTCCAGGCGAGGAAACACGGAGGTCCGGACACTTACTACCTGCAGTGGATCACGTCGGGGTCACCACTTGTGGTGGTCTCCCATGGAAAGAATGAGATACAAGCATGTGTACTCGGGATGGGAGCCCAGAATAAAATTCCAGTGCTTCCTTTTATTGAGATTTTTGTGCATAGTAAGCAATTACATTGTGGATTAATAATTAGATATAGTACAGGCTTGTTTGCAGTTGTCTAAGCTGCCTCTTTGTTTGTATTTGTTCTTATTGTTCTCTTTTCTTTGCACTATCTTAGTGACCTTTTGACAGGCATGAATGTATAAGTCATTATATTAACCATTGTTCAAGCCCAGGCCAAAGTTTATTCCCACAAGTGTGGGGCTCCTGCATGAGGCAATCTACATTATGATTGGTTGCTAGCTGTAAAGGGGGGGTTTCCCTTTTTTCCCGCCTTTTATTCATCTGTGGGCTCTGTATGCTGTTCTGAGATTTACCTGATGATTTACCTGATGAAGTAGTGGTGTGCCTATCTTATTTGATGTAAATCTATAGAAGATGTTAAATACACTTATTTATATAAAACTACATGTTCATTTTAGAGGTTCTGGCTTCATTTGGATGCTGGATGCCCAATTCCCTGACAAAACAGCCAGAAAAGAAGGTAGGCCCAGAATACCTCATAATGTAGTAATGTGCCTATCTTCTCAGAACAGAACAGAAATATTGAGGCAATAGCAAGAGGTATCAGATAACCTCTAATAAAGTTGTGTTGTTTTTGCCTAAACGATAGTTGAATAATAATGTGATAATTATATTTGCTATTTTGGAGTCTTTGAAACAATATAATGAAAAACAAGGAGGAATGATATTTCCAGACATAGAGAAGGCCTTTGACAATTTTGATAGGCATTGTCCTTTCATAGCTATTTTATTATCCACGTAACACTGTTCTATATGTATCATACATGTCATGTGATCCTATAAAATCTGTTTATTATTTATTTAGGTTCTTCTTGAATGTTTGGCTAGATAAATCAATTTTCTCTTGATCGTTACTGACTTCTGGACACAAGAAGGAACAGGTTTAAATATGAAGTTATTTCCACATTACAAGAACTTGATTTGTGGGGAACTCTCAAAGGGAAAGGAAAATACATGCTGCCTAAAGAACTATGTGCTAAAAGGAGAAGCAATCTGCAGCTGCATAATAGTCCAAAAAGAAACTTAAAAATAATGTGTCCCAATGTATCAGACTGTTACTACATATGAAGTGTATACTGTATACTGCCCATCTCAGAGTTGGAGGCAAATTCATTAACTATATAACTGGAAATAAATCATATCAACTGTACTTCTTTAATTTAAATTAAGGCTACAGGTAAATGTACCCCTCAAAAAACCTATTTTAGTTTTTGTCTGGGAAACAGAATTTGGTATCTTCACCAGAGAAAATTTTTTGCATGTGGGTTTATAGGACTTCCCACAGTTGTGGCTTCTTTTCAGAATGCTTCATCTGAAGCTTCTTCCATACAGTATACATACACGTTTATGGTGAGGAATCAGTGACATAAATAACATACACTGTAATGACTGCAACAGCCACTATGTAGGACAAACAGGCAGAGCACATCCATAAACACCAACTACCAGTCAGAATACATGATGAAAACTCTTTAATCTTACATGTGGATAGACTTAACCATAATTTGAACTGTGAAACTCTGATCACCCTGGACCAAGCCAAGTCCAAAAACGCTAGGCTAGGGAATCTCTAGAAGACTGTCACTCTAACAAATAAACCATCAGTAGATACATACAGTAGATATAAACAATATCTACACTACGTGCAAAAGTGTCAACCAACAAGCCAAGAAGAAAACAAAAGGACCAAAATACTTCCTCACCAGCAATCACCACCTAGATGACCACAGATTAACTCCAGGTCAACAATCAAGAAGTAACTTCCTGAAACAAGGAACTGCCAAGCAAGCTAACATTAAGCAGCCCAAAGAACTTCCTAAGATCAACCCCACCAAACGTGAAAGTGCAAACCACTAAAATATAAAATGGAGAACAAAAGCAACTATTACTAGAACTGATGATGTCACCTAGTTTTGGCCAACGAAACGTCTGCACCAAGGACCCCTCATATTCTCCCATATGTATTCAGTATGTCATGTAGTTCTATAAAATCTGTGTATGATTCATCTAGCTTCTTCTTGAATGCTTGGGCAGTCAATCATTTTCCTCTCAAGAACCTTCCTTGACTGTTCCTGCCTTTGGACACAGCTAATAAATTTAAATGTATGGATCTTTCCACAGCACTAGCAACTTGTAAACGTTTGTGGGAATCACTCAGAGGGAAAAGAGAAAATATGCTACTCAGGGAAATATTAATTAAAAATGGAGGAGTATGCAGCTGCATAACTGGCAGGGAAGGAATCTTAAAAACAATGTCTATTGATATATTAGATTCTTATTTATTAGTTATTTGTTCAGTGCATATGCCCTCAATCTCAAAGTTAGAAGCAACTTTAAGCAATAGCAGATCTGTACCTTCAGACTTGCACAATTCTATTCATAAAACCTTACAACAGAGTATGAATAGTAGTAGTACAAATAACCTTACACTAGAATTAGCCTGTCTGGCCATGATTCCTGTCTGGCTTACCTCAGAGATCTGACAGCATATTGAGGAGCTCTCTTTTGAGTAAATAATTTCAAGATGGAGTGAGATTCCCAAACCCAAGGTAGTAGTAATTCCCTAGTGAATTGCAGCATGTCCCAATGTGGCAGATCTCTACCAACAATACCTGCAGTGATTGTCCTAACTTTATTCGTGGATATTTCTATGGAAAGTAAGAGTGTACCTTCTTGGAAAGCTCTTTCCACACTCCATGCATTCATATGGTTTATCCCCTGTATGGCTTCTTTTATGGTAAGCCAGATCACCATGATTCTTAAAGCATTTTCCACATTTCATGCATTTATATGGCTTCTCTCCTGTGTGGATCCATTTATGGGAGATGAGACCACAATACCACATAAAATTCTTTGCACATTCAAGACATGGATATCTCTTCTGTGTGGGTTCTTTTATGGGAATTAAGACGACTGCTACGAGTAAAGGTCTTTCCACACTCCATGCATTTATAAGGTCTTTCTCCTGTGTGGACCCTCTTGTGGGTATTAAGATAACTGTTATGAGTAAAAGTCTTTCCACACTCCATGCATTGATAAATCTTCTCTCTTGTGTGGACATTCTTGTGGGAACTAAGAGAACTGCTATGAAAAAAGGCCTTTCCACATTCCATGCACTTATAAGGTCTTTCTCCTGTGTGGATCCTTTTGTGGGTAATAAGACGATTGTTACGAGTAAAGGCCTTCCCACACTCCATGCATTGATAAAGTTTCTCTCCTGTGTGGATACTCTTGTGAGAATTAAGACTACTTCTTTGACTAAAGCTCTTTCCACACTCCATGCATTGATAAGGCTTCTCTCCTGTGTGAACCACCCTATGGGAATTAAGGTTACTGCTACTATTAAAGGCCTTTCCACACTCCATGAATTTATACAGCTTCTCTCCTGTGTGGACCCTCTTGTGGATATTAAGATAACCATGATTAGTAAACGTCATTCCACACTCCATGCATTTATAAGGTCTTTCTCCTGTGTGTATCCTCTTGTGCACATTAAGACGACCGCTCCAATTAAAGACCTTTCCACAATCCATGCACTTATAAGGTCGTTCAAAATGATTCCTTTGATGGAGTGTAAAAGAGTCATAATAACAGAAGGTCTTACCAAATTCCATGCAGGTATATTGTTTGTCTTCTGAATGTGTCTCTTTATGGGGAATGAAATGCTCGTGTTTATTAAAGCTCTTTTCATAATCCATGCATTGATATGGTATTTCTCTCGTATTGATGATTGTATGGCTAAGAAGGCGACGGGCGGAAGGAAAGTTTTTTTCAACTTCACTTTGGGATTGGTTTGTTTCATCAATCTTTGTTTGCATCTTATTTGCAAAAATTTTGTTTTGCTCGTTTGGATCGACCAGTTGACATTGTTCCTTACAATTCTTATTCCCATGCTCATTATAGCCTTGAAAGAGAAAAATGTAAAATGCAGCAAACTAGGAGAATGATCAAACCTTTTTTTCTGAAATTTAGCAAAAGAATCATCAATATATTCTGGCTCTTTTGTTGCAAACATGAAGATTCCAAACCATGGTTTCTCCAAAGACAGATTTCCAAGTGGGTTCCCACCAATTCTCATCTATGAGTTGGATGGCATCCCAACAAAACTAAGACAAATGCCTGATCTAATCTTTGAGCGCCAGTGGGTGTGAGCCACTTGGCGACCCAGGACAATTCCATGGGGCAACAAACTCCCAAAGGGCTTTGGACACTGTACAGTGCTGGAACAGCAACATACCCACCAGCTCCCACCGTCAATGAAAAGTCTCCATCTATCTGCAGAGCAGAATATTTGAAAGTCAATAAAATTTCTGGATGGCAATGGCTTCCCACCCTCAGCTTAGAATGATGCCAAATTCAGGACACATCTCAGTCAGTTTAGTCCAATGGTTAAGGCACCAGACTAGAAACTGGGAAAGTGTGAGTATGGGTAGTCTTCAACATACAACAGTTCGTTTAGTAATCGTTCAAAATTGCAACGGCACTGAAAAAAGTGACTTAAGACCATTTTCCACACTTATGACTATTGGGCCATCCCTCTGGTCATGTGATTTACATTCAGATGCTTGACAACTGGTTCATATATATGACGGTTGCAATGTCCTGGGGTCGTATGATTTCTTTTTATGACCTTCTGACAAGCAAAGTCAATGGAGAAGCCAGATTCACAGAAAACACAGAGGCAATCCATCTGATATTTTTGCCAGTGGACTGCTTCATCCACTGAGAGATCAAATCTTTCCCCTATTCCATACCTTCCTGGAAGTGTTGGAAGAGCTTGTAATGGCAGTGAGAATGACCCTGGGAGACAGGAGGAAGATCTCAGGTCAAGACAACATCTGGTCAATGAAATCTGAGCCTGAACCAGGCAGGTGGAGAAAGCTTATCAGAAAAGACTGGTAGATTATGCTGAGTGTGAATTTTCAAAGATCTGGTCTAAAATTTGTCTTGTTTGGAAACAGCAATATTATACATTGATAATTATACAGAATAAAATGAAACTATCCCAAGTTTCATGGACCTCTCCAATATTTCTCCACTTACCTGAGGCAGAGGTTCAGCCACTCTTTCAGCTCTATCACAAAGAGAAGGTCGTTCTAAAAATACTAAGGACAGCTTTCTATTCTCTGTGAGACAGTAGAAGCAGACTGTTAAAAAAGAGGGGGGGGGGATTCCACTCAAGATGAACAAAACAAAACTATCCGATGGATGGATATCTTCATATCCCATGGAAAGAGCTTTTGTTACCTGGTGCAATGTCCTGACTTTGACCTTTCTGGGAGATCTCCCTGAATAGCAGCTCTTGAGAGGATTTCAATGAATCTTTCCACCCCTTGGGATACTTGGTGATAGCTTGCAAGGACTTGTGGACAAGATGTGGCATGAGAAAAAAAGGAAGAGTAGAGAGATAGAAATGAATTATCAATATTGCACACTCAGCCTAGCAGACACCAAAGACCATCGGTTAAGCTGGAAAGCAAGACCAGAAAAATTGGTGCAAATTCAATGAAAAGAAAAATAGAACAAGAGATGTTAGTAGTTACAATCCCAGAAAATTCTGCCAGAGAGACATCAACAAATTCAAAAAGATTCTCTTTAGAACTGCCATGATTACATTCTCATACCTGCAACTTTTCTTGCATCTTCTCAGACTCCTGGGTCAGGAGGAAGCCTTCGGCCAGGGCCACCACCTGGGAACTGGTCTCCGCTCCACACTCCCGCACCCATTTCTCCATCTCTGGGGGAAGGACAACCAGGAACTGCTCCAGGAGCACCAGGTCCAGCATCTGAGCCTTGGTGTTTTTTTTCTGGCTGCAACCACTGACAGCAAAGACGGTGAAGCTGACTGCAGACATCTCGGGGACCCTTCCCCTCCTGAAATTGCAATTTTCTGAAGTTGCAACATTGGACCTCTGAACTGCTGACTTCCTCTTCTTGGCTCTTCTGCCCAGGGCTTGCCCCATTCTTCCCATAGCTCCAAGGCTGAGCAGTGGGACAGCCTTGTCCCTCCATCTTCTTGCTGGTCTCTAATACAGCTCCAAAATGGACCAAAACTGAGGGCAGCAGAACTCCATGAACCTCCTGGCCCTAACCTGTGGGTGAAATCCAGAAGCCACAATTAACAAGCTACCATCCAATGCACTGCCATTCTTGAAACAGGTTCTTGGTTTGCTTGCCGGCAGGGCCACCAAAGAGATGGTGGGGAAAGGCGGAACGGAGGAAACTGACTTCCAGTCCTTACACGCCCTGCACTCAACTCCTCACACGCGGAACTGCAGCCTTGCATGCAAAGCTAACCGGGGGAACTTTGGCCGGTCGCTTCTCGCGGCCCAGGAAAGGGGAGGCGAAGGAAACCCCTTCTGGAAAAGGGGCTAAGAAATGTGCAGGGAATTGTCCAGGAATCGAGACATTCGGTGTGTTTTGGAAAGGCAACCTCTCCTTCTCCCCGCATGCAGAGGTTTGCCGGAGGAAACTGAGGGTAAATGGACCCCCTCTTTCTGGCGACCCTGATTTTCTTCCTGGAGAAAACCCGGCAGGTGCGGAGCTGCCCTGCGTGTCCCTTTCTTCCACGGGGTGGCAGGGGAATAGAGGACCTCGAAACACACACACACACACCAATCCGCCCTTCCCGCGACTTGGAACTTGACGAAGTTTTGCACGCCCCGGGCTCGCCTCCAGAGTCAGAGAAAAGAGTCCCACTCACTCCGAGTTTCGCCTGGATCTCCACCCGTAAGGAGAATTCCTTACAGCCTCTCGGCCTCCTGGCTCAACCGAAGGTTCACAGCGAGGGGAGTAGAATGGGATGCCGTAGAAAAAGCAGAACTGCCCCAACCTTTTCCGGAAAGTTTTTTTGAGTTCGCAAAAAAATAAATAAAATAAAATAAAATAACCAGGCGCATGTTCAGTTCCCTACGGAAAGGGGCTGCCCATCCCTTCCAAGTGCTGACGAGTGATATGTCAGGGGAACGGGCCAAGGCGCAGAAACCAGAGCAAGTTCCACGGGGGGCAGGGATGATGGGCATTGGGATTGGAAGGAAAGCGTCTCTCTGCAACTTTTGCCTTTTCAAATAGGTGGCCGTCATCTATGCACTTTTAGAACTTCCTCTTCTTAATGTCTGGGAACTGTGTGTGATTTGCGAACATTCTGGATATCTTTGTTGAAGCTAATTTTCCTGAAGATCACTCTCAGAAATTAGCAAAATCCTTAGTTGTTCCTGATGCACCTCAGGAATAGGATAGGATAGGATAGGATAGAATAGGATAGAATAGAATAGAATAGAATAGAATAGAATAGAATAGAATAGAATAATAGAGTTGGAAGGGATCTTTGAGGTCTTGTAGTCCAACCCCCTGCCTTGGCAGGAAACCTAAACCACTTCAGACAAATGTTTATCCAACATCTTTTTCCCTCCTCCCTCATGGTCAGAATTCTGGGAGTTGAAACTCAGACAGGCTTTAATCTTTCACTCTGCTCACTTGGGATGACCAGCCTTCCTTGACTGGTGGCTTGAAATCAACCTCTCCTCATTCATTCCCTCTCCAATTAAATAGAAAATAGAATGCTTGTCTTCATGATGCAGACTTTTCCTGCCTTTTCTTTGAGCAAGGAGTGGCTCCAATACTGAGAAAACTACAGTTTTCTGCCTGGTTTTGAATCTTTTGTGTGTGAGGCAAATGGGATAACCACTACACCATAGAAACAACAGGTGTGGGCAGCTCTCAGTCAGCATGGCTTTATCGCTTGCCGGCCATCTCAGTCTGGCAACTGCAGCCTCACAAGAGTTAATGAGAGGTTATTCCTCATACTTTGTGCCCTTCCAGAGCTCGGCTGGTAGACTGAAGGGAGCCAACTTCACTTACACTCATGTTGGTTCAATCCTAGCTTTTGAGAGATTTTGACCAAATGTCCCACTGCAAGATTTTGGAAGGCAAAATACAATGTGCTTTTTAACCCGATAAGATTAACTCTGCTAGGATATATAAATGATCTAAAATAGTGGCCACCGTGGAATGGGGCCAACATGAGATATCACAAAGGAGAGTTGGATAAGCATGGTAGCCCAGAAGACGATCAGTCCCTGGTGTTCTCCTTTGAAAAAGCCACATCCTCTCATTTACATGAAATTTCTACATCCTCCTGAAGAGCTGAACTATTGGGAAGTTGCTGGGTTCAGAGGGATGGGTTGGCCAGTTTTCAAAAGGTTGCCTCTAAGGCATTTTCTCCTCAAGCTGCAGTGTTGTGAGAAGGTCCATATTTAGAATATGCATACAAGTCACTGGCTTGCCATGTCCTTCTCTCTCCTTTGTCTGTAAATGAGGGAACAAACACCCTACAGGGATGCATTTCTTAGAGATTTTTTTGAAACTTTCCAACAGTTAAAATCTTACTGACAGCTGCATTAAAATCTCTACAACTTCCATCTGTTGGAAATGTGTCACAGCATAATGGATCCCAGATCTTCTTTGATGACAGATTACATTTGTGGTCTTGAGGGGAAGTCAAAACCTGTCCCACACAAGCTGGCAAGAGGCATGATTCATGACCCATCGGCCCCATAATTCTGGCTGGTGAGGTCCAGGAGACCCTACTTTGATGTTGTTCCTGACCTCTGGAACTCCCCACACCATGTGACATTAACCCCAACCCTCCTGATCTCTCACAAAGGCCTAAATATTTGGATCTGCAAATTGAATTGGAGCCCCAATGGGGAAGCAACACAGTGGAGGTGGTTGATTGATCCCAATCTTGCCATACCCTGACCCCACCCTCTCCAATATTTTTTATGATTGTAAGCTTCCCAGAGTTATACTGTGGTACGTTGGCCAGCCAATAATTGTTATAAATAAATAAGTCAGACAGTGTGACCTCCAGAAAATGACTGACACTGTGGCATCAGCCATCACAAACACATCAACTTACTAGCAGTGGGAAATTAATTTACCCAAAGAAATAATCTTTAAAAACCAATTAAACCACTCCTTACAAGATAACTAGAATAAATTATGGCAGAGTACTAGTATCATTAATAATACTGAGATCTAGCACGGAGCCTCAAGAAAAATAGCAATGGTTTGCATAGTAATCACACTGCAATCAAAAATTGCATGTGCCAGAAGACAGGATTCAGCACCCAACCATGTGGGCTGCTCCTAATTAGGTTAACCTTCCCTAAGAAAAGCACAGTTCCAGAGCTGTTCTATGCTCCATAAAATCCTCAAGAAAGCTGATGTGTATTTATCTCTCCAACTTACATTCCAGAGGATAAAACTAACAGCGAAGAAAAGAATTGACAGTGTGGGAATTGAAGCCTTCAGTTGAAAAGCTCCATACAATAACAATCAATTACTTTCACTTCTCGATTATGTCATGAAACAGGCCGTCCCTGGGTGGGCTCAAACCCCCAGCCTTCTAATTAACAGCCAGATGCACTAATCTCTTCCACCACAGAGATTTGTCACATGGCTTGGCATCAGCCTCCCTCACTCGGAAGGTTCATAACTGTGCTACAGCTTTTTCTTGGTTTTTCTTTTTTCTTTTTTGGTAGTCTAGCTCTTTTTCTCCCACCAAAAATAAAACCTGGGATGAAAACATGGTCTGGTCATGTTGCCTGCCCATCCTAGAAGGGCAAAAGTGAAAAGGCATGTGCCAGCCAGGATTCAAACCTGAGTCCCTGGTTCAGGATGCCCCTACATCACTGCCAGGGTTGTTAAGAATCTGCCTCAAGCTAAGAAATATTGATGTTCAAGATTTATTTTCACCTCTGGTAGTGGGAGAGAGGAATACCTTGGGTCTTTTGACTAGTGTATCTTATTGCTGTCTAGCCCCCCCCCCAGATATGGATGTTCAAGCTGAGAGAGCTTAGGGGGAGGCCTGTGTTGGCTCTCTGTGGCACAAGGGGTTAGCATATCTGATTGTCGACTAGAAGGGTGGTGATGTAAGCTCACCCAAGGATGGCCTGCTTGATGATTCCAGGATGAAAGGGGTGGGATGCCTCAGGCTCTTCCTCTCAGGGCTCTGATTTTTAACAATGCTTTTTCTAAATAAATATTGGGTTTACCTGCAGCATGAGCTTTCCCTTTCAGAATGCAAAGAGGATGAAGATACCTGGAGTGTTGTCCTTTTCAGGCAATATCAATACAACTCAAAGGAACTTGTGTTTGGGAGCTCTCCAGGGTTCTGAAACAGCCCCCCTCACTGAACCAGCTATTCCTTGCTTTCCTCTCCTCATAGAATCCATGGTTGGCTTCCTAGGTGCTCCCTGCTATGACATGAGGCTGCCCCCTTTCCAGGAAACAGAATACTCCTAGGGTCCAACAAGGCCAGCAGTTATCGTGAGGGTTTGCCTGACACAGCAAATATCAAGCCAGCAAGTTATAGATAGTCCTCAATAGACAATAATTCAGTGACCATTAAAAATCACAATGCCACTGAAAAAGATGATTCATGACCATTTTTCACACTTATGACCATTGCAGCATCCAAATGGTCCTGTGATCAAAATTCAGGTGCTTGGCAACTGACTCATCTTTATGACAGTTACAGTGTCCTGGGGGTCATGTGATAACTTTTTGTGATGTTCTAACAAATAAGTTCAATGAAGAAGCCAGATTCTCTGAACAACCATCTTACTAATTTAACAACTAGTGATCCACTTAACTGTGGCAATAAAAATCGTAAAATGGGGCAAAATTCACTTAATAACTTTCTTGTCTAGCAACGAAAATTTTGTGCTCGTTTCTGGTCCTAAATAGAGGACTATGTGTATTCTTTTTCTTTTCTCTGGACCCAAGGGGGCATGGCCGGAGAAGGTGGACAGAAAGGTGGCCTTGCTGGGAAAGTCACTGACATAGGCAAAGGGACAGAAAAAGTTCTTTTGTCTGAAAGAAAGGGTCGCATGGTTATGTCATGTGATTTGTTTGGGAGTCATTCTTTTAAGTACTTGTGGCATCTCGTGGAACAAATTAAGGTACCATTCCTGTCTATTGTGGTTTCTGAGATGCCCCCAAGAAACAAGAATCATCTACAACGCAAAGTGTAATGACTGCAACATATAACAACCAAGCTCAGAGAGCACCAGACCCCTCATCTCAACCCTGAGCTACAAATATTCTCCCATATTTATTCTCTATGTCATGTAGTCCTATAAAATCTGTGTATGACTCATCTAGCTTCTTCTTGAATGCTTGGCTACATAGTCATTTTCCTCTAAAGAACCTTCCTTGAAAGTTACTGCCTTTAGACACAGCTAGTAAAGGTATAGATATTTCCACAGCACTAGCAACTTGTCAAGGTTTGTGGGAATCACTTTGAGGGAAAAGGGAAAAGGATGCTACTCAGGGAAATATCAATTAAAAGGTGGAGGAGTAGGCAGCTGCATAACTGGAAAGGAAAGAATCTTAAAAACAATGTCCATTGATGTATCAGACTATTTATTATTTATTTATTCAATGCATATGAGCTCCATCTCACAGTTAGAAGCAACTTTAAGCAATGGCAGATTTGTACTTTCAGACTTGCACAATTCTATTCATAAAGCCTTACAACACAGTATGAATAGTAGTAGTAGTATAAAGCCTTATAATAGAGTTAGCCTGTCTGGCCGTGATTCCTGTCTGGCTACCTCAGAGATCTGACAGCATATTGCTTAGCTCTCTTGGGAGTAAATGTTTTCAAGCTGGAGTAAGATTCCCAAACTCAAAGTAGTAGTAATTCCCTTAGTGAATTGCAGCACACCCCAATGTGGCAGCTCTCTAGCAACAATTCCTGCAGCTATCGTCCTAACTTTATTTCAGGCTCTGCAGTTTTCAAAAGTCCCTTTCCTCAGTTGATGCTGAACAGCTTTTGATGCCAGAATACTTTGAGTTTCCCTTTTCCTTTGACCATTCTGTTAAATAATCACACCAACTGTATTTCTTTAATTTAATCTAAGGCTACAGGTACATGTACCAAAAATATACCACAAATTTAGCTTTTGTTTGAGACTTTGTCACTTCACAGGAAAAAAGGAATTTGGCACTTTCACTGGAGAAAAACTTCTGCATATGTGCTTATAGGACATCCCACAGTTGTGGCTTCTTTTCAGAGCACTTCATCTGAACTTTCTTACATAAAATATATGTGTGTTCATGTTTATTGGGAGGAACCAGTGACACGACTGGTTTTAGACTGAAAACTATTTTCTCATTTCTATTGGTATCTCTAGTCACCATCTCACATGAGTATATCTAAATTCAATTATTTTCATCACCTGTATTGTTATGGCTTCTCCTATTCGTGGATCTTTCTATGGCAAGTAAGAGCTTCTTGAAAAGCTCTTTCCATACTCTATGTGTTCATAAGGTTTTTTCCCTTGTATGGATCATTTTATGGGACATAAGACGACAATTCCACCTAAAACTCTTTCCACATTCAAGACATTGATATGGTTTCTCTCCTGTGTGGATCCTCTTGTGGGAATAAAGACTACTGTTACACCTAAAGGTCTTTCCACACTCCATGCATTGATAAGGCTTCTCTCCTGTGTGGATCCTTTTATGGGATGTAAGATCACAGTTCTTCCTAAAGTCTTTTCCACATTCCATACATTTATATGGCTTCTCTCCTGTGTGGATCCTTTTATGGGATGTAAGATGACAATTCCACTTAAAACTCTTTCAACATTCAAGACATTGATATGGTTTCTCTCCTATGTGGATCCTCTTGTGTACATTAAGACTACTGCTACAACTAAAGGCCTTTCCACACTCCATGCATTTATAAGGTTTTTCTGTGAGATTCGTTTGATGGAGTGTAAAAGAGTCATAATAACAGAAGGTCTTTCCAAATTCCATGCAGGTATATTGTTTGTCTTCTGAATGTGTCTCTTTATGGGGAATGAAATGCTCGTGTTTATTAAAGCTCTTTTCATAATCCATGCATTGATATGGTATTTCTCTCATATTGATGATTGTATGGCTAAGAAGACGACGGGTGGAAGGAAAGCTTTTTTCAACTTCACTTTGGGATTGGTTTGTTTCATCAATCTTTGTTTGCATCTGATCTGCAAAATTCCTGTTTTGCTCGTTTGGATCGACTGGTTGACATTGTTCCTTACAATTCTTATTCCCATGCTCATTATAGCCTTGAAAGAGAAAATGTAAAATGCAGCAAACTAGGAGAATGATCAAACCTTTTCTTCTGAAATTTAGCACTAAAATTTGGACTAAAATTCACATGTGGTTGGAAAAAATGACAAAGAAACGTATAGATTTGAAACCGGAGTTTTTTGGGAATCTTACCAGATACATAGAGTAAAGACTTGAAATATCTGATTGTAAATGTATTAACAGCGGCTAGGATTGTATTTGCTAAAAATTGGAAGAATGAGAAAATACCATTACAGGAAGAAATTATTAAGAAAATATTGGAATGTGCTGAGATGAGTAGATTGACATTTGAAATTAGAGAGCAAGAGGATAAACAATTTTATGAAATTTGGGATCTTTTTTATCAATGGTTAGATGATAAAATATGACAATAGAATATTTAGAATGCTAGACAGTAAGGAATATCTTTATAATAGCTCTTTTGCTATTATCTTGTTATTCGACATTATATTTATAAAGGGTTTTTTAGGATTGATTTGATATGATTATATGATTTTTTATAGAGTAAACTGGTTTAAAGTATTGTTAGCTCATAAAGCATGAATTATTAAAAATAAAGTCAAAAACTTTTTTTTTTTAGTGATATTAGGATATATAAGTTTGGATTGACAATATGAGTTGTTATGTAACTTAATTGTAATTGAGACTACAGAATGAATGCACAAAAATGATGAACCAACTGACACACTGGATGCACATGTAAGAGTTGATGTTTTTATGTTTTGTTTGTCTTGTTTGTCTGTAGAAAATTAATAAAATCTTTTTCAAAAAAAGAAGAAAAAGAAGAGTTCTCCACTCCTCTACTCGTTGCGGAATGCCTTATGCCACCAGACTTGAAATTCTAGACCTAGAAAACTTAAAACTATGCCACCTTCAGTCCGATCTAAGTATAGAAGATAAAATAATACATTGCAATGTCCTACCTGTCAATGAATACTTCAGCTTCAGCCATAACAATACAAAAGCAAACAATAGATACAAACTCAAGATTTATCGCACCAAATTTGATTGCAGGAAATATGACTTCAGCAACAGAGTGGTCAATGTCTTGAATACTCTACCTGATTCTGTGATTTCTTCCCCAAACCCCAAAAACTTTAACCTTAGACTGTCTACTATTGACCCTTTCCTAAGAGGTCTGTAGGGGGTGTGCATAAATGCACCAACGTGCCTACCATCCCTGTCCGATTGTTTCTTTTATTTTTCTTATATGTGTCCATGTATTCATAACTACGTTTTTACTTATACCTATTATCTTGTAAGCAATTGACAAACCAAAAGAAATAAAATAAATAAATAAATATTTGTCCGCTGTCCTTAGCCTACCTGAAGTCGAAGTTATCATACTCAGGTTTTTGAAATATGTCACTTCTGCAATGAGAATTTTGTTGATATGTCAAAAAGGTCAGTTTGACCATCTCAGCAAGTTCTGTCAATTTCAACAACCATTCCTTCATAGGAACTTTCTTCCTATAATAATCTTGCCACAGTAATGATATATTGAAACTATCTTAGATGGCATTTTAACTCGGGCCAACAATCTGACTTCCATTTCAAGAATAATCAATTTCCTCTGTAATATTTCTTTGGATAGTGTGTCTAACTAAGTTCTGTAAGAGTAACAAACAACTTTTTCTCCTGATTCACATAGTTTATCATTGGATGGTTCAAAATTGAAGATATAGAATTGGCTGGAAGGGATGACAAAACAACAAATAGACCTGAAACCAGAACTATTTTTATTAGGGATAATTGCAGGGAAATACAATAAAAGACTCACATATTTCATCATACGTGTAATAACTGCAGCTAGGATCCTATACGCATAAAACTAGGAAAGTGAAAAGACTCCCACATAGGAGGAGGTAATAAAAAAAAATTAGAATGTGCCGAACTGACAGACTTACAATGGAACGGAAGGACAAAGAGGAATCAGAGTTCTACCTAACATGGGACAAACTGTATAATTGGATATATAATAGATACAGAGATTAGGGTTGAAAAATGAAAGAAGATCAACCAAATACAAATAAATGGAGAGTTTTATGGTGGAATAAAACAACTAATAGTTAAAATTTGGATGTATAACACGGTGTAGTCAAAAGAGATTATGCTGTATGATAGTTGTAACTAGGATATATAGGATATATTTATCAGTGGTGGTATTCAGAATGTTCTGACCAGTTCTGGAGGACCAGTAGTGGAAATTTTGAGTAGTTCGGAGAACTGGAAAATACCACCTCTGACTGGATATTTTACCATATCCTTCCCCTGCCACACCCATCAAGCCATGCCCATAGAACCAGTAGTAAAAAAAATTAAATCTCACTACTGATATGTAGTGCTTCACATGTACACCAGAAACCACAAAGGTGAGTGGCCTTATGGGTGTGTGGAATGTCAGAAACCTTTTCATTGCAAATCAAAGCTAAAAATGCATCAGAAAGTCCATAGCAGAGATAAAACCCCTTCAGTTGTGAACAATATAGAAAACTTTTTTTCAAAAGTCACATCTTAATGTTTTCCCGGAACTTCACAGAGACAGAAGGGAAATCATATAATTGTTTGGTGTGGGGAAACATACTTTTCCCAGTCAAGTAATCTTAAATACCATAATCTAGCAAAAGAGCACAAATGTTGGAGTGAATTTTGCTCACAAAGCTGCAGCAGTAGTAACTTACCAGAGTCATTGCACAAGACCAAAGATTTACAAATGTTGGGCAGTGTAGTTATAGGGTACAGGTAGTCCTTAATTTAGAATCTCAATTGGAAAAGAGTTTGTTACAGTCATAACTCATAATCTCAGTTGGAAAAAGGTTTGTTAGTCATAACTTAAGGCACCCATATGGCCAGATCTGATTTTAAGCAAGTCAATGCAGTGGAGAAACTTCCTTTCCAACTCTGATTATCTGTTAGTATAAACAAGGAGTCTGCAAGGAGTATAAATTCTTCCATTCCCCATTATCCGCTCAGAGCTGAAGAAGCTTTTTGGATGAGAAGCGAAACATCTTCAGAGAAAAAACAAAAAGGTCAAATCCAGTTGCCTCTTGAAAAAGCACCTTTGGTATTATTCTCCCCTGACTGGATGCATCAGGAATATAGGTACATCTAAACACACCTATCAACCCCTTGGCAGTATTTTGGGGAGAGTTTACTTACAGTCTCAGAGATTGGAAGGCCAAAGCGGCTCCTTTCCACCGTGTTCCACAAAAAACAAGGGGGACCAACAGATTACTTCCAAGCCAATTTCTGGTGGGCATGACAAAAAAAAATCAGGTTGCACCATCCGCTGCACGGTAGGCACTGCCAGTGTCCCAGCTGCAGATCTCACAAAACCATGGTTTTTTTGATAATTAAGAAACTTCAAAATATAAAGATACCCAGTAGCTAATATGAATGTGGAAGGACAACAGAGATGTGAAGGGCGGGGGAAAGGAAAACGATCCCACTCTATAACTTTTTCTTTATATACCCAATGATTTGGTCCACAAGCTGTCACATTCCTGCCTCTTACTCGGCTCTTATCCAACAACTGACATTTCCACAACTGATGGGAAATGAAATTTTAAAATCAGTTCCAATTAGGATTGAAAAATGGAGATCTAATAGAAAAGAAAAATCAGAAAAAGACCCTACTGTTAATATTAGGCAGGGTTTGCATAAGAAGAAAGGCAGGATTAAAGTTGCGTCATGAACCGAGAGTTTAATCAAACTCCATAGCTCTGGGTGACTTTCTCCAGCAGCCTCTGGAGAGAAGACTCCATAATGAAGAGCAGCAGAAGTCAATTACCTGGGTTTTGAACTAATTTCCTCCAGCAACACTTTCTAGACACGTCCTGACAGGAGGGCCTACAACACCTTCAGGAGTATATTTGTCATTTTCCACTTAAATGCTATTCTCCAGCTGACCCTCTGCACTTGGAGTTTTGGAAGAACTTCAGGATCCCCAGAGGAGAAATTATTTCTCACTGTAATTATCACCACCCTGGTCTTTGAGACATATTCTGCTACAGTGACTGCCTTTGATGTGAACATCAGATTGAAGGAACCAAAAAGCTATCGAACATCAGAAAAGGATAAATGCCACAGCTCACACTCTATGTGGCAAACATTTTGGGAGAGGCAGCGATTGTGCTCTTGAATGTACCTTTTTCTTCTTTCCAACAAACATTGATTTGTCTCTGTCCAAATCAGGAAAGTGAGGGTGGTTTGAATTCAATAGAATTCTTTTTGTTCTTGTTTAGAAAGAGGAAGGGGATTGATTCAGTCCTATACATTATGAATCTTCTGCTTTTAATGCTGCTGGTATCTCATGTAGTCTCTGAGAAACTTCGAATGAAATGCCCGCTGAATTTTGATACCTGGGATAAGAAAAAACCATGGAACTTTTACAGGGCAGGTGACCATTTTGTTGGTATAGTCAACACTGAAACAATATCATCACCTAGAATGCTGCCTTTCGACATGGCTCCTTCTAGTCAGTCTCGCTCGTAAGTTATTCAGTATGATTCAATCAAGGACCTGTATACTGCACGACTCAAAAAGTGGGATGTGAAAATATTTACAGACCCCTCACATCCCGGACATAAACTGTTTCAACTCCTTCGCTCAAAATGACGTTATAGAGCACTGCACACCAGAACAACTTGACACAAGGACTGTTTTTTCCCAAATGCTAAACAAATAATTCCCTCAGCACTGTCCAACTATTCACAAAGTTTGCACTACTATTACTATTAATCTTCTCATCACTCCTTAAAACCCATCCCCTCCCACTTGTGACTGTATGACTGTAACTTTGTTCTTTGTATCCTTATGATTTATCTTGACTGTTTCCTAGTTTGATTTGATTGCTTATTTGTACCCTATGACTATTATTAAGTGTTATACCTTATGATTCTTGACTCTTCATGAATGTATCTTTTCTTTTATGTACATTGAGAGCATTTGCACCAAGACAAATTCCTTGTGTGTCCAATCACACTTGGCCAATAAAGAATTCTATTCTATTCTATTCTGATGAGGTTGCATGCCCTCGATTTGAGCTCCTAATACTCTTTATTTCACTGACCTATATATTGCAGGACCTGTCTAATTCCTTGAATCATCCTTATTTTCATGGCTTTCTGCTTTTGTCTTCTTTTGTGAAAGAGACTCAGAAACCAAATATGAGGCAAATAAAACCTGAAACAAGTCCAGATTATTTATCCATTCTCATTCAATACTGACTCCATCACTTGAATACTGAGTTTGGTTTAAAAGAATGATTGGAAGGGTTGTAGGGTTCTCTGCCCACCTCATTTCCATATTTTTGTAACCACTGTATTGGTATGTAACCACTGTATTAAAAAAATAATTTTGTGGTTCTTCTTGATGATGATGTTAATAATATGAACATTTTTTTTTACAGTAGAAAAAATTATTTTAAACAACTAATCTTGATTTTTGCCATTCAAACGGTCAATAAGAATCCCCAGCTTCTGCACAATCTCACACTTGGCTACAACATCCATGACAACTATGCCAGCACCCTTGCTACTTCAGAAGCCTTGCTGGACATGCTCTCCACTGGACAAGCCAATGTCCCCAACTACAGCTGTGGAAGGAAGGAGAACCTTTTGGTTCTTGTTGATGGAGCTAAGAGAGAAACCTCCATTCAGATGTCAACATTAGTAGGCACCTACAAAGTCCCACAGGTTTGTGTGTGTGTGTGCTTCTCTATCTGGTAAAGTGAGTATGGAGGTTGTGAGTGAGCGATAGATACAACCATATTCTGTCTATGGAATTGAAGAATTGCTTTCCACCATGGCCTTTATAGGTGTCATGGGCATGGATTGAGATACAATGTGGGGAGGGGTGAAATCATCAATATCCTCTTATGACATCTTCCTCATTACTTTGGGGGCTTCTGCTACACACATGTGACAGTGAGGAATAAAAAAGAACATAGCAGCTACTGGCCCATTCATCTAATAGATACTGTGGCTAAAGTATATGTTAGGATCCTCCTGAATAGAACTGAGACTAGATATTTTAGAAAGCTCATTCTTTTGCAGAAGAACAAGTAAACTTTGGAGTCAATCCACTGCTCACAATTGCTTTGTCTTGAATCACACAATTGCAAAATATGTCAGTCAGGGGAAACACTGATTTGCTGCCTTTATAGATGTCACTGCAGCATCCAAAAAACTAAACAGAGAACTATTATGGAGGATTGTTCTTAAATTGGAACTACAATGGCTGCCTCTGATCCAAGCCCTTTATAGAAGCGTATGAGTGAGAGTATGATTTGGGCCCAGATCTCTCCGCATCATCTGATCTTGTAGTACTTCTTTAAGTTGTTCTATGGTATGGCTGGTGTCATGTTTGATGGTGTCGACTGTCCAGCCACTGTGTTCTTTGGTGGCCTGGCTTTCTTTCACTTCTAACATGGTACAGAAATAAGATTTCCATTATTTATTTTTCTTTTCAATTTCTTTTTAATTTTTTTGCACAGTCTTGCTAATGTTCTGTATTCTGTATTTTGCATTCTGTATTCCGTATCCTGTATCTTGATTTTGTTTGAGTAATTAACAACATACTATTCTAACATGTTTATGAGTAGCAAGTTGGATTTATTAAAATCTAGCATTTTGGACTTGATCTGACCCCAAATACAGCATAGCATTCTTCATTGCTTTTGCAGATCAGTGATGCAATTGTTTCAGAGACTCTGAGTGACAAAAGTCAATTTCCTTTTTTCTACCGGATTCTCCCGAAAAAAGGAATCACATATCCAGCAATTGTCCAACTGCTCCTTCATTTCAGGTGGACCTTGATTGGTGTCTTTGCTTCAGACACAGAGGAGGGAGAGAATTTCATGAGGACTTTTATTCCTATGCTTGTCCACAATGGAATTTGTGTTGTTATATCACAACGATTCTCAGCGATTGGACATACAACATCGCTCAGGGATGCCGTCTCTAAATGGAGACAAGTCAATGTTTTTGTGAACTACATAGAGCATGTTAATGTTTGGGACAGAATTCATACTTTGCAGTTGACGTTTGAAGGTGTTCCGGGACCTATCGACGGAAAAGTCTGGATCGTGGAAAGCATTGAATATTTGGTATTGAGACGGGGGGAACTTTACAAATATGTCCATAGTATTTGGAGCTTTGCTTTTCAGAAAAAGAAAAGGCCAGAAGATGATTCCTTAGGAACGAAACTCCGTGTACAATGGGAAAATAGATATTTTCTATGTTCTATTTCAAAGCATGTTTTTTCTGTCAAAGGTCGGAAAAGATGCAGCCAGAGAGCACTCCTGAGTGCCGTAGAGGAAAGGAGAAAGATATGGATCTCTTTTCACCTCCATCTGCACAGTGTTATTAGGACTCTGGCCTATGCCTTGAAAGCTGCATTTTTGTCCAGATCTAGGAAGAGAAGCAAGAGGAGTGAAAAGACATTGGAGGCTCCGAGGCTGCAGCCATGGCAGGTATAGAGTCTTTACCAGGATCCATGAAATTCCATGTGATAACCCAGGATGTATCACAAAAATAACAAAGTCACCAAAGTAGAATAAATTCCCTTTCAGGCCTCCAACTTGGCCCCCAATGTCCAATTATCCTCAGCTGGATATCAAGTTCTTCAAAAAACAGTCTAGGAAGGGCAGAAATGCAGTCTGAACCCAAAATAAAGATAATTAGAAAATAAAAAAAATCAACACAAACCACACTTTAATAATTAACATGGCAGGTCAGGATGATAAATCGCAGACTTTCAAAGGAGAAAGCAGCACCTCCAGTTGGAAGGACACAAAAACCCAGTTAAGCCTCGATGAAGAAAATGCACGCTTTGCATTTGCAAAGAGCTGTGTGCAAATGCCCAATTATATCCTGTTTTTCCAGCTGCAACTAATGAAAGGGATCAGGGCCTTTTTCTGTCTCATAAGCCATGTTACTCCCTTCTCCATTCCTCCCTTTGTGCCCTAGGATGAAGAGGGAATGGCCCTGGGTCTTCTTCTGAATGCCCAGTCGGACTGTTTCTTCCACAGCCACTGGAGCCACACTCCCACTCCCTGTCAGCTGCTCAATCTCCCCCTCAGAATCAGATTCCATCAAGGGCATGACACTCCAAGGGAGAAGGAGAGGAACCTTCTCCTTATGCTATCAAAGACTAACAGTTTGGCCAATCTAATCACGTAGAGAATAATATTCTGTGGAGGGCCTGGGGCTCAAGAGCCAAGCAACACCAAATGGCTTCTTCTGCCTGGATCTTCAAGATCCAGTAATTTAATGGACTTCCAATTGCTAGCTTTCGGCGGCGGCAGGGATTCGCGATACCGCGCAATCTCTGCTGCGTTCGCCGCCAAGGTTCCCCGATCCGTTTGGATCTGGGGGATATAGCTGCCCCATAGAGGCAGCTGAAGACAGGGGGGATCCAGAAAGGGGTTTGTGGGTGTCGCAAACCCCCTCCCCTGCTGGCTAAACCCCCTTTTCCTAAGGCGGAGGAACAGCGGTCAGTAATGGCCACCATGAAGAAATCTGCAGCTGGACAAGCAGGTGCTGGAGGGAGAAAGTTGGAAGAAGTGAAAGTTGCTCGTAACTGGGACAAGACAAAAGAAAGTGACTTGGAACCTTGAAGGCTGCTAAGTATACATTGTTCCTTGTGAGAGTTATAAGCTGCGAATATTCTAAAAGGGAAAGTTTTTTCTTTTCATTCCGCTCTCCTTCTTAAAGTGACAGCGGAGAAAAAAAAATCTTTTTGGCTGTGAGTGAGAAGGGAGAGGGAAAAAAATTGGAGCAGAATTTGAAAATAAGGAGAAGATTGCCTAGAATTGTAAAGAGTTATTAAACATCAAAAAAAAATTTCCAAAAAATATATTTGAAAGGAAACTTTGTGATTACTTTAACTCCAGAAAGAGAAAGTGAAGAAGAAATTTAAAAGAAACAGCCTGTTTGAATTGTTTGGTGACTTTGGAACTTTTGACAATTATTTCTGATTAAAACATCTGGGTGGTTATTTGGAAAAACCTTTTCTCTACACAAGGGCATCATCTGTGGATGGATTGAAACTTATATATCAAAAATATGAAAAAGAAAAACAAGAAGGGAAAGATGGTCTTGGCACTATTTTCAATTTTTAGAAATGGCGGTTTATAACTATGTGAAGCATAATGAACAACAGGATGATGGGGATAAAGAAGAAGCCATCTTTGATGATCAAATGACTCTGGTTGGAGAAGGGAAAAAGAAAGAGAAAAAGGAAAAGAGGACTCTAAGATCTGGAAAAACAATCCAAAAGAGAAGAATAAGGTGAAAAGGGGACATTATGTTTGGAAACAACAGAAAGGGGGAAAGAAGAATAAAAGGGGAGAGACAAGAGGACAAAGAGAAGGAGAAGCAAGGGAGAAAGGAAGAGATGAGAAACCTTAATGGTGGGGAGCAAGATGTTAAGAAGCAAAAGTTTTTTAGAGATAATGGATGAACTTTATTGCTAAAGGGATTCTAGAAAGGTACATAAGACTGCATTTTTATATTTATATTTAGAAATAACCATAGAAAATTGGAAATAATATGTAATTTAAAATGTGATAAAATATTTAATATGAACTAGTGAAATTTTTGTTAAGAAAAAGGGAGTACTGTAATGAAATATGACTTAAGATTGTGATGTGGGGGGGGGGGTAATAATAATTTTCAGAAAGCATAAGTGTTCCTACAAAGGCATGATATTTAATTGAAATTGATAAAATGTTTAAGATATAAATGATTGTTAATATTAATGATTAGATTATGGTATATTAGCGAATTTTTTTGCGAAATGAGAGATTTGACGTAGAAGGAGGAACACTGTAATGAAATAATGAGTTATAATATGTGATGGGGGGGAATAATTATGGAAAATAGGGCTCCCATAAAAGTATGTGATTTAACTGAAAAGTAATGTGCTAAATGTTTAAGATATAAATGAATATTAATACTAATGAATAGATTTGTATTATTTTTGACAACATAGTATAATTTTAGAATGTACCAGACAGAATCCCAAACTAAGTTATGTGTTTTATATTAATTATTACAAATATAGGGGAAAGAGATAAAGGCATCATACTCCATATAGTGTACAAGAGAAGTTTTTCTTCTTTTTTAAGGAAGAAAAATAAATGGATGGTTGGAATAGAACAAAGAATGATAATTCTTTGATGATATGAATGATATGAATTGAGAGGAGATAAATAAAATAAAATTGAGAAAATTTAAAAGAGAGGAGAAGTCATGTAGAAAATTGAAAATGTTAATAAGATATGAAATGGTATATAAAAGGAATATGAATTTGAATTTGTGTCTGTACCAAGAGTTATAAATCGGGACTAAGCAACTTTCAGAAAAGAGATTTTTTACGCTTTTATGTTTTGTGTTCTTGTGTATTTGTGTATTGTCTGTCTTGAAGAATTAATAAAACTTGTTTAAAAAAAAAAAGATCCAGTAATTTAATATCTTTAGCTGAATGGGGCTGCATTACCTTTGAGAGGCCCTGTCCACATCCTTTCCTAAACAGACACCTCTTACAGTTGAGTCATCAGCCAGAAGGTGTCTTCTCTTTTTCCAGATACCCTACTCATCCCTCCTGGCTGGTTTGCAACACCTGATGCAAACCTTCCCTTCTTCAGGACAGCTTCTTCCTCATGGACCACAATCTTTGGACTTTGGATTTTCAGCCCAACTTACCATACAGGGTAGATTTTGCAGGGAAAATAGAAAGAAAAAAATAGCAGCATTGAGCTATATGTATAAATAATAAAAATGGCATGAACATAAAAATAAAAATAAAAAAAATTAAGGATCCCTCTAACTTCCCAGTAAAAATAGTTGTTGGGAGATTTTTTTTATTTTTTTTATTATTTGTCAATTGCTTAAAAGATAATAGGGGTAAGTAAAAACATAGTTATGAATACATGGATACATATAAGAAAAATAAAAAAAAATAAAAGAAACAATAGGACACGGACGGGAGGCACATTGGTACACTTATGCACGCCCACTACAGACCTCTTAGGAAAGGGGTGAGGTCAATAGTAGAAAGTCTAAGGTTAAAGTTTTTGGGGTTTGGGGAAGAAACCACAGAGTCAGGTAGAGTATTCCAGACATTGACCACTCTGTTGCTGAAGTCGTATTTCCTGCAATCAAGTTTGGTGCGATTAACCTTGAGTTTAATCTATTGTTTGCTCTTGTATTGTTATGGTTGAAGCTGAAGTATTCATTGACAGGTAGGACATTGCAATGTATGATTTTATCTACTATACTTAGATCGGACTGAAGGCGGCATAATTCTAGGTTTTCTACATCTAGAATTTCAAGTCTGGTGGCATAAGGTATTCTGCAAAGAGTAGCAGAGTGGAGAACTCTCCTTGTGAAATATTTCTGGACTTTCTCAACTGTGTTAATATCAGATATGTAATGTGTGTTCCAGACTGATGAGATGTATTCGAATATTGGTCTAGCAAATGTTTTGTATGCCCTAGTTGTTAGTGTAATATTACCAGACAAAAAGATACATAAGATTAAGTTAACAATTCTTAACGCCTTTTTGGCTATGTAGTTACAGTGGGCTCTAGCACTTAGGTCATTTGAGATGAGTACTCCAAAATCCTTGACAGATTTTGGATCAACAAAGTCTTGACTATACTTAGTTCCTATATCTGGTATATATTCCTATCATGACTTCTTCATATTTTCCCTTTGCAAGCGTCTCTCAATGTACCTTTAAAATAATGTAGAATAAGCTCAGATAGTCATGTTTCCCATCTGGTCTTCCTGGAAGATTAGCCTGACAACTTTCTTCTTGAGAATGCCATAGTTTCTGATAATCACCATTTTTTCCAAGGAATTTCTGAATATTTTCGTTTGTTTCTTTGCTCTCTTTATTTGTGATGCATTCTAAATGTTCTTTCTAATAGAAAAATATAGTCAATTATATATTTTGTCAAAGCATACTTATTTCAATATATCATTGACCAATTTATCTGAAACCTTTTCACTTTTGAAGATAATGGTAGCACCTGCTCTCCCAACTCACCATATTTGCAAATTAGACAACTGTGGAAAGATTCAAATGTGAAAAGATCACTTGGGATAAGAAATCAAATTTCTGCTTTTAAAATTCCCGGTTTTTTCCTATTCTAGTTCCATCCATTTCTGGAGAAGAATGAGTTTTGCAATATTTCCCATTGGAAATTGCACTTGGACCAAAATGGTGATGTATCTGCAGATCTGAATGTCATCAGTTGGGTGCTTCTTCCAAAGTTCTATCCAATTGACAAGCAATTGGGGAGTTTTGAAAGACAGAGATTTATTATCAACAGAGATATTCTGTCATGGCTGAAATTGCGCAACAAGGTGGGAGAATTATAAGTGTTCTTATATCTTAACCAGGAGACTACTATAGACCACTTTCAAAGGGGAGAAGCTTTGCAATGTTTTACAGCCTTTAAGAATCCTTTGCAGATCTACCAGTCCTATGTTTCTTTCTTCACCACAGTTTTATTCTACTTTTATCAATCTAACAGAATAAAACTTTAATAAATATTTTAGGAAAAAATATTGTAAAATTTAACATGAATACACTATCATACTTTAAGTCATGGATACATTGAAGAATGGAAGATTTAATGTTGATACAATCATGAAAAAAAAAACCACTGGTTTTCAATTAATGCTTAAGATTTTAATTCCATCCC
This sequence comes from Hydrophis major, assembly GCA_033807585.1. Classification (NCBI taxonomy): domain Eukaryota; kingdom Metazoa; phylum Chordata; class Lepidosauria; order Squamata; family Elapidae; genus Hydrophis; species Hydrophis major. The sequence goes on from CM066329.1 coordinate 44,751,791, forward strand.
TCCAGACTTAATTAAGTAGAAAAGTCCTTTATTCCAAAAGCAAAAGGGATTAACTAAATGCAGAATATGTCAAGAGTTGCATCTCCTGCAAATATTTGTAACTAGTTAGAGAGTTTTATATTAACTAGGTGAAGCTACTATTTAGCAACCTGGAACAAAGGAGAAACTTCCAAACAGTGAGGACAATTAACCATGGAATAGCTTCACTTCAGATGTTGTAGGTTGCTCCATCACTGGAGGTTTTTAAGAAGTGACTGGACTGTCACTTGTCTGAAATGGTATAGGGTCTCCTGCTTGAGCAAGGGGTTAGACTAGAAGATCTTCAAGGTCCCTTCCACCTCTATTCTGATTAATACTCATGTTCACCTCCATTTTCCAGGATGATGAATTCTAACATATTTTCTTTGGCACCCATTGCTTGTCTGCTTTGTCTCTGCCTCAATCCCAATGTGTGGGAAATTGTCATCCTGGATTTGTCAAGCGGTCTCGAGAAGGAGAACCAGTTTGCTGCTATGACTGCATTCCTTGTCCGGAAGGGACCATCTCCACTCAGGAAGGTGGATGACATCAAAGAAAAGAGCAGGTTTTGTGGGAGTAGATTCATCCACAGTATTTTCATGAAAATCAAAGCTGCATTTTCCCATTGAGAATTTCCATCCATGGAAAACTCAACCAGCACTTAGTTGGTTGAAATCAGATCTATTAAAGTCCAAATCTGGACTTTATTTATTTATTTATTTGGTTTCCTTGTGTTTAACTGATTATTAACCACTGATACCGCAGGTTGCTCTGACCACTGCTCCAGTGATAGATAATTCCAGACTATTTTCCTGACTAGCTTTTTCTGCCAGGTTTCAAAATTTCATTAGATGAAATAAAATTTCATTATATAGTCCAGTATGTTAAAAAAAATGATGTGTTGCAGGACTCAAAAAGTGTACCTAAAAAGATTGATTGATTATTATCCTCTAGTACTGTGTGCTCAAATAGAGGTTCTGCACATTAATATGAAATTCTTCCAGTCCTAAGTCTTTCCAAAATCTATAGATCAGTGGGGGCTCATATATTAATTGTAGTAAGTTTATGTAAGCAGTGTCGACACCTTGGTTGAGCAATTCCATATATATATATGGTATTTCAGCTTTGTTCAGGTATTCTCACATGTCATTATAGTTGTGCTTTTAAAATTGTAGCAACGTTTCAGCAGAATCTCATCTACCATCTTCTGGCTTCATCATCAGAAGCCTGATGATGGCAGATGAGATTCTGCCGAAATGTTGCTACAACTTTAAAAATACAACTATAATGATGTGGGAAAATACCCGAAAAAAGCTGAACACCATATATACACACAAACAGACACTCTCATATAGTTTGTGTGAGAAAGAGACAGGGGAGATGGAGAGACAGGGGCAAGGGAGAGGGGGAGGGAGGGAGGGAAGGAGGGAGATGAATTCTTGCTATCTTTGTTTTGGGAAAGTGTTAAAAATGCATTTGGAAATGTCAACTGTTGTCCTAAGAAGCTACTTCTTAAAATGTAAATTGGGAGATTGTTAAAAAAAATAATCCTTTTGGTATTTTCAGACACAGAAAAATGCACCAAGTGCCTGGATAATCAATATCCAAATGAGGATCGAGTCCAATGTATCCCCAAAATTCTAACTTTCCTTTCTTATGAAGAATATCTGGGTATCATTCTGGTCTCTTTTGCCTTAATTTTGCTCCTAAGCACAGGCCTTATTTTAATTGTATTCATTCAATACCGAGAAACTCCCATTGTCAGAGCCAACAACCGGGACCTCTCTTACATCCTGCTGATCTCCCTCCTGCTTTGCTTCTTGTCTTCTTTTTTCTTCATTGGTCAACCAAGGAAAGTCACCTGCCTTCTACAACAAACGGTGTTCAGCATCGTCTTCTCAGTTGCAATTTCTTCTCTCCTGGCCAAAACAATCACAGTGGTGCTGGCATTTCTGGCCACAAAACCAGGAAACCAATTGAAGAGATGGTTAGGGAAGAGCTTGGCCAACTCCATCATCCTTTCTTGTTCTGCTGTTCAAATTATCATCTGCTTCATTTGGCTGGGAGTTTCTCCCCCATTCCCTGACTCTGACCTTCACTCCCAGCCTGGTGGGATCATCCTGCAATGCAACGAAGGGTCTGTCATCATGTTCTACATCAGCCTTAGTTACATGGGTATCTTGGCTGCCATCTGCTTCACGGTGGCTTTCCTGGCCAGGAATCTGCCTGGGACTTTCAATGAAGCCAAGCTGATCACCTTCAGCATGCTGGTCTTCTGCAGTGTCTGGGTGAGTTTTGTGCCCACCTACCTGAGCACCAAAGGGAAATACATGGTGGCTGTGCAGGTCTTTTCCATCCTGGCCTCCAGTGCTGGGCTGCTGGGCTGCATCTTTATCCCCAAATGCTACATTATCATTCTGAAACCGCACCTGAATACGAAAGAGCAACTTACGACCAAAAGAAATGTAGAAATGTGAGACAGAGGAAATTTAAGTCTGAACATTTTCCAATAGGCCACACCAAGAAAATGACCCAAGCATATTCTCCATATATAATAGGCCAATGATTTTGTTTGAAATAATTAATTGGAAGACAGTGATTTTTTTAATCCTCAAGGCACTATATCTGTCCACTGTCCTTAGCCTACCTGAAGTCTATCATGCCCTACCCATGTTTTTGGAACATGTCACTTCTGCAACAGAAATCTTGTTGATATGCCAAAAAGGTCAGTTTGTCCATCTCAGTAAGTTCTGTCAATTTCAACAACCATTCCTTCATAGTGGGTGGTGCTGAATCTTCCCAACTTTCTGCCTATAATAATCTTGCCACAGTAATCATATATTCAAACAATCTTAGATGGCATTTTTTGAATTGTTTACTCACCAATCCTCAAATGAAACATTTGAGCCTAAATGTAATATTTCTCTTTAAAATCCTCTGTATCGATATATGAGTTTGAAACCATTTTTAAAGCTTTTTACATATCCACTAAGGATGATATAATGTCTCTTTATGTTGTTCATCTTTGCAACTATACAAGGCTTTTCAATAAAATGTCCATGATGTAGTCTCTGGAAGTCTGAATTTAACTGACTTGAATTCAGTATCATTGTCATTTTCTTGTGTACACTATGGCGTATATTAAAATGAAATTCTGATGCACTGCTCTCAAAAATAAGAAAATGTCACCCACAACAATATTACCATCCCAAGCATGATAATAATAATAATGATGATAACAATACTAATATAATAACAGCAGCAGCATCCCAAAATGCCAAATTATACAAAAATGACACCGACATATACATCTCAGTCCATCTTGAAATCATAGCAATAAAAAATAGTCTTGAGAATTTAAAAGGTTGATACAAGGATGAGAAGATGGTTGGGGAAGAGCTTGTCCAACTCCATCAACCTTTCTTATTCTGATGTCCATATCTGTGCCATATGGTTGGGAGTTTCTCCCCCATTTCCTGACTCTGACGTGCATTCCCAGCCTGAAGAGATCATCCTTCGGTGCAACAAAGGCTCTGTTACCATGTTTTATGTTGTTCTAAGCTATATGGGTTTCTTAACTGTCATTTACTTCATAGTGGCTTTTCCAGCCAGGAACCTGCTTGAGGCCTTCAATGAAGCCAAGCTGATAACTTTCAGCATGCTGGTCTTCTGAAGTGTCTGGGTCTCTTTCATGCTCACTACCTGAGCACCGAAGGTGGTACTCAGAAGGTTCTGACCAGTTCTGGAGGACCAGTAGCGGAAATTTTGAGTAGTTCAGAGAATCGGCAAATACCACCTCTGACTGGAGATTTTACAGTATCCTTCCCTTGCCATGCCCACCAAGCCACACCTACAGAACCAGTTATAAAAAGAAAATTGAATCCCACCACTGCTGAGCACCAAAGGAAAATCCATGTTGGCTATGCAAGTCTACTCCATTTTGGTCTCCAGTGCTGGACTGCTAAGCTGCATCTTCTTCCCAAATGCTTCATTCTTATCCTAATATGAGATCTAAACACTAAGGAACATCTAGTGATAAAAATAGGGACCTGATAATGAAATTGTTTCTTAGGCTCATGACATTTAATTATTGGTTGCAATTATTGTTGGTTTGTATGCTTTGTTTGCATGTTTGACAACTGAGGTTATTTAAGAACAAAGGAAATAAAAATAGATCAATGAAATTAAAATCACTAAACAATAAAATAAAAATAATCACTAAACAATAAAATAAATGAATAATTAATGTTTTTAAACTGTTCATAGCCTTCCGTTTCCTCAACACATAGCTTAGCCAATATTTGCCTTAAGTAACCCTTTAAGTGAGGGCACATATGAACCATCTCCTGGGCTTTGGACTGCTTTAAACTTGGTAGGTATTTCCAAAGTTACTTAGGAATGTCTCTTCTTTCTTCCTCTCACTTCATGGGAACCAGGAAAAATGACTTTGTTGGACTTTTCTTTAAACAACCAGTTTAACAGCCAGCTGGTTCCCAAGTGCCCATAGCCACAAAACCATGGGGAACAGGGGCACAATTTTAAAATAACCAGAATTTTTTAATGGGCCATTAACATTTCTTGTAATTTTGATCATTTGTTAAGTGATGTCACAAGTCAAGGACAACCTGTAAGAAAGCCTTCATAAATCCTGTGTCAAGCATGAATTTGATTAGGCGGTGGATTCATATGAATTCAGTTTGACATGCTTGAGACTGAAAGTGGGGAGAGCTGAGGTGGATGAAGTTCCAGCCAAAACAACATAACTGGACAATGAGTCAGCCACATTCTTAAAGCTGCTTGGAAGGAGGAGTGAAGTTGCCAGGAGACCGTTTCACATCCTGATTGGACAATGTGACATATCGTTATGAAATTATAGTTTAGTGACCTGGAAAGCTGGGAAATTTTATAATGGTTGCATTGCTTGGAACCTGACACCCTGGAGCATTTGCAAAAGTGGGGTCATTATACAAATGATTTGAATATTCGTTTGTTTCTTATTTTATTTATTGATTTGATTTGTCAATCGTTTACAAGATAATAGGTATAAGTATAAACATGAACAGGAATACAGGAAATAGGTACGAATAAATGGGGATAATTATACAGGGATGGTAGGCACAATTGTGCACTTATGCACGCCCCTTACAGACCTCTTAGGAAATGGGGCGAGGTCAATAGTGGATAGTTTGACTGGGGGTTACAGGATGTAACAACTAAGTCAGGTAGAGCATTCCAGGCATTGACCACTCTGTTGCTGAAGTCATACTTTCTGCAATCAAGTTTGGAGTGGTTTACATCGAGTTTGTATCTGTTGTGTGCTCTTGTACTGTTGTGATTGAAACTGAAGTAGTCATTGACTATTAGCAAAATATTGCAAAATACTGACTTCACTGTAACCTCTGGAGGCCCCAAAGAATCCAGAAGGGAAAAAATTGTATGTTTGGTATGTGGGAAATATTTTTTTCTGGAATGTCTACCTGCGTCTGCAGGTAAAAATGCCCTGAAGAGAGACCCTCCAGCTGCTGGGACTCCTGGAGTCTCTTTCCAGATGACAAATCATATCAGAGCTTGGTGTGTGGAAAACCTCTGAAAATCTCATTGAAACAATTCTTGTCATACATTTGTGAGTCCTCATAGAGAGGAGACCTAGAAATCTTTCTGTCAGAAAACATTTTATCCTGAAATTGTTTCAAAAAACACAAAGCACTTCATAATTGTGGTAAACTGAGAGGAAAAAAACTTCCCTGGCCTGGATATTATTTTAAAAAATGGTTGTGATCAAGAGGGAGAAAATATCCTTCAGACTCCACTTGAGCCTCCGGGTCTCTTTTGGCCCCTTATCCGCCCTCAAATCCTCTCATATTCCCAGTGGAAGAGACCCCAAGAGACCTCAGTCGCCAGCTCTGAACTGGGACAGGAAATTCTCTATTAGGATTGTAAAGTAAAACTTTGAAGGTTTTATGGATGTTTTCTTTCTCTGGGCATCAAACAAAAGTCCATAATCTTCTGGCCTGGGATTATTATTTTTGTGAAGAACATTTCAATCCATTGCATAGCCTTAATAAAAGGATTTCCACTGTCCTACTGCACTTTACATGTAAGATATGTAGATTAAAATGTCATCAAGATAAACTAGAAACCCTTTGTTAAATTCTCCGGAGTGCCCCTTCCCCACATGTAGATTATATAATATATAATATACAAGTAGATTATATAATCTACCTATAATCTAATCCACATTGATGAATGTATTTTTTCTTTTATGTACACTGAGAGCATATGCACCAAGACAAATTTCTTGTGTGTCCAATCACACTTGGCCAATAAAGTATTCTATCTATCTATCTATCTATCTATCTATCTATCTATCTATCTATCTATCTATCTATCTATCCATCCATCCATCCATCCATCATCTATCTATCTATCTATCTATCTATCTATCTATCTATCCATCCATTATCTATCTATCTATCTATCTATCTATCCATCCATCATCTATCCATCCATCCATCCATCCATCCATCCATCCATCCATCCATCCATCCATCCATCCATCCATCTATCTATCTATCTATCTATCTATCTATCTATCTATCTATCTATCTATCTATCTATCTATCTATCTACATTGTTCCCCACAATGTGGAAGAATGCTTCACTCACTTCCTGGGCTGAAAGAGCATCGGAGTGGAAGGTCTCCCTCTGACTCTGGGGCAGCCTCCAGCCTCTCTGGACTAAGCAGATCCCACCTGTCTCTCCTTCCTGCTCCCCCTCAAGCCCCCCACCCCACCCCAAGGATCACAAGGCTATAATATTTTGCAGCTATATTTGCTCCCGAAGCAACATGGGATGAAATGCTCTGTGCAGAAACTTTTGTAAGGCAGGAACAAGAAGGGATTCCAGAAGATGAAACTCTGAGCTGAGTTAGGAGAAGAGAGGAAGGACATGAGGACTCAAGACAAGGAGCTTGGAAATTACCTTTGCTCCAATGTGTCTGGGCAGGGGGAGGATCTATAAATCCAGGGGTGGGATTCTACCGGTTCGGGCCGATTCGCAAGAACCAGATGTTAATCTTACATCCAGTTCGGCGAACCAGTAGTTCTGAAGACCAGCTGGCCCAGCCCACCCTACCCCACCCATCCCAGGAATCTCCACAAGGCCCGTCTGGCTACCAGGTTAAGTGTAGGGTAGCCTCCTGGGAGCAAAAATGGGGCATTGGGGAGAGGAGTCCGGCGCCACCCCCACCCCGTTTTTGCTCTCAGGAGGGTCCAGGGAGGCTTACTAGGCCGAAACCACCACCCCACACACACCCTCCTTTTGCTCCTAGGAGATTTGCTAGGTCCCGTTTTGGGCCTAGTAGGCCTCCCTGTAGCCTCCTGGGGGCATCCTGCCATCCAGCATGCCTGGATTCAATGTTTAGCCAAAATAACATTTGGAGCAGCTAATACAGTATTGATCACTGCCTTGGGAATGTTCTAGGTAAACAAAACTATGCAGTCTCCTAAAATTGTTGGGGCCAATCTTCTTCCTTTTTTCCATATCCTCTTCAATACAAGTAAGTTGCTCTGCTATTTCATGCCAGGCTTAGTGTGGTAAGTTCAGAGTGGGTTTTGTAGAGAACAGCTTCCCTTAAGGTCGCATTCATTTGCTCAATTTCAGAGCATACATTACACAATTTCCAAAGCATAAGTCAGACTATTCAGCAGTTTGCCTAGCTGTTGCTTCATTACTTCTGTTGCTGTCACAATCTTTTTGGAGTGTCCAATGGCCTTTTAAGTTTGACAAGCAAAAAACACAGTAAATACTTCTCTCAAATATTTTCCCTCTTCCACTTTGTGGTTCGATGTTTAACATACAAAATTATGTGCTGTGTTACTATTCAGGCAGTTGGCAAACTTGTATTTTTTGTTATCGGAAGGCAACTCTTTAATTTGAAGATGGTGGTAAATTCTTGGTAATAAAAGGGCAAGTAGAAAGGCTCACTTCTACTTGCCGTTTAGAAAGGGTCAGAAAGAATGCTTTGTTTCCAATCTCCTTTTCTTGACTAGGTCTTCATAAAAGTAGCTTTGGAATTGCAGCCATATGTGTTAAAATAAAATTCTTTCTGTTTAAGTACAAGTATGCAAAAAGTTTCAAGATTAATCCAAGATGTTTAATGGCTTTAAATATCTGGGTGTTGTACTAAGGTTTAAGTCAGAGGTCTTCAAACTTGGCAACTTTAAAACGTGTGGACTTCAAATCCCAGAATTATGAAGTCCATGTGTCTTAAAGTTGTCAAGTTTAGGAACCCCTGGTTTAAGTAGAAAGAGGTTCCAGCTGAAAATATACCATGAATAGCATAGAGATGCATGGAAGCTTTCTCTTTCTTTCTTTCTTTCTTTCTTTCTTTCTTTCTTTCTTTCTTTCTTTCTTTCTTTCTTTCTTTCTTTCTCTTAAAAGGAAGAAGAAAGAGAAAGAGGGAGGGATGGGAAAAAGAAATGAAGGGAGGGGGGAAAGAGGGAAGGGAAAGGAATGTGAATGATGGATGGATGGATGGATAAAGGGAGGGAGGGAAAGAAAAAGGAGAGGAAGGAAGGATCACAAACCCTGGCACTAGTCACAGCTTCAGAGGATGCTTTGAAACAGCACAGCAATCCAGGGCTGGAAGGGACTTCAGAGGTCATCTTGTCCAACCCCACACCAAGAGCATTGTTAAAGTTAGTTTCTATCTTTTGACCCACCCAGTCATTTGACCACCAAGCCATGTTTAGCCAGTCACATGAGACCAGCCAGCAAGCCACGACCAGCCAGTCACAGACCAGCAAGCCACACCCACAAATTAGGCCACAGAACAGGTTGTTGAGAAATTTGAATCCCACTCCTTTAAAAATCCCTTGTCATTGCAGAGCCACCTGTTCAGCCTCTCCATCCCTCCTGATCACTGCTGAGGAGGGAAGACCCTGGAGGGAAGACCCTGAAAGGACCTTGTTGTGTCCGCGAAATGATGCCAGGAGTCGGTGACTTAGTGCAAAGCTCTTTATTGATATGCTGGAACCGAACTGGCGAAAGGAAAAACGCCCGCGGCTTTTATTCCTTTCGCCGTGGCGGCCGCGACCAATGGCAACGCTTTGAATCTCCCGCGGTTTGAACGGACCAATCGCGGGAGCTTCTTAGCGAGCCAATCGGTGTGGCTCGCCTGACCAATCAGAGAGCCCCGCGCTTTGGCTAATCAAAGCGCGGGGATCTCGAGTATGTTACTGAAGGACAGAACACCCCTCCCCTCTTGGTTCAGTCCTTACGTTGCGTAGTCACGTAGGTTGGCGGGGCTCCGTCTGGTCCTATTTGACCTGCGCAACTCAGTTGTCGGCTGGATCCCGGCGGGTTCGGTCGGGATCTCCTCTGCTCCTGCTGCTGTTGTGGGAACTGGCTGGTCAATCGGGCCGGTCTCTTTTCCGTAGCTCCCTCCTGGGCCTTCCGGGTTGGTTGAGCTACGGGTTTTGCCGCTCCCGGTCTTTCCGGGTCGGTCGAGCTGGCTTGGCTGTTCCTTCCTGGCGAGGGGTCATGATGGCTGCATTCCGGTGAGTACTGTTGGTTTATTTTTCTTTGGATTCGGTCCCCTGAGTATTCCCTCCCCCCTTGGCTTGCGTTGCGGGGGTTGGGTTCATTTGTTTGTGCGTTGGCGGTTTGTTGGTTTGCGGTTCTCGACCTCAGTTGGTCGATGTGGCGTTTCCACGCTTGTCCGTCTGCTGTTTGTAGCCGGTATGAGTGTGGGCCTGTTGCTTGGGTGATGACGGCTGGGATCCATAGAAGGTCTCCCGTCAGGTTTTTTGCATATACGGGGTCCCCGGTTGCGAAGGTCTGGTGTTTGGTGCTTGAGTCTGGGGGCTGCTCCGGGTTATACGTGGGGTGTAACCTGTCGAGTGGGGACCTTAGCTTTCTGCCCATTAGTAGTTCGGTTGGGCTTTTATTGGTTGTGGTATTCGGGGTTATGTGTTGGGTGAAGAGTAGTCTGTTGATTTTCTCTTGGATCTCCCCGTGGTCTATTTTCCGGATGGTCTTTTTAGTGAATTGGACCATCCGTTCTGCCCTACCATTCGCCGCCGGGTGCGCCGGTGCTGTCAGCGCGTGGCGGATGCCCCTTTCCACTAGGAATTTTTTGAATTCCAGCGAGGTGAACTGGGGCCCGTTGTCGGAGACGACGACGTCTGGGAGGCCGTGTGTTGCAAAGAGTTTGCAGAGTTCCTTGATCACGGCCTCCGTGGTTGTCGTCTTCATGTTGCTTACCTCCAGCCAGTTGGAGTAAGCGTCAACTGTTATGAGGAAGGTGTGTCCTTTTGTGGGCCCGGCGAAATCTATATGGATTCTAGACCAAGGTCCCCTTGGGGTTTCCCACTCTAGGACGGGTGCTGTGGGTGGGCTGGGCCTAGTTTCCTGGCATCGTTGGCACCTAGCTACCCAGGCCTCTATTTGTTTGTCCATCCCTGGCCACCAAGCATAACTTCTGGCCAGGGCTTTAGTCCTCACGATGCCAGGGTGCCCCTCGTGTAGCAGTTCCAAAACCTTCCCCTGTAGCTTTTCCGGAATGACCACCCTGTCCCCCCATAGTATGCACCCTTTTAGCAAAGAGAGTTCCGTTTGGCGGTTTCGGAACGTTTTGACGGACTCATCGTTGTCCCTTTCCGGCCACCCTTTCTCCACCCAATGCAACACCCGCGCCAGACGTTTGTCTTTATTAGTCTCTCGGGCAATGTCTGACGCGGTTATGGGCAGGTTGGGTAGAGTCTCTATACTGAGGGTGGTCGTCGTGGGTGCTGGGTCGGTGTCGGGTTCCGGTAGCGGCGAGCAGCTTAAGGCGTCTGCATGGGAGATCGTCTTACCCGGTCTGTGTATGAGTTCGTAGTTGTAGGCTGCCAGGAACTCGGACCACCTTGTCATTCGGGGAGACAGAATGTTCGGGGTGGCCCGGTTCCCTGCAAGGATTCCCAGCAGCGGCTTGTGGTCAGTTATGACGGTGAAAGTCCGGCCGTAGAGGTATTCGTGGAATCGTTTTATAGCGGCAACTATAGCCAGAGCCTCTTTGTCCAGTTGGCTATAGTTCTGCTCCGGTTTGGTGAGAGTCCTTGAAAAGAACGCGATGGGCGCTTCTTTTCCATCTGGAAGGGTATGGCTGAGGATAGCGCCGACGCCGAAGGGTGATGCGTCGCACGTGACGGCCAGAGGTAGGGTCTCGTTGAATTGTATGAGGACGGCGTCGGAGGTGAGGAGGTCCTTCGTTCTTTGGAAGGCGGCTTGTTCCCGTTTGCCCCAAGTCCAGGTCGCCGCCTTGTCCAGGAGCCTATGCAAGGGCTCCGCCGCCGTCGCCTTTTGGGGTAGGAAAACATTGTAAAAGTTCAGTAACCCCAAGAATGCCTCTAGCTCAGTTTTTGATTTGGGGGTGGGGGCTTCCTTGATGGCCTTGATTTTTTTGCTTGTGGGGTGAATGCCGTGCCGATCTAGGAGGTAGCCCAGGAATTCCACTCGTTCCGTGCAAAGCTGGCATTTTTCCCTCTTTAATTTTAGTCCCGTCTCTTTAAATTTTGTTAGGACCTCCCTTAGTCGACCTTCTAGTTCGGCTTGGTTGGCTGCCGACACTAGGACGTCATTGAAATAAGGTACCACCCCCTTGATACCTTGCAATAGCCTCTCCATTAGGCTTTGGAATATGCCCGGTGCCACGCTGACTCCGAATTGGAGTCGGTTGCATTTGAATGCTCCCCGGTGGGTGACAATGGTCTGCGCTTCTGCCGTTTGCTCATCGACCGGCAACTGTTGGTATGCCTGGGCGAGGTCGAGCTTGGCAAAAACCTTGCCCCCTCCCAGTGAGTGCAGTAGGTGTTGTACTACTGGGACGGGGTAGGCGCTTTGTTGCAGCGCGCCATTTAGGGTGGCCTTATAGTCCCCACAGATCCTCACCGACCCATCGGGCTTGATCGGGGTGACTATGGGGGTCTCCCACCGGGCGTGGTCTATGGGCTGCAGGACGCCTTGTTTAACGAGCTTATCAATTTGCTCGTCTATTTTGGGTTTCAGTGCGAATGGCACCCGCCTTGGTTTCAGGCGTTTGGGGGGGACGTTGGGGTCTAGATCGAACGATATAAGGGGCCCTCGGTACTTGCCTAGGTTTCCGTCGAAGACCTATTGGAACTCCCGGGCTAGTTGCTGCTCCCAGCCGTCGTCGGTGATGTGGTCGACTCCCGTGAGGGCGATGTCGAGTGGGGCGAACCATTGTAGTCCCAGTAGGCTTGGGCGGTCGCGGTCGACGATCGTTAGGGGTAGTCGTTCAGTGCGCCCCTTATAAGTGATGCTAAAGCTTTTGGTGCCGACTACCAGGATGCGGTTTCCCTGGTAGTCCTTTACAATGAGTCTCTGGCTGTCTACGTTCCTCCTTTGGAGGGTAGGCACCAACCGCTTTATCTCGTGGCATGCAATCATGGAGTGGTAGGACCCGGAGTCCACCTCCATTTTGCAAGGCTGGCCCTCGATGCGTACCTCGACGTGGACCTTCCGGGCGTCGTTGGTGATGGCGTGTCCGATGGTGACCGTCTGGTGGGTCTCCTCTCTCCGCCGGTTGTCGCTGCCTCACGAGGATCGTCCGTTCCGGTCCCATCGGCTGTCCGAGGGGCGATCTCTGGTCCGGGGTGGTGTGCTCTCCCTCCTCCGGTCACTCTGGTTCCATCGTGCCGGACTGCGGTTTTTCTTCAGGCGGCAGACCCGGGCGATGTGTCCCTTTTTATCGCAATGCCGGCAGATTGAATCGAAAAACCGGCATTCCGACCTTGGGTGGTCGCCCCCGCAGCCGGCACAGTTGGTCCTCGACTTACGACCTCGCCTGTTCCGTGGGTCGCGTCCTGTCTGGAGTCGATGGATGTCCTCCTCGTCATCGGACGTGCCGGATGCCGAGTGGAAGTCTCCCTGGTGTGTTGTCGTCTCGGTTTTTGGCTCGGTCGACCTCGCCGGGTTGTTGTTTCCGCTGCGGTCCCTCGTGTTCGGTCTGCGCATGCTGTCAGCGGAAGTTCGGGTTGCTTCTGCGGCTGCGGCTGCGGTGAGGGTGTCTGCTAGGCTGATGTTGCCCTTAGCCATCAGCCAGCTCTGGAGGGCGGGGTCCCACAAACCGAGCACGATTCGGTCTCTCAGAGCGTTGTTTAGGTTATCGAATTCGCAGAACCCCCCTAGGCGCCGCAGCTCGGTGACTAAGTCGCTGAAACTCTCACCCGATCTCTGGTCCCGCCGGTAGAACTCGTTGCGCCGGATCAGCGTAGTGCCGCCGAAGAATGGGTTCGAGGACGTCCCAGTCCATCGCGGTCGCATCGGCGGGCTTGGCCATTGCTTTGGCCCTCTGGAAGACCTCGGTCCCGCAGTGGGTGAGGAAGACTGCGCGTTTCAGTGGGCCGGAGGCGTCCTTCATGCCGGTGCACTCAAGGTACATGCGGAATCGGTTGGAGAACGATTCTCAGTCCTCGGTGGCAGGGTTGAAGAGGGCGGGCGGTGCGATTTTATCCATCTCGGTGCTTCGTCTGGCTTCTGTCGGACACGTGGTTCGGTTCAGGGTCTGGATCCCATCCTCGTCGCCAGTGTTGTGTCCGTGAAATGATGCCAGGAGTCGGTGACTTAGTGCAAAGCTCTTTATTGATATGCTGGAAGCGAACTGGCGAAAGGAAAAAAGCCCGCGGCTTTTATTCCTTTCGCCGCGGTGGCCGCGACCAATGGCATCGCTTTGAATCTCCCACGGTTTGAACGGACCAATCGCGGGAGCTTCTTAGTGAGCCAATCGGCGCGGCTCGCCTGACCAATCGGAGAGCCCCGCGCTTTGGCCAATCAAAGCGGGGGATCTCGAGTATGTTACTGAAGGACAGAACAGACCTGATAAAGCCAATATAAGAATAACCAGGTTCCTTTCACGAGACTAATCCAGGTGCCTTTTTCCAGCTTCAGATTCACTTAACTGGAAGGATATTTCCCCAGATCAGGGAGGATCCCAAAGGGATCCACGATTTCTTCTCCCCCATTATTAAGCTTCAGAATCACAGGCTGGGCAGATTGCCAGAATTGGCTACGTGTCTTGTAAACACCCCCACCCCCACCCCGAGGTGGGGAATGATGGTTTGGGGGGAAGCGAGGGAAGAAGCGCGAAACTGCACTTGTGCGCCCATCCGGCTCCGGGTGTGGAGGAGGTGATGCCAGTAGGGACCTCCTCCCAAAACGCCCACAGGGATTCATAGGCTGGGAAAGGCAGAGAGGGATGGAGCGGGGCGGGAGCAGCTACCTAGATCCACTTTGAGGATTTTGGATCCACCAGAAGGGATCTGCTGGGGGCTTCTTCCCGATCCTCCCCCTGGCGCTCCCCCAACCGCGGCTGCACGGAGGACTCATCCCCGCTTCTCTTTCCCCGTCCCGTCTCAGCCGGCACCCGCCTCCCGCCCCCTCCCCCCAGGGCTCCTCCGCATCCCTTCCCGGCCACCCTCTTCCCAAGCCGCGATCCTCGCCGCTCCCTCCGCGACACTCGGGCAGCCATCGCAGAGCTTCAGTTCCCTTCTGGGATGCTGGAGCAGGAGGCAGCCCCGACCCGGCCCAGCAGAGCGCTCTTCGTATGGGCAGAGGCACCCCGTACGCCGACGCCCTACGGAGGAACTGAGAGCCCCAGCTGCGGAGAGGGAGGGGCTGAGGCTGCAATAAAAGGCGGGGCCAGAGAGGCGAGCAAGCTGCCCTCTCCTGCCAGGAGATTCTCCCCCAGGAGAAAGCGAGCTTCGGATGCCTAGGGGAGATCCGGCTCTGACGTTGCCTGCAGAGTCGGGATCAAAGGCTTATAGCTTTACAGATAGACAAAAATGTTATTATTTCACAGTCTGCAAATTTCTCGGAACATGAGAATTGGGAAAAGGTACAGCCCAATACTGAAATTTTAATGCCTGTTAGTCAGAGGTCTGCAATAAATGAACATTCACGCAGGGACATTAAAAAGAAATTTGAGAATAGCGCAGAGGAATGTTGAGAAAGCGAGACTCCTGTGAAGCAGGAATATTTTATTCCAAGGAGATCTGAAAGAACAAACAAAGGTGTTTCTCCAGATTCACAGCAGATGAGGGGAACCTATGTAATATTTTTTTAATGAGCCCCAAAATTACTTAGGAGTATTAAATGTACCTCTAGCACAGTGGTAGTCAACCTGGTCCCTACCGCCCACTAGTGGGCGTTCCAGCTTTCATGGTGGGTGGTAGGGGTTTTATCCCCCACTTTATAAATCATCATTACTGTGGAACCGGTGGGTGGTTAGAAAATTTTACTACTAACAGAGATACAAAAGTAGGTGGTGGGTGTAAAAAGGTTGACTACCCCTGCTCTAGCAGAACAAAAGAACCGGAAAGAGGCAATGGATGAAGAAATGTTGCCTATGCAGACACATGTTTTTTCTCCAGTGAAGTTTGGGGGGGGGAGCTGTTGGGTGTATACAAAAAGAAACTTTTGATGGTAAAATACAATCATCAAGGCAAGGTCAGTTGCCTGAAAATTGTAGATTTTGGATTGCATTTGCAATCATCAAATGAATTTGAATTGAAATATTATGTAGACAAGTGATTGGGCTAATGATATACAAGACAAAAGGTCAATGGCAGGATTTATTACAATGTTTGCAGACACAAACAATTTATTATGTTTGCAGACACAAATTTCTGTTGGAAATCTAGAAAACAGACTTCAGTTGCCATTTCCATAGCTGAGGCAGAGTTCATAGCTCATTGTCAGAACTGTATTCAGAGATGTTATAAAAGGAATTCAATAAAGGAAATACACAGACAGGCCACAAGCAATAAATCTTACTTTGAGATCAGAAGTTTATTTAATGAGCAATTTGGAACATGAAAAGCCATCATAACACAACTTATATCAATAACCCATTTCAATGAGGTCCAGAGACAGAAGCTAACTCCAGAAGGATAGCTACTATCAGTGGTCCTGATTTGAGATTTATCCCCTTCTTTTATACTTCTTCTTCTGAAGCCCACCCAGTAGTATGTAATCTTAATGCATGTACTTCCCTATTCCTTCATACTGCCCATCACTTAATACCCACTTGTAGGAATAGGCCAATTCGCTTACCATCTGCTACTTTCAGTTCCCCTTTTTCTCAATATCCCAGACATTTGTGATCCAAAATAGCTCTATATTTTATTGTTCACCAAATATATGCTTTTTGCAGAAGTAGCAGACAGCAAACATATTGCTGTTCCTGCAAATTCAGCTCAGCAGATTGCAAATAGTTCACCGTGCTTGCAAAATCAGCTCAAGCGGTGTTATTATATATTGTTAATTTGAGGCCTTCAATTAGGCAGAGGCCTACACCAACTTTAGGGCCTAGTTGTCCTCTTCTCACAGAGATAACACAGGATATACAATTTTTAAAGGATTTGGATATTGAAGTGAAACAAGCTATACACATGCATGCATGCAAATGGCATGTATACAACTGGCAACAGGTCAGAGAGTAACCAAAACCAAAGTATGTTGAAATTAAATATTATAATGTCAGAGAAGCTGTGAAAGAAAATGTAATAGGCCTAATTTATTGTCCATCAGAAATTAATTTAGCTGTCATGACAAAGCCATTGGATATACAAAGACACAAAGATCTTGCGAAAGAACTTGGTTTCAATGCTGTCCAGCTAGAAATTGCAGGGGGGTGGGTTTCAAGATATTTAATAGCTGGACCAATAAATTGTATAATGAAACAAAACATAGTTGTCATTGAACAGTGTGTGTGGTGGTCTCCCATGGAAAGAATGAGACACAAGCGTGTGTACTCGGGATGGGAGCCCAGAATAAAATTCCAGTGCTTCCTTTGATTGAGATTTTTGTGCATAGTAAGCAATTACATTGTGAATTAATAATTAGATATAGTACAGGCTTGTTTGCAGTTGTCTAAGCTGCCTCTTTGTTTGTATTTGTTCTTATTGTTCTCTTTTCTTTGCACTATCTTAGTGACCTTTAGACAGGCATGAATGTATAAGGCATTATATTAACCATTGCTCAAGCTCAGGCCAAAGTTTATTCCCACATCTCCCCTGTTTTAGTTTTTTGATGATCGCGTATGCCTCAGTAGCTTTTCACCATCTGCAACAGCAATTCTCCTTCCATAGGCTTCACCCGACACATTCCTAAAAGTCCAGGGAGACATTGAATACAACAGCATACACAGAGAGAAAATATAATAAGCAATATCGCTCCAACAATTAGGTGATGAATCCATGAACCATCTGGCAACCAGGACCAAAGTGCAGACCACACGTCCAGTCCCTCGTCCCCCGATTGTAATGGATTCTCATTCAGGATTTGTTCCATATGCTGTATAGTAGCTGTAATGTTTGGAGAATAATCAGAGATATAATGCAACAATGCGTATGAATCACAGTGCAAACTCCCCCTTGCGCAGCCAAAATAGTGTCCACCGCGTATCTGGTTTGCAGGACAAAGTCAAGGATTTTTCCTTGCCCTTCTTCAAGCAGCTTTAGAGTTTAAATGGTGTCTTTAAACATAGTAACTGTCCAATTGTTTAAACGATGCAAATCTCTATAGTTCATCATGACTCCTAAAGGAAGAATAACTCCCCTTGATATCTGTGTCCAGTAGTCATGAGTCAAAACAGAGTTTACTTCTGTTGCGGAACGCGCATTGCGGATATGAGCAGTCCCCAATGATTTTTGAATGAAATGAGATGGGATTACTTTCCCAAAGGTGCAGACCCCTTTCCATCGTGCTGGCATGCAATCATAAGCCATCCGTCCACACAGCAACCATAGATTTGCTCCCAGGAGATGACCAACCTTATTTGGCTCAGCATAGATTAATTGTGCAAAGGATTCCATTAACATAGCCAAATAAGTGGACGATGGTGCGTATTTCCCATTCGCACATTTGGGCAACCGGTTGCTGTCCTCTGTGGTGGGACAACACGTGGCAGGAATATATGGACACCCATTTTCATTTATCAAAGATGTGATATCAAATCTAGAAATGTTATGTACAAAGTAAGTGAGATTTTTAGTTTTCATGTCATCCGGATAAACCCGACTTCCATTGCTAATAACAATTGTTTTGTTGCAAAATGGATATGTCCTCAAGTAAGTCATATTCTCTACTGTCTCATTGTGGGTCCAGCAGATACCCGCCACCTTTTGGATCCGGCTTCCAAGGTATTTATGTTACTTGTTGTCCAACTGTTAGACCACATCCCTGAACAACCATAGCATTGTCCCTTATACCAGTCACCTTCGGCCAGAGGTACTGCAACCATTGGAAGCTCTGATGTTTTGTGAGTTGGCATGTGCATACATACCCAACAATCAGTTTTATTATGGAGGTTTGCTAGCTTCCCCATGTCCTGGATCAATGTGTTTCTTTTCCATTTCCCCAAATCCACCCCCTTGCCCCTTTGGCTGATGATAAGGATGCACACAGCGAGCAGGAACCCAAACAACTGTCCCCTCATCTTCAACAGCAGCGTATCCTCGGCCCCAGCTTATTAGCAGGACAGGTCCTCTCCACGTTGGATCTGGCAGTCTCCTATACCAAACTTTTGGTCTTGGCGTACCTGCAGAAGGGGAGGAAGAAAATGCCTACTGGCTGCTTAGCAGCAGGAGATCCTGTCATGTTTAAAAAATTTAAAGTATATAAAGTAATATTAAGAATGTTTTGTATGTAAGGCAAACCATATCCATCCACTTCCCCCGTTTTTGTTTTTATGTGAAGGAGCACTTTTCCTGTGGAAGTGGCCATTGGTCAATCCAAACTGGCTGAGAGGTTAACAATTGTAATTTTTCCATTATCCAATAACAATTTTTGTGCAAAATTGTGACAGCAAATCTCTACCCCACAAGTTTATATGCAGGGGCAACACAAGAGGTTGAATCCTTGCAGTCTTGCCAGTTTCTCTATGCAATGCCTTCAACCAACGGACACTACTTCTGGCAAACTGCATACCACCTACCCCACGAACAGCCAGAGAATCCTCCAGCGCCCATTCATTTGGCCACTCCTTTTGGCGTATCACAGAGACATCTGCTCCAGAATCTATAAGGCCAGAAAATGATTTTCCCTGAATATCAATTGTCATTTTTGGTTGGTCTGTAGTCAAATTTTTTGTCAGCACTAGCAATTCTGCAGCAACTGGAGAACTGGCCATTTCAGTGGACCCAAAATCACCACTTCATGGGATCCCAATTAAAGGATTCATAGGAATGTATGGAAGCAATAATAACTGGGCAATAGAGTCACCGGCCATTAATGATGCAGGAGTATCAGTGTACAATTGTACCTTAATAACCCCTTTATAATCTTGATCAATAACCCCTGGAATAACAAAAAAAAACCCTTTTTCTGATGCAGAAGACCTGGGAAGTACCAATCCCACTGTTTTTTCTGGCAGTGGCCCATGCAATTGAGTGTCCTCAATGTACACTTGATTAGGAAAAGTCACATCAATTGAGTTCAACATTTTTAAATCCAAACCTGCACTCCAAGTAATTGCAAGGCGATGCTTTTGTGACAGCCTTGGGAGCGGGGCTAGCTGCAAGCCCCAAATTTAGTTTCCCAAATTTTGGTTCTGAGCAGAGCGACACTGATTTGCCCAATGAAACCCTTTTTTGCATTTCGGACAGACCGACTTCGGGCGGATGTCCCTATTTTTATTTTTGTTAAATGCCATTCCACCCCCAGGGGCATGGCACTGGGCTTTAAAATGGCCAGGCTTCCCACAATTAAAACAATTCCCCGTAGGCTTCATCCCTTTTTGCAATGCCATAGCCAAAGTCTCCATGTTATAAGCCTGAGAACCCACCACTGCACATGCCTTTAACAGATCAGCCACAGTAACCTCACCTCTAGCCATCAAAGGCTGTAAGATACACTTGCAGTTAGTGTTTGCATTTTCAATTGCTAATCTTAGCAAAAGTTCCTTTGCTGCTTCCTCGTTTGAAATTTGCCGGGTAATAGCCAATTGTAGCCTTTCCACAAAATCGTTATAAGACTCAGATGCTGTTTGCTTAATTTGAGAAAAAGACTGCGCCGGGGTTCTCACATCCTGGATGCGGGACAATGCCCCAAGGACAGCTGCCATAACCACGGGGAGTGCGTGATCAGGCAAATTAGTAGCTTGATCAGCAGTGGATTCAAACAAGCCTGCCCCGTAGATTTGGTCTGGCGTATACAGCCCCCCTGAATTCCGTCCCCTAGTGATAGCTTCTCTTTCACATTCTGAATCAAAAACCACATACTGAGTAGAACTCAATATCATTCTCACTAAATCTTTCCAGTCATTAGGAATCATGCATGAGGTAGCCAAACTTATCAGGAGACCTTTTGCAAAAGGGACTTTGAAAACCATAATCTTTAACAGCTTTCTTAATCTCCCTAGGTACTGACAAAGGAATCGGAACCCATTCAGCCTGCAGATTGCCTTGAGCATTCACTTGCCTATTAACTGGAAACAAATTCATCTGGGGAATCTCATCAGGCTCTAATTTCCCTTCATTGAAAGCCTGATGCATCATTGCTTGAACTTTCCCCGTTTGTGGTTGGATTTTCTCCTCTACAGGTGTAGGTGAAGTTGGGGTTGAGAATGCATATTCCAGTTTTGAAGTTGGGGGGTGCAACACAACTCCTTCATAAGGAGGAGGTTCTGCTAAAGGTTTTAAAAGAGGTTGTTGCTGGGTCTCTAAAGCAGTCATAACAACCTTCTAATATATCAAAATTTCAGCTGTTGCTCATGGCTCTTCATGAAGGATAGTTCCAATTTTCCTCTACGTGTCTAACTTGAAAGAGCCCTTCTCTGAGTACCAGGGACATTGTCGTCAGATCTGTTGCAGTAGCTCTTTCACATTACCTTTTGAAAGAACTATTTGCTCCCCCCCAGAGGGTTTAAAGATAAAGAAGTTTGTCCTGACTAACTTCAGCAGCTCACTGACATGACATTCCTGTGGCTGAGAGAGTTTTCCCCCCATGTTCCCTGAATAATCTTATTGTCCAGCAATAATTAAGTACGTACTTTACCTATTCCAGGCGAGGAAACACGGAGGTCCGGACACTTACTACCTGCAGTGGATCACGTCGGGGTCACCACTTGTGGTGGTCTCCCATGGAAAGAATGAGACACAAGCATGTGTACTCGGGATGGGAGCCCAGAATAAAATTCCAGTGCTTCCTTTTATTGAGATTTTTGTGCATAGTAAGCAATTACATTGTGGATTAATAATTAGATATAGTACAGGCTTGTTTGCAGTTGTCTAAGCTGCCTCTTTGTTTGTATTTGTTCTTATTGTTCTCTTTTCTTTGCACTACCTTAGTGACCTTTTGACAGGCATGAATTTATAAGTCATTATATTAACCATTGTTCAAGCTCAGGCCAAAGTTTATTCCCACAAGTGTGGGGCTCCTGCATGAGGCAATCTACATTATGATTGGTTGCTAGCTGTAAAGGGGGGGTTTCCCTTTTTTCCCGCCTTTTATTCATCTGTGGGCTCTGTATGCTGTTCTGAGATTTACCTGATGATTTACCTGATGAAGTAGTGGTGTGCCTATCTTATTTGATGTAAATCTATAGAAGATGTTAAATACACTTATTTATATAAAACTACATGTTCATTTTAGACGTTCTGGCTTCATTTGGATGCTGGATGCCCAATTCCCTGACAAAACAGCCAGAAAAGAAGGTAGGCCCAGAATACCTCATAATGTAGTAATGTGCCTATCTTCTCAGAACAGAACAGAAATATTGAGGCAATAGCAAGAGGTATCAGATAACCGCTAAAAAAGTTGTGTTTATATGGCTTCTCTCCTGTGTGGATCCTTTTATGGGAGATGAGACTACAATACCACATAAAATTCTTTGCACATTCAAGACATGGATATCTCTTCTGTGTGGGTTCTTTTATGGGAATTAAGACGACTGCTACGAGTAAAGGTCTTTCCACACTCCATGCATTTATAAGGTCTTTCTCCTGTGTGGACCCTCTTGTGGGTATTAAGATAACTGTTATGAGTAAAAGTCTTTCCACACTCCATGCATTGATAAATCTTCTCTCCTGTGTGGACATTCTTGTGGGAACTAAGAGAACTGCTATGAAAAAAGGCCTTTCCGCATTCCATGCACTTATAAGGTCTTTCTCCTGTGTGGATCCTCTTGTGGGTAATAAGACGATTGTTACGAGTAAAGGCCTTCCCATATTCCATGCATTGATAAAGCTTCTCTCCTGTGTGGATACTCTTGTGAGAATTAAGACTACTTCTTTGACTAAAGCTCTTTCCACACTCCATGCATTGATAAGGCTTCTCTCCTGTGTGAACCACCCTATGGGAATTAAGGTTACTGCTACTATTAAAGGCCTTTCCACACTCCATGCATTTATATGGCTTCTCTCCTGTGTGGACCCTCTTGTGGATATTAAGATAACCGTGATTAGTAAACGTCATTCCACACTCCATGCATTTATAAGGTCTTTCTCCTGTGTGTATCCTCTTGTGCACATTGAGACGACTGCTACAATTAAAGGCCTTTCCACAATCCATGCACTTATAAGGTTGTTCTATATGATTCCTTTGATGGAGTGTAAAAGAGTCATAATAACAGAAGGTCTTTTCAAATTCCATGCAGGTATATTGTTTGTCTTCTGAATGTGTCTCTTTATGGGGAATGAAATGCTCGTGTTTATTAAAGCTCTTTTCATAATCCATGCATTGATATGGTATTTCTCTCGTATTGATGATTGTATGGCTAAGAAGACGACGGGCGGAAGGAAATTTTTTTTCAACTTCACTTTGGGATTGGTTTGTTTCATCAATCTTTGTTTGCATCTCATTTGCAAAATTTTTGTTTTGCTCGTTTGGATCGACCAGTTGACATTGTTCCTTACAATTCTTATTCCCATGCTCATTATAGCCTTGAAAGAGAAAAATGTAAAATGCAGCAAACTAGGAGAATGATCAAACCTTTTTTTCTGAAATTTAGCAAAAGAATCATCAATATATTCTGGCTGTTTTGTTGCAAACGTGAAGATTCCAAACCATGGTTTCTCCAAAGACAGATTTCCAAGTGGGTTCCCACCAATTCTCATCTATGAGTTGGATGGCATCCCAACAAAACTAAGACAAATGCCTGATCTAATCTTTGAGCGCCAGTGGGTGTGAGCCACTTGGCGCCCCAGGACAATTCCATGGGGCAACAAACTCCCAAAGGGCTTTGGACACTGTACAGTGCTGGAACAGCAATATACCCACCAGCTCCCACCTTCAATGAAAAGTCTCCATCTATCTGCAGAGCAGAATATTTGAAAGTCAATAAAATTTCTGGATGGCAATAGCTTCCCACCCTCAGCTTAGAATGATGCCAAATTCAGGACACATCTCAGTCAGTTTAATCCAATGGTTTTGGCACCAGACTAGAAACTGGGAGACTGTGAGTTCTAGTTCCATCTTAAGCATGAATTCTGGTTGGGTGACTTTGGGTCAGTCTCTTTGCAGCCCAAATCATGCCACAGTGTTGTTGTTAGGGGGGAAATAAAAAGAGGAAGGAATACTAGGTGTGTCCACTGGATATAAATAAAAGTGATATTTTTTTATCAGAAAAAACATCTAACTTTCTGGATGGCAATACCTCCCCACCCCCGGAACAAAAGTGGGCACATCTCAGTCAGTTTGGTCCAATGGTTAAGGCACCAGACTAGAAACTGGGAAAGTGTGAGTATGGGTAGTCTTCAACATACAACAGTTCGTTTAGTAATCGTTCAAAATTGCAACGGCACTGAAAAAAGTGACTTAAGACCATTTTCCACACTTATGACTATTGGGCCATCCCTCTGGTCATGTGATTTACATTCAGATGCTTGACAACTGGTTCATAGATATGACGGTTGCAATGTCCTGGGGTCGTATGATTTCTTTTTATGACCTTCTGACAAGCAAAGTCAATGGAGAAGCCAGATTCACTTAACAACCATGTTACTAACTTAAATGCAGGGATTCACTTAATAATGGTGGCAAGAAAGGTTGCAAAATGGGGCAAAACTCGCTTAACAAATGTCTCGCTTAGCAACATTCATTTTGGGCTCAATTGTGCTCATAACTCGAAGACTACCTGTACTAGTTCTGCCTTAAGCAGGAATACTGACTGGGTGATTTTGGGCCAGTCTCTCTCAGCCCAACCCATATCATAGTGCTCTTGTTGGGGGGAAATGGGAAGAGGAAGGAGTACTGGTTGTGTCCACTGCCTTGAGTTATTTGCAAAAAAGAATAAAGGCAGGATATAAATAAAAAGTGATCTTTTTATCAGGAGTATCTAAACCCTCCACCCACCCATGTCTTCTCTACATTTCTGAGCACAGGCAGAGGTTCTTACCCAGAGAGGCCAGATTTCTGGAATTCTCCAGCATGATTTCCCCACGGAGAGCTTTTTGGGCAGGATCCAGCTGAGACCACTCCTCCTCAGAGAAATGCATAGCCACTTCCTCAAAAGACACACCACCCTGAATAAGGAAACAAGTTTCCCTATTAACAGATAATCCCAATAATAATGTGAGAGTTTCTTTCACCAATTCAAGAAGAGTGATCCTATGAACAAAATGGGCATCCTCTGCAGAATTCAGAAGGGGATCACACCACTATTAGCTGATGGCACAACTGGAGCAGATTTCATCACACTGGGAGGATTGTGATGCCTTTCAGTGAAATTAATTAAAATAGTTTTCTTGGACAATTGATAGTTGGGTATTAAATCCACAACTTATCACTGGCTCCAATTCTTCCTAGAGTCAGTGGAAGAAAACACAGAGACAATCCATCTGATATTTTTGCCAGTGGACTGCTTCATCCACTGAGAGATCAAATCTTTCCCCTATTCCATACCTTCCTGGAAGTGTTGGAAGAGCTTGTAATGGCAGTGAGAATGACCCTGGGAGACAGGAGGAAGATCTCAGGTCAAGACAACATCTGGTCAATGAAATCTGAGCCTGAACCAGGCGGGTGGAGAAAGCTTATCAGAAAAGACTGGTAGATTATGCTGAGTGTGAATTTTCAAAGATCTGGTCTAAAATTTGTCTTGTTTGGAAACAGCAATATTATACATTGATAATTATACAGAATAAAATGAAACTATCCCAAGTTTCATGGACCTCTCCAATATTTCTCCACTTACCTGAGGCAGAGGTTCAGCCACTCTTTCAGCTCTATCACAAAGAGAAGGTCGTTCTAAAAATACTAAGGACAGCTTTCTATTCTCTGTGAGACAGAAAATGGTAGGAGCAGACTGTTAAAAAAGAGGGGGGGGGATTCCACT
The DNA here is from genome assembly GCA_033807585.1 of Hydrophis major. NCBI lineage: Eukaryota > Metazoa > Chordata > Lepidosauria > Squamata > Elapidae > Hydrophis > Hydrophis major. The sequence goes on from CM066329.1 coordinate 44,777,145, forward strand.
CAAGATGAACAAAACAAAACTATCCGATGGATGGATATCTTCATATCCCATGGAAAGAGCTTTTGTTACCTGGTGCAATGTCCTGACTTTGACCTTTCTGGGAAATCTCCCTGAATAGCAGCTCTTGAGAGGATTTCAATGAATCTTTCCACCCCTTGGGATACTTGGTGATAGCTTGCAAGGACTTGTGGACAAGATGTGGCATGAGAAAAAAAGGAAGAGTAGAGAGATAGAAATGAATTATCAATATTGCACACTCAGCCTAGCAGACACCAAAGACCATCGGTTAAGCTGGAAAGCAAGACCAGAAAAATTGGTGCAAATTCAATGAAAAGAAAAATAGAACAAGAGATGTTAGTAGTTACAATCCCAGAAAATTCTGCCAGAGAGACATCGACAAATTCAAAAAGATTCTCTTTAGAACTGCCATGATTACATTCTCATACCTGCAACTTTTCTTGCATCTTCTCAGACTCCTGGGTCAGGAGGAAGCCTTCGGCCAGGGCCACCACCTGGGAACTGGTCTCCGCTCCACACTCCCTCACCCATTTCTCCATCTCTGGGGGAAGGACAGCCAGGAACTGCTCCAGGAGCACCAGGTCCAGCATCTGAGCCTTGGTGTGTCTTTCTGGCTGCAACCACCGACAGCAAAGACAGTGAAGCTGACTGCAGACATCTCGGGGACCCTTCCCCTCCTGGAATTGCAATTTTCTGAAGTTGCAACATTGGACCTCTGAACTGCTGACTTCCTCTTCTTGGCTCTTCTGCCCAGGGCTTGCCCCATTCTTCCCATAGCTCCAAGGCTGAGCAGTGGGACAGCCTTGTCCCTCCATCTTCTTGCTGGTCTCTAATACAGCTCCAAAATGGACCAAAACTGAGGGCAGCAGAACCCCATGAACCTCCTGGCCCTAACCTGTGGGTGAAATCCAGAAGCCACAATTAACAAGCTACCATCCAATGCACTGCCATTCTTGAAACAGGTTCTTGGTTTGCTTGCCGGCAGAGCCACCAAAGAGATGGTGGGGAAAGGCGGAACGGAGGAAACTGACTTCCAGTCCTTACACGCCCTGCACCCAACTCCTTACACGCGGAACTGCAGCCTTGCATGCAAAGCTAACCGGGGGAACTTTGGCCGGTCGCTTCTCGCGGCCCAGGAAAGGGGAGGCGAAGGAAACCCCTTCTGGAAAAGGGGCTAAGAAATGTGCAGGGAATTGTCCAGGAATCGAGACATTCGGTGTGTTTTGGAAAGGCAACCTCTCCGTCTCCCCGCATGCAGAGGTTTGCCGGAGGAAACGGAGGGTAAATGGGTCCCCTCTTTCTGGCGACCCTGATTTTCTTCCTGGAGAAAACCCGGCAGGTGCGGAGCTGCCCTGCGTGTCCCTTTCTTCCACGGGGTGGCAGGGGAATAGAGGACCTCGAAACAAACACACACACACCAATCCGCCCTTCCCGCGACTTGGAACTTGACGAAGTTTTGCATGCCCCGGGCTCGCCTTCAGAGTCAGAGAAAAAGAGTCCCACTCACTCCGAGTTTCGCCTGGATCTTCACCCGTAAGGAGAATTCCTTACAGCCTCTCGGCCTCCTGGCTCAACCGAAGGTTCACAGCGAGGGGAGCAGAATGGGATGCCGTAGAAAAAGCAGAACTGCCCCAACCTTTTCCGGAAAGTTTTTTTGAGTTCGCAAAAAAATAAATAAAATAAAATAAAATAACCAGGCGCATGCTCAGTTCCCTACGGAAAGGGGCTGCCCATCCCTCCCAAGTGCTGACGAGTAATATGTCAGGGGAACCGGCCAAGGCGCAGAAGACCAGAGCAAGTTCCACGGGGGGCAGGGATGATGGGCATTGGGATTGGAAGGAAAGCGTCTCTCTGCAACTTTTGCCTTTCCAAATAGGTGGCCGTCATCTATGCACTTTTAGAACTTCCTCTTCTTAATGTCTGGGAACTGTGTGTGATTTGCGAACATTCTGGAAATCTTTGTTGAAGCTAATTTTCCTGAAGATTACTCTCAGAAATTAGCAAAATCCTTAGTTGTTCCTGATGCACCTCAGGAATAGGATAGGATAGGATAGGATAGGATAGCATATGAATAGAATAGAATAGAATAGAATAGAATAGAATAGAATAGAATAGAATAGAATAGAATAACAGAGTTGGAAGGGATCTTTGAGGTCTTGTAGTCCAACCCCCTGCCTTGGAAGGAAACCTAAACCACTTCAGACAAATGTTTATCCAACATCTTTTTCCCTCCTCCCTCCTCCCTCATGGTCAGAATTCTGGGAGTTGAAACTCAGACAGGCTTTAATCTTTCACTCTGCTCACTTGGGATGACCAGCCTTCCTTGACTGGTGGCTTGAAATCAACCTCTCCTCATTCATTCCCTCTCCAATTAAATAGAAAATAGAATGCTTGTCTTCATGATGCAGACTTTTCCTGCCTTTTCTTTAAGCAAGGAGTGGCTCCAATACTGAGAAAACTACAGTTTTTTGCCTAGTTTTGAACCTTTTGTGTGTGAGGCAAATGGGATAACCACTACACCATAGAAACAACAGGTGTGGGCAGCTCTCAGTCAGCATGGCTTTATCGCTTGCCGGCCATCTCAGTCTGGCAACTGCAGCCTCAGAAGAGTTAATGAGATGTTATTCCTCATACCTTGTGCCCTTCCAGAGCTCGGCTGGTAGACTGAAGGGAGCCAACTTCACTAACACTCATGTTGGTTCAATCCTAGCTTTTGAGAGATTTTGACTAAATGTCCCACTGCAAGATTTTGGAAGGCAAAATACAATGTGCTTTTTAACCCGATAAGATTAACTCTGCTAGGATATATAAATGATCTAAAATAGTGGCCATCAACAGTGGAATGGGGCCAACATGAGATATCACAAAGGAGAGTTGGATAAGCATGGTAGCCCAGAAGACGATCAGTCCCTGGTGTTCTCCTTTGAAAAAGCCACATCCTCTCATTTACATGAAATTTCTACATCCTCCTGAAGAGCTGAACTATTGGGAAGTTGCTGGGTTCAGAGGGTTGGGTTGGCCAGTTTTCAAAAGGTTGCCTCTAAGGCATTTTCTCCTCAAGCTGCAGTGTTATGAGAAGGTCCATATTTAGAATATGCGTACAAGTCACTGGCTTGCCATGTCCTTCTCTCTCCTTTGTCTGTAAATGAGGGAACAAACACCCTACAGGGATGCATTTCTTAGAGATTTTTTTGAAACTTTCCAACAGTTAAAATCTTACTGACAGCTGCATTAAAATCTCTACAACTTCCATCTGTTGGAAATGTGTCACAGCATAATGGATCCCAGATCTTCTTTGATGACAGATTACATTTGTGGTCTTGAGGGGAAGTCAAAACCTGTCCCACACAAGCTGGCAAGAGGCATGATTCATGACCCATCGCCCCCTAATTCTGGCTGGTGAGGTCCAGGAGACCCTTCTTTGATGTTGTTCCTGACCTCTGGAACTCCCCACACCATGTGAGATTAGCCCCAACCCTCCTGATCTCTCACAAAGGCCTAAATATTTAGATCTGCAAATTGAATTGGAGCCCCAATGGGGAAGCAACACAGTGGAGGTGGTTGATTGATCCCAATCTTGCCATACCCTGACCCCACCCTCTCCAATATTTTTTATGATTGTAAGCTTCCCAGAGTTATACTGTGGTACGTTGGCCAGCCAATAATTGTTATAAATAAATAAGTCAGACAGTGTGACCTCCAGAAAATGACTGACACTGTGGCATCAGCCATCACAAACACATCCACTTACTAGCAGTGGGAAATTCATTTACCCAAAGAAATAATCTTTAAAAACCAATTAAACCACTCCTTACAATATAACTAGAATAAATTATGGCAGAGTACTAGTATCATTAATAACACTGAGATCTAGCACGGAGCCTCAAGAAAAATAGCAATGGTTTGCATAGTAATCACACTGCAATCAAAAATTGCATGTGCCAGAAGACAGGATTCAGCACCCAACCATGTGGGCTGCTCCTAATTAGGTTAACCTTCCCTAAGAAAAGCACAGTTCCAGAGCTGTTCTATGCTCCATAAAATCCTCAAGAAAGCTGATGTGTATTTATCTCTCCAACTTACATTCCAGAGGATAAAACTAACAGCGAGGAAAAGAATTGACAGTGTGGGAATTGAAGCCCTCAGTTGAAAAGCTCCATACAATAACAATCCATCACTTTCACTTCTCGATTATGTCATGAAACAGGCCGTCCCTGGGTGGGCTCAAACCCCCAGCCTTCTAATTAACAGCCAGATGCACTAATCTCTTCCACCACAGAGATTTGTCACATGGCTTGGCATCAGCCTCCCTCACTCGGAAGGTTCATAACTGTGCTACAGCTTTTTCTTGGTTTTTCTTTTTTCTTTTTTGGTAGTCTAGCTCTTTTTCTCCCACCAAAAACAAAACCTGGGATGAAAACATGGTCTGGTCATGTTGCCTGCCCATCCTAGAAGGGCAAAAGTGAAAAGGCATGTGCCAGCCAGGATTCAAACCTGAGTCCCTGGTTCAGGATGCCCCTACATCACTGCCAGGGTTGTTAAGAATCTGCCTCAAGCTAAGAAATATTTATGTTCAAGATTTATTTTCACCTCTGGTAGTGGGAGAGAGGAACACCTTGGGTCTTCTGACTAGTGTATCTTATTGCTGTCTAGCCCCCCCCCCCGATATGGATGTTCAAGCTGAGAGAGCTTAGGGGGAGGCCTGTGTTGGCTCTCTGTGGCACAAGGGGTTAGCATATCTGATTGTCGACTAGAAGGGTGGTGGTGTAAGCTCACCCAGGGATGGCCTGCTTGATGATTCCAGGATGAAAGGGGTGGGATACCTCAGGCTCTTCCTCTCAGGGCTCTGATTTTTGACAATGCTTTTTCTAAATAAATATTGGGTTTACCTGCAGCATGAGCTTTCCCTTTCAGAATGCAAAGAGGATGAAGACACCTGGAGTGTTGATCGATCTGGAGTGTTGTCCTTTTCAGGCAAGATTAATGCAACTCAAAGGAACTTGTGCTTGGGAGCTCTCCAGGGTTCTGAAACAGCCCCCCTCACTGAACCAGCTATTCCTTGCTTTCCTCTCCTCCTCATGGTTGGCTTCCTAGGTGCTCCCTGCTATGACATGAGGCTGCCCCCTTTCCAGGAAACAGAATACTCCTAGGATCCAACAAGGCCAGCAGTTATCGTGAGGGTTTGCCTGACACAGCAAATATCAAGCCAGCAAGTTATAGATAGTCCTCAATAGACAATAATTCAGTGACCATTAAAAATCACAATGCCACTGAAAAAGATGATTCATGACCATTTTTCACACTTATGACCATTGCAGCATCCAAATGGTCCTGTGATCAAAATTCAGGTGCTTGGCAACTGACTCATCTTTATGACAGTTACAGTGTCCTGGGGGTCATGTGATAACTTTTTGTGATGTTCTAACAAATAAGTTCAATGAAGAAGCCAGATTCTCTGAACAACCATCTTACTAATTTAACAACTAGTGACTAACTGTGGCAATAAAAATCGTAAAATGGGGCAAAATTCACTTAATAACTTTCTTGTCTAGCAACGAAAATTTTGTGCTCCTTTCTGGTCCTAAATAGAGGACTATGTGTATTCTTTTTCTTTTCTCTGGACCCAAGGGGGCATGGCCGGAGAAGGTGGACAGAAAGGTGGCCTTGCTGGGAAGGTCACTGACATAGGCAAAGGGACAGAAAAAGTTCTTTTGTCTGAAAGAAAGGGTCGCATGGTTATGTCATGTGATTTGTTTGGGAGTCATTCTTTTAAGTACTTGTGGCATCTCGTGGAACAAATTAAGGTACCATTCCTGTCTGTTGTGGTTTCTGAGATACCCCCAAGAAACAAGAATCATCTACAATGCACAGTGCAATGACTGCAACATATAACAACCAAGCTCAGAGAGCACCAGACCCCTCATCTCAACCCTGAGCTACAAATATTCTCCCATATTTATTCTCTATGTCATGTAGTCCTATAAAATCTGTGTATGACTCATCTAGCTTCTTCTTGAATGCTTGGCTACATAGTCATTTTCCTCTGAAGAACCTTCCTTGAAAGTTACTGCCTTTAGACACAGCTAGTAAAGGTACAGATATTTCCACAGCACGAGCAACTTGTCAAGGTTTGTGGGAATCACTTTGAGGGAAAAGGGAAAAGGATGCTACTCAGGAAAATATCAATTAAAAGGTGGAGGAGTAGGCAGCTGCACAACTGGAAAGGAAAGAATCTTAAAAACAATGTCCATTGATGTATCAGACTATTTATTATTTATTTATTCAATGCATATGAGCTCCATCTCACAGTTAGAAGCAACTTTAAGCAATGGCAGATTTGTACTTTCAGACTTGCACAATTCTATTCATAAAGCCTTACAACACAGTATGAATAGTAGTAGTACAATAGAGCCTTACAATAGAGTTAGCCTGTCTGGCCGTGATTCCTGTCTGGCTACCTCAGAGATCTGACAGCATATTGCTAAGCTCTCTTTGGAGTAAATGTTTTCAAGCTGGAGTAAGATTCCCAAACTCAAAGTAGTAGTAATTCCCTTAGTGAATTGCAGCACATCCCAATGTGGCAGCTCTCTACCAACAATTCCTGCAGCTATCGTCCTAACTTTATTTCAGGCTCTGCAGTTTTCAAAAGTCCCTTTCCTCAGTTGATGCTGAACAGCTTTTGATGCCAGAATACTTTGAGTTTCCCTTTTCCTTTGACCATTCTGTTAAATAATCACACCAACTGTATTTCTTTAATTTAATCTAAGGCTACAGGTAAATGTACCAAAAATATACCACAAATTTAGCTTTTGTTTGAGACTTTGTCACTTCACAGGAAAAAAGGAATTTGGCACTTTCACTGGAGAAAAACTTCTGCATATGTGCTTATAGGACATCCCACAGTTGTGGCTTCTTTTCAGAGCACTTCATCTGAACTTTCTTACATAAAATATATATGTGTTCATGTTTATTGGGAGGAACCAGTGACACGACCGGTTTGAGACTGAAAACTATTTTCTCATTTCTATTGGTATCTCGAGTCACCATCTCACATTAGTATATCTAAATTCAGTTATTTTCATCACCTGTATTGTTATGGCTTCTCCTATTCGTGGATCTTTCTATGGCAAATAAGAGCTTCTTGAAAAGCTCTTTCCATACTCTATGTGTTCATAAGGTTTTTTCCCTTGTATGGATCATTTTATGGGACATAAGACGACAATTCCACCTAAAACTCTTTCCACATTCAAGACATTGATATGGTTTCTCTCCTGTGTGGATCCTGTTATGGGAATAAAGACTACTGTTACACCTAAAGGTCTTTCCACACTCCATGCATTGATAAGGCTTCTCTCCTGTGTGGATCCTTTTATGGAATATAAGATCACAGTTCTTCCTAAAGTCTTTTCCACATTCCATACATTTATATGGCTTCTCTCCTGTGTGGATCCTTTTATGGGATGTAAGATGACAATTCCACTTAAAACTCTTTCCACATTCAAGACATTGATATGGTTTCTCTCCTATGTGGATCCTCTTGTGTACATTAAGACTACTGCTACAACTAAAGGCCTTTCCACACTCCATGCATTTATAAAGTTTTTCTGTGAGATTCGTTTGATGGAGTGTAAAAGAGTCATAATAACAGAAGGTCTTTCCAAATTCCATGCAGGTATATTGTTTGTCTTCTGAATGTGTCTCTTTATGGGGAATGAAATGCTCGTGTTTATTAAAGCTCTTTTCATAATCCATGCATTGATATGGTATTTCTCTCGTATTGATGATTGTATGGCTAAGAAGACGACGGGCGGAAGGAAAGCTTTTTTCAACTTCACTTTGGGATTGGTTTGTTTCATCAATCTTTGTTTGCATCTGATCCGCAAAATTCCTGTTTTGCTCGTTTGGATCAACTGGTTGACATTGTTCTTTACAATTCTTATTCCCATGCTCATTATAGCCTTGAAAGAGAAAATGTAAAATGTAGCAAACTAGGAGAATGATCAAACCTTTTCTTCTGAAATTTAGCACTAACATTTGGACTAAAATGCACATGTGGTTGGAAAAAATGACAAAGAAACGTATAGATTTGAAACCGGAGTTCTTTTTATTGGGAATCTTACCAGATACATAGAGTAAAGACTTGAAATATCTGATTGTAAATGTATTAACAGCGGCAAGGATTGTATTTGCTAAAAATTGGAAGAATGAGAAAATACCATTACAGGAAGAAATTATTAAGAAATTATTGGAATGTGCTAAGATGAGTAGATTGACATTTGAAATTAGAGCGCAAGAGGATAAACAATTTTATGAAATTTGGGATCTTTTTTATCAATGGTTAGATGATAAAATACGATAATAGAATATTTAGAATGCTAGACATTAAGGAATATCGTTATTATTGCTATTTTGCTATCATCTTGTTATTCGACATTATATTTATAAAGGGTTTTTTAGGATTGATTTGATATGATTATATGATTTGTTATAGAGTAAACTGGTTTAAAGTATTGTTAGCTCATAAAGCATGAATGATTAAAAATATAGTCAAAAACTTTTTTTTTAGTGATATTAGGATATATAAGTTTGGATTGACAATATGAGTTGTTATGTAACATAATTGTAATTGAGACTATAGAATGAATGCACAAAAATGATGAACCAACTGACACACTGGATGTGCATATAAAAGTTGATGTTTTTATGTTTTGTTTGTCTGTAGAAAATTAATAAAATCTTTTTTTTTTTTTTTTTAAAAAAGAAGAGTTCTCCACTCCTCTACTCGTTGCGGAATGCCTTATGCCACCAGACTTGAAATTCTAGACCTAGAAAACCTAAAACTATGCCGCCTTCAGTCCGATCTAAGTATAGAAGATAAAATATTACATTGCAATGTCCTACCTGTCAATGAATACTTCAGCTTCAACCATAACAATACAAAAGCAAAGAATAGAAACAAACTCAAGATTTATCGCACCAAACTTGATTGCAGGAAATATGACTTCAGCAACAGTGGTCAATGTCTCGAATACTCTACCTGACTCTGGGTTTCTTCCCCAAACCCCAAAAACTTTAACCTTAGACTGTCTGCTATTGACCCTTTCCTTAGAGGTCTGTAGGGGGTGTGCATAAATGCACCAACGTGCCTACCATCCCTGTCCGATTGTTTCTTTTATTTTTCTTATATGTGTCCATGTATTCATAACTACGTTTTTACTTATACCTATTATCTTGTAAGCAATTGACAAACCAAAAGAAATAAAATAAATAAATAAATATTTGTCCACTGTCCTTAGCCTACCTGAAGTTGAAGTTATCATACTCAGGTTTTTGAAATATGTCACTTCTGCAATGAGAATTTTGTTGATATGTCAAAAAGGTCAGTTTGACCGTCTCAGCAAGTTCTGTCAATTTCAACAACCATTCCTTCATAGGAACTTTCTTCCTATAATAATCTTGCCACAGTAATGATATATTGAAACTATCTTAGATGGCATTTTAACTCGGGCCAACAGTCTGACTTCCATTTCAAGAATAATCAATTTCCTCTGTAATATTTCTTTGGTTAGTGTGTCTAACTAAGTTCTGTAAGGGTAACAAACAACTTTTTCTCCTGATTCACATAGTTTATCATTGGATGGTTCAAAATTGAAGATATAGAATTGGCTGGAAGGGATAACAAAACAACAAATAGACCTGAAACCAGAACTATTTTTATTAGGGATAATTGCAGGGAAATACAATAAAAGACTCACATATTTCATCATACGTGTAATAGCTGCAGCTAGGATCCTATACGCATAAAACGAGAGAAGTGAAAGGACTTCCACAGAGGAGGAGGTAATAAAAAAAAATTAGAATGTGCCGAACTGACAGACTTACAATGGAACGGAAGGACAAAGTGGAATCAGAGTTCTACCTAACATGGGACCAACTGTATAATTGGATATATAATAGATACAGAGATTAGGGTTGAAAAATGAAACAAGATCAACCAAATAAAAATAAATGGAGAGTTAGGGAAATATGTAATAATAAACAATGTAAGAAATATTATTATTGAATTGTACTTGAATATAGTATGATGTGCACAAAATAAGAACTATAATAGTGTATTATGGTGGAATTAAACAAATAATAGTTAAAATTTGGATGTATAACACAGTGTAGTCAAAAGAGATTATGCTCTATGATAGTTGTAACCAGGATATATAGGATATATTTATCAGAGGTGGTATTCAGAATGTTCTGACCAGTTCTGGAGGACCAGTAGTGGAAATTTTGAGTAGTTCGGAGAACTGGCAAATACCACCTCTGACTGGATATTTTACCATATCCTTCCCCTGCCACACCCATCAAGCCATGCCCATAGAACCAGTAGTAAAAAAAATTAAATCTCACTACTGATATGTAGTGCTTCACGTGTACACCAGAAACCACAAAGGTGAGTGGCCTTATGAGTGTGTGGAATGTCAGAAACCTTTTCATTGCAAATCAAAGCTAAAAATGCATCAGAAAGTCCATAGCAGAGATAAAACCCCTTCAGTTGTGTACAATATAGGAAACTTTTTTTTTTCAAAAGTCACATCTTAATGTTTTCCCGGAACTTCACAGAGACAGAAGGGAAATCATACAATTGTTTGGTGTGGGGAAAAATACTTTTCCCAGTCAAGTAATCTTAAATACCATAATCTAGCAAAAGAGCACAAATGTTGGAGTGAATTTTGCTCACAAAGCTGCAGCAGTAGTAACTTACCAGAGTCATTGCACAAGACCAAAGATTTACAAATGTTGGGCAGTGTAGTTATAGGGTACAGGTAGTCCTTAATTTAGAATCTCAATTGGAAAAGAGTTTGTTACAGTCATAACTCATAATCTCAGTTGGAAAAAGGTTTGTTAGTCATAACTTAAGGCACCCATATGACCAGATTTGATTTTATGACATTTTTCTGATCATTAAGCAAGTCAATGCAGTGGAGAAACTTCCTTTCCAACTCTGATTATCTGTTAGTATAAACAAGGAGTCTGCAAAGAGTATAAATCCTTCCATTCCCCATTGTCCCCTCAGAGCTGAAGAAGCTTTTTGGATGAGAAGCGAAACATCTTCAGAGAAAAACCAAAAAGAGGTCAAATCCAGTTGCCTCTTGAAAAAGCACCTTTGGTATTATTCTCCCCTGACTGGATGCATCAGGAATATAGGTATATCTAAACACACCTACCAACCCCTTGGCAGTATTTTGGGGAGAGTTTACTCACAGTCTCAGAGATTGGAAGGCCAAAGCGGCTCCTCTCCACCGTGTTCCCCAAAAAACAAGGGGGACCAACAGATTACCTCCAAGCCAATTTCTGGTGGGCATGACAAAAAAAAATCAGGTTGCGCCATCCACTACACAGTGGGCACTGCCAGTGTCCCAGCTGCAGATCTCACAAAACCATGTTTTGTTTGATAATTAAGAAACTTCAAAATATAAAGATACCCAGTAGCTAATATGAATGTGGAAGGACAACAGAGATGTTAAGGGCAGGGGAAAGGAAAACAATTCCATTCTATAACTTTTTCTTAATATACACTGTTGTGAATTAATAAAAGTGAATTAATAAAAGTGCTTAATAAAGATTATTAAAAACTTTAGAAAAGTGCAGGGTTCTGACCCTGCACTTCTGATTGGCCAATAATAGCGACATCTGATTGGTCCGTTCAGGAGAATCTGATTGGCTATTAGCGGGTCTCTCTCATTGGTTAAGGGAACTAACGCTTCCCGTTTTTATTGGTTATTTGATCAGCAGCTTGCCTATAAAAAGGGCTGTTGCTGCCGTTGTTTTTGCTCTGTTCCACAATGTTAAATAAAGAGTTGAAGTTGTCTGTTCATCGTCTCATCTCCAATCCTTGCGCCCATGTGCAGAACTTAAAACTGGTGACGAGGATGGGATTTGGAGATGTCAAAGCTGACTGAGCACTACAGGGCGCCAAACAGAGCACGTGGCTGAAGACGCACCAACGGCTGAACCATGTCTAGCAGCGCCATACCACCCGCTCCATTGGACCCGGCACAAGAAGACTGGGACTCATATATGGACCGATTCCAGATGTTTCTGAATACCAACAACTTGAAGGATGCCACTACCGGAAAGAAGCGAGCGGTATTCCTAACTCACTGCGGGCTGACCGTGTTTAAGATGGCCAAGGCAATAGCCAAACCGGCTGAGGTGAAGTCCATGGACTGGGACATCCTCGAGCCCCTTCTACGGACCCACTACGCACCGACCGTACTAACGCTTGTTCGAAGGCATGAATTTTATCAAAGAGACCAGCGGAAGGAAGAAAGCGTTGCGGATTTCATAGCGGATCTCCGGAATTTGGGAGGCCTCTGCGGGTTCGCTGACCTTGAAGAGGCCCTGAGAGACCGAATAATTCTGGGATTAGATGCACCCCACGTGCAGAGTAAGCTGATGGCAAAAGGCGACATTAGCCTTGCAGATGCCATCGCTGATGCTACTGCAGCAGAAGCAACCAGGAATTTGGCTGCACAAATGCGCTGTGTTAAGCCTGTGTTCCCCAACCAGGGTAAAGGGGACAAGCTAAACAGAATGTGCACGTTAGTCAGATAGGAACACACATAAATGAGTGAGATAAGTTTGTATGTTTGTTAACATACAGTAAAAATAACAGATACGCTTGTGCTATCAAAAATATAGTTTATTCCATTTAGAGATTATAGCATAGTCAAAATAACAGTCCATTAGTCATGTATCATTTTAGTCAATCCATTCAAGGATATTCAATTAGCAAAGTCCGTGTAGAATATCCAATGTCAGTTCACTTACAATAAATCAGTCCTTTCTCTCTCCCTTTCCAGTAGGAGAAAAACACAGTCTTGAGTCCATCCAGTAATTAGAGATCATAAAGCCAGAGAGAGCAAGCTGCCGTGCCTTGCTTCTTTTATGGTGCTTTCACAACCACTCCCTTAATTACAATCTTTACAGTTAAAGTTGCAGATACTTTAACTAACAAACCATGATAACATATTTATTATTTTACCTAAACCAGTTAGGGTATACAATGTTATCCCTAACATTCTCCCCTTTTAGGAAATAATAATACTATAACTATTTACATCTTTAAATCATATTTGTTACAACTCTCTTTAAACTTAATTACTCCTTGAGCTTTTGTAAATTGGTCTGCAATGTTTTCTTCCGTCATGCAGTATTCCAATTTAATTAGCCCATTCTTTACAGATTCTCTAACATTTAAGTATCTTAAATCAGTATGCTTTGATCTAGTTTTTACAGCTATATTAGTAGCTAACTTTATGGCTGCTTGGTTGTCCTCGTACACAATAATAGAATCTTTAACAGTTATACCCTTGTCTAATCATAACTGTTTGTACAAAATTAAGTCAGTGCATAGTAATGACAGACATGAAAATTCCGCTTCCATCGTGGACAAGCTAATATGCTGTTGTCTGATTGACCTCCACCCTATTAGTGTCTTACCAAATAATATAGCCATCCCAGATGTTGATTTTCTTGTGTTTATATCAGTTGCAAAACTTGCATCTGCATAGGCACTAAGACTCAAATCACCCTTTGGTTCTATATACAATGCATGGTTCATTGTTCCTTTAAGATATTTTAAAATTCTCTTTAATGATTGCCAATGACATTGATGTGGATCTGAATTAAAACGTGCCAGCTGATTAACACTATAAGCTATATCTGGCCTAGACCAATTGCTTATATATGATAAGCTACCAATCAAAGATTGATATATAGACATCAAATTTGGGACTTTGATCATTAGTTTGGCAAACTTCCTGACTCATTGGAGTCTTTGCTGGTTTACAAAGTTCCGTTTTATACGTTTTAATTAATTGGCAAATTTTATCTTCTTGAGATATCTTAAATCCATTTTTTGTTTTGTTAATTGTCAATCCTAGATAACTTTTAATTTCACCTAAATGCTTTACTTTTATCTTTTTGGCTAATAATGATATAATCTCATTAGCTTCATTATTAGTCTTAGTTATCAAAGCAATATCATCTGTAAATAATAACAATAATGACACCGTTCCATTATTTTCTCTTTTGAACACATATGGATCTGCTAAACCAGATTTAAAACCTATATTGTTTAATTCTTTCACAATATATTGGTTCCACTCAAAACCAGATTGTTTCAACCTGTACAGACTCTTTTAGAGTTTCCAACAATCATTACTATTTACTTTATTGTCTTTTATAATAACTGGCTTTTTCAAATATATAGTGTGCTGCAATGGTGCATGCAAATAAGCAGTTTCTACATCTAAATGGTTAATGACATAGTTTTTCTTAGCTGCCCACACTAAAGCTGCTCTCAAAGATGTTGCTTTAAGACTTCGTGCGAAAACTTCATCGTAATCAGATGCAGTTTGATTAAATCCTTGAGCTACCAACCTAGCCTAATGGGTAACAGTCCCATCATTGCCAGTTTTTATTTTAAATATCCATTTGCACCCAATGGATTTTTCTCCTGGAGGTAATTTGGCATCTTCATATACTTTCATTACCTTTAATGAATTTAGTTCTTTTTCCATTGCCTTTTGCCAATTCTCCTGATCCTTAGCAGGATACATCTTAAGTTCATCTATATTAGTTGGAACTTGAGTTACTTGGCAAACTATACTTGCTTGATACCTATCAGGTGGTCTAGTTATACGTGTAGTACGTGTAGGTATTACAGGACTTACAGGTGGACTTTCATTTATTAACTGTTCTTGATTATCTAACTCTTCCTGATCAACTGTTTCCTCTTGTTCTGGTCCTATTTGCTCTTCGTGGACTTCTTCTTTAATTGGACTCCTCTTATAACTAGTCTGATCTTTTTGCCTTTTGTAGGGTTCAATAATTACTTCGTTATTTAAATCTTGCTCTAATCTATTCCATCCTACATGTTCTAGGAATTTAGCACTAGCACTGGTGTAAACTCTAGATGTACCTGGTTCCCAGAATCTATAAGATCTATGATTAGATTCATATCCTACAAAAAATCATCTTTTAGCTCTATGCTGTCCTTTGTGTCTGAGTTGTGTAGGGATATGCACCCATGCTGGTGCTCCAAATGTGTGCATGTAACTTAAATCAGGTTTTGTACCATGCCACAGTGTGAATGGTAATTCAAATAATGTTGAATTAACAACATTATTTAATATAAGATTACCACACATTATTGCTTCTCCCCATAAATTGTCAGGTAATTCTGAATCAGACAACATAGTACGTGCCATTGATTGTAGTGTTTGGCCTCGTCTCTCTATAAATGACATTATATAAAAGACATTATATTTATTATTTGTAAATTCCGTACCATTATCTGTTATAAGAGTTACTAATTTCTTTTGTTTTCCTTTCAGCAAAATTTATCCAATTAAAGAGATTTAGATACGTTTCAGTTTTGCTCTTCATTAAATAGCAAAACCCATATCAAGAATAATGGTCCATTATACTTAATATGTATTGAGCTCCTCCTACACTTGGTTTTTTCGGACCCATTAAATCAGCAAATACTACTTCTAAAGGCTCTTTGGTAGTAAATCCATCAACTTTATTAGCCGGTATGACCCTGCTTTTGCTTTGATTACAAGCAAAACATTTCAAATACTTATTACAAGGTTTCAAACTTATTCCTTTAGATAGCTGAACAGTTCTCTTAAGCATTTTAAAATTTAAATGCCCTAGTCATCAGTGTAACAAGTGAATACATTCATCATGAGGTTTCTTATTATCATAAACCGTGTTAGCCACCTCTAAATCATTATCATTTAACACATATAATTCACCTCTTAAAGATGCAGTAATTTTCTTATCTTCTTTTTCAATTATGCAGTTATCTCCTTTAAAGGTAACTACATATCCTAGTTCAACCAAAATTCTAACTGAAATTAAATTAAACTTAAGTTGTGGTACATATAACATTTTTACATTCTCTTTTATAAAAGAACAATATGCTATAACTTGATCTTTAGCTTTCAGTTTCCAGCCATTGGCTAACGATATCTGCTGTGTACTCTTGGACATTTTAATAAAATTTTTGTTATCATTTGTTATACAGTGGGATACTCCACTGTCAACCACCCATAAATTATTTTTTACAGCTCCGTTAATATACATGGCTAACTCTAAATTTTTATTAATCTTTTGATGACTTTTCGTATTCTGGCCAGCGTTCTGGTGCTTTGCTTTTTTACAAAATCTTGCCAAATGTCCTCTTCCTCCACAATTAAAACACTTTTTAATTGCGTATGCAGTAGGAGATTCATTATCTTCTTTTTGAGGTTGCTGCCTCCTAAACTGATCTCTTTCAAGTCTTCTTCTGGCCTCTTCAATCAATCTGCCAGTTATATCAGTAAAATTTAGACTTTCCTTAGGCAAAATTTCAAGGGAAGTGACGTAGTTATCATAACGTATGTCTAGTGATGATAGAATTATGTAGACTTGGTGTAGTTCAGAGAAAATAAGCTCTTTCTCATGCAGTTCTTGAAAAATGCTTTTTATAGAATTCAAATGACTCAGCATATCACCATTCGTCTGGAGATGCATCCTGAAAAGCTTCTGTGTTAGATTTATGTGAGCACCAATGTTATCTCGGACATAAATCCACTTCAGCTTCTGCCAACACCCAACAGTCGTCTGCTCTCCGTGAATATGAACCAGTTGCTGGTCAGACAGTGTTAGTCCTATTATGCAAATAGCTTGTTCATTTTTCTGTTTAAAGTCTTTTATTTTTTTGTCTATCTTCCTCAACCTCTGGATCCCATTCCTCTACGTTTGGTGGGTTTTCAATTATGTTCCACAGACCTTCTCTTTGTAGAAGTAGACTACATTTTATAGACCATGATACATAGTTTCTTCCATCCAGCTTGGATATAAGGGACAAACTTTGTAGATTAACTTGTGCCATGTTTTCTTATATGGATATAAAACTATAATTAATAAAACACAGCTGTCTGTTTACTGTAATGTGTAACAACACAAACTCTCACTTTTTACATAAATCTGTTTTATCCTAGTTAAACTGACTTTGCAACCTCTGGGCCCACAATCAGTGTTAAGCCTGGGTTCCCCAACCAGGGTTAAGGAGACAAGCTAAACAGAATGTGCAGCGTTAGTCAGATAGGCACACAGATAAATGAGTGCGATAAGGTTGTATGTTTGTTAACATACAGTAAAAATAACAGATACGCTTGTGCTATCAAAAATATAGTTTATTCCATTTAGAGATTATAGCATAGTCAAAATAACAATCCATTAGTCATGTATCATTTTAGTCAATCCATTCAAGGATCTTCAATTAGCAAAATCCGTGTAGAATATCCAATGTCAGTTCACTTACAATAAATCAGTCCTTTCTCTCTCCCTTTCCAGTAGGAGAAAAATGCAGTCTTGAATCCATCCAGTAATTAGAGATCATAAAGCCAGAGAGAGCAAGCTGCCGTGCCTTGCTTCTTTTATGGTGATCTCACAACCACTCCCTTAATTACATTCTTTACAGTTAAAGTTAAAGACACTTTAACTAACAAACCATGATAACATATTTATTATTTTACCTAAACCAGTTAGGGTAAACAGTGTTATCCCTAACCCATACCCCGCTCCGCCAACTCGGTGAAATCTCGCCTCACCTGGAGTGACAGGTAATGACAGCCTACCACGAGGACCTTGAATCGTCATCAGAAAGTGATGAAGAAGAGGTCAACCGGCTCCGGTCTGAACGAGACCAATGCCATCAACGAAACCAGAGAGTACAGTACCAATGCACTGGTTGTGGGGCAAACCACCCACGATCAGACTGCAAATTCCTCGACGTGATCTGCCATGTGTGCGGGAAAAGAGGTCACATCGGAAGAGTTTGTAGAAGCAAGCAAGGATCCAACCCACCTCAGAGGGGGACCAACTGCCACCAGCCCACAGGAAGTCGTCCTGTGAATCGAGAAAACTTAACCCACCAATGGAACAACCACTCCTACAGAAACAAACCACTAGCCCAGTCAACGAAGCGGGAAGAGGCACACCAAACCATTATGATCAGTCACGCCTCATCATTAGACGCCAAGAAGTTCCGGGTGAAGGTCGCCATCGAAAACCAGCCCTGCCTGATGGAAGTCAATTCAGGATCGTCCCTCTCGATGGTTTCCTGGAAGACCCTTAAACAATTAATCCCCACCGTCCGGCGGCAAGACCTCAGATTCCAAAGAATCATACTTAAGGACTATCAGGGAAATCAAATTCCAGTCGTTGGATCCAGCAAAGTCCGTGTCTCATTTTAAAATCGTACTGCATCCCTACCACTGACCGTAGTCAACCGGGATCGGCCTAGTTTGTTAGGCCTCCAATGGTTCGCCCCACTTGGAATTGAAGTAGGTGGCATTCACCAAACGAACAGCGACGACTGGGAAGAGGCCATCATCCGGGAGTTCCAGGACGTCTTTACAGAGAAATTAGGTGAGTACAAGGGGACCCCGATATTATTTATCTTTAATCCCAAGGTAGCTCCCATCCGCCTTAAGCCTCGTCGAGTTCCATTTGCCCTTAAACCAAAGATTGATGAGCAGCTTGATAAATTGATAGCCCAGGGTGTGTTAGAACCAACTGACCACGCTCCCTGGGAAACCCCAATCGTAACACCCATCAAACCGGATGAATCGTAAAGAATTTGTGGGGACTAACGAGCCACTCTGAATCACGCCCTTCAGCAGAACGCTTATCCGGTACCAGTGGTACAACACCTTCTCCATTCCTGGGGGGCGGAAAAGTCTTCGCTAAATTGGATTTAGCACAGGCATACCAACAACTGCCTGTAGACAAAAAAACGGCAGAGGCACAAACGATCGTTACGCACCGAGGTCCATTTAAGTGCAACCGACTCCAATTCGGAGTTAGCTTGGCCCCAGGAATTTTTCAGAGCTTGATGGAGAGACTACTACAGGGTATAAAAGGGGTTGTACCTTATTTTGATGACGTTCTAATTGCTGCTCCAACTAGAGAAATACTAAGGGAGCACCTGAGGTTAGTTCTCCAGAAATTGAAAGACTCTGGCCTTAAAGTAAAAAAAAAAAAGTGTCAACTATGTACGGATAAGGTAGAATTTTTGGGGTACTTAATCAATAAACAAGGCATTCACCCCACCGATGGCAAGCTTAGGGAAATCAAAAACGCTCCAAGGCCCCAAAATAAGACTGATCTCCAAGCTTTCCTGGGCCTTATCAATTTCTACAATGTGTTCCTGCCCCATAAAGTGACCATAGCCAAGCCCCTACATCATCTGTTGGACAAAAAGGCAACCTGGGTCTGGGGACACCGAGAGGAACACGCGTTCCGACAAGTAAAAATCTTTTTGACTTCAGACGCAGTTTTGATGCAGTATGATGAGACTTTGCCTTTAACAGTTACATGTGATGCATCACCATTCGGAGTGAGTGCCATTTTGAGCCATGTGTTACCAAATGGTAGTGAAGCCCCTATTGCCTACTTTTCAAAAACGCTATCAAAAGCTGAACATAACTATAGTCAAATCGATAGAGAGGCTCTTGCTGTCATTTCTGCTGTTAAACGATTTCATGAATATATTTATGGGCGAGTTTTTACTGTAGTCACGGACCACAAACCTTTGCTGGGGATTATAGCGGGGGGTAAGCCAACCCCTTATATCTTATCTCCCAGAATGACTCGCTGGTCGGAATTCTTGGCTGCATATAATTATAAACTGCAACACTGCCCGGGGAAAGCCATCCCCCATGCTGACACACTGAGCCTTGCACCACTTCCTGAAACCGTTGACGACCCAGCTCCAACCATCGCGACACTCCAAAATTGAAACACTTCAATCACCACCACTGACAGCTCGAGATATTGCGATCGAAACCAAACGCGATCCCGTTTTGGCGCGAGTTCTTAGCTGGGTCGAGCGAGGATGGCCATTGGATCAAATCCCTGACAACTTCAGTCCTTTCAAGAATCGACAGATGGAACTGTTTTCACAGAAAGGCTGCATAATTTGGGGGGACAGAGTCGTCGTCCCAGAGCGGCTGCAACGAGCGGTATTGAAAACCTTGCATGAAGGCCACCCCGGCATAGTGCGCATGAAGGCGCTCGCACGAAGCTATGCATGGTGGCCGGGTATCAACAAACAAATCGAGGCCTGGGTAAAGACTTGTTGCAAATGCCAGGAAGTTAGCAATGCCCCACCGAAAGCAACCCCAACAGAGTGGGAAACACCCAGGGGACCATGGTCCCGTATTCATATTGACTTTGTGGGACCTACTAAAGGACACACATTCCTAGTAACGGTGGATGCCTCCTCAAACTGGTTTGAAATCCATGAAATGAAAAGTACCACAATGGAATCGGTCATCAGGAAATTGGACAGACTATTCGCAACCCATGGACTGCCAGACGTTCTGGTATCCGACAACGGACCCCAGTTTACCATGCTTTCTTTTGAACAGTATTTGGCGGACCGTGGTATTCGCCATGCGCTAACTTCTCCAGTGCATACTGCGACCAATGGAAGAGCCAAGCGCATGGTACAATTCATCAAAAAAAACCGACATAAAATGGACTATGGTGATATCGAAGATAAGATTAACTGGATACTCCTCCTTCAACACATAACTCCACACAGCATCACCAACAAAACTCTGGCTGAATTGTTAATGGGACGAAAACTCCGCTCCCACCTTGACCGACTACACCCATCGTACGAACCAGAAAAACCACACGGATCCAGTGGGAAATGCCGCGAATTCCAGATAGGTGACTTAGTCTTCACTAAAAACTTTTCGGGTGATCCATTGTGGGTCGAGGCAACTGTAATCCAAGTCACAGGACCCAGGTCGTACCGAGTAAAAAGTCACGACGGAAGAATATGGAAGCGCCATATTGATCACCTGCGTTTGAGGCTGCAACCTCGTTTCTGCGACTCCAGTAACTTCCAAACTGAGAGGGGACAAGATGCCGAGGAGACCGAGTTCGAAATGACAGAAAGCATGAGTGGAAGAAGTGAGCATTCGGAGGAATCAGAGAGGGTGGAGGACTTGCCTCAAAGAGACACCTCGTCAGAAGCAAGCCCACAAAGGCAAGAGGACAACGAAGACATTAGCGGTACCGAGTTTTTAAATGAAGGACCGGAGGTAACCTACTCACCAGAAAACGTCCCGCCCAAACAATATTATAAACAAGTACCGGGGGGACAACGAAAATCTAACAGACAATCTAAACAACCGGCCTACCTCAAAGATTACATCACCGCACCCCTTAAACGGAACCCGGGGGGAAGGGGTGTTGTGAATTAATAAAAGTGAATTAATAAAAGTGCTTAATAAAGATTATTAAAACCTTTAGAACAGTGCAGGGTTCTGACTCTGCAATTCTGATTGGCCAATAATAGCGACATCTGATTGGTCCATTCAGGAGAATCTTATTGGCTTTTATCAGGCCTCTCTCATTGGTTAAGGGAACTAACGATTCCAGTTTTTATAGGTTATTTGATCAGCAGCTTGCCTATAAAAAGGGCTGTTGCTGCCATAGTATTTGCTCTGTTTCACAATGTTAAATAAAGAGTTGAAGTTCATTATTCATCGTCTCGTCTCCAATCCTTGCGCCCATGCGCAGAATTTAACATACCCAATGATTTGATCCACAAGCTGTCACTTTCCTGCCTCTTACTCGGCTCTTATCCAACAACTGACATTTCCACAACTGATGGGAAATGAAATTTTAAAATCAGTTCCAATGTAGGATTGAAAAATGGAGATCTAATAGAAAAGAAAAATCAGAAAAAGACCCTACTGTTAATATTAGGCAGGGTTTGCATGAGAAGAAAGACAGGATTAAAGTTGCATCATGAACCGAGAGTTTAATCAAACTCCATAGCTCTGTGTGACTTTCTCCAGCAGCCTCTGGAGAGAAGACTCCACAATGAAGAGCAGCAGAAGTCAATTACCTGGGTTTTCAACTAATTTCCTCCAGCATCACTTTCTAGGCACGTCCTGACAGGAGGGCCTACAACACCTTCAGGAGTATATTTATCATTTTCCACTTAAATGCTATTCTCCAGCTGACCCTCTGCACTTGGAGTCTTGGAAGAACTTCAGGATCCCCAGAGGAGAAATTATTTCTCACTGTAATTATCACCACCCTGGTCTTTGAGACATATTCTGCTGCAGTGACTGCCTTTGATGTGAACATCAGATTGAAGCAACCAAAAAGCTATCGAACATCAGAAAAGGATAAATGCCACAGCTCACAATCTATGTGGCACACATTTTGGGAGAGGCAGTGATTGTGCTCTTGAATGTACTTTTTTCTCCTTTCCAACAAAAATTGATTTGTCTCTGTCCGAATCAGGAAAGTGAGGGTGGTTTGAATTTAACAGAATTCTTTTTGTTCTTGTTTAGAAACAGGAAGGGGATTGATTCAATCCTATACATTATGAATCTTCTGCTTTTAATGCTGCTGGTGTCTCATGTATTCTCTGAGAAGCTTCGAATGAAATGCCCGCTGAATTTTGATACCTGGGATGAGAAAAAACCATGGAACTTTTATCGGGCAGGCGACCATTTTGTTGGTATAGTCACCACTGAAACAACATCATCACCAAGAATGCTGCCTTTTGACATGGCTCCTTCTAGTCAGTCTCGCTCATAAGTTATTCAGTATGATTCAATTGAAGACCTGTATACTGCACGACTCAAAAAGTGGCATGTGAAAATATTTACAGACCCCTCACATCCTGGACATAAACTGTTTTAACTCCTTCCCTCAAAACGATGCACTGCACACCAGAACAAGTAGACAAAAATATTTTTTTTCCTGAACACCATCACTCTGCTAAACAAAAATTTTTCTCAACACTGTCCAACTATTCACAAAGTCTGCACGACTTTTACTGTTAATCTTCTCATCGCTCCTTATCACCCATCCCCTCCCACTTGTGACTGTATGACTGTAACTTTGCTTGTATCCCTACGATCTATATTGCTTGTATCCTTACAATCTATATTGACTGCTTCCTAGAATGATTTGATTGTTTATTTGTGCCCTATGACTATTCATAAGTGTTGTACCTTATGATTCTTGATTCTTGATGAATGTATCTTTTCTTTTATGTACACTAAGAGCATTTGCACCAAGACAAATTCCTTGTGTGTCCAATCACACTTGGCCAATAAAGAATTCTCTTCTCTTCTCTTCTCTTCTCTTCTCTTCTCTTCTCTTCTCTTCTCTTCTCTTCTCTTCTCTTCTCTTCTCTTCTCTTCTCTTCTCTTCTCTTCTATTCTATTCTATTCTATTCTATTCTATTCTAATGGGGTTGCATGTCTTCCATTTGAGGTCCTAATACTCTTTATTTCACTGACTCCTATATATTGCAGGACTTGTCTAATTCCTTGAATCATCCTTATTTTCATGACTTTCTGCTTTTCTCTTCTTTTGTGGAAGAGACTCAAAAACCAAATGTGAGGCAAATGAAACCTGAAACAAGTCCAGATTATTTATCCATTCTCATTCAATACTGACTTCATCACTTGAATACTGAATTTGGTTTAAAAGAATGATTGGAAGGGTTGTAGGGTCCTCTGCCCACCTCATTTCCATATTTATGTAACCACTGTATTGGTATGTAACCACTGTATTAAAAAAATAATTTTGTGGTTCTTCTTGATGATTATGTTAAGAATATGAACATTTTTTTTACAGTAGAAAAAATTATTTTAAACAAATAATCTTGATTTTTGCCATTCAAACGGTCAATAAGAATCCCCAGCTCCTGCACAATCTCACACTTGGCTACAATATCCATGACAACTATGCCAGCACCCTTGCTACTTCAGAAGCCTTGCTGGACATGCTCTCCACTGGACAAGCCAATGTCCCCAACTACAGCTGTGGAAGGAAGGAGAACCTTTTGGCTCTTGTTGATGGAGCTAAGAGGGAAACCTCCATTCAGATGTCAACATTAGTAGGCACCTACAAAGTCCCACAGGTTTGTGTGTGTGTGTGTGCTTCTCTATCTGGTAAAGTGAATATGGAGGTTGTGACTGAGCAATAGATCCAACCATATTCTGTCTATGGAATTGAAGAACTGCTTTCCACCATGGCCTTTATCGATGTCATGGGCATGGATTGAAATACAATGTGGGGAGGGGTGGAAATCATCAATATCCTCTTATGACACGTTCCTCATTAGTTTGGGGGCTTCTGCTACACACATGTGACAGTGAAGAATAAAAAAGAACATAGCACCTACTGGCCCATTCATCTAATAGATACTGTGGCTAAAGTATATGTTAGGGTCCTCCTGAATAGAACTGAGACTAGATTTTTTAGAAAGCTCATTCTTTTGCAGAAGAAAAAGTAAACTTTGGAATCAATCCACTGCTCACAATTGTTTTGTCTTGAACCACACAATTGCAAAATATGTCAGTCAGGGGAAACACTGATTTGCTGCCTTTATAGATGTCACTTCAGCATCCAACAAACTAAACAGAGAACTATTATGGAGGATTGTTCTTAAAATGGAACTACAATGGCTGCCTCTGATCCAAGCCCTTTTTAGAATCACATGAGTGAGAGTATGATTTGGGCCCAGATCTCTCCGCATCATCTGATCTTGTAGTACTTCTTTAAGTTGTTCTATGGTCTGGCTGGTGTCATGTTTGATGGTGTCCACTGTCCAGCCACTGTGTTCTTTGGTGGCCTGGCTTTCTTTCACTTCTAACATGGTACAGAAATAAGATTTGCTTCATTTATTTTTCTTTTCAATTTCTTTTTAATTTTTTTGCACAGTCTTGCTAATGTTCTGTATTCTGTATTTTGCATTCTGTATTCCATATCTTGTATCTTGATTTTGTTTGAGTAATTAACAACATATTATTCTAACATGTTTATGAGTAGCAAGTTGGATTTATTAAAATCTAGCATTTTGGACTTGATCTGACCCCAAATACAGCATAGCATTCTTCATTGCTTTTGCAGATCAGTGATGCAATTGTTTCAGAGACTCTGAGTGATAAAAGTCAATTTCCTTTTTTCGACCGGGTTCTCCCGAAAAAAGGAATCACATATCCAGCAATTGTCCAACTGCTCCTTCATTTCAGGTGGACCTTGATTGGTGTCTTTGCTTCAGTCACAGAGGAGGGAGAGAATTTCATGAGGACTTTTATTCCTATGCTTGTCCACAATGGAATTTGTGTTGTTATATGACGATTCTCAGCGACTGGACAGACAACATCGCTCAGGGATGCCGTCTCTAAATGGAGACAAGTCAATGTTTTTGTGAACCACATAGAGCGTGTTAATGTTTGGGACAGAATTCATACTTTGCAGTTGACGTTTGAAGGTGTTGCAGGACCTATCGACAGGAAAGTCTGGATAGTGGAAAGAATTGAATATTTGGTAGTGAGACGGGGGGAACTTTACAAATATGTCCATAGTATTTGGAGCTTTGCTTTTCAGGAAAAGAAAAGGCCAGAAGATGATCCCTTTGGAACGAAACTCTTTGTACAACTGGAAAATAGATATTTTCGATGTTCTATTTCAAAGCATGTTTTTTCTGTCAAAGGTCGGAAAAGATGCAGCCAGAGAGCACTACTGAGGGCCGTAGAGGAAAGGAGAAGGATATGGATCTCTTTTCACCTCCATCTGCACAGTGTTATTAGGACTCTGGCCTATGCCTTGAAAGCTGCATATTCGTCCAGATCCAGGAGGAGAAGCAGGAGGAGTGAAAAGACATTGGAGGCTCCAAGGCTGCAGCCGTGGCAGGTATAGAGTCCCTATCAGGATCCATGAAACTCCATGTGATAACCCAGGATGTGTCACAAAAATAACAAAGTCACCAAAGTAGAATAGATTCCCTTTCAGGCCCCAATGTCCAATTATCCACAGCTGTATATCATATTCTTCAAAAAAAAAGTCTAGGAAGGGCAGAAATGCAGTCCGAACCCAAAGTAAAGATAATTAGAAATAAAAAAAACCAACACAAACCATACTGAAGTAATTAAAACGGCAGGTCAGGATGATAAATTACAGACTTTCAAAGGAGAACACAGCACCTACAATCAGGAGGACTCCAAAACCCAGATAAGCTCCTATGAAGAAAATACATGCTTTGCTTCCATCAAAGAGCTTTGTGAAAGCGCCCTTCTTATATCCTGTTCTCCCAGCTGCAACTAATGATACCCTACTCATCCCTCCTGGCTGGTTTGCAACACCTGATGCACACCTTCCCTTCTTCAGGACAGCTTCTTCCTCATGGAGCACAATCTTTGGACTTTGGACAGTCAGCCCAACTTACCATACAGGGTAGATTTTGCAGGGAAAATAGAAAGAAAAAAATAGCAGCATTGAGCTATATGTATAAATAATAAAAATGGCATGCACATAAAAATAAAAATGTTTAAGGATCCCTCTAATTTCCCAGGTTGTAAAAATAGTTGGTGGGAGATTTGTACAATAGGATTTGCAAGCATTTCTTAATGTACCCTTAAAATAATGTAGAATAAGCTCAGATTGTCATATTTCCCATCTGGTCTTCCTGGAAGATTAGCCTGACAACTTTCTTCTTGAGAACGCCATAGTTTCTGATAATCACTCTGTTTTTTCCAAGGAATTTCTGAATATTTTCATTTGTTTCTTTGCTCTCTTTATTTGTGATGTGTTCCAAATGTTCTTTTTAATAGACAAATTTGGTCAATTATATATTTTGTCAATGCATACTTTTTTCAATATATCATTGACCAATTTATCTGAGTCCTTTTCACTTTTGAAGATAATGGTAGCACCTGCTCTCCCAACTCAGCATATTTGCAAATTAGACAACTGTAGAAAGATTCAAATGTGAAAAGATCACTTGGGATAAGAAACCAAATTTCTGCTTTAAAATTCCCGGTTTTTTCCTATTCTAGTTCCATCCATTTCTGGAGAAGAATGAGTTTTGTAATATTTCCCATTGGAAATTGCACTTGGACCAAAATGGAGATGTAGCTGCAGAACTGAACGTCATAAGTTGGGTGCTTCTTCCCCAGTTGGATCCAATTGACAAGCAATTGGGGAGTTTTGAAAAACAGAGATTTATTATCAATAGAGATATTCTGTCATGGCTGAAATTGTGCAACAAGGTGGGAGAAATTCTTATGTCTTAACCGGGGGACTACTATAGACCACTTTCAAAGATGAGAAGCTTCGCAATGTTTTATAGCCTTTAGGAATGCTTTGCAGATCGTACTATTCATATGTTTCTTTCTTCACCACAGTTTTATTCTACTTTTATCAATCTAACAGAATAAAACTTTAATAAATCTTTTTGGAAAAAATATTATAAAATTTAACATGAATACAATATCATACTTTAAGTCATGGATACATTGAAGAATGGAAGAATTAATGTTGATACAATCGTGAAAAAAAAACCACTGGTTTTCAATTAATGCTTAAGATTTTAATTCCATCCCTCCAGATTTAATTAAGTAGAAAAGCAATTATTCCAAAAGCAAAAGGGATTAACTAAATGCAGAATATGTCA
Source organism: Hydrophis major (assembly GCA_033807585.1). NCBI lineage: Eukaryota > Metazoa > Chordata > Lepidosauria > Squamata > Elapidae > Hydrophis > Hydrophis major. Next base: position 44,804,722 of record CM066329.1, read on the forward strand.
ATAGTTGCATCTCCTGCAAATATTTGGAACTAGTTTGGTGAAGCTGCTATTTAGCTACCTGGAACAAAGGAGAAACTTCCAAACAGTGAGGAGAATTAGGAATAGCTTCACTTCAGATGTTGTAGTTTGCTCCATCACTGGAGGTTTTTAAGAAGTGACTGGACTGTCACTTGTCTGAAATGGTATAGGGTCTCCTGCTTGAGCAAGGGGTTAGACTAGAAGATCTTCAAGGTTCCTTCCACTTCTATTCTGATTAATACTCATGTTCACCTCCATTTTCCAGGATGATGAATTCTAACATATTTTCTTTGGCATTCATTGTTTGTCTGCTTAGTCTCTGCCTCAGTCCCAATGTGTGGGAAATTGTCATCCTGGATTTGTCAAGCGGTCTCGAGAAGGAGAACCAGTTTGCTGCTATGACTGCATTCCTTGTCTGGAAGGGACCATCTCCACTCAGGAAGGTGGATGACATCAAAGAAAAGAGCAGGTTTTGTGGGAGTAGATTCTCTTAGGAATATGAATCACCTGACAGGTATTTGGGTTAGAAACTAGGATAGACATTTTAATTCTGTCTCTTTAAGAGCTTGCCAAAAACTGCAATTGGGAGTGGTTACTCAAACGGCCATAAGATGGAGCGAGAAACCTGGTTTGTCTTAGTCTTAATCTCAGAAGAGAGTGTGTCTCAGTCTCTGTTTTCTTCTGTTGGAAAGTATTGCTGTTCCTCCATTTTTCCTAATTGACTGATATTCATGGATTTAATGTAAGTCTGATATTGAACTGTTTTTGACACTGGCCTTTGTTATTGAATTATCCCTGGATTGAAAACTGACTTATTTACTTGTGAATGACTTTGGATTGCTTATTTTGGACTTTGCTTAAACCTTTCTGGAAGTAAAAACCTACATTTACTGTACAGTGTATCTGTGTTCTGTGTGTGTATTATTCAAACACTTCTCTCAAATATGTCTCCTTGTATGTGTTCATTCTCCTAATGGGGAATTACCTCAACAGATTCATCAACAGTATTTTCATGAAAATCAACGCTGCGGTTTCCCACAACAAGCACACTCTAAGTTGGTTGAAATTAGATCTATTAAAGTCCAAATTTGGATTTTACTTTTCTTGGTTTCATTGTGTTTAGCTGATTATTAACCACGGATACCGCAGGTTCCTCTTACCACTGCTCCAGTGATAGATAATTCCAGACTATTTTCATGACTAGCTTTTTCCGCAAGGTTTCTAAATTTCATCAGATGGACATCCACAGAGTCCAGTATATAAAAAAAATGATGTATTGCAGGACTCAGAAAGTGTACCTAAAAAGATTAATTTATTATTATCCTCTAGTACTGTGTGCTCAAATAGAGGTTCTGAACATTAACATGAAATTCTTCCAGTCCTAAGTGTTTCCAAAATCGATAGATCAGTGGGGGCTCATATATTAATTGTAGTAAGTTTATGTAAGCAGTGTCTACACCTTGGTTGAGCAATTCCCCCCCCCATATACACACCCAAACACACACACACTCATATAGGTTGTGTGAGAGACAGAGGGAGAGACAGGGGAGATGGAGAGACAGGAACAAGGGAGAGGGGGAGGGGGAGGGAGGGTGGGAAGGAGGGAGGGAGGGAGACATATTCTTGCTATCTTTGTTTTGGGAAAGTGTTAAAAATGCATTTGGAAATGTCAACTGTTGTCCAAAGAAGCTACTTCTTAAAATGTAAATTGGAAGATTGTTAAAATCAATAATCCTTTTGGTATTTTCAGACACAGAAAAATGCACCAATTGCCTGGATGATCAATATCCAAATGAGGTTCGAGTCCAATGTATCCCCAAAATTCTAACCTTCCTGTCTTATGAAGAACATCTGGGTATCACTCTGGTCTCTTTTGCCTTAATTTTGTTCCTAAGCGCAGGCCTTATTTTAATCGTATTCATTCAATACCGAGAAACTCCCATTGTCAGAGCCAACAACCGGGACCTCTCTTACATCCTGCTGATCTCCCTCCTGCTTTGCTTCTTGTCTTCTTTTTTCTTCATTGGTCAACCAAGGAAAGTCACCTGCCTTCTACCACAAACGGTGTTCAGCATCATCTTCTCAGTTGCAATTTCTTCTCTCCTGGCCAAAACGATCACAGTGGTGCTGGCTTTTCTGGCCACAAAACCAGGAAACCAAATGAAGAGATGGTTAGGGAAGAGCTTGGCCAACTCCATCATCCTTTCTTGTTCTGCTGTTCAAGTTATCATCTGCTTCATTTAGCTGGGAGTTTCTCCCGCATACCCTGACTCTAACCTTCACTCCCTGCCTGGTGGGATCATCCTGCAATGCAACGAAGGGTATGTCATTATGTTCTACGTCAGAATGTGCTGAACTGACAGACTTACAATGGAACTGAAGGACAAAAAGGAATCAGAGTTCTACCTAACATGGGACAAACTGTATAATTGGATATATAATAGATACAGAGATTAGGGTTGAAAAATCAAAGAAGATCAACCAAATAAAAATAGAGAGTTAAGGAAATATGTAAAAATAAACAATGTAAGAAATATTATTATTGAATTGTACTTGAATATAATATGATATGCACAAAATAAGAAGTGTAATAGTGTATTATGGTGGAATTAAAGAAATAATAGTTAAAATTCGGATGTATAACACAGTGTAGTCAAAAGAGATTATGCTGTATGATAGTTGTAACTAGGATATATAGGATATATTTATCAGAGGTGGTATTCAGAACCTTCTGACCAGTTCTGGAGAACCAGTAGTGGAAATTTTGAGTAGTTCGGAGAACTGGCAAATACCACCTCTGACTGGATATTTTACCATATACTTCCCCTGCCACACCCATCAAGCCACGCCCACAGAACTAGTAGTAAAAAAAATTAAATCTCACTACTGATATGTATGTATGTATGTGGGATATATATTGCTCGGAGTGTAATAAAATGTTTTTCTCAAAAAATTAATATTTTAATGCGTCAGCGAACCCACACTGCAGAAAAATCATATAAATGCCTGGATTGTGGGGTATGTTTTACCCAATCCTCAGTGCTTCACATGTACACCAGAGTGTCCACAAAGGTGAGTGGCCTTATGGGTGTGTGGAATGTCAGAAACCTTTTCATTGCAAATCAAAGCTAAAAATGCATCAGAAAGTCCATAGCAGAGATAATACCCCTTCAGTTGTGAACAATATAGAAAACTTTTTTTTTTCAAAAGTCACATCTTAATGTTTTCCCGGAACTTCACAGAGACAGAAGGGAAATCATACAATTGTTTGGTGTGGGGAAACATACTTTTCCCAGTCAAGTAATCTTAAATACCATAATCTAGCAAAAGAGCACAAATGTTGGAGTGAATTTTGCTCACAAAGCTGCAGCAGTAGTAACTTACCAGAGTCATTGCACAAGACCAAAGATTTACAAATGTTGGGCAGTGTAGTTATAGGGTACAGGTAGTCCTTAATTTAGAATCTCAATTGGAAAAGAGTTTGTTACAGTCATAACTCATAATCTCAGTTGGAAAAAGGTTTGTTAGTCAAAACTTAAGGCACCCATATGACCAGATTTGATTTTATGACATTTTTCTGATCATTAAGCAAGTCAATGCAGTGGAGAAACTTCCTTTCCAACTCTGATTATCTGTTAGTATAAACAAGGAGTCTGCAAGGAGTATAAATTCTTCCATTCCCAATTATCCGCTCAGAGCTGAAGAAGCTTTTTGGATGAGAAGCGAAACATCTTCAGAGAAAAACCAAAAAGGTCAAATCCAGTTGCCTCTTGAAAAAGCACCTTTGGTATTATTCTCCCCTGACTGGATGCATCAGGAATATAGGTACATCTAAACACACCTACCAACCCCTTGGCAGTATTTTGGGGAGAGTTTACTTACAGTCTCAGAGATTGGAAAGCCAAAGCGGCTCCTCTCCACCGTGTTCCACAAAAAACAAGGGGAACCAACAGATTACTTCCAAGCCAATTTCTGGTGGGCATGACAAAAAAAAATCAGGTTGCACCATCCACTACACGGTAGGCACTGCCAGTGTCCCAGCTGCAGATCTCACAAAACCATGGTTTTTTTGATAATTAAGAAACTTCAAAATATAAAGATACCCAGTAGCTAATATGAATGTGGAAGGACAACAGAGATGTGAAGGGCGGGGGAAAGGAAAACGATCCCACTCTATAATTTTTTCTTTATATACCCAATGATTTGGTCCACAAGCTGTCACTTTCCTGCCTCTTACTCGGCTCTTATCCAACAACTGACATTTCCGCAACTGATGGGAAATGAAATTTTAAAATCAGTTCCAATTAGGATTGAAAAATGGAGATCTAATATAAAAGAAAAATCAGAAAAAGACCCTACTGTTAATATTAGGCAGGGTTTGCATAAGAAGAAAGGCAGGATTAAAGTTGCGTCATGAACGAGAGTTTAATCAAACTCCATAGCTCTGGGTGACTTTCTCCAGCAGCCTCTGGAGAGAAGACTCCATAATGAAGAGCAGCAGAAGTCAATTACCTGGGTTTTGAACTAATTTCCTCCAGCATCACTTTCTAGGCACGTCCTGACAGGAGGGCCTACAACACCATCAGGAGTATATTTGTCATTTTCCACTTAAATGCTATTCTCCAGCTGACCCTCTGCACTTGGAGTTTTGGAAGAACTTCAGGATCCCCAGAGGAGAAATTATTTCTCACTGTAATTATCACCACCCTGGTCTTTGAGACATATTCTGCTACAGTGATTGCCTTTGATGTGAACATCAGATTGAAGGAACCAAAAAGCTATCGAACATCAGAAAAGGATAAATGCCACAGCTCACACTCTATGTGGCAAACATTTTGGGAGATGCAGCGATTGTGCTCTTGAATGTACCTTTTTCTTCTTTCCAACAAAGATTTATTTGTCTCTGTCCGAATCAGGAAAGTGAGGGTGGTTTGAATTCAATAGAATTCTTTTTGTTCTTGTTTAGAAACAGGAAGGGGATTGATTCAGTCCTATACATAATGAATCTTCTGCTTTTAATGCTGCTGGTATCTCATGTAGTCTCTGAGAAGCTTCGAATGAAATGTCCGCTGAATTATGATACCTGGGATAAGAAAAAACCATGGAACTTTTATAGGGCAGGCGACCATTTTGTTGGTATAGTCACCACTGAAACAACATCATCACCTAGAATGCTGCCTTTCGACATGGCTCCTTCTAGTCAGTCTCGCTCGTAAGTTATTCAGTATGATTCAATCGAGGACCTGTATACTGCACGACTCAAAAAGTGGGATGTGAAAATATTTACAGACCCCTCACCTCCCGGACATAAACTGTTTCAACTCCTTCGCTCAAATGACGTTATAGAGCACTGCACACCAGAACAACTTGACACAAGGACAGTTTTTTCCCAAATGCTAAACAAATAATTCCCTCAGCACTGTCCAACTATTCACAAAGTTTGCACTACTATTACTATTAATCTTCTCATCACTCCTTATCACCCATCCCCTCCCACTTGTGACTGTATGACTGTAACTTTGTTCTTTGTATCCTTATGATTTATATTGACTGTTTCCTAGTTTGATTTGATTGCTTATTTGTACCCTATAACTATTATTAAGTGTTATACCTTATGATTCTTGACTCTTCATGAATGTATCTTTTCTTTTATGTACATTGAGAGCATTTGCACCAAGACAAATTCCTTGTGTGTCCAATCACACTTGGCCAAGAAAGAATTCTATTCTATTCTATTCTGATGAGGTTGCATGCCCTCGATTTGAGCTCCTAATACTTTTTATTTCACTGACCTATATATTGCAGGACCTGTCTAATTCCTTGAATCATCCTTATTTTCATGGCTTTCTGCTTTTGTCTTCTTTTGTGAAAGAGACTCAGAAACCAAATGTGAGGCAAATAAAACCTGAAACAAGTCCAGATTATTTATCCATTCTCATTCAATACTGACTTCATCACTTGAATACTGAGTTTGGTTTAAAAGAATGATTGGAAGGGTTGTAGGGTTCTCTGCCCACCTCATTTCCATATTTAGGTAACCACTGATTGATGCCATATTCAACACTTGATCTTTACTTTATGGGTCACTTATGGAACTTCCTCATCATTTTATGGTACTTCTACTTTAATAACTGAATGGTTTTGAATACAGGTTACTGGGAAAATTAATAATTAGAACTGCTGCAAATAATTGTGTATTCTTAACTGTGGTGGAGGACTCTCTCCAGTGATGGGATTCAGTCAGTTCGCATCAGTTCATGAGAAACAGTTGTTAACTTTCTGAGCAGTTTGGTGGTTGTTGGAAAAAATCATTGGGGCAGAGTACCAGTTGTTAAATTGTTTGAATACCACCACTGACTCTCTCTATCCCATCTTCTCAATGCTGATAAAAATTATTTGCTGATGTGCAGCTATCTATTAGATGAATGGGCCAGTAGCTGCTATGCCTTTAGCTTTGAATCTATGTTGGCTTAAGACACAATAGGCTTGTGGAGACAAAGTAGAATAAACTGAAAAAAATAATTATTTATGGTTCTTCTTGATGATGATATTAACAATATGAATATTTTTTTTACAGTTGGACAAGGTATTTTAAACAACTAATCTTTATTTTTGCCATTCAAATGGTCAATAAGAATCCCCAGTTCCTGCACAATCTCACACTTGGCTACAACATCCATGACAACTATGCCAGCACCCTTGCTACTTCAGAAGCCTTGCTGGACATGCTCTCCACTGGACAAGCCAATGTCCCCAACTACAGCTGTGGAAGGAAGGAGAACCTTTTGGTTCTTGTTGATGGAGCTAAGAGAGAAACCTCCATTCAGATGTCAACATTAGTAGGCACCTACAAAGTCCCACAGGTTTGTGTGTGTGTGTGTGTGCTTCTATATCTGGTAAAGTGAATATGGAGGTTTGAGTGAGCGAGAGATCCAACCATATTCTGTCTATGGAATTGAAGAATTTCTTTCCACCATGGCCTTTATAGGTGTCATGGGCATGGATTGAGATACAATGTGGGGAGGGGTGGAAATCATCAATATCCTCTTATGACACCTTCCTCATTACTTTGGGGGCTTCTGCTACACACATGTGACAGTGAGGAATAAAAAAGAACATAGCAGCTACTGGCCCATTCATCTAATAGATACTGTGGCTAAAGTATATGTTAGGGTCCTCCTGAATAGAACTGAGACTAGATTTTTTAGAAAGCTCATTCTTTTGCAGAAGAACAAGTAAACTTTGGAGTCAATCCACTGCTCACAATTGCTTTGTCTTGAATCACACAATTGCAAAATATGTCAGTCAGGGGAAACACTGATTTGCTGCCTTTATAGATGTCACTGCAGCATCCAAAAAACTAAACAGAGAACTATTATGGAGGATTGTTCTTAAAATGGAACTACAATGGCTGCCTCTGATCCAAGCCCTTTATAGAAGCATATGAGTGAGAGTATGATTTGGGCCCAGATCTCTCCGCATCATCTGATCTTGTAGTACTTTAAGTTGTTCTATGGTCTGGCTGGTGTCATGTTTGATGGTATCCACTGTCCAGCCACTGTGTTCTTTGGTGGCCTGGCTTTCTTTCACTTCTAACATGGTACAGAAATAAGATTTGCTTCATTTATTTTTCTTTTTAATTTCTTTTTAATTTTTTTGCACAGTCTTGCTAATGTTCTGTATTCTGTATTTTGCATTCTGTATTCCGTATCCTGTATCTTGATTTTGTTTGAGTAATTAACAACATACTATTCTAACATGTTCATGAGTAGCAAGTTGGATTTATTAAAATCTAGCATTTTGGACTTGATCTGACCCCAAATACAGCATAGCATTCTTCATTGCTTTTGCAGATCAGTGATGCAATTGTTTCAGAGACTCTGAGTGATAAAAGTCAATTTCCTTTTTTCTACCGGATTCTCCCGAAAAAAGGAATCACATATCCAGCAATTGTCCAACTGCTCCTTCATTTCAGGTGGACCTTGATTGGTGTCTTTGCTTCAGACACAGAAGAGGGAGAAAATTTCATGAGGACTTTTATTCCTATGTTTGTCCACAATGGAATTTGTGTTGTTATATCACAACGATTCTCAGCGATTGGACATACAACATCGCTCAGGGATGCCGTCTCTAAATGGAGACAAGTCAATGTTTTTGTGAACCACATAGAGCGTGTTAATGTTTGGGACAGAATTCATACTTTGCAGTTGACGTTTGAAGGTGTTCCGGGACCTATAGACGGAAAAGTCTGGATAGTAGAAAGCATTGATTATTTGGTATTGAGACGGGGGAAACTTTACAAATATGTCCATAGTATTTGGAGCTTTGCTTTTCAGGAAAAGAAAAGGCCAGAAGATGATTCCTTAGGAACGAAACTCCTTGTACAATGGGAAAATAGATATTTTCGATGTTCTATTTCAAAGCATGTTTTTTCTGTCAAAGGTCGGAAAAGATGCAGCCAGAGAGCACTACTGAGCACCGTAGAGGAAAGGAGAAGGATATGGATCTCTTTTCACCTCCATCTGCACAGTGTTATTAGGACTCTGGCCTATGCCTTGAAAGCTGCATTTTCGTCCAGATCTAGGAAGAGGTGCAAGAGGAGTGAAAAGACATTGGAGGCTCCGAGGCTGCAGCCATGGCAGGTATAGAGTCTTTACCAGGATCCATGAAACTCCATGTGATAACCCAGGATGTATCACAAAAATAACAGTCACCAAAGTAGAATAAATTCCCTTTCAGGCCTCCAACTTGGCCCCCAATGTCCAATTATCCTCAGCTGGATATCAAGTTCTTCAAAAAACAGTCTAGGAAGGGCAGAAATGCAGTCTGAACCCAAAATAAAGATAATTAGAAAATAAAAAAAATCAACACAAACCACACTTTAATAATTAACATGGCAGGTCAGGATGATAAATCGCAGACTTTCAAAGGAGAAAGCAGCACCTCCAGTTGGAAGGACACAAAAACCCAGTTAAGCCTCGATGAAGAAAATGCACGCTTTGCATTTGCAAAGAGCTGTTTGCAAATGCCCAATTATATCCTGTTTTCCCAGCTGCAACTAATGAAAGGGATCAGGGCCTTTTTCTGTCTCATAAGCCATGTTACTCCCTTCTCCATTCCTCCCTGTGTGCCCTAGGATGAAGAGGGAATGGCCCTGGGTCTTCTTCTGAATGCCCAGTCGGACTGTTTCTTCCACAGCCACTGGAGCCACACTCCCACTCCCTGTCAGCTGCTCAATCTCCCCCTCAGAATCAGATTCCATCAAGGGCATGACACTCCAAGGAAGAAGGAGAGGAACCTTCTCCTTATGCTATCAAAGACTAACAGCTTGGCCAATCTAATCACGTAGAGAATAATATTGTGTGGAAGGCCTGGGGCTCAAGAGCCAAGCAACACCAAATGGCTTCTTCTGCCTGGATCTTCAAGATCCAGTAATTTAATGGACTTCCGGTTGCTAGCTTGCGGCGGCGGCAGGGATTCGCGATACCACACAATCTCTGCTGCGTTCGCCGCCAAGGTTCCCCGATCCGTTTGGATCTGGGGGATATAGCTGCCCCGTAGAGGCAGCTGAAGACAGGGGGGATCCAGAAAGGGGTTTGGGGGTGTTGCAAACCCCCTCCCCTGCTGGCTAAACCCCCTTTTCCTAAGGCGGAGGAACAGCGGTCAGTAATGGCCACCATGAAGAAATCTGCAGCCGCACAAGCAGGTGCTGGAGGGAGAAAGTTGGAAGAAGTGGAAGTTGCTCGTAACTGGGACAAGACAAAAGAAAGTGACCTGGAACCTTGAAGGCTGCTAAGTATACATTGTTCCTTGTGAGAGTTATAAGCTGCGAATATTCTAAAAGGGAAAGTTTTTTCTTTTCATTCCCCTCTCCTTCTTAAAGTGACAGCGGAGAAAAAAAAATCTTTTTGGCTGTGAGTGAGAAGGGAGAGGGAAAAAAATTGGAGCAGAATTTTAAAATAAGGAGAAGATTGCCTAGAATTGTAAAGAGTTATTAAACATCAAGAAAAAAATTCCAAAAAATATATTTGAAAGGAAACTTTGTGATTACTTTAACTCCAGAAAGAGAAAGTGAAGAAGAAATTTAAAAGAAACAGCCTGTTTGAATTGTTTGGTGACTTTGGAACCTTTGACAATTATTTCTGATTAAAACATCTGGGTGGTTGTTTGGAAAAACCTTTTCTCTACACAATGGCATCATATGTGGATGGATTGAAACTTATATATCAAAAATATGAAAAAGAAAAACAAGAAGGGAAAGATGGTCTTGGCACTATTTTCAATTTTTAGAAATGGCGGTTTATAACTATGTGAAGCATAATGAACAACAGAATGATGGGGATAAAGAAGAAGTCATCTTTGATGATCAAATGACTCTGGTTGGAGAAGGGAAAAAGAAAGAGAAAAAGGAAAAGAGGACTCTAAGATCTGGAAAAACAATCCAAAAGAGAAGAATAAGGTGAAAAGGGGACATTATGTTAGGAAACAACAGAAAGGGGGAAAGCAGAATAAAAGGGGAGAGACAAGAGGACAAAGAGAAGGAGAAGCAAGGGAGAAAGGAAGAGATGAGAAACCTTAATGGTGGGGAGCAAGATGTTAAGAAGCAAAAGTTTTTTAGAGATAATGGATGAACTTTATTGCTGAAGGGATTCTAGAAAGGTACATAAGACTGCATTTTTATATTTATATTGAGAAATAACCATAGAAAATTGGAAATAATATGTAATTAAAATGTGATAGAATATTTAATATGAACTAGTGAAATTTTTGTTAAGAAAAAGGGAGTACTGTAATGAAATATGACTTAAGATTGTGATGTGGGGGGGGTGTAATAATAATTTTCAGAAAGCATAAGTGTTCCTACAAAGGCATGATATTTAATTGAAATTGATAAAATGTTTAAGATATAAATGATTGTTAATATTAATGATTAGATTATGGTATATTAGCGAATTTTTTTGCGAAATGAGAGATTTGACGTAGAAGGAGGAACACTGTAATGAAATAATGAGTTATAATATGTGATGGGGGGAATAATTATGGAAAATAGGGCTCCCATAAAAGTATGTGATTTAACTGAAAAGTAATGTGCTAAATGTTTAAGATATAAATGAATATTAATACTAATGAATAGATTTGTATTATTTTTGACAACATAGTATACTTTTAGAATGTACCAGACAGAATCCCAACCTAAGTTATGTGTTTTATATTAATTATTACAAATATAGGGGAAAGAGATAAAGGCATCATACTCCATATAGTGTACAAGAGAAGTTTTTCTTCTTTTTTAAAGAAGAAAAATAAATGGATGGTTGAAATAGAACAAAGAATGATAATTCTTTGATGATATGAATGTTATGAATTGAGAGGAGATAAATAAAATAAAATTGAGAAAATTTAAAAGAGAGGAGAAGTCATGTAGAAAATTGAAAATGTTAATAAGATATTAAATGGTATATAAAAGGAATATGAATTTGAATTTGTGTCTGTACCAAGAGTTACAACCCGGGACTAAGCAACTTTCAGAAGAGATTTTTTACGCTTTTATGTTTTGTGTTCTTGTGTATTTGTGTATTGTCTGTCTTGAAGAATTAATAAAACTTGTTTAAAAAAAAAAGATCCAGTAATTTAATATCTTTAGCTGAATGGGGCTGCATTACCTTTGAGAGGCCCTGTCCACATCCTTTCCTAAACAGACACCTCTTACAGTTGAGTCATCAGCCAGAAGGTGTCTTCTCTTTTTCCAGATACCCTACTCATCCCTCCTGGCTGGTTTGCAACACCTGATGCAAACCTTCCCTTCTTCAGAACAGCTTCTTCCTCATGGACCACAATCTTTGGACTTTGGATTTTCAGCCCAACTTACCATACAGGGTAGATTTTGCGGGGAAAATAGAAAGAAAAAATAGCAGCACTGTTATAAATAATAAAAATGGCATGAACATAAAAATAAAAATAAAAAAAATTAAGGATCCCTCTAACTTCCCAGTAAAAATAGTTGTTGGGAGATTTATTTTTTATTTTATTTTTATTTGTCAATTGCTTAAAAGATAATAGGGGTAAGTAAAAACATAGTTACGAATACATGGATATATATAAGAAAAATAAAAAAATAAAAGAAACAATAGGACACGGACGGGAGGCACATTGGTACACTTATGCACGCCCACTACAGACCTCTTAGGAAAGGGGTGAGGTCAATAGTAGACAGCCTAAGGCTAACGTTTTTGGGGTTTGGGGAAGAAACCACAGAGTCAGGTAGAGTATTCCAGACATTGACCACTCTGTTGCTGAAGTCGTATTTCCTGCAATCAAGTTTGGTGTGATTAACCTTGAGTTTAATCTATTGTTTGCTCTTGTATTGTTATGGTTGAAGCTGAAGTATTCATTGACAGGTAGGACATTGCAATGTATGATTTTATCTACTATACTTAGATCGGACTGAAGGCGGCATAATTCTAGGTTTTCTACATCTAGAATTTCAAGTCTGGTGGCATAAGGTATTCTGCAAAGAGTAGCAGAGTGGAGAACTCTCCTTGTGAAATATTTCTGGACTTTCTCAACTGCGTTAATATCAGATATGTAATGTGTGTTCCAGACTGATGAGATGTATTCGAATATTGGTCTAGCAAATGTTTTGTATGCCCTAGTTGTTAGTGTAATATTACCAGACAAAAAGATACATAAGATTAGGTTAACAATTCTTAACGCTTTTTTGGCTATGTAGTTACAGTGGGCTCTAGCACTTAGGTCATTTGAGATGAGTACTCCAAAATCCTTGACAGAGTTTGGATCAACAAGGTCTTGACTATACTTATTTCCAATATCTGGTATATATTCCTATCATGACTTCTTCATATTTTCCCTTTGCAAGCATCTCTCAATGTACCTTTAAAATAATGTAGAATAAGTTCAGATAGTCATGTTTCCCATCTGGTCTTCCTGGAAGATTAGCCTGGCAACTTTCTTCTTGAGAATGCCATAGTTTCTGAGAATCACCATTTTTTCCAAGGAATTTCTGAATATTTTCGTTTGTTTCTTTGCTCTCTTTATTTGTGATACATTCTAAATGTTCTTTTTAATAGACAAATATAGTCAATTATATATTTTGTCAAAGCATACTTTTTTCAATATATCATTGACCAATTTTTCTGAATCCTTTTCACTTTTGAAGATAGTGGTAGCAGCAGCTCTCCCAACTCACCATATTTGCAAATTAGACAACTGTGGAAAGATTCAAATGTGAAAAGATCACTTGGGATAAGAAATCAAATTTCTGCTTTTAAAATTCCGGGTTTTTTCCTATTCTAGTTCCATCCATATCTGGAGAAGAATGAGTTTTGCAATATTTCCCATTGGAAATTGCATTTGGACCAAAATGGTGATGTAGCTGCAGATCTGAATGTCATCAGTTGGGTGTTTCTTCCCCAGTTGAATCCAATTGACAAGCAATTGGGGAGTTTTGAAAGACAGAGATTTATAATCAACAGAGATATTCTGTCATGGCTGGAATTGCGCAACAAGGTGGGAGAATTATAAGTGTTCTTATATCTTAACCAGGAGACTACTATAGACCACTTTCAAAGGGGAGAAGCTTTGCAATGTTTTACAGCCTTTAAGAATCCTTTGCAGATCTACCAGTCATATGTTTCTTTCTTCACCACAGTTTTATTCTACTTTTATCAATCTAACAGAATAAAACTTTAATAAATCTTTTAGGAAAAAATATTGTAAAATTTAACATGAATACAATATCATACTTTAAGTCATGGATACATTGAAGAATGGAAGATTTAATGTTGATACAATCATGAAAAAAAAAACCACTGGTTTTCAATTAATGCTTAAGATTTTAATTCCATCCCTCCAGACTTAATTAAGTAGAAAAGTCCTTTATTCCAAAAGCAAAAGGGATTAACTAAATGCAGAATATGTCAATAGTTGCATCTCCTGCAAATATTTGTAACTAGTTAGAGAGTTTTATATTAACTAGGTGAAGCTACTATTTAGCAACCTGGAACAAAGGAGAAACTTCCAAACAGTGAGGACAATTAACCATGGAATAGCTTCACTTCAGATGTTGTAGGTTGCTCCATCACTGGAGGTTTTTAAGAAGTGACTGGACTGTCACTTGTCTGAAATGGTATAGGGTATCCTGCTTGAGCAAGGGGTTAGACTAGAAGATCTTCAAGGTCCCTTCCACCTCTATTCTGATTAATACTCATGTTCACCTCCATTTTCCAGGATGATGAATTCTAACGTATTTTCTTTGGCACTCATTGTTTGTCTGCTTAGTCTCTGCCTCAGTCCCAATGTGTGGGAAATTGTCATCCTGGATTTGTCAAGCGGTCTCAAGAAGAAGAACCAGTTTGCTGCTATGACTGCATTCCTTGTCCGGAAGGGACCATCTCCACTCAGGAAGGTGGATGACATCAAAGAAAAGAGCAGGTTTTGTGGGAGTAGATTCATCCACAGTATTTTCATGAAAATCAAAGCTGCATTTTCCCATTGAGAATTTCCATCCATGGAAAACTCAACAAACACTTAGTTGGTTGAAATCAGATCTATTAAAGTCCAAAACTGGACTTTATTTATTGATTGATTGATTTATTTGGTTTCCTTGTGTTTAACTGATTATTAACCACTGATACCGCAGGTTGCTCTTACCACTGCTCCAGTGATAGATAATTCCAGACTATTTTTCTGACTAGCTTTTTCTGCCAGGTTTCAAAATTTCATTAGATGAAATAAAATTTCATTATATAGTCCAGTATGTTAAAAAAATGATGTGTTGCAGGACTCAAAAAGTGTACCTAAAAAGATTGATTGATTATTATCCTCTAGTACTGTGTGCTCAAATAGAGGTTCTGCACATTAATATGAAATTCTTCCAGTCCTAAGTCTTTCCAAAATCTATAGATCAATGGGGGCTCATATCTTAATTGTAGTAAGTTTATGTAAGCAGTGTCTACACCTTGGTTGAGCAATTCCATATATATATATGGTATTTCAGCTTTGTTCAGGTATTTTCACATGTCATTATAGTTGTGCTTTTAAAATTGTAGCAACGTTTCAGCAGAATCTCATCTACCATCTTCTGGCTTCATCATCAGAAGCCTGATGATGGCAGATGAGATTCTGCCGAAATGTGGCTACAACTTTAAAAATACAACTATAATGATGTGGGAAAATACCCGAAAAAAGCTGTACACCATATATACACACAAACAGACACTCTCATATAGTTTGTGTGAGAAAGAGACAGGGGAGATGGAGAGGGCAAGGGAGAGGGGGAGGGAGGGAGGGAAGGAGGGAGACGAATTCTTGCTATCTTTGTTTTGGGAAAGTGTTAAAAATGCATTTGGAAATGTCAACTGTTGTCCTAAGAAGCTACTTCTTAAAATGTAAATTGGGAGATTGTTAAAACAAATAATCCTTTTGGTATTTTCAGACACAGAAAAATGCACCAAGTGCCTGGATAATCAATATCCAAATGAGGATCGAGCCCAATGTATCCCCAAAATTCTAACTTTCCTTTCTTATGAAGAATATCTTGGTATCATTCTGGTCTCTTTTGCCTTAATTTTGTTCCTAAGCGCAGGCCTTATTTTAATTGTATTCATTCAATACCGAGAAACTCCCATTGTCAGAGTCAACAACCGGGACCTCTCTTACATCCTGCTGATCTCCCTCCTGATTTGCTTCTTGTCTTCTTTTTTCTTCATTGGTCAACCAAGGAAAGTCACCTGCCTTCTACAACAAACGGTGTTCAGCATCGTCTTCTCAGTTGCAATTTCTTCTCTCCTGGCCAAAACAATCACAGTGGTGCTGGCTTTTCTGGCCACAAAACCAGGAAACCAATTGAAGAGATGGTTAGGGAAGAGCTTGGCCAGCTCCATCATCCTTTCTTGTTCTGCTGTTCAAGTTATCATCTGCTTCATTTGGCTGGGAGTTTCTCCCCCATTCCCTGACACTGACCTTTACTCCCAGCCTGGTGGGATCATCCTGCAATGCAACGAAGGGTCTGTCATCATGTTCTACGTCAGCCTTAGTTACATGGGTATCTTGGCTGCCATCAGCTTCACGGTGGCTTTCCTGGCCAGGAATCTGCCTGGGACTTTCAATGAAGCCAAGCTGATCACCTTCAGCATGCTGGTCTTCTGCAGTGTCTGGGTGAGTTTTGTTCCCACCTACCTGAGCACCAAAGGGAAATACATGGTGGCTGTGCAGGTTTTTTCCATCCTGGCCTCCAGTGCTGGGCTGCTGGGCTGCATCTTTATCCCCAAATGCTACATTATCATTCTGAAACCACACCTGAATACGAAAGAGCAACTTACGACCAAAAGAAATGTAGAAATGTGAGACAGAGGAAATTCAAGTCTGAACATTTTCCAATAGGCCACACCTAGAAAATGACCCAAGCATATTCTCCATATATAATAGGCCAATGATTTTGTTTGATATAATTAAATGGTATTTGGAAGACAGTGATTTTTTTAATCCTCAAGGCGCTATATCTGTCCACTGTCCTTAGCCTACCTGAAGTCTATCATGCCATACCCAGGTTTTTGGAACATGTCACTTCTGCAACAGAAATCTTGTTGATATGCCAAAAAGGTCAGTTTGTCCATCTCAGCAAGTTCTGTCAATTTCAACAACCATTCCTTCATAGTGGGTGGTGCTGAATCTTCCCAACTTTCTGCCTATAATAATCTTGCCACAGTAATCATATATTGAAACAATCTTAGATGGCATTTTTTGAATTGTTTACTCACCAATCCTCAAATGAAACATTTGAGCCTAAATGTAATATTTCTCTTTAAAATCCTCTGTATCTATATATGAGTTTGAAACCATTTTTAAAGCTTTTTACGTATCCACTAAGGATGATTTATGTTGTTCATCTTTGCAACTCTACAAGGCTTTTCAATAAAATGTCCATGATGTAGTCTCTGGAAGTCTGAATGAAACTGACTTGAATTCAGTATCATTGTCATTTTCTTGTGTACACTATGGCGTATATTAAAATGAAATTCTGATGCACTGCTCTCAAAAATAAGAAAATGTCACCCACAACAATATTACCATCCCAAGCATGATAATAATAATAATGATAACAATACTAATAAAATAACAGCAGCAGCATCCCAAAATGCCAAATTATACAAAAATGACACCGACATATACATCTCAATCCAACTTGAATTCATAGCAATAAAAAAGAGTCTTGAGAATTTAAAAGGTTGATACAAGGATGAGAAGATGGTTGGGGAAGAGCTTGTCCAACTCCATCAACCTTTCTTATTCTGATGTCCATATCTGTGCCATATGGCTAGGAGTTTCTCCCCCATTTCCTGACTCTGACATGCATTCCCAGCCTGTAGAGATCATCCTTCAGTGCAACAAAGGCTCTGTTACCATGTTTTATGTTGTTCTAAGCTATATGGGTTTCTTAACTGTCATTTACTTCATAGGGGCTTTTCCAGCCAGGAACCTGCTTGAGGCCTTCAATGAAGCCAAGCTGATAACTTTCAGCATGCTGGTCTTCTGAAGTGTCTGGGTCTCTTTCATGCTCACTACCTGAGCACTGAAGGTGGTATTCAGAAGGTTCTGACCAGTTCTGGAGGACCAGTAGCGGAAATTTTGAGTAGTTCAGAGAATCGGCAAATACCACCTCTGACTGGAGATTTTACAGTATCCTTCCCTTGCCATGCCCACCAAGCCACACCTACAGAACCAGTTATAAAAAGAAAATTGAATCCCACCACTGCTGAGCACCAAAGGAAAATCCATGTTGGCTATGCAAGTCTACTCCATTTCGGTCTCCAGTGCTAGACTGCTGAGCTGCATCTTCTTCCCAAATGCTTCATTCTTATCTTAATATGAGATCTAAACACTAAGGAACATCTAGTAATAAAAATAGGGACCTGATAATGAAATTGTTTCCTAGGCCCATGACATTTAATTATTGGTTGCAATTATTGTTGGTTTGTATGCTTTGTTTGCATGTTTGACAACTGAGGTTATTTAAGAACAAAGAAAATAAAAATAGATCAATGAAATTAAAATCACTAAACAATAAAATAAAAATAATCACTAAACAATAAAATAAATGAATAATTAATGTTTTTAAACTGTTCATAGCCTTCCGTTTCCTCAACACATAGGTTAGCCAATATTTGCCTTAAGTAACCCTTTAAGAGAGGGCACATATGAATCATCTCCTGGGCTTTGGACTGCTTTAAACTTGGTCGGTATTTCCAAAGTTACTTAGGAATGTCTCTTCTTTCTTCCTCTCACTTCATGGGAACCAGGAAAAATTACTTTGTTGGACTTTTCTTTAAACAACCAGTTTAACAGCCAGCTGGTTCCCAAGTGCCCATAGCCACAAAACCATGGGGAACAGGGGCACAATTTTAAAATAACCAGAATTTTTTAATGGGCCATTAACATTTCTTGTAATTTTGATCATTTGTTAAGTGATGTCACAAGTCAAGGACAACCTGTAAGAAAGCCTTCATAAATCCTGTGTCAAGCATGAATTTGATTAGGCGGTGGATTCATATGAATTCAGTTTGACATGCTTGAGACTGAAAGTGGGGAGAGCTGAGGTGGATGAAGTTCCAGCCAAAACAACATAACTGGACAATGAGTCAGCCACATTCTTAAAGCTGCTTGGAAGGAGGAGTGAAGTTGCCAGGAGACCGTTTCACATCCTGATTGGACAATGTGACATATCGTTATGAAATTATAGTTTAGTGACCTGGAAAGCTGGGAAATTTTATAATGGTTGCATTGCTTGGAACCTGACACCCTGGAGCATTTGCAAAAGTGGGGTCATTATACAAATGATTTGAATATTCGTTTGTTTCTTATTTTATTTTTTGATTTGATTTGTCAATCGTTTACAAGATAATAGGTATAAGTATAAACATGAACAGGAATACAGGAAATAGGTACGAATAAATGGGGATAATTATACAGGGATGGTAGGCACAATTGTGCACTTATGCACGCCCCTTACAGACCTCTTAGGAAATGGGGTGAGGTCA
Organism: Hydrophis major; assembly: GCA_033807585.1. Taxonomy (NCBI): domain Eukaryota; kingdom Metazoa; phylum Chordata; class Lepidosauria; order Squamata; family Elapidae; genus Hydrophis; species Hydrophis major. The sequence continues at coordinate 44,823,795 of CM066329.1, forward strand.
ATAGTGGATAATTTGACTGGGGGTTACAGGATGTAACAACTAAGTCAGGTAGTGCATTCCAGGCATTGACCACTCTGTTGCTGAAGTCATACTTTCTGCAATCAAGTTTGGAGTGGTTTACATCGAGTTTGTATCTGTTGTGTGCTCTTGTACTGTTGTGATTGAAACTGAAGTAGTCATTGACTATTAGCAAAATATTGCAAAATACTGACTTCACTGTAACCTCTGGAGGCCCCAAAGAATCCAGAAGGGAAAAAATTGTATGTTTGGTATGTGGGAAATATTTTTTCTGGAATGTCTACCTGCGTCTGCAGGTAAAAATGCCCTGAAGAGAGACCCTCCAGCTGCTGGGACTCCTGGAGTCTCTTTCCAGATGACAAATCATATCAGAGCTTGGTGTGTGGAAAACCTCTGAAAATCTCATTGAAACAATTCTTGTCATACATTTGTGAGTCCTCATAGAGAGGAGACCTAGAAATCTTTCTGTCAGAAAACATTTTATCCTGAAATTGTTTCAAAAAACACAAAGCACTTCATAATTGTGGTAAACTGAGAGGAAAAAAACTTCCCTGGCCTGGATATTATTTTAAAAAATGGTTGTGATCAAGAGGGAGAAAATATCCTTCAGACTCCACTTGAGCCTCCGGGTCTCTTTTGGCCCCTTATCCGCCCTCAAATCCTCTCATATTCCCAGTGGAAGAGACCCCAAGAGACCTCAGTCGCCAGCTCTGAACTGGGACAAGAAATTCTCTTTTAGGATTGTAAAGTAAAACTTTGAAGGTTTTATGGATGTTTTCTTTCTCTGGGCATCAAACAAAAGTCCATAATCTTCTGGCCTGGGATTATTATTTTTGTGAAGAACATTTCAATCCATTGCATAGCCTTAATAAAAGGATTTCCACTGTCCTACTGCACTTTACATGTAAGATATGTAGATTAAAATGTCATCAAGATAAACTAGAAACCCTTTGTTAAATTCTCCGGAGTGCCCCTTCCCCACATGTAGATTATATAATATATAATATACAAGTAGATTATATAATCTACCTATAATCTAATCCACATTGATGAATGTATTTTTTCTTTTATGTACACTGAGAGCATATGCACCAAGACAAATTCCTTGTGTGTCCAATCACACTTGGCCAATAAAGTATTCTATCTATCTATCTATCTATCTATCTATCTATCTATCTATCTATCCATCCATCATCTATCTGTCTATCTATCCATCCATTATCTATCTATCTATCTATCTATCTATCTATCTATCTATCTATCTATCTATCTATCTATCTACATTGTTCCCCACAATGTGGAAGAACGCTTCACTCACTTCCTGGGCTGAAAGAGCATCGGAGTGGAAGGTCTCCCTCTGACTCTGGGGCAGCCAAGTCCCAAAACATCATGGCAGCCTCCAGCCTCTCTGGACTTAGCAGATCCCCCCCTGCCTCTCCTTCCTGCTCCCCCTCAAACCCCCCACCCCACCCCAAGGATCACAAGGCTATAATATTTTGCAGCTATATTTGCTCCCTAAGCAACATGGGATGAAATGCTCTGTGCAGAAACTTTTGTAAGGCAGGAACAAGAAGGGATTCCAGAAGATGAAACTCTGAGCTGAGTTAGGAGAAGAGAGGAAGGACATGAGGACTCAAGACAAGGAGCTTGGAAATTACCTTTGCTCCAATGTGTCTGGGCAGGGGGAGGATCTATAAATCCAGGGGTGGGATTCTACCGGTTCGGGCCGGTTCGCAAGAACCAGATGTTAATCTTACATCCAGTTCGGCGAACCAGTAGTTCTGAAGACCAGCTGGCCCAGCCCACCCTACCCCACCCATCCCAGGAGTCTTCACAAGGCCCGTCTGGCTACCAGGTTAAGTGTAGGGTAGCTTCCTGGGAGCAAAAACGGGGCATTGGGGAGGGGAGTCTGGTGCCACCCTCACCCCGTTTTTGCTCTCAGGAGGGTCCAGGGAGGCTTATTAGGCCGAAAACACCAGCCCCCCAACACACCCCCTCCTTTTGCTCATAGGAGGTTTGCTAGGTCCCGTTTTGGGCCTAGTAGGCCTCCCTGTAGCCTCCTGGGAGCATCCTGCCATCCAGCATGCCTGGATTCAATGTTTAGCCAAAATAACATTTGGAGCAGTTAATACAGTATTGATCACTGCCTTGGGAATGTTCTAGGTAAACAAAACTATGCAATCTTCTTCCTTTTTTCCATATCCTCTTCAATACAAGTAAGTTGCTCTGCTATTTCATGCCAGGCTTAGTATGGTAAGTTCAGAGTGGGTTTTGTAGAGAACAGCTTACCTTAAGGTCGCATTCATTTGCTCAATTTCAGAGCATACATTACGCAATTTCCAAAGCATAAGTCAGACTATTCAGCAGTTTGCCTAGCTGTTGCTTCATTACTTCTATTGCTGTCACAATCGTTATGGAGTGTCCAATGGCCTTTTAAGTTTGACAAGCAAAAAACACAGTAAATACTTCTCACAAATATTTTCCCTCTTCCACTTTGTGGTTCGATGTTTAACATACAAAATTATGTGCTGTGTTACTGTTCAGGCAGTTGGCAAACTTGTATTTTTTGTTATCGGAAGGCAACTCTTTAATTTGAAGATGGTGGTAAATTCTTGGTAATAAAAGGGCAAGTAGAAAGGCTCACTTCTACTTGCCATTTAGAAAGGGTCAGAAAGAATGCTTTGTTTCCAATCTCCTTTTCTTGACAAGGTCTTCATAAAAGTAGCTTTGGAATTGAAGCTATATGTGTTAAAATAAAATTCTTTCTGTTTAAGTACAAGTATGCAAAAAGTTTCAAGATTAATCCAAGATGTTTAATGGCTTTAAATATCTGGGTGTTGTACTAAGGTTTAAGTCAGAGGTCTTCAAACTTGGCAACTTTAAGACGTGTGGACTTCAAATCCTAGAATTATGAAGTCCATGTGTCTTAAAGTTGTCAAGTTTAGGAACCCCTGGTTTAAGTAGAAAGAGGTTCCAGCTGAAAATATACCACGAATAGCATAGAGATGCATGGAAGCTTTCTCTTTCTTTCTTTCTTTCTTTCTCTTAAAAGGAAGAAGAAAGAGAAAGAGGGAGGGATGGGAAAAAGAAATGAAGGGAGGGGAGAAAGAGGGAAGGGAAAGGAATGTGAATGATGGATGGATGGATGGATAAAGGGAGGGAGGGAAAGAAAAAGGAGAGGAAGGAAGGATCACAAACCCTGGCACTAGTCACAGCTTCAGAGGATGCTTTGTGTTCTGTCCTTAATTAGCATTCTTGAGATCCCCGCGCGTCGATTGGCCAAAGCGCGGAGCTCTCTGATTGGTCAGGCGAGCCGCGCCAATTGGCTCGCTAAGAATCTCCCGCGATTGGTTCATTCGGATCGCGGGAGATTCAAAGTGGTGCCATTGGCCGCGGCCGCCGCGGCTAAAAGAATAAAAGCCGCGATCTTTTCCCTTTGCCCCAGTTCGGTTCCAACCTCAAATAAAGAGCATGATTTGAAGTCACCGACTCCTGGCGTCATTTCGCGGACACAATACTTTGAAACAGCACAGCAATCCAGGGCTGGAAGGGACTTCAGAGGTCATCTTGTCCAACCCCACAAGAGCATTGTTAAAGTGAGTTTCTATCTTTTGACCCACCCAGTCATGTGACCACCAAGCCATGTTTAGCCAATCACATGAGACCAGCCAGCAAGCCAGGACCAGCCAGTCACACAGACCAGCAAGCCACACCCACAAATTAGGCCACAGAACAGGTTGTTGAGAAATTTGAATCCCACTCCTGTATACATCCCTTGTCATTGCAGAGCCACCTGTTCAGCCTCTCCATCCCTCCTGATCACTGCTGAGGAGGGAAGACCCTGGAGGGAAGCTGAAAGGACCGGATAGAGCCAAGATAAGAATAACCAGGTTCCTTTCACGAGACTTATCCAGGTGCCTTTTTCCAGCTTTAGATTCACTTAACTGGAAGGACATTTCCCCAGATCAAGGAGGATCCCAAAGGGATCCACGATTTCTCCCCCCCCCATTATTAAGCTTCAGAATCGCAGCTGGGCAGATTGCCAGAATTGGCTACCTGTCTTGTAAACACCCCCCCCTCGAGGTGGGGAATGATGGTTTGGGGGGAAGCGAGGGAAGAAGCGCGAAACTGCACTTGTGCGCCCATCCGGCTCCGGGTGTGGAGGAGGCGATGCCATCAGGGACCTCCTCCCAAAACGCCCGCAGGGATCCATAGGCTGGGAAAGGCAGAGAGGGATGGAGCGGGGTGGGAGCAGCTACCTAGATCCACTTTGAGGATTTTGGATCCACCAGAAGGGATCCGCTGGGGGCTTCTTCCCGATCCTCCCCCTGGCGCTCCCCCAACCGCGGCTGCACGGAGGACTCATCCCCGCTTCTCTTTCCCCGTCCCGTCTCAGCCGGCGCCCGCCTCCCGCCCCCCTCCCCCCGGGGCTCCTCCGCATCCCTTCACGGCCACCCTCTTCTCCAGCCGCGACCCTCGCCGCTCCCTCCGCGACACTCGGGCAGCCATCGCGGAGCTTCAGTTCCCTTCCGGGATGCTGGAGCAGGAGGCAGCCCCGGCCCGGCCCAGCAGAGCGCTCTTCGTATGGGCAGAGGCACCCCGTACACCGACGCCCTACGGAGGAACTGAGAGCCCCAGCTGCGGAGAGGGAGGGGCTGAGGCTGCAATAAAAGGCGGGGCCAGAGAGGCGAGCAAGCTGCCCTCTCCTGCCAGGAGATTCTCCCCCAGCAGATTCTCCCCCAGGAGAAAGCGAGCGGATGCCTAGGGGAGATCCGGCTCTGACGTTGCCTGCAGAGTCAGGATCAAAGGCTTATAGCTTTACAGATAGACAAAAATGTTATTATTTCACAGTCTGCAAATTTCTCGGAACATGAGAATTGGGAAAAGGTACAGCCCAATACTGAAATTTTAATGCCTGTTAGTCAGAGGTCTGCAATAAATGAACATTCACGCAGGCACATTAAACAGAAATTTGAGAATAGCGCAGAGGAATGTTGAGAAAGCGAGACTCCTGTGAAGCAGGAATATTTTATTCCAAGGAGATCTGAAAGAACAAACAAAGGTGTTTCTCCAGATTCACAGCAGATGAGGGGAACCTATGTAATATTTTTTTAATGAGCCCCAAAATTACTTAGGAGTATTAAATGTACCTCTAGCACAGTGGTAGTCAACCTGGTCCCTACCGCCCACTAGTGGGCGTTCCAGCTTTCATGGTGGGTGGTAGGGGTTTTATCCCCCACTTTATAAATCATCATTACTGTGGAATCGGTGGGTGGTTAGAAAATTTTACTACTAACAGAGATACAAAAGTAGGTGGTGGGTGTAAAAAGGTTGACTACCCCTGCTCTAGCAGAACAAAAGAACCGGAAAGAGGCAATGGATGAAGAAATGTTGCCTATGCAGACACATGTTTTTTCTCCAGTGAGGTTTGGGGGGGGGAGCTGTTGGGTGTATACAAAAAGAAACTTTTGATGGTAAAATACAATCATCAAGGCAAGGTCAGTTGCCTGAAAATTGTAGATTTTGGATTGCATTTGCAATCATCAAATGAATTTGAATTGAAATATTATGTAGACAAGTGATTGGGCTAATGATATACAAGACAAAAGGTCAATGGCAGGATTTATTACAATGTTTGCAGACACAAACAATTTATTATGTTTGCAGACACAAATTTCTGTTGGAAATCTAGAAAACAGACTTCAGTTGCCATTTCCATAGCTGAGGCAGAGTTCATAGCTCATTGTCAGAACTGTATTCAGAGATGTTATAAAAGGAATTCAATAAAGGAAATACACAGACAGGCCACAAGCAATAAATCTTACTTTGAGATCAGAAGTTTATTTAATGAGCAATTTGGAACATGAAAAGCCATCATAACACAACTTATATCAATAACCCATTTCAATGAGGTCCAGAGACAGAAGCTAACTCCAGAAGGATAGCTACTATCAGTGGTCCTGATTTGAGATTTATCCCCTTCTTTTATACTTCTTCTTCTGAAGCCCACCCAGTAGTATGTAATCTTACTGCATGTACTTCCCTATTCCTTCATACTGCCCATCACTTAATACCCACTTGTAGGAATATGCCAATTCGCTTACTATCTGCTACTTTCAGTTCCCCTTTTTCTCAATATCCCAGACATTCGTGATCCAAAATAGCTCTATTTTTTATTGTTCACCAAATATATGCTTTTTGCAGAAGTAGCAGACAGCAAACATATTGCTGTTCCTGCAAATTCAGCTCAGCAAATTGCAAATATTTCACCATGCTTGCAAGATCAGCTCAACCAGTGTTATTATATATTGTTAATTTGAGACCTTCAATTAGGCAGAGGCCTACACCAACTTTAGGGCCTAGTTGTCCTCTTCTCACAGAGATAACACAGGATATACAATTTTTAAAGGATTTGGATATTGAAGTGAAACAAGCTATACACATACATGCATGCAAATGGCATGTATACAACTGGCAACAGGTCAGAGAGTAACCAAAACCAAAGTATGTTGACATTAAATATTATAATGTCAGAGAAGCTGAGAAAGAAAATGTAAAAGGCCTAATTTATTGTCCATCAGAAATTAATTTAGCTGTCATGACAAAGCCATTGGATATACAAAGACACAAAGATGTTGCGAAAGAACTTGGTTTCAATGCTGTCCAGCTAGAAATTGCAGGGGGGTGGTTTTCAAGATATTTAATAGCTGGACCAATAAATTGTATAATGAAACAAAACATAGTTGTCATTGAACAGTGTGTGTGGTGGTCTCCCATGGAAAGAATGAGACACAAGCGTGTGTACTCGGGATGGGAGCCCAGAATAAAATTCCAGTGCTTCCTTTTATTGAGATTTTTGTGCATAGTAAGCAATTACATTGTGAATTAATAATTAGATATAGTACAGGCTTGTTTGCAGTTGTCTAAGCTGCCTCTTTGTTTGTATTTGTTCTTATTGTTCTCTTTTCTTTGCACTATCTTAGTGACCTTTAGACAGGCATGAATGTATAAGGCATTATATTAACCATTGCTCAAGCTCAGGCCAAAGTTTATTCCCACATCTCCCCTGTTTTAGTTTTTTGATGATCGCGTATGCCTCAGTTGCTTTTCACCATCTGCAACAGCAATTCTCCTTCCATAGGCTTCACCCGACATATTCCTAAAAGTCCAGGGAGACATTAAATACAACAGCATACACAGAGAGAAAATATAATAAGCAATATCGCTCCAACAATTAGGTGATGAATCCATGAACCATCTGGCAACCAGGACCAAAGTGCAGACCACACGTCCAGTCCCTCGTCCCCCGATTGTAATGGATTCTCATTCAGGGTTTGTTCCATATGCTGTATAGTAGCTGTAATGTTTGGAGAATAATCAGAGATATAATGCAACAATGCGTATGAATCACAGTGCAAACTCCCCCTTGCGCAGCCAAAATAGTGTCCACCGCGTATCTGGTTTGCAGGACAAAGTCAAGGATTTTTCCTTGCCCTTCTTCAAGCAGCTTTAGAGTTTTAATGGTGTCTTTAAACATAGTAACTGTCCAATTGTTTAAACGATGCAAATCTCTATAGTTCATCATGACTCCTAAAGGAGGAATAACTCCCCTTGATATCTGTGTCCAGTAGTCATGAGTCAAAACAGAGTTTACTTCTGTTGCGGAACGCGCATTGCGGATATGAGCAGTCCCCAATGATTTTTGAATGAAATGAGATGGGATTACTTTCCCAAAGGTGCAGACCCCTTTCCATCGTGCTGGCATGTGATCATAGGCCATCCGTCCACACAGCAACCATAGATTTGCTCCCGGGAGATGACCAACCTTATTTGGCTCAGCATAGATTAATTGTGCAAAGGATTCCATTAACATAGCCAAATAAGGGGACGCACATTTGGGCAATCGGTTGCTGTCCTCTGTGGTGGGACAACACGTGGCAGGAATATATGGACACCCATTTTCATTGATCAAAGATGTGATATCAAATCTAGAAATGTTATGTACAAAGTAAGTGAGATTTTTAGTTTTCATGTCATCCGGATAAACCCGACTTCCATTGCTAATAACAATTGTTTTGTTGCAAAACGGATATGTCCTCAAGTAAGTCATATTCTCCACTGTCTCATTGTGGGTCCAGCAGATACCTGCCACCTCTTGAATCCGGCTTCCAAGGTATTTATGTTACTTGTTGTCCAACTGTTAGACCACATCCCTGAACAACCATAGCATTGTCCCTTATACCAGTCACCTTCGGCCAGAGGTACTGCAACCATTGGAAGCCCTGATGTTTTGTGAGTTGGCATGTGCATACATACCCGACAATCAGTTTTATTATGGAGGTTTGCTAGCTTCCCCATGTCCTGGATCAATGTATTTCTTTTCCATTTCCCCAAATCCACCCCCTTGCCCCTTTGGCTGATGATAAGGAGGCAAACAGCAAGCAGGAACCCAAACAACTGTCTCCTCATGTTCAACAGCAGCGTATCCTCGGCCCCAGCTTATTAGCGGGACAGGTCCTCTCCACGTTGGATCTGGCAGTCTCCTATACCAAACTTTTGGTCTTGGCGTACCTGCAGAAGGGGAGGAAGCAAAATGCCTACTGGCTGCCTTAGCAGCAGGAGATCCTGTCATGTTTAAAAAATTTAAAGTATATAAAGTAATATTAAGAATGTTTTGTATGTAAGGCAAACCATATCCATCCACTTCTCCCGTTTTTGTTTTTATGTGAAGGAGCACTTTTCCTGTGGAAGTGGCCATTGGTCAATCCAAACTGGCTGAGAGGTTAACAATTGTAATTTTTCCATTATCCAATAACAATTTTTGTGCGAAATTGTGACAGCAAATCTCTACCCCACAAGTTTATATGCAGGGGCAACACAAGAGGTTGAATCCTTGCAGTCTTGCCAGTTTCTCTATGCAATGCCTTCAACCAATGGACACTACTTCTGGCAAACTGCATACCACCTACCCCACGAACAGCCGGAGAATCCTCCAGCGCCCATTCATTTGGCCACTCCTTTTGGCGTATCACAGAGACATCTGCTCCAGAATCTATAAGGCCAGAAAATGATTTTCCCTGAATTTCAATTGTCATTTTTGGTTGGTCTGTAGTCAAATTTTTTGTCAGCACTAGCAATTCTGCAGCAACTGGAGAACTTGCCATTTCAGTGGACCCAAAACCACCAGTTCGTGGGATCCCAATTAAAGGATTCATAGGAATGTATGGAAGCAATAATAACTGGGCAATAGAGTCACCGGCCATTAATGATGCAGGAGTATCAGTGTACAATTGTATCTTAATAACCCCTTTGTAATCTTGATCAATAACCCCTGGAATAACAAAAAAAAACCCACCAAGACAAATTCCTTGTGTGTCCAATCACACTTGGCCAATAAAGTATTCTATCTATCTATCTATCTATCTATCTATCTATCTATCTATCTATCTATCTTTCTATCCATCCATCCATCCATCCATCTATCTATCTATCTATCCATCCATCCATCATCTATCTATCTATCTATCTATCTACATTGTTCCCCACAATGTGGAAGAACGCTTCACTCACTTCCTGGGCTCACATCCTGGATGCGGGACAATGCCCCAAGGACAGCTGCCATAACCACGGGAAGTGTGTGATCAGGCAAATTAGTAGCTTGATCAGCAGTGGATTCAAACAAGCCTGCCCCATAGATTTGGTCTGGCATATACAGCCCCCCTGAATTCCGTCCCCTAGTGATAGCTTCTCTTTCATATTCTGAATCAAAAACCACATACTGAGTAGAACTCAATATCATTCTCATTAAATCTTTCCAGTCATTAGGAATCATGCATGAGGTAACCAAACTTATCAGGAGACCCTTTGTAAAGGGACTTTGAAAACCATAATCTTTAACAGCTTTCTTAATCTCCCTAAGTACTGACAAAGGAATCAGAACCCATTCAGCCTGCAGATTGCCTTGAGCATTCACTTGCCTTTTAACTGGAAACAAATTCATCTGGGGAATCTCATCAGGCTCTAATTTCCCTTCATTGAAAGCCTGATGCATCATTGCTTGAACTTTCCCCGTTTGTGGTTGGATTTTCTCCTCTACAGGTGTAGGTGAAGTTGGGGTTGAGAATGCATATTCCAGTTTTGAAGTTGGGGGGTGCAACACAACTCCTTCATAAGGAGGAGGTTCTGTTAAAGGTTTTAAAAGAGGTTGTTGCTGGGTCTCTAAAGCAGTCATAACAACCTTCCAATATATCAAAATTTCAGCTGTTGCTCATGGCTCTTCATGAAGGATAGTTCCAATTTTCCTCCACGTGTCTAACTTTAAAGAGCCCTTCTCTGAGTACCAGGGACATTGTCGCCAGATCTCTTGCAGCAGCTCTTTCACATTACCTTTTGAAAGAACTATTTGCTTCCCCCCCCCAGAGGATTTAAAGATAAAGAAGTTTGTCCTGACTAACTTCAGCAGCTCACTAACATGACATTCCTGTGGCTGAGAGAGTTTTCCCCCCATGTTCCCTGAATAATCCTATTGTCCAGCAATAATTCAGTACGTACTTTACCTATTTCAGGCGAGGAAACATGGAGGTCCGGACACTTACTACCTGCAGTGGATCACGTCGGGGTCACCACTTGTGGTGGTCTCCCATGGAAAGAATGAGACACAAGCATGTGTACTCGGGATGGGAGCCCAGAATAAAATTCCAGTGCTTCCTTTTATTGAGATTTTTGTGCATAGTAAGCAATTACATTGTGGATTAATAATTAGATATAGTACAGGCTTGTTTGCAGTTGTCTAAGCTGCCTCTTTGTTTGTATTTGTTCTTATTGTTCTCTTTTCTTTGCACTATCTTAGTGACCTTTTGACAGGCATGAATGTATAAGTCATTATATTAACCATTGTTCAAGCTCAGGCCAAAGTTTATTCCCAGAAGTGTGGGGCTCCTGCATGAGGCAATCTTCATTATGATTGGTTGCTAGCTGTAAAGAGGGGGTTTCCCTTTTTTCCCGCCTTTTATTCATCTGTGGGCTCTGTATGATGTTCTGAGATTTACCTGATGATTTACCTGATGAAGTAGTGGTGTGTCTATCTTATTTGATGTAAATCTATAGAAGATGTTAAATACACTTATTTATATAAAACTACATGTTCATTTTAGAGGTTCTGACTTCATTTGGATGCTGGATGCCCAATTCCCTGACAAAACAGCCAGAAAAGAAGGTAGGCCCAGAATACCTCATAATGTAGTAATGTGCCTATCTTCTCAGAACAGAACAGAAATATTGAGGCAATAGCAAGAGGTATCAGATAACCTCTAATAAAGTTGTGTTGTTTTTGCCTAAACGATAGTTGAATAATAATGTGATAATTATATTTGCTATTTTGGAGTCTTTGAAACAATATAATGAAAAACAAGGAGGAATGATATTTCCAGACATAGAGAAGGCCTTTGACAATTTTGATAGGCATTGTCCTTTCATGGCTATTTTATTTTCCACGTAACACTGTTCTATATGTATCATACATGTCATGTGATCCTATAAAATCTGTTTATTATTTATTTAGGTTCTTCTTGAATGTTTGACTAGATAAATCAATTTTCTCTTGATAGTTACTGACTTCTGGACACAAGAAGGAATAGGTTTAAATATGAAGTTATTTCCACACTACAAGAACTTGATTTGTGCGGAACTCTCAAAGGGAAAGGAAAATACATGCTGCCTAAAGAACTATGTGCTAAAAGGAGAAGCAGTCTGCAGCTGCATAATAGTCCAAAAAGAAACTTAAAAATAATGTGTCCCAATGTATCAGACTGTTATTACATATGAAGTGTTTACTGTATACTGCCCATCTCAGAGTTGGAGGCAAATTCATTAAATATATAACTGGAAATAAATCATATCAACTGTACTTCTTCAATTTAAATTAAGGCTACAGGTAAATGTACCCATCAAAAAACCTATTTTAGTTTTTGTCTGGGAAACAGAATTTGGTATCTTCACTAGAGAAAATTTTTTGCATGTGGGTTTATAGGACTTCCCACAGTTGTGGCTTCTTTTCAGAATGCTTCAACTGAAGCTTCTTCCATACAGTATACATACAAGTTTATGATGAGGAATCAGTGACATAAATAACATACACTGTAATGACTGCAACAGCCACTATGTAGGACAAACAGGCAGAGCACATCCATAAACACCAACTACCAGTCAGAACACATGATGAAAACTCTTTAATCTTACATGTGGATGGACTTAACCATAATTTGAACTGTGAAACTCTGATCACCCTGGACCAAGCCAAGTCCAAAAACGCTAGGCTAGGGAATCTCTAGAAGACTGTCACTCTAACAAATAAACCATCAGTAGATACATACAGGAGATATAAACAATATCTACACTCCATGCAAAAGTGTCAATCAACAAGCCAAGAAGAAAACAAAAGGTCCAAAATACTTCCTCACCAGCAATCACCCCCTAGATGACCACAGATTAACTCCAGGTCAACAATCAAGAAGTAACTTCCTGAAACAAGGAACTGCCAAGCAAGCTAACATTAAGCAGCCCAAAGTACTTCCTAAGATCAACCCCACCAAACGTGAAAGTGCAAGCCACTAAAATATAAAATGAAGAACAAAAGCAACTATTACTAGAACTGATGATGTCACCTAGTTTTGGCCAACGAAATGTCTGCACCAAGGACCCCTCATATTCTCCCATATGTATTCAGTATGTCATGTAGTTTTATAAAATCTGTGTATGATTCATCTAGCTTCTTCTTGAATGCTTGGGCAATCAATCATTTTCCTCTCAAGAACCTTCCTTGACTGTTACTGCCTTTGGACACAGCTAATAAATTTAAATGTATGGATCTTTCCACAGCACTAGCAACTTGTAAACGTTTGTGGGAATCACTCAGAGGGAAAAGAGAAAACATGCTACTCAGGGAAATATTAATTAAAAATGGAGGAGTGTGCAGCTGCATAACTGGCAGGGAAGGAATCTTAAAAACAACGTCTATTGATATATTAGATTCTTATTTATTAGTTATTTGTTCAGTGCATATGCCCTCAATCTCAAAGTTAGAAGCAACTTTAAGCAATAGCAGATCTGTACTTTCAGACTTGCACAATTCTATTCATAAAGCCTTACAACAGAGTATGAATAGTAGTAGTACAAATAGCCTTACAATAGAATTAGCCTGTCTGGCCATGATTCCTGTCTGGCTTACCTCAGAGATCTGACAGCATATTGAGGAGCTCTCTTTTGAGTAAATAATTTCAAGAAAGAGTGAGATTCCCAAACCCAAGGTAGTAGTAATTCCCTAGTGAATTGCAGCATGTCCCAATGTGGCAGATCTCTACCAACAATACCTGCAGTGATTGTCCTAACTTTATTCGTGGATATTTCTATGGAAAGTAAGAGTGTACCTTCTTGGAAAGCTCTTTCCACACTCCATGCATTCATATGGTTTATCCCCTGTATGGCTTCTTTTATGGTAAGCCAGATCACCATGATTCTTAAAGCATTTTCCACATTTCATGCATTTATATGGCTTCTCTCCTGTGTGGATCCTTTTATGGGAGATGAGACCACAATACCACATAAAATTCTTTGCACATTCAAGACATGGATATCTCTTCTGTGTGGGTTCTTTTATGGGAATTAAGACAACTGCTACGAGTAAAGGTCTTTCCACACTCCATGCATTTATAAGGTCTTTCTCCTGTGTGGACCCTCTTGTGGGTATTAAGATAACTGTTATGAGTAAAAGTCTTTCCACACTCCATGCATTGATAAATCTTCTCTCCTGTGTGGACATTCTTGTGGGAACTAAGAGAACTGCTATGAAAAAAGGCCTTTCCACATTCCATGCACTTATAAGGTCTTTCTCCTGTGTGGATCCTCTTGTGGGTAATAAGACGATTGTTACGAGTAAAGGCCTTCCCACACTCCATGCATTGATAAAGCTTCTCTCCTGTGTGGATACTCTTGTGAGAATTAAGACTACTTCTTTGACTAAAGCTCTTTCCACACTCCATGCATTGATAAGGCTTCTCTCCTGTGTGAACCACCCTATGGGAATTAAGGTTACTGCTACTATTAAAGGCCTTTCCACACTCCATGCATTTATATGGCTTCTCTCCTGTGTGGACCCTCTTGTGGATATTAAGATAACCGTGATTAGTAAACATCATTCCACACTCCATGCATTTATAAGGTCTTTCTCCTGTGTGAATCCTCTTGTGCTCATTAAGATGACCGCTACAATTAAAGGCCTTTCCATAATCCATGCACTTATAAGGTCGTTCTATATGATTCCTTTGATGGAGTGTAAAAGAGTCATAATAACAGAAGGTCTTACCAAATTCCATGCAGGTATATTGTTTGTCTTCTGAATGTGTCTCTTTATGGGGAATGAAATGCTCGTGTTTATTAAAGCTCTTTTCATAATCCATGCATTGATATGGTATTTCTCTCGTATTGATGATTGTATGGCTAAGAAGACGACGGGCGGAAGGAAAGCTTTTTTCAACTTCACTTTGAGATTGGTTTGTTTCATCAATCTTTGTTTGCATCTCATTTGCAAAATTTTGTTTTGCTCGTTTGGATCGACCAGTTGACATTGTTCCTTACAATTCTTATTCCCATGCTCATTATAGCCTTGAAAGAGAAAAATGTAAAATGCAGCAAACTAGGAGAATGATCAAACCTTTTTTTCTGAAATTTAGCAAAAGAATCATCAATATATTCTGGCTGTTTTGTCGCAAACGTGAAGATTCCAAACCATGGTTTCTCCAAAGACAGATTTCCAAGTGGGTTCCCACCAATTCTCATCTATGAGTTGGATGGCATCCCAACAAAACTAAGACAAATGCCTGATCTAATCTTTGAGCGCCAGTGGGTGTGAGCCACTTGGCGACCCAGGACAATTCCATGGGGCAACAAACTCCCAAAGGGCTTTGGACACTGTACAGTGCTGGAACAGCAACATACCCACCAGCTCCCACCTTCAATGAAAAGTCTCCATCTATCTGCAGAGCAGAATATTTGAAAGTCAATAAAATTTCTGGATGGCAATAGCTTCCCACCCTCAGCTTAGAATGATGCCAAATTCAGGACACATCTCAGTCAGTTTAGTCCAATGGTTAAGGCACCAGCCTAGAAACTGGGAGACTGTGAGTTCTAGTTCCATCTTAAGCATGAATTCTGGTTGGGTGACTTTGGGTCAGTCTCTTTGCAGCCCAAATCATGCCACAGTGTTGTTGTTAGGGGGGAAATAAAAAGAGGAAGGAATACTAGGTGTGTCCACTGGATATAAATAAAAGTGATATTTTTTTATCAGAAAAAACATCTAACTTTCTGGATGGCAATACCTCCCCACCCCCGGAACAAAAGTGGGCACATCTCAGTCAGTTTGGTCCAATGGTTAAGGCACCAGACTAGAAACTGGGAAAGTGTGAGTATGGGTAGTCTTCAACATACAACAGTTCATTTAGTACTCGTTCAAAATTGCAACGGCACTGAAAAAAGAGACTTAAGACCATTTCCCACACTTATGACTATTGGGCCATCCCTCTGGTCATGTGATTTACATTCAGATGCTTGACAACTGGTTCATATATATGACGGTTGCAATGTCCTGGGGTCGTATGATTTCTTTTTATGACCTTCTGACAAGCAAAGTCAATGGAGAAGCCAGATTCACTTAACAACCATGTTACTAACTTAAATGCAGTGATTCACTTAATAATGGTGGCAAGAAAGGTTGCAAAATGGGGCAAAACTCGCTTAACAAATGTCTCACTTAGCAACATTCATTTTGGGCTCAATTGTGCTCATAACTCGAAGACTACCTGTACTAGTTCTGCCTTAAGCATGAATACTGACTGGGTGATTTTGGGCCAGTCTCTCTCAGCCCAACCCATATCATAGTGCTCTTGTTGGGGGGAAATGGGAAGAGGAAGGAGTACTGGTTGTGTCCACTGCCTTGAGTTATTTGCAAAAAAGAATAAAGGCAGGATATAAATAAAAAGTGATCTTTTTATCAGGAGTATCTAAACCCTCCACCCACCCATGCCTTCTCTACATTTCTGAGCACAGGCAGAGGTTCTTACCCAGAGAGGCCAGATTTCTGGAATTCTCCAGCATGATTTCCCCATGGAGAGCTTTTTGGGCAGGATCCAGCTGAGACCACTCCTCCTCAGAGAAATGCATAGCCACTTCCTCAAAAGACACACCACCCTGAATAAGGAAACAAGTTTCCCTATTAACAGATAATCCCAATAATAATGTGAGAGTTTCTTTCACCAATTCAAGAAGAGTGATCCTATGAACAAAATGGGCATCCTCTGCAGAATTCAGAAGGGGATCACACCACTATTAGCTGATGGCACAACTGGAGCAGATTTCATCACACTGGGAGGATTGTGATGCCTTTCAGTGAAATTAATTAAAATAGTTTTCTTGGACAATTTATAGTTGGGTATTAAATCCACAACTTATCACTGGCTCCAATTCTTCCTAGAGTCAGTGGAAGAAAACACAGAGACAATCCATCTGATATTTTTGCCAGTGGACTGCTTCATCCACTGAGAGATCAAATCTTTCCCCTATTCCATACCTTCCTGGAAGTGTTGGAAGAGCCTGTAATGGCAGTGAGAATGACCCTGGGAGACAGGAGGAAGATCTCAGGTCAAGACAACATCTGGTCAATGAAATCTGAGCCTGAACCAGGCGGGTGGAGAAAGCTTATCAGAAAAGACTGGTAGATTATGCTGAGTGTGAATTTTCAAAGATCTGGTCTAAAATTTGTCTTGTTTGGAAACAGCAATATTATACATTGATAATTATACAGAATAAAATGAAACTATCCCAAGTTTCATGGACCTCTCCAATATTTCTCCACTTACCTGAGGCAGAGGTTCAGCTACTCTTTCAGCTCTATCACAAAGAGAAGGTCGTTCTAAAAATACTAAGGACAGCTTTCTATTCTCTGTGAGACAGAAAATGGTAGGAGCAGACTGTTAAAAAAGAGGGGGGGGGGATTCCACTCAAGATGAACAAAACAAAACTATCCGATGGATGGATATCTTCATATCCCATGGAAAGAGCTTTTGTTACCTGGTGCAATGTCCTGACTTTGACCTTTCTGGGAGATCTCCCTGAATAGCAGCTCTTGAGAGGATTTCAATGAATCTTTCCACCCCTTGGGATACTTGGTGATAGCTTGCAAGGACTTGTGGACAAGATGTGGCATGAGAAAAAAAGGAAGAGTAGAGAGATAGAAATGAATTATCAATATTGCACACTCAGCCTAGCAGACACCAAAGACCATCGGTTAAGCTGGAAAGCAAGACCAGAAAAATTGGTGCAAATTCAATGAAAAGAAAAATAGAACAAGAGATGTTAGTAGTTACAATCCCAGAAAATTCTGCCAGAGAGACATCAACAAATTCAAAAAGATTCTCTTTAGAACTGCCATGATTACATTCTCATACCTGCAACTTTTCTTGCATCTTCTCAGATGAGGAAGCCTTCGGCCAGGGCCACCGCCTGGGAACTGGTCTCCGCTCCACACTCCCGCACCCATTTCTCCATCTCTGGGGGAAGGACAGCCAGGAACTGCTCCAGGAGCACCAGGTCCAGCATCTGAGCCTTGGTGTTTTTTTTCTGGCTGCAACCACTGACAGCAAAGACGGTGAAGCTGACTGCAGACATCTCGGGGACCCTTCCCCTCCTGGAATTGCAATTTTCTTTTTCTTTTTTTTTTTTGAAACAAATTTTATTAATTTTAAAGATAAACAACACATCATTAACCATTAAGTACATCAAACCTCTTAACATTATAAATTTTTACAAGTCGAATAAAACATTATTTTTATACAACATAATTCTAATTTATCTCATTTCCATATGGACACATAAATATCTTTCAGCAAATTTCTCATTATTTCTCTTTACTCTTATTCAATTTTATTTCTTTTCTATATTTATCCATTTTATAGTCATCATATTCATTTCTTTCTGGCTTGTTTACAATTATTCTCATCTAACATTCCTCCAAGGTTTTATTGATTCTTTTTTTTTTTTTAAACAAATTTTGTTAGTTTTACAAAAGACACAATACACAAACATACAAAACACAAAACATAAACAAAACTAAAAGATCTTTTCTGAAGGTTGTCTGTTCCCGGGTTAAAACTCTTCACACAGACACAAATTCAAACATCATATTCATCCCATATATCCTTCCATATCTTATTATCATTTTCTTTTATATATATATATATAAAAACCATTTTTATCAATTTTATAAAAACAATGCACAAAGAATCAAGGCATAACAGCTTATAAATTCTTTTCTAGGAAAAAATAATAATAAAAGACCAATAGAGCATAACAATTCCAAATTATAGTATCAATACTTCATATAGTATTAACTTCATATCTTATCCCTACTTCTCCTTTTCATCCAAATTATTTCTTATTAATTAAAATTTTATTGCCTTTTATCAATATACAAAATCCAAAAAAAAACAAAACATATATATCCTTCCATATCTTATTACCATTTTCAACAACATTCTTTGTCTGTTCTATTTCCAATTATCCATTCATCTTTTTTCTTTTACTATACTTCTCCTATACACCAATTGGAGTAACGTCTATAACTCATTACCCTAACTTAAAAATACTTCGTATAGCAATTTTTCTTGGGATTCTGTTTAAAAGATTCTAAGATTACATAATGAATTTTATACTCTAAATACACATATAAAAACACAAACTTATGTACCCTCCAGAATCCCTCTTTTATCCTAAATTAAATTCACCCATTGTCTCTAAATAAACTTTTTTTCTTTAGGTCTTGCTTCCCCCCATTAAGGCTTCTCCTCCCCCCCTTTCTCTCTTGCTTATTCTTCTCCTTGCCTTTTTTACCCCTTTGTTTTTTCTCCTCGCTTTTCTTACTCCTTTTCCTTTGCTTTCTAACCTTGCCTCCACCTTTTCGCTCATTTTTTTCTCTTTTGGTTGTTTTTATAATTCTTAAAATCCCCTTCTTCTTATCCTTTTTCTCCTCCTCTCCGGAAGGGACCCATTGTTCATCAAAGATGGCTTCTTCTTCCTCTTCTTCCTTGTCCCAGTCCTTCTGCTGCGTAATCAACTTTTCATAAGTACATAACGCCATTTCTAAGAATTGAAACAGAGTGCCCAAAGTATCTTCTTTTTTATATTTTTGATATTCAGTCTTTAGTTCATCCACCAACGATGCCATTATGAAAAGAGAAACTTTTTCCAAAACAACCACAAATATTTTTAATCAAAGACAATTAAAAAAAAGTTCCAAAAGTTAATACTTTTCTTCCTTCTTCTCTTTCTCTTTCTGTGGTTAATTTTTAATCAAAGAGGTCCAATTACCATATATCTTCTTTTGGGATTCCAGGCAATCTCCTCCTTTTTCAGCTTCTGCTCCAATTTTTTTTTCCTCTCCCTTCCCACTTGCAATGTCAATTTTAAATAATCAGAAATCCATACCTCCAACAAGGGTTTTCCAATTTCTTAAATTTTTCAATGTCCAAGAATCCTTTTGTCTCTTAGCTTCAACTCTCAAAACAATTCACTTTCAATGTCCAATATATCCAAATATTTCTGCTGTTTCCATGGGGTGGGAGAGTAAAGAAAAAAAAAACAAAAAAAAAAGTTCCCTTTAACAGCTTCTCCGCCGCTTTCGCTCTTCTTAGGGATACAATGTATCCTCCAGCAATTCAAACAGTTCAGTTCCAGGCAATTTAAAAGATGTTACTTGACCCGGCTCAGACAAAACTTTCACTCTTCACACTTCCTCCAGCACAATCTTACCCGGTTGCTGGCTTCTTCGTGGCGGCCATTGCTGACCGCCGCTCCACCGCCTTGTGAAAAAGGGGTTTTTCCGGAGAAAGGGGGGGTCTGCGACACCCCCACCCCCCTGTCCGACTCCCCTCTCTCTTCAGCTGTCCCTACAGGGCAGCCATATCCCCCTGACCCATCTGGATCGGGGGTACCTCGACGGCTAGCACAGCAGGAATCGCGAGCTGTCGCGAATTCCTGCTGCCCCAAATGATTAAAAATATAGTCAAAAACTTCTATTTTTAGTGATATTAGGATATATAAGTTTGGATTGACAATATGAGTTGTTATGTAACATAATTGTGATTGAGACTACAGAATGAATGCACAAAAATGATGAACCAACTGAGGTTTCCGGTTCCGCGTGGCTTCGGGGCAGCAGGAATTCGCGACAGCTCGCAATTCCTGCTGTGCTAGCCGTCGAGGTACCCCCGATCCAGATGGGTCAGGGGGATATGGCTGCCCTGTAGGGACAGCTGAAGAGAGAGGGGAGTCGGATAGGGAGGTGGGGGTGTCGCAGACCCCCCCCTTCTCCGGAATTGCAATTTTCTGAAGTTGCAACATTGGACCTCTGAACTGCTGACTTCCTCTTCTTGGCTCTTCTGCCCAGGGCTTGCCCCATTCTTCCCAGAGCTCCAAGGCTGAGAAGTGGGACAGGCTTGTCCCTCCATCTTCTTGCTGGTCTCTAATACAGCTCCAAAATGGACCAAAACTGACGGCAGCAGAACCCCATGAACCTCCTGGCCCTAACCTGTGGGTGAAATCCAGAAGCCACAATTAACAAGCTACCATCCAATGCACTGCCATTCTTGAAACAGGTTCTTGGTTTGCTTGCCGGCAGAGCCACCAAAGAGATGGTGGGGAAAGGCGGAACGGAGGAAACTGACTTCCAGTCCTTACACGCCCTGCACCCAACTCCTTATACGCGGAACTGCAGCCTTGCATGCAAAGCTAACCGGGGGAACTTTGGCCGGTCGCTTCTCGCGGCCCAGGAAAGGGGAGGCGAAGGAAACCCCTTCTGGAAAAGGGGCTAAGAAATGTGCAGGGAATTGTCCAGGAATCGAGACATTCGGTGTGTTTTGGAAAGGTAACCTCTCCCTCTCCCCGCATGCAAAGGTTTGCCGGAGGAAACGGAGGGTAAATGGGTCCCCTCTTTCTGGCGACCCTGATTTTCTTCCTGGAGAAAACCCGGCAGGTGCGGAGCTGCCCTGCGTGTCCCTTTCTTCCACGGGGTGGCAGGGGAATAGAGGACCTCGAAACACACACACACACACCAATCCGCCCTTCCCGCGACTTGGAACTTGACGAAGTTTTGCATGCCCCGGGCTCGCCTCCAGAGTCAGAGAAAAGAATCCCACTCACTCCGAGTTTCGCCTGGATCTTCACCCGTAAGGAGAATTCCTTACAGCCTCTCGGCCTCCTGGCTCAACCGAAAGCTCAAAGCGAGGGGAGTAGAATGGGATGCCATAGAAAAAGCAGAACTGCCCCAACCTTTTCCGGAAAGTTTTTTTGAGTTCGCAAAAAAATAAATAAAATAAAATAAAATAACCAGGCGCATGCTCAGTTCCCTACGGAAAGGGGCTGCCCATCCCTTCCAAGTGCTGACGAGTGATATGTCAGGGGAACCGGCCAAGGCGCAGAAGACCAGAGCAAGTTCCACGGGGGGCAGGGATGATGGGCATTGGGATTGGAAGGAAAGCGTCTCTCTGCAACTTTTGCCTTTCCAAATAGGTGGCCGTCATCTATGCACTTTTAGAACTTCCTCTTCTTAATGTCTGGGAACTGTGTGTGATTTGCGAACATTCTGGATATCTTTGTTGAAGCTAATTTTCCTGAAGATCACTCTCAGAAATTAGCAAAATCCTTAGTTGTTCCTGATGCACCTCAGGAATAGGATAGGATAGGATAGGATATGAATAGAATAGAATAGAATAGAATAGAATAGAATAGAATAGAATAGAATAGAATAGAATAGAATAGAATAGAATAGAATAACAGAGTTGGAAGGGATCTTTGAGGTCTTGTAGTCCAACCCCCTGCCTTGGCAGGAAATCTAAACCACTTCAGACAAATGTTTATCCAACATCTTTTTCCCTCCTCCCTCATGGTCAGAATTATGGGAGTTGAAACTCAGACAGGCTTTAATCTTTCACTCTGCTCACTTGGGATGACCAGCCTTCCTTGACTGGTGGATTGAAATCAACCTCTCCTCATTCATTCCCTCTCCAATTAAATAGAAAATAGAATGCTTGTCTTCATGATGCAGACTTTTCCTGCCTTTTCTTTGAGCAAGGAGTGGCTCCAATACTGAGAAAACTAGTTTTCTGCCTGGTTTTGAACCTTTTGTGTGTGAGGCAAATGGGATAACCACTACACCATAGAAACAACAGGTGTGGGCAGCTCTCAGTCAGCATGGCTTTATCGCTTGCCAGCCATCTCAGTCTGGCAACTGCAGCCTCACAAGAGTTAATGAGAGGTTATTCCTCATACTTTGTGCCCTTCCAGAGCTCGGCTGGTAGACTGAAGGGAGCCAACTTCACTTACACTCATGTTGGTTCAATCCTAGCTTTTGAGAGATTTTGACCAAATGTCCCACTGCAAGATTTTGGAAGGCAAAATACAATGTGCTTTTTAACCCGATAAGATTAACTCTGTTAGGATATATAAATGATCTAAAATAGTGGCCACCAACAGTGGAATGGGGCCAACATGAGATATCACAAAGGAGAGTTGGATAAGCATGGTAGCCCAGAAGACGATCAGTCCCTGGTGTTCTCCTTTGAAAAAAGCCACATCCTCTCATTTACATGAAATTTCTACATCCTCCTGAAGAGCTGAACTATTGGGAAATTGCTGGGTTCAGAGGGATGGGTTGGCCAGTTTTCAAAAGGTTGCCTCTAAGGCATTTTCTCCTCAAGCTGCAGTGTTGTGAGAAGGTCCATATTTAGAATATGTGTACAAGTCACTGGCTTGCCATGTCCTTCTCTCTCCTTTGTCTGTAAATGAGGGAACAAACACCCTACAGGGATGCATTTCTTAGAGATTTTTTTGAAACTTTCCAACAGTTAAAATCTTACTGACAGCTGCATTAAAATCTCTACAACTTCCATCTGTTGGAAATGTGTCACAGCATAATGGATCCCAGATCTTCTTTGATGACAGATTACATTTGTGGTCTTGAGGGGAAGTCAAAACTTGTCCCACACAAGCTGGCAAGAAGCATGATTCATGACCCATCGGCCCCCTAATTCTGGCTGGTGAGGTCCAGGAGACCCTTCTTTGATGTTGTTCCTGACCTCTGGAACTCCCCACACCATGTGAGATTAGCCCCAACCCTCCTGATCTCTCACAAAGGCCTAAATATTTAGATCTGCAAATTGAATTGCAGCCCCAATGGGGAAGCAACACAGTGGAGGTGGTTGATTGATCCCAATCTTGCCATACCCTGACCCCACCCTCTCCAATATTTTTTATGATTGTAAGCTTCCCAGAGTTATACTGTGGTACGTTGGCCAGCCAATAATTGTTATAAATAAATAAGTCAGACAGTGTGACCTCCAGAAAATGACTGACACTGTGGCATCAGCCATCACAAACACATCCACTTACTAGCAGTGGGAAATTAATTTACCCAAAGAAATAATCTTTAAAAACCAATTAAACCACTCCTTACAAGATAAGTAGAATAAATTATGGCAGAGTACTAGTATCATTAATAATACTGAGATCTAGCACGGAGCCTCAAGAAAAATAGCAATGGTTTGCATAGTAATCACACTGCAATCAAAAATTGCATGTGCCAGAAGACAGGATTCAGCACCCAACCATGTGGGCTGCTCCTAATTAGGTTAACCTTCCCTAAGAAAAGCACAGTTCCAGAGCTGTTCTATGCTCCATAAAATCCTCAAGAAAGCTGAGGTGTATTTATCTCTCCAACTTACATTCCACAGGATAAAACTAACAGCGAGGAAAAGAATTGACAGTGTGGGAATTGAAGCCCTCAGTTGAAAAGCTCCATACAATAACAATCCATCACTTTCACTTCTCGATTATGTCATGAAACAGGCCGTCCCTGGGTGGGCTCAAACCCCCAGCCTTCTAATTAACGGCCAGATGCACTAATCTCTTCCACCACAGAGATTTGTCACATGGCTTGGCATCAGCCTCCCTCACTCGGAAGGTTCATAACTGTGCTACAGCTTTTTCTTGGTTTTTCTTTTTTGGTAGTCTAGCTCTTTTTCTCCCACCAAAAACAAAACCTGGGATGAAAACATGGTCTGGTCATGTTGCCTGCCCATCCTAGAAGGGCAAAAGTGAAAAGGCATGTGCCAGCCAGGATTCAAACCTGAGTCCCTGGTTCAGGATGCCCCTACATCACTGCCAGGGTTGTTAAGAATCTGCCTCAAGCTAAGAAATATTTATGTTCAAGATTTATTTTCACCTCTGGTAGTGGGAGAGAGGAACACCTTGGGTCTTCTGACTAGTGTATCTTATTGCTGTCTAGCCCCCCCCCCCCCCCCGATATGGATGTTCAAGCTGAGAGACCTTAGGGGGAGGCCTGTGTTGGCTCTCTGTGGCACAAGGAGTTAGCATATCTGATTGTCGACTAGAAGGGTGGTGGTGTAAGCTCACCCAGGGATGGCCTGCTTGATGATTCCAGGATGAAAGGGGTGGGATGCCTCAGGCTCTTCCTCTCAGGGCTCTGATTTTTGACAATGCTTTTTCTAAATAAATATTGGTTTTACCTGCAGCATGAGCTTTCCCTTTCAGAATGCAAAGAGGATGAAGATACCTGGAGTGTTGATCGATCTGGAGTGTTGTCCTTTTCAGGCAAGATTAATGCAACTCAAAGGAACTTGGGCTTGGGAGCTCTCCAGGGTTCTGAAACAGCCCCCCTCACTGAACCAGCTATTCCTTGCTTTCCTCTCCTCATAGAATCCATGGCTGGCTTCCTAGGTGCTCCCTGCTATGACATGAGGCTGCCCCCTTTCCAGGAAACAGAATACTCCTAGGGTCCAACAAGGCCAGCAGTTATCGTGAGGGTTTGCCTGAAACAGCAAATATCAAGCCAGCAAGTTATAGATAGTCCTCAATAGACAATAATTCAGTGACCATTAAAAATCACAATGCCACTGAAAAAGATGATTCATGACCATTTTTAATACTTATGACCATTTCAGCATCCAAATGGTCCTGTGATCAAAATTCAGGTGCTTGGCAACTGACTCATCTTTATGACAGTTACAGTGTCCTGGGGGTCATGTGATAACTTTTTGTGATGTTCTAACAAATAAGTTCAATGAAGAAGCCAGATTCTCTGAACAACCATCTTACTAATTTAACAACTAGTGATCCACTTAACTGTGGCAATAAAAATCGTAAAATGGGGCAAAATTCACTTAATAACTTTCTTGTCTAGCAACGAAAATTTTGTGCTCATTTCTGGTCCTAAATAGAGGACTATGTGTATTCTTTTTCTTTTCTCTGGACCCAAGGGGGCATGGCCGGAGAAGGTGGATAG
The DNA here is from genome assembly GCA_033807585.1 of Hydrophis major. Taxonomy (NCBI): domain Eukaryota; kingdom Metazoa; phylum Chordata; class Lepidosauria; order Squamata; family Elapidae; genus Hydrophis; species Hydrophis major. The sequence goes on from CM066329.1 coordinate 44,849,215, forward strand.
AAAGGTGGCCTTGCTGGGAAGGTCACTGACATAGGCAAAGGGACAGAAAAAGTTCTTTTGTCTGAAAGAAAGGGTCGCATGGTTATGTCATGTGATTTGTTTGGGAGTCATTCTTTTAAGTACTTGTGGCATCTCGTGGAACAAATTAAGGTACCATTCCTGTCTGTTGTGGTTTCTGAGATGCCCCCAAGAAACAAGAATCATCTACAACGCACAGTGTAATGACTGCAACATATAACAACCAAGCTCAGAGAGCACCAGACCCCTCATCTCAACCTTGAGCTACAAATATTCTCCCATATTTATTCTCTATGTCATGTAGTCCTATAAAATCTGTGTATGACTCATCTAGCTTCTTCTTGAATGCTTGGCTACATAGTCATTTTCCTCGAAAGAACCTTCCTTGAAAGTTACTGCCTTTAGACACAGCTAGTAAAGGTACAGATATTTCCACAGCACGAGCAACTTGTAAAGGTTTGTGGGAATCACTTTGAGGGAAAAGGGAAAAGGATGCTACTCAGGAAAATATCAATTAAAAGGTGGAGGAGTATGCAGCTGCATAACTGGAAAGGAAAGAATCTTAAAAACAATGTCCATTGATGTATCAGACTATTTATTATTTATTTATTCAATGCATATGAGCTCCATCTCACAGTTAGAAGCAACTTTAAGCAATGGCAGATTTGTACTTTCAGACTTGCACAATTCTATTCATAAAGCCTTACAACACAGTATGAATAGTAGTAGTACAATAGAGCCTTACAATAGAGTTAGCCTGTCTGGCCGTGATTCCTGTCTGGCTACCTCAGAGATCTGACAGCATATTGCTAAGCTCTCTTTGGAGTAAATGTTTTCAAGCTGGAGTAAGATTCCCAAACTCAAAGTAGTAGTAATTCCCTTAGTGAATTGCAGCACATCCCAATGTGGCAGCTCTCTACCAACAATTCCTGCAGCTATCGTCCTAACTTTATTTCAGGCTCTGCAGTTTTCAAAAGTCCCTTTCCTCAGTTGATGCTGAACAGCTTTTGATGCCAGAATACTTTGAGTTTCCCTTTTCCTTTGACCATTCTGTTAAATAATCACACCAACTGTATTTCTTTAATTTAATCTAAGGCTACAGGTACATGTACCAAAAATATACCACAAATTTAGCTTTTGTTTGAGACTTTGTCACTTCACAGGAAAAAAGGAATTTGGCACTTTCACTGGAGGAAAACTTCTGCATATGTGCTAATAGGACATCCCACAGTTGTGGCTTCTTTTCAGAGCACTTCATCTGAACTTTCTTACATAAAATATATATGTGTTCATGTTTATTGGGAGGAACCAGTGACACGACTGGTTTTAGACTGAAAACTATTTTCTCATTTCTATTGGTATCTCTAGTCACCATCTCACATTAGTATATCTAAATTCAGTTATTTTCATCACCTGTATTGTTATGGCTTCTCCTATTCATGGATCTTTCTATGGCAAGTAAGAGCTTCTTGAAAAGCTCTTTCCATACTCTATGTGTTCATAAGGTTTTTTCCCTTGTATGGATCATTTTATGGGACGTAAGACGACAATTCCACCTAAAACTTTCCACATTCAAGACATTGATATGGTTTCTCTCCTGTGTGGATCCTCTTATGGGAATAAAGACTACTGTTACACCTAAAGGTCTTTCCACACTCCATGCATTGATAAGGCTTCTCTCCTGTGTGGATCCTTTTATGGGATGTAAGATGACAATTCCACTTAAAACTCTTTCCACATTCAAGACATTGATATGGTTTCTCTCCTATGTGGATCCTCTTGTGTACATTAAGACTACTGCTACAACTAAAGGCCTTTTCACACTCCATGCATTTATAAGGTTTTTCTGTGAGATTCGTTTGATGGAGTGTAAAAGAGTCATAATAAGAGAAGGTCTTTCCAAATTCCATGCAAGTATATTGTTTGTCTTCTGAATGTGTCTCTTTATGGGGAATGAAATGCTCGTGTTTATTAAAGCTTTTTCATAATCCATGCATTGATATGGTATTTCTCTCGTATTGATGATTGTATGGCTAAGAAGACGACGGGCGGAAGGAAAGCTTTTTTCAACTTCACTTTGGGATTGGTTTGTTTCATCAATCTTTGTTTGCATCTCATTTGCAAAATTTTTGTTTTGCTCGTTTGGATCAACCAGTTGACATTGTTCCTTACAATTCTTATTCCCATGCTCATTATAGCCTTGAAAGAGAAAATATAAAATGTAGCAAACTAGGAGAATGATCAAACCTTTTCTTCTGAAATTTAGCACTAAAATTTGGACTAAAATTCACATGTGGTTGGAAAAAATGACAAAGAAACGTATAGATTTGAAACCGGAGTTCTTTTTATTGGGAATCATACCAGATACATAGAGTAAAGACTTGAAATATCTGATTGTAAATGTATTAACAGCGGCTAGGATTGTATTTGCTAAAAATTGGAAGAATGAGAAAATACCATTACAGGAAGAAATTATTAAGAAAATATTGGAATATGCTGAGATGAGTAGATAATTGCAGGGAAATACAATAAAAGACTCACATATTTCATCATACGTGTAATAACTGCAGCTAGGATCCTATACGCATAAAACTAGAAAAGTGAAAGGACTCCCACAGAGGAGGAGGTAATAAAAAAAAATTAGAATGTGCCAAACTGACAGACTTACAATGGAACTGGAGGACAAAGAGGAATCAGAGTTCTACCTAACATGGGACAAACTGTATAATTGTATATATAATAGATACAGAGATTAGGGTTGAAAAATGAAAGAAGATCAACCAAATAAAAATAAATATAGAGTTAAGGAAATATGTAAAAATAAACAATGTAAGAAATATTATTATTGAATTGTACTTGAATATAGTATGATGTGCACAAAATAAGAACTGGAATAGTGTATGATGGTGGAATTAAACAAATAATAGTTAAAATTTGGATGTATAACACGGTGTAGTCAAAAGAGATTATGCTGTATGATAGTTGTAACTAGGATATATAGGATATATTTATTCAGAGGTGGTTCTGACCAGTTCTGGAGAACCAGGAGTGGAAATTTTGAGTAGTTCGGAGAACTGGCAAATACCACCTCTGACTGGAGATTTTACCATATCCTTCCCCTGCCACACCCATCAAGCCATGCCCATAGAACCAGTAGTAAAAAAAATTAAATCTCACTACTGATATGTACTGCTTCACATGTACACCAGAAACCACAAAGGTGAGTGGCCTTATGGGTGTGTGGAATGTCAGAAACCTTTTCATTGCAAATCAAAGCTAAAAATGCATCAGAAAGTCCATAGCAGAGATAAAACCCCTTCAGTTGTGAACAATATAGGAAACTTTTTTTTTTCAAAAGTCACATCTTAATGTTTTCCCGGAACTTCACAGAGACAGAAGGGAAATCATACAATTGTTTGGTGTGGGGAAAAATACTTTTCCCAGTCAAGTAATCTTAAATACCATAATCTAGCAAAAGGGCACAAATGTTGGAGTGAATTTTGCTCACAAAGCTGCAGCAGTAGTAACTTACCAGAGTCATTGCACAAGACCAAAGATTTACAAATGTTGGGCAGTGTAGTTATAGGGTACAGGTAGTCCTTAATTTAAAATCTCAATTGGAAAAGAGTTTGTTACAGTCATAACTCATAATCTCAGTTGGAAAAAGTGTTAGTCATAACTGAAGGCACCCATATGACCAGATCTGATTTTATGACATTTTTCTGATCATTAAGCAAGTCAATGCAGTGGAGAAATTTCCTTTCCAACTCTGATTATCTGTTAGTATAAACAAGGAGTCTGCAAGGAGTATAAATTCTTCCATTCCCCATTATCCGCTCAGAGCTGAAGAAGCTTTTTGGATGAGAAACGAAACATCTTCAGAGAAAAACCAAAAAGAGGTCAAATCCAGTTGCCTCTTGAAAAACCACCTTTGGTATTATTCTCCCCTGACTGGATGCATCAGGAATATAGGTACATCTAAACACACCTACCAACCCCTTGGCAGTATTTTGGGGAGAGTTTACTCACAGTCTCAGAGATTGGAAGGCCAAAGCGGCTCCTCTCCACCGTGTTCCCCAAAAAACAAGGGGGACCAACAGATTACCTCCAAGCCAATTTCTGGTGGGCATGACAAAAAAAAATCAGGTTGCGCCATCCACTACACAGTGGGCACTGCCAGTGTCCCAGCTGCAGATCTCACAAAACCATGTTTTGTTTGATAATTAAGAAACTTCAAAATATAAAGATACCCAGTAGCTAATATGAATGTGGAAGGACAACAGAGATGTTAAGGGCAGGGGAAAGGAAAACAATTCCATTCTATAACTTTTTCTTAATATACACTGTTGTGAATTAATAAAAGTGAATTAATAAAAGTGCTTAATAAACATTATTAAATCCTTTAGAAAAGTGAAGGGTTCTGACCCTGCACTTCTGATTGGCCAATAATAGCGACATCTGATTGGTCCGTTCAGGAGAATCTGATTGGCTATTAGCGGGCCTCTCTCATTGGTTAAGGGAACTCACGCTTCCCGTTTTTATTGGTTATTTGATCAGCAGCTTGCCTATAAAAAGGGCTGTTGCTGCCGTAGTTTTTGCTCTGTTCCACAATGTGAAATAAAGAGTTGAAGTTCTCTGTTCATTGTCTCATCTCCAATCCTTGCGCCCATGTGCAGAACTTAACACTGGCGACGAGGATGGGATTTGGAGATGTCAGAGTTGACTGAGCACTACAGGGCGCCAAACAGAGCACGTGGCTGAAGACGCACCAACGGCTGAACCATGTCTAGCAGCGCCATACCACCCGCTCCATTGGACCCGGCACAAGAAGACTGGGACTCATATATGGACCGATTCCAGATGTTTCTGAAGACCAACAACTTGAAGGATGCCACTACCGGAAAGAAGCGAGCGGTATTCCTAACTCACTGCGGGCCGACTGTGTTTAAGATGGCCAAGGCACTAGCCAAACTGGCTGAGGTGAAGTCCATGGACTGGGACATCCTCGAGCCCCTTCTACGGACCACTACGCACCAACCACACCAACGCTTGTTCAAAGGCATGAATTTTATCAAAGAGACCAGCGGAAGGGAGAAAGCGTTGCGGATTTCATAGCAGATCTCCGGAATTTGGGAGGCCTCTGTGGGTTCGCCGACCTTGAAGAGGCCCTGAGAGACCGAATAATTCTGGGATTAGATGCACCCCACATGCAGAGTAAGCTGATGGCAAAAGGTGACATTAGCCTTCGCTGATGCTACTGCAGCAGAAGCAACCAGGAAATTGGCTGCACAAATGCACTGTGTTAAGCCTGTGCTCCCCAACCAGAGTTAAGGGGACAAACTAAACAGAATGTGCACGTTAGTTAGATAGGCACACAGATAAATGAGTGAGATAAGTTTGTATGTTTGTTAACATACAGTAAATATAACAGATACGCTTGTGCTATCAAAAATATAGTTTATTCCATTTAGAGATTATAGCATAGTCAAAATAACAGTCCATTAGTCATGTATCATTTTAGTCAATCCATTCAAGGATATTCAATTAGCAAAGTCCGTGTAGAATATCCAATGTCAGTTCACTTACAATAAATCAGTCCTTTCTCTCTCCCTTTCCAGTAGGAGAAAAACACAGTCTTGAATCCATCCAGTAATTAGAGATCATAAAGCCAGAGAGAGCAAGCTGCCCTGCCTTGCTTCTTTTATGGTGCTCTCACAACCACTCCCTTAATTACAATCTTTACAGTTAAAGTTGCAGATACTTTAACTAACAAACCATGATAACATATTTATTATTTTACCTAAACCAGTTAAGGTAAACAATGTTATCCCTAACATTCTCCCCTTTTAGGAAATAATAATACTATAACTATTTACATCTTTAAATCATATTTGTTACAACTCTCTTTAAACTTAATTACTCCTTGAGCTTTTGTAAATTGGTCTGCAATGTTTTCCTCCGTCATGTAGTATTACAATTTAATTAGACCATTCTTTACAGATTCTCTAACATTTAAGTATCTTAAATCAGTATGCTTTGATCTAGTTTTTACAGCTATATTAGTAGCTAACTTTATGGCTGCTTGGTTGTCCTCATACACAATAATAGAATCTTTAACAGTTATACCCATGTCTAATAATAACTGTTTGTACAAAATTAAGTCAGTGCATAGTAATGACAGACATGAAAATTCCGCTTCCATCGTGGACAAGCTAATATGCTATTGTCTGATTGACCTCCACCCTATTAGTGTCTCACCAAATAATATAACCATCCCAGATGTTGATATTCTAGTGTTTATGTCAGTTGCAAAACTTGCATCTTCACAGGCATTAAGACTCAAATCACCCTTTGGTTCTATATACAATGCATGGTTCATTGTTCCTTTAAGATATCTTAAAATTCTCTTGAATGATTGCCAATGACATTGATGTGGATCTGAATTAAAACGAGCCAGCTGATCAACACTATAAGCTATATCTGGCCTTGACCAATAACTTATATATGATAAGCTACCAATCAAAGATTGATATATTGACTTATCAAATTTGGGACTTTGATCATCAGTTTGGCAAACTTCCTGATTCATTGGAGTCTTTGGCTTTTTTACAAAGTTCCATTTTATACGTTTTAATTAAATGGCAAATTTTATCTTCTTGAGATATCTTAAATCCATTTTTTGTTTTGTTAGTTGTCAATCCTAGATACTTTTTAATTTCACCTAAATGCTTTAATTTTATCTTTTTGGCTAATAATGATATAATCTCATTAGCTTCATTATTAGTCTTAGTTATCAAAGCAATATCATCTGTAAATAATAACAATAATGACACCGTTCCATTATTTTCTCTTTTAAACACACATGGATCTGCTAAACCAGATTTAAAACCTATATTGTTTAATTCTTTCACAATATATTGGTTCCACTCAAAACCAGATTGTTTCAACCCGTACAGACTCTTTTTGAGTTTCCAACAATCATTACTATTTACTTTATTGTCTTTTATAATAACTGGCTTTTTCAAATATATAGTGTGCTGCAATGGTGCTTGCAAATAAGCAGTTTCTACATCTAAATGGTTAATGACATAGTTTTTCTTAGCTGCCCACACTAATGCTGCTCTAAAAGATGTTGCTTTAAGACTTGGTGCGAAAACTTCATCGTAATCAGATGCAGTTTGATTAAATCCTTGAGCTACCAACCTAGCCTTATGGGTAACAGTCCCATCATTGCCAGTTTTTATTTTAAATATCCATTTGCACCCAATGGATTTTTCTCCTGGAGGTAATTTGGCATCTTCATATACTTTCATTACCTTTAATGAATTTTGTTCTTTTTCCATTGCCTTTTGCCAATTCTCCTGATCCTTAGCAGGATACATCTTAAGTTCATCTATATTAGTTGGAACTTTAGTTACTTGGCAAACTATACTTGCTTGATACCTATCAAGTGGTCTAGTTATACGTGTAGTACGTCTAGGTATTACAGGACTTACAGGTGGACTTTCATTTATTAACTGTTCTTGATTATCTAACACTTCCTGATCAACTGTTTCCTCTTGTTCTGGTCCTATTTGCTCTTCGTGGACTTTTCTTTAATTGGACTCCTCTTATAACTAGTCTGATCTTTTTGCCTTTTGTAGGGTTCAATAATTACTTTGTTATTTAAATCTTGCTCTAATCTATTCCATCCTACATATTCTTGAATTTAGCACTAGCACTGGTGTAAACTCTAGATGTACCTGGTTCCCAGAATCTATAAGATCTATGATTAGATTCATATCCTACAAAAAATAATCTTTTAGCTCTATGCTGTCCTTTGTGTCTGAGTTGTGTAGGGATATGCACCCATGCTGGTGCTCCAAATGTGTGCATATAACTTAAATCAGGTTTTGTACCATGCCACAGTGTGAATGGTAATTCACCTGTTGTTGAATTAACAACATTATTTAATATATGATTACCACACATTATTGCTTCTCCCCATAAATTGTCAGGTAATTCTGAATCAGACAACATAGTACGTGCCATTGATTGTAGTGTTTGGCCTCGTCTCTCTATAAAGGCATTATGTTGTGGCCTATATGGTGCAGACTTTTTATGTTGAATACCTAACATTCTAAGTCTATTCTGGAATTTATTATTTGTAAATTCCGTACCATTATCTGTTATAAGAGTTACTAATTTCTTTTTAGTTTTCCTTTCAGCAAATTTTATCCAATTAAAGAGATTTAGATACGTTTCAGTTTTGCTCTTCATTAAATAGCAAAACCCATATCAAGAATAATGGTCCATTATACTTAATATGTATCGAGCTCCTCCTACACTTGGTTTTTTTGGACCTATTAAATCAGCAAATACTACTTCTAAAGGCTCTTTGGTAGTAAATCCATCAACTTTATTAGCCGGTATGACCCTGCTTTTGCTTTGATTACAAGCAAAACATTTCAAATACTTATTACAAGGTTTCAAACTTATTCCTTTAGATAGCTGAACAGTTCTCTTAAGCATTTTAAAATTTAAATGCCCTAGTCATCAGTGTAACAAGTGAATACATTCATCATGAGGTTTCTTATTATCATAAACCGTGTTAGCCACCTCTAAACCATTATCATTTAACACATATAATTCACCTCTTAAAGATGCAGTAATTTTCTTATCTTCTTTTTCAATTATGCAGTTATCGCCTTTAAAGGTATCTACATATCCTAGTTTAACCAAAAGTCTAACTGAAATTAAATTAAACTTAAGTTGTGGTACATATAACATTTTTACATTCTCTTTTATAAAAGAACAATATGCTATACCTTGACCTTTAGCTTTCAGTTTCCAGCCATTGGCTAACGATATCTGCTGTATACTTTTGGACATTTTAATAAAATTTTTGTTATCATTTGTTATACAGTGGGATGCTCCACTGTCAACCACCCATAAATTATTTTTTACAGCTCCGTTAATATACTTGGCTAACTCTAAATTTTTATTTATCTTTTGATGATTTTTAGTATTCTGGCCAGCGTTCTGGCGCTTTGCCTTTTTACAAAATCTTGCCAAATGTCCTCTTCCTCCACAATTAAAACACTTTTTAATTGCGTATGCAGTAGGAGATTCATTATCTTCTTTTTGAGGTTGCTCCCTCCTTAACTGTTCTCTTTCAAGTCTTCTTCTGGCCTCTTCAATCAATCTGCCAGTTATATCAGTTAAATTTAGACTTTCCTTAGGCAAAATTTCAAGGGAAGTGACGTAGTTATCATAACTTAGGTCTAGTGATGATAGAATTATGTAGACTTGGTGCAGTTCAGAGAAAATAAGCTCTTTCTCATGCAGTTCTTGAAAAATGCTTTTTATAGAATTCAAATGACTCAGCATATCACCATTCGTCTGGAGATGCATCCTGAAAAGCTTCTGTGTTGGATTTATGTGAGCACGAACGTTATCTCGGACATAAATCCTCTTCAGCTTCTGCCAACACCCAACAGCCGTTTGCTTTCCGTGAATATGAACAAGTTGCTGGTCAGACAGTGTTAGTCCTATTATGCAAATAGCTTGTTCATTTTTCTGTTTAAAGTCTTTTATTTTTTTGTCTATCTTCCTCAACCTCTGGATCCCATTCCTCTACGTTTGGTGGGTTTTCAATTATGTTCCACAGACCTTCTCTTTGTAGAAGTAGACTACATTTTATAGACCATGATACATAATTTGTTCCATCCAGCTTGGATATAAGGGACAAACTTTGTAGATTAGCTTGTGCCATGTTTTCTTATATAGATATAAAACTATAATTAATAAAACACAGCTGTCTGTTTACTGTAATGTGTAACAACACAAACTCTCACTTTTTACATAAATCTGTTTTATCCTAGTTAAACTGACTTTGCAGTCTCTGTTAAGCCTGGTGTTAAGCCTGGGTTCCCCAACCAGGGTTAAGGAGACAAGCTAAACAGAATGTGCAGCGTTAGTCAGATAGGCATACAGATAAATGAGTGCGATAAGGTTGTATGTTTGTTAACATACAGTAAAAATAACAGATACGCTTGTGCTATCAAAAATATAGTTTATTCCATTTAGAGATTATAGCATAGTCAAAATAACAGTCCATTAGTCATGTATCATTTTAGTCAATCCATTCAAGGATATTCAATTAGCAAAGTCCGTGTAGAATATCCAATGTCAGTTCACTTACAATAAATCAGTCCTTTCTCTCTCCCTTTCCAGTAGGAGAAAAACACAGTCTTGAATCCATCCAGTAATTAGGGATCATAAAGCCAGAGAGAGCAAGCTGCCGTGCCTTGCTTCTTTAATGGTGATCTCACAACCTCTCCCTTAATTACATTCTTTACAGTTAAAGTTACAGACACTTGAACTAACAAACCATGATAACATATTTATTATTTTACCTAAACCAGTTAGGGTAAACAATGTTATCCCTAACCCACACCCCGCTCCGCCAACGCGCCGGTGAAATCTTGCCTCACCTGGAGGGACAGGCAATGAAAGCCCACCACGAGGACCTCGAATCATCATCAAAAAGTGATGTAGAAGAGGTCAACCGGCTCCGGTCTGAATGAGACCAACCTGGGTCTGGGGACACCGAGAGGAACACGCAAGTAAAAGTAAAAAACTTATTGACTTTGGACGCTGTTTTGATGCAGTATGATGAGACTTTGCCTTTAACAATTACATGTGATGCATCACCATTCAGAGTGAGTGCCATTTTGAGCCATGTGTTTCCAAACGGTAGTGAAGACCCTATTGCCTACTTTTCAAAAATGCTATCAAAAGCTGAACATAACTATCGTCAAATCGATAAAGAGGCTCTTGCTGTCATTTCTGCTGTTAAATGATTTCATGAATATATTTATGGGTGAGTTTTTACTATAGTCACTGACCACAAACCTTTGCTGGGGATTATAGAGGGGGGTAAGCCAACAACTTATATCTTATCTCCCAGAATGACTTGCTGGTCGGAATTCTTGGCTGCATATAATTATAAACTGCAACACCAGCTGGGGAAAGCCATCCCCCACGCTGACACACTAAGCCGTGCACCACTTCCTGAAACCATTGATGACCCAGCTCCAACTGTCGCGACGCTCCAAAATTGAAACACTTCAATCACCACCACTGACAGCTCGAGATATCACGATCAAAACCAAACGCGATCCCGTTTTGGCGAGAGTTCTTTGCTGGGTCGAGCGAGGATGGCCATTGGATCAAATCCCTGACAACTTCAGTCCTTTCAAGAATCGACAGATGGAACTGTTTTCACAGAAAGGCTGCATAATTTGGGGGAATAGAGTCGTTGTCCCAGAGCGGCTGCAATGAGTGGTATTGAAAACCTTGCATGAAGGCCACCTCGGCATAGTGCGCATGAAGGCGCTCGCACAAAGCTATGCATGGTGGCCGGGTATCGACAAACAAATCGAGGCCTGGGTAAAGACTTGTTGCAAATGCCAGGAAGTTAGCAATGCCCCACCGAAAGCAACCCCAACAGAGTGGGAAACACCCAGGGGACCATGATCCTGTATTCATATTGACTTTGCGGGACCTACTAAAGGACACACATTCCTAGTAACGGTGGATGCCTACTCAAACTGGCTTGAAATCCATGAAATGAAAAGTACCACAACGGAATCGGTCATCAGGAAATTGGATAGACTGTTCGCAACCCATGGACTGCCAAACGTTCTGGTATCCGACAACGGACCCCAGTTTACCATGCTTTCTTTTGAACAGTAGCAGACCATGGTATTCACCATGCGCTAACTTTGCCGGCGCATCCTGCGACCAATGGAAGAGCCGAGCGCATGGTACAATTCGTCAAAAAAACCCTACATAAAATGGCGATATCGAAGATAAGATTAACCGGATACTCCTCCTTCAACACATCACTCCACACAGCGTCACCAACAAAACTCCAGCTGAATTGTTAATGGGACGAAAACTCCGCTCCCACCTTGACCGACTACACCCATCGTACGAACCAGAAAAACCACACGGATCCAGTGGGAAATGCCGTGAATTCCAAATAGGTGACTTAGTCTTCTCTAAAAACTTTTCGGGCGATCCGTTGTGGGTCGAGGCAACTGTGATCCAAGTCACAGGTCGTACCGAGTAAAAAGTCGCGATGGACGAATATGGAAGCGCCATATTGATCAGCTGCGTTCGAGGCTGCAACCTCGTTTCTGCGACTCCGGTAACTTCCAAACTGAGGGGGGAGGTGATGCCGAGGAGACCGAGTTCGAAACGACAGAAAGCATGAGTGGAAGAAGTGAGCATTCGGAGGAATCAGAGAGGGTGGTGGACTTGCCTCAAAGAGACACCTCGTCAGAAGCAAGCCCACAAAGGCAAGAGGACAACGAAGACATTCGCGGTATCGAGTTTTTAAATGAAGGACAGAGGTAACCTACTCACCAGAAAACGTCCCGCCCAAACAATATTATAAACAAGTTCCGGGGGGACAGCGAAAAATTAACAGACAATCTAAACAACCGGCCTACCTCATAGATTATGTCACCGCACCCCTTAAACGGAACCCGGGGGGAAGGGGTGTTGTGAATTAATAAAAGTGAATTAATAAAAGTGCTTAATAAAGATTATTAAAACCTTTAGAACAGTGCAGGGTTCTGACTCTCCAATTCTGATTGGCCGATAATAGCGACATCTGATTGGTCCATTCAGGAGAATCTGATTGGCTATTAGCAGGCCTCTCTCATTGGTTAAGAGAACTAACGATTCCAGTTTTTATTGGTTATTTGATCAGCAGCTTGCCTATAAAAAGGGCTGTTGCTGCCGTAGTATTTGCTCTGTTCCACAATGTTAAATAAAGAGTTGAAGTTCACTATTCATCGTCTCGTCTCCAATCCTTGCGCCCATGCGCAGAACTTAACATACCCAATGATTTAGTCCACAAGCTGTCACTTTCCTGCCTCTTACTCAGCTCTTATCCAACAACTGACATTTCCGCAACTGATGGGAAATGAAATTTTAAAATCAGTTCCAATGTAGGATTGAAAAATGGAGATCTAATAGAAAAGAAAAATCAGAAAAAGACCCTACTGTTAATATTAGGCAGGGTTTGCATGAGAAGAAAGGCAGGATTAAAGTTGCGTCATGAACCGAGAGTTTAATCAAACTCCATAGCTCTGGGTGACTTTCTCCAGCAGCCTCTGGAGAGAAGACTCCATAATGAAGAGCAGCAGAAGTCAATTACCAGGGTTTTGAACTAATTTCCTCCAGCATCACTTTCTAGGCACGTCCTGACAGGAGGGCCTACAACACCTTCAGGAGTATATTTGTCATTTTCCACTTAAATGCTATTCTCCAGCTGATCCTCTGCACTTGGAGTCTTGGAAGAACTTCAGGATCCCCAGAGGAGAAATTATTTCTCACTGTAATTATCACCACCCTGGTCTTTGAGACATATTCTGCTACAGTGACTGCCTTTGATGTGAACATCAGATTGAAGCAACCAAAAAGCTATCGAACATCAGAAAAGGATAAATGCCACAGCTCACACTCTCTGTGGCACACATTTTGGGAGAAGCAGTGATTCTGCTCTTGAATGTATCTTTTTCTCCTTTCCAACAAAGATTGATTTGTCTCTGTCTGAATCAGGAAAGTGAGGGTGGTTTGAATTCAATAGTATTCTTTTTGTTCTTGTTTAGAAACAGGAAGGGGATTGATTCAGTCCTATACATTATGAATCTGCATTATGCTGGTGTCTCATGCAGTCTCTGAGAAGCTTCGAATGAAATGCCCGCTGAATTTTGATACCTGGGATGAGAAAAAACCGTGGAACTTTTATAGGGCAGGTGACCATTTTGTTGGAATAGTCACCACTGAAACAACATCATCATCTAGAACGCTGCCTTTCGACATGGCTCCTTCTTGTCAGTCTCGCTCGTAAGTTATTTAGTATGATTCAATCGAGGACCTGTATACTGCACGACTCAAAAAGTGGGATGTGAAAATATTTACAGACCCCTCACATCCCGGACATAAACTGTTTCAACTCCTTCGCTCAAAATGACGTTATAGAGCACTGCACACCAGAACAACTAGACACAAGGACAGTTTTTTCCCAAATGCTAAACAAATAATTCCCTCAGCACTGTCCAACTATTCACAAAGTTTGCACTACTATTACTATTAATCTTCTCGTCACTCCTTATCACCCATCCCCTCCCATTTGTGACTGTATGACTGTAACTTTGTTCTTTGTATCCTTATGATTTATATTGACTGTTTCCTAGAATGATTTGATTGCTTATTTGTACCCTATGACTATTATTAAGTGTTATACCTTATGATTCTTGACTCTTGATGAATGTATCTTTTCTTTTATGTACATTGAGAGCATTTGCACCAAGACAAATTCCTTGTGTGTCCAATCACACTTGGCCAATAAAGAATTCTATTCTATTCTATTCTGATGAGGTTGCATGCCCTCGATTTGGGTTCCTAATACTCTTTATTTCACTGACCTATATATTGCAGGACCTGTCTAATTCCTTGAATCATCCTTATTTTCATGGCTTTCTGCTTTTGTCTTCTTTTGTGAAAGAGACTCAGAAACCAAATGTGAGGCAAATAAAACCTGAAACAAGTCCAGATTATTTATCCATTCTCATTCAATACTGACTTCATCACTTGAATACTGAGTTTGGTTTAAAAGAATGATTGGAAGGGTTGTAGGGTTCTCTGCCCACCTCATTTCCATATTTATGTAACCACTGGTTGATGCCATATTCAACACTTGATCTTTACTTTATGGGTCACTTATGGAACTTCCTCATCATTTTATGGTACTTCTACTTTAATAACTGAATGGTTTTGAATACAGGTTACTGGGAAAATTAATAATTAGGACTGCTGCAAATAATTGTGTATTCTTAACTGTGGTGGAGGACTCTCTCCAGTGATGGGATTCAGCCAGTTCGCATCAGTTCATGAGAAACAGTTGTTAACTTTCTGAGCAGTTTGGTGGTTGTTGGAAAAAATCATTAGGGCAGAGTACCAGTTGTTAAATTGTTTGAATACCACCACTGACTCTCTCTATCCCATCTTCTCAATGCTGATAAAAATTATTTGCTGATGTGCGGCTATCTATTAGATGAATGGGCCAGTAGCTGCTATGCCTTTAGCTTTGAATCTATATTGGCTTAAGACAAAATAGGCTTGTGGAGACAAAGAGGAATAAACTGAAAAAAATAATTATTTATGGTTCTTCTTGATGATGATATTAATAATATGAATATTTTTTTTACAGTTGGACAAGGTATTTTAAACAATTAATCTTTATTTTTGCCATTCAAACGGTCAATAAGAATCCTCAGTTCCTGCACAATCTCACACTTGGCTACAACATCCATGACAACTATGCCAGCACCTTTGCTACTTCAGAAGCCTTGCTGGACATGCTCTCCACTGGACAAGCCAATGTCCCCAACTACAGCTGTGGAAGGAAGGAGAACCTTTTGGTTCTTGTTGATGGAGCTAAGAGAGAAACCTCCATTCAGATGTCAACATTAGTAGGCACCTACAAAGTCCCACAGGTTTGTGTGTGTGTGTGTGTGTGTGCTTCTCTATCTGGTAAAGTGAGTATGGAGGTTGTGAGTGAGCGATAGATCCAACCATATTCTGTCTATGGAATTGAAGAATTGCTTTCTACCATGGCCTTTATAGGTGTCATGGGTCTGGATTGAGATACAATGTGGGGAGGGGTGGAAATCATCAATATCCTCTTATGACACCTTCCTTATTACTTTGGGGGCTTCTGCTACACACATGTGACAGTGAGGAATAAAAAAGAACATAGCAGCTACTGGCCCTTCATCTAATAGATACTGTGGCTAAAGTATATGTTAGGGTCCTCCTGAATAGAACTGAGACAAGATTTTTTAGAAAGCTCATTCTTTTGCAGAAGAACAAGTAAACTTTGGAGTCAATCCACTGTTCACAATTGCTTTGTCTTGAATCATACAATTGCAAAATATGTCAGTCAGGGGAAACACTGATTTGCTGCCTTTATAGATGTCACTGCAGCATCCAACAAACTAAACAGAGAACTATTATGGAGGATTGTTCTTAAAATGGAACTACAATGGCTGCCTCTGATCCAAGCCCTTTATAGAAGCATATGAGTGAGAGTATGATTTGGGCCCAGATCTCTCCGCATCATCTGATCTTGTAGTACTTCTTTAAGTTGTTCTATGGTATGGCTGGTGTCATGTTTGATGGTGTCCACTGTCCAGCCACTGTGTTCTTTGGTGGCCTGGCTTTCTTTCACTTCTAACATGGTACAGAAATAAGATTTGCTCCATTTATTTTTCTTTTTAATTTCTTTTTAATTTTTTTGAACAGTCTTGCTAATGTTCTGTATTCTGTATTTTGCATTCTGTATTCCGTATCCTGTATCTTGATTTTGTTTGAGTAATTAACAACATACTATTCTAACATGTTCATGAGTAGCAAGTTGGATTTATTAAAATCTAGCATTTTGGACTTGATCTGACCCCAAATACAGCATAGCATTCTTCATTGCTTTTGCAGATCAGTGATGCAATTGTTTCAGAGACTCTGAGTGATAAAAGTCAATTTCCTTTTTTCTACCGGATTCTCCCGAAAAAAGGAATCACATATCCAGCAATTGTCCAACTGCTCCTTCATTTCAGGTGGACCTTGATTGGTGTCTTTGCTTCAGTCACAGAGGAGGGAGAAAATTTCATGGGGACTTTTATTCCTATGCTTGTCCACAATGGAATTTGTGTTGTTATATCACAACGATTCTCAGCGATTGGACATACAACATCGCTCAGGGATGCCATCTCTAAATGGAGACAAGTCAATGTCTTTGTGAACTACATAGAGCATGTTAATGCTTGGGACAGAATTCATACTTTGCAGTTGACGTTTGAAGGGGTTCCAGGACCTATCGACGGAAAAGTCTGGATACTAGAAAGCATCAATCATTTGGTAGTGAGATGGGAGGAACTTTACAGATATGTCCATAGTATTTGGAGCTTTTCTTTTCAGAAAAAGAAAAGGCCAGAAGATGATCCCTTAGGAACGAAACTCCTTGTACAATTGGAAAATAGATATTTTCGATGTTCTATTTCAAAGCATGTTTTTTCTGTCAAAGGTCGGAAAAGATGCAGCCAGAGAGCACTACTGAGGACCGTAGAGGAAAGGAGAAGGATATGGATCTCTTTTCACCTCCATCTGCACAGGGTTATTAGGACTCTGGCCTATGCCTTGAAAGCTGCATATTCCTCCAGATCCAGGAGGAGAAGCAAGAGGAGTGAAAAGACATTGGAGGCTCCAAGGCTGCAGCCGTGGCAGGTATGGAGTCCCTACCAGGATCCATGAAACTCCATGTGATAACCCAGAGTGTGTCACAAAAATAACAAAGTCACCAAAGTAGAATAAATTCCCTTTCAGGCCTCCAACTTGGCCCCCAATGTCCAATTATCCTCAGCTGGATATCAAGTTATTCAAAAAACAGTCTACGAAGGGCAGAAATGCAGTCTGAACCCAAAATAAAGATAATTAGAAAATAAAAAAAATCAACACAAACCACACTTTAATAATTAACATGGCAGGTCAGGATGATAAATCGCAGACTTTCAAAGGAGAAAGCACTACCTCCAGTTGGAAGGACACAAAAACCCAGTTAAGCCTCGATGAAGAAAATGCACGCTTTGCATTTGCAAAGAGCTGTGTGCAAATGCCCAATTATATCCTGTTTTCCCAGCTGCAACTAATGAAAGGGATCAGGGCCTTTTTCTGTCTCATAAGCCATGTTACTCCCTTCTCCATTCCTCCCTGTGTGCCCTAGGATGAAGAGGGAATGGCCCTGGGTCTTCCTCTGAATGCCCAGTCGGACTGTTTCTTCCACAGCCACTGGAGCCACACTCCCATTCCCTGTCAGCTGCTCAATCTCCCCCTCAGAATCAGATTCCATCAAGGGCATGACACTCCAAGGGAGAAGGAGAGGAACCTTCTCCTTATGCTATCAAAGACTAACAGCTTGGCCAATCTAATCATGTAGAGAATAATATTGTGTGGAGGGCCTGGGGCTCAAGAGCCAAGCAACACCAAATGGCTTCTTCTGCCTGGATCTTCAAGATCCAGTAATTTAATGGACTTCCGGTTGCTAGCTTTCGGCGGCGGCAGGGATTCGCGATACCGCGCAATCTCTGCTGCGTTCGCCGCCAAGGTTCCCCAATCCGTTTGGATCTGGGGGATATAGCTGCCCCGTAGAGGCAGCTGAAGACAGGGGGGATCCAGAAAGGGGTTTGGGGGTGTCGCAAACCCCCTCCCCTGCTGGATAAACCCCCTTTTCCTAAGGCGGAGGAACAGCAGTCAGTAATGGCCACCATGAAGAAATCTGCAGCCGGACAAGCAGGTGCTGGAGGGAGAAAGTTGGAAGAAGTGAAAGTTGCTCGTAACTGGGACAAGACAAAAGAAAGTGACCTGGAACCTTGAAGGCTGCTAAGTATACATTGTTCCTTGTGAGAGTTATAAGCTGCGAATATTCTAAAAGGGAAAGTTTTTTCTTTTCATTCCACTCTCCTTCTTAAAGTGACAGCGGAGAAAAAAAAATCTTTTTGGCTGTGAGTGAGAAGGGAGAGGGAAAAAAATTGGAGCAGAATTTGAAAATAAGGAGAAGATTGCCTAGAATTGTAAAGAGTTATTAAACATCAAAAAAAATTTTTCCAAAAAATATATTTGAAAGGAAACTTTGTGATTACTTTAACTCCAGAAAGAGAAAGTGAAGAAGAAATTTAAAAGAAACAGCCTGTTTGAATTGTTTGGTGACTTTGGAACCTTTGACAATTATTTCTGATTAAAACATCTGGGTGGTTGTTTGGAAAAACCTTTTCTCTACACAATGGCATCATCTGTGGATGGATTGAAACTTATATATCAAAAATATGAAAAAGAAAAACAAGAAGGGAAAGATGGTCTTGGCACTGTTTTCAATTTTTAGAAATGGCGGTTTATAACTATGTGAAGCATAATGAACAACAGGATGATGGGGATAAAGAAGAAGCCATCTTTGATGATCAAATGACTCTGGTTGGAGAAGGGAAAAAGAAAGAGAAAAAGGAAAAGAGGACTCTAAGATCTGGAAAAACAATCCAAAAAGAGAAGAATAAGGTGAAAAGGGGACATTATGTTAGGAAACAACAGAAAGGGGGAAAGCAGAATAAAAGGGGAGAGACAAGAGGACAAAGAGAAGGAGAAGCAAGGGAGAAAGGAAGAGATGAGAAACCTTAATGGTGGGGAGCAAGATGTTAAGAAGCAAAAGTTTTTTAGACATAATGGATAAACTTTATTGCTAAAGGGATTCTAGAAAGGTACATAAGACTGCATTTTTATATTTATATTTAGAAATAACCATAGAAAATTGGAAATAATATGTAATTTAAAATGTGATAAAATATTTAATATGAACTAGTGAAATTTTTGTTAAGAAAAAGGGAGTACTGTAATGAAATATGACTTAAGATTGTGATGTGGGGGGGTAATAATAATTTTCAGAAAGCATAAGTGTTCCTACAAAGGCATGATATTTAATTGAAATTGATAAAATGTTTAAGATATAAATGATTGTTAATATTAATGATTAGATTATGGTATATTAGCGAAATTTTTTGCGAAATGAGAGATTTGACGTAGAAGGAGGAACACTGTAATGAAATAATGAGTTATAATATGTGATGGGGGGGAATAATTATGGAAAATAGGGCTCCCATAAAAGTATGTGATTTAACTGAAAAGTAATGTGCTAAATGTTTAAGATATAAATGAATATTAATACTAATGAATAGATTTGTATTATTTTTGACAACATAGTATAATTTTAGAATGTACCAGACAGAATCCCAACCTAAGTTATGTGTTTTATATTAATTATTACAAATATAGGGGAAAGAGATAAAGGCATCATACTCCATATAGTGTACAAGAGAAGTTTTTCTTCTTTTTTAAAGAAGAAAAATAAATGGATGGTTGGAATAGAACAAAGAATGATAATTCTTTGATGATATGAATGATATGAATTGAGAGGAGATAAATAAAATAAAATTGAGAAAATGTAAAAGAGAGGAGAAGTCATGTAGAAAATTGAAAATGTTAATAAGATATGAAATGGTATATAAAAGGAATATGAATTTGAATTTGTGTCTGTACCAAGAGTTACAACCCGGGACTAAGCAACTTTCAGAAAAGAGATTTTTTACGCTTTTATGTTTTGTGTTCTTGTGTATTTGTGTATTGTCTGTCTTGAAGAATTAATAAAACTTGTTTAAAAAAAAAAGATCCAGTAATTTAATATCTTTAGCTGAATGGGGCTGCATTACCTTTGAGAGGCCCTGTCCACATCCTTTCCTAAACAGACACCTCTTACAGTTGAGTCATCAGCCAGAAGGTGTCTTCTCTTTTTCCAGATACCCTACTCATCCCTCCTGGCTGGTTTGCAACACCTGATACAAACCTTCCCTTCTTCAAGACAGCTTCTTCCTCATGGACCACAATCTTTGGACTTTGGATTTTCAGCCCAACTTACCATACAGGGTAGATTTTGCGGGGAAAATAGAAAGAAAAAATAGCAGCACTGTTATATGTATAAATAATAAAAATGGCATGAACATAAAAATAAAAATAAAAAAAATTAAGGATCCCTCTAACTTCCCAGTAAAAATAGTTGTTGGGAGATTTATTTTTTATTTTATTTTTATTTGTCAATTGCTTAAAAGATAATAGGGGTAAGTAAAAACATAGTTATGAATACATGGATACATATAAGAAAAATAAAAAAATAAAAGAAACAATAGGACACGGACGGGAGGCACATTGGTACACGTATGCACGCCCACTACAGACCTCTTAGGAAAGGGGTGAGGTCAATAGTAGACAGCCTAAGGCTAACGTTTTTGGGGTTTGGGGAAGAAACCACAGAGTCAGGTAGAGTATTCCAGACATTGACCACTCTGTTGCTGAAGTCGTATTTCCTGCAATCAAGTTTGGTGCGATTAACCTTGAGTTTAATCTATTGTTTGCTCTTGTATTGTTATGGTTGAAGCTGAAGTATTCATTGACAGGTAGGACATTGCAATGTATGATTTTATCTACCATACTTAGATCGGACTGAAGACGGCATAATTCTAGGTTTTCTACATCTAGAATTTCAAGTCTGGTGGCAAAAGGTATTCTGCAAAGAGAAGCAGAGTGGAGAACTCTCCTTGTGAAATATTTCTGGACTTTCTCAACTGCGTTAATATCAGATGTGTAATGTGTGTTCCAGACTGATGAGATGTATTCGAGTATTGGTCTAGCAAATGTTTTGTATGCCCTAGTTGTTAGTGTAATATTACCAGACAAAAAGATACATAAGATTAGGTTAACAATTCTTAACGCTTTTTTGGCTATGTAGTTACAGTGGGCTCTAGCACTTAGGTCATTTGAGATGAGTACTCCAAAATCCTTGACAGAGTTTGGATCAACAAGGTCTTGACTATACTTAGTTCCTATATCTGGTATATATTCCTATCATGACTTCTTCATATTTTCCCTTTGCAAGCGTCTCTCAATGTACCTTTAAAATAATGTAGAATAAGCTCAGATAGTCATGTTTCCCATCTGTTCTTCCTGGAAGATTAGCCTGGCAACTTTCTTCTTGAGAATGCCATAATTTCTGATAATCACCATTTTTTCCAAGGAATTTCTGAATATTTTCGTTTGTTTCTTTGCTCTCTTTATTTGTGATGCATTCTAAATGTTCTTTTTAATAGACAAATATAGTCAATTATATATTTTGTCAATGTATACTTTTTTCAATATATCATTGACCAATTTATCTGAATCCTTTTCACTTTTGAAGATAGTGGTAGCACCTGCTCTCCCAACTCACCATATTTGCAAATTAGACAACTGTGGAAAGATTCAAATGTGAAAAGATCACTTGGGATAAGAAATCAAATTTCTGCTTTTAAAATTCCGGGTTTTTTCCTATTCTAGTTCCATCCATTTCTGGAGAAGAATGAATTTTGCAATATTTCCCATTGGAAATTGCACTTGGACCAAAATGGTGATGTAGCTGCAGATCTGAATGTCATCAGTTGGGTGCTTCTTCCCCAGTTGGATCCAATTGACAAGCAATTGGGGAGTTTTGAAAGACAGAGATTTATTATCAATAGTGATATTCTGTTATGGCTGAAATTGCGCAACAAGGTGGGAGAATTATAAGTGTTCTTATATCTTAACCAGGAGACTACTATAGACCACTTTCAAAGGGGAGAAGCTTTGCAATGTTTTACAGCCTTTAAGAATCCTTTGCAGATCTACCAGTCATATGTTTCTTTCTTCACCACAGTTTTATTCTACTTTTATCAATCTAACAGAATAAAACTTTAATAAATCTTTTAGGAAAAAATATTGTAAAATTTAACATGAATACACTATCATATTTTAAGTCATGGATACATTGAAGAATGGAAGATTTAATGTTGATACAATCATGAAAAAAAAACCACTGGTTTTCAATTAATGCTTAAGATTTTAATTCCATCCCTCCAGACTTAATTAAGTAGAAAAGTCCTTTATTCCAAAAACAAAAGGGATTAACTAAATGCAGAATATGTCAATAGTTGCATCTCCTGCAAATATTTGTAACTAGTTAGAGAGTTTTATATTAACTAGGTGAAGCTACTATTTAGCAACCTGGAACAAAGGAGAAACTTCCAAACAGTGAGGACAATTAACCATGGAATAGCTTCACTTCAGATGTTGTAGGTTGCTCCATCACTGGAGGTTTTTAAGAAGTGACTGGACTGTCACTTGTCTGAAATGGTATAGGGTCTCCTGCTTGAGCAAGGGGTTAGACTAGAAGATCTTCAAGGTCCCTTCCACCTCTATTCTGATTAATACTCATGTTCACCTCCATTTTCCAGGATGATGAATTCTAACGTATTTTCTTTGGCACTCATTGTTTGTCTGCTTAGTCTCTGCCTCAGTCCCAATGTGTGGGAAATTGTCATCCTGGATTTGTCAAGCGGTCTCGAGAAGGAGAACCAGTTTGCTGCTATGACTGCATTCCTTGTCCGGAAGGGACCATCTCCACTCAGGAAGGTGGATGACATCAAAGAAAAGAGCAGGTTTTGTGGGAGTAGATTCATCCACAGTATTTACATGAAAATCAAAGCTGCATTTTCCCATTGAGAATTTCCATCCATGGAAAACTCAACAAGCACTTAGTTGGTTGAAATCAGATCTATTAAAATCCAAATCTGGACTTTATTTATTTATTGATTGATTTATTTATTTGGTTTCCTTGTGTTTAACTGATTATTAACCACTGATACCGCAGGTTGCTCTTACCACTGCTCCAGTGATAGATAATTCCAGACTATTTTCCTGACTAGCTTTTTCTGTCAGGTTTCAAAATTTCATTAGATGAAATAAAATTTCATTATATAGTCCAATATGTTAAAAAAAATGATGTATTGCAGGACTCAAAAAGTGTACCTAAAAAGATTGATTGATTATTATCCTCTAGTACTGTGTGCTCAAATAGAGGTTCTGCACATTAATATGAAATTCTTCCAGTCCTAAGTCTTTCCAAAATCTATAGATCAGTGGGGGCTCATATATTAATTGTAGTAAGTTTATGTAAGCAGTGTCTACACCTTGGTTGAGCAATTCCATATATATATATATGGTATTTCAGCTTTGTTCAGGTATTTTCACATGTCATTATAGTTGTGCTTTTAAAATTGTAGCAACGTTTCAGCAGAATCTCATCTACCATCTTCTGGCTTCATCATCAGAAGCCTGATGATGGCAGATGAGATTCTGCCGAAATGTTGCTGCAACTTTAAAAACATAACTATAATGATGTGGGAAAATACCCGAAAAAAGCTGAACACCATATATACACACAAACAGACACTCTCATATAGTTTGTGTGAGAAAGAGACAGGGGAGATGGAGAGACAGGGGCAAGGGAGAGGGAGAGGGAGGGAGGGAAGGAGGGAGACGAATTCTTGCTATCTTTGTTTTGGGAAAGTGTTAAAAATGCATTTGGAAATGTCAACTGTTGTCCTAAGAAGCTACTTCTTACAATGTAAATTGGGAGATTGTTAAAACAAATAATCCTTTTGGGTTTTTCAGACACAGAAAAATGCATCAAATGCCTGGATAATCAATATCCAAATGAGGATCGAGCCCAATGTATCCCCAAAATTCTAACTTTCCTTTCTTATGAAGAATATCTTGGTATCATTCTGGTCTCTTTTGCCTTAATTTTGTTCCTAAGCGCAGGCCTTATTTTAATCGTATTCATTCAATACCGAGAAACTCCCATTGTCAGAGCCAACAACCGGGACCTCTCTTACATCCTGCTGATCTCCCTCCTGCTTTGCTTCTTGTCTTCTTTTTTCTTCATTGGTCAACCAAGGAAAGTCACCTGCCTTCTACAACAAATGGTGTTCAGCATCGTCTTCTCAGTTGCAATTTCTTCTCTCCTGGCCAAAACGATCACAGTGGTGCTGGCTTTTCTGGCCACAAAACCAGGAAACCAATTGAAGAGATGGTTAGGGAAGAGCTTGGCCAGCTCCATCATCCTTTCTTGTTCTGCTGTTCAAATTATCATCTGCTTCATTTGGCTGGGAGTTTCTCCCCCATTCCCTGACTCTGACCTTCACTCCCAGCCTGGTGGGATCATCCTGCAATGCAACGAAGGGTCTGTCATCATGTTCTACATCAGCCTTAGTTACATGGGTATCTTGGCTGCCATCTGCTTCACGGTGGCTTTCCTGGCCAGGAATCTGCCTGGGACTTTCAATGAAGCCAAGTTGATCACCTTCAGCATGCTGGTCTTCTGCAGTGTCTGGGTGAGTTTTGTCCCCTCCTACCTGAGCACCAAAGGGAAATACATGGTGGCTGTGCAGGTTTTTTCCATCCTGGCCTCCAGTGCTGGTCTGCTGGTCTGCATCTTCATCCCCAAATGCTACATTATCATTCTGAAACCAGACTTGAATACGAAGGAGCAGCTTACGACCAAAAGAAATGTGAGACAGAGGAAATTTAAGTCTCAACATTTTCCAATAGGCCACACCAAGAAAATGACCCAAGCATATTCTCCATATACAACAGGCCAATGATTTTGTTTGAAATAATTAAAAGGTATTTGGAAGACAGTGATTTTTTTAATCCTCAAGGCACTATATCTGTCCACTGTCCTTAGCCTACCTGAAGTCTATCATGCCATACCCAGGTTTTTGGAACATGTCACTTCTGCAACAGGAATCTTGTTGATATGCCAAAAAGGTCAGTTTGTCCATCTCAGCAAGTTCTGTCAATTTCAACAACCATTCCTTCATAGTGGGTGGTGCTGAATCTTCCCAACTTTCTGCCTATAATAATCTTGCCACAGTAATCATATATTGAAACAATCTTAGATGGCATTTTTTGAATTGTTTACTCACCAATCCTCAAATGAAACATTTGAGCCTAAATGTAATATTTCTCTTTAAAATCCTCTGTATCTATATATGAGTTTGAAACCATTTTTAAAGCTTTTCACATATCCACTAAGGATGATATAATGTCTCTTTATGTTGTTCATCTTTGCAACTCTACAAGGCTTTTCAATAAAATGTCCATGATGTAGTCTCTGGAAGTCTGAATGAAACTGACTTGAATTCAGTATCATTGTCATTTTCTTGTGTACACTATGGCGTATATTAAAATGAAATTCTGATGCACTGCTCTCAAAAATAAGAAAATGTCACCCACAACAATATTACCACCCCAAGCATGATAATAATAATAATGATAACAATACTAATATAATAACAGCAGCAGCATCCCAAAATGCCAAATTATACAAAAATGACACCGACATATACATCTCAGTCCATCTTGAATTCATAGCAATAAAAAAGAGTCTTGAGAATTTAAAAGGTTGATACAAGGATGAGAAGATGGTTGGGGAAGAGCTTGTCCAACTCCATCAACCTTTCTTATTCTGATGTCCATATCTGTGCCATATGGCTGGGAGTTTCTCCCCCATTTCCTGACTCTGACATGCATTCCCAGCCTGAAGAGATCATCCTTCGGTGCAACAAAGGCTCTGTTACCATGTTTTATGTTGTTCTAAGCTATTTGGGTTTCTTAACTGTCATTTACTTCATAGTGGCTTTTCCAGCCAGGAACCTGCTTGAGGCCTTCAATGAAGCCAAGCTGAAAACTTTCAGCATGCTGGTCTTCTGAAGTGTCTGGGTCTCTTTCATGCTCACTACCTGAGCACCGAAGGTGGTATTCAGAAGGTTCTGATCAGTTCTGGAGGACCAGTAGCGGAAATTTTGAGTAGTTCAGAGAATCGGCAAATACCACCTCTGACTGGAGATTTTACAGTATCCTTCCCTTGCCATGCCCACCAAGCCACACCTACAGAACCAGTTATAAAAAGAAAATTGAATCCCACCACTGCTGAGCACCAAAGGAAAATCCATGTTGGCTATGCAAGTCTACTCCATTTTGGTCTCCAGTGCTGGACTGCTGAGCTGCATCTTCTTCCCAAATGCTTCATTCTTATCCTAATATGAGATCTAAACACTAAGGAACATCTAGTGATAAAAATAGGGACCTGATAATGAAATTGTTTCTTAGGCTCATGACATTTAATTATTGGTTGCAATTATTGTTGGCTTGTATGCTTTGTTTGCATGTTTGACAACTGAGGTTATTTAAGAACAAAGGAAATAAAAATAGATCTGTTAGGGATAACATTGTTTACCCTAACTGGTTTAGGTAAAATAATAAATATGTAATCATAGTTTATATGTTAAAGTGTCTGCAACTTTAAATATGGGAAAGTAATTAAGGGAATGGTTGTGAAAGCACTTTAAAAGAAGCAAGACGACAGTTTGCTCTCTCTCTGGCTTTGATGATCCCTGATTACTGCTTGGAATCAAGACTGCATTGCTCGAACGGGAGATAAACAAAGGACTGATTTGTAAGTGAACTGACATAGGATATTCTGCACGGACTTTGCTAACTGAATATCCTTGAATGGACTGACTAAATGATACATGACTATTGGACTGTTATTTTGACTATGCTATGAACTCATAATGGAATAAACTATATTTTTGATAGCACAAGCGTATCTGTTATTTTTACTCTATGTTAATAAACATACAAGCTTAGCTCACTCATTTATCTGTGTGCCTATCTGACTAACGCTGCACATTCTGTTTAGCTTGTCTCCCTAACCCTGGTTGGGCAACCCAGGCTTGACACTGGTTATGGGCCCAGAGGCTGCAAAGTCAGTTTAACTAGGATAAAACAGATTTATGTAAAAAGTGAGAGTTTGTGTTGTTATACATTACAGTAAACAGACAGCTGTGTTTTATTAATTATAGTTTTATATCCATATAAGAAAACATGGCACAAGTCAATCTACAAAGTTTGTCCCTAATATCCAAGTTTGATGGAACAAACTATGTATCATGGTCAATGAAATGTAGTCTGCTTCTACGAAGAGAAGGTCTGTGGAACATAATTGAAAATCTACCAAACGTAGAAGAATGGGATCCAGAGGATGATGAAGATAGACTAAAGATAGAAGAATTTATGCATAAAAATGAACACGCTATTTGCACAATTGCTTTAACCTTAACTGACCAACAGCTTGTTCATATCTATGGAGAAAAAACGGCTGTTGGGTGTTGGCAGAAGCTGAAGAGGATTTATGTTCGAGATAATGTTGGTGCTCACATAAATCTAACACGGAAGCTTTTCAGTACGCATCTCCAAACGAATGGTGATATGCTGAGTCATTTGAAAACTATGCAAAGCATTTTTCAAGAACTGCACGAGAAAGAGCTTATATTTTCGGAACTGCACCAAGTCTACATAATTCTATCTTCACTTGATGAAAGTTATGATAACTACGTCACTTCCCTTGAAATTTTGCCTAAGGAAAGCCTAACTTTAACTGATATAACTGGCAGATTGATTGAAGAGCCAGAAGAAGGCTTGAAAGAAATGAGTTAAGGAGGCAGCAACCTCAAAAAGAAGATAATGAATCTCCAACTGCATACGCAATTAAAAAGTGCTTTAATTGTGGAGGAAGATGACATTTGGCAAGATTTTGTAAAAAAACAAAGCGCCACAACGCTGGCCAGAATATTAAAAGTCATCAAAAGATAAATAAAAATTTAGAGTTAGCCATGTATAGTAACGGAGCTGTAAAAAATAATTTATGGGTGGTTGACAGTGGAGCATCCCACTGTATAACAAATGATGACAAAAATTTTATTAAAATGTCCAAGAGTACACAGAAGATATCGTTAGCCAATGGCTGGAAACTGAAAGCTAAAGGTCAAGGTATAGCATATTATTCTTTTATAAAAGAGAATGTAAAAATGTTATATGTGTTAGGGATAACATTGTTTTACCCTAACTGGTTTAGGTAAATAATAAATATGTAATCATAGTTTGTATGTTAAAGTGTCTGCAACTTTAACTGTGGGATAGTAATTAAGGGAGTGGTTGTGAAAGCACTTTAAAAGAAGCAAGACTGCAGCTTGCTCTCTCTCTGGCTTTGATGATCCCTGATTACTGCAAGGACTCAAGACTGCATTGCTCAAAAGGGAGAGAAAACAAAGGACTGACTTGTAAGTGAACTGACAAAGGATATTCAAAACGGACTTTGCTAACTGAATATCCCTGAATGGACTGACTTAATGATACATGACTATTGGACTGTTATTTTGACTATGCTATGAACTCATAATGGAATAAACTATATTTTTGATAGCACAAGCGTATCTGTTATTTTTACTGTATGTTAATAAACATACAAGCTTAGCTCACTCATTTATCTGTGTGCCTATCTGACTAACGCTGCACATTCTGTTTAGCTTGTCTCCCTAACCCTGGTTGGGGAAACCAGGCTTAACAATATGTACCACAACTTAAGTTTAATTTAATTTCAGTTAGAATTTTGGTTAAACTAGGATATGTTGTTACTTTTAAAGGAGATAACTGCATAATTGAGAAATAAGATAAGAAAATTGCTGCATCTTTAAGAGGTGAATTATATGTGTTAAATGATGATGGTTTAAAGGTGGCTAACACAGTTTATGAAAATAAGAAACCTCATGATGAATGTATTCACTTGTTACACCGAAGGCTAGGGCATTTAAATTTTAAAATGCTTAAGAAAACTGTTGAATTATCTAAGGGAATAAGTTTGAAACCTTGTAATAAGTATTTGCAATGTAATGCCTGTAATCAAAGCGAAAGCAGGGTCATACCGGCTAATAGAGTTGATGGATTTACTACCAAAGAGCCTTTAGAGGTAGTATTTGCAGATTTAATAGGTCCGAAAAAACCAAGAGTAGGAGGAGCTCGTTACATACTAAGCATAATGGACCACTATTCTAGATATGGGTTTTGCTATTTAATGAAGAGCAAAACTGAAACGTATCAAAATCTCTTTAATTGGATAAAATTTGCTGAAAGGAAAACTAAAAAGAAATTAGTAACTCTTATAACAGATAATGGTACAGAATTTACAAATAATAAATTCCAGAACAGACTAAGAATGTTAGGTATTCAACATAAAAAGTCTGCACCATATAGGCCACAACATAATGCCTTTATAGAGAGACGAGGCCAAACATTACAATCAATGACACGAACTATGATGTCTGATTCAGGATTACCTGACAATTTATGGGGAGAAGCAATAATGTGTGGTAATCATATATTAAATAATGTTGTTAATTCAATAACAGGTGAATTACCATTCACACTGTGGCATGGTACAAAACCTGATTTAAGTTACATGCACACATTTGGAGCACCAGCATGAGTGCATATCCCTACACAACTTTGACAAAAAGGACAGCATAGAGCTAAAAGATTATATTTTGTAGGATATACATCTAATCATAGATCTTATAGATTCTGGGAACCAGGTACATCTTGAGTCTAAACCAGTGCTAGTGCTAAATTCCTAGAACGTGCAGGTTGGAATAGATTAGAGCAAGATTTAAATAACAAAGTAATTATTGAACCCTACAAAAGGCAGAAAGAACAGACTAGTTATAAGAAGAATCCAATTAAAGAAGTCCATGAAGAGCAAATAGGACCAGAACTAGAGGAAACAGTTGATCAGGAAGAGTTAGATAATCAAGAACAGTTAATAAAGGAAAGTCCACCTGTAAGTCCTGTAATACTTAGACGTACTACACGTATAACTAGACCACCTGATAGATATCAAGCAAGTATAGTTTGCCAAGTAACAAAAGTTCCAACTAGTGTAGATGAACTTAAGATGTATCCTGCTAAGGATCAGGAGAATTGGCAAAAGGCAATAGAAAAAGAACTAAATTCATTAAAGTTAATGAAAGTATATGAAGATGCTAAATTACCTCCAGGAGAAAAATCCATTGGGTGCAAATGGATATTTAAAGTAAAAACTGGAAATGATGGGACTGTTTCCCATAAGGCTAGGTTAGTAGCTCAAGGATTTAATCAAACTGCATCTGATTATGATGAAGTTTTCGCACCAAATCTTAAAGCAACATCTTTTAGAGCAGCATTAGTGTGGGCAGATAAGAAAAACTATGTCATTAACCATTTAGATGTAGAAACTGCTTATTTGCATGCACCATTGCAGCACACTATATATTTGAAAAAGCCAGTAGGTATCAAAGACAATAAAGTAAATAGTAATGATTGTTGGAAACTCAAAAAGAGTCTTTACGGGTTGAAACAATCTGGCTTTGAGTGGAACCAATATATTGTGAAAGAGTTAAACAATATAGGTTTTAAATCTGGTTTAACAGATCCATGTGTGTTTAAAAGAGAAAATAATGGAACGGTGTCATTATTGTTATTATTTACAGATGATATTGCTTTGATAACTAAGACTAATAATGAAGCTCATGAGATTATATCATTATTAGCCAAAAAGATAAAATTAAAGCATTTAGGTGAAATTAAAAAGTATCTAGGATTGACAATTAACAAAACAAAAAATGGTTTTAAGATATCTCAAGAAAATAAAATTTGCCAATTAATTAAAACGTTTAAAATGGAACTTTGTAAACCGGCAAAGACTCCAATGAGTCAGGAAGTTTGCCAAACTGATGATCAAAGTCCCAAATTTGATAAGTCCATATATCAATCTTTGATTGGCAGCTGATCATATATAAGCAATTGGTCAAGGCCAGATATAGCTTATAGTGTTAATCAGCTGGCACGTTTTAATTCAGATCCACATCAATGTCATTGGCAATCATTAAAGAGAATTTTAAGATATCTTAAAGGAACAATGAACCATGCATTTTATATAGAACCAAAGGGTGATTTGAGTCTTAGTGCCTATGCAGATGCAAGTTGTGCAACTGATATAAACACTAGAAAATCAACATCTGGGATGGCTATATTATTTGGTAAGACACTAATAGGGTGGAGGTCAATCAGACAACAGCATATCAGCTTGCCCACGATGGAAGCGGAATTTTCATGTCTGTCATTACTATGCACTGACTTAATTTTGTACAAACAGTTATTATTAGACATGGGTATAACTGTTAAAGATTCCATTATTGTGTACGAGGACAACCAGGCAGCTATAAAGTTAGCTACTAGTATTGCTATAAAAACTAGATCAAAGCATACTGATTTAAGATACTTAAATGTTAGAGAATCTGTAAAGAATGGGCTAATTAAATTGGAATACTGCATGACAGAAGAAAACATTGTAGACCAATTTACAAAAGCTCAAGGAGTAATTAAGTTTAAAGAGAGTTGTAACAAATATGATTTAAAGATGTAAATAGTTATATTTATTATTATTTCCTAAAAGGGGAGAATGTTAGGGATAACATTGTTTACCCTAACTGGTTTAGGTAAAATAACAAATATGTAATCATAGTTTATATGTTAAAGTGTCTGCAACTTTAAATATGGGAAAGTAATTAAGGGAGTGGTTGTGAAAGCACTTTAAAAGAAGCAAGACGACAGCTTGCTCTCTCTCTGGCTTTGATGATCCCTGATTACTGCTTGGAATCAAGACTGCATTGCTCGAACGGGAGATAAACAAAGGACTGATTTGTAAGTGAACTGACATAGGATATTCTGCATGGACTTTGCTAACTGAATATCCTTGAATGGACTGACTAAATGATACATGACTATTGGACTGTTATTTTGACTATGCTATGAACTCATAATGGAATAAACTATATTTTTGATAGCACAAGCGTATCTGTTATTTTTACTCTATGTTAATAAACATACAAGCTTAGCTCACTCATTTATCTGTGTGCCTATCTGACTAACGCTGCACATTCTGTTTAGCTTGTCTCCCTAACCCTGGTTGGGCAACCCAGGCTTGACACTGGTTATGGGCCCAGAGGCTGCAAAGTCAGTTTAACTAGGATAAAACAGATTTATGTAAAAAGTGAGAGTTTGTGTTGTTATACATTACAGTAAACAGACAGCTGTGTTTTATTAATTATAGTTTTATATCCATATAAGAAAACATGGCACAAGTCAATCTACAAAGTTTGTCCCTAATATCCAAGTTTGATGGAACAAACTATGTATCATGGTCAATGAAATGTAGTCTGCTTCTACGAAGAGAAGGTCTGTGGAACATAATTGAAAATCTACCAAACGTAGAAGAATGGGATCCAGAGGATGATGAAGATAGACTAAAGATAGAAGAATTTATGCATAAAAATGAACACGCTATTTGCACAATTGCTTTAACCTTAACTGACCAACAGCTTGTTCATATCTATGGAGAAAAAACGGCTGTTGGGTGTTGGCAGAAGCTGAAGAGGATTTATGTTCGAGATAATGTTGGTGCTCACATAAATCTAACACGGAAGCTTTTCAGTACGCATCTCCAAACGAATGGTGATATGCTGAGTCATTTGAAAACTATGCAAAGCATTTTTCAAGAACTGCACGAGAAAGAGCTTATATTTTCGGAACTGCACCAAGTCTACATAATTCTATCTTCACTTGATGAAAGTTATGATAACTACGTCACTTCCCTTGAAATTTTGCCTAAGGAAAGCCTAACTTTAACTGATATAACTGGCAGATTGATTGAAGAGCCAGAAGAAGGCTTGAAAGAAATGAGTTAAGGAGGCAGCAACCTCAAAAAGAAGATAATGAATCTCCAACTGCATACGCAATTAAAAAGTGCTTTAATTGTGGAGGAAGAGGACATTTGGCAAGATTTTGTAAAAAAACAAAGCGCCACAACGCTGGCCAGAATATTAAAAGTCATCAAAAGATAAATAAAAATTTAGAGTTAGCCATGTATAGTAACGGAGCTGTAAAAAATAATTTATGGGTGGTTGACAGTGGAGCATCCCACTGTATAACAAATGATGACAAAAATTTTATTAAAATGTCCAAGAGTACACAGAAGATATCGTTAGCCAATGGCTGGAAACTGAAAGCTAAAGGTCAAGGTATAGCATATTATTCTTTTATAAAAGAGAATGTAAAAATGTTATATGTGTTAGGGATAACATTGTTTTACCCTAACTGGTTTAGGTAAATAATAATATGTAATCATAGTTTGTATGTTAAAGTGTCTGCAACTTTAACTGTGGGATAGTAATTAAGGGAGTGGTTGTGAAAGCACTTTAAAAGAAGCAAGACTGCAGCTTGCTCTCTCTCTGGCTTTGATGATCCCTGATTACTGCAAGGACTCAAGACTGCATTGCTCAAAAGGGAGAGAAAACAAAGGACTGACTTGTAAGTGAACTGACAAAGGATATTCAAAACGGACTTTGCTAACTGAATATCCCTGAATGGACTGACTTAATGATACATGACTATTGGACTGTTATTTTGACTATGCTATGAACTCATAATGGAATAAACTATATTTTTGATAGCACAAGCGTATCTGTTATTTTTACTGTATGTTAATAAACATACAAGCTTAGCTCACTCATTTATCTGTGTGCCTATCTGACTAACGCTGCACATTCTGTTTAGCTTGTCTCCCTAACCCTGGTTGGGGAAACCAGGCTTAACAATATGTACCACAACTTAAGTTTAATTTAATTTCAGTTAGAATTTTGGTTAAACTAGGATATGTTGTTACTTTTAAAGGAGATAACTGCATAATTGAGAAATAAGATAAGAAAATTGCTGCATCTTTAAGAGGTGAATTATATGTGTTAAATGATGATGGTTTAAAGGTGGCTAACACAGTTTATGAAAATAAGAAACCTCATGATGAATGTATTCACTTGTTACACCGAAGGCTAGGGCATTTAAATTTTAAAATGCTTAAGAAAACTGTTGAATTATCTAAGGGAATAAGTTTGAAACCTTGTAATAAGTATTTGCAATGTAATGCCTGTAATCAAAGCGAAAGCAGGGTCATACCGGCTAATAGAGTTGATGGATTTACTACCAAAGAGCCTTTAGAGGTAGTATTTGCAGATTTAATAGGTCCGAAAAAACCAAGAGTAGGAGGAGCTCGTTACATACTAAGCATAATGGACCACTATTCTAGATATGGGTTTTGATATTTAATGAAGAGCAAAACTGAAACGTATCAAAATCTCTTTAATTGGATAAAATTTGCTGAAAGGAAAACTAAAAAGAAATTAGTAACTCTTATAACAGATAATGGTACAGAATTTACAAATAATAAATTCCAGAACAGACTAAGAATGTTAGGTATTCAACATAAAAAGTCTGCACCATATAGGCCACAACATAATGCCTTTATAGAGAGACGAGGCCAAACATTACAATCAATGACACGAACTATGATGTCTGATTCAGGATTACCTGACAATTTATGGGGAGAAGCAATAATGTGTGGTAATCATATATTAAATAATGTTGTTAATTCAATAACAGGTGAATTACCATTCACACTGTGGCATGGTACAAAACCTGATTTAAGTTACATGCACACATTTGGAGCACCAGCATGAGTGCATATCCCTACACAACTTTGACAAAAAGGACAGCATAGAGCTAAAAGATTATATTTTGTAGGATATACATCTAATCATAGATCTTATAGATTCTGGGAACCAGGTACATCTTGAGTCTAAACCAGTGCTAGTGCTAAATTCCTAGAACGTGCAGGTTGGAATAGATTAGAGCAAGATTTAAATAACAAAGTAATTATTGAACCCTACAAAAGGCAGAAAGAACAGACTAGTTATAAGAAGAATCCAATTAAAGAAGTCCATGAAGAGCAAATAGGACCAGAACTAGAGGAAACAGTTGATCAGGAAGAGTTAGATAATCAAGAACAGTTAATAAAGGAAAGTCCACCTGTAAGTCCTGTAATACCTAGACGTACTACACGTATAACTAGACCACCTGATAGATATCAAGCAAGTATAGTTTGCCAAGTAACAAAAGTTCCAACTAGTGTAGATGAACTTAAGATGTATCCTGCTAAGGATCAGGAGAATTGGCAAAAGGCAATAGAAAAAGAACTAAATTCATTAAAGTTAATGAAAGTATATGAAGATGCTAAATTACCTCCAGGAGAAAAATCCATTGGGTGCAAATGGATATTTAAAGTAAAAACTGGAAATGATGGGACTGTTTCCCATAAGGCTAGGTTAGTAGCTCAAGGATTTAATCAAACTGCATCTGATTATGATGAAGTTTTCGCACCAAATCTTAAAGCAACATCTTTTAGAGCAGCATTAGTGTGGGCAGATAAGAAAAACTATGTCATTAACCATTTAGATGTAGAAACTGCTTATTTGCATGCACCATTGCAGCACACTATATATTTGAAAAAGCCAGTAGGTATCAAAGACAATAAAGTAAATAGTAATGATTGTTGGAAACTCAAAAAGAGTCTTTACGGGTTGAAACAATCTGGCTTTGAGTGGAACCAATATATTGTGAAAGAGTTAAACAATATAGGTTTTAAATCTGGTTTAACAGATCCATGTGTGTTTAAAAGAGAAAATAATGGAACGGTGTCATTATTGTTATTATTTACAGATGATATTGCTTTGATAACTAAGACTAATAATGAAGCTCATGAGATTATATCATTATTAGCCAAAAAGATAAAATTAAAGCATTTAGGTGAAATTAAAAAGTATCTAGGATTGACAATTAACAAAACAAAAAATGGTTTTAAGATATCTCAAGAAGATAAAATTTGCCAATTAATTAAAACGTTTAAAATGGAACTTTGTAAACCGGCAAAGACTCCAATGAGTCAGGAAGTTTGCCAAACTGATGATCAAAGTCCCAAATTTGATAAGTCCATATATCAATCTTTGATTGGCAGCTGATCATATATAAGCAATTGGTCAAGGCCAGATATAGCTTATAGTGTTAATCAGCTGGCACGTTTTAATTCAGATCCACATCAATGTCATTGGCAATCATTAAAGAGAATTTTAAGATATCTTAAAGGAACAATGAACCATGCATTTTATATAGAACCAAAGGGTGATTTGAGTCTTAGTGCCTATGCAGATGCAAGTTGTGCAACTGATATAAACACTAGAAAATCAACATCTGGGATGGCTATATTATTTGGTAAGACACTAATAGGGTGGAGGTCAATCAGACAACAGCATATCAGCTTGCCCACGATGGAAGCGGAATTTTCATGTCTGTCATTACTATGCACTGACTTAATTTTGTACAAACAGTTATTATTAGACATGGGTATAACTGTTAAAGATTCCATTATTGTGTACGAGGACAACCAGGCAGCTATAAAGTTAGCTACTAGTATTGCTATAAAAACTAGATCAAAGCATACTGATTTAAGATACTTAAATGTTAGAGAATCTGTAAAGAATGGGCTAATTAAATTGGAATACTGCATGACAGAAGAAAACATTGTAGACCAATTTACAAAAGCTCAAGGAGTAATTAAGTTTAAAGAGAGTTGTAACAAATATGATTTAAAGATGTAAATAGTTATATTTATTATTATTTCCTAAAAGGGGAGAATGTTAGGGATAACATTGTTTACCCTAACTGGTTTAGGTAAAATAACAAATATGTAATCATAGTTTATATGTTAAAGTGTCTGCAACTTTAAATATGGGAAAGTAATTAAGGGAGTGGTTGTGAAAGCACTTTAAAAGAAGCAAGACGACAGCTTGCTCTCTCTCTGGCTTTGATGATCCCTGATTACTGCTTGGAATCAAGACTGCATTGCTCGAACGGGAGATAAACAAAGGACTGATTTGTAAGTGAACTGACATAGGATATTCTGCACAGACTTTGCTAACTGAATATCCTTGAATGGACTGACTAAATGATACATGACTATTGGACTGTTATTTTGACTATGCTATGAACTCATAATGGAATAAACAATATTTTTGATAGCACAAGCGTATCTGTTATTTTTACTGTATGTTAATAAACATACAAGCTTAGCTCACTCATTTATCTGTGTGCCTATCTGAGTAACGCTGCACATTCTGTTTAGCTTGTCTCCCTAACCCTGGTTGGGGAACCCAGGCTTAACAAGATCAATGAAATTAAAATCACTAAACAATAAAATAAAAATAATCACTAAACAATAAAATAAATGAATAATTAATGTTTTTAAACTGTTCATAGCCTTCCGTTTCCTCAACACATAGGTTAGCCAATATTTGCCTTAAGTAACCCTTTAAGAGAGGGCACATATGAACCATCTCCTGGGCTTTGGACTGCTTTAAACTTGGTAGGTATTTCCAAAGTTACTTAGGAATGTCTCTTCTTTCTTCCTCTCACTTCATGGGAACCAGGAAAAATGACTTTGTTGGACTTTTCTTTAAACAACCAGTTTAACAGTTTAACAGCTGGTTCCCAAGTGCCCATAGCCACAAAACCATGGGGAACAGGGGCACAATTTTAAAATAACCAGAATTTTTTAATGGGCCATTAACATTTCTTGTAATTTTGATCATTTGTTAAGTGATGTCACAAGTCAAGGACAACCTGTAAGAAAGCCTTCATAAATCCTGTGTCAAGCATGAATTTGATTAGGCGGTGGATTCATATGAATTCAGTTTGACATGCTTGAGACTGAAAGTGGGGAGAGCTGAGGTGGATGAAGTTCCAGCCAAAACAACATAACTGGACAATGAGTCAGCCACATTCTTAAAGCTGCTTGGAAGGAGGAGTGAAGTTGCCAGGAGACCGTTTCACATCCTGATTGGACAATGTGACATATCGTTATGAAATTATAGTTTAGTGACCTGGAAAGCTGGGAAATTTTATAATGGTTGCATTGCTTGGAACCTGACACCCTGGAGCATTTGCAAAAGTGGGGTCATTATACAAATGATTTGAATATTCGTTTGTTTCTTATTTTATTTTTTGATTTGATTTGTCAATCGTTTACAAGATAATAGGTATAAGTATAAACATGAACAGGAATACAGGAAATAGGTACGAATAAATGGGGATAATTATACAGGGATGGTTGGCACAATTGTGCACTTATGCACGCCCCTTACAGACCTCTTAGGAAATGGGGTGAGGTCAATAGTGGATAGTTTGACTGGGGGTTACAGGATGTAACAACTAAGTCAGGTAGTGCATTCCAGGCATTGACCACTCTGTTGCTGAAGTCATACTTTCTGCAATCAAGTTTGGAGTGGTTTACATCGAGTTTGTATCTGTTGTGTGCTCTTGTACTGTTGTGATTGAAACTGAAGTAGTCATTGACTATTAGCAAAATATGGCAAAATACTGACTTCACTGTAACCTCTGGAGGCCCCAAAGAATCCAGAAGGGAAAAAATTGTATGTTTGGTATGTGGGAAATATTTTTTCTGGAATGCCTACCTGCGTCTGCAGGTAAAAATGCCCTGAAGAGAAACCCTCCAGCTGCTGGGACTCCTGGAGTCTCTTTCCAGATGACAAATCATATCAGAGCTTGGTGTGTGGAAAACCTCTGAAAATCTCATTGAAACAATTCTTGTCATACATTTGTGAGTCCTCATAGAGAGGAGACCTAGAAATCTTTCTGTCAGAAAACGTTTTATCCTGAAATTGTTTCAAAAAACACAAAGCACTTCATAATTGTGGTAAACAATTTACATGTAAGATATGTAGATTAAAATGTCATCAAGATAAACTAGAAACCCTTTCTTAAATTCTCCGGAGTGCCCCTTCCCCACATGTAGATTATATAATATACAAGTAGATTATATAATCTACCTATAATCTAATCCACATTGATGAATGTATTTTTTCTTTTATGTACACTGAGAGCACCAAGACAAATTTCTTGTGTGTCCAATCACACTTGGCCAATAAAGTATTCTATCTATCTATCTATCTATCTATCTATCTATCTATCTATCTATCCATCCATCCATCATCTATCTATCTATCTATCTATCTATCTATCTATCTATCTATCCATTCATCCATCATCTATCTATCTATCTATCTATCTATCTATCTATCTATCTATCTACATTGTTCCCCCAATGTGGAAGAACGCTTCACTCACTTCCTGGGCTGAAAGAGCATCGGAGTGGAAGGTCTCCCTCTGACTCTGGGGCAGCCAAGTCCCAAAACATCATGGCAGCCTCCAGCCTCTCTGGACTTAGCAGATCCCCCCCTGCCTCTCCTTCCTGCTCCCCCTCAAGCCCCCCATCCCACCCCAAGGATCACAAGGCTATAATATTTTGCAGCTATATTTGCTCCCTAAGCAACATGGGATGAAATGCTCTGTGCAGAAACTTTTGTAAGGCAGGAACAAGAAGGGATTCCAGAAGATGAAACTCTGAGCTGAGTTAGGAGAAGAGAGGAAGGACATGAGGACTCAAGACAAGGAGCTTGGAAATTACCTTTGCTCCAATGTGTCTGGGCAGGGGGAGGATCTATAAATCCAGGGGTGGGATTCTACCGGTTCGGGCCGGTTCGCAAGAACCAGATGTTAATCTTACATCCAGTTCAGCAAACCAGTAGTTCTGAAGACCAGCTGGCCCAGCCCACCCTACCCCACCTATCCCAGGAATCTCTACAAGGCCCGTCTGGCTACCAGGTTAAGTGTAGGGTAGCCTCCTGGGAGCAAAAACGGGGCACTGGGGAGGGGAGTCCGGCGCCACCCCCACCCCGTTTTTGCTCTCAGGAGGGTCCAGGGAGGCTTACTAGGCCGAAACCACCAGCCCCCACACACACACCCTCCTTTTGCTCCTAGGAGATTTGCTAGGTCCCGTTTTGGGACTAGTAGGCCTCCCTGTAGCCTCCTGGGAGCATCCTGCCATCCAGCATGCCTGGATTCAATGTTTAGCCAAAATGACATTTGGAGCAGCTAATACAGTATTGATCACTGCCTTGGGAATGTTCTAGGTAAACAAAACTATGCAGTCTCCTAAAATTGTTGGGGCCAATCTTCTTCCTTTTTTCCATATCCTCTTCAATACAAGTAAGTTGCTCTGCTATTTCATGCCAGGCTTAGTGTGGTAAGTTCAGAGTGGGTTTTGTAGAGAACAGCTTACCTTTAGGTCGTATTCATTTGCTCAATTTCAGAGCATACATTACGCAATTTCCAAAGCATAAGTCAGACTATTCAGCAGTTTGCCTAGCTGTTGCTTCATTACTTCTGTTGCTGTCACAATCTTTATGGAGTGTCCAATGGCCTTTTAAGTTTGACAAGCAAAAAACACAGTAAATACTTCTCACAAATATTTTCCCTCTTCCACTTTGTGGTTCGATGTTTAACATACAAAATTAGGTGCTGTGTTACTATTCAGGCAGTTGGCAAACTTGTATTTTTTGTTATCGGAAGGCAACTCTTTAATTTGAAGATGGTGGTAAATTCTTGGTAATAAAAGGGCAAGTAGAAAGGCTCACTTCTACTTGCCGTTTAGAAAGGGTCAGAAAGAATGCTTTGTTTCCAATCTCCTTTTCTTGACTAGGTCTTCATAAAAGTAGCTTTGGAATTGAAGCCATATGTGTTAAAATAAAATTCTTTCTGTTTAAGTACAAGTATGCAAAAAGTTTCAAGATTAATCCAAGATGTTTAATGGCTTTAAATATCTGGGTGTTGTACTAAGGTTTAAGTCAGAGGTCTTCAAACTTGGTAACTTTAAGACGTGTGGACTTCAAATCCCAGAATTATGAAGTCCATGTGTCTTAAAGTTGTCAAGTTTAGGAACCCCTGGTTTAAGTAGAAAGAGGTTCCAGCTGAAAATATACCATGAATAGCATAGAGATGCATGGAAGCTTTCTCATTCTTTCTTTCTTTCTTTCTCTTAAAAGGAAGAAGAAAGAGAAAGAGGGAGGGATGGGAAAAAGAAATGAAGGGAGGGGAGAAAGAGGGAAGGGAAAGGAATGTGAATGATGGATGGATGGATGGATAAAGGGAGGGAGGGAAAGAAAAAGGAGAGGAAGGAAGGATCACAAACCCTGGCACTAGTCACAGCTTCAGAGGATGCTTTGAAACAGCACAGCAATCCAGGGCTGGAAGGGACTTCAGAGGTCATCTTGTCCAACCCCACACCAAGAGCATTGTTAAAGTGAGTTTCTATCTTTTGACCCACCCAGTCATGTGACCACCAAGCCATGTTTAGCCAGTCACATGAGACCAGCCAGCAAGCCACGACCAGCCAGTCACACAGACCAGCAAGCCACACCCACAAATTAGGCCACAGAACAGGTTGTTGAGAAATTTGAATCCCACTCCTGTATAAATCCCTTGTCATTGCAGAGCCACCTGTTCAGCCTCTCCATCCCTCCTGATCACTGCTGAGGAGGGAAGATCCTGGAGGGAAGCTGAAAGGACCGGATAGAGCCAAGATAAGAATAACCAGGTTCCTTTCACGAGACTTATCCAGGTGCCTTTTTCCAGCTTCAGATTCACTTAACTGGAAGGATATTTCCCCAGATCAAGGAGGATCCCAAAGGGATCCACGATTTCTTCTCCCCCATTATTAAGCTTCAGAATCGCAGCTGGGCAGATTGCCAGAATTGGCTACGTGTCTTGTAAACACCCCCGCCCCCCCAGGTGGGGAATGATGGTTTGGGGGGAAGCGAGGGAAGAAGCGCGAAACTGCACTTGTGCGCCCATCCGGCTCCGGGTGTGGAGGAGGCGATGCCGGTAGGGACCTCCTCCCAAAACGCCCGCAGGGATCCATAGGCTGGGAAAGGAAGAGAGGGATGGAGCGGGGCGGGAGCAGCTACCTAGATCCACTTTGAGGATTTTGGATCCACCAGAAGGGATCCGCTGGGGGCTTCTTCCCGATCCTCCCCCTGGCGCTCCCCCAACCACGGCTGCACGGAGGACTCATCCCCGCGTCTCTTTCCCTGTCCCGTCTCAGCCGGCGCCCGCCTCCCGCCCCCTCCCCCCGGGGCTCCTCCGCATCCCTTCCCGGCCACCCTCTTCTCCAGCCGCGATCCTCGCCGCTCCCTCCGCGACACTCGGGCAGCCATCGCGGAGCTTCAGTTCCCTTCCGGGATGCTGGAGCAGGAGGCAGCCCCGGCCCGGCCCAGCAGAGCGCTCTTCGTATGGGCAGAGGCACCCCGTACGCCGACGCCCTACGGAGGAACTGAGAGCCCCAGCTGCGGAGAGGGAGGGGCTGAGGCTGCAATAAAAGGCGGGGCCAGAGAGGCGAGCAAGCTGCCCTCTCCTGCCAGGAGATTCTCCCCCAGGAGAAAGCGAGCTTCGGATGCCTAGGGGAGATCCGGCTCGGACGTTGCCTGCAGAGTCGGGATCAAAGGCTTATAGCTTTACAGATAGACAAAAATATTATTTCACAGTCTGCAAATTTCTCTGAACATGAGAATTGGGAAAAGGTACAGCCCAATATTGAAATTTTAATGCCTGTTAGTCAGAGGTCTGCAATAAATGAACATTCATGCAGGCACATTAAACAGAAATTTGAGAATAGCGCAGAGGAATGTTTAGAAAGCGAGACTCCTGTGAAGCAGGAATATTTTATTCCAAGGAGATCTGAAAGAACAAACAAAGGTGTGTCAGATTGCGCTCACACGAGAGACTGGCACGACACGGAGCTGAGTTTTCTCTCTCTGAGTTTATTTCGATTCTGCAGAAGCGGGTTCACATCCAAGGCAGCAGGATGGAACCCCGAGCATATTTTACACAGTATATTTATACCCTAAATGCCTCATTCGCGGTTTGTCATTGGAATTCATACCTTCCGGGGATACTTTATTGCCCATTAACATTCCCCCGGTCCATCAAGTGGCTTTTTGATTGTTTTAGTTATTGGTATTTCCTAGACCTCCAGCTGTTTGCTGATGGTTCCTCTATAGGTCTAGACACTGCTTTTGAAACATACATGCATGCAACAATGTTTGTTTTATCCTGATTCTTATCTCCCGAAAGGTTACAAGATGCAGGCTTTTGTAACTAATTCTGAGGGTAAGCGGATTAACAGAAGCAGAAATAGCGTTACATTGTTTCAATTCTCACAATCCCTCCTCTTCTGGTTACATTCTGTTTCAAAAGCACAAAGATCTTTACTAACTTGTATTAACATTTCCTCTGATTGATTGTATAAAATGAGTTCTTTCTTTTTGTTTGTGAACCTAATTTTCCTTAAAGATTGTATACATATATTGATTACGTTGGGAATACATTGGATACAACAGCATAGACTAATCAAAATTACTGCTATGATTGTTAGAGTGGTCACTATCGATTTCCACCAAGATCCATCAGGAAGCCAAGACCATAACATATCCCACAATGATCCTGAACCGCTATCCCACTGTTTCTGGTATTCATCTATCCTGGTTTCCATTTCATGTACAGTTTTGGTTATATTTGGCTCATAATTGTGAATATATGTACAGCAATGAGAATGTATTAAGGCACAGACACCTCCTTTTGCGGCAAGCACTATGTCTAAAGCATAGCGATTCTGTAATGCAATTTGTCTAATTTCAGACAATTCTTCGTTAATCATTTTTATGCTTTTTATGGTGTCATTAAACATTGTGATGGTAAAATTATTCAATCGTTTGATGTCTTGGTAATTTAACCCAATGCCTATAGGCGCGATTAGAGCTCTTCCCATACCTTCCCACCAGGCTCCTTCACTTACTCCGGAATCTAGCTCTCTTTTATTTCTGATCCGGGTGTTGGGTAGTTTATCTAATTTATATATTACTGGTAGCACAAACCCCATGGTACAAGTCCCTGACCACAATTTTGGT
Source organism: Hydrophis major (assembly GCA_033807585.1). Classification (NCBI taxonomy): domain Eukaryota; kingdom Metazoa; phylum Chordata; class Lepidosauria; order Squamata; family Elapidae; genus Hydrophis; species Hydrophis major. The sequence goes on from CM066329.1 coordinate 44,893,440, forward strand.
ACTTCTCTATAGGCATATTTTCCACATAACATCCACCTGCTGTCATCCATTGCCCAAGTAGCATTAGAAAGCCTTGTCCAATTGATTATCCCCTCAAAATACATACACATTTGACAATAATATGTGGGGAATGGTAAAAGATCATTTGTACAGTCACCTGAATTTGGTTTGCTGGTATTGAAACATGTTGCAGGCATTATAAATGTTTTATTACACCTTTCCCAATCTCCCAGGAAGACTCCCCCAGTAACATTCCTTTTAAAACAAACATGAGCTGTCTCTCGCAATTGGAGGAATACCCTCCCGGTCATGTTTCTCCCAAACTCTCTTTTATTTCCTTCCCCAAACGCCATCATTTGTCTTGTCAAAGGCACTCCATGTAAAATGACCCCCCTTTCAGCTCTCCCAGGCAAATGCATACATAACCAACAGTTAGTGATGTTCAGATCTTTCGCCGTTGTCCTTATGTTCTTGATGTAGCAATTGTCTGTCCAGAGCTCTTCCCCAAGGTCTCCTGCTCTCTGCACATGTCGAGATTGTTCGGTTCCTGCTTCTTTAACCTGTTGTAAGATGAAAATACTTACAAGTACAGTTGAAGTACACAGGAACAGACGCATGATTTTATCTTTTAAGAGTCAGTTTCAAAGGTTGTCCTTCCACTGGGTGGCTTCTCCAAGGCTTCTCAGGTTCTGGAGTTGCTTTCAAACGACTATGATGAGTCCATCCACTTTCCTTTGTCCGGACAGCAGACTCAGTCGTCAGAAGTACTTGGTATGGTCCTTCCCAGCTAGGTTGCAGTTTCTCAGTCCTCCAAGTTTTCACAAGCACCCAATCACCAACTTCATAGGGATGTTGACTTCCTACTAGTGGTGGTCGTTGTGCTAAAAGTCCCTGTTTGCGAAGAGATAATAAAGACCTGGACAGCGTCTGCAAATACTTCCTTACAAACATATCCCTGAATTCAGGTATAGGTCCCCCAAAAGTTGTCAAGTAGGGGCGACCCATTAACATTTCAAAAGGTGAAACCCCCACGTCCTTTCTTGGACAAGTCCTAACTCTCAACAGAGCTAGGGGTAAGTTCTTAGTCCAAGGTAATCCATTTTCCAACTGCAATTTTGTTAAGTGTTTCTTAATTTCTGAGTTGCCCCTTTCAACCTTCCCTGAAGACTGAGGATGCCAAGGGGTGTGTAAGTCCCATCTCACCCCTATAGCCCTCATTACTTCTTGAAGAATTTTCTGTGTAAAGTGAGTGCCTCTATCAGAGTCTATCACTTCAAACATGCCATATCTAGGTATTATTTGTTCTAGCAGAATTTTTGTTACCATGGAAGCGGTGGCTTGTTTAGTGGGAAAAGCTTCCATCCACCCTGTCAAGTGATCTTTAATTACTAACAGATATTTCCATCCACCACTGGGTGGCAGCTCAGTGTAATCAATTTGTATCTTCTGGAACGGCCAAGCTGCTAAGGGCCGCCCCCCTTTCTCTGTTTTTCTGGATGCACTTTTATTAACTTTCAGACATATCAAACACTTCCAGCAAATGGAATGGGCAATGGTCCACATGTTTAGACTCCAATACACTGGTTTGACAGCTTGTACCAATGCTTCAGTCCCCCAATGACTCCCATCATGTAAATACTGCATGACATTTCTCATTCGTGTTTCTGACAAAACTTTTTCTCCATTCCCAGTCACCCATCCTTTCTCTGTTTTTCTGCACCCCTCCTTCTCTAATCTTTCTATTACAGTTCCATCTGGTTCCCAGTTGTCTTCGGGCTCTTCAGGCAACATGGGCACTGATACCATTTGTAGAGTTACCTCCCCAGCTGCCTCTTTTGCCCACCTATCTGCCCATCTATTCCCAACAACTTCCAGGCTACTCCCCTTTTGGTGTGCATTCACATGAACAATGGCTACCTGCTGTGGTAATTGTAAAGCCTCCAACACTTCTTCTACTAGTTGGAGTTGCTCTATCTGTTTCCCGTCTGATTTTATAAACCCTCTTTCTTGCCAGATCTTCCCAAAAGTGTGAACCACCCCCCAAGCGTACTTAGAATCAGTCCATATAGTCACATCAATTCCCTCAGCCAATTCCAGAGCCCTTTTGAGAGCGTATAGCTCACACTTTTGAGCTGACCATCCTTTTTGTAATGATCCTTTCTCAATCACTTCCCCAGTTTGAGTTACTATTGCATATCCTGCTTTCTTCATGCCATTCTCAACTCTGCTTGAGCCATCCACAAACCACTTCTCCCCTTTTTCCAGCGGAACCTCTTCTAAATCTTTTCTCACTTTTGTCATAATTTCAACCTCCAACAAACAATCATGGTCTTCAGCTTCCCATTCTTTTCTGATCCCTTCCAAAAACTCTGCTGGGTTCAAATTTTTATCAGTCCCTATAATAATATCTGGACTTGTTCTCAAAATAGTTTCATATTTTAAAATCCTTCCCTCAGTCATCCAAGTGGAAGCCAACTGACTCAACACTGAGGTTACTTGATGTGGGGAATGTACCACTATAGCTCCCCCAAAAGTCAATTTCCTGCTTTCTATCACCAAAACAGCTGTGGCAGCTACTGCCTGCACACAGATGGGCCAACCTCTCACCACAGGTTCTAATGTCTTACTCAGAAAGGCAATGGGCTGAAACTGCCTCCCCCCCTTCTGAGCAAGCACTCCTACTGCAACTCCTGATTTTGCAGAAACATATAGATGGAATGGGAGTTTCAAGTTAGGCAGAGCCAACATTGGTGCTGTGGCTAATGCCTTCTTGATTTCCTCCCACCTTGCCTCATCCTCCTCTGTCCATTCAATAATCTCCCTTTCTCCTTGCAACTTCTGGTTCAGGAACTGGGCTAACACTGCATATTGATCTATCCAAGCTCTGCAGTATCCAACTAACCCCAAGGCTTTTCTAACCTCCGTCCTATTCCTGGGTGGAGCTAAACCCATTAACCCCTTCACCCTTTCAGGATCCAAACTCCTGACTCCTTGCATGATGTAATGTCCTAAATACTTCACTTTTCTTTCTACAAATTGAATCTTTTCCCTTGATACCTTCAATCCTTGCTCCTTCAGCCAGTTCAATAAAGCTACTGAACTTTCCCTAACTCTCACTTCCTTCTCTCCAGACAACAGCAAGTCATCTACATACTGAATCAAACTTACCCCTGGCTCCTTTGGAAAAGCTTGCAGCTTTTCCTCCAAAGCCTGGCCAAACAACAAAGGACTTTCTGTATACCCTTGAGGCAATACTGTCCATCTCAATTGTTGTTTCCTCCCACTTTCAGGGTCACTCCACTCAAAGGCAAACAAATCTCTGCTCCCCTCTTCAAGCGGACATGCCCAAAAAGCATCCTTTAGATCAATAACTGTAAACCACCCATCCTTGGGGGGTATCTGACCCAAAATGGTATAGGGATCAGGTACCACCGGGAAACGTGGTATTACAAGTCGATTGATCCCCCTCAGATCCATTACTAGCCTGTGCTTTCCATCCTTCTTCTGTACAGCCAAGATAGGAGAGTTAAAAGGGGACATGGTTGGTTCCAATAACCCTTGCTGTAACAACTGATCAATTACAGGCTTCAATCCCTCTCTACCCTTCTTACTCATTGGGTATTGAGGTGTCCAACTTTTAACGATCCCTGGCTGTACCTTGATCTCGATGGGTTTTATTTCCATCCTCCCCACACTTTGTCCATCTGCCCAAACACCATTATGAATCCGTTCTACATCCTCTTCCTTCAGAACACACATCCTTATTCCACTATTATCCCTCAACTGGAATCCAAACGCTGGCATGAGATCCCTCCCCAACAAATTCACCCCTGACTCTGGTATATACAATACCTTGCTACAAACTTCTATTCCATCCATGTTCATTTCTACCTCTTCCAAAACTCTCACTCTATTCTGCTTTCCACTTACTCCAGCTACCAAAATTGTTTCCTTTCCCTTCATCCTTTTATTTATGGGCTCGCATACTGAGGTACGACTTGCCCCTGTGTCTATCAGGAAAGTTAGTTCCTGATGGTCTGGACCTACTTTTATATTTACCAGTGGCTCCCCGTAGGTCCCTTTAAAGGAGCCGGAAATTCCCTAGTCTTCATATAGAGTGTAACTTCTCTCAGGGTGGCTGTTCTGGCACTCGCGCGCAAAGTGACCATGCTTGCCACACCTGAAACAGTTACGATCTATACCTACTCTATTAGTGCTCATCCCTCTCCCTCTAAAAGGTCTCCCTCTGGGAGGGAATCCTCTCCCCCTTCCTCCAGACGTCTCTTTCCTTGGCTGATCACTTTCTCCCGTTTTCCTCACTTCATTTTTAGCAGCGCTCTGTACCGCTGCCAGCATCATTTGAGACTTCTGCCTGGTCTTGATCTCATCCCTGTTTACAAAGGTCTGTTGGGCATTTCGGATTAATTCAGTAATTCCCTGTGCCCCCCAGTTATCTATTTTCTGGATTTTCTTTTGAATATCCGGCCAGGCTCCTGCCACAAACTGCATCTTTAACATGAATTCAAATGCAGGAGTGTCTGATTTTACTCCTGAATATTTTTCTAAGCTTTGTCTTAGCCTGGCACAATAATCCCCTGGGGATTCATCTTTTCCCTGGGTTATCTCGAAAGCTCTTGTTAAGTTCTGACCCTGAGGGACTGCACTTTTAATTCCCTCAATTATCATGGTCTTCAGATCTTTCATATTTTGTCTATGTTCTGCATTTTGGATATTCCAATTAGGAGGTGCCAAAGGGAACTTAACATCCCCAGCAACTGCTTGGTCATTTCCCAATTGTAACACTCGCCAATGTTCTATTGCTCCCTGCCTAATCAAATCTCTTTCCTCCCTGCTGAATAGATGCCCCAAAACGTACATCAGCTCTTCATAAGTATAATCATTTGGTCCCAGAAACAGTTCTAATTCTAGGCTTACTTTTTGTGGATCCTCATGAAGCCGGGGAAGTGATTGCTTTAATTCTCTCAGTTCCCCAGGTCTCATAGGTTGAACGGCATACATAGCCACGGGCTGACCCTGTGCGTTCAGACCGTTTGGCACTTCGCGCAAAGGATAAGCGTGTGCCAGCTGAGCTGGCAGAAAGGGAAAGTTCTGAACGCTTTGTTCTAAACCCCTTAACTCTCTCCGCAAGCGTGCATGGAGTGTAGGCGGCGGGGAGGGAGGCAATGGAGCCGCTGCCGCTGCTGCTAATAAATCCTGCTGATTATGCGGAGGAACTGTTGGTGGAGGACGATAGAACTCATCGTCAGACTCCGGATTTTTAATTTTGGACACAAATTGATCAGCCGGTGGCAGGCTGGGTCCTTCAAATTCAACGTGATACCATACTTCCAGGTACGGTATCTCTGCGGTTAATTTGTGAGCCAATTGGTAAATTTTTAATTGATTCATCCAGTATGTACTGGTTTCTCCCTCCGGTGCCTAATGATAAGGGAATTTTGGATCTGAAAGGGGATATTTTGGCCACTTGTATTTGCACAAATAAATCATGTGCTTTTTCTCCAGATTCCGGGTAAAATGCTTTAGATTCGGGGAGAACCACTGGTTTAGTAGTTGTCCCAAAGGCGAATCCACCGGAATAGGTTTTCTGCCTTCTTCCTCCTCTATCTTCTCTCCCCTTGAGGCTTCCAATAACCTCTTGCTTTGTCCTTTCCCCATTCTTGTCACCAGACCCGTCCTCCAGCAGGCGCTGGACTTTCTCCCAGAGAAAATTTAAGGACACCTTTCTATCAAAAACCCTATTCTCTTGGAAAAGGAACAAATTTACCTGATCACTCCGGGGACCTGTCGTCAGTCCAGGTATGCGGATGTGCGGGCGTCCCCGACTCAGGCTTTCCCGTGATCCCAGATCACTCGCAAGGTACCTTCACTCAGTCCGTTTGCTCTCTCTCGCTCTCTCTGAGGCTTCGTTTTGGATCGGAGATTCCTGGGATCTCTCGATCAATGGGGAGTGGGGATGTCTCCAAACGAGATGGAGTGGCCACTACTCACCAGTCCCCAAAACACCGAGGATCGCCGTGGAATCTCCTGGCTGGCTCGCCAGCTGTCAGATTGCGCTCACACGAGAGACTGACACGACACGGAGCTGAGTTTTCTCTCTCTGAGTTTATTTCGGTTCTGCAGAAGCGGGTTCACATCCAAGGCAGCAGGATGGAACCCCGAGCATATTTTACACAGTATATTTATACCCTAAATGCCTCATTCGCGGTTTGTCATTGGAATTCATACCTTCCGGGGATACTTTATTGCCCATTAACATTCCCCCGGTCCATCAAGTGGCTTTTTGATTGTTTTAGTTATTGGTATTTCCTAGACGCCCAGCTGTTTGCTGATGGTTCCTCTATAGGTCTAGACACTGCTTTTGAAACATACATGCATGCAACAATGTTTGTTTTATCCTGATTCTTATCTCCCGAAAGGTTACAAGATGCAGGCTTTTGTAACTAATTCTGAGCGTAAGCGGATTAACAGAAGCAGAAATAGCGTTACATTGTTTCAATTCTCACAGGTGTTTCTCCAGATTCACAGCAGATGAGGGGAACCTATGTAATATTTTTTTAATGAGCCCCAAAATTACTTAGAAGTATTAAATGTACCTCTAGCACAGTGGTAGTCAACCTGGTCCCTACCGCCCACTAGTGGGCGTTCCAGCTTTCATGGTGGGTGGTAGGGGTTTTATCCCCCACTTTATAAATCATCATTACTGTGGAACGGTGGGTGGTTAGAAAATTTTACTACTAACAGAGATACAAAAGTAGGTGGTGGGTGTAAAAAGGTTGACTACCCCTGCTCTAGCAGAACAAAAGAACCGGAAAGAGGCAATGAATGAAGAAATGTTGCCTATGCAGACACATAAGTTTTTTACTCCAGTGAGGTTGGGGGGGGGAGCTGTTGGGTGTATACAAAAAGAAACTTTTGATGGTAAAATACAATCATCAAGGCAAGGTCAGTTGCCTGAAAATTGTAGAATTCAAATTCATCAAATGAATTTGAATTGAAATATTATGTAGACAAGTGATTGGGCTAATGATATACAAGACAAAAGGTCAATGGCAGGATTTATTACAATGTTTGCAGACACAAACAATTTATTATGTTTGCAGACACAAATTTCTGTTGGAAATCTAGAAAACAGACTTCAGTTGCCATTACCATAGCTGAGGCAGAGTTCATAGCTCATTGTCAGAACTGTATTCAGAGATGTTATAAAAGGAATTCAATAAAGGAAATACACAGACAGGCCATAAGCAATAAATCTTACTTTGAGATCAGAAGTTTATTTAATGAGCAATTTGGAACATGAAAAGCCATCATAACACAACTTATATCAATAACCCATTGCAATGAGGTCCAGAGACAGAAGCTAACTCCAGAAGGATAGCTACTATCAGTGGTCCTGATTTGAGATTTATCCCCTTCTTTTATACTTCTTCTTCTGAAGCCCACCCAGTAGTATGTAATCTTACTGCATGTACTTCCCTATTCCTTCATACTGCCCATCACTTAATATCCACTTGTAGGAATATGCCAAATTCCTTACCATCTGCTACTTTCAGTTCTCCTGTTTCTCAATATCCCAGACATTTGTGATCCAAAATAGCTCTATTTTTTATTGTTCACCAAATATATGCTTTTTGCAGAAGTAGCAGACAGCAAACATATTGCTGTTCCTGCAAATTCAGCTCAGCAGATTGCAAATATTTCACCATGCTTGCAAAATCAGCTCAACCGGTGTTATTATATATTGTTAATTTGAGGCCTTCAGTTAGGCAGAGGCCTACACCAACTTTAGGGCCTAGTTGTCCTCTTCTCACAGATACACAGTATATACAATTTTTAAAGGATTTGGATATTGAAGTGAAACAAGCTATACACATACATGCATGCAAATGGCATGTATACAACTGGCAACAGGTCAGAGAGTAACCAAAACCAAAATATGTTGACATTAAATATTATAATGTCAGAGAAGCTGTGAAAGAAAATGTAATAGGCCTAATTTATTGTCCATCAGAAATTAATTTAGCTGTCATGACAAAGCCATTGGATATACAAAGACACAAAGATCTTGCGAAAAAACTTGGTTTCAATGCTGTCCAGCTAGAAATTGCAGGGGGGTGGGTTTCAAGATATTTAATAGCTGGACCAATAAATTGTATAATGAAACAAAACATAGTTGTCATTGAACAGTGTGTGTGGTGGTCTCCCATGGAAAGAATGAGACACAAGCGTGTGTACTCGGGATGGGAGCCCAGAATAAAATTCCAGTGCTTCCTTTGATTGAGATTTTTGTGCATAGTAAGCAATTACATTGTGAATTAATAATTAAATATAGTACAGGCTTGTTTGCAGTTGTCTAAGCTGCCTCTTTGTTTGTATTTGTTCTTATTGTTCTCTTTTCTTTGCACTATCTTAGTGACCTTTAGACAGGCATAAATGTATAAGGCATTATATTAACCATTGCTCAAGCTCAGGCCAAAGTTTATTCCCACATCTCCCCTGTTTTAGTTTTTTGATGATCGCGTATGCCTCAGTAGCTTTTCACCATCTGCAACAGCAATTCTCCTTCCATAGGCTTCACCCGACACATTCCTAAAAGTCCAGGGAGACATTGAATACAACAGCATACACAGAGAGAAAATATAATAAGCAATATCGCTCCAACAATTAGGTGATGAATCCATGAACCATCTGGCAACCAGGACCAAAGTGCAGACCACACGTCCAGTCCCTCGTCCCCCAATTGTAATGGATTCTCATTCAGGGTTTGTTCCATATGCTGTATAGTAGCTGTAATGTTTGGAGAATAATCAGAGATATAATGCAACAATGCATATGAATCACAGTGCAAACTCCCCCTTGCGCAGCCAAAATAGTGTCCACCGCGTATCTGGTTTGCAGGACAAAGTCAAGGATTTTTCCTTGCCCTTCTTCAAGCAGCTTTAGAGTTTTAATGGTGTCTTTAAACATAGTAACTGTCCAATTGTTTAAACGATGCAAATCTCTATAGTTCATCATGACTCCTAAAGGAGGAATAACTCCCCTTGATATCTGTGTCCAGTAGTCATGAGTCAAAACAGAGTTTACTTCTGTTGCGGAACGCGCATTGCGGATATGAGCAGTCCCCAATGATTTTTGAATGAAATGAGATGGGATTACTTTCCCAAAGGTGCAGACCCCTTTCCATCGTGCTGCCATGCGATCATAGGCCATCCGTCCACACAGCAACCATAGATTTGCTCCCAGGAGATGACCAACCTTATTTGGCTCAGCATAGATTAATTGTGCAAAGGATTCCATTAACATAGCCAAATAAGTGGACGATGGTGCGTATTTCCCATTCGCACATTTGGGCAACCGGTTGCTGTCCTCTGTGGTGGGACAACATGTGGCAAGAATATATGGACACCCATTTTCATTGATCAAAAATGTGATATCAAATCTAGAAATGTTATGTACAAAGTAAGTGAGATTTTTAGTTTTCATGTCATCCGGATAAACCCGACTTCCATTGCTAATAACAATTGTTTTGTTGCAAAACGGATATGTCCTCAAGTAAGTCATATTCTCTACTGTCTCATTGTGGGTCCAGCAGATACTCGCCACCTTTTGGATCCGGCTTCCAAGGTATTTATGTTACTTGTTGTCCAACTGTTAGACCACATCCCTGAACAACCATAGCATTGTCTCTTATACCAGTCACCTTCGGCCAGAGGTACTGCAACCATTGGAAGCCCTGATGTTTTGTGAGTTGGCATGTGCATACATACCCAACAATCAGTTTTATTATGGAGGTTTGCTAGCTTCCCCATGTCCTGGATCAATGTGTTTCTTTTCCATTTCCCCAAATCCACCCCCTTGCCCCTTTGGCTGATGATAAGGACGCACACAGCGAGCAGGAACCCAAACAACTGTCCCCTCATCTTCAACAGCAGCGTATCCTCGGCCCCAGCTTATTAGCGGGACAGGTCCTCTCCACGTTGGATCTGGCAGTCTCCTATACCGAACTTTTGGTCTTGGCGTACCTGCAGAAGGAGAGGAAGCAAAATGCCTACTGGCTGCCTTAGCAGCAGGAGATCCTGTCATGTTTAAAAAATTTAAAGTATATAAAGTAATATTAAGAATGTTTTGTATGTAAGGCAAACCATATCCATCCACTTCCCCCGTTTTTGTTTTTATGTGAAGGAGCACTTTTCCTGTGGAAGTGGCCATTGGTCAATCCAAACTGGCTGAGAGGTTAACAATTGTAATTTTTCCATTATCCAATAACAATTTTTGTGCGAAATTGTGACAGCAAATCTCTACCCCACAAGTTTATATGCAGGGGCAACACAAGAGGTTGAATCCTTGCAGTCTTGCCAGTTTCTCTATGCAATGCCTTCAACCAATGTACACTACTTCTGGCAAACTGCATACCACCTACCCCACGAACAGCCAGAAAATCCTCCAGTGCCCATTCATTTGGCCACTCCTTTTGGCATATCACAGAGACATCTGCTCCAGAATCTATAAGGCCAGAAAATGATTTTACCTGAATTTCAATTGTCATTTTTGGTTGGTCTGTAGTCAAATTTTTTGTCAGCACTAGCAATTCTGCAGCAACTGGAGAACTTGCCATTTCAGTGGACCCAAAACCACCAGTTCATGGGATCCCAATTAAAGGATTCATAGGAATGTATGGAAGCAATAATAACTGGGCAATAGAGTCACCGGCCATTAATGATGCAGGAGTATCAGTGTACAATTGTACCTTAATAACCCCTTTGTAATCTTGATCAATAAACCCTGGAATAACAAAAAAAAACCCTTTTTCTGATGCAGAAGACCTGGGAAGTACCAATCCCACTGTTTTTTCTGGCAGTGGCCCATGCAACTGCGTGTTCTCAATGTACACTTGATTAGGAAAAGTCACATCAATTGAGTTCAACATTTTTAAATCCAAACCTGCACTCCTAGTAATTGCAAGGTGATGCTTATGTGACAGCCTTGGGAGCGGGGCTAGCTGCAAGCCCCAAATTTAGTTTCCCGAATTTTGGTTCTGAGCAGAGCGACACTGATTTGCCCAATGAAACCCTTTTTTGCATTTTGGACAGACCGACTTCGGGTGGATGTTCCTATTTTTATTTTTGTTAAATGCCATTCCCCCCCCCCCCAGGGGCATGGCACTGGGCTTTAAAATGGCCAGGCTTCCCACAATTAAAACAATTCCCCGTAGGCTTCATCCCTTTTTGCAATGCCATAGCCAAAGTCTCCATGTTGTAAGCCTGAGAACCCACCACTGCACATGCCTTTAACAGATCAGCCACAGTAACCTCACCTCTAGCCATCAAAGGCTGTAAGATAGACTTGCAGTCAGTGTTTGCATTTTCAACTGCTAATCTCAGCAAAAGTTCCTTTGCTGCTTCCTCATTTGAAATTTGCCGGGTAATAGCCAATTGTAGCCTTTCCACAAAATCGTTATAAGACTCAGATGCTGTTTGCTTAATTTGAGAAAAAGACTGCGCCGGGGTTCTCACATCCTGGATGCGGGACAATGCCCCAAGGACAGCTGCCATAACCACGGGAAGTGCGTGATCAGGCAAATTAGTAGCTTGATCAGCAGTGGATTCAAACAAGCCTGCCCCATAGATTTGGTCTGGCATATACAGCCCCCTGAATTCCGTCCCCTAGTGATAGCTTCTCTTTCATATTCTGAATCAAAAACCACATACTGAGTAGAACTCAATATCATTCTCATTAAATCTTTCCAGTCATTAGGAATCATGCATGAGGTAGCCAAACTTATCAGGAGACCCTTTGTAAAGGGACTTTGAAAACCATAATCTTTAACAGCTTTCTTAATCTCCCTAAGTACTGACAGAGGAATCGGAACCCATTCAGCCTGCAGATTGCCTTGAGCATTCACTTGCCTATTAACTGGAAACAAATTCATCTGGGGAATCTCATCAGGCTCTAATTTCCCTTCATTGAAAGCCTGATGCATCATTGCTTGAACTTTCCCCGTTTGTGGTTGGATTTTCTCTTCTACAGGTGTAGGTGAAGTTGGGGTTGAGAATGCATATTCCAGTTTTGAAATTGGGGGGTGCAACACAACTCCTTCATAAGGAGGAGGTTCTGCTAAAGGTTTTAAAAGAGGTTGTTGATGGGTCTCTAAAGCAGTCATAACAACCTTCCAATATGTCAAAATTTCAGCTGTTGCTCATGGCTCTTCATGAAGGATAGTTCCAATTTTCCTCCATGTGTCTAACTTGAAAGAGCCCTTCTCTGAGTACCAGGGACATTGTCATCAGATCTCTTGCAGTAGCTCTTTCACATTACCTTTTGAAAGAACTATTTGCTCCCCCCCAGAGGGTTTAAAGATAAAGAAGTTTGTCCTGACTAACTTCAGCAGCTCACTGACATGACATTCCTGTGGCTGAGAGAGTTTTCCCCCCATGTTCCCTGAATAATCTTATTGTCCAGCAATAATTAAGTACGTACTTTATCTATTCCAGGTGAGGAAACACGGAGGTCCAGACACTTACTACCTGCAGTGGATCACGTCGGGGTCACCACTTGTGGTGGTCTCCCATGGAAAGAATGAGACACAAGCATGTGTACTCGGGATGGGAGCCCAGAATAAAATTCCAGTGCTTCCTTTTATTGAGATTTTTGTGCATAGTAAGCAATTACATTGTGGATTAATAATTAGATATAGTACAGGCTTGGGAGAAGGCGGAGCTTCGTGCCGGCGTTACAGCTGCGATCTTGGGGCTCTGAGATCGCAGCTGATATTTTCGCCCCTGGTCGGTCCTAACGGACCTAAATCGTCCCGGAGAGACGGTGATCGTGAAGGGCACTGTTCCAGGATCCCAGAGACATCGCAAAGTCTCTGGTTAGATTCGGAAGAAGCCCTTTTGCTGGCGGCGGAGAGGCAGCCTCCATAGCTGCTGAAGTCGGGACAGCTCCGAAAAGAAAGTGACTGGATTGAAGTGTGTCGGTTGGGTGAGAAAAACTCTTTGTGTTGAAAATTCGCTGAGGTTGGAAAGTTCATTCTGAAGAGAGGAGGAAGCTGTGAGATTTTTTTTTGATTGAAATTGTTTGAGCGGCGTTTTTAAAGTGCTGTCAAATTGAGGCTTGGGGTGTTTTTTTTTTTTTTTTCTATATTCCATGGGAAAGATTTTATTGTGACTTAGGTAACCGGACTGAATTTTCTTTTATATATACTTTTAGGCTCCCTTTGACTTTTTTATTTTTTTTAGGATAGAGGCTTCCTTTGGCTATTTTTTTTTCCCTTTTTTTTTGTATATATTAATTCTTTTTTCCGGTTGGGGCTGAGAAAGAGCATTAAGAAACTTTGTAACACTGCCAACTAGAGGCTTGAAAGTATTCCATTTGAATTGGAGAGAATTGCAAAAAGACCTCATCTCAAGGACTTTGGAACGTGATAAGATAGAGGGAGAGCACAGCAAAATATTATTGCAGGTGCTTTCCTGGACTGTTATCAACACTTGAGGTTTGGCTTTGAAGCTGCTGGAGAAGAGAGTCATAACAAGAGCCTTGGATAAATAACAAAGTGCAGTGTGTTTTCTTATATGTACCCCATTCGCTAGCTTTTTTTTTAAAATCTTAATTTCTAGTAATATTTTTATTTTTGCCTTTTACTTTAAAGGGAAAGCCTCAGAGTCTTTTCTCTTTTCTTCTTTATTTTTTTTTTTTCCTTTTTATTGGGACTTTTTTGCTTTTCATATTTATCTTTTTGGATTATTCTGTTGTTGTGGTTGATTTTTTTTTTTTTTAATTTTTCTTCTTCCTTTTTTGGATTATTTTTTGGATTATTGAGATTTTTTAATTGGATTAAGGTGTGAAGATCCTGAAGGAACTTTTTGTTTTTTGTTTTTGTTTTTTCTCTTTTTGCTTTTTCCTTTTTCTTTTGCTCTTAATTAATATTACTATCTTTTGGATTTGTTGGTTTTTTCCTTTCTATTTTTTCCTTTTTTATGGTGGACTATTTCGTAATTGGATTAGGGTCTAGAAGAACCTGAAGATCTTTCTTCTTCCTTTTTTTCTGTTTCTTCTTTGGTTTCGTGTTTTTTACTATTGGAGTTTTCCATTTTGGATTATAATTGGCTGCTCTACCAGTTGGGTTAAAAGTTAAGAAGAATTTGAAGTTTTGGAAACATTGAAATGAGCAAGAAATCAATACCATCTAGCATTGCTGCTTCTACCTCTGCTTCCCCACCAGCTGGAGGACAACGTTTAATTCAGACAATGTTGAAGCAAGATAAGGAACAAGAAAAAATAACTTTACAGTTACAGATGATTATGCAAGGAATTCAAGAACTTAAGACAAAATCAGATATTATTGAACAAAGAACAGGAAATATTGAACAAAGAACAGAAAATATTGAACAAAGAATAGAAAATATTGAACAAAGAACAGAAAATATTGAACAAAGAATAGAGAAGACTGATGAAAAAGTGGAAAATATTAAACAAATGATGGTTAAGTATGAGGAGAGATTCCAAAAAATTGAGGAAGAAGGAAAACAAAGAGAGAAGAAGATTGGAAATATTGATAGCAGATTAACAGCGGTTGAACAAGAAAAAGGTGGGATGTTGAGGTGGGAGATGGAAAGGTCAGAATTTTACCTTAGATTTCAAAATATAGAGGAGGAAAAAGGAGAAAATTTGGCAGCGGTAATGATAGAAATTTTGGCAGATGCTTTGGAAATTACAGAGGAAAAGATGATGGATGGAATAGATGAGATATATCGAGTCTATACAAGATATGCGATGAGAAATAAATTACCCAGGGAAGTCCATATTAGATTTACCAAAAAATCCATTAAAATGCAAATATTACAAGTAGCAAGAGAGAAAACACTGAAATACAAGGGTAAAGAGGTTGTGGTTTTAAAACAAATACCTAGAAGAGTGAGAGAGATGAGAAGAGAATATCGATTTCTGACCAAAATACTATTGGAAAACGAAGTGAATTATAGATGGCTGATTCCAGAAGGATTAATGTTTACGTGGCAAGAGCAGAGACATAGAATTGACTCAATTGAGAAAGCAGAACTTTTTCATGCAGAATTTTTTGGAGGAAGAAAAGAGGAAGCAGAGAAAGAGGTTTCATTAATTGAGTTTCAAGATGAACAACTGGAGACTGAAAAAGAGAAAGGAGCAATAGGGGGACAGATTGATAGTAAAGAACAGCGTGAAGTGAGATCCACGAGAGCTGTTAGACCTAAATATAAAGCATAATCATGGAGGAAAAAAAACTGATTACAATGAATATAAACGGACTTAATTCAGCTGTTAAAAGAAGGAAAACTTTTCATAAATTAGAGAAATTAAAATTTGATATAATTTGTTTACAAGAAGTTCACATTAAAAAACAACATGAACAATTGTTATTACAGCCAAAATTAGGGAAAACATTTACCTCTTTGACCCAATGTAAGAAAAGAGGTGTGGTTTTATACATTAAAGAGGCTATTCCAGCAAAATTGATTTACTCGGATGATGATGGAAGAGTATTAATGGTAGAAATAATGGATAATAATATAAAAATACTCTTGATTGCAATTTATGATCCGAATGATAAACAAGAAGAGTTTTATAAAAAACTGCACATGAAAATAATTGGACTGGACTATGTTAATATAATTATGATGGGAGATTTTAATGGAATTGTGGACAATAAACTGGACTATATAGCAACAACAACAAAGCAAAATAGAAAGGTTCTCCCAAGGTCTTTTTTTAAAATGACAGATGAATTAACTTTAAAAGATATTTGGAGAGAAAGAAACGTTAAAGCTAAACAATATACTTTTTATTCAAATAGACATTTATCATGGTCCAGATTAGATATGATTTGGATCTCAACAGAACTAATATCTAATATTAAAGAAACAAGCATTGAAACAAGTACCTGGGCAGATCATAGCCCAATGACAATTAAATGGAAGGGACAAAAAAAAAGATCGAGATGGACATTAAATAATACTATTTTAAAGGAGAAAGATTTTACACAATGGATGGAGAAGGAATTGGCTTTTTTCTTTAGAGAAAATAAAAAAGAAGATACTTCAACGCAAAATGTGTGGGATACTATGAAGGCATACGCTAGAGGTTTGATAATAGATTATACAAGAAAAAAGAATATTAGGAAAAGGCAAGCTTCTAAGGCCTTGGAAAATGAGTATAAAACTCTTGAAAAAGAATTACAGAAAATGCCACAGAAAAAGGATATTAAATTGAAGCTGGATGTAATCAAACATAAAATGGAATTAATAGAGAAAGAAGAATTGGCACAGAAAATTAGAAACTCTAAACAGAATTATTTTGAAGATGCAAATAAACCAGGTAGATGGCTAGCATATAAATTGAGAAAAGAGAAGGAATCAAGAAAAATATTGAAGTTAATAGATGAACAAGGCCAAGTTTGTTATGGGAACAAGGAGAAAAAAGAAATTATCCGAGATTTTTATGGGCAATTATATAAACAAGAGAATATTGATGAAGGAAAAGTCAAACAGTATTTACAGGAAGCTAATTTACCAAAGATACCTAAAGAGACTGAAGAAATGCTAGAAAGCAATATAACAATGATGGAACTAAATGAAGCATTTAAGAGACAAAATAATGGGAAAGCTCCGGGCCCAGATGGGCTTCCAGTAGAATTTTATAAAACATTTCAAGAATTATTGAGCATCCCATTGTTAGAAGTTATGAATGAAGTTATGTTAAAAAAGATGATACCTAAAACATGGTCAGAGGCCTATATTACACTTATACCAAAGGAAGAGACTGACCCATTGCAAATTAAGAATTATAGACCTATTTCTTTATTGAATGCAGACTATAAAATTTTTGCTTCAATTTTAGCAGAAAGACTTAAAAAATATTTAAATAATTTTATTCACTCAGATCAAAATGGATTTCTGCCAAAGAGACAAATTAGAGACAATATGAGAGTAATCTTGGACACTTTGGAATATTATGAGGCTCATCCTGAAAAGCAAATGGCTTTGATATTCCTAGATGCTCAAAAAGCATTTGACAACGTCAACTGGAGATTTATGTTATTATTATTGGAGCAGATGGGTTTTGCTAAAAAATTTATTCAAGCAATAGAAGCTATATACAATAAACAGACAGCAAGGGTAATGATGGAGGGGGAACTTACAGATTTTATTAATATAAGGAAAGGCACAAGACAAGGATGCCCCCTATCTCCTTTGCTATTTGTGTTGACCTTGGAAGTCTTGAATAGAAATATTAGGGATGATAAAAGCATAAAAGGAATGAAAATTAAGAAGGAAGAATTTAAGCTACAAGCTTTTGCTGATGATTTAGCTTTTATTTTGGAAGATCCGATTGAAACAGCTCCAAAGTTACTGGAAAGGATAGAGTCATATGGAGAGGTGGCTGGTTTGAAAATAAACAAAGATAAAACAAAGATTTTGACAAAGAATATGTTATTGAGACAGAGAGAAGAATTGGCAGATCTTTTGAAAATTCAAGTTACAAATAAGGTTAAGTATTTGGGGATATATTTGATAACAAGATGTAGCACATTAAAGGAGAATAATTATATTAAACTTAAACAACAGATAACTACAGATTTGAAGAAGTGGGAAAACTTGCAATTGTCATTAATAGGGAGAATTTCAACAATTAAGATGAATATCTTACCTAGAATTTTATTTTTGTTTCAAACAATACCAATTAGGCTTGGAAAAGACTATTTTGAAGATCTAAATAAAATTATGTTGAAGTTTATATGGCAAGGTAAAAAAGCGAGAATAAAGTTAAAGCTTTTGCAAGATGCTAGAATTAGAGGAGGTTTTGGTCTGCCTAATTGGGAATTGTATTATCAAGCTGCAAGTTTGATGTGGGTCAAAGAATGGATAACATTAAGGAAACATAGGTTGTTGACACTAGAAGGGCATGACTTGCTGTTGGGTTGGCATGCTTTTTTATGGTATAAGGGAACTAAAACACAGGGTTATTTTAGAAGACATTATGTACGGGAGTCTTTGTGGTTAAATTGGGAGAAGATAAAAAGACAATGTTATTTGAAAATTCCAGTTTGGTTATCGACCATTGAAGCATTTTCCTATCCTATAATTTACAAGAAGGAACAAACAGTTAGATATGGGGAACTTTTGGATGAAAAGGGTGAACTTAAATCGATCCAAAACTTAGAAGAACAAGGTATAAGGATGAATTGGTTTTCATATGCACAAATACACTCAAGGTATGATGAAGATTCTAAAACGGAGGGATTTTATGATAAACAGACTGATTTAGACAAGATCTTGATGGGTACTGATGAGAAGGTGATTAAAAAATTATATGGTTATTTACTGGGAATGAAATTAGAGGAAGAACAAGTCAAAGAAACTATGATTGTTTGGGGGAAGAATTTTGGATATGGGATTGATTTGGAGAAATGGCAGAAATTGTGGTCTCAAAATTATAAAATGACAATGTCAACAGCATATAAAGAAAACTTGTATAAGATGTTTTACAGGTGGCACTTTCCTCCGACAAGAATAGCAAGAATGTTTAAGAACAAATCTGAAAAATGTTGGAAATGTCATCAGATACCCGGCTCGTATTACCATATGTGGTGGACTTGTGAGGATGCTAGAAAATATTGGACTATAATTCGCATGTGGTTGGAAAAAATGACAAAGAAACATATAGATTTGAAACCAGAGATCTTCTTATTGGGAATTTTACCTGATATATATAGTAAAGATTTGAAATACCTGATTGTAAATGTATTAACAGCGGCCAGGATTGTATTTGCTAAAAATTGGAAGAATGAGAAAATACCATTACAGGAAGAAATTATTAAGAAAATATTGGAATGTGCTGAGATGAGCAGATTGACATTTGAAATTAGAGAGCAAGAGGATAAACAATTTTACGAAATTTGGGATCTTTTTTATAAATGGCTAGATGATAAAATATGATAATAGAATATTTAGAATGCTAGAGAGTAAGGATTATCTTTATTTTGTCATTATTTTGCTATTTGCTATTATATTTATAAAGGATTTTTTAGGATTGATTTGATATGATTAGATGATTTGTTATAGAGTAAACTGGTTTAAAGTATTGTTAGCTCATTAAGCATAAATGATTAAAAATATAGTCAAAAATTTCTTTTTTTAGTGATATTAGGATATATAATTTTGGATTGATAATATGAGTTGTTATGTAACATAATTGTAATTGAGACTACAGAATGAATGCACAAAAATGATGAACCAACTGACACACTGGATGTACATATAAGATTTGATGTTTTTATGTTTTGTTTGTCTTGTTTGTTTGTAGAAAATTAATAAAAACTTTTTCAAAAAAAAAATAATAATTAGATATAGTACAGGCTTGTTAGCAGTTGTCTAAGCTGCCTCTTTGTTTGTATTTGTTCTTATTGTTCTCTTTTCTTTGCACTATCTTAGTGACCTTTTGACAGGCATGAATGTATAAGTCATTATATTAACCATTGTTCAAGCTCAGGCCAAAGTTTATTCCCACAAGTGTGGGGCTCCTGCATGAGGCAATCTACATTATGGGAAAGGAAAATACATGCTGCCTAAAGAACTATGTGCTAAAAGGAGAAGCAGTCTGCAGCTGCATAATAGTCCAAAAAGAAACTTAAAAATAATGTGTCCCAATGTATCAGACTGTTATTACATATGAAGTGTTTACTGTATACTGCCCATCTCAGAGTTGGAGGCAAATTCATTTATATAACTGGAAATAAATCATATCAACTGTACTTCTTTAATTTAAATTAAGGCTACAGGTAAATGTACCCCTCAAAAAACCTATTTTAGTTTTTGTCTGGGAAACAGAATTTGGTATCTTCACTAGAGAAAATTTTTTGCATGTGGGTTTATAGGACTTCCCACAGTTGTGGCTTCTTTTCAGAATGCTTCATCTGAAGCTTTTTCCATACAGTATACATACAAGTTTATGATGAGGAATCAGTGACATAAATAACATACACTGTAATGACTGCAACAGCCACTATGTAGGACAAACAGGCAGAGCACATCCATAAACACCAACTACCAGTCAGAACACATGATGAAAACTCTTTAATCTTACATGTGGATAGACTTAACCATAATTTGAACTGTGAAACTCTGATCACCCTGGACCAAGCCAAGTCCAAAAACGCTAGGCTAGGGAATCTCTAGAAGACTGTCACTCTAACAAATAAACCATCAGTAGATACATACAGTAGATATAAACAATATCTACACTCTGTGCAAAAGTGTCAATCAACAAGCCAAGAAGAAAACAAAAGGACCAAAATACTTCCTCACCAGCAATCACCACCTAGATGACCACAGATTAACTCCAGGTCAACAATCAAAAAGTAACTTCCTGAAACAAGGAACTGCCAAGCAAGCTAACATTAAGCAGCCCAAAGAACTTCCTAAGATCAACCCTACCAAACGTGAAAGTGCAAGCCACTAAAATATAAAATGGAGAACAAAAGCAACTATTACTAGAACTGATGATGTCACCTAGTTTTGGCCAACGAAATGTCTGCACCAAGGACCCCTCATATTCTCCCATATGTATTCAGTATGTCATGTAGTTCTATAAAATCTGTGTATGATTCATCTAGCTTCTTCTTGAATGCTTGGGCAGTCAATCATTTTCCTCTCAAGAACCTTCCTTGACTGTTTCTGCCTTTGGACACAGCTAATAAATTTAAATGTATGGATCTTTCCACAGCACTAGCAACTTGTAAACGTTTGTGGGAATCACTCAGAGGGAAAAGAGAAAACATGCTACTCAGGGAAATATTAATTAAAAATGGAGGAGTATGCAGCTGCATAACTGGCAGGGAAGGAATCTTAAAAACAATGTCTATTGATATATTAGATTCTTATTTACTAGTTATTTGTTCAGTGCATATGCCCTCAATCTCAAAGTTAGAAGCAACTTTAAGCAATAGCAGATCTGTACTTTCAGACTTGCACAATTCTATTCATAAAACCTTACAACAGAGTATGAATAGTAGTAGTACAAATAGCCTTACAATAGAATTAGCCTGTCTAGCCATGATTCCTGTCTGGCTTACCTCAGAGATCTGACAGCATATTCAGGAGCTCTCTTTTGAGTAAATAATTTCAAGAGGGAGTGAGATTCCCAAACCCAAGGTAGTAGTAATTCCCTAGTGAATTGCAGCATGTCCCAATGTGGCAGATCTCTACCAACAATACCTGCAGTGATTGTCCTAACTTTATTCGTGGATATTTCTATGGTAAGTAAGAGTGTACCTTCTTGGAAAGCTCTTTCCACACTCCATGCATTCATCTGGTTTATCCCCTGTATGGCTTCTTTTATGGTAAGCCAGATCACCATGATTCTTAAAGCATTTTCCACATTTCATGCATTTATATGGCTTCTCTCCTGTGTGGATCCTTTTATGGGAGATGAGACCACAATACCACATAAAATTCTTTGCACATTCAAGACATGGATATCTCTTCTGTGTGGGTTCTTTTATGGGAATTAAGACGACTGCTACGAGTAAAGGTCTTTCCACACTCCATGCATTTATAAGGTCTTTCTCCTGTGTGGACCCTCTTGTGGGTATTAAGATAACTGTTATGAGTAAAAGTCTTTCCACACTCCATGCATTGATAAATCTTCTCTCCTGTGTGGACATTCTTGTGGGAACTAAGAGAACTGCTATGAAAAAAGGCCTTTCCACATTCCATGCACTTATAAGGTCTTTCTCCTGTGTGGATCCTCTTGTGGGTAATAAGACGATTGTTACGAGTAAAGACCTTCCCACACTCCATGCATTGATAAAGCTTCTCTCCTGTGTGGATACTCTTGTGAGAATTAAGACTACTTCTTTGACTAAAGCTCTTTCCACACTCCATGCATTGATAAGGCTTCTCTCCTGTGTGAACCACCCTATGGGAATTAAGGTTACTGCTACTATTAAAGGCCTTTCCACACTCCATGCATTTATATGGCTTCTCTCCTGTGTGGACCCTCTTGTGGATATTAAGATAACCGTGATTAGTAAACGTCATTCCACACTCCATGCATTTATAAGGTCTTTCTCCTGTGTGAATCCTCTTGTGCACATTAAGACGACTGCTACAATTAAAGGCCTTTCCACAATCCATGCACTTATAAGGTCGTTCTATATGATTCCTTTGATGGAGTGTAAAAGAGTCATAATAACAGAAGGTCTTACCAAATTCCATGCAGGTATATTGTTTGTCTTCTGAATGTGTCTCTTTATGGGGAATGAAATGCTCGTGTTTATTAAAGCTCTTTTCATAATCCATGCATTGATATGGTATTTCTCTCGTATTGATGATTGTATGGCTAAGAAGACGACGGGCGGAAGGAAAGTTTTTTTCAACTTCACTTTGGGATTGGTTTGTTTCATCAATCTTTGTTTGCATCTCATTTGCAAAATTTTTGTTTTGCTCGTTTGGATCGACCAGTTGACATTGTTCCTTACAATTCTTATTCCCATGCTCATTATAGCCTTGAAAGAGAAAAATGTAAAATGCAGCAAACTAGGAGAATGATCAAACCTTTTTTTCTGAAATTTAGCAAAAGAATCATCAATATATTCTGGCTGTTTTGTTGCAAACGTGAAAATTCCAAACCATGGTTTCTCCAAAGACAGATTTCCAAGTGGGTTCCCACCAATTCTCATCTATGAGTTGGATGGCATCCCAACAAAACTAAGACAAATGCCTAATCTAATCTTTGAGCGCCAGTGGGTGTGAGCCACTTGGCGACCCAGGACAATTCCATGGGGCAACAAACTCCCAAATGGCTTTGGACACTGTACAGTGCTGGAACAACAACATACCCACCAGCTCCCACCTTCAATGAAAAGGCTCCATCTATCTGCAGAGCAGAATATTTGAAAGTCAATAAAATTTCTGGATGGCAATAGCTTCCCACCCTCAGCTTAGAATGATGCCAAATTCAGGACACATCTCAGTCAGTTTAGTCCAATGGTTAAGGCACCAGACTAGAAACTGGGAGACTGTGAGTTCTAGTTCCATCTTAAGCATGAATTCTGGTTGGGTGACTTTGAGTCAGTCTCTTTGCAGCCCAAATCATGCCACAGTGTTGTTGTTAGGGGGGAAATAAAAAGAGGAAGGAATACTAGGTGTGTCCACTGGATATAAATCAAAGTGATATTTTTTTATTAGAAATAACATCTAACTTTCTGGATGGCAATACCTCCCCACCCCTGGAACAAAAGTGGGCACATCTCAGTCAGTTTGGTCCAATGGTTAAGGCACCAGACTAGAAACTGGGAAAGTGTGAGTATGGGTAGTCTTCAACATACAACAGCTCATTTAGTAATCGTTCAAAATTGTAACGGCACAGAAAAAAGTGACTTAAGACCATTTTCCACACTTATGACTATTGGGCCATCCCTCTGGTCATGTGATTTACATTCAGATGCTTGACAACTGGTTCATATATATGACGGTTGCAATGTCCTGGGGTCGTATGATTTCTTTTTATGACCTTCTGACAAGCAAAGTCAATGGAGAAGCCAGATTCACTTAACAGCCATGTTACTAACTTAAATGCAGTGATTCACTTAATAATGGTGGCAAGAAAGGTTGCAAAATGGGGCAAAACTCGCTTAACAAATGTCTCGCTTAGCAACATTCATTTTGGGCTCAATTGTGCTCATAACTCGAAGACTACCTGTACTAGTTCTGCCTTAAGCATGAATACTGACTGGGTGATTTTGGGCCAGTCTCTCTCAGCCCAACCCATATCATAGTGCTCTTGTTGGGGGGAAATGGGAAGAGGAAGGAGTACTGGTTGTGTCCACTGCCTTGAGTTATTTGCAAAAAAGAATAAAGGCAGGATATAAATAAAAAGTGATCTTTTTATCAGGAGTATCTAAACCCTCCACCCACCCATGCCTTCTCTACATTTCTGAGCACAGGCAGAGGTTCTTACCCAGAGAGGCCAGATTTCTGGAATTCTCCAGCATGATTTCCCCATGGAGAGCTTTTTGGGCAGGATCCAGCTGAGACCACTCCTCCTCAGAGAAATGCATAGCCACTTCCTCAAAAGACACACCACCCTGAATAAGGAAACAAGTTTCCCTATTAACAGATAATCCCAATAATAATGTGAGAGTTTCTTTCACCAATTCAAGAAGAGTGATCCTATGAACAAAATGGGCATCCTCTACAGAATTCAGAAGGGGATCACACCACTATTAGCTGATGGCACAACTAGAGCAGATTTCATCACACTGGGAGGATTGTGATGCCTTTCAGTGAAATTAATTAAAATAGTTTTCTTGGACAATTGATAGTTGGGTATTAAATCCACAACTTATCACTGGCTCCAATTCTTCCTGGAGTCAGTGGAAGAAAACACAGAGACAATCCATCTGATATTTTTGCCAGTGGACTGCTTCATCCACTGAGAGATCAAATCTTTCCCCTATTCCACACCTTTCTGGAAATGTTGGAAGAGCTTGTAATGGCAGTGAGAATGACCCTGGGAGACAGGAGGAAGATCTCAGGTCAAGACAACATCTGGTCAATGAAATCTGAGCCTGAACCAGGCGGGTGGAGAAAGCTTATCAGAAAAGACTGGTAGATTATGCTGAGTGTGAATTTTCAAAGATCTGATCTAAAATTTGTCTTGTTTGGAAACAGCAATTTTATACATTGATAATTATACAGAATAAAATGAAACTATCCCAAGTTTCATGGACCTCTCCAATATTTCTCCACTTACCTGAGGCAGAGGTTCAGCCACTCTTTCAGCTCTATCACAAAGAGAAGGTCGTTCTAAAAATACTAAGGACAGCTTTCTATTCTCTGTGAGACAGAAAATGGTAGAAGCAGACTGTTAAAAAAGAGGGGGGGGATTCCACTCAAGATGAACAAAACAAAACTATCCGATCTTCATATCCCATGGAAAGAGCTTTTGTTACCTGGTGCAATGTCCTGACTTTGACCTTTCTGGGAGATCTCCCTGAATAGCAGCTCTTGAGAGGATTTCAATGAATCTTTCCACCCCTTGGCATACTTGGTGATAGCTTGCAAGGACTTGTGGACAAGATGTGGCATGAGAAAAAAAGGAAGAGTAGAGAGATAGAAATGAATTATCAATATTGCACACTCAGCCTAGCAGACACCAAAGACCATCGGTTAAGCTGGAAAGCAAGACCAGAAAAATTGGTGCAAATTCAATGAAAAGAAAAATAGAACAAGAGATGTTAGTAATTACAATCCCAGAAAATTCTGCCAGAGAGACATCGACAAATTCAAAAAGATTCTCTTTAGAACTGCCATGATTACATTCTCATACCTGCAACTTTTCTTGCATCTTCTCAGACTCCTGGGTCAGGAGGAAGCCTTCGGCCAGGGCCACCGCCTGGGAACTGGTCTCCGCTCCACACTCCCGCACCCATTTCTCCATTTCTGGGGGAAGGACAGCCAGGAACTGCTCCAGGAGCACCAGGTCCAGCATCTGAGCCTTGGTGTTTTGTTTCTGGCTGCAACCACTGACAGCAAAGACAGTGAAGCTGACTGCAGACATCTCGGGGACCCTTCCCCTCCTGGAATTGCAATTTTCTGAAGTCGCAACATTGGACCTCTGAACTGCTGACTTCCTCTTCTTGGCTCTTCTGCCCAGGGCTTTCCCCATTCTTCCCATAGCTCCAAGGCTGAGCAGTGGGACAGCCTTGTCCCTCCATCTTCTTGTTGGTCTCTAATACAGCTCCAAAATGGACCAAAACTGAGGGCAGCAGAACCCCATGAACCTCCTGGCCCTAACCTGTGGGTGAAATCCAGAAGCCACAATTAACAAGCTACCATCCAATGCACTGCCATTCTTGAAACAGGTTCTTGGTTTGCTTGCCGGCAGAGCCACCAAAGAGATGGTGGGGAAAGGCGGAACGGAGGAAACTGACTTCCAGTCCTTACACGCCCTGCACCCAACTCCTTACACGCGGAACGGCAGCCTTGCATGCAAAGCTAACCGGGGGAACTTTGGCCGGTCGCTTCTCGCGGCCCAGGAAAGGGGAGGCGAAGGAAACCCCTTCTGGAAAAGGGGCTAAGAAATGTGCAGGGAATTGTCCAGGAATCGAGACATTCGGTGTGTTTTGGAAAGGCAACCTCTCCCTCTCCCCGCATGCAGAGGTTTGCCGGAGGAAACGGAGGGTAAATGGGTCCCCTCTTTCTGGCGACCCTGATTTTCTTCCTGGAGAAAACCCGGCAGGTGCGGAGCTGCCCTGCGTGTCCCCTTCTTCCACGGGGTGGCAGGGGAATAGAGGACCTCGAAACAAACACACACACACCAATCCGCCCTTCCCGCGACTTGGAACTTGACGAAGTTTTGCATGCCCCGGGCTTGCCTCCAGAGTCAGAGAAAAGAGTCCCACTCACTCCGAGTTTCGCCTGGATCTCCACCCGTAAGGAGAATTCCTTACAGCCTCTCGGCCTCCTGGCTCAACCGAAGGTTCACAGCGAGGGGAGCAGAATGGGATACCGTAGAAAAAGCAGAACTGCCCCAACCTTTTCCGGAAAGTTTTTTTGAGTTCGCAAAAAAATAAATAAAATAAAATAAAATAACCAGGCGCATGCTCAGTTCCCTACGGAAAGGGGCTGCCCATCCCTTCCAAGTGCTGACGAGTGATATGTCAGGGGAACCGGCCAAGGCGCAGAAGACCAGAGCAAGTTCCACGGGGGGCAGGGATGATGGGCATTGGGATTGGAAGGAAAGCGTCTCTCTGCAACTTTTGCCTTTCCAAATAGGTGGCCGTCATCTATGCACTTTTAGAACTTCCTCTTCTTAATGTCTGGGAACTGTGTGTGATTTGCGAACATTCTGGAAATCATTGTTGAAGCTAATTTTCCTGAAGATTACTCTCAGAAATTAGCAAAATCCTTAGTTGTTCCTGATGCACCTCAGGAATAGGATAGGATAGGATAGGATAGGATATGAATAGAATAGAATAGAATAGAATAGAATAGAATAGAATAGAATAGAATAGAATAGAATAGAATAGAATAGAATAACAGAGTTGGAAGGGATCTTTGAGGTCTTGTAGTCCAACCCCCTGCCTTGGCAGGAAACCGAAACCACTTCAGACAAATGTTTATCCAACATCTTTTTCCCTCCTCCCTCCTCCCTCCTGGTCAGAATTCTGGGAGTTGAAACTCAGACAGGCTTTAATCTTTCACTCTGCTCACTTGGGATGACCAGCCTTCCTTGACTGGTGGCTTGAAATCAACCTCTCCTCATTCATTCCCTCTCCAATTAAATAGAAAATAGAATGCTTGTCTTCATGATGCAGACTTTTCCTGCCTTTTCTTTGAGCAAGGAGTGGCTCCAATACTGAGAAAACTACAGTTTTTTGCCTGGTTTTGAACCTTTTGTGTGTGAGGCAAATGGGATAACCACTACACCATAGAAACAACAGGTGTGGGCAGCTCTCAGTCAGCATGGCTTTATCGCTTGCCGGCCATCTCAGTCTGGCAACTGCAGCCTCAGAAGAGTTAATGAGATGTTATTCCTCATACCTTGTGCCCTTCCAGAGCTCGGCTGGTAGACTGAAGGGAGCCAACTTCACTAACACTCATGTTGGTTCAATCCTAGCTTTTGAGAGATTTTGACCAAATGTCCCACTGCAAGATTTTGGAAGGCAAAATACAATGTGCTTTTTAACCCGATAAGATTAACTCTGCTAGGATATATAAATGATCTAAAATAGTGGCCACCAACAGTGGAATGGGGCCAACATGAGATATCACAAAGGAGAGTTGGATAAGCATGGTAGCCCAGAAGACGATCAGTCCCTGGTGTTCTCCTTTGAAAAAGCCACATCCTCTCATTTACATGAAATTTCTACATCCTCCTGAAGAGCTGAACTATTGGGAAGTTGCTGGGTTCAGAGGGTTGGGTTGGCCAGTTTTCAAAAGGTTGCCTCTAAGGCATTTTCTCCTCAAGCTGCAGTGTTGTGAGAAGGTCCATATTTAGAATATGCGTACAAGTCACTGGCTTGCCATGTCCTTCTCTCTCCTTTGTCTGTAAATGAGGGAACAAACACCCTACAGGGATGCATTTCTTAGAGATTTTTTTGAAACTTTCCAACAGTTAAAATCTTACTGACAGCTGCATTAAAATCTCTACAACTTCCATCTGTTGGAAATGTGTCACAGCATAATGGATCCCAGATCTTCTTTGATGACAGATTACATTTGTGGTCTTGAGGGGAAGTCAAAACCTGTCCCACACAAGCTGGCAAGAGGCATGATTCATGACCCATCGGCCCCATAATTCTGGCTGGTGAGGTCCAGGAGACCCTACTTTGATGTTGTTCCTGACCTCTGGAACTCCCCACACCATGTGACATTAGCCCCAAGCCTCCTGATCTCTCACAAAGGCCTAAATATTTGGATCTGCAAATTGAATTGGAGCCCCAATGGGGAAGCAACACAGTGGAGGTGGTTGATTGATCCCAATCTTGCCATACCCTGACCCCACCCTCTCCAATATTTTTTATGATTGTAAGCTTCCCAGAGTTATACTGTGGTACGTTGGCCAGCCAATAATTGTTATAAATAATAAGTCAGACAGTGTGACCTCCAGAATATGACTGACACTGTGGCATCAGCCATCACAAACACATCCATTTACTAGCAGTGGGAAATTAATTTACCCAAAGAAATAATCTTTAAAAACCAATTAAACCACTCCTTACAAGATAAGTAGAATAAATTATGGCAGAGTACTAGTATCATTAATAATACTGAGATCTAGCATGGAGCCTCAAGAAAAATAGCAATGGTTTGCATAGTAATCACACTGCAATCAAAAATTGCATGTGCCAGAAGACAGGATTAAGCACCCAACCATGTGGGCTGCTCCTCATTAGGTTAACCTTCCCTAAGAAAAGCACAGTTCCAGAGCTGTTCTACGCTCCATAAAATCCTCAAGAAAGCTGATGTGTATTTATCTCTCCAACTTACATTCCAGAGGATAAAACTAACAGCGAGGAAAAGAATTGACAGTGTGGGAATTAAAGCCCTCAGTTGAAAAGCTCCATACAGTAACAATCCATCACTTTCACTTCTCGATTATGTCATGAAACAGGCCGTCCCTGGGTGGGCTCAAACCCCCAGCCTTCTAATTAACAGCCAGATGCACTAATCTCTTCCACCACAGAGATTTGTCACATGGCTTGGCATCAGCCTCCCTCACTCGGAAGGTTCATAACTGTGCTACAGCTTTTTCTTGGTTTTTCTTTTTTCTTTTTTGGTAGTCTAGCTCTTTTTCTCCCACCAAAAACAAAACCTGGGATGAAAACATGGTCTGGTCATGTTGCCTGCCCATCCTAGAAGGGCAAAAGTGAAAAGGCATGTGCCAGCCAGGATTCAAACCTGAGTCCCTGGTTCAGGATGCCCCTACATCACTGCCAGGGTTGTTAAGAATCTGCCTCAAGCTAAGAAATATTTATGTTCAAGATTTATTTTCACCTCTGGTAGTGGGAGAGAGGAACACCTTGGGTCTTCTGACTAGTGTATCTTATTGCTGTCTAGCCCCCCCCCCCCCCATATGGATGTTCAAGCTGAGAGAGCTTAGGGGGAGGCCTGTGTTGGCTCTCTGTGGCACAAGGGGTTAGCATATCTGATTGTCAACTAGAAGGGTGGTGGTGTAAGCTCACCCAGGGATGGCCTGCTTGATGATTCCAGGATGAAAGGGGTGGGATGCCTCAGGCTCTTCCTCTCAGGGCTCTGATTTTTGACAATGCTTTTTCTAAATAAATATTGGTTTTACCTGCAGCATGAGCTTTCCCTTTCAGAATGCAAAGAGGATGAAGACACCTGGAGTGTTGATCGATCTGGAGTGTTGTCCTTTTCAGGCAAGATTAATGCAACTCAAAGGAACTTGTGCTTGGGAGCTCTCCAGGGTTCTGAAATGGCCCCCCTCACTGAACCAGCTATTCCTTGCTTTCCTCTCCTCATAGAATCCATGGTTGGCTTCCTAGGTGCTCCCTGCTATGACATGAGGCTGCCCCCTTTCCAGGAAACAGCATACTCCTAGGGTCCAACAAGGCCAGCAGTTATCGTGAGGGTTTGCCTGACACAGCAAATATCAAGCCAGCAAGTTATAGATAGTCCTCAATGGACAATAATTCAGTGACCATTAAAAAGCACAATGCCACTGAAAAAGATGATTCATGACCATTTTTCATACTTATGACCATTGCAGCATCCAAATGGTCCTGTGATCAAAATTCAGGTGCTTGGCAACTGACTCATCTTTATGACAGTTACAGTGTCCTGGGGGTCATGTGATAACTTTTTGTGATGTTCTAACAAATAAGTTCAATGAAGAAGCCAGATTCTCTGAACAACCATCTTACTAATTTAACAACTAGTGATTCACTTAACTGTGGCAATAAAAATCGTAAAATGGGGCAAAATTCACTTAATAACTTTCTTGTCTAGCAACGAAAATTTTGTGCTCGTTTCTGGTCCTAAATAGAGAACTATGTGTATTCTTTTTCTTTTCTCTGGACCCAAGGGGGCATGGCCGGAGAAGGTGGACAGAAAGGTGGCCTTGCTGGGAAGGTCACTGACATAGGCAAAGGGACAGAAAAAGTTCTTTTGTCTGAAAGAAAGGGTCGCATGGTTATGTCATGTGATTTGTTTGGGAATCATTCTTTTAAGTACGTGTGGCATCTCGTGGAACAAATTAAGGTACCATTCCTGTCTGTTGTGGTTTCTGAGATGCCCCCAAGAAACAAGAATCATCTACAACGCACAGTGTAATGACTGCAACATATAACAACCAAGCTCAGAGAGCACCAGACCCCTCATCTCAACCCTGAGCTACAAATATTCTCCCATATTTATTCTCTTTGTCATGTAGTCCTATAAAATGTGTGTATGACTCATCTAGCTTCTTCTTGAATGCTTGGCTACATAGTCATTTTCCTCTAAAGAACCTTCCTTGAAAGTTACTGCCTTTAGACACAGCTAGTAAAGGTACAGATATTTCCACAGCACTAGCAACTTGTAAAGGTTTGTGGGAATCACTTTGAGGGAAAAGGGAACAGGATGCTACTCAGGAAAATATCAATTAAAAGGGGGAGCAGTATGCAGCTGCATAACTGGAAAGGAAAGAATCTTAAAAACAATGTCCATTGATGTATCAGACTATTTATTATTTATTTATTCAATGCATATGAGCTCCATCTCACAGTTAGAAGCAACTTTAAGCAATGGCAGATTTGTACTTTCAGACTTGCACAATTCTATTCATAAAGCCTTACAACACAGTATGAATAGTAGTAGTACAATAGAGCCTTACAATAGAGTTAGCCTGTCTGGCCGTGATTCCTGTCTGGCTACCTCAGAGATCTGACAGCATATTGCTAAGCTCTCTTTGGAGTAAATGTTTTCAAGCTGGAGTAAGATTCCCAAACTCAAAGTAGTAGTAATTCCCTTAGTGAATTGCAGCACATCCCAATGTGGCAGCTCTCTACCAACAATTCCTGCAGCTATCATCCTAACTTTATTTCAGGCTCTGAAGTTTTCAAAAGTCCCTTTCCTCAGTTGATGCTGAACAGCTTTTGATGCCAGAATACTTTGAGTTTCCCTTTTCCTTTGACCATTCTGTTAAATAATCACACCAACTGTATTTCTTTAATTTAATCTAAGGCTACAGGTACATGTACCAAAAATATACCACAAATTTAGCTTTTGTTTGAGACTTTGTCACTTCACAGGAAAAAAGGAATTTGGCACTTTCACTGGAGAAAAACTTCTGCATATGTGCTAATAGGACATCCCACAGTTGTGGCTTCTTTTCAGAGCACTTCATCTGAACTTTCTTACATAAAATATATTTGTGTTCATGTTTATTGGGAGGAACCAGTGACACGACTGGTTTTAGACTGAAAACTATTTTCTCATTTCTATTGGTATCTCTAGTCACCATCTCACATTAGTATATCTAAATTCAGTTATTTTCATCACCTGTATTGTTATGGCTTCTCCTATTCGTGGATCTTTCTATGGCAAGTAAGAGCTTCTTGAAAAGCTCTTTCCATACTCTATGTGTTCATAAGGTTTTTTCCCTTGTATGGATCATTTTATGGGACATAAGACGACAATTCCACCTAAAACTCTTTCCACATTCAAGACATTGATATGGTTTCTCTCCTGTGTGGATCCTCTTATGGGAATAAAGACTACTGTTACACCTAAAGGTCTTTCCACACTCCATGCATTGATAAGGCTTCTCTCCTGTGTGGATCCTTTAATGGAATATAAGATCACAGTTCTTCCTGAAGTCTTTTCCACATTCCATACATTTATATGGCTTCTCTCCTGTGTGGATCCTTTTATGGGATGTAAGATGACAATTCCACTTAAAACTCTTTCCACATTCAAGACATTGATATGGTTTCTCTCCTATGTGGATCCTCTTGTGTACATTAAGACTACTGCTACAACTAAAGGCCTTTCCACACTCCATGCATTTATAAGGTTTTTCTGTGAGATTCGTTTGATGGAGTGTAAAAGAGTCATAATAACAGAAGGTCTTTCCAAATTCCATGCAAGTATATTGTTTGTCTTCTGAATGTGTCTCTTTATGGGGAATGAAATGCTCGTGTTTATTAAAGCTCTTTTCATAATCCATGCATTGATATGGTATTTCTCTCGTATTGATGATTGTATGGCTAAGAAGATGACGGGCGGAAGGAAAGCTTTTTTCAACTTCACTTTGGGATTGGTTTGTTTCATCAATCTTTGTTTGCATCTGATCTGCAAAATTCCTGTTTTGCTCGTTTGGATCGACTGGTTGACATTGTTCCTTACAATTCTTATTCCCATGCTCATTATAGCCTTGAAAGAGAAAATGTAAAATGTAGCAAACTAGGAGAATGATCAAACCTTTTCTTCTGAAATTTAGCACTAAAATTTGGACTAAAATTCACATGTGGTTGGAAAAAAATGACAAAGAAACGTATAGATTTGAAACCGGAGTTCTTTTTATTGGGAATCTTACCAGATACATAGAGTAAAGACTTGAAATATCTGATTGTAAATGTATTAACAGTGGCTAGGATTGTATTTGCTAAAAATTGGAAGAATGAGAAAATACCATTACAGGAAGAAATTATTAAGAAAATATTGGAATGTGCTGAGATGAGTAGATTGACATTTGAAATTAGAGAGCAAGAGGATAAACAATTTTATGAAATTTGGGATCTTTTTTATCAATGGTTAGATGATAAAATACGATAATAGAATATTTAGAATGCTAGACAGTAAGGAATATCTTTATAATAGCTATTTTGCTATTATCTTGTTATTCGACATTATATTTATAAAGGGTTTTTTTAGGATTGATTTGATATGATTATATGATTTGTTATAGAGTAAACTGGTTTAAAGTATTGTTAGCTCATAAAGCATGAATGATTAAAAATATAGTCAAAAACTTTTTTTTTTAGTGATATTAGGATATATAAGTTTGGATTGACAATATGAGTTGTTATGTAACATAATTGTAATTGAGACTACAGAATGAATGCACAAAAATGATGAACCAACTGACACACTGGATGTACATATAAGAGTTGATGTTTTTATGTTTTGTTTGTCTGTAGAAAATTAATAAAATCTTTTTCAAAAAAAAAAAAGAAGAAGAGTTCTCCACTCCTCTACTTGTTGCGGAATGCCTTATGCCACCAGACTTGAAATTCTAAACCTAGAAAACCTAGAACTATGCTGCCTTCAGTCCGATCTAAGTATAGTAGATAAAATAATACATTGCAATGTCCTACCTGTCAATGAATACTTCAGCTTCAACCATAACAATACAAAAGCAAACAATAGATACAAACTCAAGATTTACCGCACCAAACTTGATTGCAGGAAATATGACTTCAGCAACAGAGTGGTCAATGTCTCGAATACTCTACCTGACTCTGTGGTTTCTTCCCCAAACCCCAAAAACTTTAACCTTAGATTGTCTACTATTGACCCTTTCCTAAGAGGTCTGTAGGGGTTGTGCATAAATGCACCAACGTGCCTACCATCCCTGTCCGATTGTTTCTTTTATTTTTCTTATATGTGTCCATGTATTCATAACTACGTTTTCACTCTCTTATATCCTCCTAATCTCCCTCCTGCTTTGCTTCTTGTCTTCTTTTTCTTCATTGGTCAACCAAGGAAAGTCACCTGCCTTCTATGACAAACGGTGTTCAGCGTCATCTTCTCAGTTGCAATTTCTTCTCTCCTGGCCAAAACGATCACAGTGATGCTGGATTTTCTGGCCACAAAACCAGGAAACCAAATGAAGCGATGGTTAGGGAAGAGCTTGGCCAACTCCATCATCCTTTCTTGTTCTGCTGTTCAAGTTATCATCTGCTTCATTTGGCTGGGAGTTTCTCCCCCATACCCTGACTCTGACCTTCACTCCCTGCCTGGTGGGA
The DNA here is from genome assembly GCA_033807585.1 of Hydrophis major. Lineage (NCBI taxonomy): Eukaryota > Metazoa > Chordata > Lepidosauria > Squamata > Elapidae > Hydrophis > Hydrophis major. The sequence continues at coordinate 44,927,974 of CM066329.1, forward strand.
TCCTCCTGCAATGCAACGAAGGGTCTGTCATCATGTTCTATGTCAGCCTTAGTTACATGGGTATCTTGGCTGCCATCTGCTTCACGGTGGCTTTCCTGGCCAGGAATCTGCCTGGGACTTTCAATGAAGCCAAGCTGATCACCTTCAGCATGCTGGTCTTCTGCAGTGTCTGGGTGAGTTTTGTGCCCACCTACTTGAGCACCAAAGGGAAATACATGGTGGCTGTGCAGGTCTTTTCCATCCTGGCCTCCAGTGCTGGTCTACTGGGCTGCATCTTTATCCCCAAATGCTACATTATCATTCTGAAACCACACCTGAATACGAAAGAGCAACTTACGAACAAAAGAAATGTAGAAATGTGAGACAGAGGAAATTTAAGTCTGAACATTTTCCAATAGGCCACACCTAGAAAATGACCCAAGCATATTCTCCATATATAATAGGCCAATGGTTTTGTTTGAAATAATTAAATGGTATTTGGAAGATAGTGATTTTTTTAATCCTCAAGGCACTGTAAAAGATATATATAAAATATATATAAAAGAGATCACTTTGGTGGAAAAACAAATCTGGTCACGTTGCCAACTTCAAAAGCCGATACGAAAAATTTATGCCATCAATTTCACCTGCGCTTTCTACAATTTTGTAAACAACAAACTTAAAAGACTCAAGGTCCATCCCACCCCTGAAAGGACTTAATGGTGAAGACTGCGATGACGACACTATTAAAGCTAACCTCTTTAGCACAATCTTTGGTTCAGTATTTGTAAACAGCAATGGATCGTGCCCAGTATTTCCTAGGTGAACCACAGACGACTACAATGATCAAATTAGAGAGCAAGAGGATAAACAATTTTATGAAATTTGGGATCTTTTTTATAAATGGCTAGATGATAAAATATGATAATAGAATATTTAGAATGCTAGATAGTAAGGAATATCTCTATTTTGTCATTATTTTGTTATTTGATATTATATTTATAAAGGATTTTTTAGGATTGATTTGATATGACTAGATGATTTGTTATAGAGTAAACTGGTTTAAAGTATTGTTAGCTCATTAAGCATAAATGATTAAAAATATAGTCAAAAATTTCTTTTCTTTTTTTTTAGTGATATTAGGATATATAAGTTTGGATTGACAATATGAGTTGTTATGTAACATAATTGTAATTGAGACTACAGAATGAATGCACAAAAATGATGAACCAACTGACACACTGGATGTATATATAAGATTTGATGTTTTGTCTGAAATCTGCTATAATTATCCCTGTGCCGAAGAAATCCCCCATCTCCAGCCTCAATGACTATCGTCCAGTGGCGCTTACTCCTGTAGTTATGAAGTGCTTTGAGAGGCTGGTGCTCCGGCACATCATTAATCATCTCCCCCTGGATTTCGACCCTCATCAGTTTGCCTACCGTACAAACCGGTCTACAGAGGACGCTATAGCCATAGCTCTGCACGCTGCGTTGAGCCACCTGGAGCAGCAGCAGAGCTATGTCCGGATGCTCTTTGTGGACTACAGCTCTGCCTTTAACACAATTATCCCAGGAATACTGGTTAAAAAACTGGACATATTAGGTTTGCCTTCCCTTACATGTGCCTGGATAAAAGACTTCCTAAGCGATCGGCCCCAGACTGTGAGGCTTGGCCCCCACCTCTCTTCCACTTGTACACTCAGCACTGGCTCCCCACAGGGCTGCGTGCTGAGCCCACTCCTGTACTGCCTCTACACCCACGACTGTAGTCCACGGCACGACAGCAACCTCATTGTGAAGTTTGCTGATGACACCACAGTGGTTGGACTCATTTCGAAGGGAGACGAGGCAGCTTACAGGAAGGAGGTCCTGATGTTAACAGCTTGGTGTTCGGATAACAACTTAGTTCTGAACACCAAGAAAACTAAGGAACTCATTGTGGATTTTAGGAGGCATAACACCGATTTGGCTCCCCTTTACATCGATGGAGAGCAGGTGGAGAGGATCCACACCTTCCGGTTTCTGGGTGTCATCATTGCTGATAAAATCTCTTGGACGGAAAATACCACGGCGGTCATTAAGAAGGCCCAGCAGAGACTCCATTTCCTGCGGGTGCTCAGGAAGCACAATCTGGACTCTAACCTGCTGATTACCTTCTACCGTGCGTCCATTGAAAGTCTGTTGACATACTGCATCACAGTGTGGTATGGCAACTGTACCATGGCAGACAGGAAGAGATTACAGAGGGTAGTCAAAGCAGCTCAGAAGATCATCGGCTGCCCTCTTCCCTCCCTGTCGGACATTTATTCCTCCCGCTGTCTTAGTAGAGCTGTGAACTTCATAAAAGACAGCTCTCATCCTGGTTATGGACTGTTTGACCTGTTGCCCTCAGGGAGGCGTTACAGGAGCATCTGGTCAAGGACAAACCGCCTTAAAAACAGTTTTTTCCCGAAAGCCATAACTACCTTGAATTTGCACATGCACTGATTTTAAATACTGCCAGATACACTGTAAATAATTGTGAACAAATTTTGTGCAATATGATCACTATTGTTGTTGTGTTGGCGGGCATGTGCAATAATTCCTACTGGGACAGGCACAGTAGGGTATTTTTATTCTTTTATTCTTTTATTCTTTTTATTCTTTTATCATAATTTTTTTAGAGATTTTATGTATATTTCTGGTGTGTATGTTGCACTGAAGGACGAGTCGCTTAATTTCACTGTGTATGCGTATGATGCAAATTGTACACGTGGATAGTGACAATAAAGGTATTCTGATTCTGATTCTGATTCTGATTCTTCTTTTATGTTTTGTTTGTCTTGTTTGTTTGTAGAAAATTAATAAAAACTTTTTTTTAAAAAAAAAGATATATATAAAATATATATAAAAGAGATCACTTTGGCAGAAAAACAAATCTGGTCACATGTTGAAAAAGCACAACACAATCTAAAACCATCTCTATCTATTGTACCAGACGGAATATGTGCCTACTTCTTACAAAAGCTATGCACTGCCATAGCCGAACCTCTAAGCATAATCTTTGAAAAATCTTTCAGGACCACCTTCTTGCCAAAACTATGGTCATAAGCCACAGTCATCCCCATCTTCAAAAAGGGAAACCCAAGCCTAGTTGAAAATTACAGACCAATCTCTTTATGCTGCGTCACCTGTAAAGTTATGGAATTAATTATTAACCAATCTATCCTCCAATTTATCCTCCACATAGAGACAAACAACCTACTCTCTGTTAAACAATTTGGTTTGAGAAAAAAACTATCATGTAACCTGAAACTCTTACACTGCAAAAACATATGGACTACATAACTCGATCTGGGCAAAGCAATAGACGCAATCTACATAGAGTTCTGTAAAGCCTTTGATTCAGTGGTACACAACAAACTACTCTTAAAACTAAAATCTTATGTTATCTCTGGATACCTGCATAACTGGATGGAAGCATACCTGTCAAAGAGACAACAAATGGTCAAAATTGGGAGCGTACTATCAAATTCTTTACCTGCCAACAGTGCTGTCCCCCAAGGCAGTCTTCTAGGGCCAACTCTCTTCATACTCTACATAAATGACCTCTGTAATCATAATCTGCGTTCTCTTCGCTGATGATGTAAAGCCATTCAACACTACAGACAACACTGCTACCCTTCAAAAAGACCTCGACTATGTATCAGAATGGTCAAAGAAATGGCAACTTCAAATCTCAAGAAATAAATGCTCTGTCTTACATACTCACAAAAAAAATCAGAAAATAAAATACAGGCTGAATAGTTAAGACCTTGTAGATGATCCAAACTCTGTCAAGGATCTTGGAGTACTCATCTCAAATGACCTAAGTGTTAGAGCCCACTGTAACTACATAGCCAAAAAGGCATTAAGAGTTGTTAACCTAATCTTAGGTAGCTTTTTCTCTTGTAATATTACACTTATAACTAGAGCATACAAAACATTTGCTAGACCAATATTCAAATACAGCTCATCAGTCTGGAACACACATTACATATCTGATATTAACACAGTTGAGAAAGTCCAGAAATATTTCACAAGAAGAGTTCTCCACTCCTCTACTCGTTGCGGAATGCCTTATGTCACCAGACTTGAAATTCTAGACCAAGAAAACCTAGAACTATGCCGCCTTCAGTCCAATCTAAGTATAGAAGATAAAATAATACATTGCAATGTCCTACCTGTCAATGAATACTTCAGCTTCAACCATAACAATACAAAAGCAAACAATAGATACAAACTCAAGATTTATCGCACCAAACTTGATTGCAGGAAATATGACTTCAGCAACAGAGTGGTCAATGTCTCGAATACTCTACCTGACTCTGTGGTTTCTTCCCCAAACCCCAAAAACTTTAACCTTAGGCTGTCTACTATTGACCTCACCCCTTTTCTAAGAGGTCTGTAGGGGGTGTGCATAAACGCACCAACGTGCCTACCGTCCCTGTCCGATTGTTTCTTTTATTTTTCTTATATGTGTCCATGTATTCATAACTACGTTTTTACTTATACCTATTATCTTGTAAGTAATTGACAAACCAAAAGAAATAAAATAAATAAATAAATATTTGTCCACTGTCCTTAGCCTACCTGAAGTCGAAGTTATCATACTTAGGTTTTTGAAATATGTCACTTCTGCAATGAGAATTTTGTTGATATGTCAAAAAGGTCAATTTGTCCATCTCAGCAAGTTCTGTCAATTTCAACAACCATTCCTTCATAGGAACTTTCTTCCTATAATAATCTTGCCACAGTAATGATATATTGAAACTATCTTAGATGCCATTTTAACTCGGGCCAACAGTCTGACTTCCATTTTAAGAATAATCAATTTCCTCTGTCATATTTCTTTGGTTAGTGTGTCTAACTAAGTTCTGTAAGGGTAACAAACAACTTTTTCTCCTGATTCACATAGTTTATCATTGGAAGGTTCAAAATTGAAGATATAGAATTGGCTGGAAGGGATGACAAACAACAAATAGACCTGAAACCAGAACTATTTTTATTAGGGATAATTGCAGGGAAATACAATAAAAGAGTCACATATTTCATCATACGTGTAATAACTGCAGCTAGGATCCTATACGCATAAAACTAGGAAAGTGAAAGGACTCCCACAGAGGAGGAGGTAATAAAAAAAAATTAGAATGTGCCGAACTGACAGACTTACAATGGAACTGGAGGACAAAGAGGAATCAGAGTTCTACCTAACATGGGACAAACTGTATAATTGGATATATAATAGATACAGAGATTAGGGTTGAAAAATGAAAGAAGATCAACCAAATACAAATAAATAGAGAGTTAGGGAAATATGTAAAAATAAATAATGTAAGAAATATTATTATTGAATTGTACTTGAATATAGTATGATGTGCACAAAATAAGAACTGTAATAGTGTATTATGGTGGAATTAAACAAATAATAGTTAAAATTTGGATATATAACACGGTGTAGTCAAAAGAGATTTTGCTGTATGATAGTTGTAATTAGGATATATAGGATATATTTATCAGAGGTGGTATTCAGAACGTTCTGACCAGTTCTGGAGAACCAGTAGTGGAAATTTTGAGTAGTTCGGAGAACTGGCAAATACCACCTCTGACTGGAGATTTTACCATATCCTTCCCCTGCCACATCCATCAAGCTATGCCCACAGAACCAGTCGTAAAAAAAATTAAATCTCATTACTGATATGTAGTGCTTCACATGTACACCAGAAACCACAAAGGTGAGTGGCCTTATGGGTATGTGGAATGTCAGAAACCTTTTCATTGCAAATCAAATCTAAAAATGCATCAGAAAGTCCATAGCAGAGATAAAACCCCTTCAGTTGTGAACAATATAGAAAACTTTTTTTTTCAAAAGTCACATCTTAATGTTTTCCCGGAACTTCACAGAGACAGAAGGGAAATCATACAATTGTTTGGTGTGGAGAAAAATACTTTTCCCAGTCAAGTAATCTTAAATACCATAATCTAGCAAAAGGGCACAAATGTTGGAGTGAATTTTGCTCACAAAGCTGCAGCAGTAGTAACTTACCAGAGTCATTGCACAAGACCAAAGATTTACAAATGTTGGGCAGTGTAGTTATAGGGTACAGGTAGTCCTTAATTTAGAATCTCAATTGGAAAAGAGTTTGTTACAGTCATAACTCATAATCTCAGTTGGAAATAGGTTTGTTAGTCATAACTTAAGGCACCCATATGACCAGATCTGATTTTATGACATTTTTCTGATCATTAAGCAAGTCAATGCAGTGGAGAAACTTCCTTTCCAACTCTGATTATCTGTTAGTATAAACAAGGAGTCTGCAAGGAGTATAAATCCTTCCATTCCCCATTATCCCCTCAGAGCTGAAGAAGCTTTTTGGATGAGAAGCGAAACATCTTCAGAGAAAAACCAAAAAGAGGTCAAATCCAGTTGCCTCTTGAAAAGGCACCTTTGGCATTATTCTCTCCTGACTGGATGCATCAGGAATATAGGTACACCTAAACACACCTACCAACCCCTTGGCAGTATTTTGGGGAGAGTTTACTCACAGTCTCAGAGATTGGAAGGCCAAAGCGGCTCCTCTCCACCGTGTTCCCCAAAAAACAAGGGGGACCAACAGATTACCTCCAAGCCAATTTCTGGTGGGCATGACAAAAAAAATCAGGTTGCGCCATCCACTACACAGTGGGCGCTGCCAGTGTCCCAGCTGCAGATCTCACAAAACCATGTTTTGTTTGATAATTAAGAAACTTCAAAATATAAAGATACCCAGTATCTAATATGAATGTGGAAGGACAACAGAGATGTTAAGGGCAGGGGAAAGGAAAACAATTCCATTCTATAACTTTTTCTTTATATACACTGTTGTGAATTAATAAAAGTGAATTAATAAAAGTGCTTAATAAAGATTATTAAAACCTTTAGAAAAGTGCAGGGTTCTGACCCTGCACTTCTGATTGGCCAATAATAGCGACATCTGATTGGTCCGTTCAGGAGAATCTGATTGGCTATTAGCGGGCCTCTCTCATTGGTTAAGGGAACTAACGCTTCCCGTTTTTATTGGTTATTTGATCAGCAGCTTGCCTATAAAAAGGGCTGTTGCTGCCGTAGTTTTTGCTCTGTTCCACAATGTTAAATAAAGAGTTGAAGTTCTCTGTTCATCGTCTCGTCTCCAATCCTTGCGCCCATGCGCAGAACTTAACACTGGCGACGAGGATGGGATTTGGAGATGTCAGAGCTGACTGAGCACTACAGGGCGCCAAACAGAGCACGTGGCTGAAGACGCACCAACGGCTGAACCATGTCTAGCAGCGCCATACCACCCGCTCCATTCGAACCGGCACAAGAAGACTGGGACTCATATATGGACCGATTCCAGATGTTTCTGGAGATCAACAACTTGAAGGATGCCACTACCAGAAAGAAGCGAGCGGTATTCCTAACTCACTGCAGGCTGACCATGTTTAAGATGGCCAAGGCACTAGCCAAACCGGCTGAGGTGAAGTCCATGGACTGGGATATCCTCGAGCACCTTCTACGGACCCACTACGCACCGACCATACCAACGCTTGTTCGAAGGCATGAATTTTATCAAAGAGACCAGAGGAAGGGGGAAAGCGTTGCAGATTTCATTGCGGATCTCCGGAATTTGGGAGGCCTCTGCGGGTTCGCCAACCTTGAAGAGGCCCTGAGAGACCGAATAATTCTGGGATTAGATGCACCCCACGTGCAGAGTAAGCTGATGGCAAAAGGCGACATTAGCCTTCGCTGATGCTACTGCAGCAGAAGCAACCAGGAAGTTGGCTACACAGTGCGCTGTGTTAAGCCTGTGCTCCCCAACCAGGGTTAAGGGGACAAGCTAAACAGAATGTGCACGTTAGTCAGATAGGTTAGTCAGATAAATGAGTGCGATAAGTTTGTATGTTTGTTAACATACAGTAAAAATAACAGATACGCTTGTGCTATCAAAAATATAGTTTATTCCATTTAGAGATTATAGCATAGTCAAAATAACAGTCCATTAGTCATGTATCATTTTAGTCAATCCATTCAAGGATATTCAATTAGCAAAGTCCGTGTAGAATATCCAATGTCAGTTCACTTACACTAAATCAGTCCTTTCTCTCTCCCTTTCCAGTTGGAGAAAAACACAGTCTTGATGAGTCCATCAAGTAATTAGAGATCATAAAGCCAGAGAGAGCAAGCTGCCGTGCCTTGCTTCTTTTATGGTGCTCTCACAACCACTCCCTTAATTACAATCTTTACAGTTAAAGTTGCAGATACTTTAACTAACAAACCATGATAACATATTTATTATTTTACCTAAACCAGTTAGGGTAAACAATGTTATCCCTAACATTCTCCCCTTTTAGGAAATAATAATACTATAACTATTTACATCTTTAAATCATATTTGTTACAACTCTCTTTAAACTTAATTACTCCTTGAGCTTTTGTAAATTGGTCTGCAATGTTTTCCTCCGTCATGTAGTATTACAATTTATTTAGCCCATTCTTTACAGATTCTCTAACATTTAAGTATCTTAAATCAGTATGCTTTGATCTAGTTTTTACAGCTATATTAGTAGCTAACTTTATGGCTGCTTGGTTGTCCTCGTACACAATAATAGAATCTTTTACAGTTATACACATGTCTAATCATAACTGTTTGTACAAAATTAAGTCAGTGCATAGTAATGACAGACATGAAAATTCCGCTTCCATCGTGGACAAGCTAATATGCTGTTGTCTGATTGACCTCCACCCTATTAGTGTCTTACCAAATAATATAGCCATCCCAGATGTTGACTTTCTTGTGTTTATATCAGTTGCAAAACATGCACTAAGACTCAAATCACCCTTTGGTTCTATATACAATGCATGGCTCATTGTTCCTTTAAGATATCTTAAAATTCTCTTTAATGATTGCCAATGACATTGATGAGGATCTGAATTAAAACGAGCCAGCTGATCAACACTATAAGCTATATCTGGCCTTGACCAATTACTTATATATGATAAGCTACCAATCAAAGATTGATATATGGACTTATCAAATTTGTGACTTTGATCATCAGTTTGGCAAACTTCCTGACATATTGGAGTCTTTGGCTTTTTTACAAAGTTCCATTTTATACATTTTAATTAATTGGCAAATTTTATCTTCTTGAGATATCTTAAATCCATTTTTTGTTTTGTTAATTGTCAATCCTAGATATTTTTTAATTTCACCTAAATGCTTTAATTTTATCTTTTGGGCTAATAATGATATAATCTCATTAGCTTCATTGTTAGTCTTAGTTATCAAAGCAATATCATCTGTAAATAATAACAATAATGACACCGTTCCATTATTTTCTCTTTTAAACACACATGGATCTGCTAAACCAGATTTAAAACCTATATTGTTTAATTCTTTCACGATATATTGGTTCCACTCAAAACTAGATTGTTTCAACCCGTACAGACTCTTTTAGAGTTTCCAACAATCATTACTATTTACTTTATTGTCTTTTATAATAACTGGCTTTTTCAAATATATAGTGTGCTGCAATGGTGCATGCAAATAAGCAGTTTCTACATCTAAATGGTTAATGACATAGTTTTTCTTAGCTGCCCACACTAAAGCTGCTCTCAGAGATGTTGCTTTAAGACTTGGTGCGAAAACTTCATCGTAATCAGATGCAGTTTGATTAAATCCTTGAGCTACCAACCTAGCCTTATGGGTAACAGTCCCATCATTGCCAGTTTTTATTTTAAATATCCATTTGCACCCGATGGATTTTTCTCCTGGAGGTAATTTGGCATCTTCATATACTTTCATTACCTTTAATGAATTTAGTTCTTTTTCCATTGCCTTTTGCCAATTCTCCTGATCCTTAGCAGGATACATCTTAAGTTCATCTACATTAGTTGGAACTTTAGTTACTTGGCAAACTATACTTGCTTGATACCTATCAGGTGGTCTAGTTATACGTATAGTACGTCTAGGTATTACAGGACTTACAGGTGGACTTTCATTTATTAACTCTTCTTGATTATCTAATTCTTCCTGATCAACTGTTTCTTCTTGTTCTGGTCCTATTTGCCCTTCGTGGACTTCTTCTTTTATTGGACTCTTCTTATAACAATTCTGATCTTTTTGCCTTTTGTAGGGTTCAATAATTACTTCGTTATTTAAATCTTGCTCTAATCTATTCCATCCTACATGTTCTGGAATTTAGCACTAGCACTGGTGTAAACTCTAGATGTACCTGGTTCCCAGAATCTATAAGATCTATGATTAGATGTATATCCTACAAAAAATAATATTTTAGCTCTATGCTGTCCTTTGTGTCTGAGTTGTGTAGGGATATGCACCCATGCCGGTGCTGCAAATGTGTGCATGTAAATTAAATCAGTTTTTGTACCATGCCACAGTGTGAATGGTAATTCACCTGTTGTTGAATTAACAACATTATTGAATATATGATTACCACACATTATTGCTTCTCCCCATAAATTGTCAGGTAATTCTGAATCAGACAACATGGTAGGTGCCATTGATTGTAGTGTTTGGCCTCGTCTCTCTATAAAGACATTATGTTGTGGCCTATATGGTGCAGACTTTTTATGTTGAATACCTAACATTCTAAGTCTATTCTGGAATTTATTATTTGTAAATTCCGTACCATTATCTGTTATAAGAGTTACTAATTTCTTTTTAGTTTTCCTTTCAGCAAATTTTATCCAATTAAAGATATTTAGATACGTTTCAGTTTTGTTCTTCATTAAATAGCAAAACCCATATCTAGAATAATGGTCCATTATACTTAATATGTAATGAGCTCCTCCTACACTTGATTTTTTCGGACCTATTAAATCAGCAAATACTACTTCTAAAGGCTCTTTGGTAGTAAATCCATCAACTCTATTAGCCGGTATGACCCTGCTTTTGCTTTGATTACAAGCAAAACATTGCAAATACTTATTACAAGGTTTCAAACTTATTCCTTTAGATAGCTGAACAGTTCTTTTAAGCATTTTAAAATTTAAATGCCCTAGTCGTCAGTGTAACAAGTGAATACATTCATCATGAGGTTTCTTATTATCATAAACCGTGTTAGCCACCTCTAAACCATTATCATTTAACACATATAATTCACCTCTTAAAGATGCAGTAATTTTCTTATCTTCTTTTTCAGTTATGCAGTTATTTTCTTTAAAGGTAACTACATATCCTAGTTTAACCAAAATTCTAACTGAAATTAAATTAAACTTAAGTTGTGGTACATATAACATTTTTACAATCTCTTTTATAAAAGAACAATATGCTATACCTTGACCTTTAGCTTTCAGTTTCCAGCCATTGGCTAACGATATCTGTCGCGCTCCGGTTGGAGGACTCTCGAGTTGGGTCCGGAGTGCGCTGCCCGGGAGTAGTCGCCTAGGGGTTGTCTTCAGAGGGACCCTCGCAAGGGTGAAGAGGCAAAACATGACACGTCACATGCAGAGTGAATGCAAGGTGGCGAAGTACACGCTGCACGGGTGGAGGTGATCTCTCTGACTCCGACCCCGTCAGCTATGCAGCGACGCCTTTTATTGAGCATAAAGCAGAAATAAGGAAATGCAAGCATTATACCTTATAAGGTAATATATAATTGTTTTTGTGTTATGTGCGGACGTGGCTTTTGTTCTGCGCAAGCGTCAGGGACTTTCCAAGCCTATTTTGTCATACAGCACGATCGGCTCGTGGACAGTTCTATTGAGCAATTTAGGAGTTATTAAACGCATGATTTACTAATGTGCTTGGTGTGAACTTTCATAAGTGAAGCATAATGAAATAGGTATGGTTCAGGGAGCCATATGTCACCTTTTTTTTTTTTTTTTTTTTTTTTTAATGTTGACTTTCGATGCCGTCCGAGAGATCATCAAGAGATTTTTGCCCAAGAGATATGCCCTCCGGCACCTCTCGTGGAGCTGTTCCCTCAAAGACCTCATCCTCGGCATCTGAGTCATTGGATAAGGAAAATGGAGGTTTCCAATCATCGTCCCCTTCTATGGTGAGCAAATGGTATGCATGTTTTTGAAACAGAGTGTTTACCGTAATTTTTGTATGATTTACTTCTTCTCCTATGTCATTTAAGCGTTGTCTGAGGAATTGTATGAGTTTCCTTGTTATATAAGGCCCTACCATACAAGCAAGCAGTAAGAGAATGAGTGGACCTATGATAGCTGATATTAAGGTAGTTAGCCAAGGGGACCAGTTAAACATAGCCTGAAACCAGGACATTTGATTCTGCCTTTCTTTTTCTCTATTTTTTAAACGATCCCTTAATTGAGACATAGAATCTATAACAATGCCAGAATTATCTGCATAAAAACAACATTCTTCTTTTAATGCAGCACACAATCCTCCTTGCTTTAAAAGAAGAAGATCAAGACCTCGTCGATTTTGCAGCGCCACCTCAGCCAAGGAAGTCAAGGATGTTTGTAAGGCTGAGATGGAGATTTCAATACGTTGAAGATCTGCATCTATCTCAGCACTAAGTTTAGTAATTTGTTGAGCTCCATGCACCAAGGATGCAACGCCTGTGGATGCACCAACAGCTCCTAGTCCCAAAAGTACAGAGAGTGTGAGGGCTGTTACTACTTCTCTCTTTGCTCGAATGTGATATTGTTCAGGTTCCATGATGGAGGTGAAATCTTTACTGGAATACAAATTAATTTTTGGAAATAAGTGTACTTGGATGCAAAATCCTTTTGAGGCCAAGAGTTCATCACCGTGAACACAGGCAGTTGCACCTGTGGAGCAGGCCCATAAGGAGTTATTTGCTGGTATGAAATAATACCCCTTTAAGCGGGCAGTGATGTTGGCTTTAGGGACAAGAGTATATACTTGAGAGAAACCAGAGGAGCCAACTGTTGAGTCAAATTGCAATCGCTCTTGGGAAAGCCAAATTTGACAGCGATGGTGGTTAGATGCATTAAGACAATACTGCGTATAATTCTGTGGAATATGACCTAGGCAGCACCCTTGGCCTGTGATCGATGTGATGGTGATAGTGGTATTGGACCATCGGCAGGTAGAGTCATTGGTGGCGTTAAGGAAAGGTTCAGAAGATCCCACGGCTTCATAAAAGGGAGGTTCCGCTGACAAGCACATCCAACAAGGTTCAGTGGTGAAATTTGTTGTAGCATTAAGCACATCATAAGATGATTGAACAAGGGCCAAAAGAGGATTAGGGTTAGACGTGATAGGCTGTAAGAAGGCTGAAGCAATATCAGGGTTAGGACCTATAGGGGGAGACTGTGGTAAAGTGATGTGTCGCTGGAGGTAAAAAACGTTGCCATAATCATATCCCCCTGAATCATAAATTCTGCCACCCCACGAGGCACCTTTGTCCCAAATATGAGAAGATTTTCCAGCAGCTGTAAAGATGATGGTGACAGGATTACAACGAGTGTGACGGGATATCCCTGAGCTGAAATCGCACTTCCGGTGAGGGTTGGTGCGTTTGATGGAAACAAGGTCCCCCGTGGATGGTGGTGACCAGTAAATGTAACCGGTAGAGACGCAGGACCATGCCTTACAGAATGTATCAGCAACCCCCCCACATTGATGAGAACGATCAGGTGTAAGAGAGTGACCAGGACAAAAATACAAATAACACTGGTACACATAAGAGGGATACGGTTGAGGGGGTCTTGGATTGGATTGCAAGAAACCTGCTTTATAAGCAGTTTGCCCATGTAGCATTTCAGCAAAGTCAAATTGCAAAGAAGGAAAGTACTCTGAAATGCGAGATGTATTGCAAGTTTTGTTGAGAGTTTGACCCCAGGCGTCTGTCACTGTCCAGCAAATTTTATAAGATCGATGGCGATTTACAGGTTGGAGGGTACGTCGGTGTCGTTGAAGAGAAGGACGAGTTGGCGGGAGCAGGTGCACCGTAAGAAAGGTTTCATAAGGTAACTTCGGGAGGCGTAAATGACAGTCATAGGATGCATAGTCTTTGGCAGTAACATTGAGCAAAACTAGGAATGTTTCACAGGTAGAAGAGAGAACGAGATGATTCTGAGACGGACGAATGGCCTTATCTCCAATTTGCCACGTCCAATAGGCGGGATGCCTGATAGGGTGCCGCTGTTTGCAAGCTAAAACAGTCCTGTTTCCTTCTGGGATATAGAGACGGCATATCGGAACGCGGATGTAAGCATTCAAGCGGTCAAGAAGGTTAAAGCAATTTTTTGGGGTTCCTTCAGAGAAGGCAGAGTCAATTAGGGCAGAAGCTGGAGGTGTTGGTGTAAAGTCCAAGAATTTTTTATCAAGTGGAGGGGACGGGGAATCAACTGAGCCAGGTGGAAGGAGTTGAGCCCCCTCCACCATGATGCCCAATGATCCCCATATTCCCCTTAAAGTTTGGCAATGACATGCATAAAGTCCAGCATGTTTTTGACTTGGAAGAGGGATGTAGACCTGAGATGAGTTCACAGAAGAATTGAGGGTGACCATGGCAGTGTGTAACAGGACTTGATCATGATGAGTCCATTTCCAAGTAGTACAAGTGGTGTTTGTCCAACAACGAATGTAAAGCGGGTGATTGGCCGTGGGGTGGAGAACAAGATCTGGAGTGTTTATTTGAGGTGGTATGAAGGAACGAGGGAATCTCGGCCGAGGAAGGGAGCGGAATCGTTGAGTGGCAGAGGGCCAGGAATAAACTGGAACAACCCGATGAGGCAGGGTGGCATATTTCCATATACAGGCAATCGGACTGGAGCAAGGAGGATGACAGCAATGGAAATGATAAATTCCCTTGGTGGTGGTTTGATGAGCTCCTGGTAACTGGATCCACTGTAGAAAAACAGGAGAGAGAGAGGGGGAAGCCACAGAGGGGGTGGAAAAAAGAAAAAGGTAATGCACGAAAGGAATAAAGCCTTGCAAGTGGTAGTAGCCAATTGTGGAGGGTTGTACATTTATTTGAAAAAAGATATAGGAAATGCTGTAGAGACTTGAAGGGAAAATAGTTTGTTTATTAAGAGGAGCAAAAATAACAGTTGGAGATGCTCTAAAGGTAGAGCATGCATAGAGAGGGAAGTATATTATCGGTAGGAAGAGGATCAGGAGGGGCCCCATGATAGGGTCTCACACAGCGGGCTGGTACCCACAGAACTTTATCTGACAGTTGTACCGCAGCGTACCCTTTACCCCAGGTTATAAGTGAGACAGGACCCTTCCACTTTGGGTCAGGCAGCTGTCTGTAATAGACAAGAGGGAGGGGAGAAGGAAGTGAAGTTTTAGCAAAATGTCTGGAAGCCGCCGTAGAGGGCGGTGAGCGAGTTAAGTTTAGAAAATTAAGTGTGTACAAGCAAGTATTTAGAATATTTTGAAACACTGGGAGGCGAGGCGGGCCATGGCCTTTTACACCTTTATTAAATCTATCAAGAGCTGTTTTAAGGGTGAAGTTGGCACGTTCCACCAGGGCTTGGCCCTGACTATTGTAAGGTATCCCAAATTTATGGACAATAGACCAGTTGTGGCAGAATTCAGCAAAAGAAGTACTGGTATAAGCTGGACCATTGTCTGTTTTCAAGATTTTTGGGCATCCCAGTGTAACAAATGTCCGAATGCAATGATTCTTTACATGACCTGCAGTTTCCCCTCTTTGCGCAGTTGCCATAATGAAACCTGAAAATGTATCCACGGAAACATGCAAATATTTCCATGGGGCGAAGAGGGAGTACTGAGTGACATCCATCTGCCATGTGTCACATGCTTCAGTACCACGCGGGTTTACTCCTTCGGGTAAACCTTTAGCCTGAAGGCTACAGGTGGGGCATTGCTGTATGATAGCCTGTGCCTCGGCTTTTGAGATGCCAAATTGTTTTGCCAAAGATTTTGCATTTTGATGGAAATAGTCATGACTTTCTCCTGCTGTTAGGACAGGGCGAGCAGGGGCCTTTATGACAATGGGCAAGATTTTACAGGCCTCATCTGCCATATGATTGCCTTCAGATAGAAAACCAGGCAAGTGTTGATGACTTCGGATATGCGCCACAAATAGCGAATGTGTGCGTTTCTGCAGCAATTCCTGTAGCTGGAGGAAAAAGGTTAACAAGGGAGGGGAAGCATTGGGAGAAAAATAGGCATCATATGCATGAGTAGCAACATAACAAACGTATTGGCTATCCGTTATGATGTTGACAGGTTGTTGTTGAAATTTTTGCAAAGCTAAAATAAAAGCAGCCAGTTCTGCCTGTTGAGCAGTGGTGACTTGCGTAGTAAGGAGTTTTTTCCATTCAGTTCCTTCCTTCCATGTGCAGGCGCCTTGTACAGCAGAGCCATCGGTGAACACAGTGAGAGAGTGTGGTATAGGTTGAAAAACAATGGGAGAGGAAAAGAACATAGGAATGATTTTTAAGAGCTGAATTCGCCGATCGGGTGGCAGATGGCACGAAACTTGGCCCACCCATGATTCTAAAGCAGCTTGTAATTGATCAGACTGCTGGAACATTTGTTCCCATTGTTGAGATTTGCATTGGACATACAAAGTAACTATATCTATTCCCATAAGATGACGGGCCCTGCTGCGGCCTTTGAAAATAAGTTCAGCCATCTGTGCAGTTCGAGTAAAAATGACAGCACGAGGAGAGTTTTGCAAATGTAACCATTCTAAAATAAGAAGTGTTTTGTTAGCAGTTACTTGTAGTAATGCAGCCGTCATGAGAAGCGGAGTGTGAAAAAGTGCTAAGTGTAAAGGTTCATTAATAGTTGCTCTATCCACCCATTGGTGTTGTGAAAATGAATTGACTTTATCTAGAGCTGAAAGTTGATCATCAGTGAGGGTAATGAGATCTGAAGGGTGTTTGTGGCCTACT
Source organism: Hydrophis major (assembly GCA_033807585.1). Lineage (NCBI taxonomy): Eukaryota > Metazoa > Chordata > Lepidosauria > Squamata > Elapidae > Hydrophis > Hydrophis major. The sequence continues at coordinate 44,944,826 of CM066329.1, forward strand.
AACGCTTGAAAGAGTGGAGTGAGTATACTAGTGTGAAGGCCTAAGTAAGGCCTAGCCCAATTAATAGTTCCAAGTATTTGTTGTAGCTGTACTAATGTGGTAGGATTTGGAATTGTCATATGTGGCATGATAGGTGCAGCAGCGGAGGAAAGAACCTTGTGTCCTAGATAGTTAAAAGGATAGTGAAGCTGTACCTTACTGGGAGCAATATGCAACCCTGCTATCAGAAGACATTGTTGTAAAAAAGGGAAGCTCTCTTTTAGTTGAGCAGACGATAGAGGTGCTGCTACAAGTATATCATCCATATAATGATATACTAAGTGAGATGGAAATTTAAGGCGATAAGGCTGAAGAGCTTTGTCTACAAAATACTGACACATTGTGGGAGAATTGAGCATGCCCTGCGGCAGCACTTTCCATTGGTACCTAGTAGTAGGGCGACTGTTGTTGTATTCAGGGATTGTAAAAGCAAACAAACATCGATCCTTTGCTGCCAATGGTATACAAAAGAAACAATCTTTTAAATCAATTACCATAAGGGAAAAAGATGACGGAATGAGATTAGGATTGGGTAGTCCACATTGGAGCGCCCCCATAGGAAGGATGACATTATTTACAGCTCTAAGATCCTGAAGGAGGCGCCATTTGCCATTCTTCTTTTTGATGACAAAGACAGGGGTGTTATAAGGGCTGTTACTAGGTTCCAAATGCCCTGCGAGCAATTGTTCCTGTACTAGATGTTGAAGAGCTTGGCGCTTTTCTGAGGTCATAGGTCATTGATCGACCCATACCGGGGTAGTGGTTTTCAAAGTAAGAGATAGAGGGATGATAGGCATGCATCTTTAGGGAATTGTAAGAGTCAGTTGAAATTGGGAAAGCAAGTCACGCCCCCAAAGGTTGCAGTGTAGAGGAAGAATATAAGGGCGGATAATAGCTGTAACAGTAGAACAAGAGGAAGTGGCAAAAAGATTGCGTGAGCTGACCTTAGCAGACTGAGCTCCTCCCACACCTTGTACGGAAGACGCCGGCTGAGAGGGCCAGGAGGAAGGCCACTCCTGTGTCCTGATTACTGACACGTCAGCTCCGGTATCAACGAGCCCTTGAAAAGAAACTCCGTCTAGGAGAACTTCGAGAGTGGGCTTGGCCGTTGAGATGGGCTGTTGAAGAGCATAAAAAGAGGGAGATTCAGAGGAAGGAAGAAAGATGAAGGTAGCGACCACCGTTCTCTTTTTTAAAGAAAAAATTCGATCTCCAGTAGCTGCGAGACCCAGAACGTGGAGAGAGGTTGTGTCAGAGAAAAGAAAGGGTGCAGCTACTACCCCTTCCATGATGAGCGTAGAGTTGGGGATCAGGAGGGCAGGAGTGCCGGGGGGGAAGGCAGAGGGAATAGTGATAGCCAGAGGAAGAGTAAAGGAAGAACCAGGATCATCATAAACAAAATCTTCCGTGAGGGCAGCAGGAAAAGCATAAGAATGAGATGTACTGAGAGCAGCCTTTGGAGCGGGGCTAGCTGCGGGCCCTGTCTCTAGTTTTCCGCCGGCTGATATGGAGGAGGGGCTGAACGACACTGAGAAGCCCAGTGAAAACCCTTACGACAGCGAGGGCAAACAGTTTTTGGTTTAGCTTGAGGAGGGGCACCTTTGTTTTGACCTTGAGTACGAGGGGCTGCTCCCCCACCTGGAGCACGGCATTGATTTTTAAAGTGACCAGGTTTCCTGCAATTGAAACAGTTACCATTGCGTGTCACAACATACGCTTCCGGTGTGGAGGAGGTGGTGGAGGGTTGCGCAGTAATAATGGCAGCAGCAAGAGCAGACATTTTATGAGCGGTAGTGCCTACCACTCGACAGCTTTCAAGCATTTCAGCCAAGGTGACACCTGGTTTGTTAGCAATGGGCTTAAGAATAGATTTACAATCTTCATTAGCATTTTGATATGCCAATTTAAGCATGATTTCATTGCGAGCTGCTGCATTGGAAAGTTGTCGTTCAAGGGCTAACTGTAAGCGGCTGATGAAAGCAGAATAAGACTCGGTGGGGCCCTGACTAATATTTAGGAAATTTTGACCCGCGCCGGTGGATTCATCATCCACTTGATTTAGGGCTTGCATGGCAGCCTCTTGAATTAAAGGAAAGGCACGGCGCGGTGTATTTTGCTGTTGAATAATTGTGGATCTAGGACCGGTGCCCATCATGTCATCACGTGACATTAGGGGGCAGATTCCCTGCATGAATAATTTTATCAATTTGTTTTTGATATTCAGATTGCCAAATCACATATTGTGCTGGTGTTAAAAGCATATTGAAAAGCATTTTCCAATCATAGATTAGCATATAAGTATCGTTAGAAGTCAAAGAATTGAGTAAACCCTTGGTGTATGGTGATTGGAGGCCATAAGTTTTTACAGCTTGTTTTAACTCCTTCAGAATTTTCATAGGGATATTGGAGTGAGGCTGGACACCCATTCCTGGGATGTGTGTGATAGGATATGCTTCAAGAGCAAGGTCATCAAGAACAGATTCATAAACATAAGAAGGGGAGGAAAAGGTCTCAGTTAGGGTAGAACGAGGAAGGGGTGGCGAGGAGGAAGAAGAGGGGGGAGGAGGACAGGTCAGAGTGGAGGGCTGATGTTCTTCGGGGTGACATGCAGTAGCATAATCCGGCGGAGAGGAAACATGAGCCACAGTAGGATCTGGTTTTTTAGCCTCAGGGTTAGAAACAGGAGTTTCAGGGTCATTAGGGAGAAGAAGAGTAAGTGCAGTCATAAGGCTCTGCCAGGTTTGGAGAATGGTAATAGGAGCCCTAGGTTCTTTGTAAAGGTATTTCCCTATTTTTGTCCATGTGGATAATTTAAGTGACCCACCTTCCGGGTAGGCTGGACAATGTTCTTTGAGGTAAAGAAGAAAGAGGATTACCTCTTTTCTAGTTACACCGTGTACAGTTAAACCTCGATCTTTCTGAATCGTATTAGCCCTTTTCACTAAAATATTAAGCTCCTCCCTATGCGCTGAGGAAGTCTTGGAATGTGGGGTGCCCATTACTTACGATTGCAGTGCCTTTGCCAGGTGCGTAGCAACGAGAGTGAAAAGAGAGCTGCCGTAGACACGGCCGGCTCCGTGGATCCCGGACGAGCCCCCAGTTGTCGCGCTCCGGTTGGAGGACTCTCGAGTTGGGTCCGGAGTGCGCTGCCCGGGAGTAGTCGCCTAGGGGTTGTCTTCAGAGGGACCCTCGCAAGGGTGAAGAGGCAAAACATGACACGTCACATGCAGAGTGAATGCAAGGTGGCGAAGTACACGCTGCACGGGTGGAGGTGATCTCTCTGACTCCGACCCCGTCAGCTATGCAGCGACGCCTTTTATTGAGCATAAAGCAGAAATAAGGAAATGCAAGCATTATACCTTATAAGGTAATATATAATTGTTTTTATGTTATGTGCGGACGTGGCTTTTGTCATGCGCAAGCGTCAGGGACTTTCCAAGCCTATTTTGTCATACAGCACGATCTGCTCGTGGACAGTTCTATTGAGCAATTTAGGAGTTATTAAACGCATGATTTACTAATGTGCTTGGTGTGAACTTTCATAAGTGAAGCATAATGAAATAGGTATGGCTCAGGGAGCCATAGATATCTGCTGTGTACTCTTGGACATTTTAATAAAATTTTTGTTATCATTTGTTATACAGTGGGATGCTCCACTGTCAACCACCCATAAATTATTTTTTACAGCTCCGTTAATATACATGGCTAATTTTAAATTTTTATTTATCTTTTGATGACTTTTAGTATTCTGGCCAGCATTCTGGCTCTTTGTTTTTTTCCAAAATCTTGCCAAATGTCCTCTTCCTCCACAATTAAAACACTTTTTAATTGCGTATGCAGTAGGAGATTCATTATCTTCTTTTTGAGGTTGCTCCCTCCTTGACTGATCTCTTTCAAGTCTTCTTCTGGCCTCTTCAATCAATCTGCCAGTTATATCAGTTAAATTTAGACTTTCCTTAGGCAAAATTTCAAGGGAAGTGACTGAGTTATCATAACTTACATCTAGTGATGATAGAATTATGTAGACTTGGTGTAGTTCAGAGAAAATAAGTTCTTTCTCATGCAGTTCTTGAAAAATGCTTTTTATAGAATTCAAATGACTCAGCATATCACCATTTGTCTGGAGATGCGTCCTGAAAAGCTTCTGTGTTAGATTTATGTGAGCACCAACATTATCTTGGACATAAATCCTCTTCAGCTTCTGCCAACACCCAACAGCCGTTTGCTCTCCGTGGATATGAACAAGTTGCTGGTCAGACAGTGTTAGTCCTATTATGCAAATAGTTTGTTCATTTTTCTGTTTAAAGTCTTTTATTATTTTGTCTATCTTCCTCAACCTCTGGATCCCATTCCTCTACATTTGGTGGGTTTTCAATTATGTTCCACAGACCTTCTCTTTGTAGAAGTAGACTACATTTTATAGACCATGATACATAGTTTGTTCCATCCAGCTTGGATATAAGGGACAAACTTTGTAGATTGACTTGTGCCATGTTTTCTTATATGGATATAAAACTATAATTAATAAAACACAGCTGTCTGTTTACTGTAATGTGTAACAACACAAACTCTCACTTTTTACATAAATCTGTTTTATCCTAGTTAAACTGACGTTGCAGCCTCTGGGCCCACAACCAGTGTTAAGCCTGGGTTCCCCAACCAGGGTTAAGGAGACAAGCTAAACAGAATGTGCAGCATTAGTCAGATAGGTTAGTCAGATAAATGAGTGTGATAAGGTTGTATGTTTGTTAACATACAGTAAAAATAACAGATACGCTTGTGCTATCAAAAGTATAGTTTATTCCATTTGGAGATTATAGCATAGTCAAAATAACAGTCCATTAGTCATGTATCATTTTAGTCAATCCATTCAAGGATATTCAATTAGCAAAGTCCGTCTAGAATATCCAATGTCAATTCACTTACAATAAATCAGTCCTTTCTCTCTCCCTTTCCAGTAGGAGAAAAACGCAGTCTTGAATCCATCCAGTAATTAGGGATCATAAAGCCAGAGAGAGCAAGCTGCCATGCCTTGCTTCTTTTATGGTGATCTCACAACCACTCCCTTAATTACATTCTTTACAGTTAAAGTTACAGACACTTTAACTAACAAACCATGATAACATATTTATTATTTTACCTAAACCAGTTAGGGTAAACAATGTTATCCCTTACCCACACCCCGCTTCGCCAACTCGCCGGTGAAATCTCGCCTCACCTGGAGGGATAGGCAATGACAGCCCACCACGAGGGCCTCGAATCGTCATCAGAAAGCGATGAAGAAGAGGTCAACCGGCTCCGGTCTGAACGAGACCAACCTGGGTCTGGGGACAATGAGAGGAACACGCAAGTAAAAGTAAAAAACTTATTGACTTCAGACGCAGTTTTGATGCAGTATGATGAGACTTTGCCTTTAACAATTACATGTGATGCATCACCATTCAGTGTGAGTGCCATTTTGAGCCATGTGTTACTAAACGGTAGTGAAGCCCCTTTTGCCTACTTTTCAAAAACGCTATCAAAAGCTGAACATAACTATAGTCAAATCGATAAAGAGGCTCCTGCTGTCGTTTCTGCTGTTAAATGATTTCATGAATATATTTATGGGTGAGTTTTTACTATAGTCACTGACCACAAACCTTTGCTGGGGATTATAGCAGGGGGTAAGCCAACCCCTTATATCTTATCTCCCAGAATGACTCGCTGGTCGGAATTCTTGGCTGCATATAATTATAAACTGCAACACCACCTGGGGAAAGCCATCCCCCACGCTGACACACGAAGCCGTGCACCACTTCCTGAAACCGTTGACAACCCAGCTCCAATCGTCACGACGCTCCAAAAATGGAATACTTCAATCACCACCACTGACAGCTCGAGATATCGCGATCGAAACCAAACGCGATCCCGTTTTGGCGCGAGTTCTTAGCTGGGTCGAGCGAGGATGGCCATTGAATCAAATCCCTGACAACTTCAGTCCTTTCAAGAATTGACAGATGGAACTGTTTTCACAGAAAGGCTGCATAATTTGGGGGGATAGAGTCGTCGTCCCAGAGCGGCTGCAACGAGCGGTATTGAAAACCTTGCATGACGGCCACCTCGGCATAGTGCGCATGAAGGCACTCGCATGAAGCTATGCATGGTGGCCGGGTATCGACAAACAAATCGAGGCCTGGGTAAAGACTTGTTGCAAATGCCAGGAAGTTAGCAATGCCCCACCGAAAGCAACCCCAACAGAGTGGGAAACACCCAGGGGACCATGGTCCCGTATTCATATTGACTTTGCGGGACCTACTAAAGGACACACATTCCTAGTAACGGTGGATGCCTACTCAAACTGGCTTGAAATCCATGAAATGAAAAGTACCACAACGTAATCGGTCATCAGGAAATTGGTTAGACTGTTCGCAACCCATGGACTGCCAGACGTTCTGGTATCTGACAACGGACCCCAGTTTACCATGCTTTCTTTTGAACAGTAGCGGACCATGGTATTCGCCCTGCGTTAACTTCGCCGGCGCATCCTGCGACCAATGGAAGAGCCGAGCGCATGGTACAATTCGTCAAAAAAACCCTACATAAAATGGACTATGGTGATATCGAAGATAAGATTAACCGGATACTCCTCCTTCAACACATCACTCCACACAGCGTCACCAACAAAACTCCGGCTGAATTGTTAATGGGACGAAAACTCTGCTCCCACCTTGACCGACTACACCCATCGTACAAACCAGAAAAACCACACGGATCCAGTGGGAAATGCCACGAATTCCAGAAAGGTGATTTAGTCTTCACTAAAAACTTTTCGGGCGATCCGTTGTGGGTCGAGGCAACTGTAATCCAAGTCACAGGACCCAGGTCGTACCGAGTAAAAAGTCGCGATGGAAGAATATGGAAGCGCCATATTGATCAGCTGCAACCTCGTTTCTGCGACGCCGGTACCTTCCAAACGGAGGGGGGAGGAGATGCCGAGGAGACGAAGTTCGAAATGACAGAAAGCAGGTGGTGGACTTGCCTCAAAGAGAAACCTCGTCAGAAGCAAGCCCACAAAGGCAAGAGGACAACGAAGACATTAGCAATACCAAGTTTTTAAATGAAGGACCAGAGGTAACCTACTCACCAGAAAACGTCCCGCCCAAACAATATTATAAACAAGTACCGGGGGGACAGCGAAAAATTAACAGACAATCTAAACAACCGGCCTACCTCAAAGATTACATCACTGCACCCCTTAAACAGAACCCGGGGAGGGAAGGGGTGTTGTGAATTAATAAAAGTGCTTAATAAAGATTATTAAAACCTTTAGAACAGTGCAGGGTTCTGACTCTTCAATTCTGATTGGCCGATAATAGCGACATCTGATTGGTCCATTCAGGAGAATCTGATTGGATATTAGCAGGCCTCTCTCATTGGTTAAGGGAACTAACGATTCCAGCTTTTATTGGTTATTTGATCAGCAGCTTGCCTATAAAAAGGGCTGTTGCTGCCGTAGTATTTGCTCTGTTCCACAATGTTAAATAAAGAGTTGAAGTTCACTATTCATCGTCTCGTCTCCAATCCTTGCACCCATGTGCAGAACTTAACATACCCAATGATTTGGTCCACAAGCTGTCACTTTCCTGCCTCTTACTCTGCTCTTATCCAACAACTGACATTTCCGCAACTGATGGGAAATGAAATTTTAAAATCAGTTCCAATGTAGGATTGAAAAATGGAGATCTAATAGAAAAGAAAAATCAGAAAAAGACCCTACTGTTAATATTAGGCAGGGTTTGCATAAGAAGAAAGGCAGGTTTAAAGTTGCGTCATGAACCGAGAGTTTAATCAAGCTCCATAGCTCTGGGTGACTTTCTCCAGCAGCCTCTGGAGAGAAGACTCCATAATGAAGAGCAGCAGAAGTCAATTACCTGGGTTTTCAACTGATTTCCTCCAGCATCACTTTCTAGGCACGTCCTGACAGGAGGGCCTACAACACCTTCAGGAGTATATTTGTCATTTTCCACTTAAATGCTATTCTCCAGCTGACCCTCTGCACTTGGAGTCTTGGAAGAACTTCAGGATCCCCAGAGGAGAAATTATTTCTCACTGTAATTATCACCACCCTGGTCTTTGAGACATATTCTGCTACAGTGACTGCCTTTGATGTGAACATCAGATTGAAGCAACCAAAAAGCTATCGAACATCAGAAAAGGATAAATGCCACAGCTCACACTCTATGTGGCACACATTTTGGGAGAAGCAGCGATTGTGCTCTTGAATGTACTTTTTTCTCCTTTCCAACAAAGATTGATTTGTCTCTGTCCAAATCAGGAAAGTGAGGGTGGTTTGAATTCAATAGAATTCTTTTTGTTCTTGTTTAGAAAGAGGAAGGGGATTGATTCAGTCCTATACATTATGAATCTTCTGCTTTTAATGCTGCTGGTGTCTCATGTAGTCTCTGAGAAGCTTCGAATGAAATGCCCGCTGAATTTTGATACCTGGGATGAGAAAAAACCGTGGAACTTTTATAGGGCAGGCGACCATTTTGTTGGTATAGTCACCACTGAAACAACATCATCACCTAGAACGCTGCCTTTTGACATGGCTCCTTCTAGTCAGTCTCGCTCGTAAGTTATTCAGTATGATTCAATTGAGGACCTGTATATTGCACGACTCAAAAAGTGGGATGTGAAAATATTTACAGACCCCTCACATCCTGGACATAAACTGTTTTAACTCCATCCCTCAAAACGATGCACTGCACACCAGAACAACTAGACACAAATATTTTTTTCCTGAACACCATCACTCTGCTAAACAAAAAATTTTCTCAACACTGTCCAACTATTCACAAAGTCTGCACGACTTTTACTGTTAATCTTCTCATCGCTCCTTATCATCCATCCCCTCCCACTTGTGACTGTATGACTGTAACTTTGCTTGTATCCCTACAATCTATGTTGCTTGTATCCTTACAATCTATATTGACTGCTTCCTAGTATGATTTGATTGTTTATTTGTGCCCTATGACTATTCATAAATGTTGTACCTTATGATTCTTGATGAATGTATCTTTTCTTTTATGTACACTGAGCATTTTCATCAAGACAAATTCCTTGTGTGTCCAATCACACGTGGCCAATAAAGAATTCTCTTCTCTTCTCTTCTCTTCTCTCCTCTTCTCTTCTCTTCTCTTCTCTTCTCTTCTCTTCTCTTCTCTTCTCTTTCTTCTCTTCTCTTCTCTTCTCTTCTCTTCTCTTCTCTTCTCTTCTCTTCTCTTCTCTTCTATTCTCTTCTATTCTATTCTATTCTAATGGGGTTGCATGTCTTCCATTTGAAGTCCTAATACTCTTTATTTCAGTGACTCCTATATATTGCAGGACCTGCCTAATTCCTTGAATCATCCTTATTTTCATGGCTTTCTGCTTTTGTCTTCTTTTGTGGAAGAGACTCAAAAACCAAATGTGAGGCAAATGAAACCTGAAACAAGTCCAGATTATTTATCCATTCCCATTCAATACTGACTTCATCACTTGAATACTGAGTTTGGTTTAAAAGAATGATTGGAAGGCTTGTAGGGTCCTCTGCCCACCTCATTTCCATATTTATGTAACCACTGTAATGGTATGTAACCACTGTATTAAAAAAATAATTTTTTGGTTCTTCTTGATAATGATGTTAATAATATGAACATTTTTTTTTACAGTAGGACAAATTATTTTAAACAACTAATCTTGATTTTTGCCATTCAAACGGTCAATAAGAATCCCCAGCTCCTGCACAATCTCACACTTGGCTACAATATCCATGACAACTATGCCAGCACCTTTGCTACTTCAGAAGCCTTGCTGGACATGCTCTCCACTGGACAAGGCAATGTCCCCAACTACAGCTGTGGAAGGAAGGAGAACCTTTTGGGTCTTATTGATGGAGTTAAGAGGGAAACCTCCATTCAGATGTCAACATTAGTAGGCACCTACAAAGTCCCACAGGTTTGTGTGTGTGTGTGTGCTTCTCTATCTGGTAAAGTGAATATGGAGGTTGTGACTGAGCAATAGATCCAACCATATTCTGTCTATGGAATTGAAGAACTGCTTTCCACCATGGCCTTTATAGGTGTCATGGGCATGGATTGAAATACAATGTGGGGAGGGGTGGAAATCATCAATATCCTCTTATGACACCTTCCTCATTACTTTGGGGACATTACTTTGGGGGCTTCTGCTACACACATGTGACAGTGAAGAATAAAAAAGAACATAGCAGCTACTGGCCCATTCATCTAATAGATACTGTGGCTAAAGTATATGTTAGGGTCCTCCTGAATAGAACTGAGACTAGATTTTTCAGAAAGCTCATTCTTTTGCAGAAGAACAAGTAAACTTTGGAATCAATCCACTGCTCACAATTGCTTTGTCTTGAATCACACAATTGCAAAATATGTCAGTCAGGGGAAACACTGATTTGCTGCCTTTATAGATGTCACTGCAGCATCCAAAAAACTAAACAGAGAACTATTATGGAGGATTGTTCTTAAAATGGAACTACAATGGCTGCCTCTGATCCAAGCCCTTTTTAGAAGCACATGAGTGAGAGTATGATTTGGGCCCAGATCTCTCCACATCATCTGATCTTGTAGTACTTCTTTAAGTTGTTCTATGGTCTGGCTGGTGTCATCTTTGATGGTGTCTGTTATGTCTTATATTTGCATACTCGAAATCCCCGCGCCTTGATTGGCTAAGGCGCGGGGATTTCTGATTGGCCAGGCGAGCCGCGCTGATTGGCCCGATTTAGGTCTCCCGCGATTGGCTCAAACCAAGAGCGGGAGACTTGAATCGCTGCCATTGGCCGCGGCCGCCGCAGCGAAGAGAATAAAAGCCGCGGGCTTTTTCCTCTTCGCTGGTTCGGTTCCCCCACTGTTAATAAAGAGCTTGAATGATAGTCACCGACTCTGAGCGTCTTTTTGCGGACACGACACTGGCGACGAGGATGGGATCCCGTCCCTGAACTGAACCCCGTGTCCATCAAAGAACCAGCTCAAGCGCGGAGATGGCGAAGATTGCACCGCCCGCCCCCTTCAACCCCGCCGCCGAGGACTGGGAATCGTACTCGGATCGGTTCCGTATGTACCTGGAATGCGCCGGAATGAAGGACGCCCTGGGCCCGCTAAAACGCGCCGTCTTCCTTACTCACTGCGGACCAGAGGTCTTCCAGATGGCCAAAGCACTGGCCAAGCCGGCAGACGCAACCGCCATGGACTGGGACGTCCTCGAACCCATACTGCGGCGCCATTATGCCCCTGAGGTCCCCATCCTGATACGGCGCAACGAGTTTTACCGCCGAAATCAGAAATCAGACGAAAAATTGAGCGACTTCGTCGCAGAGCTACGGCGCCTAGGAGGACTCTGCGAGTTTGAAGGTCTGAACAGTCTCATAAGAGACCGTTTCGTACTCGGTTTATGGGATCCTACACTCCAGAGCCGACTTATGGCCAAAGGCGACATCAGCCTAGCCGATGCCCTTACCGCAGCCGCAGCCGCAGAAGCAACCCGCACGTCTGCTGACAGCATGCGAAGATCTGACGCGAAGGGCGGAAACAACAACCCGGCAAGGTCGGCCGACCCAAGAAGCGAATCAACCGCACACTACGGAGAATGCCAGTCAACCCCCAGCACGTCGGAAGACGAGGAGGACATACATCGCGTGCAGACGGGACGCGGCGACCAACGAAATCGAAAAGGTCGTAGGTCGAGGACCAACTGTGCCGGGTGCGGCGGCGATCACCCCAGGTCAGAATGCCGATTCTTTGACTCTATCTGTAGGCATTGTGAATGACGGGGTCACATCGCCCGAGTTTGCCGCCAAAAGAAGACCCGCAGCCCGCCCAAATGGGGACAACACGACAGGAGGAGGGAAAGTCCCCCGCCCAGAACCAGAGAGCGCCAACCGGACGGTCGGTGGGACCGTGGCCAATGATCTTCAAGAGGCGGCGACGGTCGGCGAAAAGAAGAGACCCACCAGACGGTGACCATCGGCCACGCTATCTCCGACAGCGCCAGAAAGGTACACGTAGAAGTCCATATTGAAGGCCAGCCATGCAAGATGGAAGTGAACTCCGGGTCCTACCTTTCCATGATTGCATGGCGCGAGATTAAAAGACTAGTGCCCACCCTCCATAAGAGGAACATTCAGGCCCAGAAAATCATCATAAAGGACTACCAAGGGAATCGCGTCCCGGTAGTGGGCACCAAGAACTTTAAGATAACGTACAAAGGCCACACCGAACAACTGCCACTCACCATCGTCGATCGCGACCGCCCAAGCCTACTGGGCTTACAATGGTTCGCCCCGCTTGACATCACGCTGACAGGAGTCAACCACGTCGCCGACGACGGTTGGGAACAGCGGCTAGCCCAGGAGTTCCAGGAGGTTTTCGATGGAGGCTTGGGCAAGTACCAGGGGCCCCTTACCTCGTTTGACCTAGACCCAAGGGTTCCCCCCAAGCGGCTTAAACCTAGAAGGGTACCATTCGCCCTAAAGCCTAAAATTGACGAGCAGATCGACAAGCTCGTCAAACAAGGGGTGTTGCAACCGATAGACCATGCCAGATGGGAGACCCCTATAGTGACCCCAGTAAAGCCAGACGGGTCCGTGAGAATTTGCGGGGACTATAAGGCCACCCTAAATGGCGCGTTGCAACAAAGCGCCTACCCAGTCCCAATCGTGCAACATTTACTGCACTCACTGGGAGGGGGCAAGGTCTTTGCCAAGCTCGATCTCGCCCAGGCATATCAGCAACTACCAGTAGACGAAAAAACGGCGGAAGCCCAAACGATCGTGACCCATCGGGGGGCCTTCAAGTGTAACCGACTCCAATTCGGAGTCAGCGTGGCACCAGGCATCTTTCAGAGCCTGATGGAACGTTTGTTACAGGGCATCAAGGGGGTGGTGCCCTATTTCGATGACGTATTAGTGGCGGCGCCAAACGAAGCCGAATTGGAAAACCGACTCAGACAGGTCTTAACAAAATTTAAAGAGACAGGACTTAAAGTTAAACGAGAAAAATGCCAACTATGCACAAAGCAAGTAGAATTCTTGGGCTACCTGCTAGACCGGCATGGCATTCACCCTACAACTAAAAAAGTGAAAGCCATCAAGGAAGCCCCCACCCCAAAGTCTAAAACGGAACTACAAGCGTTCCTAGGCTTGCTGAATTTTTATAATGTTTTCCTACCCCAAAAGGCTACGGCGGCGGAGCCTTTACATAGACTCCTGGATAAGGCGGCAACCTGGACTTGGGGGAGACGAGAGCAAGCCGCCTTTCAAAAAACCAAAGACCTCCTCACCTCCGACGCCGTCCTGATGCAATTCAGCGAAACCTTGCCCTTGGTTGTCACTTGCGACGCATCACCTTTCGGCGTCGGCACTGTCCTCAGCCACACCCTCCCCGACCAGAGAGAAGCACCCATCGCTTTTTTCTCCAGGACTCTGACTAAACCGGAGCGGAACTATAGCCAGCTGGATAAAGAAGCTTTGGCTATAGTTGCCGCCATTAAGCGTTTCCACGAATACTTGTATGGCCGCCCGTTCACCATTGTGACAGATCATAAGCCATTGCTGGGCATCCTCGCTGGAAACCGAGCCACCCCGAACATCTTATCACCCCGAATGACAAGATGGTCAGAGTTCCTGGCAGCCTACAGTTACGAACTGTTACACAAGCCAGGTAAGAAAATTTCGCACTCGGACGCTTTAAGCCGCTCGCCTTTACCTGACTCTGAACCTGACCCAGCACCAACAACCAACACCCTTAGTATCGAAAGCTTACCCATTACCGCATCAGACATTGCCAGAGAAACCATTAAGGACAGGCGTCTGGCGCGAATCCTGCACTGGCTAGAAAAAGGTTGGCCGGAGAAGGACAATGACGAGACTTTTAAGACATTCAGACAGCGCCAGACTGAACTTTCACTACTGAAAGGATGTATCTTGTGGGGTGACAGGGTGGTCATTCCGGACAGATTGCAAGGGAGGGTCTTAGAGATGTTAAATGAAGGTCATCCTGGCATCGTCAGGACTAAAGCCCTGGCCAGGAGTTACGCTTGGTGGCCAGGGATGGACAAACAGATAGAGGCATGGGTTGCCAAATGCCACCGGTGCCAGGAGACCAGACCCAGCCCACCCGCAGCACCTATCCGGGACTGGGAAACACCACGGGGACCCTGGTCCAGAATCCATTTAGACTTTGCTGGTCCCACAAATGGACATACTTTTTTAATCACAGTTGACGCTTACTCCAATTGGTTGGAGGTAAGCGACATGAAATCCACTACCACAGAGGCCGTCATTAAAGAACTGTGTAAACTGTTTTCCACGCACGGCCTCCCAGACGTCGTCGTCTCAGACAACGGGCCCCAGTTTACTTCTATCGACTTTGAAAGATTCTTGGCAGAAAGGGGTATCCGCCACGCATTAACGGCACCGGCGCATCCGGCGGCGAACGGTAGGGCGGAACGGATGGTTCAGTTTACGAAAAAGACCCTCCGGAAGATGGACCACGGAGAGATCAACGACAAAATCAACAAACTCCTCCTTATACAGCACATCACCCCCAACACCACGACCAACAAAAGCCCTGCCGAACTTCTAATGGGCAGGAAGCTGAGGTCCCCACTCGACAGGTTACACCCGACATATAACCCGGAGCGACCCCCAGACTCCAGTTCCAGATACTGGACATTTACCCCAGGTGACTTAGTCTACGCAAAAAATATGACGGGGGACCCCCTATGGATCCCAGCCGTCATAACTCAGATCACTGGTCCACGATCGTACCGGCTCCAAACCACCGATGGGCGAGCCTGGAAGCGACACATTGACCAGCTCAGGTCACGAATGGCAACAGACCTCAACCCCCAGGACACGAACCAAGGGGGGAGGGAATACCCGGATAAACAAGCGCAGGAAAAAATAATCCAAAAATACTCACCGGAACACAGCCATCGCGAGCCCCCTCCAGAGAAGAACCACCTGGCCAGCTCGACCGACTCGGAGAAGCCAAGCGGGAGCGGCGAAACCCATGACTCAACCGACCCGGTAGGCCCAGGCGGGAGCCACGGAGAAAGAACCGGCCCGATCATCCAGCCGGTTCGCACAGAGGCAGGAGCAGCCAAAAAGATGACCGCTCCGGCCAAGTTCCAGATTGCAAGTGATTGCGCAGGTCAACTAGGACTAAACGGAGCCCCGCCTACCTGCGTGACTACACCACGTGATGGACCATACCAAGAGGGGAGGGGTGTTATGTCTTATATTTGCATACTCGAAATCCCCGCACCTTGATTGGCTAAGGCGCGGGGATTTCTGATTGGCCAGGCGAGCCGCGCTGATTGGCCCGATTTAGGTCTCCCGCGATTGGCTCAAACCAAGAGCGGGAGACTTGAATCGCTGCCATTGACCGCGGCCGCCGCAGCGAAGAGAATAAAAGCCGCGGGCTTTTTCCTCTTCGCTGGTTCGGTTCCCCCACTGTTAATAAAGAGCTTGAATGATAGTCACCGACTCTGAGCGTCTTTTTGCGGACACGACAGTGTCCACTGTCCAGCCACTGTGTTCTTTGGTGGCCTGGCTTTCTTTTACTTCTAACATGGTACAGAAATAAGATTTGCTCCATTTATTTTTCTTTTCAATTTCTTTTTAATTTTTTTGCACAGTCTAATGTTCTGTATTCTGTATTTTGCATTCTGTATTCCATATCCTGTATCTTGATTTTGTTTGAGTAATTAACAACATACTATTCTAACATGTTTATGAGTAGCAAGTTGGATTTATTAAAATCTAGCATTTTGGACTTGATCTGACCCCAAATACAGCATAGCATTCTTCATTGCTTTTGCAGATCAGTGATGCAATTGTTTCAGAGACTCTGAGTGATAAAAGTCAATTTCCTTTTTTCTACCGGATTCTCCCGAAAAAAGGAATCACATATCCAGCAATTGTCCAACTGCTCCTTCATTTCAGGTGGACCTTGATTGGTGTCTTTGCTTCAGACACAGAGGAGGGAGAGAATTTCATGAGGACTTTTATTCCTATGCTTGTCCACAATGGAATTTGTGTTATTATATCACAACGATTCTCAGCGATTGGACAGACAACACCGCTCAGGGATTCCATCTCTAAATGGAGACAAGTCAATGTCTTTGTGAACTACATAGAGCATGTTAATGCTTGGGACAGAATTCATACTTTGCAGCTGACATTTGAAGGTGTTCCAGGACCTATCGAAGGGAAAGTCTGGATACTACAAAGCATCAATCATTTGGTATTGAGACGGGAGGACCTTTACAAATATGTCCATAGTATTTGGAGCTTTGCTTTTCAGGAAAAGAAAAGGCCAGAAGATGATCCCTTTGGAACCAAACTTTTTGTACAATTGGAAAATAGATATTTTCGATGTTCTATTTCAAAGCATGTTTTTTCTGTCAAAGGTCGGAAAAGATGCAGCCAGAGAGCACTACTGAGGGCTTTAGAGGAAAGGAGAAGGATATGGATCTCTTTTCACCTCCATCTGCACAGTGTTATTAGGACTCTGGCCTATGCCTTAAAAGCTGCATATTCGTCCAGATCCAGGAGGAGAAGCAGGAGGAGTGAAAAGACACTGGAGGCTCCAAGGCTGCAGCCATGGCAGGTATAGACTCCCTATCAGGATCCATGAAACGCCATGTGATAACCCAGGGTGTGTCACAAAAATAACAAAGTCACCAAAGTAGAATAAATTCCCTTTCAGGCCCCAATGTCCAATTATCCACAGCTGTATATCAAATTCTTCAAAAAAAAAAAAGTCTAGGAATGGCACAAATGCAGTCCGAACCCAAAGTAAAGATAATTAGAAATAAAAAAAACCAACACAAACCACACTGAAGTAATTAACACGGCAGGTCAGGATGATAAATTAAAGACTTTCAAAGGAGAACACAGCACCCACAATCAGGAGGACGCCAAAACACAGATAAGCTTCTATGAAGAAAATGCATGCTTTGCTTCCAGCAAAGAGCTGTGTGAAAGCGCCCTTCTTATATCCTGTTCTCCCAGCTGCAACTAATGATACCCTACTCATCCCTCCTGGCTAGTTTGCAACACCTGATGCAGACCTTCCCTTCTTCAGGACAGCTTCTTCCTCATGGAGCACAATCTTTGGACTTTGGACAGTCAGCCCAACTTACCATACAGGGTACATTTTGCAGGCAAAATAGAAAGAAAAAAATAGCAGCATTGAGCTATATGTATAAATAATAAAAATGGCATGCACATAAAAATAAAAATGTTTAAGGATCCCTCTAATTTCCCAGGTTGTAAAAATAGTTGGTGGGAGATTTGTACAATAGGATTTGCAAGCATTTCTTAATGTACCCTTAAAATAATGTAGAATAAGCTCAGATTGTCATATTTCCCATCTGGTCTTCCTGGAAGATTAGCCTGACAACTTTCTTCTTGAGAATGCCATAGTTTCTGATAATCACTCTGTTTTTTCCAAGGAATTTCTGAATATTTTCATTTGTTTCTTTGCTCTCTTTATTTGTGATGTGTTCTAAATGTTCTTTTTAATAGACAAATTTGGTCAATTATATATTTTGTCAATGCATACTTTTTTCAATATATCATTGACCAATTTATCTGAGTCCTTTTCACTTTTGAAGATAGTGGTAGCACCTGCTCTCCCAACTCAGCATATTTGCAAATTAGACAACTGTAGAAAGATTCAAATGTGAAAAGATCACTTGGGATAAGAAACCAAATTTCTGCTTTCAAAATTCCTGGTTTTTTCCTATTCTAGTACCATCCATTTCTGGAGAAGAATGAGTTTTGTAATATTTCCCATTGGAAATTGCACTTGGACCAAAATGGAGATGTAGCTGCAGATCTGAACGTCATAAGTTGGGTGCTTCTTCCCCAGTTGGATCCAATTGACAAGCAATTGGGGAGTTTTGAAAAACAGAGATTTATTATCAATAGAGATATTCTGTCATGGCTGAAATTGTGCAACAAGGTGGGAGAAATTCTTATGTCTTAACCGGGGGACTACAATTGACCACTTTCTAAGAGGAGAAGCTTTACAATGTTTTATAGCCTTTAAGAATCCTTTGCAGATCCTACTAGTCATATGTTTCTTTCTTCACCCCAGTTTTATTCTACTTTTATCAATCTAACAGAATAAAACTTTAATAAATCTTTTAGGAAAAAATATTATAAAATTTAACATGAATACAATATCATACTTTAAGTCATGGATACATTGAAGAATGGAAGAATTAATGCTGATACAATCATGAAAAAAAAAACCACTGGTTTTCAATTAATGCTTAAGATTTTAATTCCATCCCTCCAGACTTAATTAAGTAGAAAAGTCCTTTATTCCAAAAGCAAAAGGGATTAACTAAATGCAGAATATGTCAATAGTTGCATCTCCTGCAAATATTTGTAACTAATTAGGTGAAGCTGCTATTTAGCAACCTGGAACAAAGGAGAAACTTCCAAACAGTGAGGACAATTAGGAATAGCTTCACTTCAGATGTTGTAGGTTGCTCCATCACTGGAGGTTTTTAAGAAGTGACTGGACTGTCACTTGTCTGAAATGGTATAGGGTCTTCTGCTTGAGCAAGGGGCTAGACTAGAAGATTTTCAAGGTTCTTTCCACCTCTATTCTGATTAATACTCATGTTCACCTCCATTTTCCAGGATGATGAATTCTAACGTATTTTCTTTGGCATTCATTGTTTGTCTGCTTAGTCTCTGCCTCAGTCCCAATATGTGGGAAATTGTCATCCTGGATTTGTCAAGCGGTCTCGAGAAGGAGAACCAGTTTGCTGCTATGACTGCATTCCTTGTCCGGAAGGGGCCATCTCCACTCAGGAAGGTGGATGACATCAAAGAAAAGAGCAGGTTTTGTGGGAGTAGATTCTCTTAGGAATATGAGTCACCAAACAGGTATTTGGGTTAGAAATATATAAACCAGGATAGACATTTTAATTCTGTCTCTTTAAGAGCATGCTAAAAACTGCAATTGGGAGTGGTTACTCAAACGGCTATAAGATGGAGCGAGAAACCTGGTTTGTCTTAGTCTTAATCTCAGAAGAGAGTGTGTCTCAGTCTCTCTTTTCTTCTGTTAGAAAGTATTGCTGTTCCTCCATTTTTCCTAATTGACTGATATTCATGGATTTAATGTAAGTCTGATACTGAACTGTTTTTGACACTGGCCTTTGTTATTGAATTATCCCTGGATTGAAAACTGACTGATTTACTTGTGAATGACTTTGGATTGCTTATTTTGGACTTTGCTTAAACCTTTCTGGAAGTAAAAAGCTACATTTACTGTACAGTGTATCTGTGTTCTGTGTGTGTATTATTTAAACACTTCTCTCAAATACGTCTCCTTGTATGTGTTCATTCTCCTAATGGGGAATTACCTCAACAGATTCATCAACAGTATTTTCATGAAAATCAACACTGCGGTTTCCCACAACAAGCACTCTCTAAGTTGGTTGAAATCAGATTTATTAAAGTCCAAATCTGGACTTTACTTTTCTTGGTTTCATTGTGTTTAGCTGATTATTAACCACTGATACCGCAGGTTCCTCTTACCACTGCTCCGGTGATAGATAATTCCAGACTATTTTCATGGCTAGCTTTTTCCACAAGGTTTCTAAATTTCATGAGATGGACATCCACAGAGTCCAGTATATAAAAAAAATTGATGTATTGCAGGACTCAGAAAGTGTACCTAAAAAGATTAATTTATTATTATCCTCAAGGACTGTGTGCTCAAATAGATGTTCTGAACATTAACATGAAATTCTTCCAGTCCTAAGTGTTTCCAAAATCTCTAGATCAGTGGGGGCTCATATATTAATAGTAGTAAGTTTATGTAAGCAGTGTCTACACCTTGGTTGAGCAATTCCCCCCCCCCCATATACACACCCAAACACACACACATTCATATAGGTTGTGTGAGAGACAGAGGGAGAGACAGGGGAGATGGAGAGACAGGAACAAGGGGGAGGGGGAGGGAGGGTGGGAAGGAGGGAGGGAGGGAGACCTATTCTTGCTATCTTTGTTTTGGGAAAGTGTTAAAAATGCATTTGGAAATGTCAACTGTTGTCCTAAGAAGCTACTTCTTAAAATGTAAATTGTGAGATTGTTAAAATCAATAATCCTTTTGGTATTTTCAGACACAGAAAAATGCACCAAGTGCCTGGATGATCAATATCCAAATGAGGATCGAGTCCAATGTATCCCCAAAATTCTAACCTTCCTGTCTTATGAAGAACATCTGGGTATCACTCTGGTCTCTTTTGCCTTAATTTTGTTCCTAAGCGCAGGCCTTATTTTAATCGTATTCATTCAATACCGAGAAACTCCCATTGTCAGAGCCAACAACCGGGACCTCTCTTACATCCTGCTGATCTCCCTCCTGCTTTGCTTCTTGTCTTCTTTTTTCTTCATTGGTCAACCAAGGAAAGTCACCTGCCTTCTACGACAAACGGTGTTCAGCGTCATCTTCTCAGTTGCAATTTCTTCTCTCCTGGCCAAAACGATCACAGTGGTGCTGGCTTTTCTGGCCACAAAACCAGGAAACCAAATGAAGAGATGGTTAGGGAAGAGCTTGGCCAACTCCATCATCCTTTCTTGTTCTGCTGTTCAAGTTATCATCTGCTTCATTTGGCTGGGAGTTTCTCCCCCATACCCTGACTCTAACATTCATTCCCTGCCTGGTGGGATCATCCTGCAATGCAACGAAGGGTCTGTCATCATGTTCTATGTCAGCCTTAGTTACATGGGTATCTTGGCTGCCATCTGCTTCACGGTGGCTTTCCTGGCCAGGAATCTGCCTGGGACTTTCAATGAAGCCAAGCTGATCACCTTCAACATGCTGGTCTTCTGCAGTGTCTGGGTGAGTTTTGTGCCCACCTACCTGAGCACCAAAGGGAAATACATGGTGGCTGTGCAGGTCTTTTCCATCCTGGCCTCCAGTGCTGGTCTGCTGGGCTGCATCTTTATCCCCAAATGCTACATTATCATTCTGAAACCATACCTGAATACGAAAGAGCAACTTACGACCAAAAGAAATGTAGAAATGTGAGACAGAGGAAATTTAAGTCTGAACATTTTCCAATAGGCCACATCTAGAAAATGACCCAAGCATATTCTCCATATATAATAGGCCAATGGTTTTGTTTGAAATAATTAAATGGTATTTGGAAGATAGTGCTTTTTTTAATCCTCAAGGCACTGTAAAAGATATATATAAAATATATATAAAAGAGATCACTTTGGTGGAAAAACAAATCTGGTCACGTTGCCAACTTCAAAAGCCGATACGAAAAATTTATGCCATCAATTTCACCTGCGCTTTCTACAATTTTGTAAACAACAAACTTAAAAGACTCAAGGTCCATCCCACCCCTGAAAGGACTTAATGGTGAAGACTGCGATGACGACACTATTAAAGCTAACCTCTTTAGCACAATCTTTGGTTCAGTATTTGTAAACAGCAATGGATCGTGCCCAGTATTTCCTAGGTGAACCACAGACGACTACAATGATCTAATACATATCAATTTTACAGTAGACAATGTTGAAAAAGCACTACAGAATCTAAAACCATCTCTATCTATTGGACCAGACGAAATATGTCCCTACTTCTTACAAAAGCTATGCACTGCCATAGCCGAACCTCTAAGCATAATCTTTGAAAAATCATTCAGGACCACCTCCTTGCCAAAACTATGGTCATAAGCCACAGTCATCCCCATCTTCAAAAAGGGAGATCCCAGCCTAGTTGGAAATTACAGACCAATCTCTTTATGCTGCATCACCTGTAAAGTTATGGAATTAATTATTAACCAATCCATTATCCTCCACATAGAGACAAACAACCTACTCTCTCTTAAACAATTTGGTTTGAGAAAAAAACTATCATGTAACCTGCAACTCTTACACTGCAAAAACATATGGACTACACAACTCGATCTGGGCAAAGCAATAGACGCAATCTACATAGAGTTCTGTAAAGCCTTTGATTCAGTGGTACACAACAAACTACTCTTAAAACTAAAATCTTATGTTATCTTTGGACACCTGCATAACTGGATGGAAGCATTCCTGTCAAACAGACAACAAATGGTCAAAATTGGGAGCGTACTATCAAATTCTTTACCTGCCAATAGTGCTGTCCCCCAAGGCAGTCTTCTAGGACCAACTCTCTTCATACTCTACATAAATGACCTCTGTAATCATAATCTGCGTTCTCTTCGCTGATGATGTCAAGCCATTCAACACCACAGACAACACTGCTACCCTTCAAAAAGACCGTGACTATATATCAGAGTGGTCAAAGAAATGGCAACTTCAAATCTCAAGAAATAAATGCTCTGTCTTACATATTCACAAAAAAAAATCAGAAAATAAAATACAGGCTGAATAGTCAAGACCGTGTTGATGATCCAAACTCTGTCAAGGATCTTGGAGTACTCATCTCAAATGACCTAAGTGCTAGAGCTCACTGTAACTACATAGCCAAAAAGGCATTAGGAGTTGTTAACCTAATCTTACGTAGCTTTTTCTCTGGTAATATTATACTAATAACTAGAGCATACAAAACATTTGTTAAACCAATATTCGAATACAGCTCATCAGTCTGGAACACACATTACATATCTGATATTAACACAGTTGAGAAAGTCCAGAAATATTTCACAAGAAGAGTTCTCCACTCCTCTACTTGTTGCAGAATGCCTTATGCCACCAGACTTGAAATTCTAGACCTAGAAAACCTAGAACTATGCCGCTTTCAGTCCGATCTAAGTATAGTAGATAAAATAATACATTGCAATGTCCTACCTTTCAATGAATACTTAAGCTTCAACCATAACAATACAAAAGCAAACAATAGATACAAACTCTGAAGATTTATCGCACCAAACTTGATTGCAGGAAATATGACTTCAGCAACAGAGTGGTCAATGTCTCGAATACTCTACCTGACTCTGTAGTTTCTTCCCCAAACCCCAAAAACTTTAACCTTAGGCTGTCTGCTATTGACCTCACCCCTTTCCTAAGAGGTCTGTAGGGGGTGTACATAAACACACCAACGTGCCTACCGTCCCTGTCCTATTGTTTCTTTTATTTTTCTTATATGTGTCCATGTATTCATAACTACATTTTTACTTATACCTATTATCTTGTAAGCAATTGACAAACCAAGTAAAGTAAAATAAATAAATAAATATTTGTCCACTGTCCTTAGCCTACCTGAAGTCTAAGTTATCATACTCAGGTTTTTGAAATATGTCACTTCTGCAATGAGAATTTTGTTGATATGTCAAAAAGGTCAGTTTGTCTATCTCAGCAAGTTCTGTCAATTTCAACAACCATTCCTTCATAGTGGGTGGTGCTGAATGTTCCCAACTTTCTTCCTGAAATAATCTTTCCACAGTAATGATATATTGAAACTATCTTAGATGGCATTATAACTAGGGCCAACAGTCTGACTTCCATTTCAAGAATAATCAATTTCCTCTGTAATATTTCTTTGGTTAGTGTGTCTAACTAAGTTCTGTAGGGTAACAAACAACTTTTTTTTCCTGATTCACATAGTTTATCATTGGATGGTTCAAAATTGAAGATATAGAATTGGCTGGAAGGGATGACAAAACAACAAATAGACCTGAAACCAGAACTATTTTTTTTTAAACAAATTTTATTAATTT
The DNA here is from genome assembly GCA_033807585.1 of Hydrophis major. NCBI lineage: Eukaryota > Metazoa > Chordata > Lepidosauria > Squamata > Elapidae > Hydrophis > Hydrophis major. The sequence goes on from CM066329.1 coordinate 44,968,607, forward strand.
TACAGAGAACACAATAAAACATAAACAAAACTAAAAGATCTTTTCTGAAGGTTGTCTGATCCCGGGTTGAAACTCTTCACACAGACACAAATTCAAACATCATATTCACTTTATATATCCTTCCATATCTTATTATCATTTTCTTTTATATATATATATAAACCATTTTTATCAATTTTATATAAACAATGCACAAGGCATAACAGCTTATAAATTCTTTTCTAAGAAAAAATAATAAAAGAAGAAAACCAATAGAACATAACAATTCCAAATTATAGTATCAATACTTTGTCTATTTAACTTCATATCTTATCCCAACTTCTCCTTTTCATCCAAATTATTTCTTATTAATTAAATTTTTTTTGCCTTTTTTCAATATACAACATCCAAAAAAAATAATAATAACAAAACCTTTATATATCCTTTCATATCTTATTACCATTTTCAATAATATTCTTTGTCTGTTCTATTTCGAACTATCCATTCATCTTTTTTCTTTTATTATACTTCTCCTATACACCAATTGGAGTAACGTCTATAACTCATTACCCTAACTTAAAAGTACTTCATATAACAATTTTTCTTGGGATTCTGTTTAATAGATTCTAAAATTACACAATGAATTTTATACTCTAAATACACATATAAAAACCACAATCTTATGTACCCTCCAGAATCCCTCTTTTATCATAAATTAAATTCACCCTTTGTCTCTGAATAAACTTTTTTTCTTTAGATCTTGCTTCCCCCCATTGAGGCTTCTCCTCCCCCCCTTTCTCTCTTGCTTATTCTTCTCCTTGCCCTTTTTACCCCTTTGTCTTTCCTCCTCCCTTTTCTTACTCCCTTTCCTTTGCTCTCTAACCTTGCCTCCACCTTTCCGCTCATTTTTCTCTTCTTTGGTTGTTTTTATAATTCTTAAAATCCCCTTTTTCTTATCCTTTTTCTCCTCCTCCCCGGAAAGAACCCATTGTTCATCAAAGATGGCTTCTTCTTCCTCTTCTTCTTTGTCCCAGTCCTTCTGCTGCGTAGTCAACTTTTCATAAGTACATAACGCCATTTCCAAGAATTGAAACAAAGTGCCCAAAGTATCTTCTTTTTTATATTTTTGATATTCAGTCTTTAGTTTATCCACAAGCGATGCCATTATGAAAAAAGAAACTTTTCCCAAAACAACCACAAATATTTTTAATCAAGAATAATTCAAAAAAAATTCCAAAAATTAATACTTTTCTTCCTTCTTCTCTTTCTCTTTCTGGGGTTAATGTTTAATCAAAGAGGTCCAATTACCATATACCTTTCTTTGGGATTCTAGGCAATCTCCTCCTTTTTCAGCTTCTGCTCCAATTTTTTTTCCTCTCCCTTCCCACTTGCAATATCAATTTTAAATAATCAGAAATCCACACCTCCAACCGGGTTTTCCAATTTCTTAAGTTTTTCAATGTCCAAAAACCCTTTTGTCCTTTAGCTTCAACTCTCAAAACAATTCACTTTCAATGTCCAATATGTCCAAATATATCTGCTGTTTCCATGGGGTGGGAGAGTGAAGAAAAAAAAAAAGTTCCCTTTAACAGCTTCTCCGCCGCTTTCGATCTTCTTAGGGATACAATGTATCCTCCAGCAATTCAAACAGCTCAGTTCCAACAAATTTGAAAGATGTTACTTGACCCAGCTCAGACAGCACTTTCACTCTTCTTACTTCCTCCAGCACAATCTTACCCGGTTGGTGGCTTCTTCGTGGCGGCCATTGCTGACCGCCGCTCCACCGCCTTGGGAAAAAGAGGTTTTTCTGGAGGAGGAGGGGGTCTGCGACACCCCCAACCCCCTGTCCGACTCCCCTCTCTCTTCAGCTGTCCCTACAGGGCAGCCATATCCCCCGACCCATCTGGATCGGGGGAACCTCGGCGGCTAGCACAGCAGGAATCGCGAGCTGTCGCCAATTGCTGCTGCCCCAAAGCCACGTGAAACCGGAAACCCCAACCAGAACTATTTTTATGAGGGATAATTGCAGGGAAATACAATAAAAGACTCACATATTTCATCATACGTGTAATAGCTGCAGCTAGGATCCTATACGCATAAAACTAGGAAAGTGAAAGGACTCCCACAGAGGAGGAGGTAATAAAAAAAAAATTAGAATGCGCCGAACTGACAGACTTACAATGGAACTGAAGGGCAAAGAGGAATCAGAGTTCTACCTAACATGGAACAAACTGTATAATTGGATATATAATAGATACAGAGATTAGGATTGAAAAATGAAAGAAGATCAACCAAATAAAAACAGAGAGTTAAGGAAATATGTAAAAATAAACAATGTAAGAAATATTATTATTGAATTGTACTTGAATATAGTATGATATGCACAAAATAAGAAGTGTAATAGTGTATTATGGTGGAATTAAACAAATAATAGTTAAAATTCAGATGTATAACACAGTGTAGTCAAAAGAGATTATGCTGTATGATAGTTGTAACTAGGATATATAGGATATATTTATCAGAGGTGGTATTCAGAACCTTCTGACCAGTTCTGGAGAACCAATAGTGGAAATTTTGAGTAGTTCGGAGAACTGGCAAATACCACCTCTGACTGGATATTTTACCATATACTTCCCCTGCCGCACCCATCAAGCCACGCCCACAGAACCAGTAGTAAAAAAAATTAAATCTCACAACTGATATGTATGTATGTATGTAGGATATATATTGCTCGGAGTGTAATAAAATGTTTTTTCTCAAAAAATTAATATTTTAATGCATCAGCAAACCCACACTGCAGAAAAACCATATAAATGCCTGGATTGTGGGGTATATTTTACCCAATCCTCAGTGCTTCACATGTACACCAGTGTCCACAAAGGAGAGTGGCCTTAAGGGTGTGTGGAATGTCAGAAACCTTTTCATTGCAAATCAAAGCTAAAAATGCATCAGAAAATCCATAGCAGAGATAAAACCCCTTCAGTTGTGAACAATATAGGAAACTTTTTTTTTTCAAAAGTCACATCTTTTTTTTAAAAAAAAAACAAATTTTATTAATTTTACATAGAACAAAACATAAACAAAACTAAAAGATCTTTTCTGAAGGTTGTCTGATCCCGGGTTGAAACTCTTCATACAGACACAAATTCAAACATCATATTCACTTTATATATCCTTCCATATCTGATTATCATTTTCTTTTATATATTATATATATAAACCATTTTTATCAATTTTATATAAACAATGCACAAGGCATAACAGCTTATAAGTTCTTTTCTAAGAAAAAATAATAAAACAAGAAAACCAATAGAACATAACAATCCCAAATTATAGCATCAATACTTTGTCTATTTAACTCATATCTTATCCCAACTTCTCCTTTTCATCCAAATTATTTCTTATTAATTAAATTTTTTTTTTGCCTTTTTTCAATATACAACATCCAAAAAAGAAAAAAATAACATAACAAAACCTTTATATATCCTTTCATATCTTATTACCATTTTCAATAATATTCTTTGTCTGTTCTATTTCCAACTATCCATTCATCTTTTTTCTTTTATTATACTTCTCCTATACACCAATTGGAGTAACGTCTATAACTCATTACCCTAACTTAAAAGTACTTCATAAAACAATTTTTCTTGGGATTCTGTTTAAAAGATTCTAAAATTACACAATGAATTTTATACTCTAAATACATATATAAAAAACACAATCTTATGTACCCTCCAGAATCCCTCTTTTATCCTAAATTAAATTCACCCTTTGTCTCTGAATAAACTTTTTTCCTTTAGATCTTGCTTCCCCCCATTGAGGCTTCTCCTCCCCCCCTTTCTCTCTTGCTTATTCTTCTCCTTGCCCTTTTTACCCCTTTGTCTTTCCTCCTCCCTTTTCTTACTCCCTTTCCTTTGCTTTCTAACCTTGCCTCCACCTTTCCGCTCATTTTTCTCTTCTTTGGTTGTTTTTATAATTCTTAAAATCCCCTTTTTCTTATCCTTTTTCTCCTCCTCCTCGGAAAGAACCCATTGTTCATCAAAGATGGCTTCTTCTTCCTCTTCTTCTTTGTCCCAGTCCTTCTGCTGTGTAGTCAACTTTTCATAAGTACAGAACGCCATTTCTAAGAATTGAAACAAAGTGCCCAAAGTATCTTCTTTTTATATTTTTGATATTCAGTCTTTAGTTCATCCACAAGCGATGCCATTATGAAAAAAGAAACTTTTCCCAAAACAACCACAAATATTTTTAATCAAGAATAATTCAAAAAAAAAATTCCAAAAATTAATACTTTTCTCCCTTCTTCTCTTTCTCTTTCTGGGGTTAATGTTTAATCAAAGAGGTCCAATTACCACATACCTTTCTTTGGGATTCTAAGCAATCTCCTCCTTTTTCAGCTTCTGCTCCAATTTTTTTTCCTCTCCCTTCCCACTTGCAATATCAATTTTAAATAATCACAAATCCATACCTCCAACAAGGGTTTTCCAATTTCTTAAGTTTTTCAATGTCCAAAAACCCTTTTGTCCCTTAGCTTCAACTCTCAAAACAATTCACTTTCAATGTCCAATATGTCCAAACATATCTGCTTTTTCCATGGGGTGGGAGAGTGAAGAAAAAAAAAAGTTCCCTTTAACAGCTTCTCCGCCGCTTTCGATCTTCTTAGGGATACAATGTATTCTCCAGCAATTCAGACAGCTCAGTTCCAACCAATTTTAAAGATGTCACTTGACCCGGCTCAGACAGCACTTTCACTCTTCTTACTTCCTCCAGCGCAATCTTACCCGGTTGCTGGCTTCTTCGTGGCGGCCATTGCTGACCACCGCTCCACCGCCTTGGGAAAAAAGGGTTTTTCCAGAGGAGTAGGGGGTCTGCGACACCCCCAACCCCCTGTCCGACTCCCCTCTCTCTTCAGCTGTCCCTACAGGGCAGCCATATTTCCTTGACCCATCTGGATCGGGGGTACCTCGGCAGCTAGCACAGCAGGAATCGCGAGCTGTCGCGAATTCCTGCTGCCCCGAAGCCACGCGAAACCGGAAGCCAAAAGAAATTTTGAGTAGTTCGGAGAACTGGCAAATGCCACCTCTGACTGGATATTTTACCATATACTTCCCCTGCCACACCCATCAAGCCACGCCCACAGAACCAGTAGTAAAAAAAATTAAATCTCACTACTGATATGTATGTATGTATGTGGGATATATATTGCTCGGAGTGTAATAAAATGTTTTTCTCAAAAAATTAATATTTTAATGCATCAGTGAACCCACACTGCAGAAAAACCATATAAATGCCTGGATTGTGGGGTATGTTTTACCCAATCCTCAGTGCTTCACATGTACACCAGAGTGTCCACAAAGGTGAGTGGCCTTATGGGTGTGTGGAATGTCAGAAACCTTTTCATTGCAAATCAAAGCTAAAAATGCATCAGAAAGTCCATAGCAGAGATAAAACCCCTTCAGTTGTGAACAATATAGGAAACTTTTTTTTTTTCAAAAGTCACATCTTAATGTTTTCCCGGAACTTCACAGAGACAGAAGGGAAATCATACAATTGTTTGGTGTGGGGAAACATACTTTTCCCAGTCAAGTAATCTTAAATACCATAATCTAGCAAAAGAGCACAAATGTTGGAGTGAATTTTGCTCACAAAGCTGCAGCAGTAGTAACTTACCAGAGTCATTGCACAAGACCAAAGATTTACAAATCTTGGGCAGTGTAGTTATAGGGTACAGGTAGTCCTTAATTTAGAATCTCAATTGGAAAAGAGTTTGTTACAGTCATAACTCATAATCTCAGTTGGAAAAAGGTTTGTTAGTCATAACTTAAGGCACCCATATGACCAGATCTGATTTTATGACATTTTTCTGATCTTTAAGTAAGTCAATGGAGAAACTTCCCTTCCAACTCTGATTATCTGTTAGTATAAACAAGGAGTCTGCAAGGAGTATAAATCCTTCCATTCCCTATTATCCGCTCAGAGCTGAAGAAGCTTTTTTGGATGAGAAGCGAAACATCTTCAGAGAAAAACCAAAAAGAGGTCAAATCCAGTTGCCTCTTGAAAAAGCACCTTTGGTATTCTTCTCCCCTGACTGGATGCATCAGGAATATAGGTACACCTAAACACACCTACCAACCCCTTGGCAGTATTTTGGGGAGAGTTTACTTACAGTCTCAGAGATTGGAAGGCCAAAGCGGCTCCTCTCCACCGTGTTCCACAAAAAACAAGGGGGACCAACAGATTACCTCCAAGCCAATTTCTGGTGGGCATGACAAAAAAAAATCAGATTGCGCCATCCACTACACAGTGGGCACTGCCAGTGTCCCAGCTGCAGATCTCACAAAACCATGTTTTAATTGATAATTAAGAAACTTCAAAAGATAAAGATACCCAGTAGCTAATATGAATGTGGAAGGACAACAGAGATGTGAAGGACGGGGGAAAGGAAAACGATTCCACTCTATAACTTTTTCTTTATATACCCAATGATTTGGTCCACAAGCTGTCACTTTCCTGCCTCTTACTCGGCTCTTATCCAACAACTGACATTTCCGTAACTGATGGGAAATGAAATTTTAAAATCAGTTCCAATTAGGATTGAAAAATGGAGATCTAATAGAAAAGAAAAATCAGAAAAAGACCCTAATGTTAATATTAGGCAGGGTTTGCATAAGAAGAAAGGCAGGATTAAAGTTGCGTCATGAACCGAGAGTTTAATCAAACTCCATAGCTCTGGGTGACTTTCTCCAGCAGCCTCTGGAGAGAAGACTCCATAATGAAGAGCAGCAGAAGTCAATTACCTGGGTTTTCAACTAATTTCCTCCAGCATCACTTTCTAGGCACGTCCTGACAAGAGGGCCTGCAACACCTTCAGGAGTATATTTGTCATTTTCCACTTAAATGCTATTCTCCAGCTGACCCTCTGCACTTGGAGTCTTGGAAGAACTTCAGGATCCCCAGAGGAGAAATTATTTCTCACTGTAATTATCACCACCCTGGTCTTTGAGACATATTCTGCTACAGTGACTGCCTTTGATGTGAACATCAGATTGAAGCAACCAAAAAGCTATCGAACATCAGAAAAGGATAAATGCCACAGCTCACACTCTATGTGGCAAACATTTTGGGAGAGGCAGTGATTGTGCTCTTGAATGTACCTTTTTCTTCTTTCCAACAAAGATTGATTTGTCTCTGTCCAAATCAGGAAAGTGAGGGTGGTTTGAATTCAATAGAATTCTTTTTGTTCTTGTTTAGAAACAGGAAGGGGATTGATTCAGTCCTATACATTATGAATCTTCTGCTTTTAATGCTGCTGGTATCTCATGTAGTCTCTGAGAAGCTTCGAATGAAATGCCCGCTGAATTTTGATACCTGGGATGAGAAAAAACCATGGAACCTTTACAGGGCAGGTGACCATTTTGTTGGTATAGTCACCACTGAAACAACATCATCACCTAGAATGCTGCCTTTCGACATGGCTCCTTCTAGTCAGTATCGTTCGTAAGTTATTCAGTATGATTCAATCGAGGACCTGTATACTGCACGACTCAAAAAGTGGGATGTGAAAATATTTACAGACCCCTCACATCCCGGACATAAACTGTTTCAACTCCTTCGCTCAAAATGACGTTTTAGAGCACTGCACACCAGAACAACTAGACACAAGGACAGTTTTTTCCCAAATGCGAAACAAATAATTCCCTCAGCACTTTCCAACTATTCACAAAGTTTGCAATACTATTACTATTAATCTTCTCATCACTCCTTATCACCCATCCCCTCCCACTTGTGACTGTATGACTGTAACTTTGTTCTTTGTATCCTTATGATTTATATTGACTGTTTCCTAGTTTGATTTGATTGCTTATTTGTACCCTATGACTATTATTAAATGTTATACCTTATGATTCTTGACTCTTCATGAATGTATCTTTTCTTTTATGTACATTGAGAGCATTTGCACCAAGACAAATTCCTTGTGTGTCCAATCACACTTGGCCAATAAAGAATTCTATTCTATTCTATTCTGATGAGGTTGAATGCCCTTGATTTGAGTTCCTAATACTCTTTATTTCACTGACCTATATATTGCAGGACCTGTCTAATTCCTTGAATCATCCTTATTTTCATGGCTTTCTGCTTTTGTCTTCTTTTGTGAAAGAGACTCAGAAACCAAATGTGAGGCAAATAAAACCTGAAACAAGTCCAGATTATTTATCCATTCTCATTCAATACTGACTTCATCACTTGAATACTGAGTTTGGTTTAAAAGAATGATTGGAAGGGTTGTAGGGTTCTCTGCCCACCTCATTTCCATATTTAGGTAACCACTGATTGATGCCATATTCAACACTTGATGTTTACTTTATGGGTCACTTATGGAACTTCCTCATCATTTTATGGTACTTCTACTTTAATAACTGAATGGTTTTGAATACAGGTTACTGGGAAAATTAATAATTAGGACTGCTGCAAATAATTGTGTATTCTTAACTGTGGTGGAGGACTCTCTCCAGTGATGGGATTCAGCCAGTTCACATCAGTTCATGAGAAACAGTTGTTAACTTTCTGAGCAGTTTGGGGGTTGTTGGAAAAAATCATTAGGGCAGAGTACCAGTTGTTAAATTGTTTGAATACCACCACTGACTCTATCTATCCCATCTTCTCAATGCTGATAAAAATTATTTGCTGATGTGCGGCTATCTATTAGATGAATGGGCCAGTAGCTGCTATGCCTTTAGCTTTGAATCTATATTGGCTTAAGACACAATAGGCTTGTGGAGACAAAGAGGAATAAACTGAAAAATATAATTATTTATGGTTCTTCTTGATGATGATATTAATAATATGAATATTTTTTTTACAGTAGGACAAATTATTTTAAACAACTAATCTTGATTTTTGCCATTCAAACGGTCAATAAGAATCCCCAGTTCCTGCACAATCTCACACTTGGCTACAACATCCATGACAACTATGCCAGCACCCTTGCTACTTCAGAAGCCTTGCTGGACATGCTCTCCACTGGACAAGCCAATGTCCCCAACTAAAGCTGTGGAAGGAAGGCGAACCTTTTGGTTCTTGTTGATGGAGCTAAGAGAGAAAACTCCATTCAGATTCAACATTAGTAGGCACCTACAAAGTCCCACAGGTTTGTGTGTGTGTGCTTCTCTATCTGGTAAAGTGAGTATGGAGGTTGTGAGTGAGCAATAGATCCAACCATATTCTGTCTATGGAATTGAAGAATTGCTTTCCACCATGGCCTTTATAGGCGTCATGGGCATGGATTGAGATACAATGTGGGGAGGGGTGGAAATCATCAATATCCTCTTATGACACCTTCCTCATTACTTTGGGGGCTTCTGCTACACACAAGTGACAGTGAGGAATAAAAAAGAATATAGGAGCTACAGGCCCATTCATCTAATAGATACTGTGGCTAAAGTATAGGTTAGGGTCCTCCTGAATAGAACTGAGACTAGATTTTTCAGAAAGCTCATTCTTTTGCAGAAGAACAAGTAAACTTTGGAGTCAATCCACTGCTCACAATTGCTTTGTCTTGAATCACACAATTGCAAAATATGTCAGTCAGGGGAAACACTGATTTGCTGCCTTTATAGATGTCACTGCAGCATCCAACAAACTAAACAGAGAACTATTATGGAGGATTGTTCTTAAAATGGAACTACAATGGCTGCCTCTGATCCAAGCCCTTTATAGAAGCATATGAGTGAGAGTATGATTTGGGCCCAGATCTCTCCGCATCATCTGATCTTGTAGTACTTCTTTAAGTTGTTCTATGGTATGGCTGGTGTCATCTTTGATGGTGTCCACTGTCCAGCCACTGTGCTCTTTGGTGGCCTGGCTTCCTTTTACTTCTAATATGGTACAGAAATAAGATTTGCTTTATTTATTTTTCTTTTTAATTTCTTTTTAATTTTTTTGCACAGTCTTGCTAATGTTCTGTATTCTGTATTTTGCATTCTGTGTTCCGTATCCTGTATCTAGATTTTGTTTGAGTAATTAACAACATACTATTCTAACATGTTTATGAGTAGCAAGTTGGATTTATTAAAATCTAGCATTTTGGACTTGATCTGACCCCAAATACAGCATAGCATTTTTCATTGCTTTTGCAGATCAGTGATGCAATTGTTTCAGAGACTCTGAGTGATAAAAGTCAATTTCCTTTTTTCTACCGGATTCTCCCGAAAAAAGGAATCACATATCCAGCAATTGTCCAACTGCTCCTTCATTTCAGGTGGACCTTGATTGGTGTCTTTGCTTCAGACACAGAGGAGGGAGAGAATTTCATGAGGACTTTTATTCCTATGCTTGTCCACAATGGAATTTGTGTTGTTATATCACAACGATTCTCAGCGATTGGACAAACAACATCGCTCAGGGATGCCGTCTCTAAATGGAGACAAGTCAATGTTTTTGTGAACCACATAGAGCATGTTAATGTTTGGGACAGAATTCATACTTTGCAGTTGACGTTTGAAGGTGTTCCAGGACCTATTGACGGGAAAGTCTGGATAGTGGAAAGCATTGAATATTTGGTATTGAGATGGGGGGAACTTTACAAATATGTCCATAGTATTTGGAGCTTTGCTTTTCAGGAAAAGAAAAGGCCAGAAGATGATCCCTTAGGAACGAAACTCCTTGTACAATGGGAAAATAGATATTTTCGATGTTCTATTTCAAAGCATCTTTTTTCTGTCAAAGGTCGGAAAAGATGCAGCCAGAGAGCACTACTGAGGGCCGTAGAGGAAAGGAGAAGAATATGGATCTCTTTTCACCTCCATCTGCACAGTGTTATTAGGACTCTGGCCTATGCCTTGAAAGCTGCATTTTTGTCCAGATCTAGGAAGAGAAGCAAGAGCAGTGAAAAGACATTGGAGGCTCCGAGGCTGCAGCCATGGCAGGTATAGAGTCTTTACCAGGATCCATGAAACTCCATGTGATAACCCAGGATGTATCACAAAAATAACAAAGTCACCAAAGTAGAATAAATTCCCTTTCAGGCCTCCAATTTGGCCCCCAATGTCCAATTATCCTCAGCTGGATATCAAGTTCTTCAAAAAACAGTCTACGAAGGGCAGAAATGCAGTCTGAACCCAAAATAAAGATAATTAGAAAATAAAAAAAATCAACACAAACCACACTTTAATAATTAACATGGCAGGTCAGGATGATAAATCGCAGACTTTCAAAGGAGAAAGCAGCACCTCCAGTTGGAAGGACACAAAAACCCAGTTAAGCCTCAATGAAGAAAATGCATGCTTTGCATTTGCAAAGAGCTGTGTGCAAATGCCCAATTATATCCTGTTTTCCCAGCTGCAACTAATGAAAGGGATCAGGGCCTTTTTCTGCCTCATAAGCCATGTTGCTCCCTTCTCCATTCCTCCCTGTGTGCCCTAGGATGAAGAGGGAATGGCCCTGGGTCTTCCTCTGAATGCCCAGTCGGACTGTTTCTTCCACAGCCACTGGAGCCACACTCCCACTCCCTGTCAGCTGCTCAATCTCCCCCTCAGAATCAGATTCCATCAAGGGCATGACACTCCAAGGGAGAAGGAGAGGAACCTTCTCCTTATGCTACCAAAGACTAACAGCTTGGCCAATCTAATCACGTAGAGAATAATATTGTGTGGAGGGCCTGGGGCTCAAGAGCCAAGCAACACCAAATGGCTTCTTCTGCCTGGATCTTCAAGATCCAGTAATTTAATGGACTTTCGGTTGCTAGCTTGCGGCGGCGGTAGGGATTCGCGATACCGCGCAATCTCTGCTGCGTTCGCCGCCAAGGTTCCCCGATCCGTTTGGATCTGGGGGATATAGCTGCCCCGTAGAGGCAGCTGAAGACAGGGGGGATCCAGAAAGGGGTTTGGGGGTGTCGTAAACCCCCTCCCCTAAGAGGGTTTGGGGGTGTCGTAAACCCCCTTTTCCTAAGGTGGAGGAACAGCGGTCAGTAATGGCCACCATGAAGAAATCTGCAGCCGGACAAGCAGGTGCTGGAGGGAGAAAGTTGGAAGAAGTGAAAGTTGCTCGTAACTGGGACAAGACAAAAGAAAGTGACCTGGAACCTTGAAGGCTACTAAGTATACATTGTTCCTTGTGAGAGTTATAAGCTGCGAATATTCTAAAAGGGAAAGTTTTTTCTTTTCATTCCGCTCTCCTTCTTAAAGTGACTGCGGAGAAAAAAAAATCTTTTTGGCTGTGAGTGAGAAGGGAGAGGGAAAAAATTGGAGCAGAATTTGAAAATAAGGAGAAGATTGCCTAGAATTGTAAAGAGTTATTAAACATCAAAAAAAAATTTCCAAAAAATATATTTGAAAGGAAACTTTGTGATTACTTTAACTCCAGAAAGAGAAAGTGAAGAAGAAGAAGGTATTTAAAAGAAACAGCCTGTTTGAATTGTTTGCTGACTTTAGAACCTTTGACAATTATTTCTGATTGAAACATCTGGGTGGTTGTTTGGAAAAACCTTTTCTCTACACAATGGCATCATATGTGGATGGATTGAAACTTATATATCAAAAATATGAAAAAGAAAAACAAGAAGGGAAAGATGGTCTTGGCACTATTTTTCAATTTTTATAAATGGCGGTTTATAACTCTGTGAAGCATAATGAACAACAGGATGATGGGGACAAAGAAGAAGCCATCTTTGATGATCAAATGACTCTGGTTGGAGAAGGGAAAAAGAAAGAGAAAAAGGAAAAGAGGACTCTAAGATCTGGAAAAACAATCCAAAAAGAGAAGAATAAGGTGAAAAGGGGACATTATGTTAGGAAACAACAGAAAGGGGGAAAGCAGAATAAAAGGGGAGAGACAAGAGGACAAAGAGAAGGAGAAGCAAGGGAGAAAGGAAGAGATGAGAAACCTTAATGATGGGGAGCAAGATGTTAAGAAGCAAAAGTTTTTTAGAGATAATGGATAAACTTTATTGCTGAAGGGATTCTAGAAAGGTACATAAGACTGCATTTTTATATTTATATTTAGAAATAACCATAGAAAATTGGAAATAATATGTAATTTAAAATGTGATAAAATATTTAATATGAACTAGTGAAATTTTTGTTAAGAAAAAGGGAGTACTGTAATGAAATATGACTTAAGATTGTGATGTGGGGGGATAATAATTATTTTCAGAAAGCATAAGTGTTCCTACAAAGGCATGATATTTAATTGAAATAGATAAAATGTTTAAGATATAAATGATTGTTAATATTAATGATTAGATTATGGTATATTAGCGAATTTTTTTGCGAAATGAGAGATTTGACGTAGAAGGAGGAACACTGTAATGAAATAATGAGTTATAATATGTGATGGGGGGGAATAATTATGGAAAATAGGGCTCCCATAAAAGTATGTGATTTAACTGAAAAGTAATGTGCTAAATGTTTAAGATATAAATGAATATTAATACTAATGAATAGATTTGTATTATTTTTGACAACATAGTATAATTTTAGAATGTACCAGACAGAATCCCAAACTAAGTTATGTGTTTTATATTAATTATTACAAATATAGGGGAAAGAGATAAAGGCATCATACTCCATATAGTGTACAAGAGAAGTTTTTCTTCTTTTTTAAAGAAGAAAAATAAATGGATGGTTGGAATAGAACAAAGAATGATAATTCTTTGATGATATGAATGATATGAATTGAGAGGAGATAAATAAAATAAAATTGAGAAAATTTAAAAGAGAGGAGAAGTCATGTAGAAAATTGAAAATGTTAATAAGATATGAAATGGTATATAAAAGGAATATGAATTTGAATTTGTGTCTGTACCAAAAGTTATAACCCGGGACTAAGCAACTTTCAGAAAAGAGATTTTTTACGCTTTTATGTTTTGTGTTCTTGTGTATTTGTGTATTGTCTGTCTTGAAGAATTAATAAAACTTGTTTTAAAAAAAAAGATCCAGTAATTTAATATCTTTAGCTGAATGGGGCTGCATTACCTTTGAGAGGCCCTGTCCACATCCTTTCCTAAACAGACACCTCTTACAGTTGAGTCATCAGCCAGAAGGTGTCTTCTCTTTTTCCAGATGCCCTACTCATCCCTCCTGGCTGGTTTGCAACACCTGATGCAAACCTTCCCTTCTTCAGGACAGCTTCTTCCTCATGGACCACAATCTTTGGACTTTGGATTTTCAGCCCAACTTACCATACAGGGTAGATTTTGCGGGGAAAATAGAAAGAAAAAATAGCAGCACTGAGTTATATGTATAAATAATAAAAATGGCATGAACATAAAAATAAAAATAAAAAAAATTAAGGATCCCTCTAACTTCCCAGTAAAAATAGTTGTTGGGAGATTTATTTTTTATTTTATTTTTATTTGTCAATTGCTTAAAAGATAATAGGGGTAAGTAAAAACATAGTTATGAATACATGGATACATATAAGAAAAATAAAAAAAATAAAAGAAACAATAGGACACGGATGGGAGGCACATTGGTACACTTATGCACGCCCACTACAGACCTCTTAGGAAAGGGGTGAGGTCAATAGTAGAAAGTCTAAGATTAAAGTTTTTGGGGTTTGGGGAAGAAACCACAGAGTCAGGTAGAGTATTCCAGACATTGACCACTCTGTTGCTGAAGTCGTATTTCCTGCAATCAAGTTTGGTGCGATTAACCTTGAATTTAATCTATTGTTTGCTCTTGTATTGTTATGGTTGAAGCTGAAGTATTCATTGACAGGTAGGACATTGCAATGTATGATTTTATCTACTATACTTAGATCGGACTGAAGGCGGCATAATTCTAGGTTTTCTACATCTAGAATTTCAAGTCTGGTGGCATAAGGTATTCTGCAAAGAGTAGCAGAGTGGAGAACTCTCCTTGTGAAATATTTCTGGACTTTCTCAACTGTGTTAATATCAGATATGTAATGTGTGTTCCAGACTGATGAGATGTATTCGAATATTGGTCTAGCAAATGTTTTGTATGCCCTAGTTGTTAGTGTAATATTACCAGACAAAAAGATACATAAGATTAGGTTAACAATTCTTAACGCTTTTTTGGCTATGTAGTTACAGTGGGCTCTAGCACTTAGGTCATTTGAGATGAGTACTCCAAAATCCTTGACAGATTTTGGATCAACAAAGTCTTGACTATACTTAGTTCCTATATCTGGTATATATTCCTATCATGACTTCTTCATATTTTCCCTTTGCAAGCGTCTCTCAATGTACCTTTAAAATAATGTAGAATAAGCTCAGATAGTCATGTTTCCCATCTGGTCTTCCTGGAAGATTAGCCTGGCAACTTTCTTCTTGAGAATGCCATAGTTTCTGATAATCACCATTTTTTCCAAGGAATTTCTGAATATTTTCGTTTGTTTCTTTGCTCTCTTTATTTGTGATGCATTCTAAATGTTCTTTTTAATAGACAAATCTGGTCAATTATATATTTTGTCAATGCATACTTTTTTCAATATATCATTGACCAATTTATCTGAATCCTTTTCACTTTTGAAGATAGTGGAAGCACCTGCTCTCCCAACTCACCATATTTGCAAACTAGACAACTGTGGAAAGATTCAAATGTGAAAAGATCACTTGGGATAAGAAACCAAATTTCTGCTTTAAAATTCCGGGTTTTTTCCTATTCTAGTTCCATCCATTTCTGGAGAAGAATGAGTTTTGCAATATTTCCCATTGGAAATTGCACTTGGGCCAAAATGGTGATGTAGCTGCAAATCTGAATGTCATAAGTTGGGTGCTTCTTCCCCAGTTGGATCCAATTGACAAGCAATTGGGGAGTTTTGAAAGACAGAGATTTATTATCAACAGAGATATTCTGTCATGGCTGAAATTGCGCAACAAGTTGGGAGAATTATAAGTGTTCTTATATCTTAACCAGGAGACTACTATAGACCACTTTCAAAGGGGAGAAACTTTGCAATGTTTTACAGCCTTTAAGAATCCTTTGCAGATCTACCAGTCATATGTTTCTTTCTTCACGACAGTTTTATTCTACTTTTATCAATCTAACAGAATAAAACTTTAATAAATCTTTTAGGAAAAAATATTGTAAAATTTAACATGAATACACTATCATACTTTAAGTCATGGATACATTGAAGAATGGAAGATTTAATGTTGATACAATCATGAAAAAAAAACCACTGGTTTTCAATTAATGCTTAAGATTTTAATTCCATCCCTCCAGACTTAATTAAGTAGAAAAGTCCTTTATTCCAAAACCAAAAGGGATTAACTAAATGCAGAATATGTCAATAGTTGCATCTCCTGCAAATATTTGTAACTAGTTAGAGAGTTTTATATTAACTAGGTGAAGCTACTATTTAGCAACCTGGAACAAAGGAGAAACTTCCAAACAGGACAATTAACCATGGAATAGCTTCACTTCAGATGTTGTAGGTTGCTCCATCACTGGAGGTTTTTAAGAAGTGACTGGACTGTCACTTGTCTGAAATGGTATATGCTTGAGCAAGGGGTTAGACTAGAAGATCTTCAAGGTCCCTTCCACCTCTATTCTGATTAATACTCATGTTCACCTCCATTTTCCAGGATGATGAATTCTAACGTATTTTCTTTGGCACTCATTGTTTGTCTGCTTAGTCTCTGCCTCAGTCCCAATGTGTGGGAAATTGTCATCCTGGATTTGTCAAGCGGTCTCGAGAAGGAGAACCAGTTTGCTGCTATGACTGCATTCCTTGTCCGGAAGGGACCATCTCCACTCAGGAAGGTGGATGACATCAAAGAAAAGAGCAGGTTTTGTGGGAATAGATTCATCCGCATTATTTTCATGAAAATCAAAGCTGCATTTTCCCATTGAGAATTTCCATCCATGGAAAACTCAACAAGCACATAGTTGATTGAAATCAGATCTATTAAAGTCCAAATCTGGACTTTATTTATTTATTTGGTTTCCTTGTGTTTAAATGATTATTAACCACTGATACCGCAGGTTGCTCTTACCACTGCTCCAGTGATAGATAATTCCAGACTATTTTCCTGACTAGCTTTTTCTATCAGGTTTCAAAATTTCATTAGATGAAATAAAATTTCATTATATAGTCCAGTATGTTAAAAAAATGATGTGTTGCAGGACTCAAAAAGTGTACCTAAAAAGATTGATTGATTATTATCCTCTAGTACTGTGTGCTCAAATAGAGGTTCTGCACATTAATATGAAATTCTTCCAGTCCTAAGTGTTTCCAAAATCTATAGATCAGTGGGGGCTCATATATTAATTGTAGTAAGTTTATGTAAGCAGTGTCTACACCTTGGTTGAGCAATTCCATATATATATATATATGGTATTTCAGCTTTGTTCAGGTATTTTCACATGTCATTATAGTTGTGCTTTTAAAATTGTAGCAACGTTTCAGCAGAATCTCATCTGCCATCTTCTGGCTTCATCATCAGAAGCCTGATGATGGCAAACGAGATTCTGCCGAAATGTTGCTACAACTTTAAAAACACAACTATAATTATGTGGGAAAATACCCGAAAAAAGCTGAACACCATATATACATACAAACAGACACTCTCATATAGTTTGTGTGAGAAAGAGACAGGGGAGATGGAGAGACAGGGGCAAGGGAGAGGGGGAGGGAGGGAGGGAAGGAGGGAGACGAATTCTTGCTATCTTTGTTTTGGGAAAGTGTTAAAAATGCATTTGGAAATGTCAACTGTTGTCCTAAGAAGCTACTTTTTAAAATGTAAATTGGGAGATTGTTAAAACAAATAATCCTTTTGGTATTTTCAGACACAGAAAAATGCACCAAGTGCCTGGATAATCAATATCCAAATGAGGATCGAGCCCAATGTATCCCCAAAATTCTAACTTTCCTTTCTTATGAAGAATATCTTGGTATCATTCTGGTCTCTTTTGCCTTAATTTTGTTCCTAAGCGCAGGCCTTATTTTAATCGTATTCATTCAATACCGAGAAACTCCCATTGTCAGAGCCAACAACCGGGACCTCTCTTACATCCTGCTGATCTCCCTCCTGCTTTGCTTCTTGTCTTCTTTTTTCTTCATTGGTCAACCAAGGAAAGTCACCTGCCTTCTACAACAAACGGTGTTCAGCATCGTCTTCTCAGTTGCAATTTCTTCTCTCCTGGCCAAAACAATCACAGTGGTGCTGGCTTTTCTGGCCACAAAACCAGGAAACCAATTGAAGAGATGGTTAGGGAAGAGCTTGGCCAACTCCATCATCCTTTCTTGTTCTGCTGTTCAAATTATCATCTGCTTCATTTGGCTGGGAGTTTCTCCCCCATTCCCTGACTCTGACCTTCACTCCCAACCTGGTGGGATCATCCTGCAATGCAACGAAGGGTCTGTCATCATGTTCTACGTCAGTCTTAGTTACATGGGTATCTTGGCTGCCATCTGCTTCACGGTGGCTTTCCTGGCCAGGAATCTGCCTGGGACTTTCAATGAAGCCAAGTTGATCACCTTCAGCATGCTGGTCTTCTGCAGTGTCTGGGTGAGTTTTGTCCCCTCCTACCTGAGCACCAAAGGGAAATACATGGTGGCTGTGCAGGTTTTTTCCATCCTGGCCTCCAGTGCTGGTCTGCTGGTCTGCATCTTCATCCCCAAATGCTACATTATCATTCTGAAACCAGACTTGAATACGAAGGAGCAGCTTACGACCAAAAGAAATGTGAGACAGAGGAAATTTAAGTCTGAACATTTTCCAATAGGCCACACCAAGAAAATGACCCAAGCATATTCTCCATGTATAATAGGCCAATGATTTTGTTTGAAATAATTAAATGGTATTTGGAAGACAGTGATTTTTTTAATCCTCAAGGCACTATAACTGTCCGCTGTCCTTAGCCTACCTGAAGTCTATCATGCCATGCCCAGGTTTTTGGAACATGTCACTTCTGCAACAGGAATCTTGTTGATATGCCAGAAAGGTCAGTTTGTCCATCTCAGCAAGTTCTGTCAATTTCAACAACCATTCCTTCATAGTGGGTGGTGCTGAATCTTCCCAACTTTCTGCCTATAATAATCTTGCCACAGTAATCATATATTGAAACAATCTTAGATGGCATTTTTTGAATTGTTTATTCACCAATCCTCAAATGAAACATTTGAGCCTAAATGTAATATTTCTCTTTAAAATCGTCTGTATCTATATATGAGTTTGAAACCATTTTTAAAGCTTTTTACATATCCACTAAGGATGATATAATGTCTCTTTATGTTGTTCATCTTTGCAACTCTACAAGGCTTTTCAATAAAATATCCATGATGTAGTCTCTGGAAGTCTGAATGAAACTGACTTGAATTCAGTATCATTTCATTTTCTTGTGTACACTATGGTGTATATTAAAATGAAATTCTGATGCACTGCTCTCAAAAATAAGAAAATGTCACCCACAACAATATTACCATCCCAAGCATGATAATAATAATAATGATAACAATACTAATATAATAACAACAGCAGCATCCCAAAATGCCAAATTATACAAAAATGACACCGACATATACATCTCAGTCCATCTTGAATTCATAGCAATAAAAAAGAGTCTTGAGAATTTAAAAGGTTGATACAAGGATGAGAAGATGGTTGGGGAAGAGCTTGTCCAACTCCATCAACCTTTCTTATTCTGATGTCCATATCTGTGCCATATGGCTGGGAGTCTCTCCCCCATTTCCTGACTCTGACATGCATTCCCAGCCTGAAGAGATCATCCTTCGGTGCAACAAAGGCTCTGTTACCATGTTTTATGTTGTTCTAAGCTATATGGGTTTCTTAACTGTCATTTACTTCATAGTGGCTTTTCCAGCCAGGAACCTGCTTGAGGCCTTCAATGAAGCCAAGCTGATAACTTTCAGCATGCTGGTCTTCTGAAGTGTCTGGGTCTCTTTCATGCTCACTACCTGAGCACCGGAGGTAGTATTCAGAAGGTTCTGACCAGTTTTGGAGGACCCGTAGCGGAAATTTTGAGTAGTTCAGAGAATCGGCAAATACCACCTCTGACTGGAGATTTTACAGTATCCTTCCCTTGCCATGCCCACCAAGCCACACCTACAGAACCAGTTATAAAAAGAAAATTGAATCCCACCACTGCTGAGCACCAAAGGAAAATCCATGTTGGCTATGCAAATCTACTCCATTTTGGTCTCCAGTGCTGGACTGCTGAGCTGCATCTTCTTCCCAAATGCTTCATTCTTATCCTAATATGAGATCTAAACACTAAGGAACATCTAGTGATAAAAATAGGGACCTGATAATGAAATTGTTTCTTAGGCTCATGACATTTAATTATTGGTTGCAATTATTGTTGGTTTGTATGCTTTGTTTGCATGTTTGACAACTGAGGTTGTTTAAGAACAAAGGAAATAAAAATAGATCAATGAAATTAAAATCACTAAACAATAAAATAAATGAATAATTAATGTTTTTAAACTGTTCATAGCCTTCCGTTTCCTCAACACATAGGTTAGCCAATATTTGCCTTAAGTAACCCTTCAAGAGAGGGCACATATGAACCATCTCCTGGGCTTTGGACTGCTTTAAACTTGGTAGGTATTTCCAGAGTTACTTAGGAATGTCTCTTCTTTCTTCCTCTCACTTCATGGGAACCAGGAAAAATTACTTTGTTGGACTTTTCTTTAAACAACAAGTTTAAACAGCCAGCTGGTTCCCAAGTGGCCATAGCCACAAAACCATGGGGAACAGGGGCACAATTTTAAAATAACCAGAATTTTTTAATGGGCCATTAACATTTCTTGTAATTTTGAACATTTGTTAAGTGATGTCACAAGTCAAGGACTACCTGTAAGAAAGCCTTCATAAATCCTGTGTCAAGCATGAATTTGATTAGGCAGTGGATTCATATGAATTCAGTTTGACATGCTTGAGACTGAAAGTGGGGAGAGCTGAGGTGGATGAAATTCCAGCCAAAACAACATAACTGGACAATGAGTCAGCCACATTCTTAAAGCTGCTTGGAAGGAGGAGTGAAGTTGCCAGGAGACCGTTTCACATCCTGATTGGACAATGTGACATATCGTTATGAAATTATAGTTTAGTGACCTGGAAAGCTGGGAAATTTTATAATGGTTGCATTGCTTGGAACCTGACACCCTGGAGCATTTGCAAAAGTGGGGTCATTATACAAATGATTTGAATATTCGTTTGTTTCTTATTTTATTTATTGATTTGATTTGTCAATCGTTTACAAGATAATAGGTATAAGTATAAACATGAACAGGAATACAGGAAATAGGTACAAATAAATGGGGATAATTATACAGGGATGGTAGGCACAATTGTGCACTTATGCACGCCCCTTACAGACCTCTTAGGAAATGGGGTGAGGTCAATAGTGGATAGTTTGACTGGGGGTTACAGGATGTAACAACTAAGTCAGGTAGTGCATTCCAGGCATTGACCACTCTGTTGCTGAAGTCATACTTTCTGCAATCAAGTTTGGAGTGGTTTACATCAAGTTTGTATCTGTTGTGTGCTCTTGTACTGTTGTGATTGAAACTGAAGTAGTCATTGACTATTAGCAAAATATTGCAAAATACTGACTTCACTGTAACCTCTGGAGGCCCCAAAGAATCCAGAAGGGAAAAAATTGTATGTTTGGTATGTGGGAAATATTTTTTCTGGAATGTCTACCTGCGTCTGCAGGTAAAAATGCCCTGAAGAGAAACCCTCCAGCTGCTGGGACTCCTGGAGTCTCTTTCCAGATGACAAATCATATCAGAGCTTGGTGTGTGGAAAACCTCTGAAAATCTCACTGAAACAATTCTTGTCATACATTTGTGAGTCTTCATAGAGAGGAAACCTAGAAATCTTTCTGTCAGAAAACGTTTTATCCTGAAATTGTTTCAAAAAACACAAAGCACTTCATAATTGTGGTAAACTGAGAGGAAAAAAACTTCCCTGGCCTGGATATTATTTTAAAAAATGGTTGTGATCAAGAGGGAGAAAATATCCTTCAGACTCCACTTGAGCCTCCGGGTCTCTTTTGGCCCCTTATCCGACCTCAAATCCTCTCATATTCCCAGTGGAAGAGACCCCAAGAGACCTCAGTCGCCAGCTCTGAACTGGGACAGGAAATTCTCTTTTAGGATTGTAAAGTAAAACTTTGAAGGTTTTATGGATGTTTTCTTTCTCTGGGCATCGAACAAAAGTCCATAATCTTCTGGCCTGGGATTATTATTTTTGTGAAGAACATGTCAATCCATTGCATAGCCTTAATAAAAGGATTTCCACTGTCCAACTGCACTTTACATGTAAGATATGTAGATTAAAATGTCATCAAGATAAACTAGAAACCCTTTGTTAAATTCTCCGGAGTGCCCCTTCCCCACATGTAGATTATATAATATATAATATACAAGTAGATTATATAATCTACCTATAATCTAATCCACATTGATGAATGTATTTTTTCTTTTATGTACACTGAGAGCATATGCACCAAGACAAATTCCTTGTGTGTCCAATCACACTTGGCCAATAAAGTATTCTTTCTATCTATCTATCTATCCATCCATCCATCCATCATCTATCTATCTATCTATCTATCTATCTATCTATCTATCTATCCATCCATCCATCCATCTATCCATCCATCATCTATCTGTCTGTCTATCTATCTATCTATCTATCTATCTATCTATCTATCTATCTATCTATCTATCTATCTACATTGTTCCCCACAATGTGGAGGAACGCTTCACTCACTTCCTGGGCTGAAAGAGCATCGGAGTGGAAGGTCTCCCTCTGACTCTGGGGCAGCCAAGTCCCAAAACATCATGGCAGCCTCCAGCCTCTCTGGACTTAGCAGATCCCCCCCTGCCTCTCCTTCCTGCTCCCCCTCAAGCCCCCCACCCCACCCCAAGGATCACAAGGCTATAATATTTTGCAGCTATATTTGCTCCCTAAGCAACATGGGATGAAATGCTCAACTTTTGTAAGGCAGGAACAAGAAGGGATTCCAGAAGATGAAACTCTGAGCTGAGTTAGGAGAGGAGAGGAAGAACATGAGGACTCAAGACAAGGAGCTTGGAAATTACCTTTGCTCCAATGTGTCTGGGCAGGGGGAGGATCTATAAATCCAGGGGTGGGATTCTACCGGTTCGGGCTGGTTTGCAAGAACCAGATGTTAATCTTGCATCCAGTTCAGCGAACCAGTAGTTCTGAAGACCAGCTGGCCCAGCCCACCCTACCCCACCCATCCCAGGAGTCTTCACAAGGCCCGTCTGGATACCAGGTTAAGTGTAGGGTAGCCTCCTGGGAGCAAAAACGGGGCATTGGGGAGGGGAGTCTGGCGCCACCCCCACCCCGTTTTTGCTCTCAGGAGGGTCCAGGGAGGCTTACTAGGCCGAAACCACCAGCCCCCCACACACACACACCCTCCTTTTGCTCCTAGGAGGTTTGCTAGGTCCCGTTTTGGGCCTAGTAGGCCTCCCTGTAGCCTCCTGGGAGCATCCTGCCATCCAGCATGCCTGGATTCAATGTTTAGCCAAAATAACATTTGGAGCAGCTCATACAGTATTGATCACTGCCTTGGGAATGTTCTAGGTAAACAAAACTATGCAGTCTCCTAAAATTGTTGGGGCCAATCTTCTTCCTTTTTTCCATATCCTCTTCAATACAAGTAAGTTGCTCTGCTATTTCATGCCAGGCTTAGTGTGGTAAGTTCAGAGTGGGTTTTGTAGAGAACAGCTTACCTTTAGGTCGTATTCATTTGCTCAATTTCAGAGCATACATTACGCAATTTCCAAAGCATAAGTCAGACTATTCAGCAGTTTGCCTAGCTGTTGCTTCATTACTTCTGTTGCTGTCACAATCTTTGTGGAGTGTCCAATGGCCTTTTAAGTTTGACAAGCAAAAAACACAGTAAACTTGTATTTTTTGTTATCGGAAGGCAACTCTTTAATTTGAAGATGGTGGTAAATTCTTGGTAATAAAAGGGCAAGTAGAAAGGCTCACTTCTACTTGCCGTTTTGAAAGGGTCAGAAAGAATGCTTTGTTTCCAATCTCCTTTTCTTGACTAGGTCTTCATAAAAGTAGCTTTGGAATTGAAGCCATATGTGTTAAAATAAAATTCTTTCTGTTTAAGTACAAGTATGCAAAAAGTTTCAAGATTAATCCAAGATGTTTAATGGCTTTAAATATCTGGGTGTTGTACTAAGGTTTAAGTCAGAGGTCTTCAAACTTGGCAACTTTAAGACGTGTGGACTTCAAATCCCAGAATTATGAAGTCCATGTGTCTTAAAGTTGTCAAGTTTAGGAACCCCTGGTTTAAGTAGAAAGAGGTTCCAGCTGAAAATATACCATGAATAGCATAGAGATGCATGGAAGCTTTCTCTTTCTTTCTTTCTTTCTTTCTTTCTTTCTTTCTTTCTTTCTTTCTTTCTCTTTAAAGGAAGAAGAAAGAGAAAGAGGGAGGGATGGGAAAAAGAAATGAAGGGAGGGGAGAAAGAGGGAAGGGAAAGGAATGTGAATGATGGATGGATGGATGGATAAAGGGAGGGAGGGAAAGAAAAAGGAGAGGAAGGAAGGATCACAAACCCTGGCACTAGTCACAGCTTCAGAGGATGCTTTGAAACAGCACAGCAATCCAGGGCTGGAAGGGACTTCAGAGGTCATCTTGTCCAACCCCACACCAAGAGCATTGTTAAAGTGAGTTTCTATCTTTTGACCCACCCAGTCATGTGACCACCAAGCCATGTTTAGCCAGTCACATGAGACCAGCCAGCAAGCCACGACCAGCCAGTCACACAGACCAGCAAGCCACACCCACAAATTAGGCCACAGAACAGGTTGTTGAGAAATTTGAATCCCACTCCTGTATAAATCCCTTGTCATTGCAGAGCCACCTGTTCAGCCTCTCCATCCCTCCTGATCACTGCTGAGGAGGGAAGACCCTGGAGGGAAGCTGAAAGGACCGGATAGAGCCAAGATAAGAATAACCAGGTTCCTTTCACGAGACTTATCCAGGTGCCTTTTTCCAGCTTCAGATTCACTTAACTGGAAGGATATTTCCCCAGATCAAGGAGGATCCCAAAGGGATCCACGATTTCTTCTCCCCCATTATTAAGCTTCAGAATCGCAGCTGGGCAGATTGCCAGAATTGGCTACGTGTCTTGTAAACCCCCCCCCCTCCCCCGAGGTGGGGAATGATGGTTTGGGGGGAAGCGAGGGAAGAAGCGCGAAACTGCACTTGTGCGCCCGTCCGGCTCCGGGTGTGGAGGAGGCGATGCCGGTAGGGACCTCCTCCCAAAACGCCCGCAGGGATCCATAGGCTGGGAAAGGCAGAGAGGGATGGAGCGGGGCGGGAGCAGCTACCTACTTTGAGGATTTTGGATCCACCAGAAGGGATCCGCTGGGGGCTTCTTCCCGATCCTCCCCCTGGCGCTCCCCCAACCGCGGCTGCACGGAGGACTCATCCCCGCTTCTCTTTCCCCGTCCCGTCTCAGCCGGCGCCCGCCTCCCGCCCCCCTCCCCCCAGGGCTCCTCCGCATCCCTTCCCGGCCACCCTCTTCTCCAGCCGCGACCCTCGCCGCTCCCTCCGCCACACTCGGGCAGCCATCGCGGAGCTTCAGGTCCCTTCCGGGATGCTGGAGCAGGAGGCAGCCCCGGCCCGGCCCGGCCCAGCAGAGCGCTCTTCGTATGGGCAGAGGCACCCCGTACGCCGGCGCCCTACGGAGGAACTGAGAGCCCCAGCTGCGGAGAGGGAGGGGCTGAGGCTGCAATAAAAGGCGGGGCCAGAGAGGCGAGCAAGCTGCCCTCTCCTGCCAGGAGATTCTCCCCCAGGAGAAAGCGAGCTTCGGATGCCTAGGGGAGATCCGGCTCGGACGTTGCCTGCAGAGTCGGGATCAAAGGCTTATAGCTTTACAGATAGACAAAAATGTTATTATTTCACAGTCTGCAAATTTCTCTGAACATGAGAATTGGGAAAAGGTACAGCCCAATACTGAAATTTTAATGCCTGTTAGTCAGAGGTCTGCAATAAATGAACATTCACGCAGGCACATTAAACAGAAATTTGAGAATAGCGCAGAGGAATGTTTAGAAAGCGAGACTCCTGTGAAGCAGGAATATTTTATTCCAAGGAGATCTGAAAGAACAAACAAAGGTGTTTCTCCAGATTCACAGCAGATGAGGGGAACCTATGTAATATTTTTTTTATGAGCCCCAAAATTACTTAGAAGTATTAAATGTACCTCTAGCACAGTGGTAGTCAACCTGGTCCCTACCGCCCACTAGTGGGCGTTCCAGCTTTCATGGTGGGTGGTAGGGGTTTTATCCCCCACTTTATAAATCATCATTACTGTGGAACCGATGGGTGGTTAGAAAATTTTACTACTAACAGAGATACAAAAGTAGGTGGTGGGTGTAAAAAGGTTGACTACCCCTGCTCTAGCAGAACAAAAGAACCGGAAAGAGGCAATGGATGAAGAAATGTTGCCTATGCAGACACATAAGTTTTTTACTCCAGTGAGGTTGGGGGGGGGGGAGAGCTGTTGGGTGTATACAAAAAGAAACTTTTGATGGTAAAATACAATCATCAAGGCAAGGTCAGTTGCCTGAAAATTGTAGATTTTGGATTGCATTTGCAATCATCAAATGAATTTGAATTGAAATATTATGTAGACAAGTGATTGGGCTAATGATATACAAGACAAAAGGTCAATGGCAGCATTTATTCCAATGTTTGCAGACACAAATTTCTGTTGGAAATCTAGAAAACAGACTTCAGTTGCCATTTCCATAGCTGAGGCAGAGTTCATAGCTCATTGTCAGAACTGTATTCAGAGATGTTATAAAAGGAATTCAATAAAGGAAATACACAGACAGGCCATAAGCAATAAATCTTACTTTGAGATCAGAAGTTTATTTAATGAGCAATTTGGAACATGAAAAGCCATCATAACACAACTTATATCAATAACCCATTGCAATGAGGTCCAGAGACAGAAGCTAACTCCAGAAGGATAGCTACTATCAGTGGTCCTGATTTGAGATTTATCCGCTTCTTTTATACTTCTTCTTCTGAAGCCCACCCAGTAGTATGTAATCTTACTGCATGTACTTCCCTATTCCTTCATACTGCCCATCACTTAATACCCACTTGTAGGAATAGGCCAATTCGCTTACCATCTGCTACTTTCAGTTCCCCTTTTTCTCAATATCCCAGACTTTCGTGATCCAAAATAGCTCTATTTTATATGCTTTTTGCAGAAGTAGCAGACAGCAAACATATTGCTGTTCCTGCAAATTCAGCTCAGCAAATTGCTAATATTTCACCATGCTTGCAAGATCAGCTCAACTGGTGTTATTATATATTGTTAATTTGAGGCCTTCAATTAGGCAGAGGCCTACACCAACTTTAGGGCCTAGTTGTCCTCTTCTCACAGAGATAACACAGGATATACAATTTTTAAAGGATTTGGATATTGAATTGAAACAAGCTATACACATACATGCATGCAAATGGCATGTATACAACTGGCAACAGGTCAGAGAGTAACCCAAACCAAAGTATGTTGACATTAAATATTATAATGTCAGAGAAGCTGTGAAAGAAAATGTAATAGGCCTAATTTATTGTCCATCAGAAATTAATTTAGCTGTCATGACAAAGCCATTGGATATACAAAGACACAAAGATCTTGCGAAAAAACTTGGTTTCAATGCTGTCCAGCTAGAAATTGCAGGGGGGTGGGTTTCAAGATATTTAATAGCTGGACCAATAAATTGTATAATGAAACAAAACATAGTTGTCATTGAACAATGTGTGTGGTGGTCTCCCATGGAAAGAATGAGACACAAGCGTGTGTACTCGGGATGAGAGCCCAGAATAAAATTCCAGTGCTTCCTTTTATTGAGATTTTTGTGCATAGTAAGCAATTACATTGTGAATTAATAATTAGATATAGTACAGGCTTGTTTGCAGTTGTCTAAGCTGCCACTTTGTTTGTATTTGTTCTTATTGTTCTCTTTTCTTTGCACTATCTTAGTGACCTTTAGACAGGCATGAATATATAAGGTATTATATTAACCATTGCTCAAGCTCAGGCCAAAGTTTATTCCCACATCTCCCCTGTTTTAGTTTTTTGATGATCGCGTATGCCTCAGTAGCTTTTCGCCATCTGCAACAGCAATTCTCCTTCCATAAGCTTCACCCGACACATTCCTAAAAGTCCAGGGAGACATTGAATACAACAGCATACACAGAGAGAAAATATAATAAGCAATATCGCTCCAACAATTAGGTGATGAATCCATGAACCATCTGGCAACCAGGACCAAAGTGCAGACCACACGTCCAGTCCCTCGTCCCCCGATTGTAATGGATTCTCATTCAGGGTTTGTTCCATATGCTGTATAGTAGCTGTAATGTTTGGAGAATAATCAGAGATATAATGCAACAATGCATATGAATCACAGTGCAAACTCCCCCTTGCGCAGCCAAAATAGTGTCCACCGCGTATCTGGTTTGCAGGACAAAGTCAAGGATTTTTCCTTGCCCTTCTTCAAGCAGCTTTAGAGTTTTAATGGTGTCTTTAAACATAGTAACTGTCCAATTGTTTAAACGATGCAAATATTTATAGTTCATCATGACTCCTAAAGGAGGAATAACTCCCCTTGATATCTGTGTCCAGTAGTCATGAGTCAAAACAGAGTTTACTTCTGTTGCGGAACGCGCATTGCGGATATGAGCAGTCCCCAATGATTTTTGAATGAAATGAGATGGGATTACTTTCCCAAAGGTGCAGACCCCTTTCCATCATGCTGGCATGCGATCATAGGCCATCTGTCCACACAGCAACCATAGATTTGCTCCCAGGAGATGACCAACCTTATTTGGCTCAGCATAGATTAATTGTGCAAAGGATTCCATTAACATAGCCAAATAAGTGGACGGTGGTGCATATTTCCCATTCGCACATTTGGGCAACCGGTTGCTGTCCTCTGTGGTGGGACAACACGTGGCAGGAATATATGGACACCCATTTTCATTGATCAAAGATGTGATATCAAATCTAGAAATGTTATGTACAAAGTAAGTGAGATTTTTAGTTTTCATGTCATCCACATAAACCCGACTTCCATTGCTAATAACAATTGTTTTGTTGTAAAACGGATATGTCCTCAAGTAAGTCATATTCTCTACTGTCTCATTGTGGGTCCAGCAGATACCCGCCACCTCTTGGATCCGGCTTCCAAGGTATTTATGTTACTTGTTGTCCAACTGTTAGACCACATCCCTGAACAACCATAGCATTGTCCCTTATACCAGTCACCTTCGGCCAGAGGTACTGCAACCATTGGAAGCCCTGATGTTTTGTGAGTTGGCATGTGCATACATACCCGACAATCAGTTTTATTATGGAGGTTTGCTAGCTTCTCCCATGTCCTGGATCAATGTGTTTCTTTTCCATTTCCCCAAATCCACCCCCTTGCCCCTTTGGCTGATGATAAGGACGCACACAGCGAGCAGGAACCCAAACAACTGTCCCCTCATCTTCAACAGCAGCGTATCCTCGGCCCCAGCTTATTAGGTCCTCTCCACGTTGGATCTGGCAGTCTCCTATACCGAACTTTTGGTCTTGGCGTACCTGCAGAAGGAGAGGAAGCAAAATGCCTACTGGCTGCCTTAGCAGCAGGAGATCCTGTCATGTTTAAAAAATTTAAAGTATATAAAGTAATATTAAGAATGTTTTGTATGTAAGGCAAACCATATCCATCCACTTCCCCCGTTTTTGTTTTTATGTGAAGGAGCACTTTTCCTGTGGAAGTGGCCATTGGTCAATCCAAACTGGCTGAGAGGTTAACAACTGTAATTTTTCCATTATCCAATAACAATTTTTGTGCGAAATTGTGACAGCAAATCTCTACCCCACAAGTTTATATGCAGGGGCAACACAAGAGGTTGAATCCTTGCAGTCTTGCCAGTTTCTCTATGCAATGCCTTCAACCAATGGACACTACTTCTGGCAAACTGCATACCACCTACCCCACGAACAGCCAGAGAATCCTCCAGCGCCCATTCATTTGGCCACTCCTTTTGGCGTATCACAGAGACATCTGCTCCAGAATCTATAAGGCCAGAAAATGATTTTACCTGAATTTCAATTGTCATTTTTGGTTGGTCTGTAGTCAAATTTTTTGTCAGCACTAGCAATTCTGCAGCAACTGGAGAACTTGCCATTTCAGTGGACCCAAAACCACCAGTTCGTGGGATCCCAATTAAAGGATTCATAGGAATGTATGGAAGCAATAATAACTGGGCAATAGAGTCACCGGCATTAATGATGCAGGAGTATCAGTGTACAATTGTACCTTAATAACCCCTTTGTAATCTTGATCAATAAACCCTGGAATAACAAAAAAAACCCTTTTTCTGATGCAGAAGACCTGGGAAGTACCAATCCCACTGTTTTTTCTGGCAGTGGCCCATGCAACTGCGTGTTCTCAATGTACACTTGATTAGGAAAAGTCACATCTGTTAAGCCTGGTTTCCCCAACCAGGGTTAGGGAGACAAGCTAAACAGAATGTGCAGCTTAGTCAGATAGGCACACAGATAAATGAGTGAGCTAAGCTTGTATGTTTATTAACATACAGTAAAAATGACAGATACGCTTGTGCTATCAAATATATAGTTTATTCCATTATGAGTTCATAGCATAGTCAAAATAACAGTCCAATAGTCAAGTATCATTTAGTCAGTCCATTCAGGGATATTCAGTTAGCAAAGTCCGTGTTGAATACCCTATGTCAATTCACTTACAAGTCTGTCTTTTGTTTTCTCTCCCGTTCGAGCAATGCAGTCTTGTGTCCTTGCAGTAATCAGGAACTTCAAAGCCAGAGAGATAGCAAGCTGCAGCCTTGCTTCTTTTAAAGTGCTTTCACAACCACTCCCTTAATTACTGTCCCACAGTTAAAGTTGCAGACACTTTAACTTACAAACTATGATTACATATTATTATTTACCTAAACCAGTTAGGGTAAAACAATGTTATCCCTAACATTCTCCCCTTTTAGGAAATAATAATATAACTATTTACATCTTTAAATCATATTTGTTACAACTTTCTTTAAACTTAATTACTCCTTGAGCTTTTGTAAATTGTTCTGCAATGTTTTCTTCCGTCATGCAGTATTCCAATTTAATTAGCCCATTCTTTACAGATTCTCTAACATTTAAGTATCTTAAATCAGTATGCTTTGATCTAGTTTTTACAGCAATACTAGTAGCTAACTTTATAGCTGCCTGGTTATCCTCGAACACAATAATGGAATCTTTTACAGTTACACCCATGTCTAATAATAACTGTTTGTACAAAATCAGGTCAGTGCATAATAATGACAGACATGAAAATTCCGCTTCCATCGTGGACAAGCTAATATGCTGTTGTCTGATTGACCTCCACCCTATTAGTGTCTTACCAAATAATATAGCCATCCCAGATGTTGATTTTTTAGTGTTTATATCAGTTGCAAAACTTGCATCTGCATAGGCACTAAGAATCAAATCACCCTTTGGTTCTATATACAATGCATGGTTCATTGTTCCTTTAAGATATCTTAAAATTCTCTTTAATGATTGCCAATGACATTGTTGTGGATCCGAATTAAAACGTGCCAGCTGATTTACACTATAAGCTATATCTGGCCTAGACCAATTGCTTATATATGATAAGCTGCCAATCAAAGATTGATATATGGACTTATCAAATTTGGGACTTTGATCATCAGTTTGGCAAACTTCCTGACTCATTGGAGTCTTTGCTGGTTTACAAAGTTCCATTTTAAACGTTTTAATTAATTGGCAAATTTTATCTTCTTGAGATATCTTAAAACCATTTTTTGTTTTGTTAATTGTCAATCCTAGATACTTTTTAATTTCACCTAAATGCTTTAATTTTATCTTTTTGGCTAATAATGATATAATCTCATTAGCTTCATTATTAGTCTTAGTTATCAAAGCAATATCATCTGCAAATAATAACAATAATGACACCCTTCCATTATTTTCTCTTTTAAACACACATGGATCTGCTAAACCAGATTTAAAACCTATATTGTTTAACTCTTTCACAACATATTGGTTCCACTCAAACCCAGATTGTTTCAACCCGTAAATACTCTTTTTGAGTTTCCAACAATCATTACTATTTACTTTATTGTCTTTTATACCTACTGGTTTTGTTAAATATATAGTGTGCTGCAATGGTGCATGTAGATAAGCAGTTTCTACATCTAAATGGTTAATGACATAATTTTTCTTAGCTGCCCACACTAATGCTGCTCTTAAAGATGTTGCTTTAAGACTTTAAAACTTCATCGTAATCAGATGCAGTTTGATTAAATCCTTGAGCTACTAACTTAGCCTTATGGGTAACAGTCCCATCATTTCCAATTTTTACTTTAAATATCCATTTGCACCCAATGGATTTTTCTCCTGGAGGTAATTTAGCATCTTCATAAACTTTCATTACCTTTAATGAATTTAATTCCTTTTCCATTGCCTTTTTCCAATTCTCCTGATCCTTAGCAGGATACATCTTAAGTTCATCTACACTAGTTGGAACTTTATTTACTTGGCAAACTATACTTGCTTGATACCTATCAGGTGGTCTAGTTACACGTGTAGTACGTCTAGGTATTACAGGACTTACAGGTGGACTTTCATTTATAAACTCTTCTTGATTATCTAACTCTTCCTGATTAACTGTTTCCTCTTGTTCTGGTCCTATTTGCTCTTCATGGACTTCTTCTTTAATTGGACTCTTCTTATAATTAATCTGATCTTTCTGCCTTTTGTAGGGTTCAATAATTACTTCGTTATTTAAATCTTGCTCTAATCTATTCCATCCTACATGTTCTGGAATTTTGCACTAGCACTGGTGTAAACTCTAGATGTACCTGGTTCCCAGAATCTATAAGATCTATGATTAGATGTATATCCTACAAAATATAATCTTTTAGCTCTATGTTGTCCTTTGTGTCTAAGTTGTGTAGGGATATGCACCCATGCTGGTGCTCCAAATGTGTGCATGTAACTTAAATCAGGTTTTGTACCATGCCACAATGTGAATGGTAATTCACCTGTTGTTGAATTAACAACATTATTTAATATATGATTACCACACATTATTGCTTCTCCCCACAAATTGTCAGGTAATCCTGAATCAGACATCATAGATCGTGTCATTGATTGTAATGTTTGGCCTCTTCTCTCTATAAAGGCATTATGTTGTGGCCTATATGGTGCAGACTTTTTATGTTGAATACCTAACATTCTTAGTCTGTTCTGGAATTTATTATTTGTAAATTCTGTACCATTATCTGTTATAAGAGTTACTAATTTCTTTTTAGTTTTCCTTTCTGCAAATTTAATCCAATTAAAGAGATTTTGATATGTTTCAGTTTTGCTCTTCATTAAATAGCAAAACCCATATCTAGAATAGTGGTCCATTATACTTAGTATGTAACGAGCTCCTCCTACACTTGGTTTTTTAGGACCTATTAAATCTGCAAATACTACTTCTAAAGGCTCTTTGGTAGTAAATCCATCAACTCTATTAGCAGGTGTGACCCTGGCTTTGCTTTGATTGCAAATATTACATTGCAAATACTTATTACAAGGTTTCAAACTTATTCCCTTAGATAATTCAACAGTTTTCTTAAGCATTTTAAAATTTAAATGCCCTAGCCTTCGATGTAACAAGTGAATACATTCATCATGAGGTTTCTTATTTTCATAAACTGTGTTAGCCACCTTTAAACCATCATCATTTAACACATATAATTCACCTCTTAAAGATGCAGTAATTTTCTTATCTTCTTTCTCAATTATGCAGTTATCTCCTTTAAATGTAACTACATATCCTAGTTTAACCAAAATTCTAACTGAAATTAAATTAAACTTAAGTTGTGGTACATATAACATTTTTACATTCTCTTTTATAAAAGAACAATATGCTATACCTTGACCTTTAGCTTTCAGTTTCCAGCCATTGGCTAACGATATCTGCTGTGTACTCTTGGACATTTTAATAAAATGTTTCTTATCATTAGTTATACAATGTGATGCTCCACTATCAACCACCCATAAATTATTTTTTACAGCTCCATTAGTATACATGGCAAACTCTAAATTTTTATTTTTCTTTTGATGACTTTTTGTATTCTGGCCAGCGTTCTGGCGTTTTGCTTTTTTACAAAATCTTGCCAAATGTCCTCTTCCTCCACAATTAAAACACTTTTTAATTGCGTATGCAGTAGGAGTTTCATTATCTTCTTTTTGAGGTTGCTGCCTCCTTAATTCGTCTCTTTCAAGCCTTCTTCTGGCCTCTTCAATCAATCTGCCAGTTATATCAGTTAAAGTTAGGCTTTCCTTTGGCAATATTTCAAGTGAAGTTACGTAGTTATCATAGGTTTCATAAAGGGAAGATAGAATTATATAGACTTGATGTAGTTCAGAGAAAATAAGCTTTCTCGTGCAGTTCTTGAAAAATGCTTTGCATAGTTTTCAAATGACTCAGCATATCACCATTCTTATGGAGATGTGTACTGAAAAGTTTCCGTGTTAGATTTATGTGAGCACCAACATTATCTCGAACATAAATCCTCTTCAGCTTCTGCCAACACCCAACAGCTGTATTCTCTCCGTGGATATAAACAAGCTGCATATCAGTTAAGGTTAAAGCAATAATGCAAATTGCTTGTTCATTTTTATGCATAAATTCTTCTATCTTTAATCTATCTTCATCATCCTCTGGATCCCATTCTTCTACATTTGGTGGATTTTCAATTATGTTCCACAAACCTTCTCTTCGTAGAAGCAGACTACATTTCATAGACCATGATACATAGTTTGTTCCATCCAACTTGGATATAAGGGACAAACTTTGTAGATTGACTTGTGCCATGTTTTTTTTTATATGGATATAAAACTATAATTAATAAAACACAGCTGTCTGTTTACTGTAATGTATAACAACACAAACTCTCACTTTTACATAAATCTGTTTTATCCTAGTTAAACTGACTTTGCAACCTCTGGGCCCATAACCAGTGTTAAGCCTGGTTTCCCCAACCAGGGTTAGGGAGACAAGCTAAACAGAATGTGCAGCTTAGTCAGATAGGCACACAGATAAATGAGTGAGCTAAGCTTGTATGTTTATTAACATACAGTAAAAATGACAGATACGCTTGTGCTATCAAATATATAGTTTATTCCATTATGAGTTCATAGCATAGTCAAAATAACAGTCCAATAGTCAAGTATCATTTAGTCAGTCCATTCAGGGATATTCAGTTAGCAAAGTCCGTGTTGAATACCCTATGTCAATTCACTTACAAGTCTGTCCTTTGTTTTCTCTCCCGTTCGAGCAATGCAGTCTTGTGTCCTTGCAGTAATCAGGAACTTCAAAGCCAGAGAGATAGCAAGCTGCAGCCTTGCTTCTTTTAAAGTGCTTTCACAACCACTCCCTTAATTACTGTCCCGAAGTTAAAGTTGCAGACACTTTAACTTACAAACTATGATTACATATTATTATTTACCTAAACCAGTTAGGGTAAAACAATGTTATCCCTAACAACATCAATTGAGTTCAACATTTTTAAATCCAAACCTGCACTCCTAGTAATTGCAAGGCGATGCTTTTGTGACAGCCTTGGGAGCGGGGCTAGCTGCAAGCCCCAAATTTAGTTTCCCGAATTTTGGTTCTGAGCAGAGCGACACTGATTTGCCCAATGAAACCCTTTTTTGCATTTTGGACAGACTGACTTCGGGTGGATGTTCCTATTTTTATTTTTGTTAAATGCCATTCCCCCCCCCCAGGGGCATGGCACTGGGCTTTAAAATGGCCAGGCTTCCCACAATTAAAACAATTCCCCGTAGGCTTCATCCCTTTTTGCAATGCCATAGCCAAAGTCTCCATGTTGTAAGCCTGAGAACCCACCACTGCACATGCCTTTAACAGATCAGCCACAGTAACCTCACCTCTAGCCATCAAAGGCTGTAAGATACACTTGCAGTCAGTGTTTGCATTTTCAACTGCTAATCTCAGCAAAAGTTCCTTTGCTGCTTCCTCATTTGAAATTTGCCAGGTAATAGCCAATTGTAGCCTTTCCACAAAATCGTTATAAGACTCAGGTGCTGTTTGCTTAATTTGAGAAAAAGACTGCGCCGGGGTTCTCACATCCTGGATACGGGACAATGCCCCAAGGATAGCTGCCATAACCACGGGAAGTGCATGATCAAGCAAATTAGTAGCTTGATCAGCAGTGGATTCAAACAAGCCTGCCCCATAGATTTGGTCTGGCATATACAGCCCCCCTGAATTCCGTCCCCTAGTGATAGCTTCTCTTTCATATTCTGAATCAAAAACCACATACTGAGTAGAACTCAATATCATTCTCATTAAATCTTTCCAGTCATTAGGAATCATGCATGAGGTAGCCAAACTTATCAGGAGACCCTTTGTAAAGGGACTTTGAAAACCATAATCTTTAACAGCTTTCTTAATCTCCCTAAGTACTGACAGAGGAATCGGAACCCATTCAGCCTGCAGATTGCCTTGAGCATTCACTTGCCTATTAACTGGAAACAAATTCATCTGGGGAATCTCATCAGGCTCTAATTTCCCTTCATTGAAAGCCTGATGCATCATTGCTTGAACTTTCCCCGTTTGTGGTTGGATTTTCTCCTCTACAGGTGTAGGTGAAGTTGGGGTTGAGAATGCATATTCCAGTTTTGAAATTGGGGGGTGCAACACAACTCCTTCATAAGGAGGAGGTTCTGCTAAAGGTTTTAAAAGAGGTTGTTGATGGGTCTCTAAAGCAGTCATAACAACCTTCCAATATATCAAAATTTCAGCTGTTGCTCATGGCTCTTCATGAAGGATAGTTCCAATTTTCCTCCACTTGTCTAACTTGAAAGAGCCCTTCTCTGAGTACCAGGGACATTGTCGTCAGATCTCTTGCAGTAGCTCTTTCACATTACCTTTTGAAAGAACTATTTGCTCCCCCCCAGAGGGTTTAAAGATAAAGAAGTTTGTCCTGACTAACTTCCGCAGCTCACTGACATGACATTCCTGTGGCTGAGAGAGTTTTCCCCCCATGTTCCCTGAATAATCTTATTGTCCAGCAATAATTAAGTACGTACTTTACCTATTCCAGGTGAGGAAACACGGAGGTCCGGACACTTACTACCTGCAGTGGATCACGTCGGGGTCACCACTTGTGGTGGTCTCCCATGGAAAGAATGAGACACAAGCATGTGTACTCGGGATGGGAGCCCAGAATAAAATTCCAGTGCTTCCTTTTATTGAGATTTTTGTGCATAGTAAGCAATTACATTGTGGATTAATAATTAGATATAGTACAGGCTTGTTTGCAGTTGTCTAAGCTGCCTCTTTGTTTGTATTTGTTCTTATTGTTCTCTTTTCTTTGCACTATCTTAGTGACCTTTTGACAGGCATGAATGTATAAGTCATTATATTAACCATTGTTCAAGCTCAGGCCAAACTTTATTCCCACAAGTGTGGGACTCCTGCATGAAGCAATCTACATTATGATTGGTTGCTAGCTGTAAAGGGGGGGTTTCCCTTTTTTCCCGCCTTTTATTCATCTGTGGGCTCTGTATGCTGTTCTGAGATTTACCTGATGATTTACCTGATGAAGTAGTGGTGTGCCTATCTTATTTGATGTAAATCTATAGAAGATGTTAAATACACTTATTTATATAAAACTACATGTTCATTTTAGAGGTTCTGGCTTCATTTGGATGCTGGATGCCCAATTCCCTGACAAAACAGCCAGAAAAGAAGGTAGGCCCAGAATACCTCATAATGTCGTAATGTGCCTATCTTCTCAGAACAGAACAGAAATATTGAGGCAATAGCAAGAGGTATCAGATAACCTCTAATAAAGTTGTGTTGTTTTTGCCTAAACGATAGTTGAATAATAATGTGATAATTATATTTGCTATTTTGGAGTCTTTGAAACAATATAATGACAAACAAGGAGGAATGATATTTCCAAACATAGAGAAGGCCTTTGACAATTTTGATAGGCATTGTCCTTTCATGGCTATTTTATTATCCACGTAACACTGTTCCATATGTATCATACATGTCATGTGATCCTATAAAATCTGTTTATTATTTATTTAGGTTCTTCTTGAATGTTTGGCTAGATAAATCAATTTTCTATGGACAGTTACTGACTTCTGGAATAGGTTTAAATATGAAGTTATTTCCACACTACAAGAACTTGATTTGTGGGAAATTCTCAAAGGGAAAGGAAAATACATGCTGCCTAAAGAACTATGTGCTAAAAGGAGAAGCAGTCTGCAGCTGCATAATAGTCCAAAAAGAAACTTAAAAATAATGTGTCCCAATGTATCAGACTGTTATTACATATGAAGTGTTTACTGTATACTGCCCATCTCAGAGTTGGAGGCAAATTCATTTATATAACTGGAAATAAATCATATCAACTGTACTTCTTTAATTTAAATTAAGGCTACAGGTAAATGTACCCCTCAAAAAACCTATTTTAGTTTTTGTCTGGGAAACAGAATTTGGTATCTTCACCAGAGAAAATTTTTTGCATGTGGGTTTATAGGACTTCCCACAGTTGTGGCTTCTTTTCAGAATGCTTCATCTGAAGCTTCTTCCATACAGTATACGTACAAGTTTATGATGAGGAATCAGTGACATAAATAACATACACTGTAATGACTGCAACAGCCACTATGTAGGACAAACAGGAAGAGCACATCCATAAACCCCAACTACCAGTCAGAACACATGATGAAAACTCTTTAATCTTACATGTGGATAGACTTAACCATAATTTGAACTGTGAAACTCTGATCACCCTGGACCAAGCCAAGTCCAAAAACGCTAGGCTAGGGAATCTCTAGAAGACTGTCACTCTAACAAATAAACCATCAGTAGATACATACAGTAGATATAATCAATATTTACACTCTGTGCAAAAGTGTCAATCAACAAGCCAAGAAGAAAACAAAAGGACCAAAATACTTCCTCACCAGCAATCACCATCTAGATGACCACAGATTAACTCCAGGTCAACAATCAAGAAGTAACTTCCTGAAACAAGGAACTGCCAAGCAAGCTAACATTAAGCAGCCCAAAGAACTTCCTAAGATCAACCCCACCAAACGTGAAAGCGCAAGCCACTAAAATATAAAATGGAGAACAAAAGCAACTATTACTAGAACTGATGATATCACCTAGTTTTGGCCAACGAAATGTCTGCACCAAGGACCCCTCATATTCTCCCATATGTATTCAGTATGTCATGTAGTTCTATAAAATCTGTGTATGATTCATCTAGCTTCTTCTTGAATGCTTGGGCAGTCAATCATTTTCCTCTCAAGAACCTTCCTTGACTGTTTCTGCCTTTGGACACAGCTAATAAATTTAAATGTATGGATCTTTCCACAGCACTAGCAACTTGTAAACGTTTGTGGGAATCACTCAGAGGGAAAAGAGAAAACATGCTACTCAGGGAAATATTAATTAAAAATGGAGGAGTATGCAGCTGCATAACTGGCAGGGAAGGAATCTTAAAAACAATGTCTATTGATATATTAGATTCTTATTTATTAGTTATTTGTTCAGTGCATATGCCCTCAATCTCAAAGTTAGAAGCAACTTTAAGCAATAGCAGATCTGTACTTTCAGACTTGCACAATTCTATTCATAAAACATTACAACAGAGTATGAATAGTAGTAGTACAAATAGCCTTACAATAGAATTAGCCTGTCTGGCCATGATTCCTGTCTGGCTTACCTCAGAAATCTGACAGCATATTGAGGAGCTCTCTTTTGAGTAAATAATTTCAAAATGGAGTGAGATTCCCAAACCCAAGGTAGTAGTAATTCCCTAGTGAATTGCAGCATGTCCCAATGTGGCAGATCTCTACCAACAATACCTGCAGTGATTGTCCTAACTTTATTCGTGGATATTTCTATGGAAAGTAAGAGTGTACCTTCTTGGAAAGCTCTTTCCACACTCCATGCATTCATATGCTTTATCCCCTGTATGGCTTCTTTTATGGTAAGCCAGATCACCATGATTCTTAAAGCATTTTCCACATTTCATGCATTTATATGGCTTCTCTCCTGTGTGGATCCTTTTATGGGAGATGAGACCACAATACCACATAAAATTCTTTCCACATTCAAGACATGGATATCTCTTCTGTGTGGGTTCTTTTATGGGAATTAAGACGACTGCTACGAGTAAAGGTCTTTCCACACTCCATGCATTTATAAGGTCTTTCTCCTGTGTGGACCCTCTTGTGGGTATTAAGATAACTGTTATGAGTAAAAGTCTTTCCACACTCCATGCATTGATAAATCTTCTCTCCTGTGTGGACATTCTTGTGGGAACTAAGAGAACTGCTATGAAAAAAGGCCTTTCCACATTCCATGCACTTATAAGGTCTTTCTCCTGTGTGGATCCTCTTGTGGGTAATAAGACGATTGTTACGAGTAAAGGCCTTCCCACACTCCATGCATTGATAAAGCTTCTCTCCTGTGTGGATACTCTTGTGAGAATTAAGACTACTTCTTTGACTAAAGCTCTTTCCACACTCCATGCATTGATAAGGCTTCTCTCCTGTGTGAACCACCCTATGGGAATTAAGGTTACTGCTACTGTTAAAGGCCTTTCCACACTCCATGCATTTATATGGCTTCTCTCCTGTGTGGACCCTCTTGTGGATATTAAGATAACCATGATTAGTAAACGTCATTCCACACTCCATGCATTTATAAGGTCTTTCTCCTGTGTGAATCCTCTTGTGCACATTAAGACGACTGCTACAATTAAAGGCCTTTCCACAATCCATGCACTTATAAGGTCGTTCTATATGATTCCTTTGATGGAGTGTAAAAGAGTCATAATAACAGAAGGTCTTACCAAATTCCATGCAGGTATATTGTTTGTCTTCTGAATGTGTCTCTTTATGGGGAATGAAATGCTCGTGTTTATTAAAGCTCTTTTCATAATCCATGCATTGATATGGTATTTCTCTCGTATTGATAATTGTATGGCTAAGAAGACGACGGGCGGAAGGAAAGTTTTTTTCAACTTCACTTTGGGATTGGTTTGTTTCATCAATCTTTGTTTGCATCTCATTTGCAAAATTTTTGTTTTGCTCGTTTGGATCGACCAGTTGACATTGTTCCTTACAATTCTTATTCCCATGCTCATTATAGCCTTGAAAGAGAAAAATGTAAAATGCAGCAAACTAGGAGAATGATCAAACCTTTTTTTCTGAAATTTAGCAAAAGAATCATCAATATATTCTGGCTGTTTTGTTGCAAACGTGAAAATTCCAAACCATGGTTTCTCCAAAGACAGATTTCCAAGTGGGTTCCCACCAATTCTCATCTATGAGTTGGATGGCATCCCAACAAAACTAAGACAAATGCCTAATCTAATCTTTGAGCGCCAGTGGGTGTGAGCCACTTGGCGACCCAGGATAATTCCATGGGGCAACAAACTCCCAAATGGCTTTGGACACTGTACAGTGCTGGAACAGCAACATACCCACCAGCTCCCACCTTCAATGAAAAGTCTCCATCTATCTGCAGAGCAGAATATTTGAAAGTCAATAAAATTTCTGGATGGCAATAGCTTCCCACCCTCAGCTTAGAATGATGCCAAATTCAGGACACATCTCAGTCAGTTTAGTCCAATGGTTAAGGCGCCAGACTAGAAACTGGGAGACTGTGAGTTCTAGTTCCATCTTAAGCATGAATTCTGGTTGGGTGACTTTGGGTCAGTCTCTTTGCAGCCCAAATCATGCCACAGTGTTGTTGTTAGGGGGGAAATAAAAAGAGGAAGGAATACTAGGTGTGTCCACTGGATATAAATCAAAGTGATATTTTTTTATTAGAAATAACATCTAACTTTCTGGATGGCAATACCTCCCCACCCCTGGAACAAAAGTGGGCACATCTCAGTCAGTTTGGTCCAATGGTTAAGGCACCAGACTAGAAACTGGGAAAGTGTGAGTATGGGTAGTCTTCAACATACAACAGTTCGTTTAGTAATCGTTCAAAATTGTAACGGCACTGAAAAAAGTGACTTAAGACCATTTTCCACACTTATGACTATTGGGCCATCCCTCTGGTCATGTGATTTACATTCAGATGCTTGACAACTGGTTCATATATATGACGGTTGCAATGTCCTGGGGTCGTATGATTTCTTTTTATGACCTTCTGACAAGCAAAGTCAATGGAGAAGCCAGATTCACTTAACAACCATGTTACTAACTTAAATGCAGTGATTCACTTAATAATGGTGGCAAGAAAGGTTGCAAAATGGGGCAAAACTCGCTTAACAAATGTCTCGCTTAGCAACATTCATTTTGGGCTCAATTGTGCTCATAACTCGAAGACTACCTGTACTAGTTCTGCCTTAAGCAGGAATACTGACTGGGTGATTTGGGGCCAGTCTCTCTCAGCCCAACCCATATCATAGTGCTCTTGTTGGGGGGAAATGGGAAGAGGAAGGAGTACTGGTTGTGTCCACTGCCTTGAGTTATTTGCAAAAAAGAATAAAGGCAGGATATAAATAAAAAGTGATCTTTTTATCAGGAGTATCTAAACCCTCCACCCACCCATGCCTTCTCTACATTTCTGAGCACAGGCAGAGGTTCTTACCCAGAGAGGCCAGATTTCTGGAATTCTCCAGCATGATTTCCCCATGGAGAGCTTTTTGGGCAGGATCCAGCTGAGACCACTCCTCCTCAGAGAAATGCATAGCCACTTCCTCAAAAGACACACCACCCTGAATAAGGAAACAAGTTTCCCTATTAACAGATAATCCCAATAATAATGTGAGAGTTTCTTTCACCAATTCAAGAAGAGTGATCCTATGAACAAAATGGGAATCCTCTACAGAATTCAGAAGGGGATCA
The DNA here is from genome assembly GCA_033807585.1 of Hydrophis major. Lineage (NCBI taxonomy): Eukaryota > Metazoa > Chordata > Lepidosauria > Squamata > Elapidae > Hydrophis > Hydrophis major. Next base: position 45,011,546 of record CM066329.1, read on the forward strand.
CACCACTATTAGCTGATGGCACAACTAGAGCAGATTTCATCACACTGGGAGGATTGTGATGCCTTTCAGTGAAATTAATTAAAATAGTTTTCTTGGACAATTGATAGTTGGGTATTAAATCCACAACTTATCACAGGCTCCAATTCTTCCTGGAGTCAGTGGAAGAAAACACAGAGACAATCCATCTGATATTTTTGCCAGTGGACTGCTTCATCCACTGAGAGATCAAATCTTTCCCCTATTCCACACCTTTCTGGAAATGTTGGAAGAGCTTGTAATGGTAGTGAGAATGACCCTGGGAGACAGGAGGAAGATCTCAGGTCAAGACAACATCTGGTCAATGAAATCTGAGCCTGAACCAGGCGGGTGGAGAAAGCTTATCAGAAAAGACTGGTAGATTATGCTGAGTGTGAATTTTCAAAGATCTGATCTAAAATTTGTCTTGTTTGGAAACAGCAATTTTATACATTGATAATTATACAGAATAAAATGAAACTATCCCAAGTTTCATGGACCTCTCCAATATTTCTCCACTTACCTGAGGCAGAGGTTCAGCCACTCTTTCAGCTCTATCACAAAGAGAAGGTCGTTCTAAAAATACTAAGGACAGCTTTCTATTCTCTGTGAGACAGAAAATGGTAGAAGCAGACTGTTAAAAAAGAGCGGGGGGGATTCCACTCAAGATGAACAAAACAAAACTATCCGATCTTCATATCCCATGGAAAGAGCTTTTGTTACCTGGTGCAATGTCATGACTTTGACCTTTCTGGGAGATCTCCCTGAATAGCAGCTCTTGAGAGGATTTCAATGAATCTTTCCACCCCTTGGGATACTTGGTGATAGCTTGCAAGGACTTGTGGACAAGATGTGGCATGAGAAAAAAAGAAAGAGTGGAGAGATAGAAATGAATTATCAATATTGCACACTCAGCCTAGCAGACACCAAAGACCATCCGTTAAGCTGGAAAGCAAGACCAGAAAAATTGGTGCAAATTCAATGAAAAGAAAAATAGAACAAGAGATGTTAGTAGTTACAATCCCAGAAAATTCTGCCAGAGAGACATCGACAAATTCAAAAAGATTCTCTTTAGAACTGCCATGATTACATTCTCATACCTGCAACTTTTCTTGCATCTTCGCAGACTCCTGGGTCAGGAGAAAGCCTTCGGCCAGGGCCACCGCCTGGGAACTGGTCTCCGCTCCACACTCCCGCACCCATTTCTCCATCTCTGGGGGAAGGACAGCCAGGAACTGCTCCAGGAGCACCAGGTCCAGCATCTGAGCCTTGGTATGTCTTTCTGGCTGCAACCACTGACAGCAAAGACGGTGAAGCTGACTGCAGACATCTCGGGGACCCTTCCCCTCCTGGAATTGCAATTTTCTGAAGTCGCAACATTGGACCTCTGAACTGCTGACTTCCTCTTCTTGGCTCTTCTGCCCAGGGCTTGCCCCATTCTTTCCATAGCTCCAAGGCTGAGCAGTGGGACAGCCTTGTCCCTCCATCTTCTTGCTGGTCTCTAATACAGCTCCAAAATGGACCAAAACTGAGGGCAGCAGAACCCCATGAACCTCCTGGCCCTAACCTGTGGGTGAAATCCAGAAGCCACAATTAACAAGCTACCATCCAATGCACTGCCATTCTTGAAACAGGTTCTTGGTTTGCTTGCCTGCAGAGCCACCAAAGAGATGGTGGGGAAAGGCGGAACGGAGGAAACTGACTTCCAGTCCTTACACGCCCTGCACTCAACTCCTTACACGGGGAACTGCAGCCTTGCATACAAAGGTAACCGGGGGAACTTTGGCCGGTCGCTTCTCGCGGCCCAGGAAAGGGGAGGCGAAGGAAACCCCTTCTGGAAAAGGGGCCAAGAAATGTGCAGGGAATTGTCCAGGAATCGAGACATTCGGTGTGTTTTGGAAAGGCAGCCTCTCCCTCTCCCCGCATGCAGAGGTTTGCCGGAGGAAACGGAGGGTAAATGGGTCCCCTCTTTCTGGCGACCTTGATTTTCTCCCTGGAGAAAACCCGGCAGGTGCGGAGCTGCCTTGCGTGTCCCTTTCTTCCACGGGGTGGCAGGGGAATAGAGGACCTCGAAACAAACACACACACACCAATCCGCACTTCCCGCGACTTGGAACTTGACGAAGTTTTGCATGCCCCGGGCTCGCCTCCAGAGTCAGAGAAAAGAGTCCCACTCACTCCGAGTTTCGCCTGGATCTCCACCCGTAAGGAGAATTCCTTACAGCCTCTCGGCCTCCTGGCTCAACCGAAGGTTCACAGCGAGGGGAGTAGAATGGGATGCCGTAGAAAAAGCAGAACTGCCCCAACCTTTTCCGGAAAGTTTTTTTGAGTTCGCAAAAAAATAAATAAAATAAAATAAAATAACCAGGCGCATGCTCAGTTCCCTACGGAAAGGGGCTGCCCATCCCTTCCAAGTGCTGACGAGTGATATGTCAGGGGAACCGGCCAAGGCGCAGAAGACCAGAGCAAGTTCCACGGGGGGCAGGGATGATGGGCATTGGGATTGGAAGGAAAGCGTCTCTCTGCAACTTTTGCCTTTCCAAATAGGTGGCCGTCATCTATGCACTTTTAGAACTTCCTCTTCTTAATGTCTGGGAACTGTGTGTGATTTGCGAACATTCTGGATATCTTTGTTGAAGCTAATTTTCCTGAAGATCACTCTCAGAAATTAGCAAAATCCTTAGTTGTTCCTGATGCACCTCAGGAATAGGATAGGATAGGATAGGATATGAATAGAATAGAATAGAATAGAATAGAATAGAATAGAATAGAATAGAATAGAATAGAATAATAGAGTTGGAAGGGATCTTTGAGGTCTTGTAGTCCAACCCCCTGCCTTGGCAGGAAACCTAAACCACTTCAGACAAATGTTTATCCAACATCTTTTTCCCTCCTCACTCATGGTCAGAATTCTGGGAGTTGAAACTCAGACAGGCTTTAATCTTTCACTCTGCTCACTTGGGATGACCAGCCTTCCTTGACTGGTGGCTTGAAATCAACCTCTCCTCATTCATTCCCTCTCCAATTAAATAGAAAATAGAATGCTTGTCTTCATGATGCAGACTTTTCCTGCCTTTTCTTTGAGCAAGGAGTGGCTCCAATACTGAGAAAACTACAGTTTTTTGCCTGGTTTTGAACCTTTTGTGTGTGAGGCAAATGGGATAACCACTACACCATAGAAACAACAGGTGTGGGCAGCTCTCAGTCAGCATGGCTTTATCGCTTGCCAGCCATCTCAGTCTGGCAACTGCAGCCTCAGAAGAGTTAATGAGATGTTATTCCTCATACCTTGTGCCCTTCCAGAGCTCGGCTGGTAGACTGAAGGGAGCCAACTTCACTAACACTCATGTTGGTTCAATCCTAGCTTTTGAGAGATTTTGACCAAATGTCCCACTGCAAGATTTTGGAAGGCAAAATACAATGTGCTTTTTAACCCGATAAGATTAACTCTGCTAGGATATATAAATGATCTAAAATAGTGGCCACCAACAGTGGAATGGGGCCAACATGAGATATCACAAAGGAGAGTTGGATAAGCATGGTAGCCCAGAAGACGATCAGTCCCTGGTGTTCTCCTTTGAAAAAGCCACATCCTCTCATTTACATGAAATTTCTACATCCTCCTGAAGAGCTGAACTATTGGGAAGTTGCTGGGTTCAGAGGGTTGGGTTGGCCAGTTTTCAAAAGGTTGCCTCTAAGGCATTTTCTCCTCAAGCTGCAGTGTTGTGAGAAAGTCCATATTTAGAATATGCGTACAAGTCACTGGCTTGCCATGTCCTTCTCTCTCCTTTGTCTGTAAATGAGGGAACAAACACCCTACAGGGATGCATTTCTTAGAGATTTTTTTGAAACTTTCCAACAGTTAAAATCTTACTGACAGCTGCATTAAAATCTCTACAACTTCCATCTGTTGGAAATGTGTCACAGCATAATGGATCCCAGACCTTCTTTGATAACAGATTACATTTGTGGTCTTGAGAGGAAGTCAAAACCTGTCCCACACAAGCTGGCAAGAGGCATGATTCATGACCCATCGGCCCCATAATTCTGGCTGGTGAGGTCCAGGAGACCCTACTTTGATATTGTTCCTGACCTCTGGAACTCCCCACACCATGTGACATTAGCCCCAAGCCTCCTGATCTCTCACAAAGGCCTAAATATTTGGATCTGTAAATTGAATTGGAGCCCCAATGGGGAAGCAACACAGTGGAGGTGGTTGATTGATCCCAATCTTGCCATACCCTGACCCCACCCTCTCCAATATTTTTTATGATTGTAAGCTTCCCAGAGTTATACTGTGGTACGTTGGCCAGCCAATAATTGTTATAAATAAATAAGTCAGACAGTGTGACCTCCAGAAAATGACTGACACTGTGGCATCAGCCATCACAAACACATCCATTTACTAGCAGTGGGAAATTAATTTACCCAAAGAAATAATCTTTAAAAACCAATTAAACCACTCCTTACAAGATAAGTAGAATAAATTATGGCAGAGTACTAGTATCATTAATAATACTGAGATCTAGCATGGAGCCTCAAGAAAAATAGCAATGGTTTGCATAGTAATCACACTGCAATCAAAAATTGCATGTGCCAGAAGACAGGATTAAGCACCCAACCATGTGGGCTGCTCCTCATTAGGTTAACCTTCCCTAAGAAAAGCACAGTTCCAGAGCTGTTCTATGCTCCATAAAATCCTCAAGAAAGCTGATGTGTATTTATCTCTCCAACTTACATTCCAGAGGATAAAACTAACAGCGAGGAAAAGAATTGACAGTGTGGGAATTGAAGCCCTCAGTTGAAAAGCTCCATACAATAACAATCCATCACTTTCACTTCTCGATTATGTCATGAAACAGGCCGTCCCTGGGTGGGCTCAAACCCCCAGCCTTCTAATTAACAGCCAGATGCACTAATCTCTTCCACCACAGAGATTTGCCACATGGCTTGGCATCAGCCTCCCTCACTCAGAAGGTTCATAACTGTGCTACAGCTTTTTCTTGGTTTTTCTTTTTTCTTTTTTGGTAGTCTAGCTCTTTTTCTCCCACCAAAAACAAAACCTGGGATGAAAACATGGTCTGGTCATGTTGCCTGCCCATCCTAGAAGGGCAAAAGTGAAAAGGCATGTGCCAGCCAGGATTCAAACCTGAGTCCCTGGTTCAGGATGCCCCTATATCACTGCCAGGGTTGTTAAGAATCTGCCTCAAGCTAAGAAATATTTATGTTCAAGATTTATTTTCACCTCTGGTAGTGGGAGAGAGGAACACCTTGGGTCTTCTGACTAGTGTATCTTATTGCTGTCTAGCCCCCCCCACCCAAGATATGGATGTTCAAGCCGAGAGAGCTTAGGGCTCTCTGTGGCACAAGGAGTTAGCATATCTGATTGTCGACTAGAAGGGTGGTGGTGTAAGCTCACCCAGGGATGGCCTGCTTGATGATTCCAGGATGAAAGGGGTGGGATGCCTCAGGCTCTTCCTCTCAGGGCTCTGATTTTTGACAATGCTTTTTCTAAATAAATATTGGGTTTACCTGCAGCATGAGCTTTCCCTTTCAGAATGCAAAGAGGATGAAGATACCTGGAGTGTTGATCGATCTGGAGTGTTGTCCTTTTCAGGCAAGATTAATGCAACTCAAAGGAACTTGTGCTTGGGAGCTCTCCAGAGTTCGGAAACAGCCCCCCTCACTGAACCAGCTATTCCTTGCTTTCCTCTCCTCATAGAATCCATGGTTGGCTTCCTAGGTGCTCCCTGCTATGACATGAGGCTGCCCCCTTTCCAGCGACAGTATACTCCTAGGGTCCAACAAGGCCAGCAGTTATCGTGAGGGTTTGCCTGACACAGCAAATATCAAGCCAGCAAGTTATAGATAGTCCTCAATAGACAATAATTCAGTGACCATTAAAAATCACAATGCCACTGAAAAAGATGATTCATGACCATTTTTCATACTTATGACCATTGCAGCATCCAAATGGTCCTGTGATCAAAATTCAGGTGCTTGGCAACTGACTCATCTTTATGACAGTTACAGTGTCCTGGGGGTCATGTGATAACTTTTTGTGATGTTCTTACAAATAAGTTCAATGAAGAAGCCAGATTCTCTGAACAACCATCTTACTAATTTAACAACTAGTGATCACTTAACTGTGGCAATAAAAATCGTAAAATGGGGCAAAATTCACTTAATAACTTTCTTGTCTAGCAACGAAAATTTTGTGCTCGTTTCTGGTCCTAAATAGAGGACTATGTGTATTCTTTTTCTTTTCTCTGGACCCAAGGGGGCATGGCCGGAAAAGGTGGACAGAAAGGTGGCCTTGCTGGGAAGGTCACTGACATAGGCAAAGGGACAGAAAAAGTTCTTTTGTCTGAAAGAAAGGGTCGCATGGTTATGTCATGTGATTTGTTTGGGAATCATTCTTTTAAGTATTTGTGGCATCTCGTGGAACAAATTAAGGTACCATTCCTGTCTGTTGTGGTTTCTGAGATGCCCCCAAGAAACAAGAATCATCTACAACGTACAGTGTAATGACTGCAACATATAACAACCAAGCTCAGAGAGCACCAGACCCCTCATCTCAACCCTGAGCTACAAATATTCTCCCATATTTATTCTCTTTGTCATGTAGTCCTATAAAATGTGTGTATGACTCATCTAGCTTCTTCTTGAATGCTTGGCTACATAGTCATTTTCCTCTAAAGAACCTTCCTTGAAAGTTACTGCCTTTAGACACAGCTAGTAAAGGTACAGATATTTCCACAGCACTAGCAACTTGTAAAGGTTTGTGGGAATCACTTTGAGGGAAAAGGGAACAGGATGCTACTCAGGAAAATATCAATTAAAAGGTGGAGCAGTATGCAGCTGCATAACTGGAAAGGAAAGAATCTTAAAAACAATGTCCATTGATGTATCAGACTATTTATTATTTATTTATTCAATGCATATGAGCTCCATCTCACAGTTAGAAGCAACTTTAAGCAATGGCAGATTTGTACTTTCAGACTTGCACAATTCTATTCATAAAGCCTTACAACACAGTATGAATAGTAGTAGTACAATAGAGCCTTACAATAGAGTTAGCCTGTCTGGCCGTGATTCCTGTCTGGCTACCTCAGAGATCTGACAGCATATTGCTAAGCTCTCTTTGGAGTAAATGTTTTCAAGCTGGAGTAAGATTCCCAAACTCAAAGTAGTAGTAATTCCCTTAGTGAATTGCAGCACATCCCAATGTGGCAGCTCTCTACCAACAATTCCTGCAGCTATCATCCTAACTTTATTTCAGGCTCTGAAGTTTTCAAAAGTCCCTTTCCTCAGTTGATGCTGAACAGCTTTTGATGCCAGAATACTTTGAGTTTCCCTTTTCCTTTGACCATTCTGTTAAATAATCACACCAACTGTATTTCTTTAATTTAATCTAAGGCTACAGGTACATGTACCAAAAATATACCACAAATTTAGCTTTTGTTTGAGACTTTGTCACTTCACAGGAAAAAAGGAATTTGGCACTTTCACTGGAGAAAAACTTCTGCATATGTGCTAATAGGACATCCCACAGTTGTGGCTTCTTTTCAGAGCACTTCATCTGAACTTTCTTACATAAAATATATATGTGTTCATGTTTATTGGGAGGAACCAGTGACACGACTGGTTTTAGACTGAAAACTATTTTCTCATTTCTATTGGTATCTCTAGTCACCATCTCACATTAGTATATCTAAATTCAGTTATTTTCATCACCTGTATTGTTATGGCTTCTCCTATTCGTGGATCTTTCTATGGCAAGTAAGAGCTTCTTGAAAAGCTCTTTCCATACTCTATGTGTTCATAAGGTTTTTTCCCTTGTATGGATCATTTTATGGGACATAAGATGACAATTCCACCTAAAACTCTTTCCACATTCAAGACATTGATATGGTTTCTCTCCTGTGTGGATCCTCTTATGGGAATAAAGACTACTGTTACACCTAAAGGTCTTTCCACACTCCATGCATTGATAAGGCTTCTCTCCTGTGTGGATCCTTTAATGGAATATAAGATCACAGTTCTTCCTGAAGTCTTTTCCACATTCCATACATTTATATGGCTTCTCTCCTGTGTGGATCCTTTTATGGGATGTAAGATGACAATTCCACTTAAAACTCTTTCCACATTCAAGACATTGATATGGTTTCTCTCCTATGTGGATCCTCTTGTGTACATTAAAACTACTGCTACAACTAAAGGCCTTTCCACACTCCATGCATTTATAAGGTTTTTCTGTGAGATTCGTTTGATGGAGTGTAAAAGAGTCATAATAACAGAAGGTCTTTCCAAATTCCATGCAAGTATATTGTTTGTCTTCTGAATGTGTCTCTTTATGGGGAATGAAATGCTCGTGTTTATTAAAGCTCTTTTCATAATCCATGCATTGATATGGTATTTCTCTCGTATTGATGATTGTATGGCTAAGAAGATGACGGGCGGAAGGAAAGCTTTTTTCAACTTCACTTTGGGATTGGTTAGTTTCATCAATCTTTGTTTGCATCTGATCTGCAAAATTCCTGTTTTGCTCGTTTGGATCGACTGGTTGACATTGTTCCTTACAATTCTTATTCCCATGCTCATTATAGCCTTGAAAGAGAAAATGTAAAATGTAGCAAACTAGGAGAATGATCAAACCTTTTCTTCTGAAATTTAGCACTAAAATTTGGACTAAAATTCACATGTGGTTGGAAAAAATGACAAAGAAACGTATAGATTTGAAACCAGAGTTCTTTTTATTGGGAATCTTACCAGATACATAGAGTAAAGACTTGAAATATCTGATTGTAAATGTATTAACAGTGGCTAGGATTGTATTTGCTAAAAATTGGAAGAATGAGAAAATACCATTTCAGGAAGAAATTATTAAGAAAATATTGGAATGTGCTGAGATGAGTAGATTGACATTTGAAATTAGAGAGCAAGAGGATAAACAATTTTATGAAATTTGGGATCTTTTTTATCAATGGTTAGATGATAAAATACGATAATAGAATATTTAGAATGCTAGACAGTAAGGAATATCTTTATAATAGCTATTTTGCTATTATCTTGTTATTCGACATTATATTTATAAAGGGTTTTTTTAGGATTGATTTGATATGATTATATGATTTGTTATAGAGTAAACTGGTTTAAAGTATTGTTAGCTCATAAAGCATGAATGATTAAAAATATAGTCAAAAGCTTTTTTTTTTTAGTGATATTAGGATATATAAGTTTGGATTGATAATATGAGTTGTTATGTAACATAATTGTAATTGAGACTGCAGAATGAATGCACAAAAATGATGAACCAACTGACACACTGGATGTACATATAAGAGTTGATGTTTTTATGTTTTGTTTGTCTGTAGAAAATTAATAAAATCTTTTTCAAAAAAAAAAAAAAAAGAAGAGTTCTCCACTCCTCTACTCGTTGCGGAATGCCTTATGCCACCAGACTTGAAATTCTAAACCTAGAAAACCTAGAACTATGCTGCCTTCAGTCCGATCTAAGTATAGTAGATAAAATAATACATTGCAATGTCCTACCTGTCAATGAATACTTCAGCTTCAACCATAACAATACAAAAGCAAACAATAGATACAAACTCAAGATTTACCGCACCAAACTTGATTGCAGGAAACATGACTTCAGCAACAGAGTGGTCAATGTCTCGAATACTCTACCTGACTCTGTGGTTTCTTCCCCAAACCCCAAAAACTTTAACCTTAGATTGTCTACTATTGACCCTTTCCTAAGAGGTCTGTAGGGGTTGTGCATAAATGCACCAACGTGCCTACCATCCCTGTCCGATTGTTTCTTTTATTTTTCTTATATGTGTCCATGTATTCATAACTACATTTTCACTCTCTTCTATCCTCCTAATCTCCCTCCTGCTTTGCTTCTTGTCTTCTTTTTCTTCATTGGTCAACCAAGGAAAGTCACCTGCCTTCTACGACAAACGGTGTTCAGCGTCATCTTCTCAGTTGCAATTTCTTCTCTCCTGGCCAAAACGATCACAGTGATGCTGGATTTTCTGGCCACAAAACCAGGAAACCAAATGAAGTGATGGTTAGGGAAGAGCTTGGCCAACTCCATCATCCTTTCTTGTTCTGCTGTTCAAGTTATCATCTGCTTCATTTGGCTGGGAGTTTCTCCCCCAGTCCCTGACTCTGACCTTCACTCCCTGCCTGGCGGGATCCTCCTGCAATGCAACGAAGGGTCTGTCATCATGTTCTATGTCAGCCTTAGTTACATGGGTATCTTGGCTGCCATCTGCTTCACGGTGGCTTTCCTGGCCAGGAATCTGCCTGGGACTTTCAATGAAGCCAAGCTGATCACCTTCAGCATGCTGGTCTTCTGCAGTGTCTGGGTGAGTTTTGTGCCCACCTACTTGAGCACCAAAGGGAAATACATGGTGGCTGTGCAGGTCTTTTCCATCCTGGCCTCCAGTGCTGGTCTACTGGGCTGCATCTTTATCCCCAAATGCTACATTATCATTCTGAAACCACACCTGAATACGAAAGAGCAACTTACGAACAAAAGAAATGTAGAAATGTGAGACAGAGGAAATTTAAGTCTGAACATTTTCCAATAGGCCACACCTAGAAAATGACCCAAGCATATTCTCCATATATAATAGGCCAATGGTTTTGTTTGAAATAATTAAATGGTATTTGGAAGATAGTGATTTTTTTAATCCTCAAGGCACTGTAAAAGATATATATAAAATATATATAAAAGAGATCACTTTGGCAGAAAAACAAATCTGGTCACATGTTGAAAAAGCACAACACAATCTAAAACCATCTCTATCTATTGTACCGGACGGAATATGTGCCTACTTCTTACAAAAGCTATGCACTGCCATAGCCGAACCTCTAAGCATAATCTTTGAAAAATCTTTCAGGACCACCTTCTTGCCAAAACTATGGTCATAAGCCACAGTCATCCCCATCTTCAAAAAGGGAAACCCAAGCCTAGTTGAAAATTACAGACCAATCTCTTTATGCTGCGTCACCTGTAAAGTTATGGAATTAATTATTAACCAATCTATCCTCCAATTTATCCTCCACATAGAGACAAACAACCTACTCTCTGATAAACAATTTGGTTTGAGAAAAAAACTATCATGTAACCTGAAACTCTTACACTGCAAAAACATATGGACTACACAACTCGATCTGTGCAAAGCAATAGACGCAATCTACATAGAGTTCTGTAAAGCCTTTGATTCAGTGGTACACAACAAACTACTCTTAAAACTAAAATCTTATGTTATCTCTGGATACCTGCATAACTGGATGGAAGCATTCCTGTCAAACAGACAACAAATGGTCAAAATTGGGAGCGTACTATCAAATTCTTTACCTGCCAACAGTGCTGTCCACCAAGGCAGTCTTCTAGGACCAACTCTCTTCATACTCTACATAAATGACCTCTGTAATCATAATCTGCGTTCTCTTCGCTGATGATGTAAAGCCATTCAAAACTACAGACAACACTGCTACCCTTCAAAAAGACCTCGACTATGTATTAGAATGGTCAAAGAAATGGCAACTTCAAATCTCAAGAAATAAATGCTCTGTCTTACATACTCACAAAAAAAATCAGAAAATAAAATACAGGCTGAATAGTTAAGACCTTGTAGATGATCCAAACTCTGTCAAGGATCTTGGAGTACTCATCTCAAATGACCTAAGTGTTAGAGCCCACTGTAACTACATAGCCAAAAAGGCATTAAGAGTTGTTAACCTAATCTTAGGTAGCTTTTTCTCTTGTAATATTACACTTATAACTAGAGCATACAAAACATTTGCAAGACCAATATTCGAATACAGCTCATCAGTCTGGAACACACATTACATATCTGATATTAACACAGTTGAGAAAGTCCAGAAATATTTCACAAGAAGAGTTCTCCACTCCTCTACTCGTTGCGGAATGCCTTATGTCACCAGACTTGAAATTCTAGACCAAGAAAACCTAGAACTATGCCGCCTTCAGTCCAATCTAAGTATAGAAGATAAAATAATACATTGCAATGTCCTACCTGTCAATGAATACTTCAGCTTCAACCATAACAATACAAAAGCAAACAATAGATACAAACTCAAGATTTACCGCACCAAACTTGATTGCAGGAAACATGACTTCAGCAACAGAGTGGTCAATGTCTCGAATACTCTACCTGACTCTGTGGTTTCTTCCCCAAACCCCAAAAACTTTAACCTTAGATTGTCTACTATTGACCTCAACCCTTTCCTAAGAGGTCTGTAGGGGGTGTGCATAAACGCACCAACGTGCCTACCGTCCCTGTCCGATTGTTTCTTTTATTTTTCTTATATGTGTCCATGTATTCATAACTACATTTTTACTTATACCTATTATCTTGTAAGTAATTGACAAACCAAAAGAAATAAAATAAATAAATAAATATTTGTCCACTGTCCTTAGCCTACCTGAAGTCGAAGTTATCATACTCAGGTTTTTGAAATATGTCACTTCTGCAATGAGAATTTTGTTGATATGTCAAAAAGGTCAATTTGTCCATCTCAGCAAGTTCTGTCAATTTCAACAACCATTCCTTCATAGGAACTTTCTTCCTATAATAATCTTGCCACAGTAATGATATATTGAAACTATCTTAGATGCCATTTTAACTCGGGCCAACAGTCTGACTTCCATTTTAAGAATAATCAATTTCCTCTGTAATATTTCTTTGGTTAGTGTGTCTAACTAAGTTCTGTAAGGGTAACAAACAACTTTTTCTCCTGATTCACATAGTTTATCATTGGAAGGTTCAAAATTGAAGATATAGAATTGGCTGGAAGGGATGACAAAACAACAAATAGACCTGAAACCAGAACTATTTTTATTAGGGATAATTGCAGGGAAATACAATAAAAGACTCACATATTTCATCATACGTGTAATAACTGCAGCTAGGATCCTATACGCATAAAACTAGGAAAGTGAAAGGACTCCCACAGAGGAGGAGGTAATAAAAAAAAATTAGAATGTGCCGAACTGACAGACTTACAATGGAACTGGAGGACAAAGAGGAATCAGAGTTCTACCTAACATGGGACAAACTGTATAATTGGATATATAATAGATACAGAGATTAGGGTTGAAAAATGAAAGAAGATCAACCAAATACAAAGAAATAGAGAGTTAGGGAAATATGTAAAAATAAATAATGTAAGAAATATTATTATTGAATTGTACTTGAATATAGTATGATGTGCACAAAATAAGAACTGTAATAGTGTATTATGGTGGAATTAAACAAATAATAGTTAAAATTTGGATATATAACACGGTGTAGTCAAAAGAGATTTTGCTGTATGATCGTTGTAACTAGGATATATAGGATATATTTATCAGAGGTGGTATTCAGAACGTTCTGACCAGTTCTGGAGAACCAGTAGTGGAAATTTTGTGTAGTTCGGAGAACTGGCAAATACCACCTCTGACTGGAGATTTTACCATATCCTTCCCCTGCCACATCCATCAAGCTATGCCCACAGAACCAGTAGTAAAAAAAATTAAATCTCATTACTGATATGTAGTGCTTCACATGTACACCAGAAACCACAAAGGTGAGTGGCCTTATGGGTATGTGGAATGTCAGAAACCTTTTCATTGCAAATCAAAGCTAAAATGCATCAGAAAGTCCATAGCAGAGATAAAACCCCTTCAGTTGTGAACAATATAGAAAACTTTTTTTTTTTCAAAAGTCACATCTTAATGTTTTCCCGGAACTTCACAGAGACAGAAGGGAAATCATACAATTGTTTGGTGTGGGGAAAAATACTTTTCCCAGTCAAGTAATCTTAAATACCATAATCTAGCAAAAGGGCACAAATGTTGGAGTGAATTTTGCTCACAAAGCTGCAGCAGTAGTAACTTACCAGAGTCATTGCACAAGACCAAAGGTTTACAAGTGTTGGGCAGTGTAGTTATAGGGTACAGGTAGTCCTTAATTTAGAATCTCAATTGGAAAAGAGTTTGTTACAGTCATAACTCATAATCTCAGTTGGAAATAGGTTTGTTAGTCATAACTTAAGGCACCCATATGACCAGATCTGATTTTATGACATTTTTCTGATCATTAAGCAAGTCAATGCAGTGGAGAAACTTCCTTTCCAACTCTGATTATCTGTTAGTATAAACAAGGAGTCTGCAAGGAGTATAAATCCTTCCATTCCCCATTATCCCCTCAGAGCTGAAGAAGCTTTTTGGATGAGAAGCGAAACATCTTCAGAGAAAAACCAAAAAGGTCAAATCCAGTTGCCTCTTGAAAAAGCACCTTTGGTATTATTCTCCCCTGACTGGATGCATCAGGAATATAGGTACACCTAAACACACCTACCAACCCCTTGGCAGTATTTTGGGGAGAGTTTACTCACAGTCTCAGAGATTGGAAGGCCAAAGCGGCTCCTCTCCACCGTGTTCCCCCCCAAAAAAGGGGGACCAACAGATTACCTCCAAGCCAATTTCTGGTGGGCATGACAAAAAAAATCAGGTTGCGCCATCCACTACACAGTGGGCACAAAACCTGCAGATCTCACAAAACCATGTTTTATTTGATAATTAAGGAACTTCAAAATATAAAGATACCCAGTAGCTAATATGAATGTGGAAGGACAACAGAGATGTTAAGGGCAGGGGAAAGGAAAACAATTCCATTCTATAACTTTTTCTTTATATACACTGTTGTGAATTAATAAAAGTGAATTAATAAAAGTGCTTAATAAAGATTATTAAAATCTTTAGAAAAGTGCAGGGTTCTGACCCTGCACTTCTGATTGGCCAATAATAGCGACATCTGATTGGTCCGTTCAGGAGAATCTGATTGGCTATTAGCGGGCCTCTCTCATTGGTTAAGGGAACTAACGCTTCCCGTTTTTATTGGTTATTTGATCAGCAGCTTGCCTATAAAAAGGGCTGTTGCTGCCGTAGTTTTTGCTCTGTTCCACAATGTTAAATAAAGAGTTGAAGTTCTCTGTTCATCATCTCGTCTCCAATCCTTGCGCCCATGCGCAGAACTTAACACTGGCGACGAGGATGGGATTTGGAGATGTCAGAGCTGACTGAGCACTACAGGGCGCCAAACAGAGCACGTGGCTGAAGACGCACCAACGGCTGAACCATGTCTAGCAGCGCCATACCACCTGCTCCATTCGAACCGGCACAAGAAAACTGGGACTCATATATGGACCGATTCCAGATGTTTCTGGAGATCAACAACTTGAAGGATGCCACTACCAGAAAGAAGCGAGCGGTATTCCTAACTCACTGCAGGCTGACCATGTTTAAGATGGCCAAGGCACTAGCCAAACCGGCTGAGGTGAAGTCCATGGACTGGGATATCCTCGAGCCCCTTCTACGGACCCACTACGCACCGACCATACCAACGCTTGTTCGAAGGCATGAATTTTATCAAAGAGACCAGCGGAAGGGGGAAAGCGTTGCGGATTTCATTGCGGATCTCCGGAATTTGGGAGGCCTCTGCGGGTTCGCCAACCTTGAAGAGGCCCTGAGAGACCGAATAATTCTGGGATTAGATGCACCCCACGTGCAGAGTAAGCTGATGGCAAAAGGCGACATTAGCCTTCGCTGATGCTACTGCAGCAGAAGCAACCAGGAAGTTGGCTGCACAGTGCGCTGTGTTTAGCCTGTGCTCCCCAACCAGGGTTAAGGGGACAAGCTAAACAGAATGTGCACGTTAGTCAGATAGGTTAGTCAGATAAATGAGTGCGATAAGTTTGTATGTTTGTTAACATACAGTAAAAATAACAGATACGCTTGTGCTATCAAAAATATAGTTTATTCCATTTAGAGATTATAGCATAGTCAAAATAACAGTCCATTAGTCATGTATCATTTTAGTCAATCCATTCAAGGATATTCAATTTGCAAAGTCCGTGTAGAATATCCAATGTCAGTTCACTTACACTAAATCAGTCCTTTCTCTCTCCCTTTCCAGTAGGAGAAAAACACAGTCTTGATGAGTCCATCAAGTAATTAGAGATCATAAAGCCAGAGAGAGCAAGCTGCCGTGCCTTGCTTCTTTTATGGTGCTCTCACAACCACTCCCTTAATTACAATCTTTACAGTTAAAGTTGCAGATACTTTAACTAACAAACCATGATAACATATTTATTATTTTACCTAAACCAGTTAGGGTAAACAATGTTATCCCTAACATTCTCCCCTTTTAGGAAATAATAATAATATAACTATTTACATCTTTAAATCATATTTGTTACAACTCTCCTTAAACTTAATTACTCCTTGAGCTTTTGTAAATTGGTCTGCAATGTTTTCCTCCGTCATGTAGTATTACAATTTATTTAGCCCATTCTTTACAGATTCTCTAACATTTAAGTATCTTAAATCAGTATGCTTTGATCTAGTTTTTACAGCTATATTAGTAGCTAACTTTATGGCTGCTTGGTTGTCCTTGTACACAATAATAGAATCTTTTACAGTTATACACATGTCTAATCATAACTGTTTGTACAAAATTAAGTCAGTGCATAATAATGACAGACATGAAAATTCGGCTTCCATCATGGACAAGCTAATATGCTGTTGTCTGATTGACCTCCACCCTATTAGTGTCTTACCAAATAATATAGCCATCCCAGATGTTGATTTTCTAGTGTTTATATCAGTTGCAAAACTTGCATCTGCATAGGCACTAAGACTCAAATCACCCTTTGGTTCTATATACAATGCATGGTTCATTGTTCCTTTAAGATATCTTAAAATTCTCTTTAATGATTGCCAATGACATTGATGTGGATCTGAATTAAAACGAGCCAGCTGATCAACACTATAAGCTATATCTGGCCTTGACCAATTACTTATATATGATAAGCTACCAATCAAAGATTGATATATGGACTTATCAAATTTGGGACTTTGATCATCAGTTTGGCAAACTTCCTGACATATTGGAGTCTTTGGCTTTTTTACAAAGTTCCATTTTATACATTTTAATTAATTGGCAAATTTTATCTTCTTGAGATATCTTAAATCCATTTTTTGTTTTGTTAATTGTCAATCCTAGATATTTTTTAATTTCACCTAAATGCTTTAATTTTATCTTTTGGGCTAATAATGATATAATCTCATTAGCTTCATTGTTAGTCTTAGTTATCAAAGCAATATCATCTGTAAATAATAACAATAATGACACCGTTCCATTATTTTCTCTTTTAAACACACATGGATCTGCTAAACCAGATTTAAAACCTATATTGTTTAATTCTTTCACGATATATTGGTTCCACTCAAAACCAGATTGTTTCAACCCGTACAGACTCTTTTAGAGTTTCCAACAATCATTACTATTTACTTTATTGTCTTTTATAATAACTGGCTTTTTCAAATATATAGTGTGCTGCAATGGTGCATGCAAATAAGCAGTTTCTACATCTAAATGGTTAATGACATAGTTTTTCTTAGCTGCCCACACTAAAGCTGCTCTCAGAGATGTTGCTTTAAGACTTGATGCGAAAACTTCATCGTAATCAGATGCAGTTTGATTAAATCCTTGAGCTACCAACCTAGCCTTATGGGTAACAGTCCCATCATTTCCTGTTTTTACTTTAAATATCCATTTGCACCCGATGGATTTTTCTCCTGGGGGTAATTTGGCATCTTCATATACTTTCATTACCTTTAATGAATTTAGTTCTTTTTCCATTGCCTTTTGCCAATTCTCCTGATCCTTAGCAGGATACATCTTAAGTTCATCTACATTAGTTGGAACTTTAGTTACTTGGCAAACTATACTTGCTTGATACCTATCAGGTGGTCTAGTTATACGTATAGTACGTCTAGGTATTACAGGACTTACAGGTGGACTTTCATTTATTAACTCTTCTTGATTATCTAATTCTTCCTGATCAACTGTTTCTTCTTGTTCTGGTCCTATTTGCCCTTCGTGGACTTCTTCTTTTATTGGACTCTTCTTATAACAATTCTGATCTTTTTGCCTTTTGTAGGGTTCAATAATTACTTCGTTATTTAAATCTTGCTCTAATCTATTCCATCCTACATGTTCTGGAATTTAGCACTAGCACTGGTGTAAACTCTAGATGTACCTGGTTCCCAGAATCTATAAGATCTATGATTAGATGTATATCCTACAAAAAATAATATTTTAGCTCTATGCTGTCCTTTGTGTCTGAGTTGTGTAGGGATATGCACCCATGCTGGTGCTCCAAATGTGTGCATGTAAATTAAATCAGTTTTTGTACCATGCCACAGTGTGAATGGTAATTCACCTGTTGTTGAATTAACAACATTATTTAATATATGATTACCACACATTATTGCTTCTCCCCATAAATTGTCAGGTAATTCTGAATCAGACAACATAGTACGTGCCATTGATTGTAGTGTTTGGCCTCGTCTCTCTATAAAGACATTATGTTGTGGCCTATATGGTGCAGACTTTTTATGTTGAATACCTAACATTCTAAGTCTATTCTGGAATTTATTATTTGTAAATTCTGTACCATTATCTGTTATAAGAGTTACTAATTTCTTTTTATAAAATTTCCTTTCAGCAAATTTTATCCAATTAAAGATATTTAGATACGTTTCAGTTTTGTTCTTCATTAAATAGCAAAACCCATATCTAGAATAATGGTCCATTATACTTAATATGTAATGAGCTCCTCGTACACTTGATTTTTTCAGACCTATTAAATCAGCAAATACTACTTCTAAAGGCTCTTTGGTAGTAAATCCATCAACTCTATTAGCCGGTATGACCCTGCTTTTGCTTTGATTACAAGCAAAACATTGCAAATACTTATTACAAGGTTTCAAACTTATTCCTTTAGATAGCTGAACAGTTCTTTTAAGCATTTTAAAATTTAAATGCCCTAGTCGTCAGTGTAACAAGTGAATACATTCATCATGAGGTTTCTTATTATCATAAACCGTGTTAGCCACCTCTAAACCATTATCATTTAACAAATATAATTCACCTCTTAAAGATGCAGTAATTTTCTTATCTTCTTTTTCAATTATGCAGTTATCTCCTTTAAAGGTAACTACATATCCTAGTTTAACCAAAATTCTAACTGAAATTAAATTAAACTGAAGTTGTGGTACATATAACATTTTTACATTCTCTTTTATAAAAGAACAATATGCTATACCTTGACCTTTAGCTTTCAGTTTCCAGCCATTGGCTAACGATATCTGCTGTGTACTCTTGGACATTTTAATAAAATTTTTGTTATCATTTGTTATACAGTGGGATACTCCACTGTCAACCACCCATAAATTATTTTTTACAGCTCCGTTAATATACATGGCTAATTTTAAATTTTTATTTATCTTTTGATGACTTTTAGTATTCTGGCCAGCATTCTGGCTCTTTGCTTTTTTACAAAATCTTGCCAAATGTCCTCTTCCTCCACAATTAAAACACTTTTTAATTGCGTATGCAGTAGGAGATTCATTATCTTCTTTTTGAGGTTGCTGCCTCCTTGACTGATCTCTTTCAAGTCTTCTTCTGGCCTCTTCAATCAATCTGCCAGTTATATCAGTTAAATTTATACTTTCCTTAGGCAAAATTTCAAGGGAAGTAACTGAGTTATCATAACTTACATCTAGTGATGATAGAATTATGTAGACTTGGTGTAGTTCAGAGAAAATAAGTTCTTTCTCATGCAGTTCTTGAAAAATGCTTTTTATAGAATTCAAATGAGTCAGCATATCACCATTTGTCTGGAGATGCGTCCTGAAAAGCTTCTGTGTTAGATTTATGTGAGCACCAACATTATCTCGGACATAAATCCTCTTCAGCTTCTGCCAACACCCAACAGCCGTTTGCTCTCCGTGGATATGAACAAGTTGCTGGTCAGACAGTGTTAGTCCTATTATGCAAATAGCTTGTTCATTTTTCTGTTTAAAGTCTTTTATTATTTTGTCTATCTTCCTCAACCTCTGGATCCCATTCCTCTACATTTGGTGGGTTTTCAATTATGTTCCACAGACCTTCTCTTTGTAGAAGTAGACTACATTTTATAGACCATGATACATAGTTTGTTCCATCCAGCTTGGATATAAGGGACAAACTTTGTAGATTGACTTGTGCCATGTTTTCTTATATGGATATAAAACTATAATTAATAAAACACAGCTGTCTGTTTACTGTAATGTGTAACAACACAAACTCTCACTTTTTACATAAATCTGTTTTATCCTAGTTAAACTGACTTTGCAGCCTATGTTAAGCCTGGTGTTAAGCCTGGGTTCCCCAACCAGGTTTAAAGAGACAAGCTAAACAGAATGTGCAGCGTTAGTCAGATAGGTTAGTCAGATAAATGAGTGCGATAAGGTTGTATGTTTGTTAACATACAGTAAAAATAACAGATACGCTTGTGCTATCAAAAATATAGTTTATTCCATTTAGAGATTATAGCATAGTCAAAATAACAGTCCATTAGTCATGTATCATTTTAGTCAATCCATTCAAGGATATTCAATTAGCAAAGTCCGTGTAGAATATCCAATGTCAATTCACTTACACTAAATCAGTCCTTTCTCTCTCCCTTTCCAGTAGGAGAAAAACGCAGTCTTGAATCCATCCAGTAATTAGGGATCATAAAGCCAGAGAGAGCAAGCTGCCATGTCTTGCTTTTTTTATGGTGATCTCACAACCACTCCCTTAATTACATTCTTTACAGTTAAAGTTACAGACACTTTAACTAACAAACCATGATAACATATTTATTATTTTACCTAAACCAATTAGGGTAAACAATGTTATCCCTTACCCACACCCCGCTTCGCCAACTCGCCGGTGAAATCTCGCCTCACCTGGAGGGATAGGCAATGACAGCCCACCACGAGGACCTCGAATCGTCATCAGAAAGCGATGAAGAAGAGGTCAACCGGCTCCGGTCTGAACGAGACCAACCTGGGTCTGAGGACAACGAGAGGAACACGCAAGTAAAAGTAAAAAACTTATTGACTTCAGACGCAGTTTTGATGCAGTATGATGAGACTTTGCCTTTAACAATTACATGTGATGCATCACCATTCAGTGTGAGTGCCATTTTGAGCCATGTGTTACTAAACGGTAGTGAAGCCCCTTTTGCCTACTTTTCAAAAACGCTATCAAAAGCTGAACGTAACTATAGTCAAATCAATAAAGAGGCTCCTGCTGTCATTTCTGCTGTTAAATGATTTCATGAATATATTTATGGGTGAGTTTTTACTATAGTCACTGACCACAAACCTTTGCTGGGGATTATAGCAGGGGGTAAGCCAACCCCTTATATCTTATCTCCCAGAATGACTCGCTGGTCGGAATTCTTGGCTGCATATAATTATAAACTGCAACATCACCTGGGGAAAGCCATCCCCCACGCTGACACACTAAGCCGTGCACCACTTCCTGAAACCGTTGACAACCCAGCTCCAATCGTCACGACGCTCCAAAAATGGAATACTTCAATCACCACCACTGACAGCTCAAGATATCGCGATCGAAACCAAATGCGATCCCGTTTTGGCGCGAGTTCTTAGCTGGGTCGAGCGAGGATGGCCATTGAATCAAATCCCTGACAACTTCAGTCCTTTCAAGAATTGACAGATGGAACTGTTTTCACAGAAAGGCTGCATAATTTGGGGTGATAGAGTCGTCGTCCCAGAGCGGCTGCAACGAGCGGTATTGAAAACCTTGCATGAAGGCCACCTCGGCATAGTGCGCATGAAGGCACTCGCACGAAGCTATGCATGGTGGCCGGGTATCGACAAACAAATCGAGGCCTGGGTAAAGACTTGTTGCAAATGCCAGGAAGTTAGCAATGCCCCACCGAAAGCAACCCCAACAGAGTGGGAAACACCCAGGGGACCATGGTCCCGTATTCATATTGACTTTGCGGGACCTACTAAAGGACACACATTCCTAGTAACGGTGGATGCCTACTCAAACTGGCTTGAAATCCATGAAATGAAAAGTACCACAACGGAATCGGTCATCAGGAAATTGGTTACACTGTTCGCAACCCATGGACTGCCAGACGTTCTGGTATCCGACAACGGACCCCAGTTTACCATGCTTTCTTTTGAACAGTAGCGGACCATGGTATTCGCCATGTGCTAACTTCGCCGGCGCATCCTGCGACCAATGGAAGAGCCGAGCGCATGGTACAATTCGTCAAAAAAACCCTACATAAAATGGACTATGGTGATATCGAAGATAAGATTAACCGGATACTCCTCCTTCAACACATCACTCCACACAGCGTCACCAACAAAACTCCGGCCGAATTGTTAATGGGACGAAAACTCTGCTCCCACCTTGACCGACTACACCCATTGTACAAACCAGAAAAACCACACGGATCCAGTGGGAAATGCCACGAATTCCAGAAAGGTGATTTAGTCTTCACTAAAAACTTTTCGGGCGATCCGTTGTGGGTCGAGGCAACTGTAATCCAAGTCACAGGACCCAGGTCGTACCGAGTAAAAAGTCGCGATGGAAGAATATGGAAGCGCCATATTGATCAGCTGCGTTCGAGGCTGCAACCTCGTTTCTGCGACGCCGGTACCTTCCAAACGGAGAGGGGAGGAGATGCCGAGGAGACCGAGTTCGAAACGACAGAAAGCATGAGTGGAAGAAGTGAGCATTCGGAGGAATCAAAGAGGGTGGTGGACTTGCCTCAAAGAGAAACCTCGTCAGAAGCAAGCCCACAAAGGCAAGAGGACAACGAAGACATTAGCAGTACCAAGTTTTTAAATGAAGGACCAGAGGTAACCTACTCACCAGAAAACGTCCCGCCCAAACAATATTATAAACAAGTACCGGGGGGACAGCGAAAAATTAACAGACAATCTAAACAACCGGCCTACTTCAAAGATTATGTCACTGCACCCCTTAAACAGAACCCGGGGGGGAAGGGGTGTTGTGAATTAATAAAAGTGCTTAATAAAGATTATTAAAACCTTTAGAACAGTGCAGGGTTCTGACTCTGCAATTCTGATTGGCCGATAATAGCGACATCTGATTGGTCCATTCAGGAGAATCTGATTGGATATTAGCAGGCCTCTCTCATTGGTTAAGGGAACTAACGATTCCAGTTTTTATTGGTTATTTGATCAGCAGCTTGCCTATAAAAAGGGCTGTTGCTGCCGTAGTATTTGCTCTGTTCCACAATGTTAAATAAAGAGTTGAAGTTCACTATTCATCGTCTCGTCTCCAATCCTTGCACCCATGTGCAGAACTTAACATACCCAATGATTTGGTCCACAAGCTGTCACTTTCCTGCCTCTTACTCGGCTCTTATCCAACAACTGACATTTCCGCAACTGATGGGAAATGAAATTTTAAAATCAGTTCCAATTAGGATTGAAAAATGGAGATCTAATAGAAAAGAAAAATCAGAAAAAGACCCTACTGTTAATATTAGGCAGGGTTTGCATAAGAAGAAAGGCAGGATTAAAGTTGGGTCATGAACGAGAGTTTAATCAAACTCCATAGCTCTGGGTGACTTTCTCCAGCAGCCTCTGGAGAGAAGACTCCATAATGAAGAGCAGCAGAAGTCAATTACCTGGGTTTTGAACTAATTTCCTCCAGCATCACTTTCTAGGCACGTCCTGACAGGAGGGCCTACAACACCTTCAGGAGTATATTTGTCATTTTCCACTTAAATGCTATTCTCCAGCTGACCCTCTGCACTTGGAG
This sequence comes from Hydrophis major, assembly GCA_033807585.1. Classification (NCBI taxonomy): domain Eukaryota; kingdom Metazoa; phylum Chordata; class Lepidosauria; order Squamata; family Elapidae; genus Hydrophis; species Hydrophis major. The sequence continues at coordinate 45,035,299 of CM066329.1, forward strand.
TCTTGGAAGAACTTCAGGATCCCCAGAGGAGAAATTATTTCTCACTGTAATTATCACCACCCTGGTCTTTGAGACATATTCTGCTACAGTGACTGCCTTTGATGTGAACATCAGATTGAAGCAACCAAAAAGCTATCGAACATCAGAAAAGGATAAATGCCACAGCTCACACTCTATGTGGCAAACATTTTGGGAGAGGCAGCGATTGTGCTCTTGAATGTACTTTTTTCTCCTTTCCAACAAAGATTGATTTGTCTCTGTCCGAATCAGGAAAGTGAGGGTGGTTTGAATTCAATAGAATTCTTTTTGTCCTTGTTTAGAAAGAGGAAGGGGATTGATTCAATCCTATATATTATGAATCTTCTGCTTTTAATGCTGCTGGTGTCTCATGTAGTCTCTGAGAAGCTTCGAATGAAATGCCCACTGAATTTTGATACCTGGGATGAGAACAAACCATGGAACTTTTACAGGCCAGGTGACCATTTTGTTGGTGTCGTCACCACTGAAACAACATCATCACCTAGAACGCTGCCTTTTGACATGGCTCCTTCTAGTCAGTCTCGCTCGTAAGTTATTCAGTATGATTCAATTGAGGACCTGTATATTGCACGACTCAAAAAGTGGGATGTGAAAATATTTACAGACCCCTCACATCCTGGACATAAACTGTTTTAACTCCTTCCCTCAAAACGATGCACTGCACACCAGAACAACTAGACAAAAATATTTTTTTCCTGAACACCATCACTCTGCTAAACAAAAAATTTTCTCAACACTGTCCAACTATTCACAAAGTCTGCACGACTTTTACTGTTAATCTTCTCATCGCTCCTTATCACCCATCCCCTCCCACTTGTGACTGTATGACTGTAACTTTGCTTGTATCCCTACGATCTATATTGCTTGTATCCTTACAATCTATATTGACTGCTTCCCAGTATGATTTGATTGTTTATTTGTGCCCGATGCCTATTCATAAGTGTTGTACCTTATGATTCTTAATTCTTGATGAATGTATCTTTTCTTTTATGTACACTAAGAGCATTTGCACCAAGACAAATTCCTTGTGTGTCCAATCACACTTGTCCAATAAAGAATTCTCTTCCCTTCTCTTCTCTTCTCTTCTCTTCTCTTCTCTTCTCTTCTCTTCTCTTCTCTTCTCTTCTCTTCTCTTCTATTCTAATGGGGTTGCATGTCTTCCATTTGAGGTCCTAATATTCTTTATTTCACTGACTCCTATATATTACAGGACCTGTCTAATTCCTTGAATCATCCTTATTTTCATGGCTTTCTGCTTTTGTCTTCTTTTGTGGAAGAGACTCAAAAACCAAATGTGAGGCAAATGAAACCTGAAACAAGTCCAGATTATTTATCCATTCTCATTCAATACTGACTTCATCACTTGAATACTGAGTTTGGTTTAAAAGAATGATTGGAAGGGTTGTAGGGTCCTCTGCCCACCTCATTTCCATATTTATGTAACCACTGTATTGGAATGTAACCACTGTATTAAAAAAATAATTTTGTGGTTCTTCTTGATGATGATGTTAATAATATGAACATTTTTTTTTACAGTAGAAAAAATTATTTTAAACAACTAATCTTGATTTTTGCCATTCAAATGGTCAATAAGAATCCCCAGCTCCTGCACAATCTCACACTTGGTACAATATCCATGACAACTATGCCAGCACCCTTGCTACTTCAGAAGCCTTGCTGGACATGCTCTCCACTGGACAAGGCAATGTCCCCAACTACAGCTGTGGAAGGAAGGAGAACCTTTTGGCTCTTGTTGATGGAGCTAAGAGAGAAACCTCCATTCAGATGTCAACATTAGTAGGTACCTACAAAGTCCCACAGGTTTGTGTGTGTGTGTGTGCTTCTCTATCTGGTAAAGTGAATATGGAGGTTGTGAGTGAGTGAGAGATCCAACCATATTATGTCTATGGAATTGAAGAACTGCTTTCCACCATGGCCTTTATAGGTGTCATGGGCATGGATTGAAATACAATGTGGGGAGGGGTGGAAATCATCAATATCCTCTTATGACACCTTCCTCATTACTTTGGGGGCTTCTGCTACACACATGTGACAGTGAGGAATAAAAAAGAACATAGCAGCTACTGGCCCATTCATCTAATAGATACTGTGGCTAAAGTATATGTTAGGGTCCTCCTGAATAGAACTGAGACTAGATTTTTTAGAAAGCTCATTCTTTTGCAGAAGAACAAGTAAACTTTGGAGTCAATCCACTGCTCACAATTGCTTTGTCTTGAATCACACAATTGCAAAATATGTCAGTCAGGGGAAACACTGATTTGCTGCCTTTATAGATGTCACTGCAGCATCCGACAAACTAAACAGAGAACTATTATGGAGGATTGATCTTAAAATGGAACTACAATGGCTGCCTCTGATCCAAGCCCTTTTTAGAAGCAAATGAGTGAGAGTATGATTTGGGCCCAGATCTCTCCACATCATCTGATCTTGTAGTACTTCTTTAAGTTGTTCTATGGTCTCGCTGGTGTCATCTTTGATGGTGTCCACTGTCCAGCCACTGTGTTCTTTGGTGGCCTGGCTTTCTTTCACTTCTAACATAGTACAGAAATAAGATTTCCATTATTTATTTTTCTTTTCAATTTCTTTTTAATTTTTTTGCACAGTCTTGCTAATGTTCTGTATTCTGTATTTTGCATTCTGTATTCCATATCCTGTATCTTGATTTTGTTTGAGCAATTAACAACATACTATTCTAACATGTTTATGAATAGCAAGTTGGATTTATTAAAATCTAGCATTTTGGACTTGATCTGACCCCAAGTACAGCATAGCATTCTTCATTGCTTTTGCAGATCAGTGATGCAATTGTTTCAGAGACTCTGAGTGATAAAAGTCAATTTCCTTTTTTCTACCGGATTCTCCCGAAAAAAGGAATCACATATCCAGCAATTGTCCAACTGCTCCTTCATTTCAGGTGGACCTTGATTGGTGTCTTTGCTTCAGACACAGAGGAGGGAGAGAATTTCATGAGGACTTTTATTCCTATGCTTGTCCACAATGGAATTTGTGTTGATATATCACAACGATTCTCAGCGACTGGACAGACAACATCGCTCAGGGATGCCGTCTCTAAATGGAGACAAGTCAATGTTTTTGTGAACCACATAGAGCGTGTTAATGTTTGGGACAGAATTCATACTTTGCAGTTGACGTTTGAAGGTGTTCCAGGACCTATCGATGGGAAAGTCTGGATAGTGGAAAGCATTGATTATTTGGTATTGAGATGGGGGGAACTTTACAAATATGTCCATAGTATTTGGAGCTTTGCTTTTCAGGAAAAGAAAAGGCCAGAAGATGATCCCTTTGGAACCAAACTCTTTGTACAATTGGAAAATAGATATTTTCGATGTTCTATTTCAAAGCATGTTTTTTCTGTCAAAGGTCGGAAAAGATGCAGCCAGAGAGCACTACTGAGGGCCGTAGAGGAAAGGAGAAGGATATGGATCTCTTTTCACCTCCATCTGCACAGTGTTATTAGGACTCTGGCTTATGCCTTGAAAGCTGCATATTCGTCCAGATCCAGGAGGAGAAGCAGGAGGAGTGAAAAGACACTGGAGGCTCCAAGGCTGCAGCCGTGGCAGGTATAGACTCCCTATCAGGATCCATGAAACTCCATGTGATAACCGAGGGTGTGTCACAAAAATAACAAAGTCACCAAAGTAGAATAAATTCCCTTTCAGGCCCCAATGTCCAATTATCCACAGCTGTATATCAAATTCTTCAAAAAAAAAGTCTAGGAAGGGCAGAAATGCAGTCCGAACCCAAAGTAAAGATAATTAGAAATAAAAAAACCAACACAAACCATACTGAAGTAATTAACACGGCAGGTCAGGATGATAAATTACAGACTTTCAAAGGAGAACACAGCACCCACAATCAGGAGGACGCCAAAACCCAAATAAGCTCCTATGAAGAAAATACATGTTTTGCTTCCAGCAAAGAGCTGTGTGAAAGCGCCCTTCTTATATCCTGTTCTCCCAGCTGCAACTAATGATACCCTACTCATCCCTCCTGGCTGGTTTGCAACACCTGATGCAGACCTTCCCTTCTTCAGGACAGCTTCTTCCTCATGGAGCACAATCTTTGGACTTTGGACAGTCAGCCCAACTTACCATACAGGGTAGATTTTGCAGGGAAAAAAGAAAGAAAAAAATAGCAGCATTGAGCTATATGTATAAATAATAAAAATGGCATGCACATAAAAATAAAAATGTTTAAGGATCCCTCTAATTTCCCAGGTTGTAAAAATAGTTGGTGGGAGATTTGTACAATAGGATTTGCAAGCATTTCTTAATGTACCCTGAAAATAATGTAGAATAAGCTCAGATTGTCATATTTCCCATCTGGTCTTCCTGGAAGATTAGCCTGACAACTTTCTTCTTGAGAACGCCATAGTTTCTGATAATCACTCTGTTTTTTCCAAGGAATTTCTGAATATTTTCATTTGTTTCTTTGCTCTCTTTATTTGTGATGTGTTCTAAATGTTCTTTTTAATAGACAAATTTGGTCAAATATATATTTTGTCAATGCATACTTTTTTCAATATATCACTGACCAATTTATCTGAGTCCTTTTCACTTTTGAAGATAGTGGTAGAACCTCTCTCCCAACTCAGCATATTTGCAAATTAGACAAATGGCATGCACATAAAAATAAAAATGTTTAAGCATCCCTCTAATTTCCCAGGTTGTAAAAATAGTTGGTGGGATATTTGTACAATAGGATTTGCAAGCATTTCTTAATGTACCCTGAAAATAATGTAGAATAAGCTCAGATTGTCATATTTCCCATCTGGTCTTCCTGGAAGATTAGCCTGACAACTTTCTTCTTGAGAACGCCATAGTTTCTGATAATCACTCTGTTTTTTCCAAGGAATTTCTGAATATTTTCATTTGTTTCTTTGCTCTCTTTATTTGTGATGTGTTCTAAATATTCTTTTTAATAGACAAATTTGGTCAAATATATATTTTGTCAATGCATACTTTTTTCAATATATCACTGACCAATTTATCTGAGTCCTTTTCACTTTTGAAGATAGTGGTAGAACCTCTCTCCCAACTCAGCATATTTGCAAATTAGACAACTGTAGAAAGATTCAAATGTGAAAAGATCACTTGGGATAAGAAATCAAATTTCTGCTTTAAAATTCCCGGTTTTTTCCTATTCTAGTTCCATCCATTTCTGGAGAAGAATGAGTTTTGTAATATTTCCCATTGGAAATTGCACTTGGACCAAAATGGAGATGTAGCTGCAGATCTGAACGTCATCAGTTGGGTGCTTCTTCCCCAGTTGGATCCAATTGACAAGCAATTGGGGAGTTTTGAAAAACAGAGATTTATTATCAATAGAGATATTCTGTCATGGCTGAAATTGTGCAACAAGGTGGGAGAAATTCTTATGTCTTAACCGGGGGACTACTATAGACCACTTTCAAAGAGGAGAAGCTTTGCAATGTTTTATAGCCTTTAAGAATCCTTTGCAGATACTACTAGTCATATGTTTCTTTCTTCACCACAGTTTTATTCTATTTTTATCAATCTAACAGAATAAAACTTTAATAAATCTTTTAGGAAAAAATATTATAAAATTTAACATGAATACACTATCATACTTTAAGTCATGGATACATTGAAGAATGGAAGAATTAATTTTGATACAATCATAAAAAAAAAAACCACTGGTTTTCAATTAATGCTTAAGATTTTAATTCCATCCCTCCAGATTTAATTAAGTAGAAAAGTCCTTTATTCCAAAAACAAAAGGGATTAACTAAATGCAGAAGATGTCAATAGTTGCATCTCCTGCAAATATTTGGAACTAATTAGGTGAAGCTGCTATTTAGCAACCTGGAACAAAGGAGAAACTCCCAAACAATGAGGACACTTAGGAACAGCTTCACTTCAGATGTTGTAGGTTGCTCCATCACTGAAGATTTTTAAGAAGTGACTGGACTGTCACTTGTCTGAAATGGTATAGGGTCTCCTGCTTGAGCAAGGGGCTAGACTAGAAGATCTTCAAGGTTCCTTCCACCTCTATTCTGATTAATACTCATGTTCACCTCCATTTTCCAGGATGATGAATTCTAACATATTTTCTTTGGCATTCATCATTTGTCTGCTTAGTCTCTGCCTCAGTCCCAATGTGTGGGAAATTGTCATCCTGGATTAGTCAAGCGAGAAGGAGAACCAGTTTGCTGCTATGACTGCATTCCTTGTCCGGAAGGGACCATCTCCACTCAGGAAGGTGAATGACATCAAAGAAAAGAGCAGGTTTTGTGGGAGTAGATTCTCTTAGGAATATGAGTCACCAAACAGGTATTTGGGTTAGAAATATAGAAACCAGGATAGAAATTTTAATTCTGTCTCTTTAAGAGCATGCTAAAAACTGCAATTGGGAGTGGTTACTCAAACGGCCATAAGATGGAGCGAGAAACTTGGTTTGTCTTAGTCTTAATCTCAGAAGAGAGTGTGTCTCAGTCTCTGTTTTCTTCTGTTGGAAAGTATTGCTGTTCCTCCATTTTTCCTAATTGACTGATATTCATGGATTTAATGTAAGTCTGATACTGAACTGTTTTTGACACTGGCCTTTGTTATTGAATTATCCCTGGATTGAAAACTGACTGATTTACTTGTGAATGACTTTGGATTGCTTATTTTGGACTTTGCTTAAACCTTTCTGGAAGTAAAAACCTACATTTACTGTACAGTGTATCTGTGTTCTGTATGTGTATCATTCAAACACTTATCTCAAATACGTCTCCTTGTATGTGTTCATTCTCCTAATGGGGAATTACCTCAACAGATTCATCAACAGTATTTTCATGAAAATCAAAGCTGCGGTTTCCCACAAGCACTCTCTAAGTTGGTTGAAATCAGATCTATTAAAGTCCAAATCTGGACTTTACTTTTCTTGGTTTCATTGTGTTTAGCTGATTATTAACCACTGATATCGCAGGTTCCTCTTACCACTGCATGAATAGCTTTTTCCGCAAGGTTTCTAAATTTCATCAGATGGACATCCACAGAGTCCAGTATATAAAAAAATTGATGTATTGCAGGACTCAGAAAGTGTACCTAAAAAGATTAATTTATTATTATTCTCTAGTACTGTGTGCTCAAATAGAGGTTCTGAACATTAACATGAAATTCTTCCAGTCCTAATTGTTTCCAAAATCTATAGATCAGTGGGGGCTCATATATTAATTGTAGTAAGTTTATGTAAGCAGTGTCTACACCTTGGTTGAGCAATTCCCCCCCCCCCATATACACACCCAAACACACACACACTAATATAGGTTGTGTGAGAGACGGAGGGAGAGACAGGGGAGATGGAGAGACAGGAACAAGGGAGAGGGGGAGGGGGAGGGAGAGGGAGGGTGGGAAGGAGGGAGGGAGGGAGACATATTCTTGCTATCTTTGTTTTGGGAAAGTATTAAGAATGCATTTGAAAATGTCAACTGTTGTCCTAAGAAGCTACTTCTTAAAATGTAAATTGGGAGATTGTTAAAATCAATAATCCTTTTGGTATTTTCAGACACAGAAAAATGCACCAAGTGCCTGGATGATCAATATCCAAATGAGGATCGAGTCCAATGTATCCCCAAAATTCTAATCTTCCTGTCTTATGAAGAACATCTGGGTATCACTCTGGTCTCTTTTGCCTTAATTTTGTTCCTAAGCACAGGCCTTATTTTAATCGTATTCATTCAATACCGAGAAACTCCCATTGTCAGAGCCAACAACCGGGACCTCTCTTATATCCTCCTAATCTCCCTCCTGCTTTGCTTCTTGTCTTCTTTTTTCTTCATTGGTCAACCAAGGAAAGTCACCTGCCTTCTACGACAAACGGTGTTCAGCATCATCTTCTCAGTTGCAATTTCTTCTCTCCTGGCCAAAACGATCACAGTGGTGCTGGCTTTTCTGGCCACAAAACCAGGAAACCAAATGAAGGGATGGTTAGGGAAGAGCTTGGCCAACTCCATCATCCTTTCTTGTTCTGCTGTTCAAGTTTTCATCTGCTTCATTTGGCTGGGAGTTTCTCCCCCATACCCTGACTCTGACCTTCACTCCCTGCCTGGTGGAATCATCCTGCAATGCAACGAAGAGTCTGTCATCATGTTCTATGTCAGCCTTAGTTACATGGGTATCTTGGCTGCCATCTGCTTCATGGTGGCTTTCCTGGCCAGGAATCTGCCTGGGACTTTCAATGAAGCTAAGTTGATCACCTTCAGCATGCTGGTCTTCTGCAGTGTCTTGGTGAGTTTCGTGCCCACCTACCTGAGCACCAAAGGGAAATACATGGTGGCTGTGCAGGTCTTTTCCATCCTGGCCTCTAGTGCTGGTCTACTGGGCTGCATCTTTATCCCCAAATGCTACATTATCATTCTGAAACCACACCTGAATACGAAAGAGCAACTTACGACCAAAAGAAATGTAGAAATGTTAGACAGAGGAAATTTAAGTCTGAACATTTTCCAATAGGCCACACCTAGAAAATGACCCAAGCATATTCTCCATATATAATAGGCCTATGGTTTTGTTTGAAATAATTAAATGGTATTTGGAAGTTAGTGATTTTTTTAATCCTCAAGGCACTGTAAAAGATATATATAAAATATATATAAAAGAGATCACTTTGGCGGAAAAACAAATCTGGTCACGTTGCCAACTTCAAAAGCCGATACGAAAAATTTATGCCATCAATTTCACCTGCGCTTTCTACAATTGTGTAAACAACAAACTTCAAAGACTCAAGGTCCATCCCACCCCTGAAAGGACTTAATGGTGAAGACTGCAATGACGACACTATTAAAGCTAACCTCTTTAGCACAATCTTTGGCTCAGTATTTGTAAACAGCAATGGATCGTGCCCAATATTTCCAAGGTGAACCACAGACTACTACAATGATCTAATACATATCAATTTTACAGTAGACTATGTTGAAAAAGCACAACACAATCTAAAACCATCTCTATCTATTGGACCGGACGGAATATGTGCCTACTTCTTACAAAAGCTATGCACTGCCATAGTCGAACCTCTAAACATAATCTTTGAAAAATCTTTCAGGACCACCTCCTTGCCAAAACTATGGTCATAAGCCACAGCCATCCCCATCTTCAAAAAGGGAGATTCCAGCCTAGTTGGAAATTACAGACCAATCTCTTTATGCTGCATCACCTGTAAAGTTATGGAATTAATTATTAACCAATCCATTATCCTCCACATAGAGACAAACAACCTACTCTCTGATAAACAATTTGGTTTGAGAAAAAAACTATCATGTATTCTGCAACTCTTACACTGCAAAAACATATGGACTACACAACTCGATCTGGGCAAAGCAATAGACGCAATCTACATAGAGTTCTGTAAAGCCTTTGATTCAGTGGTACACAACAAACTACTCTTAAAACTAAAATCTTATGTTATCTCTGGACACCTGCATAACTGGATGGAAGCATTCCTGTCAAACAGACAACAAATGGTCAAAATTGGGAGTGTACTATCAAATTCTTTACCTGCCAATAGTGCTGTCCCCCAAGGCAGTCTTCTAGGACCAACTCTCTTCATACTCTACATAAATGACCTCTGTAATCATAATCTGCGTTCTCTTCGCTGATGATGTCAAGCCATTCAACACCACAGACAACACTGCTACCCTTCAAAAAGACCGTGACTATGTATCAGAATGGTCAAAGAAATGGCGACTTCAAATCTCAAGAAATAAATGCCCTGTCTTACATATTCACAAAAAAAAAATCAGAAAATAAAATACAGGCTGAATAGTCAAGACCGTGTTTATGATCCAAACTCTGTCAAGGATCTTGGAGTACTCATCTCAAATGACCTAAGTGCTAGAGCCCACTGTAACTACATAGCCAAAAAGGCATTAGGAGTTGTTAACCTAATCTTACGTAGCTTTTTCTCTGGTAATATTATACTAATAACTAGAGCATACAAAACATTTGCTAGACCAATATTTGAATACAGCTCATCAGTCTGGAACACACATTACATATCTGATATTAACACAGTTGAGAAAGTCCAGAAATATTTCACAAGAAGAGTTCTCCACTCCTCTACTCGTTGCAGAATGCCTTATGCCACCAGACTTGAATTTCTAGACCTAGAAAACCTAGAACTATGCCACTTTCAGTCCGATCTAAGTATAGTAGATAAAATAATACATTGCAATGTCCTACCTGTCAATGAATACTTCAGCTTCAACCATAACAATACAAAAGCAAACAATAGATACAAACTCAAGATTTATCGCACCAAACTTGATTGCAGGAAATATGACTTCAGCAACAGAGTGGTCAATGTCTCGAATACCCTACCTGACTCTGTGGTTTCTTCCCCAAACCCCAAAAACTTTAACCTTAGGCTGTCTACTATTGACCTCACCCCTTTCCTAAGAGGTCTGTAGGGAGTGTGCATAAACGCACCAACGTGCCTACCGTCCCTGTCCTATTGTTTCTTTTATTTTTCTTATATGTGTCCATGTATTCATAACTACATTTTTGCTTATACCTATTATCTTGTAAGCAATTGACAAACCAAATAAAATATAATAAATAAATAAATATTTGTCTACTGTCCTTAGCCTACCTGAAGTCTAAGTTATCATACTCAGGTTTTTGAAATATGTCACTTCTGCAATGAGAATTTTGTTGATATGTCAAAAAGGCCAGTTTGTCCATCTCAGCAAGTTCTGTCAATTTCAACAACCATTCCTTCATAGTGGGTGGTGCTGAATCTTCCCAACTTTCTTCCTATAATAATCTTGCCACAGTAATGATATATTGAAACTATCTTAGAAGGCATTATAACTAGGGCCAACAGTCTGACTTCCATTTCAAGAATAATCAATTTCCTCTGTAATATTTCTTTGGTTAGTGTGTCTAACTAAGTTCTGTAAGGGTAACAAACAACTTTTTTCCCTGATTCACATAGTTTATCATTGGATGGTTCAAAATTGAAGATATAGAATTGGCTGGAAGGGATGACAAAACAACAAATAGACCTGAAACCAGAACTATTTTTATTAGGGATAATTGCAGGGAAATACAATAAAGGACTCACATATTTCATCATACATGTAATAACTGCAGCTAGGATCCTATACGCATAAAACTAGAAAAGTGAAAGGACTCCACAGAGGAGGAGGTAATAAAAAAAAAATTAGAATGCGCCGAACTGACAGACTTACAATGGAACGGAAGGACAAAGAGGAATCAGAGTTCTACCTAACATGGGACAAACTGTATAATTGGATATATAATAGATACAGAGATTAGGGTTGAAAAATGAAAGAAGATCAACCAAATAAAAATAGAGAGTTAAGGAAATATGTAAAAATAAACAATGTAAGAAATATTATTATTGAATTGTACTTGAATATAGTATGATATACACAAAATAAGAAGTGTAATAGTGTATTATGGTGGAATTAAACAAATAATAGTTAAAATTCAGATGTATAACACAGTGTAGTCAAAAGAGATTATGCTGTATGATAGTTGTAACTAGGATATATAGGATATATTTATCAGAGGTGGTATTCAGAACCTTCTGACCAGTTCTGGAGAACCAGTAGTGGAAATTTTGAGTAGTTCGGAGAACTGGCAAATACCACCTCTGACTGGATATTTTACCATATACTTCCCCTGCCACACCCATCAAGCCACGCCCACAGAACCAGTAGTAAAAAAAATTAAATCTCACTACTGATATGTATGTATGTATGTGGGATATATATTGCTCGGAGTGTAATAAAATGTTTTTCTCAAAAAATTAATATTTTAATGCATCAGCGAACCCACACTGCAGAAAAACCATATAAATGCCTGGATTGTGGGGTATGTTTTACCCAATCCTCAGTGCTTCACATGTACACCAGAGTGTCCACAAAGGTGAGTGGCCTTATGGGTGTGTGGAATGTCAGAAACCTTTTCATTGCAAATTAAAGCTAAAAATGCATCAGAAAGTCCATAGCAGAGATAAAACCCCTTCAGTTGTGAACAATATAGAAAACTTTTTTTTTTCAAAAGTCACATCTTAATGTTTTCCCGGAACTTCACAGAGACAGAAGGGAAATCATACAATTGTTTGGTGTGGGGAAACATACTTTTCCCAGTCAAGTAATCTTAAATACCATAATCTAGCAAAAGGGCACAAATGTTGGAGTGAATTTTGCTCACAAAGCTGCAGCAGTAGTAACTTACCAGAGTCATTGCACAAGACCAAAGATTTACAAATCTTGGGCAGTGTAGTTATAGGGTACAGGTAGTCCTTAATTTAGAATCTCAATTGGAAAAGAGTTTGTTACAGTCATAACTCATAATCTCAGTTGGAAAAAGGTTTGTTAGTCATAACTTAAGGCAGCCATATGACCAGATCTGATTTTATGACATTTTTCTGATCATTAAGTAAGTCAATGCAGTGAAGAAACTTCCTTTCCAACTCTGATTATCTGTTAGTATAAACAAGGAGTCTGCAAGGAGTATAAATTCTTCCATTCCCCATTTTCCGCTCAGAGCTGAAGAAGCTTTTTGGATGAGAAGCGAAACATCTTCAGAGAAAAACCAAAGAGGTCAAATCCAGTTGCCTCTTGAAAAAGCACCTTTGGTATTATTCTCCCCTGACTGGATGCATCAGGAATATAGGTACATCTAAACACACCTACCAACCCCTTGGCAGTATTTTGGGGAGAGTTTACTTACAGTCTCAGAGATTGGAAGGCCAAAGCGGCTCCTCTCCACCGTGTTCCACAAAAAACAAGGGGGACCAACAGATTACCTCCAAGCCAATTTCTGGTGGGCATGACAAAAAAATATCAGGTTGCACCATCCACTACACGGTCGGCACTGCCAGTGTCCCAGCTGCAGATCTCACAAAACCATGGTTTTTTTGATAATTAAGAAACTTCAAAATATAAAGATACCCAGTAGCTACTATGAATGTGGAAGGACAACAGAGATGTGAAGGGCGGGGGAAAGGAAAACGATCCCACTCTATAACTTTTTCTTTATATACCCAATGATTTGGTCCACAAGCTGTCACTTTCCTGCCTCTTACTCGGCTCTTATCCAACAACTGACATTTCCGCAACTGATGGGAAATGAAATTTTAAAATCAGTTTCAATTAGGATTGAAAAATGGAGATCTAATAGAAAAGAAAAATCAGAAAAAGACCCTACTGTTAATATTAGGCAGGGTTTGCATAAGAAGAAAGGCAGGATTAAAGTTGCGTCATGAACCGAGAGTTTAATCAAACTCCATAGCTCTGGGTGACTTTCTCCAGCAGCCTCTGGAGAGAAGACTCCATAATGAAGAGCAGCAGAAGTCAATTACCTGGGTTTTGAACTAATTTCCTCCAGCATCACTTTCTAGGCACGTCCTGACAGGAGGGCCTACAACACCTTCAGGAGTATATTTGTCATTTTCCACTTAAATGCTATTCTCCAGCTGACCCTCTGCACTTGGAGCCTTGGAAGAACTTCAGGATCCCCAGAGGAGAAATTATTTCTCACTGTAATTATCACCACCCTGGTCTTTGAGACATATTCTGCTACAGTGACTGCCTTTGATGTGAACATCAGATTGAAGGAACCAAAATGCTATCGAACATCAGAAAAGGATAAATGCCACAGCTCACACTCTATGTGGCAAACATTTTGGGAGAGGCAGCAATTGTGCTCTTGAATGTACCTTTTTCTTCTTTCCAACAAAGATTGATTTGTCTCTGTCCGAATCAGGAAAGTGAGGGTGGTTTGAATTCAATAGAATTCTTTTTATTATTGTTTAGAAACAGGAAGGGGATTGATTCAGTCCTATACATTATGAATCTTCTGCTTTTAATGCTGCTGGGATCTCATGTAGTCTCTGAGAAGCTTCGAATGAAATGCCCACTGAATTTTGATACCTGGGATGAGAAAAAACCATGGAACTTTTACAGGCCAGGTGACCATTTTGTTGGTATAGTCACCACTGAAACAACATCATCACCTAGAATGCTGCCTTTAGACATGGCTCCTTCTAGTCAGTCTCGCTCGTAAGTTATTCAGTATGATTCAATCGAGGAGCTGTATACTGCACGACTCAAAAAGTGGCATGTGAAAATATTTACAGACCCCTCACATCCCGGATATAAACTGTTTCAACTCCTTAACTCAAAATGACGTTATAGAGCACTGCACACCAGAACAACTTGACACAAGGACAGTTTTTTCCCAAATGCTAAACAAATAATTCCCTCAGTACTGTCCAACTATTCACAAAGTTTGCACTACTATTACTATTAATCTTCTCATCACTCCTTATCACCCATCCCCTCCCACTTGTGACTGTATGACTGTAACTTTGTTCTTTGTATCGTTATGATTTATATTGACTGTTTCCTAGTTTGATTTGATTGCTTATTTGTACCCTATGACTATTATTAAGTGTTATACCTTATGATTCTTGACTCTTCATGAATGTATCTTTTCTTTTATGTACATTGAGAGCATTTGCACCAAGACAAATTCCTTGTGTGTCCAATCACACTTGGCCAATAAAGAATTCTATTCTATTCTATTCTGATGAGGTTGCATGCCCTCGATTTGAGCTCCTAATACTCTTTATTTCACTGACCTATATATTGCAGGACCTGTCTAATTCCTTGAATCATCCTTATTTTCATGGCTTTCTGCTTTTGTCTTCTTTTGTGAAAGAGACTCAGAAACCAAATGTGAGGCAAATAAAACCTGAAACAAGTCCAGATTATTTATCCATTCTCATTCAATACTGACTTCATCACTTGAATACTGAGTTTGGTTTAAAAGAATGATTGGAAGGGTTGTAGGGTTCTCTGCCCACCTCATTTCCATATTTAGGTAACCACTGATTGATGCCATATTCAACACTTGATCTTTACTTTATGGGTCACTTATGGAACTTCCTCATCATTTTATGGTACTTCTACTTTAATAACTGAATGGTTTTGAATACAGGTTACTGGGAAAATTAATAATTAGGACTGCTGCAAATAATTGTGTATTCTTAACTGTGGTGGAGGACTCTCTCCAGTGATGGGATTCAGCCAGTTCGCATCAGTTCATGAGAAACAGTTGTTAACTTTCTGAGCAGTTTGGTGGTTGTTGGAAAAAATCATTAGGGCAGAGTACTAGTTGTTAAATTGTTTGAATACCACCACTGACTCTCTCTATCCCATCTTCTCAATGCTGATAAAAATTATTTGCTGATGTGCGGCTATCTATTAGATGAATGGGCCAGTAGCTGCTATGCCTCTAGCTTTGAATCTATATTGGCTTAAGACACAATAGGCTTGTGGAGACAAAGAGGAATAAACTGAAAAAAATAATTATTTGTGGTTCTTCTTGATGATGATATTAATAATATGAATATTTTTTTTACAGTAGGGCAAGGTATTTTCAACAACTAATCTTGATTTTTGCCATTCAAACGGTCAATGAGAATCCCCAGCTCCTGCACAATCTCACACTTGGCTACAACATCCATGACAACTACGCCAGCACCCTTGCTACTTCAGAAGCCTTGCTGGACATGCTCTCCACTGGACAAGCCAATGTCCCCAACTACAGCTGTGGAAGGAAGGAGAACCTTTTGGTTCTTGTTGATGGAGCTAAGAGAGAAACCTCCATTCAGATGTCAACATTAGTAGGCACCTACAAAGTCCCACAGGTTTGTGTGTGTGTGTGTGCTTCTCTATCTGGTAAAGTGAGTATGGAGGTTGTGAGTGAGCGATAGATCCAACCATATTCTGTCTATGGAATTGAAGAACTGCTTTCCACCATGACCTTTATAGGTGTCATGGGCATGGATTGAAATACAATGTGGGGAGGGGTGGAAATCATCAATATCCTCTTATGACACCTTCCTCATTACTTTGGGGGCTTCTGCTACACACATGTGACAGTGAGAAATAAAAAAGAACATAGCAGCTACTGGCCCATTCATCTAATAGATACTGTGGCTAAAGTATATGTTAGGGTCCTCCTGAATAGAACTGAGACTAGATTTTTTAGAAAGCTCATTCTTTTGCAGAAGAACAAGTAAACTTTGGAGTCAATCCACTGCTCACAATTGCTTTGTCTTTAATCACACAATTGCAAAATATGTCAGTCAGGGGAAACACTGATTTGCTGCCTTTATAGATGTCACTGCAGCATCCAAAAAACTAAACAGAGAACTATTATGGAGGATTGATCTTAAAATGGAACTACAATGGCTGCCTCTGATCCAAGCCCTTTATAGAAGCATATGAGTGAGAGTATGATTTGGGCCCAGATCTCTCCGCATCATCTGATCTTGTAGTACTTCTTTAAGTTGTTCTATGGTATGGCTGGTGTCATGTTTGATGGTGTCCACTGTCCAGCCACTGTGTTCTTTGGTGGCCTGGCTTTCTTTCACTTCTAACATGGTACAGAAATAAGATTTGCTTCATTTATTTTTCTTTTCAATTTCTTTTTAATTTTTTTGCACAGTCTTGCTAATGTTCTGTATTCTGTATTTTGCATTCTGTATTCTGTATCCTGTATCTTGATTTTGTTTGAGTAATTAACAACATACTATTCTAACATGTTCATGAGTAGCAAGTTGGATTTATTAAAATCTAGCATTTTGGACTTGATCTGACCCCAAATACAGCATAGCATTCTTCATTGCTTTTGCAGATCAGTGATGCAATTGTTTCAGAGACTCTGAGTGATAAAAGTCAATTTCCTTTTTTCGACCGGATTCTCCCGAAAAAAGGAATCACATATCCAGCAATTGTCCAACTGCTCCTTCATTTCAGGTGGACCTTGATTGGTGTCTTTGCTTCAGACACAGAGGAGGGAGAGAATTTCATGAGGACTTTTATTCCTATGCTTGTCCACAGTGGAATTTGTGTTGTTATATCACAATGATTCTCAGCGACTGGAGAGACAACATCGCTCAGGGATGCCGTCTCTAAATGGAGACAAGTCAATGTTTTTGTGAACCACATAGAGCGTGTTAATGTTTGGGACAGAATTCAAACTTTGCAGTTGACATTTGAAGGTGTTCCAGGACCTATCGACGGGAAAGTCTGGATCGTGGAAAGCATTGATTATTTGGTATTGAGACGGGGGGAACTTTACAAATATGTCCATAGTATTTGGAGCTTTGCTTTTCAGGAAAAGAAAAGGCCAGAAGATGATCCCTTTGGAACCAAACTCTTTGTACAATTGGAAAATAGATATTTTTGATGTTCTATTTCAAAACATGTTTTTTCTGTCAAAGGTCGGAAAAGATGCAGCCAGAGAGCTCTACTGAGGGCGGTAGAGGAAAGGAGAAGGATATGGATCTCTTTTCACCTCCATCTGCACAGTGTTATTAGGACTCTGGCCTATGCCTTGAAAGCTGCATATTCGTCCAGATCCAGGAGGAGAAGCAGGAGGAGTGAAAAGACACTGGACGCTCCAAGGCTGCAGCCGTGGCAGGTATAGAGTCCCTATCAGGATCCATGAAACTCCATGTGATAACCCAGGGTGTGTCACAAAAATAACAAAATCACCAAAGTAGAATATATTCCCTTTCAGGCCCCAATGTCCAATTATCCACAGCTGTATATCAAATTCTTCAAAAAAAAAGTCTAGGAAGGGCAGAAATGCAGTCCGAACCCAAAGTAAAGATAATTAGAAATAAAAAAAAACCAACACAAACCATACTGAAGTAATTAACACGGCAGGTCAGGATGATAAATTACAGACTTTCAAAGGAGAACACAGCACCCACAATCAGGAGGACTCCAAAACCCAGATAAGCTCCTATGAAGAAAATACATGCTTTGCTTCCAGCAAAGAGCTGTGTGAAAGCACCCTTCTTATATCCTTTCTCCCAGCTGCAACTAATGATACCCTACTCATCCCTCCTGGCTGGTTTGCAACACCTGATGCAGACCTTCCCTTCTTCAGGACAGCTTCTTCCTCATGGAGCACAATCTTTGGACTTTGGACAGTCAGCCCAACTTACCATACAGGGTAGATTTTGCAGGGAAAATAGAAAGAAAAAAATAGCAGCATTGAGCTATATGTATAAATAATAAAAATGTCATGCACATAAAAATAAAAATGTTTAAGGATCCCTCTAATTTCCCAGGTTCTAAAAATAGTTGGTGGGAGATTTGTACAGTAGGATTTGCAAGCATTTCTTAATGTACCCTTAAAATAATGTAGAATAAGCTCAGATTGTCATATTTCCCATCTGGTCTTCCTGGAAGATTAGCCTGACAACTTTCTTCTTGAGAACGCCATAGTTTCTGATAATCACTCTGTTTTTTCCAAGGAATTTCTGAATATTTTCATTTGTTTCTTTGCTCTCTTTATTTGTGATGTGTTCTAAATGTTCTTTTTAATAGACAAATTTGGTCAATTATATATTTTGTCAATGCATACTTTTTTCAATATATCATTGACCAATTTATCTGAGTCCTTTTCACTTTTGAAGATAGTGGTAGCACCTGCTCTCCCAACTCAGCATATTTGCAAATTAGACAACTGTAGAAAGATTCAAATGTGAAAAGATCACTTGGGATAAGAAACCAAATTTCTGCTTTAAAATTCCCGGTTTTTTCCTATTCTAGTTCCATCCATTTCTGGAGAAGAATGAGTTTTGTAATATGTCCCATTGGAAATTGCACTTGGACCAAAATGGAGATGTAGCTGCAGATCTGAACGTCATAAGTTGGGTGCTTCTTCCCCAGTTCGATCCAATTGACAAGCAATTGGGGAGTTTTGAAAAACAGAGATTTATTATCAATAGAGATATTCTGTCATGGCTGAAATTGTGCAACAAGGTGGGAGAAATTCTTATGTCTTAACCGGGGGACTACTATAGACCACTTTCAAAGAGGAGAAGCTTTGTAATGTTTTATAGCCTTTAAGAATCCTTTGCAGATCCTACTAGTCATATGTTTCTTTCTTCACCACAGTTTTATTCTACTTTTATCAATCTAACAGAATAAAACTTTAATAAATCTTTTAGGAAAAAATATTATAAAATTTAACATGAATACAATATCATACTTTAAGTCATGGATACATTGAAGAATGGAAGAATTAATGTTGATACAATCGTGAAAAAAAAACCACTGGTTTTCAATTAATGCTTAAGATTTTAATTCCATCCCTCCAGATTTAATTAAGTAGAAAAGCAATTATTCCAAAAGCAAAAGGGATTAACTAAATGCAGAATATGTCAATAGTTGCATCTCCTGCAAATATTTGGAACTAGTTAGGTGAAGCTGCTATTTAGCAACCTGGAACAAAGGAGAAACTTCCAAACAGTGAGGACAATTAGGAATAGCTTCACTTCAGATGTTGTAGGTTGCTCCATCACTGGTGGTTTTTAAGAAGTGACTGGATTGTCACTTGTCTGGAATGGTATAGGGTCTCCTGCTTGAGCAAGGGGCTAGACTAGAAGATCTTCAAGGTTTCTTCCACTTCTATTCTGATTAATACTCATGTTCACCTCCATTTTCCAGGATGATGAATTCTAACATATTTTCTTTGGCATTCATTGTTTGTCTGCTTAGTCTCTGCCTCAGTCCCAATGTGTGGGAAATTGTCATCCTGGATTTGTCAAGCATTCTCGAGAAGGAGAACCAGTTTGCTGCTATGACTGCATTCCTTGTCCGGAAGGGACCATCTCCACTCAGGAAGGTGGATGACATCAAAGAAAAGAGCAGGCTTTGTGGGAGTAGATTCTCTTAGGAATATGAGTCACCTAACAGGTATTTGGGTTAGAAACCAGGATAGACATTTTAATTCTGTCTCTTTAAGAGCATGCTAAAAACTGCAATTGGGAGTGGTTACTCAAACGGCCATAAGATGGAGCGAGAAACCTGGTTTGTCTTAGTCTTAATCTCAGAAGAGAGTGTGTCTCAGTCTCTGTTTTCTTCTGTTGGAAAGTATTGCTGTTCCTCCATTTTTCCTAATTGACTGATATTCATGGATTTAATGTAAGTCTGATACTGAACTGTTCTTGACACTAGCCTTTGTTATTGAATTATCCCTGGATTGAAAACTGACTGATTTACTTGTGAATGACTTTGGATTGCTTATTTTGGACTTTGCTTAAACCTTTCTGGAAGTAAAAACCGAAATTTACTGTACAGTGTATCTGTGTTCTGTGTGTGTATTATTCAAACACTTCTCTCAAATATGTCTCCTTGTATGTATTCATTCTCCTAATGGGGAATTACCTCAACAGATTCATCAACAGTATTTTCATGAAAATCAACGCTGCGGTTTCCCACAACAAGCACTCTCTAAGTTGGTTGAAATCAGATCTATTAAAGTCCAAATTTGGATTTTACTTTTCTTGGTTTCATTGTGTTTAGCTGATTATTAACCACGGATACCGCAGGTTCCTCTTACCACTGCTCCGGTGATAGATAATTCCAGACTATTTTCATGACTAGCTTTTTCCGCAAGGTTTCTAAATTTCATCAGATGGACATCCACAGAGTCCAGTATATAAAAAAAAATGATGTATTGCAGGACTCAGAAAGTGTACCTAAAAAGATTAATTTATAATTATCCTCTAGTACTGTGTGCTCAAATAGAGGTTCTGAACATTAACATGAAATTCTTCCAGTCCTAAGTATTTCCAAAATCTATAGATCAGTGGGGGCTCATATATTAATTGTAGTAAGTTTATGTAAGCAGTGTCTACACCTTGGTTGAGCAATTCCCCCCCCCCATATACACACCCAAACACACACACACTCATATAGGTTGTGTGAGAGACAGAGGGAGAGACAGGGGAGATGGAGAGACAGGAACAAGGGAGAGGGGGAGGGGGAGGGAGGGTGGGAAGGAGGGAAGGAGGGAGACATATTCTTGCTATCTTTGTTTTCGGAAAGTGTTAAAAATGCATTTGGAAATGTCAACTGTTGTCCTAAGAAGCTACTTCTTAAAATGTAAATTGGGAGATTGTTAAAATCAATAATCCTTTTGGTATTTTCAGACACAGAAAAATGCACCAAGTGCCTGGATGATCAATATCCATATGAGGGTCGAGTGCAATGTATCCCCAAAATTCTAACCTTCCTATCTTATGAAGAACATCTGCGTATCACTCTGGTCTCTTTTGCCTTAATTTTGTTCCTAAGCGCAGGCCTTATTTTAATCGTATTCATTCAATACCGAGAAACTCCCATTGTCAGAGCCAAAAACCGGGACCTCTCTTATATCCTCCTAATCTCCCTCCTGCTTTGCTTCTTGTCTTCTTTTTTCTTCATTGGTCAACCAAGGAAAGTCACCTGCCTTCTACGACAAGCGGTGTTCAGCGTCATCTTCTCAGTTGCAATTTCTTCTCTCCTGGCCAAAACGATCACAGTGGTGCTGGCTTTTCTGGCCACAAAACCAGGAAACCAAATGAAGAGATGGATAGGGAAGAGCTTGGCCAACTCCATCATCCTTTCTTGTTCTGCTGTTCAAGTTATCATCTGCTTCATTTGGCTGGGAGTTTCTCCCCCATACCCTGACTCTGACCTTCACTCCCAGCCTGGTGGGATCATCCTGCAATGCAACGAAGGGTCTGTCATCATGTTCTACATCAGCCTTAGTTACATGGGTATCTTGGCTTCCATCTGCTTCACGGTGGCTTTCCTGGCCAGGAATCTGCCTGGGACTTTCAATGAAGCCAAGCTGATCACCTTCAGCATGTTGGTCTTCTGCAGTGTCTGGGTGAGTTTTGTGCCCACCTACCTGAGCACCAAAGGGAAATACATGGTGGCTGTGCAGGTCTTTTCCATCCTGGCCTCCAGTGCTGGGCTGCTGGGCTGCATCTTTATCCCCAAATGCTACATTATCATTCCGAAACCACACCTGAATACGAAAGAGCAACTTACGACCAAAAGAAATGTAGAAATGTGAGACAGAGGAAATTTAAGTCTGAACATTTTCCAATAGGCCACACATAGAAAATGACCCAAGCATATTCTCCATATATAATAGGCCAATCGTTTTGTTTGAAATAATTAAATGGTATTTGGAAGATAGTGATTTTTTTAATCCTCAAGGCACTGTAAAAGGTATATATAAAATATATATAAAAGAGATCACTTTGGCGGAAAAACAAATCTGGTCACGTTGCCAACTTCAAAAGCCGATATGAAAAATTTATGCCATCAATTTCACCTGTGCTTTCTACAATTTTGTAAACAACAAACTTAAAAGACTCAAGGTCCATCCCACCCCTGAAAGGACTTAATGGTGAAGACTGCAATGATGACACTATTAAAGCTAACTTCTTTAGCACAATCTTTGGTTCTGTATTTGTAAACAGCAATGGATCGTGCCCAGTATTTCCTAGGTGAACCACAGACTACTACAATGATCTAATACATATCAATTTTACAGTAGACAATGTTGAAAAAGCACTACACAATCTAAAACTATCTTTATCTATTGGACCAGACGGAATATGTGCCTACTTCTTACAAAAGCTATGCACTGCCATAGCCGAACCTCTAAGCATAATCTTTGAAAAATCTTTCAGGACCACCTCCTTGCCAAAACTATGGTCATAAGCCACAGTCATCCCCATCTTCAAAAAGGGAGATCCCAGCCTAGTTGGAAATTACAGACCAATCTCTTTATGCTGCATCACCTGTAAAGTTATGGAATTAATTATTAACCAATCCATTATCCTCCACATAGAGACAAACAACCTACTCTCTCATAAACAATTTGGTTTGAGAAAAAAAACTATCATGTAATCTGCAACTCTTACACTGCAAAAACATATGGACTACACAACTCGATCTGGGCAAAGCAATAGACGCAATCTACATAGAGTTCTGTAAAACCTTTGATTCAGTGGTACACAACAAACTACTCTTAAAACTAAAATCTAATGTTATCTCTGGACACGTGCATAACTGGATGGAAGCATTCCTGTCAAACAGACAACAAATGGTCAAAATTGGGAGTGTACTATCAAATTCTTTACCTGACAATAGTGCTGTCCCCCAAGGAAGTCTTCCAGGACCAACTCTCTTCATACTCTACATAAATGACCTCTGTAATCATAATCTGCGTTCTCTTCGCTGATGATGTCAAGCCATTCAACACCACAGACAACACTGCTACCCTTCAAAAAGACCGTGACTATGTGTCAGAATGGTCAAAGAAATGGCAACTTCAAATCTCAAGAAATAAATACTCTGTCTTACATATTCACAAAAAAAAATTAGAAAATAAAATACAGGCTGAATAGTCAAGACCGTGTTTATGATCCAAACTCTGTCAAAGATCTTGGAGTACTCATCTCAAATGACCTAAGTGCTAGAGCCCACTGTAACTACATAGCCAAAAAGGCATTAGGAGTTGTTAACCTAATCTTACGTAGCTTTTACTCTGGTAATATTATACTAATAACTAGAGCATACAAAACATTTGCTAGACCAATATTCGAATACAGCTCATCAGTCTGGAACACACATTACATATCTGATATTAACACAGTTGAGAAAGTCCAGAAATATTTCACAAGAAGAGTTCTCCACTCCTCTACTCGTTGCAGAATGCCTAATGCCACCAGATTTGAAATTCTAGACCTAGAAAACCTAGAACTATGCCGCCTTCATTCCGATCTAAGTATAGTAGATAAAATAATACATTGCAATGTCCTACCTGTCAATGAATACTTCAGCTTCAACCATAACAATACAAAAGCAAACAATAGATACAAACTCAAGATTTATCGCACCAAACTTGATTGCAGGAAATATGACTTCAGCAACAGAGTGGTCAATGTCTGGAATACTCTACCTGACTCTGTGGTTTCTTCCCCAAACCCCAAAAACTTTAACCTTAGGCTGTCTACTATTGACCTCACCCTTTTCCTCAGAGGTCTGTAGGGGGTGTGCATAAACGCACCAACGTGCCTACCGTCCCTGTCCTATTGTTTCTTTTATTTTTCTTATATGTGTCCATGTATTCATAACTACATTTTTACTTATACCTATTATCTTGTAAGCAATTGACAAACCAAAAGAAATAAAATAAATAAATAAATATTTGTCCACTGTCCTTAGCCTACCTGAAGTCTAAGTTATCATACTCAGGTTTTTGAAATATGTCACTTCTGCAATGAGAATTTTGTTGATATGTCAAAAAGGTCAATTTGTCCATCTCAGCAAGTTCAGTCAATTTCAACAACCATTCCTTCATAGTGGGTGGTGCTGAATCTTCCCAACTTTCTTCCTATAATAATCTTGCCACAGTAATGATATATTGAAACTCTCTTAGATGGCATTATAACTAGGGCCAACAGTCTGACTTCCATTTCAAGAATAATCAATTTCCTCTGTAATATTTCTTTGGTTAGTGTGTCTAACTAAGTTCTGTAAGGGTAACAAACAACTTTTTTTCCTGATTCACATAGTTTATCATTGGATGGTTCAAAATTGAAGATATAGAATTGACTGGAAGGGATGACAAAACAACAAATAGACCTGAAACCAGAACTATTTTTATTAGGGATAATTGCAGGGAAATACAATAAAAGAGTCACATATTTCATCATACATGTAATAGCTGCAGCTAGGATCCTATACGCATAAAACTAGAAAAGTGAAAGGACTCCCACAGAGGAGGAGGTAATAAAAAAAAATTAGAATTTGCCGAACTGACAGACTTTCAATGGAACTGAAGGACAAAGAGGAATCAGAGTTCTACCTAACATGGGACAAACTGTATAATTGGATATATAATAAATACAGAGATAAGGGTTGAAAAATGAAAGAAGATCAACCAAATAAAAATAGAGAGTTAAGGAAATATGTAAAAATAAACAATGTAAGAAATATTATTATTGAATTGTACTTGAAAATAGTATGATATGCACAAAATAAGAAGTGTAATAGTGTATTATGGTGGAATTAAAGAAATAATGGTTAAAATTCGGATGCATAACACAGTGTAGTCAAAAGAGATTATGCTGTATGATAGTTGTAACTAGGATATATAGGATATATTTATCAGAGGTGGTATTCAGAATCTTCTGACCAGTTCTGGAGAACCAGGAGTGGAAATTTTGAGTAGTTCGGAGAACTGGCAAATACCACCTCTGACTGGATATTTTACCATATACTTCCCCTGCCACACCCATCAAGCCACGCCCACAGAACCAGTAGTAAAAAAAATTAAATCTCACTACTGATATGTATGTATGTATGTGGGATATATATTGCTCGGAGTGTAATAAAATGTTTTTCTCAAAAAATTAATATTTTAATGCATCAGCGAACCCACACTGCAGAAAAACCATATAAATGCCTGGATTGTGGGGTATGTTTTACCCAATCCTCAGTGCTTCACATGTACACCAGAGTGTCCACAAAGGTGAGTGGCCTTATGGGTGTGTGGAATGTCAGAAACCTTTTCATTGCAAATCAAAGCTAAAAATGCATCAGAAAGTCCATAGCAGAGATAAAACCCCTTCAGTTGTGAACAATATAGAAAACTTTTTTTTTTCAAAAGTCACATCTTAATGTTTTCCCGGAACTTCACAGAGACAGAAGGGAAATCATACAATTGTTTGGTGTGGGGAAACATACTTTTCCCAGTCAAGTAATCTTAAATACCATAATCTAGCAAAAGGGCACAAATGTTGGAGTGAATTTTGCTCACAAAGCTGCAGCAGTAGTAACTTACCAGAGTCATTGCACAAGACCAAAGATTTACAAATCTTGGGCAGTGTAGTTATAGGGTACAGGTAGTCCTTAATTTAGAATCTCAATTGGAAAAGAGTTTGTTACAGTCATAACTCATAATCTCAGTTGGAAAAGGTTTGTTAGTCATAACTTAAGGCACCCATATGACCAGATCTGATTTTATGACATTTTTCTGATCATTAAGCAAGTCAATGCAGTGGAGAAACTTCCTTTCCAACTCTGATTATCTTTTAGTATAAACAAGGAGTCTGCAAGGAGTATAAATTCTTCCATTCCCCATTATCCGCTCAGAGCTGAAGAAGCTTTTTGGATGAGAAGCGAAACATCTTCAGAGAAAAACCAAAAAGGTCAAATCCAGTTGCCTCTTGAAAAAGCACCTTTGGTATTATTCTCCCCTGACTGGATGCATCAGGAATATAGGTACATCTAAACACACCTACCAACCCCATGGCAGTATTTTGGGGAGAGTTTACTTACAGTCTCAGAGATTGGAAGGCCAAAGCGGCTCCTCTCCACCGTGTTCCACAAAAAACAAGGGGGACCAACAGATTACTTCCAAGCCAATTTCTGGTGGGCAGGACAAAAAAAAATCAGGTTGCACCATCCACTACACGGTAGGCACTGCCAGTGTCCCAGCTGCAGATCTCACAAAACCATGGTTTTTTTGATAATTAAGAAACTTCAAAATATAAAGATACCCAGTATCTAATATGAATGTGGAAGGACAACAGAGATGTGAAGGGCGGGGGAAAGGAAAACGATCCCACTCTATAACTTTTTCTTTATATACCCAATGATTTGGTCCACAAGCTGTCACTTTCCTGCCTCTTACTCGGCTCTTATCCAACAACTGACATTTCCGCAACTGATGGGAAATGAAATTTTAAAATCAGTTCCAATTAGGATTGAAAAATAGAGATCTAATAGAAAAGAAAAATCAGAAAAAGACCCTACTGTTAATATTAGGCAGGGTTTGCATAAGAAGAAAGGCAGGATTAAAGTTGCGTCATGAACCGAGAGTTTAATCAAACTCCATAGCTCTGGGTGACTTTCTCCAGCAGCCTCTGGATAGAAGACTCCATAATGAAGAGCAGCAGAAGTCAATTACCTGGGTTTTGAACTAATTTCCTCCAGCATCACTTTCTAGGCAGGTCCTGACAGGAGGGCCTACAACACCTTCAGGAGTATATTTGTCATTTTCCACTTAAATGCTATTCTGCAGCTGACCCTCTGGTCTTTGAGACATATTCTGCTACAGTGACTGCCTTTGATGTGAACATCAGATTGAAGCAACCAAAAAGCTATCGAACATCAGAAAAGGATAAATGCCACAGCTCACACTCTATGTGGCAAACATTTTGGGAGAGGCAGCAATTGTGCTCTTGCATGTACCTTTTTCTTCTTTCCAACAAAGATTGATTTGTCTCTGTCCGAATCAGGAAAGTGAGGGTGGTTTGAATTCAATAGAATTCTTTTTGTTCTTGTTTAGAAACAGGAAGGGGATTGATTCAGTCCTATACATAATGAATCTTCTGCTTTTAATGCTGCTGGGATCTCATGTAGTCTCTGAGAAGCTTCGAATGAAATGCCCGCTGAATTTTGATACCTGGGATAAGAAAAAACCATGGAACCTTTACAGGGCAGGTGACCATTTTGTTGGTATAGTCACCACTGAAACAACATCATCACCTAGAATGCTGCCTTTCGACATGGCTCCTTCTAGTCAGTCTCGCTCGTAAGTTATTCAATATGATTCAATCGAGGACCTGTATACTTCACGACTCAAAAAGTGGCATGTGAAAATATTTACAGACCCCTCACATCCCGGATATAAACTGTTTCAACTCCTTAACTCAAAATGACGTTATAGAGCACTGCACACCAGAACAACTTGACACAAGGACAGTTTTTTCCCAAATGCTAAACAAATAATTCCCTCAGTACTGTCCAACTATTCACAAAGTTTGCACTACTATTACAATTAATCTTCTAATCACTCCTTATCACCCATCCCCTCCCACTTGTGACTGTATGACTGTAACTTTGTTCTTTGTATCGTTATGATTTATATTGACTGTTTCCTAGTTTGATTTGATTGCTTATTTGTACCCTATGACTATTATTAAGTGTTATACCTTATGATTCTTGACTCTTCATGAATGTATCTTTTCTTTTATGTACATTGAGAGCATTTGCACCAAGACAAATTCCTTGTGCGTCCAATCACACTTGGCCAATAAAGAATTCTATTCTATTCTATTCTGATGAGGTTGCATGCCCTCGATTTGAGCTCCTAATACTCTTTATTTCACTGACCTATATATTGCAGGACCTGTCTAATTCCTTGAATCATCCTTATTTTCATGGCTTTCTGCTTTTGTCTTCTTTTGTGAAAGAGACTCAGAAACCAAATGTGAGGCAAATAAAACCTGAAACAAGTCCAGATTATTTATCCATTCTCATTCAATACTGACTTCATCACTTGAATACTGAGTTTGGTTTAAAAGAATGATTGGAAGGGTTGTAGGGTTCTCTGCCCACCTCATTTCCATATTTAGGTAACCACTGATTGATGCCATATTCAACACTTGATCTTTACTTTATGGGTCACTTATGGAACTTCCTCATCATTTTATGGTACTTCTACTTTAATAACTGAATGGTTTTGAATACAGGTTACTGGGAAAATTAATAATTAGGACTGCTGCAAATAATTGTGTATTCTTAACTGTGGTGGAGGACTCTCTCCAGTGATGGGATTCAGCCAGTTCGCATCAGTTCATGAGAAACAGTTGTTAACTTTCTGAGCAGTTTGGTGGTTGTTGGAAAAAATCATTAGGGCAGAGTACTAGTTGTTAAATTGTTTGAATACCACCACTGACTCTCTCTATCCCATCTTCTCAATGCTGATAAAAATTATTTGCTGATGTGCGGCTATCTATTAGATGAATGGGCCAGTAGCTGCTATGCCTCTAGCTTTGAATCTATATTGGCTTAAGACACAATAGGCTTGTGGAGACAAAGAGGAATAAACTGAAAAAAATAATTATTTGTGGTTCTTCTTGATGATGATATTAATAATATGAATATTTTTTTTACAGTAGGGCAAGGTATTTTCAACAACTAATCTTGATTTTTGCCATTCAAACGGTCAATGAGAATCCCCAGCTCCTGCACAATCTCACACTTGGCTACAACATCCATGACAACTACGCCAGCACCCTTGCTACTTCAGAAGCCTTGCTGGACATGCTCTCCACTGGACAAGCCAATGTCCCCAACTACAGCTGTGGAAGGAAGGAGAACCTTTTGGTTCTTGTTGATGGAGCTAAGAGAGAAACCTCCATTCAGATGTCAACATTAGTAGGCACCTACAAAGTCCCACAGGTTTGTGTGTGTGTGTGTGCTTCTCTATCTGGTAAAGTGAGTATGGAGGTTGTGAGTGAGCGATAGATCCAACCATATTCTGTCTATGGAATTGAAGAACTGCTTTCCACCATGGCCTTTATAGGTGTCATGGGCATGGATTGAAATACAATGTGGGGAGGGGTGGAAATCATCAATATCCTCTTATGACACCTTCCTCATTACTTTGGGGGCTTCTGCTACACACATGTGACAGTGAGAAATAAAAAAGAACATAGCAGCTACTGGCCCATTCATCTAATAGATACTGTGGCTAAAGTATATGTTAGGGTCCTCCTGAATAGAACTGAGACTAGATTTTTTAGAAAGCTCATTCTTTTGCAGAAGAACAAGTAAACTTTGGAGTCAATCCACTGCTCACAATTGCTTTGTCTTTAATCACACAATTGCAAAATATGTCAGTCAGGGGAAACACTGATTTGCTGCCTTTATAGATGTCACTGCAGCATCCAAAAAACTAAACAGAGAACTATTATGGAGGATTGATCTTAAAATGGAACTACAATGGCTGCCTCTGATCCAAGCCCTTTATAGAAGCATATGAGTGAGAGTATGATTTGGGCCCAGATCTCTCCGCATCATCTGATCTTGTAGTACTTCTTTAAGTTGTTCTATGGTATGGCTGGTGTCATGTTTGATGGTGTCCACTGTCCAGCCACTGTGTTCTTTGGTGGCCTGGCTTTCTTTCACTTCTAACATGGTACAGAAATAAGATTTGCTTCATTTATTTTTCTTTTCAATTTCTTTTTAATTTTTTTGCACAGTCTTGCTAATGTTCTGTATTCTGTATTTTGCATTCTGTATTCCGTATCCTGTATCTTGATTTTGTTTGAGTAATTAACAACATACTATTCTAACATGTTCATGAGTAGCAAGTTGGATTTATTAAAATCTAGCATTTTGGACTTGATCTGACCCCAAATACAGCATAGCATTCTTCATTGCTTTTGCAGATCAGTGATGCAATTGTTTCAGAGACTCTGAGTGATAAAAGTCAATTTCCTTTTTTCTACCGGATTCTCCCAAAAAAAGGAATCACATATCCAGCAATTGTCCAACTGCTCCTTCATTTCAGGTGGACCTTGATTGGTGTCTTTGCTTCAGACACAGAGGAGGGAGAGAATTTCATGAGGACTTTTATTCCTATGCTTGTCCACAATGGAATTTGTGTTGTTATATCACAACGATTCTCAGCGATTGGACATACAACATCGCTCAGGGATGCCGTCTCTAAATGGAGACAAGTCAATGTTTTTGTGAACTACATAGAGCGTGTTAATGTTTGGTACAGAATTCATACTTTGCAGTTGACGTTTGAAGGTGTTCTGGGACCTATCGACGGAAAAGTCTGGATCGTGGAAAGCATTGAATATTTGGTATTGAGACGGGGGGAACTTTACAAATATGTCCATAGTATTTGGAGCTTTGCTTTTCAGGAAAAGAAAAGGCCAGAAGATGATTCCTTAGGAACGAAACTCCTTGTACAATGGGAAAATAGATATTTTCTATGTTCTATTTCAAAGCATGTTTTTTCTGTCAAAGGTCGGAAAAGATGCAGCCAGAGAGCACTACTGAGGACCATAGAGGAAAGGAGAAGGATATGGATCTCTTTTCACCTCCATCTGCACAGTGTTATTAGGACTCTGGCCTATGCCTTGAAAGCTGCATTTTTGTCCAGATCTAGGAAGAGAAGCAAGAGGAGTGAAAAGACATTGGAGGCTCCGAGGCTGCAGCCATGGCAGGTATAGAGTCTTTACCAGGATCCATGAAACTCCATGTGATAACCCAGGATGTATCACAAAAATAACAAAGTCACCAAAGTAGAATAAATTCCCTTTCAGGCCTCCAACTTGGCCCCCAATGTCCAATTATCCTCAGCTGGATATCAAGTTCTTCAAAAAACAGTCTACGAAGGGCAGAAATGCAGTCTGAACCCAAAATAAAGATAATTAGAAAATAAAAAAAATCAACACAAACCACACTTTAATAATTAACATGGCAGGTCAGGATGATAAATCGCAGACTTTCAAAGGAGAAAGCAGCACCTCCATTTGGAAGGACACAAAAACCCAGTTAAGCCTCGATGAAGAAAATGCACGCTTTGCATTTGCAAAGAGCTGTGTGCAAATGCCCAATTATATCCTGTTTTCCCAGCTGCAACTAATGAAAGGGATCAGGGCCTTTTTCTGTCTCATAAGCCATGTTACTCCCTTCTCCCTGTGTGCCCTAGGATGAAGAAGGAATGGCCCTGGGTCTTCTTCTGAATGCCCAGTCGGACTGTTTCTTCCACAGCCACTGGAGCCACACTCCCACTCCCTGTCAGCTGCTCAATCTCCCCCTCAGAATCAGATTCCATCAAGGGCATGACACTCCAAGGGAGAAGGAGAGGAACCTTCTCCTTATGCTATCAAAGACTAACAGCTTGGCCAATCTAATCACGTAGAGAATAATATTGTGTGGAGGGCCTGGGGCTCAAGAGCCAAGCAACACCAAATGGCTTCTTCTGCCTGGATCTTCAAGATCCAGTAATTTAATGGACTTCCAATTGCTAGCTTTCAGCAGCGGCAGGGATTTGTGATACCGCGCAATCTCTGCTGCGTTCGCCGCCAAGGTTCCCGATCCGTTTGGATCTGGGGGATATAGCTGCCCCGTAGAGGCAACTGAAGACAGGGGGGATCCAGAAAGGGGTTTGGGGGTGTCGCAAACCCCCTCCCCTGCTGGCTAAACCCCCTTTTCCTAAGGCGGAGGAACAGCGGTCAGTAATGGCCACCATGAAGAAATCTGCAGCCGGACAAGCAGGTGCTGGAGGGAGAAAGTTGAAAGAAGTGAAAGTTGCTTGTAACTGGGACAAGACAAAAGAAAGTGACCTGGAACCTTGAAGGCTGCTAAGTATACATTGTTCCTTGTGAGAGTTATAAGCTGCGAATATTCTAAAAGGGAAAGTTTTTTCTTTTCATTCCGCTCTCCTTCTTAAAGTGACAGCGGAGAAAAAAAAATCTTTTTGGCTGTGAGTGAGAAGGGAGAAGGGAGAAGGGAGAGGGAAAAAAATTGGAGCAGAATTTGAAAATAAGGAGAAGATTGCCTAGAATTGTAAAGAGTTATTAAACATCAAAAAAAAAATTCCAAAAAATATATTTGAAAGGAAACTTTGTGATTACTTTAACTCCAGAAAGAGAAAGTGAAGAAGAAATTTAAAAGAAACAGCCTGTTTGAATTGTTGGTGACTTTGGAACCTTTGACAATTATTTCTGATTAAAACATCTGGGTGGTTGTTTGGAAAAACCTTTTCTCTACACAATGGCATCATCTGTGGATGGATTGAAACTTATATATCAAAAATATGAAAGAGAAAAACAAGAAGGGAAAGATGGTCTTGGCACTATTTTCAATTTTTAGAAATGGCGGTTTATAACTATGTGAAGCATAATGAACAACAAGATGATGGGGATAAAGAAGAAGTCATCTTTGATGATCAAATGACTCTGGTTGGAGAAGGGAAAAAGAAAGAGAAAAAGGAAAAGAGGACTCTAAGATCTGGAAAAACAATCCAAAAAGAGAAGAATAAGGTGAAAAGGGGACATTATGTTAGGAAACAACAGAAAGGGGGAAAGCAGAATAAAACGGGAGAGACAAGAGGACAAAGAGAAGGAGAAGCAAGGGAGAAAGGAAGAGATGAGAAACCTTAATGGTGGGGAGCAAGATGTTAAGAAGCAAAAGTTTTTTAGAGATAATGGATGAACTTTATTGCTAAAGGGATTCTAGAAAGGTACATAAGACTGCATTTTTATATTTATATTTAGAAATAACCATAGAAAATTGGAAATAATATGTAATTTAAAATGTGATAAAATATTTAATATGAACTAGTGAAATTTTTGTTAAGAAAAAGGGAGTACTGTAATGAAATATGACAAGATTGTGATGTGGGGGGGGTAATAATAATTTTCAGAAAGCATAAGTGTTCCTACAAAGGCATGATATTTAATTGAAATAGATAAAATGTTTAAGATATAAATGATTGTTAATATTAATGATTAGATTATGGTATATTAGCGAAATTTTTTGCGAAATGAGAGATTTGACGTAGAAGGAGGAACACTGTAATGAAATAATGAGTTATAATATGTGATGGGGGGGAATAATTATGGAAAATAGGGCTCCCATAAAAGTATGTGATTTAACTGAAAAGTAATGTGCTAAATGTGTAAGATATAAATGAATATTAATACTAATGAATAGATTTGTATTATTTTTGACAACATAGTATAATTTTAGAATGTACCAGACAGAATCCCAAACTAAGTTATGTGTTTTATATTAATTATTACAAATATAGGGGAAAGAGATAAAGGCATCATACTCCATATAGTGTACAAAAGAAGTTTTTCTTCTTTTTTAAAGAAGAAAAATAAATGGATGGTTGGAATAGAACAAAGAATGATAATTCTTTGATGATATGAATGATATGAATTGAGAGGAGATAAATAAAATAAAATTGAGAAAATTTAAAAGAGAGGAGAAGTCATGTAGAAAATTGAAAATGTTAATAAGATATGAAATGGTATATAAAAGGAATATGAATTTGAATTTGTGTCTGTACCAAGAGTTATAACCCGGGACTAAGCAACTTTCAGAAAAGAGATTTTTTATGCTTTTATGTTTTGTGTTCTTGTGTATTTGTGTATTGTCTGTCTTGAAGAATTAATAAAACTTGTTTTAAAAAAAAATCCAGTAATTTAATATCTTTAGCTGAATGGGGCTGCATTACCTTTGAGAGGCCCTGTCCACATCCTTTCCTAAACAGACACCTCTTACAGTTGAGTCATCAGCCAGAAGGTGTCTTCTCTTTTTCCAGATACCCTACTCATCCCTCCTGGCTGGTTTGCAACACCTGATGCAAACCTTCCCTTCTTCAGGACAGCTTCTTCCTCATGGACCACAATCTTTGGACTTTGGATTTTCAGCCCAACTTACAATACAGGGTAGATTTTGCGGGGAAAATAGAAAGAAAAAATAGCAGCACTGAGTTATATGTATAAATAATAAAAATGGCATGAACATAAAAATAAAAATAAAAAAAATTAAGGATCCCTCTAACTTCCCAGTAAAAATAGTTGTTGGGAAATTTATTTTTTATTTTATTTTTATTTGTCAATTGCTTAAAAGATAATAGGGGTAAGTAAAAACATAGTTATGAATACATGGATACATATAAGAAAAATAAAACAAATAAAAGAAACAATAGGACACGGATGGGAGGCACATTGGTACACTTATGCACGCCCACTACAGACCTCTTAGGAAAGGGGTGAGGTCAATAGTAGAAAGTCTAAGGTTAAAGTTTTTGGGGTTTGGGGAAGAAACCACAGAGTCAGGTAGAGTATTCCAGACATTGACCACTCTGTTGCTGAAGTCATATTTCCTGCAATCAAGTTTGGTGCGATTAACCTTGAGTTTAATCTATTGTTTGCTCTTGTATTGTTATGCTTGAAGCTGAAGTATTCATTGACAGGTAGGACATTGCAATGTATGATTTTATCTACTATACTTAGATCGGACTGAAGGCGGCATAATTCTAGGTTTTCTACATCTAGAATTTCAAGTCTGGTGGCATAAGGTATTCTGCAAAGAGTAGCAGAGTGGAGAACTCTCCTTGTGAAATATTTCTGGACTTTCTCAACTGCGTTAATGTCAGATATGTAATGTGTGTTTCAGACTGATGATATGTATTCGAATATTGGTCCAGCAAATGTTTTGTATGCCCTAGTTGTT
Source organism: Hydrophis major (assembly GCA_033807585.1). Taxonomy (NCBI): domain Eukaryota; kingdom Metazoa; phylum Chordata; class Lepidosauria; order Squamata; family Elapidae; genus Hydrophis; species Hydrophis major. The sequence continues at coordinate 45,070,295 of CM066329.1, forward strand.
AGTGTAATATTACCAGACAAAAAGATACATAAGATTAGGTTAACAATTCTTAACGCTTTTTTGGCTATGTAGTTACAGTGGGCTCTAGCACTTAGGTCATTTGAGATGAGTACTCCAAAATCCTTGACAGATTTTGGATCAACAAGGTCTTGACTATACTTAGTTCCTATATCTGGTATATATTCCTATCATGACTTCTTCATATTTTCCCTTTGCAAGCGTCTCTCAATGTACCTTTAAAATAATGTAGAATAAGCTCAGATAGTCATGTTTCCCATCTGGTCTTCCTGGAAGATTAGCCTGACAACTTTCTTCTTGAGAATGCCATAGTTTCTGATAATCACCATTTTTTCCAAGGAATTTCTGAATATTTTCGTTTGTTTCTTTGCTCTCTTTATTTGTGATGCATTCTAAATGTTCTTTTTAATAGACAAATATAGTCAATTATATATTTTTTCAATGCATACTTTTTTCAATATATCATTGACCAATTTATCTGAATCCTTTTCACTTTTGAAGATAGTGGTAACACCTGCTCTCCCAACTCACCATATTTGCAAATTAGACAACTGTGGAAAGATTCAAATGTGAAAAGATCACTTGGGATAAGAAATCAAATTTCTGCTTTTAAAATTCCGGGTTTTTTTCCTATTCTAGTTCCATCCATTTCTGGAGAAGAATGAGTTTTGCAATATTTCCCATTGGAAATTGCACTTGGACCAAAATGGAGATGTAGCTGCAGATCTGAATGTCATCAGTTGGGTGCTTCTTCCCCAGTTCCATCCAATTGACAAGCAATTGGGGAGTTTTGAAAGACAGAGATTTATTATCAACAGAGATATTCTGTCATGGCTGAAATTGCGCAACAAGGTGGGAGAATTATAAGTGTTCTTATATCTTAACCAGGAGACTACTATAGACCACTTTCAAAGGGGAGAAACTTTGCAATGTTTTACAGCCTTTAAGAATCCTTTGCAGATCTACCAGTCATATGTTTCTTTCTTCACCACAGTTTTATTCTACTTTTATCAATCTAACAGAATAAAACTTTAATAAATCTTTTAGGAAAAAATATTGTAAAATTTAACATGAATACAATATCATACTTTAAGTCATGGATACATTGAAGAATGGAAGATTTAATGTTGATACAATCATGAAAAAAAAACCACTGGTTTTCAATTAATGCTTAAGATTTTAATTCCATCCCTCCAGACTTAATTAAGTAGAAAAGTCCTTTATTCCAAAAGCAAAAGGGATTAACTAAATGCAGAATATGTCAATAGTTGCATCTCCTGCAAATATTTGTAACTAGTTAGAGAGTTTTATATTAACTAGGTGAAGCTACTATTTAGCAACCTGGAACAAAGGAGAAACTTCCAAGCAGTGAGGACAATTAACCATGGAATAGCTTCACTTCAGATGTTGTAGTTTGCTCCATGACTGGAGGTTTTTAAGAAGTGACTGGACTGTCACTTGTCTGAAATGGTATAGGGTCTCCTGCTTGAGCAAGGGGTTAGACTAGAAGATCTTCAAGGTCCCTTCCACCTCTATTCTGATTAATACTCATGTTCACCTCCATTTTCCAGGATGATGAATTCTAACGTATTTTCTTTGGCACTCATTGTTTGTCTGCTTAGTCTCTGCCTCAGTCCCAATGTGTGGGAAATTGTCATCCTGGATTTGTCAAGCGGTCTCGAGAAGGAGAACCAGTTTGCTGCTATGACTGCATTCCTTGTCCGGAAGGGACCATCTCCACTCAGGAAGGTGGATGACATCAAAGAAAAGAGCAGGTTTTGTGGGAGTAGATTCATCCACAGTATTTTCATGAAAATCAAAGCTGCATTTTCCCATTGAGAATTTCCATCCATGGAAAACTCAACAAGCACTTAGTTGGTTGAAATCAGATCTATTAAAGTCCAAATCTGGACTTTATTTATTTATTTATTTATTTGGTTTCCTTGTGTTTAACTGATTATTAACCACTGATACCGCAGGTTGCTCTTACCACTGCTCCAGTGATAGATAATTCCAGACTATTTTCCTGACTAGCTTTTTCTGTCAGGTTTCAAAATTTCATTAGATGAAATAAAATTTCATTACATAGTCCAGTATGTTAAAAAAAATGATGTGTTGCAGGACTTAAAAAGTGTACCTAAAAAGATTGATTGATTATTATCCTCTAGTACTGTGTGCTCAAATAGAGGTTCTGCACATTAATATGAAATTCTTCCAGTCCTAAGTCTTTCCAAAATCTATAGATCAGTGGGGGCTCATATATTAATTGTAGTAAGTTTATGTAAGCAGTGTCGACACCTTGGTTGAGCAATTCCATATATATATATGGTATTTCAGCTTTGTTCAGGTATTTTCACATGTCATTATAGTTGTGCTTTTAAAATTGTAGCAACGTTTCAGCAGAATCTCATCTGCCATCTTCTGGCTTCATCATCAGAAGCCTGATGATGGCAGATGAGATTCTGCCGAAATGTTGCTACAACTTTAAAAACACAACTATAATGATGTGGGAAAATACCCGAAAAAAGCTGAACACCATATATACACACAAACAGACACTCTCATATAGTTTGTGTGAGAAAGAGACAGGGGAGATGGAGAGACAGGGGCAAGGGAGAGGGGGAGGGAGGGAGGGAAGGAGGGAGACGAATTCTTGCTATCTTTGTTTTGGGAAAGTGTTAAAAATGCATTTGAAAATGTCAACTGTTGTCCTAAGAAGCTACTTCTTAAAATGTAAATTGGGAGATTGTTAAAACAAATAATCCTTTTGGTATTTTCAGACACAGAAAAATGCACCAAGTGCCTGGATAATCAATATCCAAATGAGGATCGAGCCCAATGTATCCCCAAAATTCTAACTTTCCTTTCTTATGAAGAATATCTTGGTATCATTCTGGTCTCTTTTGCCTTAATTTTGTTCCTAAGCGCAGGCCTTATTTTAATCGTATTCATTCAATACCGAGAAACTCCCATTGTCAGAGCCAACAACCGGGACCTCTCTTACATCCTGCTGATCTCCCTCCTGCTTTGCTTCTTGTCTTCTTTTTTCTTCATTGGTCAACCAAGGAAAGTCACCTGCCTTCTACAACAAACGGTGTTCAGCATCGTCTTCTCAGTTGCAATTTCTTCTCTCCTGGCCAAAACAATCACAGTGGTGCTGGCTTTTCTGGCCACAAAACCAGGAAACCAATTGAAGAGATGGTTAGGGAAGAGCTTGGCCAGCTCCATCATCCTTTCTTGTTCTGCTGTTCAAATTATCATCTGCTTCATTTGGCTGGGAGTTTCTCCCCCATTCCCTGACTCTGACCTTCTCTCCCAGCCTGGTGGGATCATCCTGCAATGCAACGAAGGATCTGTCATCATGTTCTACGTCAGCCTTAGTTACATGGGTATCTTGGCTGCCATCTGCTTCACGGTGGCTTTCCTGGCCAGGAATCTGCCTGGGACTTTCAATGAAGCCAAGCTGATCACCTTCAGCATGCTGGTCTTCTGCAGTGTCTGGGTGAGTTTTGTTCCCACCTACCTGAGCACCAAAGGGAAATACATGGTGGCTGTGCAGGTCTTTTCCATCCTGGCCTCCAGTGCTGGGCTGCTGGGCTGCATCTTTATCCCCAAATGCTACATTATCATTCTGAAACCACACCTGAATACAAAAGAGCAACTTACGACCAAAAGAAATGTGGAAATGTGAGAGAGAGGAAATTAAAGTCTGAACATTTTCCAATAGGCCACACCAAGAAAATGACCCAAGCATATTCTCCATATATAATAGGCCAATGATTTTGTTTGAAATAATTAAATGGTATTTGGAAGACAGTGATTTTTTTAATCCTCAAGGCACTGTAAAAGATACATATAAAATATATATATATATATATATCTGTCCACTGTCCTTAGCCTACCTGAAGTCTATCATGCCCTACCCAGGTTTTTGGAACATGTCACTTCTGCAACAGAAATCTTGTTGATATGCCAAAAAGGTCAGTTTGTCCATCTCAGCAAGTTCTGTCAATTTCAACAACTATTCCTTCATAGTGGGTGGTGCTGAATCTTCCCAATTTTCTGCCTATAATAATCGTGCCACAGTAAACATATATTGAAACAATCTTAGATGGCATTTTTTGAATTGTTTACTCACCAATCCTCAAATGAAACATTTGAGCCTAAATGTAATATTTCTCTTTAAAATCCTCTGTATCGATATATGAGTTTGAAACCTTTCTTTTTCTGATGTCCATATCTGTGCCATATGGCTGGGAGTTTCTCCCCCATTTCCTGACTCTGACATGCATTCCCAGCCTGAAGAGATCATCCTTCGGTGCAACAAAGGCTCTGTTACCATGTTTTATGTTGTTCTAAGCTATATGGGTTTCTTAACTGTCATTTACTTCATAGTGGCTTTTCCAGCCAGGAACCTGCTTGAGGCCTTCAATGAAGCCAAGCTGATAACTTTCAGCATGCTGGTCTTCTGAAGTGTCTGGGTCTCTTTCATGCTCACTACCTGAGCACCGAAGGTGGTATTCAGAAGGTTCTGACCAGTTCTGGAGGACCAGTAGCGGAAATTTTGAGTAGTTCAGAGAATCGGCAAATACCACCTCTGACTGGAGATTTTACAGTATCCTTCCCTTGCCATGCCCACCAAGCCACACCTACAGAACCAGTTATAAAAAGAAAATTGAATCCCACCACTGCTGAGCACCATGTTGGCTATGCACCATAATACCATGTTGGCTATGCAAGTCTACTCCATTTTGGTCTCCAGTGCTGGACTGCTGAGCTGCATCTTCTTCCCAAATGCTTCATTCTTATCCTAATATGAGATCTAAACACTAAGGAACATCTAGTGATAAAAACAGGGACCTGATAATGAAATTGTTTCTTAGGCTCATGACATTTAATTATTGGTTGCAATTATTGTTGGTTTGTATGCTTTGTTTGCATGTTTGACAACTGAGGTTATTTAAGAACAAAGGAAATAAAAATACATCAATGAAATTAAAATCACTAAACAATAAAATAAAAATAATCACTAAACAATAAAATAAATGAATAATTAATGTTTTTAAACTGTTCATAACCTTCCGTTTCCTCAACACATAGGTTAGCCAATATTTGCCTTAAGTAACCCTTTAAGAGAGGGCACATATGAACCATCTCCTGGGCTTTGGACTGCTTTAAACTTGGTAGGTATTTCCAAAGTTACTTAGGAATGTCTCTTCTTTCTTCCTCTCACTTCATGGGAACCAGGAAAAATGACTTTGTTGGACTTTTCTTTAAACAACCAGTTTAACAGCCAGCTGGTTCCCAAGTGCCCATAGCCACAAAACCATGGGGAACAGGGGCACAATTTTAAAATAACCAGAATTTTTTAATGGGCCATTAACATTTCTTGTAATTTTGATCATTTGTTAAGTGATGTCACAAGTCAAGGACAACCTGTAAGAAAGCCTTCATAAATCCTGTGTCAAGCATGAATTTGATTAGGCGGTGGATTCATATGAATTCAGTTTGACATGCTTGAGACGGAAAGTGGGGAGAGCTGAGGTGGATGAAGTTCCAGCCAAAACAACATAACTGGACAATGAGTCAGCCACATTCTTAAAGCTGCTTGGAAGGAGGAGTGAAGTTGCCAGGAGACCGTTTCACATCCTGATTGGACAATGTGACATATCGTTATGAAATTATAGTTTAGTGACCTGGAAAGCTGGGAAATTTTATAATGGTTGCATTGTTTGGAACCTGACACCCTGGAGCATTTGCAAAAGTGGGGTCATTATACAAATGATTTGAATATTCGTTTGTTTCTTATTTTATTTTTTGATTTGATTTGTCAATCGTTTACAAGATAATAGGTATAAGTATAAACATGAACAGGAATACAGGAAATAGGTACAAATAAATGGGGATAATTATACAGGGATGGTAGGCACAATTGTGCATTTATGCACGCCCCTTACAGACCTCTTAGGAAATGGGGTGAGGTCAATAGTGGATAGTTTGACTGGGGGTTACAGGATGTAACAACTAAGTCAGGTAGTGCATTCCAGGCATTGACCACTCTGTTGCTGAAGTCATACTTTCTGCAATCAAGTTTGGAGTGGTTTACATTGAGTTTGTATCTGTTGTGTGCTGTTGTGATTGAAACTGAAGTAATCATTGACTATTAGCAAAATATTGCAAAATACTGACTTCACTGTAACCTCTGGAGGCCCCAAAGAATCCAGAAGGGAAAAAATTGTATGTTTGGTATGTGGGAAATATTTTTTCTGGAATGTCTACCTGCGTCTGCAGGTAAAAATGCCCTGAAGAGAAACCCTCCAGCTGCTGGGACTCCTGGAGTCTCTTTCCAGATGACAAATCATATCAGAGCTTGGTGTGTGGAAAACCTCTGAAAATTTCATTGAAACAATTCTTGTCATACATTTGTGAGTCCTCATAGAGAGGAGACCTAGAAATCTTTCTGTCAGAAAACGTTTTATCCTGAAATTGTTTCAAAAAACACAAAGCACTTCATAATTGTGGTAAACTGAGAGGAAAAAAACTTCCCTGGCCTGGATATTATTTGAAAAAATTGTTGTGATCAAGAGGGAGAAAATATCCTTCAGACTCCACTTGAGCCTCCGGGTCTCTTTTGGCCCCTTTTCCGCCCTCAAATCCTCTCATATTCCCAGTGGAAGAGACCCCAAGAGACCTCAGTCGCCAGCTCTGAACTGGGACAGGAAATTCTCTTTTAGGATTGTAAAGTAAAACTTTGAAGGTTTTATGGATGTTTTCTTTCTCTGGGCATCAAACAAAAGTCCATAATCTTCTGGCCTGGGATTATTATTTTTGTGAAGAACATTTCAATCCATTGCATAGCCTTAATAAAAGGATTTCCACTGTCCTACTGCATTTTACATGTAAGATATGTAGATTAAAATGTCATCAAGATAAACTAGAAACCCTTTGTTAAATTCTCCGGAGTGCCCCTTCCCCACATGTAGATTATATAATATATAATATACAAGTAGATTATATAATCTACCTATAATCTAATCCACATTGATGAATGTATTTTTTCTTTTATGTACACTGAGAGCATATGCACCAAGACAAATTTCTTGTGTGTCCAATCACACTTGGCCAATAAAGTATTCTATCTATCTATCTATCTATCTATCTATCTATCTATCTATCTATCTATCTATCTATCTATCTTTCTATCCATCCATCTATCTATCTATCTATCTATCTATCCACCCATCATTATCTATCTATCTATCTATCTATCTATCTATCTATCTATCTATCTATCTATCTATCTACATTGTTCCCCACAATGTGGAAGAACGCTTCACTCACTTCCTGGGCTGAAAGAGCATCGGAGTGGAAGGTCTCCCTCTGACTCTGGGGCAGCCAAGTCCCAAAACATCATGGCAGCCTCCAGCCTCTCTGGACTAAGCAGATCCCCCCTGTCTCTCCTTCCTGCTCCCCCTCAAGCCCCCCACCCCACCCCAAGGATCACAAGGCTATAATATTTTGCAGCTATATTTGCTCCCTAAGCAACATGGGATGAAATGCTCTGTGCAGAAACTTTTGTAAGGCAGGAACAAGAAGGGATTCCAGAAGATGAAACTCTGAGCTGAGTTAGGAGAAGAGAGGAAGGACATGAGGACTCAAGACAAGGAGCTTGGAAATTACCTTTGCTCCAATGTGTCTGGGCAGGGGGAGGATCTATAAATCCAGGGGTGGCATTCTACCGGTTCGGGCCGGTTCGCAAGAACCAGATGTTAATCTTACATCCAGTTCGGCGAACCAGTAGTTCTGAAGACCAGCTGGCCCAGCCCACCCTACCCCACCCATCCCAGGAGTCTTCACAAGGCCCGTCTGGCTACCAGGTTAAGTGTTGGGTAGCCTCCTGGGAGCAAAAACGGGGCATTGGGGAGGGGAGTCTGGTGCCACCCTCACCCCGTTTTTGCTCTCAGGAGGGTCCAGGGAGGCTTATTAGGCCGAAACCACCAGCCCCCCCCCATACACCCTCCTTTTGCTCATAGGAGGTTTGCTAGGTCCCGTTTTGGGCCTAGTAGGCCTCCCTGTAGCCTCCTGGGAGCATCCTGCCATCCAGCATGCCTGGATTCAATGTTTAGCCAAAATAACATTTGGAGCAGCTAATACAGTATTGATCACTGCCTTGGGAAGGTTCTAGGTAAACAAAACAATGCAATCTTCTTCCTTTTTTCCATATCCTCTTCAATACAAGTAAGTTGCTCTGCTATTTCATGCCAGGCTTAGTGTGGTAAGTTCAGAGTGGGTTTTGTAGAGAACAGCTTACCTTTAGGTCGTATTCATTTGCTCAATTTCAGAGCATACATTACGCAATTTCCAAAGCATAAGTCAGACTATTCAGCAGTTTGCCTAGCTGTTGCTTCATTACTTCTGTTGCTGTCACAATCTTTATGGAGTGTCCAATGGCCTTTTAAGTTTGACAAGCAAAAAACACAGTAAATACTTCTCACAAATATTTTCCCTCTTCCACTTTGTGGTTCGATGTTTAACATACAAAATTAGGTGCTGTGTTACTATTCAGGCAGTTGGCAAACTTGTATTTTTTGTTATCGGAAGGCAACTCTTTAATTTGAAGATGGTGGTAAATTCTTGGTAATAAAAGGGCAAGTAGAAAGGCTCACTTCTACTTGCCGTTTAGAAAGGGTCAGAAAGAATGCTTTGTTTCCAATCTCCTTTTCTTGACTAGGTCTTCATAAAAGTAGCTTTGGAATTGAAGCCATATGTGTTAAAATAAAATTCTTTCTGTTTAAGTACAAGTATGCAAAAAGTTTCAAGATTAATCCAAGATGTTTAATGGCTTTAAATATCTGGGTGTTGTACTAAGGTTTAAGTCAGAGGTCTTCAAACTTGGTAACTTTAAGACGTGTGGACTTCAAATCCCAGAATTATGAAGTCCATGTGTCTTAAAGTTGTCAAGTTTAGGAACCCCTGGTTTAAGTAGAAAGAGGTTCCAGCTGAAAATATACCATGAATAGCATAGAGATGCATGGAAGCTTTCTCATTCTTTCTTTCTTTCTTTCTCTTAAAAGGAAGAAGAAAGAGAAAGAGGGAGGGATGGGAAAAAGAAATGAAGGGAGGGGAGAAAGAGGGAAGGGAAAGGAATGTGAATGATGGATGGATGGATGGATAAAGGGAGGGAGGGAAAGAAAAAGGAGAGGAAGGAAGGATCACAAACCCTGGCACTAGTCACAGCTTCAGAGGATGCTTTGAAACAGCACAGCAATCCAGGGCTGGAAGGGACTTCAGAGGTCATCTTGTCCAACCCCACACCAAGAGCATTGTTAAAGTGAGTTTCTATCTTTTGACCCACCCAGTCATGTGACCACCAAGCCATGTTTAGCCAGTCACATGAGACCAGCCAGCAAGCCACGACCAGCCAGTCACACAGACCAGCAAGCCACACCCACAAATTAGGCCACAGAACAGGTTGTTGAGAAATTTGAATCCCACTAAATCCTTTGTCATTGCATAGCCACCTGTTCAGCCTCTCCATCCCTCCTGATCACTGCTGAGGAGGGAAGACCCTGGAGGGAAGCTGAAAGGACCAGATAGAGCCAAGATAAGAATAACCAGGTTCCTTTCACGAGACTTCTCCAGGTGCCTTTTTCCAGCTTCAGATTTACTTAACTGGAAGGATATTTCCCCAGATCAAGGAGGATCCCAAAGGGATCCATGATTTCTTCTCCCCATGAAGCTTCAGAATCGCAGCTGGGCAGATTGCCAGAATTGGCTACGTGTCTTGTAACACCCCCCCCCCACGTGGGGAATGATGATTTGGGGGGAAGCGAGGGAAGAAACGCGAAACTGCACTTGTGCGCCCATCCGGCTCCGGGTGTGGAGGAGACGATGCCGGTAGGGACCTCCTCCCAAAACGCCCGCAGGGATCCATAGGCTGGGAAAGGCAGAGAGGGATGAAGCGGGGCGGGAGCAGCTACCTAGATCCACTTTGAGGATTTTGGATCCACCAGAAGGGATCCGCTGGGGGCTTCTTCCCGATCCTCCCCCTGGCGCTCCCCCAACCGCGGCTGCACGGAGGACTCATCCCCGCTTCTCTTTCCCCGTCCCGTCTCAGCCGGCACCCGCCTCCCGCCCCCCTCCCCCCGGGGCTCCCCCGCATCCCTTCCCGGCCACCCTCTTCTCCAGCCGCGATCCTCCCCGCTCCCTCCGCGACACTCGGGCAGCCATCGCGGAGCTTCAGTTCCCTTCCGGGATGCTGGAGCAGGAGGCAGCCCCGGCCCGGTCCAGCAGAGCGCTCTTCGTAATGGCAGAGGCACCCCGTACGCCGACGCCCTATGGAGGAACTGAGAGCCCCAGCTGCGGAGAGGGAGGGGCTGAGGCTGCAATAAAAGGCGGGGCCAGAGAGCAAGCTGCCCTCTCCTGCCAGGAGATTCTCCCCCAGCAGATTCTCCCCCAGGAGAAAGCGAGCTTCGGATGCTAGGGGAGATCCGGCTCTGACGTTGCCTGCAGAGTCGGGATCAAAGGCTTATAGCTTTACAGATAGACAAAAATGTTATTATTTCACAGTCTGCAAATTTCTCTGAACATGAGAATTGGGAAACAGCCCAATACTGAAATTTTAATGCTTGTTAGTCAGAGGTCTGCAATAAATGAACATTCACTCAGGCACATCAAACAGAACTCTGAGAATAGCGCAGAGGAATGTTTAGAAAGCTAGACTCCTGTGAAGCAGGAATATTTTATTCCAAGGAGATCTGAAAGAACAAACAAAGGTGTTTCTCCAGATTCACAGCAGATGAGGGGAACCTATGTAATATTTTTTAATGAGCCCCAAAATTACTTAGAAGTATGAAATGTACCTCGAGCACAATGGTAGTCAACCTGGTCCCTACCGCCCACTAGTGGGCGTTCCAGCTTTCATGGTGGGTGGTAGGGGTTTTATCCCCCACTTTGTAAATCATCATTACTGTGGAACCGGTGGGTGGTTAGAAAATTTTACTACTAACAGAGATACAAAAGTAGGTGGTGGGTGTAAAAAGGTTGACTACCCCTGCTCTAGCAGAACAAAAGAACCAGAAAGAGGCAATGGATGAAGAAATGTTGCCTATGCAGACACATAAGTTTTTTACTCCAGTGAGGTTGCGGGGGGGGGGGAGCTGTTGGGTGTATACAAAAAGAAACTTTTGATGGTAAAATACAATCATCAAGGCAAGGTCAGTTGCCTGAAAATTGTAGATTTTGGATTGCATTTGCAATCATCAAATGAATTTGAATTGAAATATTATGTAGACAAGTGATTGGACTAATGATATACAAGACAAAAAGTCAATGGCAGGATTTATTACAATGTTTGCAGACACAAACAATTTATTATGTTTGCAGACACAAATTTCTGTTGGAAATCTAGAAAACAGACTTCAGTTGCCATTACCATAGCTGTTCATAGCTCATTGTCAGAACTGTATTCAGAGATGTTATAAAAGGAATTCAATAAAGGAAATACACAGACAGGCCATAAGCAATAAATCTTACTTTGAGATCAGAAGTTTATTTAATGAGCAATTTGGAACATGAAAAGCCATCATAACACAACTTATATCAATAACCCATTGCAATGAGGTCCAGAGACAGAAGCTAACTCCAGAAGGATAGCTACTATCAGTGGTCCTGATTTGAGATTTATCCCCTTCTTTTATACTTCTTCTTCTGAAGCCCACCCAGTAGTATGTAATCTTACTGCATGTACTTCCCTATTCCTTCATACTGCCCATCACTTAATACCCACTTGTAGGAATAGGCCAATTCGCTTACCATCTGCTACTTTCAGTTCCCCTTTTTCTCAATATCCCAGACATTTGTGATCCAAAATAGCTCTATTTTTTATTGTTCACCAAATATACGCTTTTTGCAGAAGTAGCAGATAGCAAACATATTGCTGTTCTTGCAAATTCAGCTCAGCAGATTGCAAATATTTCACCATGCTTGCAAGATCAGCTCAACCGGTGCTATTATATATTGTTAATTTGAGGCCTTCAATTAGGCAGAGGCCTACACCAACTTTAGGGCCTAGTTGTCCTCTTCTCACAGAGATAACACAGGATATACAATTTTTAAAGGATTTGGATATTGAAGTGGAAAAAGCTATACACATACATGCATGCAAATGGCATGTATACAACTGGCAACAGGTCAGAGAGAAACCAAAACCAAAGTATGTTGACATTAAATATTATAATGTCAGAGAAGCTGTGAAAGAAAATGTAAAAGGCCTAATTTATTGTCCATCAGAAATTAATTTAGCTGTCATGACAAAGCCATTGGATATACAAAGACACAAAGATCTTGCGAAAGAACTTGGTTTCAATGCTGTCCAGCTAGAAATTGCAGGGGGGTGGGTTTCAAGATATTTAATAGCTGGACCAATAAATTGTATAATGAAACAAAACATAGTTGTCATTGAACAGTGTGTGTGGTGGTCTCCCATGGAAAGAATGAGACACAAGCGTGTGTACTCAGGATGGGAGCCCAGAATAAAATTCCAGTGCTTCCTTTGATTGAGATTTTTGTGCATAGTAAGCAATTACATTGTGAATTAATAATTAGATATAGTACAGGCTTGTTTGCAGTTGTCTAAGCTGCCTCTTTGTTTGTATTTGTTCTTATTGTTCTCTTTTCTTTGCACTATCTTAGTGACCTTTAGACAGGCATGAATGTATAAGGCATTATATTAACCATTGCTCAAACTCAGGTCACAGTTTATTCCCACATCTCCCCTGTTTTAGTTTTTTGATGATCGCGGATGCCTCAGTAGCTTTTCACCATCTGCAACAGCAATTCTCCTTCCATAGGCTTCACCCGACACATTCCTAAAAGTCCAGTGAGACATTGAATACAACAGCATACACAGAGAGAAAATATAATAAGCAATATCGCTCCAACAATTAGGTGATGAATCCATGAACCATCTGGCAACCAGGACCAAAGTGCAGACCACACGGCCAGTCCCTCGTCCCCCGATTGTAATGGATTCTCATTCAGGGTTTGTTCCATATGCTGTATAGTAGCTGTAATGTTTGGAGAATAATCAGAGATATAATGCAACAATGCGTATGAATCACAGTGCAAACTCCTCCTTGCGCAGCCAAAATAGTGTCCACCGCGTATCTGGTTTGCAGGACAAAGTCAAGGATTTTTCCTTGCCCTTCTTCAAGCAGCTTTAGAGTTTTAATGGTGTGTTTAAACATAGTAACTGTCCAATTGTTTAAACGATGCAAATCTCTATAGTTCATCATGACTCCTAAAGGAGGAATAACTCCCCTTGATATCTGTGTCCAGTAGTCATGAGTCAAAACAGAGTTTACTTCTGTTGCGGAACGCGCATTGCGGATATGAGCAGTCCCCAATGATTTTTGAATGAAATGAGATGGGATTACTTTCCCAAAGGTGCAGACCCCTTTCCATCGTGCTGGCATGCAATCATAGGCCATCTGTCCACACAGCAACCATAGATTTGCTCCCAGCAGATGACCAACCTTATTTGGCTCAGCATAGATTAATTGTGCAAAGGATTCCATTAACATAGCCAAATAAGTGGATGATGGTGCGTATTTCCCATTCGCACATTTGGGCAACCGGTTACTATCCTCTGTGGTGGGACAACACGTGGCAGGAATATATGGACACCCATTTTCATTGATCAAAGATGTGATATCAAATCTAGAAATGTTATGGACAAAGTAAGTGAGATTTTTAGTTTTCATTTCATCCGGATAAACCCGACTTCCATTGCTAATAACAATTGTTTTGTTGCAAAACGGATATGTCCTCAAGTAAGTCATATTCTCTACTGTCTCATTGTGGGTCCAGCAGATACCCGCCACCTCTTGGATCCGGCTTCCAAGGTGTTTATGTTACTTGTTGTCCAACTGTTAGACCACATCCCTGAACAACCATAGCATTGTCCCTTATACCAGTCACCTTCGGCCAGAGGTACTGAAACCATTGGAAGCCCTGATGTTTTGTGAGTTGGCATGTGCATACATACCCAACAATCAGTTTTATTATGGAGGTTTGCTAGCTTCCCCATGTCCTGGATCAATGTGTTTCTTTTCCATTTCCCCAAATCCACCCCCTTGCCCCTTTGGCTGATGATAGGGACGCACACAGCGAGCAGGAACCCAAACAACTGTCCCCTCATCTTCAACAGCAGCGTATCCTTGGCCCCAGCTTATTAGCAGGACAGGTCCTCTCCACGTTGGATCTGGCAGTCTCCTATACCGAACTTTTGGTCTTGGCATACCTGCAGAAGGGGAGGAAGCAAAATGCCTACTGGCTGCCTTAGCAGCAGGAGATCCTGTCATGTTTAAAAAATTTAAAGTATATAAAGTAATATTAAGAATGTTTTGTATGTAAGGCAAACCATATCCATCCACTTCCCCCGTTTTTGTTTTTATGTGAAGGAGCACTTTTCCTGTGGAAGTGGCCATTGGTCAATCCAAACTGGCTGAGAGGTTAACAATTGTAATTTTTCCATTATCCAATAACAATTTTTGTGTGAAATTGTGACAGCAAATCTCTACCCCACAAGTTTATATGCAGGGGCAACACAAGAGGTTGAATCCTTGCAGTCTTGCCAGTTTCTCTATGCAATGCCTTCAACCAATGGACACTACTTCTGGCAAACTGCATACCACCTACCCCACGAACAGCCGGAGAATCCTCCAGCGCCCATTCATTTGGCCACTCCTTTTGGCGTATCACAGAGACATCTGCTCCAGAATCTATAAGGCCAGAAAATGATTTTCCCTGAATTTCAATTGTCATTTTTGGTTGGTCTGTAGTCAAATTTTTTGTCAGCACTAGCAATTTTGCAGCAACTGGAGAACTGGCCATTTCAGTGGACCCAAAACCACCAGTTCCTGGGATCCCAATTAAAGGATTCATAGGAATGTATGGAAGCAATAATAACTGGGCAATAGAGTCACCGGCCATTAATGATGCAGGAGTATCAGTGTACAATTGTACCTTAATAACCCCTTTATAATCTTGATCAATAATCCCTGGAATAACAAAAAAAACCCTTTTTCTGATGCAGAAGACCTGGGAAGTACCAATCCCACTGTTTTTTCTGGCAGTGGCCCATGCAACTGAGTGTCCTCAATGTACACTTGATTAGGAAAAGTCACATCAATTGAGTTCAACATTTTTAAATCCAAACCTGCACTCCTAGTAATTGCAAGGCGATGCTTTTGTGACAGCCTTGGGAGCGAGGCTAGCTGCAAGCCCCAAATTTAGTTTCCCAAATTTTGGTTCTGAGCAGAGCGACACTGATTTGCCCAATGAAACCCTTTTTTGCATTTCGGACAGACCGACTTCGGGCGGATGTCCCTATTTTTATTTTTGTTAAATGCCATCCCCCCCCCCAGGGGCATGGCACTGGGCTTTAAAATGGCCAGGCTTCCCACAATTAAAACAATTCCCCGTAGGCTTCATCCCTTTTTGCAATGTCATAGCCAAAGTCTCCATGTTGTAAGCCTGAGAACCCACCCCTGCACATGCCTTTAACAGATCAGCCACAGTAACCTCACCTCTAGCCATCAAAGGCTGTAAGATACACTTGCAGTCAGTGTTTGCATTTTCAATTGCTCATCTCAGCAAAAGTTCCTTTGCTGCTTCCTCATTTGAAATTTGCCGGGTAATAGCCAATTGTAGCCTTTCCACAAAATCGTTATAAGACTCAGATGCTGTTTGCTTAATTTGAGAAAAAGACTGCGCCGGGGTTCTCACATCCTGGATGCGGGACAATGCCCCAAGGACAGCTGCCATAACCACGGGAAGTGCGTGATCAGGCAAATTAGTAGCTTGATCAGCAGTGGATTCAAACAAGCCTGCCCCGTAGATTTGGTCTGGCGTATACAGCCCCCCTGAATTCCGTCCCCTAGTGATAGCTTCTCTTTCATATTCTGAATCAAAAACCACATACTGAGTAGAACTCAATATCATTCTCACTAAATCTTTCCAGTCATTAGGAATCATGCATGAGGTAGCCAAACTTATCAGGAGACCTTTTGCAAAAGGGACTTTGAAAACCATAATCTTTAACAGCTTTCTTAATCTCCCTAAGTACTGACAAAGGAATCGGAACCCATTCAGCCTGCAGATTGCCTTGAGCATTCACTTGCCTATTAACTGGAAACAAATTCATCTGGGGAATCTCATCAGGCTCTAATTTCCCTTCATTGAAAGCCTGATGCATCATTGCTTGAACTTTCCCTGTTTGTGGTTGGATTTTCTCCTCTACAGGTGTAGGTGAAGTTGGGGTTGAGAATGCATATTCCAGTTTTGAAGTTGGGGGGTGCAACACAACTCCTTCATAAGGAGGAGGTTCTGCTAAAGGTTTTAAAAGAGGTTGTTGCTGGGTCTCTAAAGCAGTCATAACAACCTTCCAATATATCAAAATTTCAACTGTTGCTCATGGCTCTTCATGAAGGATAGTTCCAATTTTCCTCCATGTGTCTAACTTGAAAGAGCCCTTCTCTGAATACCAGGGACATTGTCGTCAGATCTCTTGCAGTAGCTCTTTCACATTACCTTTTGAAAGAACTATTTGCTCCCTCCCAGAGGGTTTAAAGATAAAGAAGTTTGTCCTGACTAACTTCAGCAGCTCACTGACATGACATTCCTGTGGCTGAGAGAGTTTTCTCCCCATGTTCCCTGAATAATCTTATTGTCCAGCAATAATTAAGTACGTACTTTACCTATTCCAGGTGAGGAAACACAGAGGTCCGGACACTTACTACCTGCAGTGGATCACGTCGGGATCACCACTTGTGGTGGTCTCCCATGGAAAGAATGAGACACAAGCGTGTGTACTCGGGATGGGAGCCCAGAATAAAATTCCAGTGCTTCCTTTTATTGAGATTTTTGTGCATAGTAAGCAATTACATTGTGGATTAATAATTAGATATAGTACAGGCTTGTTTGCAGTTGTCTAAGCTGCCTCTTTGTTTGTATTTATTCTTATTGTTCTCTTTTCTTTGCACTATCTTAGTGACCTTTTGACAGGCATGAATGTATAAGTCATTATATTAACCATTGTTCAAGCTCAGGCCAAAGTTTATTCCCACAAGTGTGGGGCTCCTGCATGAGGCAATCTACATTATGATCGGTTGCTAGCTGTAAAGGGGGGGTTTCCCTTTTTTCCCGCCTTTTATTCATCTGTGGGCTCTGTATGATGTTCTGAGATTTACCTGATGATTTACCTGATGAAGTAGTGGTGTGCCTATCTTATTTGATGTAAATCTATAGAAGATGTTAAATACACTTATTTATATAAAACTACATGTTCATTTTAGAGGTTCTGGCTTCATTTGGATGCTGGATGCCCAATTCCCTGACAAAACAGCCAGAAAAGAAGGTAGGCCCAGAATACCTCATAATGTAGTAATGTGCCTATCTTCTCAGAACAGAACAGAAATATTGAGGCAATAGCAAGAGGTATCAGATAACCTCTAATAAAGTTGTGTTGTTTTTGCCTAAATGATAGTTGAATAATAATGTGATAATTATATTTGCTATTTTGGAATCTTTGCAACAATATAATGAAAAACAAGGAGGAATGATATTTCCAGACATAGAGAAGGCCTTTGACAATTTTGATAGGCATTGTCCTTTCATGGCTATTTTATTATCCACGTAACACTGTTCCATATGTATCATACATGTCATGTGATCCTATAAAATCTATTTATTATTTATTTAGGTTCTTCTTGAATACTTGGCTAGATAAATCAATTTTCTCTTGATAGTTACTGACTTCTGGACACAAGAAGGAATAGGTTTAAATATGAAGTTATTTCCACACTACAAGAACTTGATTTGTGGGGAACTCTCAAAGGGAAAGGAAAATACATGCTGCCTAAAGAACTATGTGCTAAAAGAAGCAGTCTGCAGCTGCATAATAGTCCCAAAAGAAACTTAAAAATAATGTGTCCCAATGTATCAGACTGTTATTACATATGAAGTGTATACTGTATACTGCCCATCTCAGAGTTGGAGGCAAATTCATTAACTATATAACTGGAAATAAATCATATCAACTGTACTTCTTTAATTTAAATTAAGGCTTCAGGTAAATGTACACCTCAAAAAACCTATTTTAGTTTTTGTCTGGGAAACAGAATTTGGTATCTTCACTAGAGAAAATTTTTTGCATGTGGGTTTATAGAACTTCCCACAGTTGTGGCTTCTTTTCAGAATGCTTCAACTGAAGCTTCTTCCATACAGTATACATACAAGTTTATGATGAGGAATCAGCGACATAAATAACATACACTGTAATGACTGCAACAGCCACTATGTAGGACAAACAAGCAGAGCACATCCATAAACACCAACTACCAGTCAGAACACATGATGAAAAC
This sequence comes from Hydrophis major, assembly GCA_033807585.1. Taxonomy (NCBI): domain Eukaryota; kingdom Metazoa; phylum Chordata; class Lepidosauria; order Squamata; family Elapidae; genus Hydrophis; species Hydrophis major. The sequence continues at coordinate 45,088,738 of CM066329.1, forward strand.
TCTTTAATCTTACATGTGGATAGACTTAACCATAATTTGAACTGTGAAACTCTGATCACCCTGGACCAAGCCAAGTCCAAAAACGCTAGGCTAGGGAATCTCTAGAAGACTGTCACTCTAACAAATAAACCATCAGTAGATACATACAGTAGATATAAACAATATCTACACTCTGTGCAAAAGTGTCAATCAACAAGCCAAGAAGAAAACAAAAGGACCAAAATACTTCCTCACCAGCAATCACCACCTAGATGACCACAGATTAACTCCAGGTCAACAATCAAGAAGTAACTTCCTGAAACAAGGAACTGCCAAGCAAGCTAACATTAAGCAGCCCAAAGAACTTCCTAAGATCAACCCCACCAAACGTGAAAGTGCAAGCCACTAAAATATAAAATGGAGAACAAAAGCAACTATTACTAGAACTATTACTGTCACCTAGTTTTGGCCAACGAAATGTCTGCACCAAGGACCCCTCATATTCTCCCATATGTATTCAGTATGTCATGTAGTTCTATAAAATCTGTGTATGATTCATCTAGCTTCTTCTTGAATGCTTGGGCAGTCAATCATTTTCCTCTCAAGAACCTTCCTTGACTGTTACTGCCTTTGGACACAGCTAATAAATTTAAATGTATGGATCTTTCCACAGCACTAGCAACTTGTAAACGTTTGTGGGAATCACTCAGAGGGAAAAGAGAAAACATGCTACTCAGGGAAATATTAATTAAAAATGGAGGAGTATGCAGCTGCATAACTGGCAGGGAAGGAATCTTAAAAACAATGTCTATTGATATATTAGATTCTTATTTATTAGTTATTTGTTCAGTGCATATGCCCTCAATCTCAAAGTTAGAAGCAACTTTAAGCAATAGCAGATCTGTACTTTCAGACTTGCACAATTCTATTCATAAAGCCTTACAACAGAGTATGAATAGTAGTAGTACAAATAGCCTTACAATAGAATTAGCCTGTCTGGCCATGATTCCTGTCTGGCTTACCTCAGAGATCTGACAGCATATTGAGGAGCTCTCTTTTGAGTAAATAATTTCAAGATGGAGTGAGATTCCCAAACCCAAGGTAGTAGTAATTCCCTAGTGAATTGCAGCATGTCCCAATGTGGCAGATCTCTACCAACAATACCTGCAGTGATTGTCCTAACTTTATTCGTGGATATTTCTATGGAAAGGAAGAGTGTACCTTCTTGGAAAGCTCTTTCCACACTCCATGCATTCATATGGTTTATCCCCTGTATGGCTTCTTTTATGGTAAGCCAGATCACCATGATTCTTAAAGCATTTTCCACATTTCATGCATTTATATGGCTTTTCTCCTGTGTGGATCCTTTTATGGGAGATGAGACCACAATACCACATAAAATTCTTTGCACATTCAAGACATGGATATCTCTTCTGTGTGGGTTCTTTTATGGGAATTAAGATGACTGCTACGAGTAAAGGTCTTTCCACACTCCATGCATTTATAAGGTCTTTCTCCTGTGTGGACCCTCTTGTGGGTATTAAGATAACTGTTATGAGTAAAAGTCTTTCCACACTCCATGCATTGATAAATCTTCTCTCCTGTGTGGACATTCTTGTGGGAACTAAGAGAACTGCTATGAAAAAAGGCCTTTCCACATTCCATGCACTTATAAGGTCTTTCTCCTGTGTGGATCCTCTTGTGGGTAATAAAACGATTGTTACGAGTAAAGGCCTTCCCACACTCCATGCATTGATAAAGCTTCTCTCCTGTGTGGATACTCTTGTGAGAATTAAGACTACTTCTTTGACTAAAGCTCTTTCCTCACTCCATGCATTGATAAGGCTTCTCTCCTGTGTGAACCACCCTATGGGAATTAAGGTTACTGCTACTATTAAAGGCCTTTCCACACTCCATGCATTTATATGGCTTCTCTCCTGTGTGGACCCTCTTGTGGATATTAAGATAACCGTGATTAGTAAACGTCATTCCACACTCCATGCATTTATAAGGTCTTTCTCCTGTGTGAATCCTCTTGTGCACATTAAGACGACTGCTACAATTAAAGGCCTTTCCACAATCCATGCACTTATAAGGTCGTTCTATATGATTCCTTTGATGGAGTGTAAAAGAGTCATAATAACAGAAGGTCTTACCAAATTCCATGCAGGTATATTGTTTGTCTTCTGAATGTGTCTCTTTATGGGGAATGAAATGCTCGTGTTTATTAAAGCTCTTTTCATAATCCATGCATTGATATGGTATTTCTCTCGTATTGATGATTGTATGGCTAAGAAGACGACGGGCGGAAGGAAAGTTTTTTTCAACTTCACTTTGGGATTGGTTTGTTTCATCAATCTTTGTTTGCATCTCATTTGCAAAATTTTTGTTTTGCTCGTTTGGATCGACCAGTTGACATTGTTCCTTACAATTCTTATTCCCATGCTCATTATAGCCTTGAAAGAGAAAAATGTAAAATGCAGCAAACTAGGAGAATGATCAAACCTTTTTTTCTGAAATTTAGCAAAAGAATCATCAATATATTCCGGCTGTTTTGTTGCAAACGTGAAGATTCCAAACCATGGTTTCTCCAAAGACAGATTTCCAAGTGGGTTCCCACCAATTCTCATCTATGAGTTGGATGGCATCCCAACAAAACTAAGACAAATGCCTGATCTAATCTTTGAGCGCCAGTGGGTGTGAGCCACTTGGCGACCCAGGACAATTCCATGGGGCAACAAACTCCCAAAGGGCTTTGGACACTGTACAGTGCTGGAACAGCAACATACCCACCAGCTCCCATCTTCAATGAAAAGTCTCCATCTATCTGCAGAGCAGAATATTTGAAAGTCAATAAAATTTCTGGATGGCAATAGCTTCCCACCCTCAGCTTAGAATGATGCCAAATTCAGGACACATCTCAGTCAGTTTAGTCCAATGGTTAAGGCACCAGACTAGAAACTGGGAGACTGTGAGTTCTAGTTCCATCTTAAGCATGAATTCTGGTTGGGTGACTTTGGGTCAGTCTCTTTGCAGCCCAAATCATGCCACAGTGTTGTTGTTAGGGGGGAAATAAAAAGAGGAAGGAATACTAGGTGTGTCCACTGGATATAAATCAAAGTGATATTTTTTTATCAGAAATAACATCTAACTTTCTGGATGGCAATACCTCCCCACCCCTGGAACAAAAGTGGGCACATCTCAGTCAGTTTGGTCCAATGGTTAAGGCACCAGACTAGAAACTGGGAAAGTGTGAGTATGGGTAGTCTTCAACATACAACAGTTCGTTTAGTAATCGTTCAAAATTGCAACGGCACTGAAAAAAGTGACTTAAGACCATTTTCCACACTTATGACTATTGGGCCATCCCTCTGGTCATGTGATTTACATTCAGATGCTTGACAACTGGTTCATATATATGACGGTTGCAATGTCCTGGGGTCGTATGATTTCTTTTTATGACCTTCTGATAAGCAAAGTCAATGGAGAAGCCAGATTCACTTAACAACCATGTTACTAACTTAAATGCAGTGATTCACTTAATAATGGTGGCAAGAAAGGTTGCAAAATGGGGCAAAACTCGCTTAACAAATGTCTCGCTTAGCAACATTCATTTTGGGCTCAATTGTGCTCATAACTCGAAGACTACCTGTACTAGTTCTGCCTTAAGCATGAATACTGACTGGGTGATTTTGGGCCGTCTCTCTCAGCCCAACCCATATCATAGTGCTCTTGTTGGGGGGAAATGGGAAGAGGAAGGAGTACTGGTTGTGTCCACTGCCTTGAGTTATTTGCAAAAAAGAATAAAGGCAGGATATAAATAAAAAGTGATCTTTTTATCAGGAGTATCTAAACCCTCCACCCACCCATGCCTTCTCTACATTTCTGAGCACAGGCAGAGGTTCTTACCCAGAGAGGCCAGATTTCTGGAATTCTCCAGCATGATTTCCCCATGGAGAGCTTTTTGGGCAGGATCCAGCTGAGACCACTCCTCCTCAGAGAAATGCATAGCCACTTCCTCAAAAGACACACCACCCTGAATAAGGAAACAAGTTTCCCTATTAACAGATAATCCCAATAATAATGTGAGAGTTTCTTTCACCAATTCAAGAAGAGTGATCCTATGAACAAAATGGGCATCCTCTGCAGAATTCAGAAGGGGATCACACCACTATTAGCTGATGGGACAACTGGAGCAGATTTCATCACACTGGGAGGATTGTGATGCCTTTCAGTGAAATTAATTAAAATAGTTTTCTTGGACAATTGATAGTTGGGTATTAAATCCACAACTTATCACTGGCTCCAATTCTTCCTAGAGTCAGTGGAAGAAAACACAGAGACAATCCATCTGATATTTTTGCCAGTGGACTGCTTCATCCACTGAGAGATCAAATCTTTCCCCTATTCCATACCTTCCTGGAAGTGTTGGAAGAGCTTGTAATGGCAGTGAGAATGACCCTGGGAGACAGGAGGAAGATCTCAGGTCAAGACAACATCTGGTCAATGAAATCTGAGCCTGAACCAGGCGGGTGGAGAAAGCTTATCAGAAAAGACTGGTAGATTATGCTGAGTGTGAATTTTCAAAGATCTGGTCTAAAATTTGTCTTGTTTGGAAACAGCAATATTATACATTGATAATTATACAGAATAAAATGAAACTATCCCAAGTTTCATGGACCTCTCCAATATTTCTCCACTTACCTGAGGCAGAGGTTCAGCCACTCTTTCAGCTCTATCACAAAGAGAAGGTCGTTCTAAAAATACTAAGGACAGCTTTCTATTCTCTGTGAGACAGAAAATGGTAGAAGCAGACTGTTAAAAAAGAGCGGGGGGGATTCCACTCAAGATGAACAAAACAAAACTATCCGATGGATGGATATCTTCATATCCCATGGAAAGAGCTTTTGTTACCTGGTGATATGTCCTGACTTTGACCTTTCTGGGAGATCTCCCTGAATAGCAGCTCTTGAGAGGATTTCAATGAATCTTTCCACCCCTTGGGATACTTGGTGATAGCTTGCAAGGACTTGTGGACAAGATGTGGCATGAGAAAAAAAGGAAGAGTAGAGAGATAGAAATGAATTATCAATATTGCACACTCAGCCTAACAGACACCAAAGACCATCGGTTAAGCTGGAAAGCAAGACCAGAAAAATTGGTGCAAATTCAATGAAAAGAAAAATAGAACAAGAGATGTTAGTAGTTACAATCCCAGAAAATTTTGCCAGAGAGACATCGACAAATTCAAAAAGATTCTCTTTAGAACTGCCATGATTACATTCTCATACCTGCAACTTTTCTTGCATCTTCTCAGACTCCTGGGTCAGGAGGAAGCCTTCGACCAGGGCCACCGCCTGGGAACTGGTCTCCGCTCCACACTCCCTCACCCATTTCTCCATTTCTGGGGGAAGGACAGCCAGGAACTGCTCCAGGAGCACCAGGTCCAGCATCTGAGCCTTGGTGTTTTGTTTCTGGCTGCAACCACTGACAGCAAAGACGGTGAAGCTGACTGCAGACATCTCGGGGACCCTTCCCCTCCTGGAATTGCAATTTTCTGAAGTCGCAACATTGGACCTCTGAACTGCTGACTTCCTCTTCTTGGCTCTTCTGCCCAGGGCTTGCCCCATTCTTCCCATAACTCCAAGGCTGAGCAGTGGGACAGCCTTGTCCCTCCATCTTCTTGCTGGTCTCTAATACAGCTCCAAAATGGACCAAAACTGAGGGCAGCAGAACCCCATGAACCTCCTGGCCCTAACCTGTGGGTGAAATCCAGAAGCCACAATTAACAAGCTACCATCCAATGCACTGCCATTCTTGAAACAGGTTCTTGGTTTGCTTGCCGGCAGAGCCACCAAAGAGATGGTGGGGAAAGGCGGAACGGAGGAAACTGACTTCCAGTCCTTACACGCCCTGCACCCAACTCCTTACACGCGGAACTGCAGCCTTGCATGCAAACCGGGGGAACTTTGGCCGGTCGCTTCTCGCGGCCCAGGAAAGGGGAGGCGAAGGAAACCCCTTCTGGAAAAGGGGCTAAGAAATGTGCAGGGAATTGTCCAGGAATCGAGACATTCGGTGTGTTTTGGAAAGGCAACCTCTCCCTCTCCCCGCATGCAGAGGTTTGCCGGAGGAAACGGAGGGTAAATGGACCCCCTCTTTCTGGCGACCCTGATTTTCTTCCTGGAGAAAACCCGGCAGGTGCGGAGCTGCCCTGCATGTCCCTTTCTTCCACGGGGTGGCAGGGGAATAGAGGACCTCGAAACACACACACACACACACCAATCCGCCCTTCCCGCGACTTGGAACTTGACGAAGTTTTGCATGCCCCGGGCTCGCCTCCAGAGTCAGAGAAAAGAGTCCCACTCACTCCGAGTTTCGCCTGGATCTCCACCCGTAAGGAGAATTCCTTACAGCCTCTCGGCCTCCTGGCTCAACCGAAGGCTCACAGCGAGGGGAGTAGAATGGGATGCCGTAGAAAAAGCAGAACTGCCCCAACCTTTTCCGGAAAGTTTTTTTGAGTTCGCAAAAAAATAAATAAAATAAAATGAAATAACCAGGCGCATGCTTAGTTCCCTACGGAAAGGGGCTGCCCATCCCTTCCAAATGCTGACGAGTGATATGTCAGGGGAACCGGCCAAGGCTCAGAAGACCAGAGCAAGTTCCACGGGGGGGCAGGGATGATGGGCATTGGGATTGGAAGGAAAGCGTCTCTCTGCAACTTTTGCCTTTCCAAATAGGTGGCCGTCATCTATGCACTTTTAGAACTTCCTCTTCTTAATGTCTGGGAACTGTGTGTGATTTGCGAACATTCTGGATATCTTTGTTGAAGCTAATTTTCCTGAAGATCACTCTCAGAAATTAGCAAAATCCTTAGTTGTTCCTGATGCACCTCAGGAATAGGATAGGATAGGATAGGATAGGATATGAATAGAATAGAATAGAATAGAATAGAATAGAATAGAATAAAATAAAATAGAATAGAATAGAATAGAATAGAATAGAATAGAATAGAATAACAGAGTTGGAAGGGATCTTTGAGGTCTTGTAGTCCAACCCCCTGCCTTGGAAGGAAACCTAAACCACTTCAGACAAATGTTTATCCAACATCTTTTTCCCTCCTCCCTCCTCCCTCATGGTCAGAATTCTGGGAGTTGAAACTCAGACAGGCTTTAATCTTTCACTCTGCTCACTTGGGATGACCAGCCTTTCTTGACTGGTGGCTTGAAATCAACCTCTCCTCATTCATTCCCTCTCCAATTAAATAGAAAATAGAATGCTTGTCTTCATGATGCAGACTTTTCCTGCCTTTTCTTTGAGCAAGGAGTGGCTCCAATATTGAGAAAACTACAGTTTTCTGCCTGGTTTTGAACCTTTTGTGTGTGAGGCAAATGGGATAACCACCACACCATAGAAACAACAGGTGTGGGCAGCTCTCAGTCAGCATGGCTTTATCGATTGCCGGCCATCTCAGTCTGGCAACTGCAGCCTCACAAGAGTTAATGAGAGGTTATTCCTCATACTTTGTGCCCTTCCAGAGCTCGGCTGGTAGACTGAAGGGAGCCAACTTCACTTACACTCATGTTGGTTCAATCCTAGCTTTTGAGAGATTTTGACCAAATGTCCCACTGCAAGATTTTGGAAGGCAAAATACAATGTGCTTTTTAACCCGATAAGATTAACTCTGCTAGGAAATATAAATGATCTAAAATAGTGGCCACCAACAGTGGAATGGGGCCAGCATGAGATATCACAAAGGAGAGTTGGATAAGCATGGTAGCCCAGAAGACGATCAGTCCCTGGTGTTCTCCTTTGAAAAAGCCACATCCTCTCATTTACATGAAATTTCTACATCCTCCTGAAGAGCTGAACTATTGGGAAGTTGCTGGGTTCAGAGGGATGGGTTGGCCAGTTTTCAAAAGGTTGCCTCTAAGGCATTTTCTCCTCAAGCTGCAGTGTTGTGAGAAGGTCCATATTTAGAATATGCATACAAGTCACTGGCTTGCCATGTCCTTCTCTCTCCTTTGTCTGTAAATGAGGGAACAAACACCCTACAGGGATGCATTTCTTAGAGATTTTTTTGAAACTTTCCAACAGTTAAAATCTTACTGACAGCTGCATTAAAATCTCTACAACTTCCATCTGTTGGAAATGTGTCACAGCATAATGGATCCCAGATCTTCTTTGATGACAGATTACATTTGTGGTCTTGAGGGGAAGTCAAAACCTGTCCCACACAAGCTGGCAAGAGGCATGATTCATGATCCATCGGCCCCATAATTCTGGCTGGTGAGGTCCAGGAGACCCTACTTTGATGTTGTTCCTGACCTCTGGAACTCCCCACACCATGTGACATTAGCCCCAACCCTCCTGATCTCTCACAAAGGCCTAAATATTTGGATCTGCAAATTGAATTGAAGCCCCAATGGGGAAGCAACACAGTGGAGGTGGTTGATTGATCCCAATCTTGCCATACCCTGACCCCACCCTCTCCAATATTTTTTATGATTGTAAGCTTCCCAGAGTTATACTGTGGTACGTTGGCCAGCCAATAATTGTTATAAATAAATAAGTCAGACAGTGTGACCTCCAGAAAATGACTGACACTGTGGCATCAGCCATCACAAACACATCCACTTACTAGCAGTGGGAAATTAATTTACCCAAAGAAATAATCTTTAAAAACCAATTAAACCACTCCTTACAAGATAACTAGAATAAATTATGGCAGAGTACTAGTATCATTAATAATACTGAGATCTAGGACGGAGCCTCAAGAAAAATAGCAATGGTTTGCATAGTAATCACACTGCAATCAAAAATTGCATGTGCCAGAAGACAGGATTCAGCACCCAACCATGTGGGCTGCTCCTAATTAGGTTAACCTTCCCTAAGAAAAGCACAGTTCCAGAGCTGTTCTATGCTCCATAAAATCCTCAAGAAAGCTGATGTGTATTTATCTCTCCAACTTACATTCCAGAGGATAAAACTAACAGCGAAGAAAAGAATTGACAGTGTGGGAATTGAAGCCTTCAGTTGAAAAGCTCCATACAATAACAATCCATTACTTTCACTTCTCGATTATGTCATGAAACAGGCCGTCCCTGGCTGGGCTCAAACCCCCAGCCTTCTAATTAACAGCCAGATGCACTAATCTCTTCCACCACAGAGATTTGTCACATGGCTTGGCATCAGCCTCCCTCACTCGGAAGGTTCATAACTGTGCTACAGCTTTTTCTTGGTTTTTCTTTTTTCTTTTTTGGTAGTCTAGCTCTTTTTCTCCCACCAAAAACAAAACCTGGGATGAAAACATGGTCTGGTCATGTTGCCTGCCCATCCTAGAAGGGCAAAAGTGAAAAGGCATGTGCCAGCCAGGATTCAAACCTGAGTCCCTGGTTCAGGATGCCCCTACATCACTGCCAGGGTTGTTAAGAATCTGCCTCAAGCTAAGAAATATTGATGTTCAAGATTTATTTTCACCTCTGGTAGTGGGAGAGAGGAACACCTTGGGTCTTTTGACTAGTGTATCTTATTGCTGTCTAGCCCCCCCTCCCCCCCCAGATATGGATGTTCAAGCTGAGAGAGCTTAGGGGAGGCCTGTGTTGGCTCTCTGTGGCACAAGGGGTTAGCATATCTGATTGTCGACTAGAAGGGTGATGATGTAAGCTCACCCAGGGATGGCCTGCTTGATGATTCCAGGATGAAAGGGGTGGGATGCCTCAGGCTCTTCCTCTCAGGGCTCTGATTTTTGACAATGCTTTTTCTAAATAAATATTGGGTTTACCTGCAGCATGAGCTTTCCCTTTCAGAATGCAAAGAGGATGAAGATACCTGGAGTGTTGTCCTTTTCAGGCAAGATCAATGCAACTCAAAGGAACTTGTGCTTGGGAGCTCTCCAGGGTTCTGAAACAGCCCCCCTCACTGAACCAGCTATTCCTTGCTTTCCTCTCCTCATAGAATCCATGGTTGGCTTCCTAGGTGCTCCCTCTATGACATGAGGCTGCCCCCTTTCCAGGAAACAGAATACTCCTAGGGTCCAACAAGGCCAGCAGTTATCGTGAGGGTTTGCCTGACACAGCAAATATCAAGCCAGCAAGTTATAGATAGTCCTCAATAGACAATAATTCAGTGACCATTAAAAATCACAATGCCACTGAAAAAGATGATTCATGACCATTTTTCACACTTATGACCATTGCAGCATCCAAATGGTCCTGTGATCAAAATTCAGGTGCTTGGCAACTGACTCATCTTTATGACAGTTACAGTGTCCTGGGGGTCATATGATAACTTTTTGTGATGTTCTAACAAATAAGTTCAATGAAGAAGCCAGATTCTCTGAACAACCATCTTACTAATTTAACAACTAGTGATCCACTTAACTGTGGCAATAAAAATCGTAAAATGGGGCAAAATTCACTTAATAACTTTCTTGTCTAGCAACGAAAATTTTGTGCTCGTTTCTGGTCCTAAATAGAGGACTATGTGTATTCTTTTTCTTTTCTCTGGACCCAAGGGGGCATGGCCGGAGAAGGTGGACAGAAAGGTGGCCTTGCTGGGAAGGTCACTGACATAGGCAAAGGGACAGAAAAAGTTCTTTTGTCTGAAAGAAAGGGTCGCATGGTTATGTCATGTGATTTGTTTGGGAGTCATTCTTTTAAGTACTTGTGGCATCTCGTGGAACAAATTAAGGTACCATTCCTGTCTATTGTGGTTTCTGAGATGCCCCCAAGAAACAAGAATCATCTACAACGCAAAGTGTAATGACTGCAACATATAACAACCAAGCTCAGAGAGCACCAGACCCCTCATCTCAACCCTGAGCTACAAATATTCTCCCATATTTATTCTCTATGTCATGTAGTCCTATAAAATCTGTGTATGACTCATCTAGCTTCTTCTTGAATGCTTGGCTACATAGTCATATTCCTCTAAAGAACCTTCCTTGAAAGTTACTGCCTTTAGACACAGCTAGCAAAGGTATAGATATTTCCACAGCACTAGCAACTTGTCAAGGTTTGTGGGAATCACTTTGAGGGAAAAGGGAAAAGGATGCTACTCAGGGAAATATCAATTAAAAGGTGGAGGAGTAGGCAGCTGCATAACTGGAAAGGAAAGAATCTTAAAAACAATGTCCATTGATGTATCAGACTATTTATTATTTATTTATTCAATGCATATGAGCTCCATCTCACAGTTAGAAGCAACTTTAAGCAATGGCAGATTTGTACTTTCAGACTTGCACAATTCTATTCATAAAGCCTTACAACACAGTATGAATAGTAGTAGTAGAATAAAGCCTTATAATAGAGTTAGCCTGTCTGGCCGTGATTCCTGTCTGGCTACCTCAGAGATCTGACAGCATATTGCTTAGCTCTCTTTGGAGTAAATGTTTTCAAGCTGGAGTAAGATTCCCAAATTCAAAGTAGTAGTAATTCCCTTAGTGAATTGCAGCACACCCCAATGTGGCAGCTCTCTAGCAACAATTCCTGCAGCTATCGTCCTAACTTTATTTCAGGCTCTGCAGTTTTCAAAAGTCCCTTTCCTCAGTTGATGCTGAACAGCTTTTGATGCCAGAATACTTTGAGTTTCCCTTTTCCTTTGACCATTCTGTTAAATAATCACACCAACTGTATTTCTTTAATTTAATCTAAGGCTACAGGTACATGTACCAAAAATATACCACAAATTTAGCTTTTGTTTGAGACTTTGTCACTTCACAGGAAAAAAGGAATTTGGCACTTTCACTGGAGAAAAACTTCTGCATATGTGCTTATAGGACATCCCACAGTTGTGGCTTCTTTTCAGAGCACTTCATCTGAACTTTCTTACATAAAATATATATGTGTTCATGTTTATTGGGAGGAACCAGTGACACGACTGGTTTTAGACTGAAAACTATTTTCTCATTTCTATTGGTATCTCTAGTCACCATCTCACATGAGTATATCTAAATTCAGTTATTTTCATCACCTGTATTGTTATGGCTTCTCCTATTCGTGGATCTTTCTATGGCAAGTAAGAGCTTCTTGAAAAGCTCTTTCCATACTCTATGTGTTCATAAGGTTTTTTCCCTTGTATGGATCATTTTATGGGACATAAGATGACAATTCCACCTAAAACTCTTTCCACATTCAAGACATTGATATGGTTTCTCTCCTGTGTGGATCCTCTTATGGGAATAAAGACTACTGTTACACCTAAAGGTCTTTCCACACTCCATGCATTGATAAGGCTTCTCTCCTGTGTGGATCCTTTAATGGAATATAAGATCACAGTTCTTCCTAAAGTCTTTTCCACATTCCATACATTTATATGGCTTCTCTGCTGTGTGGATCCTTTTATGGGATGTAAGACGACAATTCCACTTAAAACTCTTTCCACATTCAAGACATTGATATGGTTTCTCTCCTATGTGGATCCTCTTGTGTACATCAAGACTACTGCTACAACTAAAGGCCTTTCCACACTCCATGCATTTATAAGGTTTTTCTGTGAGATTCGTTTGATGGAGTGTAAAAGAGTCATAATAACAGAAGGTCTTTCCAAATTCCATGCAGGTATACTGTTTGTCTTCTGAATGTGTCTCTTTATGGGGAATGAAATGTTCGTGTTTATTCAAGCTCTTTTCATAATCCATGCATTGATATGGTATTTCTCTCGTATTGATGATTGTATGGCTAAGAAGACGACGGGCGGAAGGAAAGCTTTTTTCAACTTCACTTTGGGATTGGTTTGTTTCATCAATCTTTGTTTGCATCTGATCTGCAAAATTCCTGTTTTGCTCGTTTGGATCGACTGGTTGACATTGTTCCTTACAATTCTTATTCCCATGCTCATTATAGCCTTGAAAGAGAAAATGTAAAATGCAGCAAACTAGGAGAATGATCAAACCTTTTCTTCTGAAATTTAGCACTAAAATTTGGACTAAAATTCACATGTGGTTGGAAAAAATGACAAAGAAACATATAGATTTGAAACCGGAGTTCTTTTTATTGGGAATCTTACCAGATACATAGAGTAAAGACTTGAAATATCTGATTGTAAATGTATTAACAGCGGCTAGGACTGTATTTGCTAAAAATTGGAAGAATGAGAAAATCCCATTACAGGAAGAAATTATTAAGAAAATATTGGAATGTGCTGAGATGAGTAGATTGACATTTGAAATTAGAGAGCAAGAGGATAAACAATTTTATGAAATTTGGGATCTTTTTTATCAATGGTTAGATGATAAAATACGACAATAGAATATTTAGAATGCTAGACAGTAAGGAATATCTTTATAATAGCTCTTTTGCTATTATCTTGTTATTCGACATTATATTTATAAAGGGTTTTTTAGGATTGATTTGATATGATTATATGATTTGTTATAGAGTAAACTGGTTTAAAGTATTGTTAGCTCATAAAGCATGAATGATTAAAAATATAGTCAAAAACTTTTTTTTTTTAGTGATATTAGGATATATAAGTTTGGATTGACAATATGAGTTGTTATGTAACATAATTGTAATTGAGACTACAGAATGAATGCACAAAAATGATGAACCAACTGACACACTGGATGCACATGTAAGAGTTGATGTTTTTATGTTTTGTTTGTCTTGTTTGTCTGTAGAAAATTAATAAAATCTTTTTCAAAAAAAAAGAAGAAGAGTTCTCCACTCCTCTACTCGTTGCGGAATGCCTTATGCCACCAGACTTGAAATTCTAGACCTAGAAAACTTAAAACTATGCCACCTTCAGTCCGATCTAAGTATAGAAGATAAAATAATACATTGCAATGTCCTACCTGTCAATGAATACTTCAGCTTCAGCCATAACAATACAAAAGCAAACAATAGATACAAACTCAAGATTTATCGCACCAAACTTGATTGCAGGAAATATGACTTCAGCAACAGAGTGGTCAATGTCTCGAATACTCTACCTGATTCTGTGATTTCTTCCCCAAACCCCAAAAACTTTAACCTTAGATTGTCTACTATTGACCCTTTCCTAAGAGGTCTGTAGGGGGTGTGCATAAATGCACCAACGTGCCTACCATCCCTGTCCGATTGTTTCTTTTATTTTTCTTATATGTGTCCATGTATTCATAACTACGTTTTTACTTATACCTATTATCTTGTAAGCAATTGACAAACCAAAAGAAATAAAATAAATAAATAAATATTTGTCCGCTGTCCTTAGCCTACCTGAAGTCGAAGTTATCATACTCAGGTTTTTGAAATATGTCACTTCTGCAATGAGAATTTTGTTGATATGTCAAAAAGGTCAGTTTGACCATCTCAGCAAGTTCTGTCAATTTCAACAACCATTCCTTCATAGGAGCTTTCTTCCTATAATAATCTTGCCACAGTAATGATATATTGAAACTATCTTAGATGGCATTTTAACTCGGGCCAACAATCTAACTTCCATTTCAAGAATAATCAATTTCCTCTGTAATATTTCTTTGGTTAGTGTGTCTAACTAAGTTTTGTAAGGGTAACAAACAACTTTTTCTCCTGATTCACATAGTTTATCATTGGATGGTTCAAAATTGAAGATATAGAATTGGCTGGAAGGGATGACAAAGCAACAAATAGACCTGAAACCAGAACTATTTTTATTAGGGATAATTGCAGGGAAATACAATAAAAGACTCACATATTTCATCATACGTGTAATAACTGCAGCTAGGATCCTATACGCATAAAACTAGGAAAGTGAAAGGACTCCCACATAGGAGGAGGTAATAAAAAAAAATTAGAATGTGCCGAACTGACAGACTTACAATGGAACGGAAGGACAAAGAGGAATCAGAGTTCTACCTAACATGGGACAAACTGTATAATTGGATATATAATAGATACAGAGATTAGGGTTGAAAAATGAAAGAAGATCAACCAAATACAAATAAATGGAGAGTTAGGGAAATATGTAAAAATAAACAATGTCAGAAATATTATTATTGAATTGTACTTGAATATAGTATGATGTGCACAAAATAAGAACTGTAATAGTATATTATGGTGGAATAAAACAACTAATAGTTAAAATTTGGATGTATAACACGGTGTAGTCAAAAGAGATTATGCTGTATGATAGTTGTAACTAGGATATATAGGATATATTTATCAGAGGTGGTATTCAGAACGTTCTGACCAGTTCTGGAGGACCAGTAGTGGAAATTTTGAGTAGTTCGGAGAACTGGCAAATACCACCTCTGACTGGATATTTTACCATATCCTTCCCCTGCCACACCCATCAAGCCATGCCCATAGAACCAGTAGTAAAAAAAATTAAATCTCACTACTGATATGTAGTGCTTCACATGTACACCAGAAACCACAAAGGTGAATGGCCTTATGGGTGTGTGGAATGTCAGAAACCTTTTCATTGCAAATCAAAGCTAAAAATGCATCAGAAAGTCCATAGCAGAGATAAAACCCCTTCAGTTGTGAACAATATAGGAAACTTTTTTTTTTCAAAAGTCACATCTTAATGTTTTCCCGGAACTTCACAGAGACAGAAGGGAAATCATACAATTGTTTGGTGTGGGGAAAAATACTTTTCCCAGTCAAGTAATCTTAAATACCATAATCTAGCAAAAGGGCACAAATGTTGGAGTGAATTTTGCTCACAAAGCTGCAGCAGTAGTAACTTACCAGAGTCATTGCACAAGACCAAAGATTTACAAATGTTGGGCAGTGTAGTTATAGGGTACAGGTAGTCCTTAATTTAGAATCTCAATTGGAAAAGAGTTTGTTACAGTCATAACTCATAATCTCAGTTGGAAAAAGGTTTGTTAGTCATAACTTAAGGCACCCATATGACCAGATTTGATTTTATGACATTTTTCTGATCATTAAGCAAGTCAATGCAGTGGAGAAACTTCCTTTCCAACTCTGATTATCTGTTAGTATAAACAAGGAGTCTGCAAAGAGTATAAATCCTTCCATTCCCCATTGTCCCCTCAGAGCTGAAGAAGCTTTTTGGATGAGAAGCGAAACATCTTCAGAGAAAAACCAAAAAGAGGTCAAATCCAGTTGCCTCTTGAAAAAGCACCTTTGGTATTATTCTCCCCTGACTGGATGCATCAGGAATATAGGTACATCTAAACACACCTACCAACCCCTTGGCAGTATTTTGGGGAGAGTTTACTCACAGTCTCAGAGATTGGAAGGCCAAAGCGGCTCCTCTCCACCGTGTTCCCCAAAAAACAAGGGGGACCAACAGATTACCTCCAAGCCAATTTCTGGTGGGCATGACAAAAAAAAATCAAGTTGCGCCATCCACTACACAGTGGGCACTGCCAGTGTCCCAGCTGCAGATCTCACAAAACCATGTTTTGTTTGATAATTAAGAAACTTCAAAATATAAAGATACCCAGTAGCTAATATGAATGTGGAAGGACAACAGAGATGTTAAGGGCAGGGGAAAGGAAAACAATTCCATTCTATAACTTTTTCTTTATGTTGTGAATTAATAAAAGTGAATTAATAAAAGTGCTTAATAAAGATTATTAAAACCTTTAGAAAAGTGAAGGGTTCTGACCCTGCACTTCTGATTGGTCAATAATAGCGACATCTGATTGATCCATTCAGGAGAATCTGATTGGCTATTAGCGGGCCTCTCTCATTGGTTAAGGGAACTAACGCTTCCCGTTTTTATTGGTTATTTGATCAGCAGCTTGCCTATAAAAAGGGCTGTTGCTGCCGTAGTTTTTGCTCTGTTCCACAATGTTAAATAAAGAGTTGAAGTTCTCTGTTCATCGTCTCATCTCCAATCCTTGCGCCCATGTGCAGAACTTAAAACTGGTGACGAGGATGGGATTTGGAGATGTCAGAGCTGACTGAGCACTACAGGGCGCCAAACAGAGCAGGTGGCTTAAGACGCACCAACGGCTGAACCATGTCCAGCAGCGCCATACCACCCGCTCCATTGGACCCGGCACAAGAAGACTGGGACTCATATATGGACCGATTCCAGATGTTTCTGAAGACCAACAACTTGAAGGATGCCACTACCGGAAAGAAGCGAGCGGTATTCCTAACTCACTGCGGGCCGACCGTGTTTAAGATGGCCAAGGCACTAGCCAAACCGGCTGAGGTGAAGTCCATGGACTGGGACATCCTCGAGCCCTTTCTACGGACCCACTACGCACCGACCGTACCAACGCTTGTTCGAAGGCATGAATTTTATCAAAGAGACCAGTGGAAGGGAGAAAGCGTTGCGGATTTCATAGCGGATCTCCGGAATTTGGGAGGCCTCTGCGGGTTCACCGACCTTGAAGAGGCCCTGAGAGACCAAATAATTCTGGGATTAGATGCACCCCACGTGCAGAGTAAGCTGATGGCAAAAGGCGACATTAGCCTTGCAGATGCCATCGCTGATGCTACTGCAGCAAAAGCAACCAGGAATTTGGCTGCACAAATGCGCTGTGTTAAGCCTGTGTTCCCCAACCAGGGTTAAGGGGACAAGCTAAACAGAATGTGCACGTTAGTCAGATAGGCACACAGATAAATGAGTGAGATAAGTTTGTATGTTTGTTAACATACAGTAAAAATAACAGATACGCTTGTGCTATCAAAAATATAGTTTATTCCATTTAGAGATTATAGCATAGTCAAAATAACAGTCCATTAGTCATGTACCATTTTAGTCAATCCATTCAAGGATATTCAATTAGCAAAGTCCGTGTAGAATATCCAATGTCAATTCACTTACAATAAATCAGTCCTTTTTCTCTCCCTTTCCAGTAGGAGAAAAACACAGTCTTGAGTCCATCCAGTAATTAGAGATCATAAAGCCAGAGAGAGCAAGCTGCCGTGCCTTGCTTCTTTTATGGTGCTCTCACAACCACTCCCTTAATTACAATCTTTATAGTTAAAGTTGCAGATACTTTAACTAACAAACCATGATAACATATTTATTATTTTACCTAAACCAGTTAGGGTAAACAATGTTATCCCTAACATTATCCCCTTTTAGGAAATAATAATACTATAACTATTTACATCTTTAAATCATATTTGTTACAACTCTCCTTAAACTTAATTACTCCTTGAGCTTTTGTAAATTGGTCTGCAATGTTTTCTTCCTTCATGTAGTATTCCAATTTAATTAGCCCATTCTTTACAGATTCTCTAACATTTAAGTATCTTAAATCAGTATGCTTTGATCTAGTTTTTACAGCTATATTAGTAGCTAACTTTATGGCTGCTTGGTTGTCCTCGTACACAATAATAGAATCTGTAACAGTTATACCCATGTCTAATCATAACTGTTTGTACAAAATTAAGTCAGTGCATAGTAATGACAGACATGAAAATTCCGCTTCCATTGTGGACAAGCTAATATGCTGTTGTCTGATTGACCTCCACCCTATTAGTGTCTTACCAAATAATATAGCCATCCCAGATGTTGATATTCTAGTGTTTATGTCAGTTGCAAAACTTGCATCTGCATAGGCACTAAGACTCAAATCACCCTTTGGTTCTATATACAATGCATGGTTCATTGTTCCTTTAAGATATCTTAAAATTCTCTTTAATGATTGCCAATGACATCGATGTGGATCTGAATTAAAACGTGCCAGCTGATTAACACTATAAGCTATATCTGGCCTAGACCAATTGCTTATATATGATAAGTTACCAATCAAAGATTGATATATAGACATCAAATTTGGGACTTTGATCATTAGTTTGGCAAACTTCCTGACTCATTGGAGTCTTTGCTGGTTTACAAAGTTCCATTTTATATGTTTCAATTAATTGGCAAATTTTATCTTCTTGAGATATCTTAAATCCATTTTTTGTTTTGTTAATTGTCAATCCTAGATAACTTTTAATTTCACCTAAATGCTTTAATTTTATCTTTTGGGCTAATAATGATATAATCACATTAGCCTCATTATTAGTCTTAGTTATCAAAGCAATATCATCTGTAAATAATAACAATAATGACACCGTTCCATTATTTTCTCTTTTGAACACATATGGATCTGCTAAACCAGATTTAAAACCTATATTGTTTAATTCTTTCACAATATATTGGTTCCACTAAAAACCAGATTGTTTCAACCTGTCCAGACTCTTTTAGAGTTTCCAACAATCATTACTATTTACTTTATTGTCTTTTATAATAACTGGCTTTTTCAAATATATAGTGTGCTGCAATGGTGCATGCAAATAAGCAGTTTCTACATCTAAATGGTTAATGACATAGTTTTTCTTAGCTGCCCACACTAAAGCTGCTCTCAAAGATGTTGCTTTAAGACTTGGTGCGAAAACTTCATCGTAATCAGATGCAGTTTGATTAAATCCTTGAGTTACTAACCTAGCCTTATGGGTAACAGTCCCATCATTGCCAGTTTTTATTTTAAATATCCATTTGCACCCAATGGATTTTTCTCCTGGAGGTAATTTGGCATCTTCATATACTTTCATTACCTTTAATGAATTTTGTTCTTTTTCCATTGCCTTTTGCCAATTCTCCTGATCCTTAGCAGGATACATCTTAAGTTCATCTATATTAGTTGGAACTTCAGTTACTTGGCAAACTATACTTGCTTGATACCTATCAGGTGGTCTAGTTATACATGTAGTACGTCTAGGTATTACAGGACTTACAGGTGGACTTTCATTTATTAACTGTTCTTGAATATCTAACTCTTCCTGATCAACTGTTTCCTCTTGTTCTGGTCCTATTTGCTCTTCGTGGACTTCTTCTTTAATTGGACTCCTCTTATAACTAGTCTGATCTTTTTGCCTTTTGTAGGGTTCAATAATTACTTCGTTATTTAAATCTTGCTCTAATCTATTCCATCCTACATGTTCTAGGAATTTAGCACTAGCACTGGTGTAAACTCTAGATGTACCTGGTTCCCAGAATCTATAAGATCTATGATTAGATTCATATCCTACAAAAAATCATCTTTTAGCTCTATGCTGTCCTTTGTGTCTGAGTTGTGTAGGGATATGCACCCATGCTGGTGCTCCAAATGTGTGCATGCAACTTAAATCAGGTTTTGTACCATGCCACAGTGTGAATGGTAATTCACCTGTTGTTGAATTAACAACATTATTTAATATATGATTACCACACATTATTGCTTCTCCCCATAAATTGTCAGGTAATTCTGAATCAGACAACATAGTACGTGCCATTGATTGTAGTGTTTGGTCTCGTCTCTCTATAAAGGCATTATGTTGTGGCCTATATGGTGCAGACTTTTTATGTTGAATACCTAACATTCTAAGTCTATTCTGGAATTTATTATTTGTAAATTCTGTACCATTATCTGTTATAAGAGTTACTAATTTCTTTTTAGTTTTCCTTTCAGCAAATTTTATCCAATTAAAGAGATTTAGATACGTTTCAGTTTTGCTCTTCATTAAATAGCAAAACCCATATCAAGAATAATGGTCCATTATACTTAATATGTATCGAGCTCCTCCTACACTTGATTTTTTCGGACCTATTAAATCTGCAAATACTACTTCTAAAGGCTCTTTGGTCGTAAATCCATCAACTCTATTAGCCGGTATGACCCTGCTTTTGCTTTGATTGCAAGCAAAATATTGCAAATACTTATTACAAGGTTTCAAACTTATTCCTTTAGATAGCTGAACAGTTCTCTTAAGCATTTTAAAATTTAAATGCCCTAGTCGTCAGTGTAACAAGTGAATACATTCATCATGAGGTTTCTTGTTATCATAAACCGTGTTAGCCACCTCTAAACCATTATCATTTAACACATATAATTCACTTCTTAAAGATGCAGTAATTTTCTTATCTTCTTTTTCAATTATGCAGTTATCTCCTTTAAAGGTAACTACATATCCTAGTTTAACCAAAATTCTAACTGAAATTAAATTAAACTTAAGTTGTGGTACATATAACATTTTTACATTCTCTTTTATAAAAGAACAATATGCTATACCTTGACCTTTAGCTTTCAGTTTCCAGCCATTGGCTAACGATATCTGCTGTGTACTCTTGGACATTTTAATAAAATTTCTGTTATCATTTGTTATACAGTGGGATGCTCCACTGTCAACCACCCATAAATTATTTTTTACAGCTCCGTTAATATACATGGCTAACTCTAAATTTTTATTTATCTTTTGATGACTTTTAGTATTCTGGCCAGCGTTCTGGCACTTTGCTTTTTTACAAAATCTTGCCAAATGTCCTCTTCCTCCACAATTAAAACACTTTTTAATTGCGTATGCAGTAGGAGATTCATTATCTTCTTTTTGAGGTTGCTCCCTCCTTAACTGATCTCTTTCAAGTCTTCTTCTGGCCTCTTCAATCAATCTGCCAGTTATATCAGTAAAATTTAGACTTTCCTAAGGCAAAATTTCAAGGGAAGTGACGTAGTTATCATAACTTATGTCTAGTGATGATAGAATTATGTAGACTTGGTGTAGTTCAGAGAAAATAAGCTCTTTCTCATGCAGTTCTTGAAAAATGCTTTTTATAGAATTCAAATGACTCAGCATATCACCATTCGTCTGGAGATGCATCCTGAAAAGCTTCTGTGTTAGATTTATGTGAGTACCAACGTTATCTCGGACATAAATCCACTTCAGCTTCTGCCAACACCCAACAGCCGTTTGCTCTCCGTGAATATGAACAAGTTGCTGGTCAGACAGTGTTAGTCCTATTATGCAAATAGCTTGTTCATTTTTCTGTTTAAAGTCTTTTATTTTTTTGTCTATCTTCCTCAACCTCTGGATCCCATTCCTCTACGTTTGGTGGGTTTTCAATTATGTTCCACAGACCTTCTCTTTGTAGAAGTAGACTACATTTTATAGACCATGATACATAGTTTGTTCCATCCAGCTTGGATATAAGGGACAAACTTTGCAGATTGACTTGTGCCATGTTTTCTTATATGGATATAAAACTATAATTAATAAAACACATCTGTCTGTTTACTGTAATGTGTAACAACACAAACTCTCACTTTTTACATAAATCTGTTTTATCCTAGTTAAACTGACTTGGCAGCCTCTGGGCCCACAATTAGTGTTAAGCCTGGGTTCCCCAACCAGGGTTAAGGAGACAAGCTAAACAGAATGTGCAACGTTAGTCAGATAGGCACACAGATAAATGAGTGCGATAAGGTTGTATGTTTGTTAACATACAGTAAAAATAAAAGATACGCTTGTGCTATCAAAAATATAGTTTATTCCATTTAGAGATTATAGCATAGTCAAAATAACAATCCATTAGTCATGTATCATTTTAGTCAATCCATTCAAGGATATTCAATTAGCAAAGTCCGTGTAGAATATCCAATGTCAGTTCACTTACAATAAATCAATCCTTTCTCTCTCCCTTTCCAGTAGGAGAAAAACGCAGTCTTGAATCCATCCAGTAATTAGGGATCATAAAGCCAGAGAGAGCAAGCTGCCGTGCCTTGCTTCTTTTATTGTGCTCTCACAACCACTCCCTTAATTACATTCTTTACAGTTAAAGTTACAGACACTTTAACTAACAAACCATGATAACATATTTATTATTTTACCTAAACCAGTTCGGGTAAACAATGTTATCCCTAACCCATACCCCGCTCCGCCAACTCGGTGAAATCTCGCCTCACCTGGAGGGACAGGCAATGACAGCCCACCATGAGGACCTCGAATCATCATCAGAAAGTGATGAAGAAAAGGTCAACCGGCTCCGGTCTGAACGAGACCAATGCCATCAACGAAACCAGAGAGTACAGTACCAATGCACTGGTTGTGGGGCAAACCACCCACGATCAGACTGCAAATTCCTCGACATGATCTGCCATGTGTGCGGGAAAAGAGGTCACATCGGAAGAGTTTGTAGAAGCAAGCAAGGATCCAACCCACCTCAGAGGGGGACCAACTGCCACCAGCCCACAGGAAATCGTCCTGTGAATTGAGAAAACTTAACCCACCAATGGAACAACCACTCCTACAGAAACAAACCACTAGCCCAGTCAATGAAGCGGGAAGAGGCACACCAAACAATTATGATCAGTCATGCCTCATCATTAGACGCCAAGAAGTTCCGGGTGAAGGTCGCCATCGAAAACCAGCCCTGCCTGATGGAAGTCAATTCAGGATCGTCCCTCTCGATGGTTTCCTGGAAGACCCTTAAACAATTAATCCCCACCGTCCGGCGGCAAGACCTCAGATTCCAAAGAATCATACTTAAGGACTATCAGGGAAATCAAATTCCAGTCGTTGGATCCAGCAAAGTCCGTGTCTCATTTTAAAATCGTACTGCATCCCTACCACTGACCGTAGTCAACCGGGATCGGCCTAGTTTGTTAGGCCTCCAATGGTTCGCCCCACTTGGAATTGAAGTAGGTGGCATTCACCAAACGAACAGCGACGACTGGGAAGAGGCCATCATCCAGGAGTTCCAGGACGTCTTTACAGAGAAATTAGGTGAGTACAAGGGGACCCCGATATTATTTATCTTTAATCCCAAGGTAGCTCCCATCCACCTTAAGCCTCGTCGAGTTCCATTTGCCCTTAAACCAAAGATTGATGAGCAGCTTGATAAATTGATAGCCCAGGGTGTGTTAGAACCAACTGACCACGCTCCTGGGAAACCCCAATCGTAACACCCATCAAACCGGATGAATCATTAAGAATTTGTGGGGACTACCGAGCCACTCTGAATCACGCCCTTCAGCAGAACGCTTATCCGGTACCAGTGGTACAACACCTTCTCCATTCCTGGGGGGCGGAAAAGTTTTCGCTAAATTGGATTTAGCACAGGCATACCAACAACTGCCTGTAGACAAAAAAACAGCAGAGGCACAAACGATCGTTACGCACCGAGTTGCATTTAAGTGCAACCGACTCCAATTCGGAGGTAGCTTGGCCCCAGGAATTTTTCAGAGCTTGATGGAGAGACTACTACAGGGTATAAAAGGGGTTGTACCTTATTTTGATGACGTTCTAATTGCTGCTCCAACTAGAGAAATACTAAGGGAGCGCCTGAGGTTAGTTCTCCAGAAATTTAAAGACTCTGGCCTTAAAGTAAAAAAATAATAAGTGTCAACTATGTACGGATAAGGTAGAATTTTCGGGGTACTTAATCAATAAACAAGGCATTCACCCCACCGATGGCAAGCTTAGGGCAGTCAAAAACACTCCAAGGCCCCAAAATAAGACTGATCTCCAAGCTTTCCTGGGCCTTATCAATTTCTACAATGTGTTCCTGCCCCATAAAGCGACCATAGCCAAGCCCCTACATCATCTGTTGGACAAAAAGGCAACCTGGGTCTGGAGACACCGAGAGGAACACGCGTTCCGACAAGTAAAAAACTTTTTGACTTCAGACGCAGTTTTGATGCAGTATGATGAGACTTTGCCTTTAACAATTACATGTGATGCATCACCATTCGGAGTGAGTGCCATTTTGAGCCATGTGTTACCAAATGGTAGTGAAGGCCCTATTGCCTACTTTTCAAAAACGCTATCAAAAGCTGAACGTAACTATAGTCAAATCGATAGAGAGGCTCTTGCTGTTGTTTCTGCTGTTAAATGATTTCATGAATATATTTATGGGCGAGTTTTTACTATAGTCACGGACCACAAACCGTTGCTGGGGATTATAGCGGGGGGTAAGCCAACCCCTTATATCTTATCTCCCAGAATGTCTCGCTGGTCAGAATTCTTGGCTGCATATAATTATAAACTGCAACACCGCCCGGGGAAAACCATCCCCCATGCTGACACACTGAGCCGTGCACCACTTCCTGAAACCGTTGACGACCCAGCTCCAACCATCGCGACACTCCAAAATTGAAACACTTCAATCACCACCACTGACAGCTCGAGATATTGCGATCGAAACCAAACGCGATCCCGTTTTGGCGCGAGTTCTTAGCTGGGTCGAGCGAGGATGGCCATTGGATCAAATCCCTGACAAGTTCAGTCCTTTCAAGAATCAACAGATGCAACTGTTTTCACAGAAAGGCTGCATAATTTGGGGGGACAGAGTCGTCGTCCCAGAGTGGCTGCAACGAGCAGTATTGAAAACCTTGCATGAAGGCCACCCCGCCATAGTGCGCATGAAGGCGCTCGCACGAAGCTATGCATGGTGGCCGGGTATCGACAAACAAATCGAGGCCTGGGTAAAGACTTGTTGCAAATGCCAGGAAGTTAGCAATGCCCCACCGAAAGCAACCCCAACAGAGTGGGAAACACCCAGGGGACCATGGTCCCGTATTCATATTGACTTTGCGGGACCTACTAAAGGACACACATTCCTAGTAACGGTGGATGCCTACTCAAACTGGCTTGAAATCCATGAAATGAAAAGTACCACAATGGAATCGGTCATCAGGAAATTGGACAGACTATTCGCAACCCATGGACTGCCAGACGTTCTGGTATCTGACAACGGACCCCAGTTTACCATGCTTTCTTTTGAACAGTATTTGGCGGACCGTGGTATTCGCCATGCGCTAACTTTGCCGGCGCATCCTGCGACCAATGGAAGAGCCAAGCGCAGGGTACAATTCGTCAAAAAAAACCTACATAAAATGGACTATGGCGATATCGAAGATAAGATTAACTGGATACTCCTCCTTCAACACATCACTCCACACAGCATCACCAACAAAACTCCGGCTGAATTGTTAATGGGACGAAAACTCCGCTCCCACCTTGACCGACTACACCCATCGTACGAACCAGAAAAACCACACGGATCCAGTGGGAAATGCCGCGAATTCCAGATAGGTGACTTGGTCTTCACTAAAAACTTTTCGGGTGATCCGTTGTGGGTCGAGGCAACTGTAATCCAAGTCACAGGACCCAGGTCGTACCGAGTAAAAAGTTGCAACAGAAGAATATGGACACGCCATATTGATCAGCTGCGTTCAAAGCTGCAACCTCGTGTCTGCGACTCCGGTAACTTCCAAACTCATGGGGGAGGAGATGCCGAGGAGACCGAGTTCGAAATGACAGAAAGCATGAGTGGAAGAAGTGAGCATTCGGAGGAATCAGAGAGGGTGGTGGACTTGCCTCAAAGAGACACCTCGTCAGAAGCAAGCCCACAAAGGCAAGAGGACAACGAAGACATTAGCGGTACCGAGTTTTTAAATGAAGAACCGGAGGTAACCTACTCACCAGAAAACGTCCCGCCCAAACAAGATTATAAACAAGTACCGGGGGGACAGCGAAAATCTAACAGACAATCTAAACAACCGGCCTACCTCAAAGATTACGTCACCGCACCCCTTAAACGGAACCCGGGGGGAAGGGGTGTTGTGAATTAATAAAAGTGAATTAATAAAAGTGCTTAATAAAGATTATTAAAACCTTTAGAAAAGTGCAGGGTTCTGACTCTGCAATTCTGATTGGCCGATAATAGCGACATCTGATTGATCCATTCAGGAGAATCTGATTGGCTATTAGCAGTCCTCTCTCATTGGTTAAGGGAACTAACGATTCAAGTTTTTATTGGTTATTTGATCAGCAGCTTGCCTATAAAAAGGGCTGTTGCTGCTGTAGTATTTGCTCTGTTCCACAATGTTAAAGAAAGAGTTGAAGTTCACTATTCATCATCTCGTCTCCAATCCTTGCGCCCATGCGCAGAACTTAACATACCCAATGATTTGGTCCACAAGCTGTCACTTTCCTGCCTCTTACTCGGCTCTTATCCAACAACTGACATTTCCGCAACTGATGGGAAATGAAATTTTAAAATCAGTTCCAATGTAGGATTAAAAAATGGAGATCTAATAGAAAAGAAAAATCAGAAAAAGACCCTACTGTTAATATTAGGCAGGGTTTGCATAAGAAGAAAGGCAGGTTTAAAGTTGCGTCATGAGAGTTTAATCAAACTCCATAGCTCTGGGTGAATTTCTCCAGCAGCCTCTGGAGAGAAGACTCCATAATGAAGAGCAGCAGAAGTCAATTACCTGGGTTTTGAACTAATTTCCTCCAGTATCACTTTCTAGGCACGTCCTGACAGGAGGGCCTACAACACTTTCAGGAGTATATTTGTCATTTTCCACTTATATGCTATTCTCCAGCTGACCCTCTGCACTTGGAGTCTTGGAAGAACTTCAGGATCCTCAGAGGAGAAATTATTTCTCACTGTAATTATCACCACCCTGGTCTTTGAGACATATTCTGCTACAGTGACTGCCTTTGATGTGAACATCAGATTGAAGCAACCAAAAAGCTATCGAACATCAAAAAAGGATAAATGCCACAGCTCACACTCTATGTGGCACACATTTTGGGAGAGGCAGTGATTGTGCTCTTGAATGTACTTTTTTCTCCTTTCCAACAAAGATTGATTTGTCTCTGTCCGAATCAGGAAAGTGAGGGTGGTTTGAATTCAACAGAATTCTTTTTGTTCTTGTTTAGAAAGAGGAAGGGAATTGATTCAATCCTTTACATTATGAATCTTCTGCTTTTAATGCTGCTGGTGTCTCATGTAGTCTCTGAGAAGCTTCGAATGAAATGCCCGCTGAATTTTGATACCTGGGATGAGAAAAAACCATGGAACTTTTATAGGGCAGGCGACCATTTTGTTGGTATAGTCACCACTGAAACAACATCATCACCTAGAATGCTGCCTTTTGACATGGCTCCTTCTAGTCAGTCTCGCTCGTAAGTTATTCAGTATGATTCAATTGAAGACCTGTATACTGCACGACTCAAAAAGTGGGATGTGAAAATATTTACAGACCCCTCACATCCTGGACATAAACTGTTTTAACTCCTTCCCTCAAAACAATGCACTGCACACCAGAACAACTAGACAAAAATATTTTTTTCCTGAACACCATCACTCTGCTAAACAAAAAATTTTCTCAACACTGTCCAACTATTCACAAAGTCTGCACGACTTTTACTGTTAATCTTCTCATCGCTCCTTATCACCCATCCCCTCCCACTTGTGACTGTATGACTGTAACTTTGCTTGTATCCCTACGATCTATATTGCTTGTATCCTTACAATCTATATTGACTGCTTCCTAGTATGATTTGATTGTTTATTTGTGCCCTATGACTATTCATAAGTGTTGTACCTTATGATTCTTGATTCTTGATGAATGTATCTTTTCTTTTATGTACACTAATAGCATTTGCACCAAGACAAATTCCTTGTGTGTCCAATCACACTTGGCCAATAAAGAATTCTCTTCTCTTCTCTTCTGTTCTATTCTATTCTATTCTAATGGGGTTGCATATCTTCCATTTGAGGTCCTAATACTCTTTATTTCACTGACTCCTATATATTGCAGGACTTGTCTAATTCCTTGAATCATCCTTATTTTCATGACTTTCTGCTTTTCTCTTCTTTTGTGGAAGAGACTCAAAAACCAAATGTGAGGCAAATGAAACCTGAAACAAGTCCAGATTATTTATCCATTCTCATTCAATACTGACTTCATCACTTGAATACTGAATTTGGTTTAAAAGAATGATTGGAAGGGTTGTAGGGTCCTCTGCCCACCTCATTTCCATATTTATGTAACCACTGTATTGGTATGTAACCACTGTATTAAAAAAATAATTTTGTGGTTCTTCTTGATGATTATGTTAAGAATATGAACATTTTTTTTTACAGTAGAAAAAATTATTTTAAACAAATAATCTTGATTTTTGCCATTCAAACGGTCAATAAGAATCCCCAGCTCCTGCACAATCTCACACTTGGCTACAATATCCATGACAACTATGCCAGCACCCTTGCTACTTCAGAAGCCTTGCTGGACATGCTCTCCACTGGACAAGGCAATGTCCCCAACTACAGCTGTGGAAGGAAGGAGAACCTTTTGGCTCTTGTTGATGGAGCTAAGAGGGAAACCTCCATTCAGATGTCAACATTAGTAGGCACCTACAAAGTCCCACAGGTTTGTGTGTGTGTTTGTGCTTCTCTATCTGGTAAAGTGAATATGGAGGTTGTGACTGAGCAATAGATCCAACCATATTCTGTCTATGGAATTGAAGAACTGCTTTCCACCATGGCCTTTATAGGTGTCATGGGCATGGATTGAAATACAATGTGGGGAGGGGTGGAAATCATCAATATCCTCTTATGACACCTTCCTCATTACTTTGGGGGCTTCTGCTACACACATGTGACAGTGAAGAATAAAAAAGAACATAGCAGCTACTGGCCCATTCATCTAATAGATACTGTGGCTAAAGTATATGTTAGGGTCCTCCTGAATAGAACTGAGACTAGATTTTTTAGAAAGCTCATTCTTTTGCAGAAGAAAAAGTAAACTTTGGAATCAATCCACTGCTCACAATTGTTTTGTCTTGAACCACACAATTGCAAAATATGTCAGTCAGGGGAAACACTGATTTGCTGCCTTTATAGATGTCACTGCAGCATCCAAAAAACTAAAAAGAGAACTATTATGGAGGATTGATCTTAAAATGGAACTACAATGGCTGCCTCTGATCCAAGCCCTTTATAGAAGCACATGAGTGAGAGTATGATTTGGGCCCAGATCTCTCCACATCATCTGATCTTGTAGTACTTCTTTAAGTTGTTCTATGGTCTCGCTGGTGTCATTTTGATGGTGTCCACTGTCCAGCCACTGTGTTCTTTGGTGGCCTGGCTTTCTTTCACTTCTAACATGGTACAGAAATAAGATTTGCTTCATTTATTTTTCTTTTCAATTTCTTTTTAATTTTTTTGCACAGTCTTGCTAATGTTCTGTATTCTGTATTTTGCATTCTGTATTCCGTATCCTGTATCTTGATTTTGTTTGAGTAATTAACAACATACTATTCTAACATGTTTATGAGTAGAAAGTTGGATTTATTAAAATCTAGCATTTTGGACTTGATCTGACCCCAAATACAGCATAGCATTCTTCATTGCTTTTGCAGATCAGTGATGCAATTGTTTCAGAGACTCTGAGTGATAAAAGTCAATTTCCTTTTTTTGACCGGGTTCTCCCAAAAAAAGGAATCACATATCCAGCAATTGTCCAACTGCTCCTTCATTTCAGGTGGACCTTGATTGGTGTCTTTGCTTCAGTCACAGAGGAGGGAGAGAATTTCATGAGGACTTTTATTCCTATGCTTGTCCACAATGGAATTTGTGTTGTTATATCACAACGATTCTCAGCGACTGGACAGACAACATCGCTCAGGGATGCCGTCTCTAAATGGAGACAAGTCAATGTTTTTGTGAACCACATAGAGCGTGTTAATGTTTGGGACAGAATTCATACTTTGCAGTTGACGTTTGAAGGTGTTCCGGGACCTATCGACGGAAAAGTCTGGATAGTGGAAAGCATTGAATATTTGGTAGTGAGACGGGGGGAACTTTACAAATATGTCCATAGTATTTGGAGCTTTGCTTTTCAGAAAAAGAAAAGGCCAGAAGATGATCCCTTTGGAACCAAACTCTTTGTACAATTGGAAAATAGATATTTTCGATGTTCTATTTCAAAGCATGTTTTTTCTGTCAAAGGTCGGAAAAGATGCAGCCAGAGAGCACTACTGAGGGCCGTAGAGGAAAGGAGAAGGATATGGATCTCTTTTCACCTCCATCTGCACAGTGTTATTAGGACTCTGGCCTATGCCTTGAAAGCTGCATATTCGTCCAGATCCAGGAGGAGAAGCAAGAGAAGTGAAAAGACATTGGAGGCTCCAAGGCTGCAGCCATGGCAGGTATGGAGTCCCTACCAGGATCCATGAAACTCCATGTGATAACCCAGGGTGTGTCACAAAAATAACAAAGTCACCAAAGTAGAATAAATTCCCATTTAGGCCCCAATGTCCAATTATCCACAGCTGTATATCAAATTCTTCAAAAAAAAAAGTCTAGGAAGGGCAGAAATGCAGTCCGAACCCAAAGTAAAGATAATTAGAAATAAAAAAAACCAACACAAACCATACTGAAGTAATTAAAACGGCAGGTCAGCATGATAAATTACAGACTTTCAAAGGAGAACACAGCACCCACAATCAGGAGGACTCCAAAACCCAGATAAGCTCCTATGAAGAAAATACATGCTTTGCTTCCAGCAAAGAGCTGTGTGAAAGCGCCCTTCTTATATCCTGTTCTCCCAACTGCAACTAATGATACCCTACTCATCTCTCCTGGCTGGTTTGCAACACCTGATGCACACCTTCCCTTCTTCAGGACAGCTTCTTCCTCATGGAGCACAATCTTTGGACTTTGGACAGTCAGCCCAACTTACCATACAGGGTAGATTTTGCAGGGAAAATAGAAAGAAAAAAATAGCAGCATTGAGCTATATGTATAAATAATAAAAATGGCATGCACATAAAAATAAAAATGTTTAAGGATCCCTCTAATTTCCCAGGTTGTAAAAATAGTTGGTGGGAGATTTGTACAATAGGATTTGCAAGCATTTCTTAATGTACCCTTAAAATAATGTAGAATAAGCTCAGATTGTCATATTTCCCATCTGGTCTTCCTGGAAGATTAGCCTGACAACTTTCTTCTTGAGAACGCCATAGTTTCTGATAATCACTCTGTTTTTTCCAAGGAATTTCTGAATATTTTCATTTGTTTCTTTGCTCTCTTTATTTGTGATGTGTTCCTAATGTTCTTTTTAATAGACAAATTTGGTCAATTATATATTTTGTCAATGCATACTTTTTTCAATATATCATTGACCAATTTATCTGAGTCCTTTTCACTTTTGAAGATAGTGGTAGCACCTGCTCTCCCAACTCAGCATATTTGCAAATTAGACAACTGTAGAAAGATTCAAATGTGAAAAGATCACTTGGGATAAGAAACCAAATTTCTGCTTTAAAATTCCCGGTTTTTTCCTATTCTAGTTCCATCCATTTCTGGAGAAGAATGAGTTTTGTAATATTTCCCATTGGAAATTGCACTTGGACCAAAATGGAGATGTAGCTGCAGATCTGAACGTCATAAGTTGGGTGCTTCTTCCCCAGTTCGATCCAATTGACAAGCAATTGGGGAGTTTTGAAAAACAGAGATTTATTATCAATAGAGATATTCTGTCATGGCTGAAATTGTGCAACAAGGTGGGAGAAATTCTTATGTCTTAACAGGGGGACTACTATAGACCACTTTCAAAGAGGAGAAGCTTTGCAATATTTTATAGCCTTTAGGAATCCTTTGCAGATCCTACTAGTCATATGTTCCTTTCTTCACCACAGTTTTATTCTACTTTTATCAATCTAACAGAATAAAACTTTAATAAATCTTTTAGGAAAAAATATTATAAAATTTAACATGAATACAATATCATACTTTAAGTCATGGATACATTGAAGAATGGAAGAATTAATGTTGATACAATCGTGAAAAAAACCCCACTGGTTTTCAATTAATGCTTAAGATTTTAATTCCATCCCTCCAGATTTAATTAAGTAGAAAAGCAATTATTCCAAAAGCAAAAGGGATTAACTAAATGCAGAATATGTCAATAGTTGCATCTCCTGCAAATATTTGGAACTAGTTAGGTGAAGCTGCTATTTAGCAACCTGGAACAAAGGAGAAACTTCCAAACAGTGAGGACAATTAGGAATAGCTTCACTTCAGATGTTGTAGGTTGCTCCATGACTGGAGGTTTTTAAGAAGTGACTGGACTGTCACTTGTCTGAAATGGTATAGGGTCTCCTGTTTGAGCAAGGGGCTAGACTAGAAGATCTTCAAGGTTCCTTCCACTTCTATTCTGATTAATACTCATGTTCACCTCCATTTTCCAGGATGATGAATTCTAACATATTTTCTTTGGCACCCATTGTTTGTCTGCTTAGTCTCTGCCTCAGTCCCAATGTGTGGGAAATTGTCATCCTGGATTTGTCAAGCGGTCTCTAGAAGGAGAACCAGTTTGCTGCTATGACTGCATTCCTTGTCCGGAAGGGACCATCTCCACTCAGGAAGGTGGATGACATCAAAGAAAAGAGCAGGTTTTGTGGGAGTAGATTCTCTTAGGAATATGAGTCACCTAACAGGTATTTGGGTTAGAAACCAGGATAGACATTTTAATTCTGTCTCTTTAAGAGCATGCCAAAAACTGCAATTGGGAGTGGTTACTCAAACGGCCATAAGATGGAGCGAGAAACCTGGTTTGTCTTAGTCTTAATCTCAGAAGAGAGTGTGTCTCAGTCTCTGTTTTCTTCTGTTGGAAAGTATTGCTGTTCCTCCATTTTTCCTAATTGACTGATATTCATGGATTTAATGGAAGTCTGATATTGAACTGTTTTTGACACTGGCCTTTGTTATTGAATTATCCCTGGATTGAAAACTGACTGATTTACTTGTGAATGACTTTGGATTGCTTATTTTGGACTTTGCTTAAACCTTTCTGGAAGTAAAAACCAAAATTTACTGTACAGTGTATCTGTGTTCTGTGTGTGTATTATTCAAACACTTCTCTCAAATATGTCTCCTTGTATGTGTTCATTCTCCTAATGGGGAATTACCTCAACAGATTCATCAACAGTATTTTCATGAAAATCAACGCTGCGGTTTCCCACAACAAGCACTCTCTAAGTTGGTTGAAATCAGATCTATTAAAGTCCAAATTTGGATTTTACTTTTCTTGGTTTCATTGTGTTTAGCTGATTATTAACCACTGATACCGCAGGTTCCTCTTACCACTGCTCCGATGATAGATAATTCCAGACTATTTTCATGACTAGCTTTTTCCGCAAGGTTTCTAAATTTCATCAGATGGACATCCACAGAGTCCAGTATATAAAAAAATGATGTATTGCAGGACTCAGAAAGTGTACCTAAAAAGATTAATTTATAATTATCCTCTAGTACTGTGTGCTCAAATAGAGGTTCTGAACATTAACATGAAATTCTTCCAGTCCTAAGTGTTTCCAAAATCTATAGTTCAGTGGGGGCTCATATATTAATTGTAGTAAGTTTATGTAAGCAGTGTCTACACCTTGGTTGAGCAATTCCCCCCCTCCCCATATACACACCCAAACACACACACACTCATATAAGTTGTGTGAGAGACAGAGGGAGAGACAGGGGAGATGGAGAGACAGGAACAAGGGAGAGGGGGAGGGGGAGGGAGGGTGGGAAGGAGGGAGGGAGGGAGACATATTCTTGCTATCTTTGTTTTGGGAAAGTGTTAAAAATGCATTTGGAAATGTCAACTGTTGTCCTAAGAAGCTACTTCTTAAAATGTAAATTGGGAGATTGTTAAAATCAATAATCCTTTTGGTATTTTCAGACACAGAAAAATGCACCAAGTGCTTGGATGATCAATATCCAAATGAGGTTCGAGTCCAATGTATCCCCAAAATTCTAACCTTCCTGTCTTATGAAGAACATCTGGGTATCATTCTGGTCTCTTTTGCCTTAATTTTGTTCCAAAGCGCAGGCCTTATTTTAATCATATTCATTCAATACCGAGAAACTCCCATTGTCAGAGCCAACAACCAGGGCCTCTCTTATATCCTCCGAATCTCCCTCCTGCTTTGCTTCTTGTCTTCTTTTTTCTTCATTGGTCAACCAAGGAAAGTCACCTGCCTTCTACGACAAACGGTGTTCAGCATCATCTTCTCAGTTGCAATTTCTTCTCTCCTGGCCAAAACAATCACAGTAGTGCTGGCTTTTCTGGCCACAAAACCAGGAAACCA
This sequence comes from Hydrophis major, assembly GCA_033807585.1. Taxonomy (NCBI): domain Eukaryota; kingdom Metazoa; phylum Chordata; class Lepidosauria; order Squamata; family Elapidae; genus Hydrophis; species Hydrophis major. The sequence goes on from CM066329.1 coordinate 45,123,300, forward strand.
AATGAAGAAATGGTTAGGGAAGAGCTTGGCCAACTCCATCATCCTTTCTTGTTCTGCTGTTCAAGTTATCATCTGCTTCATTTGGCTGGGAGTTTCTCCCCCATACCCTGACTCTGACCTTCACTCCTAGCCTAGTGGCATCATCCTGCAATGCAACGAAGGGTCTGTCATCATGTTCTACATCAGCCTTAGTTACATGGGTAACTTGGCTGCCATCTGTTTCAAGGTGGCTTTCCTGGCCAGGAATCTGCCTGGGACTTTCAATGAAGCCAAGCTGATCACCTTCAGCATGCTGGTCTTCTGCAGTGTCTGAGTGAGTTTTGTGCCCACGTACCTGAGCACCAAAGGGAAATACATGGTGGCTGTGCAGGTCTTTTCCATCCTGGCCTCCAGTGCTGGTCTACTGGGCTGCATCTTTATCCCCAAATGCTACATTATCATTCTGAAACCATACCTGAATACGAAAGAGCAACTTACGACCAAAAGAAATGTAGAAATGTGAGACAGAGGAAATTTAAGTCTGAACATTTTCCAATAGGCCACACCTAGAAAATGACCCAAGCATATTCTCCATATATAATAGGCCAATGGTTTTGTTTGAAATGATTAAATGATATTTGGAAGATAGTGATTTTTTTAATCCTCAAGGCACTGTAAAAGATATATATAAAATATATATAAAAGAGATCACTTTGGCGGAAAAACAAATCTGGTCACGTTGCCAACTTCAAAAGCCGATATGAAAAATTTATGCCATCAATTTCACCTGCGCTTTCTACAATTTTGTAAACAACAAACTTAAAAGACTCAAGGTCCATCCCACCCCTGAAAGGACTTAATGGTGAAGACTGCAATGATAACACTATTAAAGCTAACCTCTTTAGCACAATCTTTGGTTCAGTATTTGTAAACAGCAATGGATCGTGCCCAGTATTTCCTAGGTGAACCACAGACTACTACAATGATCTAATACATATCAATTTTACAGTAGACAATGTTGAAAAAGCACTACACAATCTAAAACTATCTCTATCTATTGGACCAGACGGAATATGTGCCTACTTCTTACAAAAGCTATGCACTGCCATAGCCGAACCTCTAAGCATAATCTTTGAAAAATCTTTCAGGACCACCTCCTTGCCAAAACTATGGTCATAAGCCACAGTCATCCCCATCTTCAAAAAGGGAGATCCCAGCCTAGTTGGAAATTACAGACCAATCTCTTTATGCTGCATCACCTGTAAAGTTATGGAATTAATTATTAACCAATCCATTATCCTCCACATAGAGACAAACAACCTACTCTCTCATAAACAATTTGGTTTGAGAAAAAAAACTATCATGTAATCTGCAACTCTTACACTGCAAAAACATATGGACTACACAACTCGATCTGGGCAAAGCAATAGACGCAATCTACATAGAGTTCTGTAAAGCCTTTGATTCAGTGGTACACAACAAACTACTCTTAAAACTAAAATCTAATGTTATCTCTGGACATCTGCATAACTGGATGGAAGCATTCCTGTCAAACAGACAACAAATGGTCAAAATTGGGAGCGTACTATCAAATTCTTTACCTGCCAATAGTGCTGTCCCCCAAGGCAGTCTTCTAGGACCAACTCTCTTCATACTCTACATAAATGACCTCTGTAATCATAATCTGCGTTCTCTTCGCTGATGATGTCAAGCCATTCAACACCACAGACAACACTGCTACCCTTCAAAAAGACCGTGATTATGTATCAGAATGGTCAAAGAAATGGCAACTTCAAATCTGAAGAAATAAATGCTCTGTCTTACATATTCACAAAAAAAAATCAGAAAATAAAATACAGGCTGAATAGTCAAGACCGTATTTATGATCCAAACTCTGTCAAGGATCTTGGAGTACTCATCTCAAATGACCTAAGTGCTAGAGCCCACTGTAACTACATAGCCAAAAAGGCATTAGGAGTTGTTAACCTAATCTTACGTAGCTTTTTCTCTGGTAATATTATACTAATAACTAGAGCATACAAAACATTTGCTAGACCAATATTCGAATACAGCTCATCAGTCTGGAACACACATTACATATCTGATATTAACACAGTTGAGAAAGTCCAGAAATATTTCACAAGAAGAGTTCTCCACTCCTCTACTCGTTGCAGAATGCCTAATGCCACCAGATTTGAAATTCTAGACCTAGAAAACCTAGAACTATGCCGCTTTCAGTCCGATCTAAGTATAGTAGATAAAATAATACATTGCAATGTCCTACCTGTCAATGAATACTTCAGCTTCAACCATAACAATACAAAAGCAAACAATAGATACAAACTCAAGATTTATCGCACCAAACTTGATTGCAGGAAATATGACTTCAGCAACAGAGTGGTCAATATCTCGAATACCCTACCTGATTCTGTGGTTTCTTCCCCAAACCCCAAAAACTTTAACCTTAGGCTGTCTACTATTGACCTCACCCCTTTCCTAAGAGGTCTGTAGGGGGTGTGCATAAACACACCAACGTGCCTACCATCCCTGTCCTATTGTTTCTTTTATTTTTCTTATATGTATTCATAACTACATTTTTACTTATACCTATTATCTTGTAAGCAATTGACAAACAAAAAGAAATAAAATAAATAAATAAATATTTGTCCACTGTCCTTAGCCTACCTGAAGTCTAAGTTATCATACTCAGGTTTTTGAAATATGTCACTTCTGCAATGAGATTTTTGTTGATATGTCAAAAAGGTCAATTTGTCCATCTCAGCAAGTTCAGTCAATTTCAACAACCATTCCTTCATAGTGGGTGGTGCTGAATCTTCCCAACTTTCTTCCTATAATAATCTTGCCACAGTAATGATATATTGAAACTATCTTAGATGGCATTATAACTAGGGCCAACAGTCTGACTTCCATTTCAAGAATAATCAATTTCCTCTGTAATATTTCTTTGGTTAGTGTGTCTAACTAAGTTCTGTAAGGGTAACAAACAAGTTTTTTTCCTGATTCACATAGTTTATCATTGGATGGTTCAAAATTGAAGATATAGAATTGGCTGGAAGGGATGACAAAACAACAAATAGACCTGAAACCAGAACTATTTTTATGAGGGATAATTGCAGGGAAATACAATAAAAGACTCACATATTTCATCATACGTGTAATAACTGCAGCTAGGATCCCATACGCATAAAACTAGAAAAGTGAAAGGACTCCCACAGAGGAGGAGGTAATAAAAAAAAATTAGAATGTGCCGAACTGACAGACTTACAATGGAACTGAAGGACAAAGAGGAATCAGAGTTCTACCTAACATGGGACAAACTGTATAATTCGATATATAATAGATACAGAGATTAGGGTTGAAAAATGAAAGAAGATCAACCAAATAAAAATAAATAGAGAGTTAGGGAAATATGTAATAATAAACAATGTAAGAAATATTATTATTGAATTATACTTGAATATAGTATGATTTGCCCAAATAAGAAGTGTAATAGTGTATTATGGTGGAATTAAACAAATAATAGTTAAAATTCGGATGTATAACACAGTGTAGTCAAAAGAGATTATGCTGTATGATAGTTGTAACTAGGATATATATGATATATTTATCAGAGGTGGTATTCAGAACCTTCTGACCAGTTCTGGAGAACCAGTAGTGGAAAGTTTGAGTAGTTCGGAAAACTGGCAAATACCACCTCTGACTGGATATTTTACCATATACTTCCCCTGCCACACCCATCAAGCCATGCCCACAGAACCAGTAGTAAAAAAAATTAAATCTCACTACTGATATGTATGTATGTATGTGGGATATATATTGCTCGGAGTGTAATAAAATGTTTTTCTCAAAAAAATAATATTTTAATGCATCAGCGAACCCACACTGCAGAAAAACCATATAAATGCCTGGATTGTGGGGTATGTTTTAACCAATCCTCAGTGCTTCACATGTACACCAGAGTGTCCACAAAGAGGAGTGGCCTTATGGGTGTGTGGAATGTCAGAATTCTTTTCATTGCAAATCAAAGCTAAAAATGCATCAGAAAGTCCATAGCAGAGATAAAACCCCTTCAGTTGTGAACAATATAGAAAACTTTTTTTTTTCAAAAGTCACATCTTAATGTTTTCCCGGAACTTCACAGAGACAGAAGGGAAATCATACAATTGTTTGGTGTGGGGAAAAATACTTTTCCCAGTCAAGTAATCTTAAATACCATAATCTAGCAAAAGGGCACAAATGTTGGAGTGAATTTTGCTCACAAAGCTGCAGCAGTAGTAACTTACCAGAGTCATTGCACAAGACCAAAGATTTACAAATGTTGGGCAGTGTAGTTATAGGGTACAGGTAGTCCTTAATTTAGAATCTCAATTGGAAAAAAGTTTTGTTACAGTCATAACTCATAATCTCAGTTGGAAAAAGGTTTGTTAGTCATAACTTAAGGCATCCATATGACCAGATTTGATTTTATGACATTTTTCTGATCATTAAGCAAGTCAATGCAGTGGAGAAACTTCCTTTCCAACTCTGATTATCTGTTAGTATAAACAAGGAGTCTGCAAGGAGTATAAATACTTCCATTCCCCATTATCCGCTCAGAGCTGAAGAAGCTTTTTGGATGAGAAGCGAAACATCTTCAGAGAAAAAACAAAAAGGTCAAATCCAGTTGCCTCTTGAAAAAGCACCTTTGCTATTATTCTCCCCTGACTGGATGCATCAGGAATATAGGTACATCTAAACACACCTACCAACCCCTTGGCAGTATTTTGGGGAGAGTTTACTTACAGTCTCAGAGATTGGAAGGCCAAAGCGGCTCCTTTCCACCGTGTTCCACAAAAAACAAGGGGGACCAACAGATTACTTCCAAGCCAATTTCTGGTGGGCATGACAAAAAAAAATCAGGTTGCACCATCCACTGCACGGTAGGCACTGCCAGTGTCCCAGCTGCAGATCTCACAAAACCATGGTTTTTTTGATAATTAAGAAACTTCAAAATATAAAGATACCCAGTAGCTAATATGAATGTGGAAGGACAACAGAGATGTGAAGGGCGGGGGAAAGGAAAACGATCCCACTCTATAACTTTTTCTTTATATACCAAATGATTTGGTCCACAAGCTGTCACTTTCCTGCCTCTTACTCGGCTCTTATCCAACAACTGACATTTCCGCAACTGATGGGAAATGAAATTTTAAAATCAGTTCCAATTAGGATTGAAAAATGGAGATCTAATAGAAAAGAAAAATCAGAAAAAGACCCTACTTTTAATATTAGGCAGGGTTTGCATAAGAAGAAAGGCAGGATTAAAGTTGCGTCATGAACCGAGAGTTTAATCAAACTCCATAGCTCTGGGTGACTTTCTCCAGCAGCCTCTGGAGAGAAGATTCCATAATGAAGAGCAGCAGAAGTCAATTACCTGGGTTTTGAACTAATTTCCTCCAGTATCACTTTCTAGGCACGTCCTGACAGGAGGGCCTACAACACCTTCAGGAGTATATTTGTCATTTTCCACTTAAATGCTATTCTCCAGCTGACCCTCTGCACTTGGAGTTTTGGAAGAACTTCAGGATCCCCAGAGGAGAAATTATTTCTCACTATAATTATCACCACCCTGGTCTTTGAGACATATTCTGCTACAGTGACTGCCTTTGATGTGAACATCAGATTGAAGGAACCAAAAAGCTATCGAACATCAGAAAAGGATAAATGCCACAGCTCACACTCTATGTGGCAAACATTTTGGGAGAGGCAGCGATTGTGCTCTTGAATGTACCTTTTTCTTCTTTCCAACAAACATTGATTTGTCTCTGTCCTAATCAGGAAAGTGAGGGTGGTTTGAATTCAGTAGAATTCTTTTTGTTCTTGTTTAGAAACAGGAAGGGGATTGATTCAGTCCTATACATTATGAATCTTCTGCTTTTAATGCTGCTGGTATCTCATGTAGTCTCTGAGAAACTTCGAATGAAATGCCCGCTGAATTTTGATACCTGGGATAAGAAAAAACCATGGAACTTTTACAGGGCAGGTGACCATTTTGTTGGTATAGTCAACACTGAAACAACATCATCACCTAGAATGCTGCCTTTCGACATGGCTCCTTCTAGTCAGTCTCGCTCGTAAGTTATTCAGTATGATTCAATCGAGGACCTGTATACTGCACGACTCAAAAAGTGGGATGTGAAAATATTTACAGACCCCTCACATCCCGGACATAAACTGTTTCAACTCCTTCGCTCAAAATGACGTTATAGAGCACTGCACACCAGAACAACTTGACACAAGGACTGTTTTTTCCCAAATGCTAAACAAATAATTCCCTCAGCACTGTCCAACTATTCACAAAGTTTGCACTCCTATTACTATTAATCTTCTCATCACTCCTTATCACCCATCCCCTCCCACTTGTGACTGTATGACTGTAACTTTGTTCTTTGTATCCTTATGATTTATCTTGACTGTTTCCTAGTTTGATTTGATTGCTTATTTGTACCCTATGACTATTATTAAGTGTTATACCTTATGATTCTTGACTCTTCATGAATGTATCTTTTCTTTTATGTACATTGAGAGCATTTGCACCAAGACAAATTCCTTGTGTGTCCAATCACACTTGGCCAATAAAGAATTCTATTCTATTCTATTCTGATGAGGTTGCATGCCCTCGATTTGAGCTCCTAATACTCTTTATTTCACTGACCTATATATTGCAGGACCTGTCTATTTCCTTGAATCATCCTTATTTTCATGGCTTTCTGCTTTTGTCTTCTTTTGTGAAAGAGACTCAGAAACCAAATATGAGGCAAATAAAACCTGAAACAAGTCCAGATTATTTATCCATTCTCATTCAATACTGACTCCATCACTTGAATACTGAGTTTGGTTTAAAAGAATGATTGGAAGGGTTGTAGGGTTCTCTGCCCACCTCATTTCCATATTTAGGTAACCACTGTATTGGTATGTAACCACTGAATTAAAAAAATAATTTTGTGGTTCTTCTTGATGATGATGTTAATAATATGAACATTTTTTTTTACAGTAGAAAAAATTATTTTAAACAACTAATCTTGATTTTTGCCATTCAAACGGTCAATAAGAATCCCCAGTTCCTGCACAATCTCACACTTGGCTACAACATCCATGACAACTATGCCAGCACCCTTGCTACTTCAGAAGCCTTGCTGGACATGCTCTCCACTGGACAAGCCAATGTCCCCAACTACAGCTGTGGAAGGAAGGAGAACCTTTTGGTTCTTGTTGATGGAGCTAAGAGAGAAACCTCCATTCAGATGTCAACATTAGTAGGCACCTACAAAGTCCCACAGGTTTGTGTGTGTGTGTGCTTCTCTATCTGGTAAAGTGATTATGGAGGTTGTGAGTGAGCGATAGATCCAACCATATTCTGTCTATGGAATTGAAGAATTGCTTTCCACCATGGCCTTTATAGGTGTCATGGGCATGGATTGAGATACAATGTGGGGAGGGGTGAAATCATCAATATCCTCTTATGACATCTTCCTCATTACTTTGGGGGCTTCTGCTACACACATGTGACAGTGAGGAATAAAAAAGAACATAGCAGCTACTGGCCCATTCATCTAATAGATACTGTGGCTAAAGTATATGTTAGGGTCCTCCTGAATAGAACTGAGACTAGATTTTTTAGAAAGCTCATTCTTTTGCAGAAGAACAAGTAAACTTTGGAGTCAATCCACTGCTCACAATTGCTTTGTCTTGAATCACACAATTGCAAAATATGTCAGTCAGGGGAAACACTGATTTGCTGCCTTTATAGATGTCACTGCAGCATCCAAAAAACTAAACAGAGAACTATTATGGAGGATTGTTCTTAAAATGGAACTACAATGGCTGCCTCTGATCCAAGCCCTTTATAGAAGCATATGAGCGAGAGTATGATTTGGGCCCAGATCTCTCCGCATCATCTGATCTTGTAGTACTTCTTTAAGTTGTTCTATGGTATGGCTGGTGTCATGTTTGATGGTGTCCACTGTCCAGCCACTGTGTTCTTTGGTGGCCTGGCTTTCTTTCACTTCTAACATGATACAGAAATAAGATTTGCTTCATTTATTTTTCTTTTTAATTTCTTTTTAATTTTTTTGCACAGTCTTGCTAATGTTCTGTATTCTGTATCCTGTATCTTGATTTTGTTTGAGTAATTAACAACATACTATTCTAACATGTTCATGAGTAGCAAGTTGGATTTATTAAAATCTAGCATTTTGGACTTGATCTGACCCCAAATACAGCATAGCATTCTTCATTGCTTTTGCAGATCAGTGATGCAATTGTTTCAGAGACTCTGAGTGACAAAAGTCAATTTCCTTTCTTCTACTGGATTCTCCCAAAAAAAGGAATCACATATCCAACTGCTCCTTCATTTCAGGTGGACCTTGATTGGTGTCTTTGCTTCAGACACAGAGGAGGGAGAGAATTTCATGAGGACTTTTATTCCTATGCTTGTCCACAATGGAATTTGTGTTGTTATATCACAACGATTCTCAGCGATTGGACATACAACATCGCTCAGGGATGCCGTCTCTAAATGGAGACAAGTCAATGTTTTTGTGAACTACATAGAGCATGTTAATGTTTGGGACAGAATTCATACTTTGCAGTTGACGTTTGAAGGTGTTCTGGGACCTATCGACGGAAAAGTCTGGATCGTGGAAAGCATTGAATATTTGGTATTGAGACGGGGGGAACTTTACAAATATGTCCATAGTATTTGGAGCTTTGCTTTTCAGAAAAAGAAAAGGCCAGAAGATGATTCCTTAGGAACGAAACTCCGTGTACAATGGGAAAATAGATATTTTCTATGTTCTATTTCAAAGCATGTTTTTTCTGTCAAAGGTCGGAAAAGATGCAGCCAGAGAGCACTACTGAGTGCCGTAGAGGAAAGGAGAAAGATATGGATCTCTTTTCACCTCCATCTGCACAGTGTTTTTTGGACTCTGGCCTATGCCTTGAAAGCTGCATTTTTGTCCAGATCTAGGAAGAGAAGCAAGAGGAGTGAAAAGACATTGGAGGCTCCGAGGCTGCAGCCATGGCAGGTATAGTGTCTTTACCAGGATCCATGAAATTCCATGTGATAACCCAGGATGTATCACAAAAATAACAAAGTCACCAAAGTAGAATAAATTCCCTTTCAGGCCTCCAACTTGGCCCCCAATGTCCAATTATCCTCAGCTGGATATCAAGTTCTTCAAAAAACAGTCTACAAAGGGCAGAAATGCAGTCTGAACCCAAAATAAAGATAATTAGAAAATAAAAAAAAATCACACAAACCACACTTTAATAATTAACATGGCAGGTCAGGATGATAAATCGCAGACTTTCAAAGGAGAAAGCAGCACCTCCAGTTGGAAGGACACAAAAACCCAGTTAAGCCTCGATGAAGAAAATGCACGCTTTGCATTTGCAAAGAGCTGTGTGCAAATGCCCAATTATATCCTGTTTTCCCAGCTGCAACTAATGAAAGGGATCAGGGCCTTTTTCTGTCTCATAAGCCATGTTACTCCCTTCTCCATTCCTCCCTTTGTGCCCTAGGATGTAGAGGGAATGGCCCTGGGTCTTCTTCTGAATGCCCAGTCGGACTGTTTCTTCCACAGCCACTGGAGCCACACTCCCACTCCCTGTCAGCTGCTCAATCTCCCCCTCAGAATCAGATTCCATCAAGGGCATGACACTCCAAGGGAGAAAGAGAGGAACCTTCTCCTTATGCTATCAAAGACTAACAGCTTGGCCAATCTAATCACGTAGAGAATAATATTCTGTGGAGGGCCTGGGGCTCAAGAGCCAAGCAACACCAAATGGCTTCTTCTGCCTGGATCTTCAAGATCCAGTAATTTAATGGACTTCCAGTTGCTAGCTTTCGGCGGCGGCAGGGATTCGCGATACCGCGCGATCTCTGCTGCGTTCGCCGCCAAGGTTCCCCGATCCGTTTGGATCTGGGGGATATAGCTGCCCCATAGAGGCAGCTGAAGACAGGGGGGATCCAGAAAGGGGTTTGGGGGTGTCGCAAACCCCCTCCCCTGCTGGCTAAACCCCCTTTTCCTAAGGCGGAGGAACAGCGGTCAGTAATGGCCACCATGAAGAAATCTGCAGCCGGACAAGCAGGTGCTGGAGGGAGAAAGTTGGAAGAAGTGAAAGTTGCTCGGAACTGGGACAAGACAAAAGAAAGTGATTTGGAACCTTGAAGGCTGCTAAGTATACATTGTTCCTTGTGAGAGTTATAAGCTGCGAATATTCTAAAAGGGAAAGTTTTTTCTTTTCATTCCGCTCTCCTTCTTAAAGTGACAGCGGAGAAAAAAAATCTTTTTGGCTGTGAGTGAGAAGGGAGAGGGAAAAAAATTGGAGCAGAATTTGAAAATAAGGAGAAGATTGCCTAGAATTGTAAAGAGTTATTAAACATCAAAAAAAAATTTCCAAAAAATATATTTGAAAGGAAACTTTGTGATTACTTTAACTCCAGAAAGAGAAAGTGAAGAAGAAATTTTAAAGAAACAGCCTGTTTGAATTGTTTGGTGACTTTGGAATTTTTGACAATTATTTCTGATTAAAACATCTGGGTGGTTGTTTGGAAAAACCTTTTCTCTACACAAGGGCATCATCTGTGGATGGATTGAAACTTATATATCAAAAATATGAAAAAGAAAAACAAGAAGGGAAAGATGGTCTTGGCACTATTTTCAATTTTTAGAAATGGCGGTTTATAACTATGTGAAGCATAATGAACAACAGGATGATGAGGATAAAGAAGAAGTCATCTTTGATGACCAAATGACTCTGGTTGGAGAAGGGAAAAAGAAAGAGAAAAAGGAAAAGAGGACTCTAAGATCTGGAAAAACAATCCAAAAGAGAAGAATAAGGTGAAAAGGGGACATTATGTTAGGAAACAACAGAAAGGGGGAAAGCAGAATAAAACGGGAGAGACAAGAGGACAAAGAGAAGGAGAAGTAAGGGAGAAAGGAATTTTTTGCGAAATGAGAGATTTGACGTAGAAGGAGGAACACTGTAATGAAATAATGAGTTATAATATGTGATGGGGGGGAATAATTATAAAAATAGGGCTCCCATAAAAGTATGTGATTTAACTGAAAAGTAATGTGCTAAATGTTTAAGATATAAATGAATATTAATACTAATGAATAGATTTGTATTATTTTTGACAACATAGTATAATTTTAGAATGTACCAGACAGAATCCCAAACTAAGTTATGTGTTTTAAATTAATTATTACAAATATAGGGGAAAGAGATAAAGGCATCATACTCCATATAGTGTACAAGAGAAGTTTTTCTTCTTTTTTAAAGAAGAAAAATAAATGGATGGTTGGAATAGAACAAAGAATGATAATTCTTTGATGATATGAATGATATGAATTGAGAGGAGATAAATAAAATAAAATTGAGAAAATTTAAAAGAGAGGAGAATTCATGTAGAAAATGGAAAATGTTAATAAGATATGAAATGGTATATAAAAGGAATATGAATTTGAATTTGTGTCTGTACCAAGAGTTATAACCCGGGACTAAGCAACTTTCAGAAAAGAGATTTTTTACGCTTTTATGTTTTGTGTTCTTGTGTATTTGTGTATTGTCTGTCTTGAAGAATTAATAAAACTTGTTTTAAAAAAAAAGATCCAGTAATTTAATATCTTTAGCTGAATGGGGCTGCATTACCTTTGAGAGGCCCTGTCCACATCCTTTCCTAAACAGACACCTCTTACAGTCATCAACCAGAAGGTGTCTTCTCTTTTTCCCGATACCCTACTCATCCCTCCTGGCTGGTTTGCAACACCTGATGCAAACCTTCCCTTCTTCAGGACAGCTTCTTCCTCATGGACCACAATCTTTCGACATTGGATTTTCAGCCCAACTTACCATACAGGGTAGATTTTGCAGGGAAAATAGAAAGAAAAAATAGCAGCACTGAGTTATATGTATAAATAATAAAAATGGCATGAACATAAAAAAAAAAAAAAAAATAAGGATCCCTCTAACTTCCCAGTAAAAATAGTTGTTGGGAGATTTATTTTTTATTTTATTTTTATTTGTCAATTGCTTAAAAGATAATAGGGGTAAGTAAAAACATAGTTATGAATACATGGATACATATAAGAAAAATAAAAAAAATAAAAGAAACAATAGGACACGGACGGGAGGCACATTGGTACACTTATGCACGCCCACTACAGACCTCTTAGGAAAGGGGTGAGGTCAATAGTAGAAAGTCTAAGGTTAAAGTTTTTGGGGTTTGGGGAAGAAACCACAGAGTCAGGTAGAGTATTCCAGACATTGACCACTCTGTTGCTGAAGTCGTATTTCCTGCAATCAAGTTTGGTGCGATTAACCTTGAGTTTAATCTATTGTTTGCTCTTGTATTGTTATGGTTGAAGCTGAAGTATTCATTGACAGGTAGGACATTGCAATGTATGATTTTATCTACTATACTTAGATCGGACTGAAGGCGGCATAATTCTAGGTTTTCTACATCTAGAATTTCAAGTCTGGTGGCATAAGGTATTCTGCAAAGAGTAGCAGAGTGGAGAACTCTCCTTGTGAAATATTTCTGGACTTTCTCAACTGCGTTAATATCAGATATGTAATGTGTGTTCCAGACTGATGAGATGTATTCGAATATTGGTCTAGCAAATGTTTTGTATGCCCTAGTTGTTAGTGTAATATTACCAGACAAAAAGATACATAAGATTAAGTTAACAATTCTTAACGCCTTTTTGGCTATGTAGTTACAGTGGGCTCTAGCACTTAGGTCATTTGAGATGAGTACTCCAAAATCCTTGACAGATTTTGGATCAACAAAGTCTTGACTATACTTAGTTCCTATATCTGGTATATATTCCTATCATGACTTCTTCATATTTTCCCTTTGCAAGCGTCTCTCAATGTACCTTTAAAATAATGTAGAATAAGCTCAGATAGTCATGTTTCCCATCTGGTCTTCCTGGAAGATTAGCCTGGCAACTTTCTTCTTGAGAATGCCATAGTTTCTGATAATCACCATTTTTTCCAAGGAATTTCTGAATATTTTCGTTTGTTTCTTTGCTCTCTTTATTGTGATGCATTCTAAATGTTCTTTTTAATAGACAAATATAGTCAATTATATATTTTGTCAAAGCATACTTTTTTCAATATATCATTGACCAATTTAACTGAATCCTTTTCACTTTTGAAGATAATGGTAGCACTTGTTCTCCCAACTCACCATGTTTGCAAATTAGACAACTGTGGAAAGATTCAAATGTGAAAAGATCACTTGGGATAAGAAATCAAATTTCTGCTTTTAAAATTCCCGGTTTTTTCCTATTCTAGTTCCATCCATTTCTGGAGAAGAATGAGTTTTGCAATATTTCCCATTGGAAATTGCACTTGGACCAAAATGGTGATGTAGCTGCAGATCTGAATGTCATCAGTTGGGTGCTTCTTCCAAAGTTCTATCCAATTGACAAGCAATTGGGGAGTTTTGAAAGACAGAGATTTATTATCAACAGAGATATTCTGTCATGGCTGAAATTGCGCAACAAGGTGGGAGAATTATAAGTGTTCTTATATCTTAACCAGGAGACTACTATAGACCACTTTCAAAGGGGAGAAGCTTTGCAATGTTTTACAGCCTTTAAGAATCCTTTGCAGATCTACCAGTCCTATGTTTCTTTCTTCACCACAGTTTTATTCTACTTTTATCAATCTAACAGAATAAAACTTTAATAAATATTTTAGGAAAAAATATTGTAAAATTTAACATGAATACACTATCATACTTTAAGTCATGGATACATTGAAGAATGGAAGATTTAATGTTGATACAATCATGAAAAAAAAACCACTGGTTTTCAATTAATGCTTAAGATTTTAATTCCATCCCTCCAGACTTAATTAAGTAGAAATGTCCTTTATTCCAAAAGCAAAAGGGATTAACTACATGCAGAATATGTCAATAGTTGCATCTCCTGCAAATATTTGTAACTAGTTAGAGAGTTTTATATTAACTAGGTGAAGCTACTATTTAGCAACCTGGAACAAAGGAGAAACTTCCAAACAGTGAGGACAATTAACCATGGAATAGCTTCACTTCAGATGTTGTAGGTTGCTCCATGACTGGAGGTTTTTAAGAAGTGACTGGACTGTCACTTGTCTGAAATGGTATAGGGTCTCCTGCTTGAGCAAGGGGTTAGACTAGAAGATCTTCAAGGTCCCTTCCACCTCTATTCTGATTAATACTCATGTTCACCTCCATTTTCCAGGATGATGAATTCTAACATATTTTCTTTGGCACCCATTGTTTGTCTGCTTAGTCTCTGCCTCAGTCCCAATGTGTGGGAAATTGTCATCCTGGATTTGTCAAGCGGTCTCGAGAAGGAGAACCAGTTTGCTGCTATGACTGCATTCCTTGTCCGGAAGGGACCATCTCCACTCAGGAAGGTGGATGACATCAAAGAAAAGAGCAGGTTTTGTGGGAGTAGATTCATCCACAGTATTTTCATGAAAATCAAAGCTGCATTTTCCCATTGAGAATTTCCATCCATGGAAAAATCAACAAGCACTTCGTTGGTTGAAATCAGATCTATTAAAGTCCAAATCTGGACTTTATTTATTTATTTATTTATTTGGTTTCCTTGTGTTTAACTGATTATTAACCACTGATACCGCAGGTTGCTCTGACCACTGCTCCAGTGATAGATAATTCCAGACTATTTTCCTGACTAGCTTTTTCTGCCAGGTTTCAAAATTTCATTAGATGAAATAAAATTTCATTATATAGTCCAGTATGTTAAAAAAAATGATGTGTTGCAGGACTCAAAAAGTGTACCTAAAAAGATTGATTGATTATTATCCTCTAGTACTGTGTGCTCAAATAGAGGTTCTGCACATTAATATGAAATTCTTCCAGTCCTAAGTCTTTCCAAAATCTATAGATCAGTGGGGGCTCATATATTAATTGTAGTAAGTTTATGTAAGCAGTGTCGACACCTTGGTTGAGCAATTCCATATATATATATATATATATATATATATATATATATATATATATATATATATATATATATATATGGTATTTCAGCTTTGTTCAGGTATTTTCACATGTCATTATAGTTGTGCTTTTAAAATTGTAGCAACGTTTCAGCAGAATCTCATCTACCATCTTCTGGCTTCATCATCAGAAGCCTGATGATGGCAGATGAGATTCTGCCGAAATGTTGCTACAACTTTAAAAATACAACTATAATGATGTGGGAAAATACCCGAAAAAAGCTGAACACCATATATACACACAAACAGACACTCTCATATAGTTTGTGTGAGAAAGAGACAGGGAAGATGGAGAGACAGGGGCAAGGGAGAGGGGGAGGGAGGGAGGGAAGGAGGGAGATGAATTCTTGCTATCTTTGTTTTGGGAAAGTGTTAAAAATGCATTTGGAAATGTCAACTGTTGTCCTAAGAAGCTACTTCTTAAAATGTAAATTGGGAGATTGTTAAAACAAATAATCCTTTTGGTATTTTCAGACACAGAAAAATGCACCAAGTGCCTGGATAATCAATATCCAAATGAGGATCGAGTCCAATGTATCCCCAAAATTCTAACTTTCCTTTCTTATGAAGAATATCTGGGTATCATTCTGGTCTCTTTTGCCTTAATTTTGTTCCTAAGCACAGGCCTTATTTTAATCGTATTCATTCAATACCGAGAAACTCCCATTGTCAGAGCCAACAACCGGGACCTCTCTTACATCCTGCTGATCTCCCTCCTGCTTTGCTTCTTGTCTTCTTTTTTCTTCATTGGTCAACCAAGGAAAGTCACCTGCCTTCTACAACAAACGGTGTTCAGCATCGTCTTCTCAGTTGCAATTTCTTCTCTCCTGGCCAAAACAATCACAGTGGTGCTGGCTTTTCTGGCCACAAAACCAGGAAACCAATTGAAGAGATGGTTAGGGAAGAGCTTGGCCAGCTCCATCATCCTTTCTTGTTCTGCTGTTCAAATTATCATCTGCTTCATTTGGCTGGGAGTTTCTCCCCCATTCCCTGACTCTGACCTTCACTCCCAGCCTGGTGGGATCATCCTGCAATGCAACGAAGGGTCTGTCATCATGTTCTACGTCAGCCTTAGTTACATGGGTATCTTGGCTGCCATCTGCTTCACGGTGGCTTTCCTGGCCAGGAATCTGCCTGGGACTTTCAATGAAGCCAAGCTGATCACCTTCAGCATGCTGGTCTTCTGCAGTGTCTGGGTGAGTTTTGTGCCCACCTACCTGAGCACCAAAGGGAAATACATGGTGGCTGTGCAGGTCTTTTCCATCCTGGCCTCCAGTGCTGGGCTGCTGGGCTGCATCTTTATCCCCAAATGCTACATTATCATTCTGAAACCACACCTGAATAAGAAAGAGCAACTTACGACCAAAAGAAATGTAGAAATGTGACACAGAGGAAATTTAAGTCTGAACATTTTCCAATAGGCCACACCAAGAAAATGACCCAAGCATATTCTCCATATATAATAGGCCAATGATTTTGTTTGAAATAATTAAATGGTATTTGGAAGACAGTGATTTTTTTAATCCTCAAGGCACTATATCTGTCCACTGTCCTTAGCCTACCTGAAGTCTATCATGCCCTACCCATGTTTTTGGAACATGTCACTTCTGCAACAGAAATCTTGTTGATATGCCAAAAAGGTCAGTTTGTCCATCTCAGCAAGTTCTGTCAATTTCAACAACCATTCCTTCATAGTGGGTGGTGCTGAATCTTCCCAACTTTCTGCCTATAATAATCTTGCCACAGTAATCATATATTCAAACAATCTTAGATGGCATTTTTTGAATTGTTTACTCACCAATCCTCAAATGAAACATTTGAGCCTAAATGTAATATTTCTCTTTAAAATCCTCTGTATCGATATATGAGTTTGAAACCATTTTTAAAGCTTTTTACATATCCACTAAGGATGATATAATGTCTCTTTATGTTGTTCATCTTTGCAACTATACAAGGCTTTTCAATAAAATGTCCATGATGTAGTCTCTGGAAGTCTGAATGAAACTGACTTGAATTCAGTATCATTGTCATTTTCTTGTGTACACTATGGCGTATATTAAAATGAAATTCTGATGCACTGCTTTCAAAAATAAGAAAATGTCACCCACAACAATATTACCATCCCAAGCATGATAATAATAATAATGATGATAACAATACTAATATAATAACAGCAGCAGCATCCCAAAATGCCAAATTATACAAAAATGACACCGACATATACATCTCAGTCCATCTTGGATTCATAGCAATAAAAAAGAGTCTTGAGAATTTAAAAGGTTGACACAAGGATGAGAAGATGGTTGGGGAAGAGCTTGTCCAACTCCATCAACCTTTCTTATTCTGATGTCCATATCTGTGCCATATGGCTGGGAGTTTCTCCCCCATTTCCTGACTCTGACATGCATTCCCAGCCTGAAGAGATCATCCTTCGGTGCAACAAAGGCTCTGTTACCATGTTTTATGTTGTTCTAAGCTATATGGGTTTCTTAACTGTCATTTACTTCATAGTGGCTTTTCCAGCCAGGAACCTGCTTGAGGCCTTCAATGAAGCCAAGATGATAACTTTCAGCATGCTGGTCTTCTGAAGTGTCTGGGTCTCTTTCATGCTCACTACCTGAGCACCGAAGGTGGTATTCAGAAGGTTCTGACCAGTTCTGGAGGACCAGTAGCGGAAATTTTGAGTAGTTCAGAGAATCGGCAAATACCACCTCTGACTGGAGATTTTACAGTATCCTTCCCTTGCCATGCCCACCAAGCCACACCTACAGAACCAGTTATAAAAAGAAAATTGAATCCCACCACTGCTGAGCACCAAAGGAAAATCCATGTTGGCTATGCAAGTCTACTCCATTTTGGTCTCCAGTGCTGGACTGCTAAGCTGCATCTTCTTCCCAAATGCTTCATTCTTATCCTAATATGAGATCTAAACACTAAGGAACATCTAGTGATAAAAATAGGGACCTGATAATGAAATTGTTTCTTAGGCTCATGACATTTAATTATTGGTTGCAATTATTGTTGGTTTGTATGCTTTGTTTGCATGTTTGACAACTGAGGTTATTTAAGAACAAAGGAAATAAAAATAGATCAATGAAATTAAAATCACTAAACAATAAAATAAAAATAATCACTAAACAATAAAATAAATGAATAATTAATGTTTTTAAACTGTTCATAGCCTTCCGTTTCCTCAACACATAGGTTAGCCAATATTTGCCTTAAGTAACCCTTTAAGTGAGGGCACATATGAACCATCTCCTGGGCTTTGGACTGCTTTAAACTTGGTAGGTATTTCCAAAGTTACTTAGGAATGTCTCTTCTTTCTTCCTCTCACTTCATGGGAACCAGGAAAAATGACTTTGTTGGACTTTTCTTTAAACAACCAGTTTAACAGCCAGCTGGTTCCCAAGTGCCCATAGCCACAAAACCATGGGGAACAGGGACACAATTTTAAAATAACCAGAATTTTTTAATGGGCCATTAACATTTCTTGTAATTTTGATCATTTGTTAAGTGATGTCACAAGTCAAGAACAACCTGCAAGAAAGCCTTCATAAATCCTGTGTCAAGCATGAATTTGATTAGGCGGTGGATTCATATGAATTCAGTTTGACATGCTTGAGACTGAAAGTGGGGAGAGCTGAGGTGGATGAAGTTCCAGCCAAAACAACATAACTGGACAATGAGTCAGCCACATTCTTAAAGCTGCTTGGAAGGAGGAGTGAAGTTGCCAGGAAACCGTTTCACATCCTGATTGGACAATGTGACATATCGTTATGAAATTATAGTTTAGTGACCTGGAAAGCTGGGAAATTTTATAATGGTTGCATTGCTTGGAACCTGACACCCTGGAGCATTTGCAAAAGTGGGGTCATTATACAAATGATTTGAATATTCGTTTGTTTCTTATTTTATTTATTGATTTGATTTGTCAATCGTTTACAAGATAATAGGTATAAGTATAAACATGAACAGGAATACAGGAAATAGGTACGAATAAATGGGGATAATTATACAGGGATGGTAGGCACAATTGTGCACTTATGCACGCCCCTTACAGACCTCTTAGGAAATGGGGTGAGGTCAATAGTGGATAGTTTGACTGGGGGTTACAGGATGTAACAACTAAGTCAGGTAGAGCATTCCAGGCATTGACCACTCTGTTGCTGAAGTCATACTTTCTGCAATCAAGTTTGGAGTGGTTTACATCGAGTTTGTATCTGTTGTGTGCTCTTGTACTGTTGTGATTGAAACTGAAGTAGTCATTGACTATTAGCAAAATATTGCAAAATGCTGACTTCACTGTAACCTCTGGAGGCCCCAAAGAATCCAGAAGGGAAAAAATTGTATGTTTGGTATGTGGGAAATATTTTTTCTGGAATGTCTACCTGCGTCTGCAGGTAAAAATGCCCTGAAGAGAAACCCTCCAGCTGCTGGGACTCCTGGAGTCTCTTTCCAGATGACAAATCATATCAGAGCTTGGTGTGTGGAAAACCTCTGAAAATCTCATTGAAACAATTCTTGTCATACATTTGTGAGTCCTCATAGAGAGGAGACCTAGAAATCTTTCTGTCAGAAAACATTTTATCCTGAAATTGTTTCAAAAAACACAAAGCACTTCATAATTGTGGTAAACTGAGAGGAAAAAAACTTCCCTGGCCTGGATATTATTTTAAAAAATGGTTGTGATCAAGAGGGAGAAAATATCCTTCAGACTCCACTTGAGCCTCCGGGTCTCTTTTGGCCCCTTATACGCCCTCAAATCCTCTCATATTCCCAGTGGAAGAGACCCCAAGAGACCTCAGTCGCCAGCTCTGAACTGGGACAGGAAATTCTCTTTTAGGATTGTAAAGTAAAACTTTGAAGGTTTTATGGATGTTTTCTTTCTCTGGGCATCAAACAAAAGTCCATAATCTTCTGGCCTGGGATTATTATTTTTGTGAAGAACATTTCAATCCATTGCATAGCCTTAATAAAAGGATTTCCACTGTCCTACTGCACTTTACATGTAAGATATGTAGATTAAAATGTCATCAAGATAAACTAGAAACCCTTTGTTAAATTCTCCGGAGTGCCCCTTCCCCACATGTAGATTATATAATATATAATATACAAGTAGATTATATAATCTACCTATAATCTAATCCACATTGATGAATGTATTTTTTCTTTTATGTACACTGAGAGCATATGCACCAAGACAAATTCCTTGTGTGTCCAAT
Organism: Hydrophis major; assembly: GCA_033807585.1. Classification (NCBI taxonomy): domain Eukaryota; kingdom Metazoa; phylum Chordata; class Lepidosauria; order Squamata; family Elapidae; genus Hydrophis; species Hydrophis major. Next base: position 45,143,591 of record CM066329.1, read on the forward strand.
CACACTTGGCCAATAAAGTATTCTTTCTATCTATCTATCTATCTATCTATCTATCTATCTATCTATCTATCCATCCATCCATCTATCTATCTATCCATCCATCATCTATCTATCTATCTATCTATCTATCTATCTATCTATCTATCTATCCATCCATTATCTATCTATCTATCTATCTATCCATCCATCATCTATCTATCTATCTATCTATCTATCTATCTATCTATCTATCTATCTATATCTATCTACATTGTTCCCCACAATGTGGAAGAACGCTTCACTCACTTCCTGGGCTGAAAGAGCATCGGAGTGGAAGGTCTCCCTCTGACTCTGGGGCAGCCTCCAGCCTCTCTGGACTAAGCAGATCCCACCTGTCTCTCCTTCCTGCTCCCCCTCAAGCCCCCCACCCCACCCCAAGGATCACAAGGCTATAATATTTTGCAGCTATATTTGCTCCCTAAGCAACATGGGATGAAATGCTCTGTGCAGAAACTTTTGTAAGGCAGGAACAAGAAGGGATTCCAGAAGATGAAACTCTGAGCTGAGTTATGAGAAGAGAGGAAGGACATGAGGACTCAAGACAAGGAGCTTGGAAATTACCTTTGCTCCAATGTGTCTGGGCAGGGGGAGGATCTATAAATCCAGGGGTGGCATTCTACCGGTTCGGGCCGGTTCGCAAGAACCAGATGTTAATCTTACATCCAGTTCGGCGAACCAGTATTTCTGAAGACCAGCTGGCCCAGCCCACCCTACCCCACCCATCCCAGGAATCTCCACAAGGCCCGTCTGGCTACCAGGTTAAGTGTAGGGTAGCCTCCTGGGAGCAAAAATGGGGCATTGGGGAGGGGAGTCCGGCGCCACCCCCACCCCATTTTTGCTCTCAGGAGGGTCCAGGGAGGCTTACTAGGCCGAAACCACCCCCCCACACACACCCTCCTTTTGCTCCTAGGAGATTTGCTAGGTCCCGTTTTGAGCCTAGTAGGCCTCTCTGTAGCCTCCTGGGAGCATCCTGCCATCCAGCATGCCTGGATTCAATGTTTAGCCAAAATAACATTTGGAGCAGCTAATACAGTATTGATCACTGCCTTGGGAATGTTCTAGGTAAACAAAACTATGCAGTCTCCTAAAATTGTTGGGGCCAATCTTCTTCCTTTTTTCCATATCCTCTTCAATACAAGTAAGTTGCTCTGCTATTTCATGCCAGGCTTAGTGTGGTAAGTTCAGAGTGGGTTTTGTAGAGAACAGCTTCCCTTAAGGTCGCATTCATTTGCTCAATTTCACAGCATACATTACACAATTTCCAAAGCATAAGTCAGACTATTCAGCAGTTTGCCTAGCTGTTGCTTCATTACTTCTGTTGCTGTCACAATCTTTATGGAGTGTCCAATGGCCTTTTAAGTTTGACAAGCAAAAAACACAGTAAATACTTCTCTCAAATATTTTCCCTCTTCCACTTTGTGGTTCGATGTTTAACATACAAAATTATGTGCTGTGTTACTATTCAGGCAGTTGGCAAACTTGTATTTTTTGTTATCGGAAGGCAACTCTTTAATTTGAAGATGGTGGTAAATTCTTGGTAATAAAAGGGCAAGTAGAAAGGCTCACTTCTACTTGCCGTTTAGAAAGGGTCAGAAAGAATGCTTTGTTTCCAATCTCCTTTTCTTGACTAGGTCTTCATAAAAGTAGCTTTGGAATTGCAGCCATATGTGTTAAAATAAAATTCTTTCTGTTTAAGTACAAGTATGCAAAAAGTTTCAAGATTAATCCAAGATGTTTAATGGCTTTAAATATCTGGGTGTTGTACTAAGGTTTAAGTCAGAGGTCTTCAAACTTGGCAACTTTAAGACGTGTGGACTTCAAATCCCAGAATTATGAAGTCCATGTGTCTTAAAGTTGTCAAGTTTAGGAACCCCTGGTTTAAGTAGAAAGAGGTTCCAGCTGAAAATATACCATGAATAGCATAGAGATGCATGGAAGCTTTCTCTTTCTTTCTTTCTTTCTTTCTTTCTTTCTTTCTTTCTTTCTTTCTTTCTCTTAAAAGGAAGAAGAAAGAGAAAGAGGGAGGGATGGGAAAAAGAAATGAAGGGAGGGGAGAAAGAGGGAAGGGAAAGGAATGTGAATGATGGATGGATGGATGGATAAAGGGAGGGAGGGAAAGAAAAAGGAGAGGAAGGAAGGATCACAAACCCTGGCACTAGTCACAGCTTCAGAGGATGCTTTGAAACAGCACAGCAATCCAGGGCTGGAAGGGACTTCAGAGGTCATCTTGTCCAACCCCACACCAAGAGCATTGTTAAAGTTAGTTTCTATCTTTTGACCCACCCAGTCATTTGACCACCAAGCCATGTTTAGCCAGTCACATGAGACCAGACAGCAAGCCACGACCAGCCAGTCACACAGACCAGCAAGCCACACCCACAAATTAGGCCACAGAACAGGTTGTTCAGAAATTTGAATCCCACTCCTTTAAAAATCCCTTGTCATTGCAGAGCCACCTGTTCAGCCTCTCCATCCCTCCTGATCACTGCTGAGGAGGGAAGACCCTGGAGGGAAGCTGAAAGGACCTTGTTGTGTCCGCGAAATGATGCCAGGAGTCGGTGACTTAGTGCAAAGCTCTTTATTGATATGCTGGAACCAAATTGGCGAAAGGAAAAAAGCCCGCGGCTTTTATTCCTTTCGCCGCGGTGGCCGCGACCAATGGCATCGCTTTGAATCTCCCGCGGTTTGAATGGACCAATCGCGGGAGCTTCTTAGCGAGCCAATCGGCGCGGCTCGCCTGACCAATCGGAGAGCCCCGCGCTTTGGCTAATCAAAGCGCGGGGATCTCGAGTATGTTACTGAAGGACAGAACACCCCTCCCCTCTTGGTTCAGTCCTTACGTTGCGTAGTCACGTAGGTAGGCGGGGCTCCGTCTGGTCCTATTTGACCTGCGCAACTCAGTTGTCGGCTGGATCTCCTCTGCTCCTGCTGCTGTTGTGGGAACTGGCTGGTCAATCGGGCCGGTCTCTTTTCCGTAGATCCCTCCTGGGCCTTCCGGGTTGGTTGAGCTATGGGTTTTGCCGCTCCCGCTCGGTCTTTCCAGGTCGGTCGAGCTGGCTTGGCTGTTCCTTCCTGGCGAGGGGTCATGATGGCTGCATTCCGGTGAGTACTGTTGGTTTATTTTTCTTTGGATTCGGTCCCCTGGGTATTCCCTCCCCCCTTGGCTTGTGTTGCGGGGGTTGGGTTCATTTGTTTGTGCGTTGGCGGTTTGTTGGTTTGCGGTTCTCGACCTCAGTTGGTCGATGTGGCGTTTCCACGCTTGTCCGTCTGCTGTTTGTAGCCGGTACGAGTGTGGGCCTGTTGCTTGGGTGATGACGGCTGGGATCCATAGAAGGTCTCCCGTCAGGTTTTTTGCATATACGGGGTCCCCGGTTGCGAAAGTCCGGTGTTTGGTGCTTGAGTCTGGGGGCCGCTCCGGGTTATACGTGGGGTGTAACCTGTCGAGTGGGGACCTTAGCTTTCTGCCCATTAGTAGTTCGGTTGGGCTTTTATTGGTTGTGGTATTCAGGGTTATGTGTTGGGTGAAGAGTAGTCTGTTGATTTTCTCTTGGATCTCCCCGTGGTCTATTTTCCGGATGGTCTTTTTAGTGAATTGGACCATCCGTTCCGCCCTACCGTTCGCCGCCAGGTGCGCCGGTGCTGTCAGCGCGTGGCGGATGCCCCTTTCCGCTAGGAATTTTTCGAATTCCAGCGAGGTGAACTGGGGCCCGTTGTCGGAGACGACGACGTCTGGGAGGCCGTGTGTTGCAAAGAGTTTGCAGAGTTCCTTGATCACGGCCTCCGTGGTTGTCGTCTTCATGTTGCTTACCTCCAGCCAGTTGGAGTAAGCGTCAACTGTTATGAGGAAGGTGTGTCCTTTTGTGGGCCCGGCGAAATCTATATGGATTCTAGACCAAGGTCCCCTTGGGGTTTCCCACTCTAGGACGGGTGCTGTGGGTGGGCTTGGCCTAATTTCCTGGCATCGTTGGCACCTAGCTACCCAGGCCTCTATTTGTTTGTCCATCCCTGGCCACCAAGCATAACTTCTGGCCAGGGCTTTAGTCCTCACGATGCCAGGGTGCCCCTCGTGTAGCAGTTCCAAAACCTTCCCCTGTAGCTTTTCCGGAATGACCACCCTGTCCCCCCATAGTATGCAACCTTTTAGCAAAGAGAGTTCCGTTTGGCGGTTTCGGAACGTTTTGACGGACTCGTCGTTGTCCCTTTCCGGCCATCCTTTCTCCACCCAATGCAACACCCGCGCCAGACGTTTGTCTTTATTAGTCTCTCGGGCAATGTCTGACGCGGTTATGGGCAGGTTGGGTAGAGTCTCTATACTGAGGGTGGTCGTCGTGGGTGCTGGGTCAGTGTCGGGTTCCGGTAGCGGCGAGCGGCTTAAGGCGTCTGCATGAGAGATCGTCTTACCCGGTCTGTGTATGAGTTCGTAGTTGTAGGCTGCCAGGAACTCGGACCACCTTGTCATTCGGGGAGACAGAATGTTCGGGGTGGCCCGGTTCCCTGCAAGGATTCCCAGCAGCGGCTTGTGGTCCGTTATGACGGTGAAAGTCCGGCCGTAGAGGTATTCGTGGAATCGTTTTATAGCGGCAACTATAGCCAGAGCCTCTTTGTCCAGTTGGCTATAGTTCTGCTCCGGTTTGGTGAGAGTCCTTGAAAAGAACGCGATGGGCGCTTCTTTTCCGTCTGGAAGGGTATGGCTGAGGACAGCGCCGACGCCGAAGGGTGATGCGTCGCACGTGACGGCCAGAGGTAGGGTCTCGTTGAATTGTATGAGGACGGCATCGGAGGTGAGGAGGTCCTTCGTTCTTTGGAAGGCGGCTTGTTCCCGTTTGCCCCAAGTCCAGGTCGCCGTCTTGTCCAGGAGCCTATGCAAGGGCTCCGCCGCCGTCGCCTTTTGGGGTAGGAAAACATTGTAAAAGTTCAGTAACCCCAAGAATGCCTGTAGCTCAGTTTTTGATTTGGGGGTGGGGGCTTCCTTGATGGCCTTGATTTTTTTGCTTGTGGGGTGAATGCCGTGCCGGTCTAGGAGGTAGCCCAGGAATTCCACTCGTTCCGTGCAAAGCTGGCATTTTTCCCTCTTTAATTTTAGTCCCTTCTCTTTAAATTTTGTTAGGACCTCCCTTAGTCGACCTTCTAGTTCGGCTTGGTTGGCTGCCGACACTAGGACGTCGTCGAAATAAGGTACCACCCCCTTGATACCTTGCAATAGCCTCTCCATTAGGCTTTGGAATATGCCCAGTGCCACGCTGACTCCGAATTGGAGTCGGTTGCATTTGAATGCTCCCCGGTGGGTGACAATGGTCTGCGCTTCTGCCGTTTGCTCGTCGACCGGCAACTGTTGGTATGCCTGGGCGAGGTCGAGCTTGGCGAAAACCTTGCCCCCTCCCAGTGAGTGCAGTAGGTGTTGTACTACTGGGACGGGGTAGGCGCTTTGTTGCAGTGCGCCATTTAGGGTGGCCTTATAGTCCCCACAGATCCTCACCGACCCATCGGGCTTGATCGGGGTGACTATGGGGGTCTCCCACCGGGCGTGGTCTATGGGCTGCAGGACGCTTTGTTTAACGAGCTTATCAATTTGCTCGTCTATTTTGGGTTTCAGTGCGAATGGCACCCGCCTTGGTTTCAGGCGTTTGGGGGGGACGTTGGGGTCTAGATCAAACAATATAAGGGGCCCTCGGTACTTGCCTAGGTTTCCGTCGAAGACCTATTGGAACTCCCGGGCTAGTTGCTGCTCCCAGCCGTCGTCGGTGATGTGGTCGACTCCCGTGAGGGCGATGTCGAGTGGGGCGAACCATTGTAGCCCCAGTAGGCTTGGGCGGTCGCGGTCGACGATTGTTAGGGGTAGTCGTTCAGTGCGCCCCTTATAAGTGATGCTAAAGCTTTTGGTGCCGACTACCAGGATGCGGTTTCCCTGGTAGTCCTTTACAATGAGTCTCTGGCTGTCTACGTTCCTCCTTTGGAGGGTAGGCACCAACCGCTTTATCTCGTGCCATGCAATCATGGAGTGGTAGGACCCGGAGTCCACCTCCATTTTGCAAGGCTGGCCCTCGATGCGTACCTCGACATGGACCTTCCGGGCGTCGTTGGTGATGGCGTGTCTGATGGTGACCGTCTGGTGGGTCTCCTCTCTCCGCCGGTTGTCGCTGCCTCGCGAGGATCGTCCGTTCCGGTCCCATCGGCTGTCCGAGGGGCGATCTCTGGTCCAGGGTGGTGTGCTCTCCCTCCTCGGTCGCTCTGGTTCCATCGTGCCGGACTGCGGTTTTTCTTCAGGTGGCAGACCCAGGCGATGTGTCCCTTTTTGTCGCAATGCCGGCAGATTGAATCGAAAAACCGGCATTCCGACCTAGGGTGGTCGCCCCCGCAGCCGGCACAGTTGGTCCTCGACTTACGACCTCGCCTGTTCCGTGGGTCGCGTCCTGTCTGGAGTCGATGGATGTCCTCCTCGTCATTGGACGTGCCGGATGCCGAGTGGAAGTCTCCCTGGTGTGTTGTCATCTCGGTTTTTGGCTCAGTCGACCTCGCCGGGTTGTTGTTTCCGCTGCGGTCCCTCGTGTTCGGTCTGCGCATGCTGTCAGCGGAAGTTCGGGTTGCTTCTGCGGCTGTGGCTGCGGTGAGGGTGTCTGCTAGGCTGATGTTGCCCTTAGCCATCAGCCAGCTCTGGAGGGCGGGGTCCCACAAACCGAGCACGATTCGGTCTCTCAGAGCGTTGTTTAGGTTATCGAATTCGCAGAACCCCCCTAGGCGCCGCAGCTCGGCGACTAAGTCGCTGAAACTCTCACCCGATCTCTGGTCCCGCCGGTAGAACTCGTTGCGCCGGATCAGGATGGGTACCTCTGGAGCGTAGTGCCGCCGAAGAATGGGTTCGAGGACGTCCCAGTCCATCGCGGTCGCATCGGCGGGCTTGGCCAATGCTTTGGCCCTCTGGAAGACCTCGGTCCCGCAGTGGGTGAGGAAGACTGCGCGTTTCAGTGGGCCAGAGGTGTCCTTCATGCCGGTGCACTCAAGGTACATGCGGAATCAGTCGGAGAACGATTCCCAGTCCTCAGTGGCGGGGTTGAAGGGGGCGGGCGGTGCGATTTTATCCATCTTGGTGCTTCGTCTGGCTTCCGTCGGACATGTGGTTCAGTTCAAGGTCTGGATCCCATCCTCGTCGCCAGTGTTGTGTCCACGAAATGATGCCAGGAGTCGGTGACTTAGTGCAAAGCTCTTTATTGATATGCTGGAACCGAACTGGCGAAAGGAAAAAAGCCCGAGGCTTTTATTCCTTTCGCCGCGGCGGCCGCGACCAATGGCATCGCTTTGAATCTCCCACGGTTTGAACGGACCAATCGTGGGAGCTTCTTAGCGAGCCAATCGGCGCAGCTCGCCTGACCAATCGGAGAGCCCCGCGCTTTGGCCAATCAAAGCGGGGGATCTCGAGTATGTTACTGAAGGACAGAACAGACCTGATAGAGCCAATATAAGAATAACCAGGTTCCTTTCACGAGACTAATCCAGGTGCCTTTTTCCAGCTTCAGATTCACTTAACTGGAAGGATATTTCCCCATATCAGGGAGGATCCCAAAGGGATCCACGATTTCTTCTCCCCCATTATTAAGCTTCAGAATCGCAGGCTGGGCAGATTGCCAGAATTGGCTACGTGTCTTGTAAACACCCCCACCCCCACCCCGAGGTGGGGAATGATGGTTTGGGGGGAAGCGAGGGAAGAAGCACGAAACTGCACTTGTGCGCCCATCCGGCTCCGGGTGTGGAGGAGGTGATGCCGGTAGGGACCTCCTCCCAAAATGCCCGCAGGGATTCATAGGCTGGGAAAGGCAGAGAGGGATGGAGCGGGGCGGGAGCAGCTACCTAGATCCACTTTGAGGATTTTGGATCCACCAGAAGGGATCTGCTGGGGGCTTCTTCCCGATCCTCCCACTGGCGCTCCCCCAACTGCGGCTGCACGGAGGACTCATCCCCGCTTCTCTTTCCCCGTCCCGTCTCAGCCGGCGCCCGCCTCCCACCCCCTCCCCCCGGGGCTCCTCCGCATCCCTTCCCGGCCACCCTCTTCTCCAGCCGCGATCCTCGCCGCTCCCTCCGCGACACTCGGGCAGCCATCGCAGAGCTTCAGTTCCCTTCCGGGATGCTGGAGCAGGAGGCAGCCCCGACCCGGCCCAGCAGAGCGCTCTTCGTATGGGCAGAGGCACCCCGTACGCCGACGCCCTACGGAGGAACTGAGAGCCCCAGCTGCGGAGAGGGAGGGGCTGAGGCTGCAATAAAAGGCGGGGCCAGAGAGGCGAGCAAGCTGCCCTCTCCTGCCAGGAGATTCTCCCCCAGGAGAAAGCGAGCTTCGGATGCCTAGGGGAGATCCGGCTCGGACGTTGCCTGCAGAGTCGGGATCAAAGGCTTATAGCATTACAGATAGACAAAAATGTTATTATTTCACAGTCTGCAAATTTCTCTGAACATGAGAATTGGGAAAAGGTACAGCCCAATACTGAAATTTTAATGCCTGTTAGTCAGAGGTCTGCAATAAATGAACATTCACGCAGGCACATTAAACAGAAATTTGAGAATAGCGCAGAGGAATGTTTAGAAAGCGAGACTCCTGTGAAGCAGGAATATTTTATTCCAAGGAGATCTGAAAGAGCAAACAAAGGTGTTTCTCCAGATTCACAGCAGATGAGGGGAACGTATGTAATATTTTTTTAATGAGCCCCAAAATTACTTAGAAGTATTAAATGTACCTCTAGCACAATGGTAGTCAACCTGGTCCCTACCGCCCACTAGTGGGCGTTCCAGCTTTCATGGTGGGTGGTAGGGGTTTTATCCCCCACTTTATAAATCATCATTACTGTGGAACCGGTGGGTGGTTAGAAAATTTTACTACTAACAGAGATACAAAAGTAGGTGGTGGGTGTAAAAAGGTTGACTACCCCTGCTCTAGCAGAACAAAAGAACCGGAAAGAGGCAATGGATGAAGAAATGTTGCCTATGCAGACACATAAGTTTTTTACTCCAGTGAGGTTGCGGGGGGGGGGAGCTGTTGCGTATATACAAAAAGAAACTTTTGATGGTAAAATACAATCATCAAGGCAAGGTCAGTTGCCTGAAAATTGTAGATTTTGGATTGCATTTGCAATCATCAAATGAATTTGAATTGAAATATTATGTAGACAAGTGATTGGGCTGATATACAAGACAAAAGGTCAATGGCAGGATTTATTACAATGTTTGCAGACACAAACAATTTATTATGTTTGCAGACACAAATTTCTGTTGGAAATCTAGAAAACAGACTTCAGTTGCCATTTCCATAGCTGAGGCAGAGTTCATAGCTCATTGTCAGAACTGTATTCAGAGATGTTATAAAAGGAATTCAATAAAGGAAATACACAGACAGGCCACAAGCAATAAATCTTACTTTAAGATCAGAAGTTTATTTAATGAGCAATTTGGAACATGAAAAGCCATCATAACACAACTTATATCAATAACCCATTGCAATGAGGTCCAGAGACAGAAGCTAACTCCAGAAGGATAGCTACTATCAGTGGTCCTGATTTGAGATTTATCCCCTTCTTTTATACTTCTTCTTCTGAAGCCCACCCAGTAGTATGTAATCTTACTGCATGTACTTCCCTATTCCTTCATACTGCCCATCACTTAATACCCACTTGTAGGAATATGCCAATTCGCTTACCATCTGCTACTTTCAGTTCCCCTTTTTCTCAATATCCCAGACATTTGTGATCCAAAATAGCTCTATTTTTTATTGTTCACCAAATATATACTTTTTGCAGAAGTAGCAGATAGCAAACATATTGCTGTTCCTGCAAATTCAGCTCAGCAGATTGCAAATATTTCACCATGCTTGCAAAATCAGCTCAACCGGTGTTATTATATATTGTTAATTTGAGGCCTTCACTTAGGCAGAGGCCTACACCAACTTTAGGGCCTAGTTGTCCTCTTCTCACAGAGATAACACAGGATATACAATTTTTAAAGGATTTGGATATTGAAGTGGAACAAGCTATACACATGCATGCATGCAAATGGCATGTATACAACTGGCAACAGGTCAGAGAGTAACCAAAACCAAAGTATGTTGAAATTAAATATTACAATGTCAGAGAAGCTGTGAAAGAAAATGTAATAGGCCTAATTTATTGTCCATCAGAAATTAATTTAGCTGTCATGACAAAGCCATTGGATATACAAAGACACAAAGATCTTGCGAAAGAACTTGGTTTCAATGCTGTCCAGTTAGAAATTGCAGGGGGGTGGGTTTCAAGATATTTAATAGCTGGACCAATAAATTGTATAATGAAACAAAACATAGTTGTCATTGAACAGTGTGTGTGGTGGTCTCCCATGGAAAGAATGAGACACCAGCGTGTGTACTCGGGATGGGAGCCCAGAATAAAATTCCAGTGCTTCCTTTTATTGAGATTTTTGTGCATAGTAAGCAATTACATTGTGAATTAATAATTAGATATAGTACAGGCTTGTTTGCAGTTGTCTAAGCTGCCTCTTTGTTTGTATTTGTTCTTATTGTTCTCTTTTCTTTGCACTATCTTAGTGACCTTTAGACAGGCATGAATGTATAAGGCATTATATTAACCATTGCTCAAGCTCAGGCCAAAGTTTATTCCCACATCTCCCCTGTTTTAGTTTTTTGATGATCGCAGATGCCTCAGTAGCTTTTCACCATCTGCAACAGCAATTCTCCTTCCATAGGCTTCACCCGACACATTCCTAAAAGTCCAGGGAGACATTGAATACAACAGCATACACAGAGAGAAAATATAATAAGCAATATCGCTCCAACAATTAGGTGATGAATCCATGAACCATCTGGCAACCAGGACCAAAGTGCAGACCACACGTCCAGTCCCTCATCCCCCGATTGTAATGGATTCTCATTCAGGATTTGTTCCATATGCTGTATAGTAGCTGTAATGTTTGGAGAATAATCAGAGATATAATGCAACAATGCGTATGAATCACAGTGCAAACTCCCCCTTGCGCAGCCAAAATAGTGTCCACCGCGTATCTGGTTTTCAGGACAAAGTCAAGGATTTTTCCTTGCCCTTCTTCAAGCAGCTTTAGAGTTTTAATGGTGTCTTTAAACATAGTAACTGTCCAATTGTTTAAACGATGCAAATCTCTATAGTTCATCATGACTCCTAAAGGAAGAATAACTCCCCTTGATATCTGTGTCCAGTAGTCATGAGTCAAAACAGAGTTTACTTCTGTTGCGGAACGCGCATTGCGGATATGAGCAGTCCCCAATGATTTTTGAATGAAATGAGATGGGATTACTTTCCCAAAGGTGCAGACCCCTTTCCATCGTGCTGGCATGCAATCATAAGCCATCCGTCCACACAGCAACCATAGATTTGCTCCCAGGAGATGACCAACCTTATTTGGCTCAGCATAGATTAATTGTGCAAAGGATTCCATTAACATAGCCAAATAAGTGGACGATGGTGCGTATTTCCCATTCGCACATTTGGGCAACCGGTTGCTGTCCTCTGTGGTGGGACAACACGTGGCAGGAATATATGGACACCCATTTTCATTGATCAAAGATGTGATATCAAATCTAGAAATGTTATGTACAAAGTAAGTGAGATTTTTAGTTTTCATGTCATCCGGATAAACCCGACTTCCATTGCTAATAACAATTGTTTTGTTGCAAAACGGATATGTCCTCAAGTAAGTCATATTCTCTACTGTCTCATTGTGGGTCCAGCAGATACCCGCCACCTCTTGGATCCGGCTTCCAAGGTATTTATGTTACTTGTTGTCCAACTGTTAGACCACATCCCTGAACAACCATAGCATTGTCCCTTATACCAGTCACCTTCAGCCAGAGGTACTGCAACCATTGGAAGCCCTGATGTTTTGTGAGTTGGCATGTGCATACATACCCAACAATCAGTTTTATTATGGAGGTTTGCTAGCTTCCCCATGTCCTGGATCAATGTGTTTCTTTTCCATTTCCCCAAATCCACCCCCTTGCCCCTTTGGCTGATGATAAGGATGCACACAGTGAGCAGGAACCCAAACAACTGTCCCCTCATCTTCAACAGCAGCGTATCCTCGGCCCCAGCTTATTAGCGGGACAGGTCCTCTCCACGTTGGATCTGGCAGTCTCCTATACCAAACTTTTGGTCTTGGCATACCTGCAGAAGGGGAGGAAGCAAAATGCCTACTGGCTGCCTTAGCAGCAGGAGATCCTGTCATGTTTAAAAAATTTAAAGTATATAAAGTAATATTAAGAATGTTTTGTATGTAAGGCAAACCATATCCATCCACTTCCCCCATTTTTGTTTTTATGTGAAGGAGCACTTTTCCTGTGGAAGTGGCCATTGGTCAATCCAAACTGGCTGAGAGGTTAACAATTGTAATTTTTCCATTATCCAATAACAATTTTTGTGCGAAATTGTGACAGCAAATCTCTACCCCACAAGTTTATATGCAGGGGCAACACAAGAGGTTGAATCGTTGCAGTCTTGCCAGTTTCTCTATGCAATGCCTTTGTTAGGGATAACATTGTTTTACCCTAACTGGTTTAGGTAAATAATAATATGTAATCATAGTTTGTATGTTAAAGTGTCTGCAACTTTAACTGTGGGAAAGTAATTAAGGGAGTGGTTGTGAAAGCACTTTAAAAGAAGCAAGACGGCAGCTTGCTATCTCTCTGGCTTTGATGATCCCTGATTACTGCAAGGAAAACAAGTCTGCATTGCTCGAACGGGAGAGAAAACAAAGGACTGGCTTGTAAGTGAACTGACATAGGATATTCTAAACGGACTTTGCTAACTGAATATCCCTGAATGGACTGACTAAATGATACATGACTATTGGACTGTTATTTTGACTATGCTATGAACTCATAATGGAATAAACTATATATTTGATAGCACAAGCGTATCTGTCATTTTTACTGTATGTTTAATAAACATACAAGCTTAGCTCACTCATTTATCTGTGTGCCTATCTGACTAAGCTGCACATTCTGTTTAGCTTGTCTCCCTAACCCTGGTTGGGGAAACCAGGCTTAACACAGGTTATGGGCCCAGAGGCTGCAAAGTCAGTTTAACTAGGATAAAACAGATTTATGTAAAAGTGAGAGTTTGTGTTGTTATACATTACAGTAAACAGACAGCTGTGTTTTATTAATTATAGTTTTATATCCATATAAGAAAACATGGCACAAGTCAATCAACAAAGTTTGTCCCTTATATCCAAGCTGGATGGAACAAACTATGTATCATGGTCTATGAAATGTAGTCTGCTTCTACGAAGAGAAGGTTTGTGGAACATAATTGAAAATCCACCAAACGTAGAAGAATGGGATCCAGAGGATGAGGAAGATAAATTAAAGATAGAAGAATTTATGCATAAAAATCAGCAAGCTATTTGCATTATTGCTTTAACCTTAACTGATATGCAGCTTGTTTATATCCACGGAGAAAATACAGCTGTTGGATGCTGACAGAAGCTGAAGAGGATTTATGTTCGAGATAATGTTGGTGCTCACATAAATCTAACACGGAAACTTTTCAGTACACATCTCCATAAGAATGGTGATATGCTGAGTCATTTGAAAACTATGCAAAGCATTTTTCAAGAACTGCACGAGAAAGAGCTTATTTTCTCTGAACTACATCAAGTCTACATAATACTATCTTCCCTCGATGAAAGCTATGACAACTACGTAACTTCCCTTGAAATATTGCCAAAGGAAAGCCTAACTTTAACTGATATAACTGGCAGATTGATTGAAGAGGCCAGAAGAAGGCTTGAAAGAGACGAGTTAAGGAGGCAGCAACCTCAAAAAGAAGATAATGAAACTCCTACTGCATACGCAATTAAAAAGTGTTTTAATTGTGGAGGAAGAGGACATTTGGCAAGATTTTGTAAAAAGGCAAAACGCCAGAACGCTGGCCAGAATACAAAAAGTCATCAAAAAGAAAAAGAAAAATTTAGAGTTAGCCATGTATACTAACGGAGCTGTAAAAACCAATTTATGGGTGGTTGATAGTGGAGCATCACATTGTATAACAAATGATAAGAAAAATTTTATTAAAATGTCCAAGAGTACACAGCAGATATCGTTAGCCAATGGCTGGAAACTGAAAGCTAAAGGTCAAGGTATAGCATATTGTTCTTTTATAAAAGAGAATGTAAAAATGTTATATGTACCACAACTTAAGTTTAATTTAATTTCAGTAAGAATTTTGGTTAAACTAGGATATGTAGTTACATTTAAAGGAGATAACTGCATAATTGAAAAAGAAGATATGAGAATTACTGCATCTTTAAGAGGTGAATTATATGTGTTAAATGATAATGGTTTAAAAGTGGCTAACACAGTTTATGAAAATAAGAAACCTCATGATGAATGTATTCACTTGTTACATCGAAGGCTAGGGCATTTAAATTTTAAAATGCTTAAGAAAACTGTTGAATTATCTAAGGGAATAAGTTTGAAACCTTGTAATAAGTATTTGCAATGTAATGCCTGTAATCATAGCAAAGCCAGGGTTACACCGGCTAATGGAGTTGATGGATTTACCACCAAAGAACCTTTAGAGGAAGTATTTGCAGATTTAATAGGTCCTAAAAAACCAAGTGTAGGAGGAGCTCGTTACATACTAAGTATAATGGACCATTATTCTAGATATGGGTTTTGCTATTTAATGAAGAGCAAAACTGAAACTTATAAAAATCTCTTTAATTGGATTAAATTTGCAGAAAGGAAAACTAAAAAGAAATTAGTAACTCTTATAACAGATAATGGTACGGAATTTACAAATAATAAATTCCAGAACAGACTAAGAATGTTAGGTATTCAACATAAAATGTCTGCACCATATAGGCCACAACATAATGCCTTTATAGAGAGAAGAGGCCAAACATTACAATCAATGACACGATCTATGATGTCTGATTCAGGATTACCTGACAATTTGTGGGGAGAAGCAATAATGTGTGGTAATCATATATTAAATAATGTTGTTAATTCAACAACAGGTGAATTACCATTCACATTGTGGCATGGTACAAAACCTGATTTAAGTTACATGCACACATTTGGAGCACCAGCATGGGTGCATATCCCTACACAACTTAGACACAAAGGACAACATAGAGCTAAAATATTATATTTTGTAGGATATACATCTAATCATAGATCTTATAGATTCTGGGAACCAGGTACATCTAGAGTTTACACCAGTGCTAGTGCAAAATTCCTAGAACATGTAGGATGGAATAGATTAGAGCAAGATTTAAATAATGAAGTAATTATTGAACCCTACAAAAGGCAGAAAGATCAGACTAGTTATAAGAAGAGTCCAATTAAAGAAGAAGTCCACGAAGAGCAAATAGGACCAGAACAAGAGGAAATAGTTGATCAGGAAGAGTTAGATAATCAAGAAGAGTTAATAAATGAAAGTCCACCTGTAAGTCCTGTAATAGCTAGACGTACTACACGTGTAACTAGACCACCTGATAGGTATCAAGCAAGTATAGTTTGCCAAGTAACTAAAGTTCCAACTAGTGTAGATGAACTTAGGATGTATCCTGCTAAGGATCAGGAGAATTGGCAAAAGGCAATAAAAAAGGAACTAAATTCATTAAAGGTAATGAAAGTTTATGAAGATGCTAAATTACCTCCAGGAGAAAAATCCATTGGGTGCAAATGGATATTTAAAGTAAAAACTGGAAATGATGGGACTGTTACCCATAAAGCTAGGTTAGTAGCATCTGATTATGATGAAGTTTTTGCACCAAGTCTTAAAGCAACATCTTTAAGAGCAGCATTAGTGTGGGCAGCTAAGAAAAACTATGTCATTAACCATTTAGATGTAGAAACTGCTTATCTACATGCACCATTGCAGCACACTATATATTTAAGAAAACCAGTAGGTATAAAAGACAATAAAGTAAATAGTAATGATTGTTGGAAACTCAAAAAGAGTCTTTACGGGTTGAAACAATCTGGGTTTGAGTGGAACCAATATATTGTGAAAGAGTTAAACAATATAGGTTTTAAATCTGGTTTAGCAGATCCATGTGTGTTTAAAAGAGAAAATAATGGAACGGTGTCATTATTGTTATTATTTACAGATGATATTGCTTTGATAACTAAGACTAATAATGAAGCTAATGAAATTATATAATTATTAGCCAAAAAGATAAAATTAAAGCATTTAGGTGAAATTAAAAAGTATCTAGGATTGACAATTAACAAAACAAAAAATGGTTTTAAGATATCTCAAGAAGATAAAATTTGCCAATTAATTAAAACGTTTAAAATGGAACTTTGTAAACCGGCAAAGACTCCAATGAGTCAGGAAGTTTGCCAAACTGATAATCAAAGTCCCAAATTTGATAAGTCCATATATCAATCTTTGATTGGAAGCTTATCATATATAAGCAATTGGTCAAGGCCTGATATAGCTTATAGTGTAAATCAGCTGGCACGTTTTAAATCAGATCCACAACAATGTCATTGGCAATCATTAAAGAGAATTTTAAGATATCTTAAAGGAACAATGAACCATGCATTGTATATTGAACCAAAGGGTGATTTGATTCTTAGTGCCTATGCAGATGCAAGTTTTGCAACTGATATAAACACAAGAAAATCAACATCTGGGATGGCTATATTATTTGGTAAGACACTAATAGGGTGGAGGTCAATCAGACAACAGCATATCAGCTTGTCCACGATGGAAGCGGAATTTTCATGTCTGTCATTATTATGCACTGACTTGATTTTGTACAAACAGTTATTATTAGACATGGGTATAACTGTAAAAGATTCCATTATTGTGTTCAAGGACAATCAGGCAGCTATAAAGTTAGCTACTAGTATTGCTGTAAAAACTAGATCAAAGCATACTGATTTAAGATACTTAAATGTTAGAGAATCTGTAAAGAATGGGCTAATTAAATTGGAATTCTGCATGACGGAAGAAAACATTGCAGAACAATTTACAAAAGCTCAAGGAGTAACTAAGTTTAAAGAGAGTTGTAACAAATATGATTTAAAGATGTAAATAGTTATATTATTATTTCCTAAAAGGGGAGAATGTTAGGGATAACATTGTTTTACCCTAACTGGTTTAGGTAAATAATAATATGTAATCATAGTTTGTATGTTAAAGTGTCTGCAACTTTAACTGTGGGAAAGTAATTAAGGGAGTGGTTGTGAAAGCACTTTAAAAGAAGCAAGACGGCAGCTTGCTATCTCTCTGGCTTTGATGATCCCTGATTACTGCAAGGAAAACAAGTCTGCATTGCTCGAACGGGAGAGAAAACAAAGGACTGGCTTGTAAGTGAACTGACATAGGATATTCTAAACGGACTTTGCTAACTGAATATCCCTGAATGGACTGACTAAATGATACATGACTATTGGACTGTTATTTTGACTATGCTATGAACTCATAATGGAATAAACTACATATTTGATAGCACAAGCGTATCTGTCATTTTTACTGTATGTTTAATAAACATACAAGCTTAGCTCACTCATTTATCTGTGTGCCTATCTGACTAAGCTGCACATTCTGTTTAGCTTGTCTCCCTAACCCTGGTTGGGGAAACCAGGCTTAACAGCCTTCAACCAATGGACACTACTTCTGGCAAACTGCATACCACCTACCCCACGAACAGCCAGAGAATCCTCCAGCGCCCATTCATTTGGCCACTCCTTTTGGCGTATCACAGAGACATCTGCTCCAGAATCTATAAGGCCAGAAAATGATTTTCCCTGAATTTCAATTGTCATTTTTGGTTGGTTTGTAGTCAAATTTTTTGTCAGCACTAGCAATTCTGCAGCAACTGGAGAACTGGCCATTTCAGTGGACCCAAAACCACCACTTCATGGGATCCCAATTAAAGGATTCATAGGAATGTATGGAAGCAATAATAACTGGGCAATAGAGTCACCGGCCATTAATGATGCAGGAGTATCAGTGTACAATTGTACCTTAATAACCCCTTTATAATCTTGATCAATAACCCCTGGAATAACAAAAAAAAAAACCCTTTTTCTGATGCAGAAGACCTGGGAAGTACCAATCCCACTGTTTTTTCTGGCAGTGGCCCATGCAACTGAGTGTCCTCAATGTACACTTGATTAGGAAAAGTCACATCAATTGAGTTCAACATTTTTAAATCCAAACCTGCACTCCAAGTAATTGCAAGGCGATGCTTTTGTGACAGCCTTGGGAGCGGGGCTAGCTGCAAGCCCCAAATTGTTTCCCAAATTTTGGTTCTGAGCAGAGCGACACTGATTTGCCCAATGAAACCCTTTTTTGCATTTCGGACAGACCGACTTCGGGCGGATGTCCCTATTTTTATTTTTGTTAAATGCCATTCCACCCCCAGGGGCATGGCACTGGGCTTTAAAATGGCCAGGCTTCCCACAATTAAAACAATTCCCCGTAGGCTTCATCCCTTTTTGCAATGCCATAGCCAAAGTCTCCATGTTGTAAGCCTGAGAACCCACCACTGCACATGCCTTTAACAGATCAGTCACAGTAACCTCACCTCTAGCCATCAAAGGCTGTAAGATACACTTGCAGTCAGTGTTTGCATTTTCAATTGCTAATCTCAGCAAAAGTTCCTTTGCTGCTTCCTCATTTGAAATTTGCCGGGTAATAGCCAATTGTAGCCTTTCCACAAAATCGTTATAAGACTCAGATGCTGTTTGCTTAATTTGAGAAAAAGACTGCGCCGGGGTTCTCACATCCTGGATGCGGGACAATGCCCCAAGGACAGCTGCCATAACCACGGGGAGTGCGTGATCAGGCAAATTAGTAGCTTGATCAGCAGTGGATTCAAACAAGCCTGCCCCGTAGATTTGGTCTGGCGTATACAGCCCCCCTGAATTCCGTCCCCTAGTGATAGCTTCTCTTTCATATTCTGAATCAAAAACCACATACTGAGTAGAACTCAATATCATTCTCACTAAATCTTTCCAGTCATTAGGAATCATGCATGAGGTAGCCAAACTTATCAGGAGACCTTTTGCAAAAGGGACTTTGAAAACCATAATCTTTAACAGCTTTCTTAATCTCCCTAAGTACTGACAAAGGAATCGGAACCCATTCAGCCTGCAGATTGCAGAGCAATCACTTGCCTATTAATTGGAAACAAATTCATCTGGGGAATCTCATCAGGCTCTAATTTCCCTTCATTGAAAGCCTGATGCATCATTGCTTGAACTTTCCCCGTTTGTGGTTGGATTTTCTCCTCTACAGGTGTAGGTGAAGTTGGGGTTGAGAATGCATATTCCAGTTTTGAAGTTGGGGGGTGCAACACAACTCCTTCATAAGAAGGAGGTTCTGCTAAAGGTTTTAAAAGAGGTTGTTGCTGGGTCTCTAAAGCAGTCATAACAACCTTCCAATATATCAAAATTTCAGCTGTTCCTCATGGCTCTTCATGAAGGATAGTTCCAATTTTCCTCCACGTGTCTAACTTGAAAAAGCCCTTCTCTGAGTACCAGGGACATTGTCGTCAGATCTCTTGCAGTAGCTCTTTCACATTACCTTTTGAAAGAACTATTTGCTCCCCCCCAGAGGGTTTAAAGATAAAGAAGTTTGTCCTGACTAACTTCAGCAGCTCACTGACATGACATTCCTGTGGCTGAGAGAGTTTTCCCCCCATGTTCCCTGAATAATCTTATTGTCCAGCAATAATTAAGTACGTACTTTACCTATTCCAGGCGAGGAAACACGGAGGTCCGGACACTTACTACCTGCAGTGGATCACGTCGGGGTCACCACTTGTGGTGGTCTCCCATGGAAAGAATGAGACACAAGCATGTGTACTCGGGATGGGAGCCCAGAATAAAATTCCAGTGCTTCCTTTTATTGAGATTTTTGTGCATAGTAAGCAATTACATTGTGGATTAATAATTAGATATAGTACAGGCTTGTTTGCAGTTGTCTAAGCTGCCTCTTTGTTTGTATTTGTTCTTATTGTTCTCTTTTCTTTGCACTATCTTAGTGACCTTTTGACAGGCATGAATGTATAAGTCATTATATTAACCATTGTTCAAGCTCAGGCCAAAGTTGATTCCCACAAGTGTGGGGCTCCTGCATGAGGCAATCTACATTATGATTGGTTGCTAGCTGTAAAGGGGGGGTTTCCCTTTTTTCCCGCCTTTTATTCATCTGTGGGCTCTGTATGCTGTTCTGAGATTTACCTGATGATTTACCTGATGAAGTAGTGGTGTGCCTATCTTATTTGATGTAAATCTATAGAAGATATTAAATACACTTATTTATATAAAACTACATGTTCATTTTAGAGGTTCTGGCTTCATTTGGATGCTGGATGCTCAATTCCCTGACAAAACAGCCAGAAAAGAAGGTAGGCCCAGAATACCTCATAATGTCGTAATGTGCCTATCTTCTCAGAACAGAACAGAAATATTGAGGCAATAGCAAGAGGTATCAGATAACTGCTAAAAAAGTTGTGTTTATATGGCTTCTCTCCTGTGTGGATCCTTTTATGGGAGATGAGACCACAATACCACATAAAATTCTTTGCACATTCAAGACATGGATATCTCTTCTGTGTGGGTTCTTTTATGGGAATTAAGATGACTGCTACGAGTAAAGGTCTTTCCACACTCCATGCATTTATAAGGTCTTTCTCCTGTGTGGACCCTCTTGTGGGTATTAAGATAACTGTTATGAGTAAAAGTCTTTCCACACTCCATGCATTGATAAATCTTCTCTCCTGTGTGGACATTCTTGTGGGAACTAAGAGAACTGCTATGAAAAAAGGCCTTTCCACATTCCATGCACTTATAAGGTCTTTCTCCTGTGTGGATCCTCTTGTGGGTAATAAGACGATTGTTACGAGTAAAGGCCTTCCCACATTCCATGCATTGATAAAGCTTCTCTCCTGTGTGGATACTCTTGTGAGAATTAAGACTACTTCTTTGACTAAAGCTCTTTCCACACTCCATGCATTGATAAGGCTTCTCTCCTGTGTGAACCACCCTATGGGAATTAAGGTTACTGCTACTATTAAAGGCCTTTCCACACTCCATGCATTTATATGGCTTCTCTCCTGTGTGGACCCTCTTGTGGATATTAAGATAACCGTGATTAGTAAACATCATTCCACACTCCATGCATTTATAAGGTCTTTCTCCTGTGTGAATCCTCTTGTGCACATTAAGACGACTGCTACAATTAAAGGCCTTTCCACAATCCATGCACTTATAAGGTCGTTCTATATGATTCCTTTGATGGAGTGTAAAAGAGTCATAATAACAGAAGGTCTTACCAAATTCCATGCAGGTATATTGTTTGTCTTCTGAATGTGTCTCTTTATGGGGAATGAAATGCTCGTGTTTATTAAAGCTCTTTTCATAATCCATGCATTGATATGGTATTTCTCTCGTATTGATGATTGTATGGCTAAGAAGACGACGGGCGGAAGGAAATTTTTTTTCAACTTCACTTTGGGATTGGTTTGTTTCATCAATCTTTGTTTGCATCTCATTTGCAAAATTTTTGTTTTGCTCGTTTGGATTGACCAGTTGACATTGTTCCTTACAATTCTTATTCCCATGCTCATTATAGCCTTGAAAGAGAAAAATGTAAAATGCAGCAAACTAGGAGAATGATCAAACCTTTTTTTCTGAAATATAGCAAAAAAATCATCAATATATTCTAGCTGTTTTGTTGCAAACATGAAGATTCCAAACCATGGTTTCTCCAAAGACAGATTTCCAAGTGGGTTCCCACCAATTCTCATCTATGAGTTGGATGGCATCCCAACAAAACTAAGACAAATGCCTGATCTAATCTTTGAGCGCCAGTGGGTGTGAGCCACTTGGCGACCCAGGACAATTCCATGGGGCAACAAACTCCCAAAGGGCTTTGGACACTGTACAGTGCTGGAACAGCAACATACCCACCAGCTCCCACCTTCAATGAAAAGTCTCCATCTATCTGCAGAGCAGAATATTTGAAAGTCAATAAAATTTCTGGATGGCAATAGCTTCCCACCCTCAGCTTAGAATGATGCCAAATTCAGGACACATCTCAGTCAGTTTAGTCCAATGGTTAAGGCACCAGACTAGAAACTGGGAGACTGTGAGTTCTAGTTCCATCTTAAGCATGAATTCTGGTTGGGTGACTTTGGGTCAGTCTCTTTGCAGCCCAAATCATGCCACAGTGTTGTTGTTAGGGGGGAAATAAAAAGAGGAAGGAATACTAGGTGTGTCCACTGGATATAAATAAAAGTGATATTTTTTTTATCAGAAAAAACATCTAACTTTCTGGATGGCAATACCTCTCCACCCCCGGAACAAAAGTGGACACATCTCAGTCAGTTTGGTCCAATGGTTAAGGCACCAGACTAGAAACTGGGAAAGTGTGAGTATGGGTAGTCTTCAACATACAACAGTTCGTTTAGTAATCGTTCAAAATTGCAACGGCATTGAAAAAAGTGACTTAAGACCATTTTCCACACTTATGACTATTGGGCCATCCCTCTGGTCATGTGATTTACATTCAGATGCTTGACAACTGGTTCATATATATGATGGTTGCAATGTCCTGGGGTCGTATGATTTCTTTTTATGACCTTCTGACAAGCAAAGTCAATGGAGAAGCCAGATTCACTTAACAACCATGTTACTAACTTAAATGCAGTGATTCACTTAATAATGGTGGCAAGAAAGGTTGCAGTATGGGGCAAAACTCGCTTAACAAATGTCTCGCTTAGCAACATTCATTTTGGGCTCAATTGTGCTCTTAACTCGAAGACTACCTGTACTAGTTCTGCCTTAAGCATGAATACTGACTGGGTGATTTGGGGCCGGTCTCTCTCAGCCCAACCCATATCATAGTGCTCTTGTTGGGGGGAAATGGGAAGAGGAAGGAGTACTAGTTGTGTCCACTGCCTTGAGTTATTTGCAAAAAAGAATAAAGGCAGGATATAAATAAAAAGTGATCTTTTTATCAGGAGTATCTAAACCCTCCACCCACCCATGCCTTCTCTACATTTCTGAGCACAGGCAGTGGTTCTTACCCAGAGAGGCCAGATTTCTGGAATTCTCCAGCATGATTTCCCCATGGAGAGCTTTTTGGGCAGGATCCAGCTGAGACCACTCCTCCTCAGAGAAATGCATAGCCACTTCCTCAAAAGACACACCACCCTGAATAAGGAAACAAGTTTCCCTATTAACAGATAATCCCAATAATAATGTGAGAGTTTCTTTCACCAATTCAAGAGTGATCCTATGAACAAAATGGGCATCCTCTGCAGAATTCAGAGGGGGATCACACCACTATTAGCTGATGGCACAACTGGAGCAGATTTCATCATACTGGGAGGATTGTGATGCCTTTCAGTGAAATTAATTAAAATAGTTTTCTTGGACAATTGATAGTTGGGTATTAAATCCACAACTTATCACTGGCTCCAATTCTTCCTAGAGTCAGTGGAAGAAAACACAGAGACAATCCATCTGATATTTTTGCCAGTGGACTGCTTCATCCACTGAGAGATCAAATCTTTCCCCTATTCCATACCTTCCTGGAAGTGTTGGAAGAGCTTGTAATGGCAGTGAGAATGACCCTGGGAGACAGGAGGAAGATCTCAGGTCAAGACAACATCTGGTCAATGAAATCTGAGCCTGAACCAGGCGGGTGGAGAAAGCTTATCAGAAAAGACTGGTAGATTATGCTGAGTGTGAATTTTCAAAGATCTGGTCTAAAATTTGTCTTGTTTGGAAACAGCAATATTATACATTGATAATTATACAGAATAAAATGAAACTATCCCAAGTTTCATGGACCTCTCCAATATTTCTCCACTTACCTGAGGCAGAGGTTCAGCCACTCTTTCAGCTCTATCACAAAGAGAAGGTCGTTCTAAAAATACTAAGGACAGCTTTCTATTCTCTGTGAGACAGTAGAAGCAGACTGCTAAAAAAGAGCGGGGGGGATTCCACTCAAGATGAACAAAACAAAACTATCCGATGGATAGATATCTTCATATCCCATGGAAAGAGCTTTTGTTACCTGGTGCAATGTCCTGACTTTGACCTTTCTGGGAGATCTCCCTGAATAGCAGCTCTTGAGAGGATTTCAATGAATCTTTCCACCCCTTGGGATACTTGGTGATAGCTTGCAAGGACTTGTGGACAAGATGTGGCATGAGAAAAAAAGGAAGAGTAGAGAGATAGAAATGAATTATCAATATTGCACACTCAGCCTAGCAGACACCAAAGACCATCGGTTAAGCTGGAAAGCAAGACCAGAAAAATTGATGCAAATTCAATGAAAAGAAAAATAGAACAAGAGATGTTAGTAGTTACAATCCCAGAAAATTCTGCCAGAGAGACATCGACAAATTCAAAAAGATTCTCTTTAGAACTGCCATGATTACATTCTCATACCTGCAACTTTTCTTGCATCTTCTCAGACTCCTGGGTCAGGAGGAAGCCTTCGGCCAGGGCCACCACCTGGGAACTGGTCTCCGCTCCACACTCCCTCACCCATTTCTCCATCTCTGGGGGAAGGACAGCCAGGAACTGCTCCAGGAGCACCAGGTCCAGCATCTGAGCCTTGGTGTTTTTTTTCTGGCTGCAACCACTGACAGCAAAGACGGTGAAGCTGACTGCAGACATCTCGGGGACCCTTCCCCTCCTGGAATTGCAATTTTCTGAAGTCACAACATTGGACCTCTGAACTGCTGACTTCCTCTTCTTGGCTCTTCTGCCCAGGGCTTGCCCCATTCTTCCCATAGCTCCAAGGCTGAGCAGTGGGACAGCCTTGTCCCTCCATCTTCTTGCTGGTCTCTAATACAGCTCCAAAATGGACCAAAACTGAGGGCAGCAGAACCCCATGAACCTCCTGGCCCTAACCTGTGGGTGAAATCCAGAAGCCACAATTAACAAGCTACCATCCAATGCACTGCCATTCTTGAAACAGTTTCTTGGTTTGCTTGCCGGCAGAGCCACCAAAGAGATGGTGGGGAAAGGCGGAACGGAGGAAACTGACTTCCAGTCCTGACAGGCCCTGCACTCAACTCCTTACACGCGGAACTGTAGCCTTGCATGCAAAGCTAACCGGGGGAACTTTGGCCGGTCGCTTCTCGCGGCCCAGGAAAGGGGAGGCGAAGGAAACCCCTTCTGGAAAAGGGGCTAAAAAATGTGCAGGGAATTGTCCAGACATTCGGTGTGTTTTGGAAAGGTAACCTCTCCCTCTCCCCGCATGCAGAGGTTTGCCGGAGGAAACGGAGGGTATATGGGTCCCCTCTTTCTGGCGACCCTGATTTTCTTCCTGGAGAAAACCCGGCAGGTGCGGAGCTGCCCTGCGTGTCCCTTTCTTCCACGGGGTGGCAGGGGAATAGAGGACCTCGAAACACACACACACACACCAATCCGCCCTTCCCGCGACTTGGAACTTGACGGAGTTTTGCCTGCCCCGGGCTCGCCTCCAGAGTCAGAGAAAAGAGTCCCACTCACTCCGAGTTTCGCCTGGATCTCCACCCGTAAGGAGAATTCCTTACAGCCTCTCGGCCTCCTGGCTCAACCGAAGGTTCACAGCGAGGGGAGTAGAATGGGATGCCGTAGAAAAAGCAGAACTGCCCCAACCTTTTCCGGAAAGTTTTTTTGAGTTCGCAAAAAAATAAATAAAATAAAATAAAATAACCAGGCGCACGCTTAGTTCCCTACGGAAAGGGGCTGCCCATCCCTTCCAAGTGCTGACGAGTGATATTATTGTCAGGGGAACCGGCCAAGGCGCAGAAGACGAGAGCAAGTTCCACGGGGGGCAGGGATGATGGGCATTGGGATTGGAAGGAAAGCGTCTCTCTGCAACTTTTGCCTTTTCAAATAGGTGGCCGTCATCTATGCACTTTTAGAACTTCCTCTTCTTAATGTCTGGGAACTGTGTGTGATTTGCGAACATTTTGGATATCTTTGTTGAAGCTAATTTTCCTGAAGATTACTCTCAGAAATTCGCAAAATCCTTAGTTGTTCCTGATGCACCTCAGGAATAGGATAGGATAGGATAGGATAGGATAGGATAGGATAGGATAGGATAGGATATGAATAGAATAGAATAGAATAGAATAGAATAGAATAGAATAGAATAGAATAGAATAGAATAGAATAACAGAGTTGGAAGGGATCTTTGAGGTCTTGTAGTCCAACCCCCTGCCTTGGCAGGAAACCTAAACCACTTCAGACAAATGTTTATCCAACATCTTTTTCCCTCCTCCCTCCTCCCTCATGGTCAGAATTCTGGGTGTTGAAACTCAAACAGGCTTTAATCTTTCACTCTGCTCACTTGGGATGACCAGCCTTCCTTGACTGGTGGCTTGAAATCAACCTCTCCTCATTCATTCCCTCTCCAATTAAATAGAAAATAGAATGCTTGTCTTCATGATGCAGACTTTTCCTGCCTTTTCTTTGAGCAAGGAGTGGCTCCAATACTGAGAAAACTACAGTTTTCTGCCTGGTTTTGAACCTTTTGTGTGTGAGGCAAATGGGATAACCACCACACCATAGAAACAACAGGTGTGGGCAGCTCTCAGTCAGCATGGCTTTATCGATTGCCGGCCATCTCAGTCTGGCAACTGCAGCCTCAGAAGAGTTAATGAGATGTTATTCCTCATACCTTGTGCCCTTCCAGAGCTCGGCTGGTAGACTGAAGGGAGCCAACTTCACTAACACTCATGTTGGTTCAATCCTAGCTTTTGAGAGATTTTGACTAAATGTCCCACTGCAAGATTTTGGAAGGCAAAATACAATGTGCTTTTTAACCCGATAAGATTAACTCTGCTAGGATATATAAATGATCTAAAATAGTGGCCATCAACAGTGGAATGGGGCCAACATGAGATATCACAAAGGAGAGTTGGATAAGCATGGTAGCCCAGAAGACGATCAGTCCCTGGTGTTCTCCTTTGAAAAAGCCACATCCTCTCATTTACATGAAATTTCTACATCCTCCTGAAGAGCTGAACTATTGGGAAGTTGCTGGGTTCAGAGGGTTGGGTTGGCCAGTTTTCAAAAGGTTGCCTCTAAGGCATTTTCTCCTCAAGCTGCAGTGTTGTGAGAAAGTCCATATTTAGAATATGCGTACAAGTCACTGGCTTGCCATGTCCTTCTCTCTCCTTTGTCTGTAAATGAGGGAACAAACACCCTACAGGGATGCATTTCTTAGAGATTTTTTTGAAACTTTCCAACAGTTAAAATCTTACTGACAGCTGCATTAAAATCTCTACAACTTCCATCTGTTGGAAATGTGTCACAGCATAATGGATCCCAGACCTTCTTTGATAACAGATTACATTTGTGGTCTTGAGAGGAAGTCAAAACCTGTCCCACACAAGCTGGCAAGAGGCATGATTCATGACCCATCGGCCCCATAATTCTGGCTGGTGAGGTCCAGGAGACCCTACTTTGATATTGTTCCTGACCTCTGGAACTCCCCACACCATGTGACATTAGCCCCAAGCCTCCTGATCTCTCACAAAGGCCTAAATATTTGGATCTGTAAATTGAATTGGAGCCCCAATGGGGAAGCAACACAGTGGAGGTGGTTGATTGATCCCAATCTTGCCATACCCTGACCCCACCCTCTCCAATATTTTTTATGATTGTAAGCTTCCCAGAGTTATACTGTGGTACGTTGGCCAGCCAATAATTGTTATAAATAAATAAGTCAGACAGTGTGACCTCCAGAATATGACTGACACTGTGGCATCAGCCATCACAAACACATCCACTTACTAGCAGTGGGAAATTAATTTACCCAAAGAAATAATCTTTAAAAACCAATTAAACCACTCCTTACAAGATAACTAGAATAAATTATGGCAGAGTACTAGTATCATTAATAATACTGAGATCTAGCACGGAGCCTCAAGAAAAATAGCAATGGTTTGCATAGTAATCACACTGCAATCGAAAATTGCATGTGCCAGAAGACAGGATTCAGCACCCAACCATGTGGGCTGCTCCTAATTAGGTTAACCTTCCCTAAGAAAAGCACAGTTCCAGAGCTGTTCTATGCTCCATAAAATCCTCAAGAAAGCTGATGTATATTTATCTCTCCAACTTACATTCCAGAGGATAAAACTAACAGCGAGGAAAAGAATTGACAGTGTGGGAATTGAAGCCCTCAATTGAAAAGCTCCATACAATAACAATCCATCACTTTCACTTCTCGATTATGTCATGAAACAGGCCGTCCCTGGCTGGGCTCAAACCCCCAGCCTTCTAATTAACAGCCAGATGCACTAATCTCTTCCACCACAGAGATTTGTCACATGGCTTGGCATCAGCCTCCCTCACTCGGAAGGTTCATAACTGTGCTACAGCTTTTTCTTGGTTTTTCTTTTTTGGTAGTCTAGCTCTTTTTCTCCCACCAAAAACAAAACCTGGGATGAAAACATGGTCTGGTCATGTTGCCTGCCCATCCTAGAAGGGCAAAAGTGAAAAGGCATGTGCCAGCCAGGATTCAAACCTGAGTCCCTGGTTCAGGATGCCCCTACATCACTGCCAGGGTTGTTAAGAATCTGCCTCAAGCTAAGAAATATTGATGTTCAAGATTTATTTTCACCTCTGGTAGTGGGAGAGAGGAACACCTTGGGTCTTTTGACTAGTGTATCTTATTGCTGTCTAGCCCCCCCCCCCCAGATATGGATGTTGAAGCTGAGAGAGCTTAGGGGGAGGCCTGTGTTGGCTCTCTGTGGCACAAGGGGTTAGCATATCTGATTGTCGACTAGAAGGGTGGTGGTGTAAGCTCACCCAGGGATGGCCTGCTTGATGATTCCAGGATGAAAGGGGTGGGATGCCTCAGGCTCTTCCTCTCAGGGCTCTGATTTTTGACAATGCTTTTTCTAAATAAATATTGGGTTTACCTGCAGCATGAGCTTTCCCTTTCAGAATGCAAAGAGGATGAAGATACCTGGAGTGTTGATCGATCTGGAGTGTTGTCCTTTTCAGGCAAGATTTATGCAACTCAAAGGAACTTGTGCTTGGGAGCTCTCCAGGGTTCTGAAACAGCCCCCCTCACTGAACCAGCTATTCCTTGCTTTCCTCTCCTCAAAGAATCCATGGTTGGCTTCCTTGGTGCTCCCTGCTGTGACATGAGGCTGCCCCTTTCCAGGAAACAGAATACTCCTAGGGTCCAACAAGGCCAGCAGTTATCGTGAGGGTTTGCCTGACAGAGCAAATATCAAGCCAGCAAGTTATAGATAGTCCTCAATAGACAATAATTCAGTGACCATTAAAAATCACAATGCCACTGAAAAAGATGATTCATGACCATTTTTCACACTTATGACCATTGCAGCATCCAAATGGTCCTGTGATCAAAATTCAGGTGCTTGGCAACTGACTCATCTTTATGACAGTTACAGTGTCCTGGGGGTCATGTGATAACTTTTTGTGATGTTCTAACAAATAAGTTCAATGAAGAAGCCAGATTCTCTGAACAACCATCATTTAACAACTAGTGATCCACTTAACTGTGGCAATAAAAATCGTAAAATGGGGCAAAATTCACTTAATAACTTTCTTGTCTAGCAACGAAAATTTTGTGCTCATTTCTGGTCCTAAATAGAGGACTATGTGTATTCTTTTTCTTTTCTCTGGACCCAAGGGGGCATGGCCGGAGAAGGTGGACAGAAAGGTGGCCTTGCTGGGAAGGTCACTGACATAGGCAAAGGGACAGAAAAAGTTCTTTTGTCTGAAAGAAAGGGTCGCATGGTTATGTCATGTGATTTGTTTGGGAGTCATTCTTTTAAGAACTTGTGGCATCTCGTGGAACAAATTAAGGTACCATTCCTGTCTGTTGTGGTTTCTGAGATGCCCCCAAGAAACAAGAATCATCTACAACGCACAGTGTAATGATTGCAACATATAACAACCAAGCTCAGAGAGCACCAGACCCCTCATCTCAACCCTGAGCTACAAATATTCTCCCATATTTATTCTCTATGTCATGTAGTCCTATAAAATCTGTGTATGACTTATCTAGCTTCTTCTTGAATGCTTAGCTACATAGTCATTTTCCTCTAAAGAACCTTCCTTGAAAGTTATTGCCTTTAGACACAGCTAGTAAAGGTATAGATATTTCCACAGCACTAGCAACTTGTCAAGGTTTGTGGGAATCACTTTGATGGAAAATGAAAAAGGATACTACTCAGGAAAATATCAATTAAAAGGTGGAGGAGTATGCAGCTGCATAACTGGAAAAGAAAGACTCTTAAAAACAATGTCCATTGATGTATCAGACTATTTATTATTTATTTATTCAATGCATATGAGCTCCATCTCACAGTTAGAAGCAACTTTAAGCAATGGCAGATTTGTACTTTCAGACTTGCACAATTCTATTCATAAAGCCTGACAACACAGTATGAATAGTAGTAGTAGAATAGAGCCTTACAATAGAGTTAGCCTGTCTGGCCGTGATTCCTGTCTGGCTACCTCAGAGATCTGACAGCATATTGCTAAGCTCTCTTTGGAGTAAATGTTTTCAAGCTGGAGTAAGATTCCCAAACTCAAAGTAGTCGTAATTCCCTTAGTGAATTGCAGCAAATCCCAAAGTGGCAGCTCTCTACCAACAATTTCTGCAGCTATCGTCCTAACTTTATTTCAGGCTCTGCAGTTTTCAAAAGTCCCTTTCCTCAGTTGATGCTGAACAGCTTTTGATGCCAGAATACTTTGAGTTTCCCTTTTCCTTTGACCATTCTGTTAAATAATCACACCAACTGTATTTCTTTAATTTAATCTAAGGCTACAGGTACATGTACCAAAAATATACCACAAATTTAGCTTTTGTTTGAGACTTTGTCACTTCACAGGAAAAAAGGAATTTGGCACTTTCACTGGAGAAAAACTTCTGCATATGTGCTTATAGGACATCCCACAGTTGTGGCTTCTTCTCAGAGCACTTCATCTGAACTTTCTTACATAAAATATATATGTGTTCATGTTTATTGGGAGGAACCAGTGACACGACTGGTTTTAGACTGAAAACTATTTTCTCATTTCTATTGGTATCTCTAGTCACCCTCTCACATTAGTATATCTAAATTCAGTTATTTTCATCACCTGTATTGTTATGGCTTCTCCTATTCGTGGATCTTTCTATGGCAAGTAAGAGCTTCTTGAAAAGCTCTTTCCATACTCTATGTGTTCATAAGGTTTTTTTCCCTTGTATGGATCATTTTATGGGACGTAAGACGACAATTCCACCTAAAACTCTTTCCACATTCAAGACATTGATATGGTTTCTCTCCTGTATGGATCCTCTTATGGGAATAAAGACTACTGTTACACCTAAAGGTCTTTCCACACTCCATGCATTGGTAAGGCTTCTCTCCTGTGTGGATCCTTTTATGGAATATAAGATCACAGTTCTTCCTAAAGTCTTTTCCACATTCCATACATTTATATGGCTTCTCTCCTGTGTGGATCCTTTTATGGGATGTAAGATGACAATTCCACTTAAAACTCTTTCCACATTCAAGACATTGATATGGTTTCTCTCCTATGTGGATCCTCTTGTGTACATTAAGACTACTGCTACAACTAAAGGCCTTTCCACACTCCATGCATTTATAAGGTTTTTCTGTGAGATTCATTTGATGGAGTGTAAAAGAGTCATAATAACAGAAGGTCTTTCCAAATTCCATGCAGGTATATTGTTTGTCTTCTGAATGTGTCTCTTTATGGGGAATGAAATGCTCGTGTTTATTAAAGCTTTTTCATAATCCATGCATTGATATGGTATTTCTCTCGTATTGATGATTGTATGGCTAAGAAGACGACGGGCGGAAGGAAAGCTTTTTTCAACTTCACTTTGGTATTGGTTTGTTTCATCAATCTTTGTTTGCATCTGATCTGCAAAATTCCTGTTTTGCTCGTTTGGATCGACTGGTTGACATTGCTCCTTACAATTCTTATTCCCATGCTCATTATAGCCTTGAAAGAGAAAATGTAAAATGTAGCAAACTAGGAGAATGATCAAACCTTTTCTTCTGAAATTTAGCACTAAAATTTGGACTAAAATTCACATGTGGTTGGAAAAAATGACAAAGAAACGTATAGATTTGAAACCGGAGTTCTTTTTATTGGGAATCTTACCAGATACATAGAGTAAAGACTTGAAATATCTGATTGTAAATGTATTAACAGCGGCTAGGATTGTATTTGCTAAAAATTGGAAGAATGAGAAAATACCATTACAGGAAGAAATTATTAAGAAAATATTGGAATATGCTGAGATGAGTAGATTGATATTTGAAATTAGAGCGCAAGAGGATAAACAATTTTATGAAATTTGGGATCTTTTTTATCAATGGTTAGATGATAAAATACAATAATAGAATATTTAGAATGCTAGACAGTAAGGAATATCTTTATAATAGCTATTTTGCTATTATCTTGTTATTCGACATTATATTTATAAAAGGTTTTTTAGGATTGATTTGATATGATTATATGATTTGTTATAGAGTAAACTGGTTTAAAGTATTGTTAGCTCATAAAGCATGAATGATTAAAAATATAGTCAAAAACTTTTTTTTTTTAGTGATATTAGGATATATAAGTTTGGATTGACAATATGAGTTGTTAGGTAACATAATTGTAATTGAGACTACAGAATGAATGCACAAAAATAATGAACCAACTGACACACTGGATGTACATATAAGAGTTGATGTTTTTATGTTTTGTTTGTCTTGTTTGTCTGTAGAAAATTAATAAAATCTTTTTCAAAAAAAAAAAAGAAGAAGAGTTCTCCACTCCTCTACTCGTTGCGGAATGCTTTATGCCACCAGACTTCAAATTCTAGACCTAGAAAACCTAGAACTATGCCGCCTTCAGTCCGATCTAAGTATAGTAGATAAAATGATACATTGCAATGTCCTACCTGTCAATGAATACTTCAGCTTCAACCATAACAATACAAAAGCAAACAATAGATACAAACTCAAGATTTATCGCACCAAACTTGATTTCAGGAAATATGACTTCAGCAACAGAGTGGTCAATGTCTCGAATACTCTACCTGACTCTGTGGTTTCTTCCCCAAACCCCAAAAACTTTAACCTTAGACTGTCTACTATTGACCCTTTCCTAAGAGGTCTGTAGTGGGTGTGCATAAATGCACCAACGTGCCTACCATCCCTGTCCGATTGTTTCTTTTATTTTTCTTATATGTGTCCATGTATTCATAACTACGTTTTTACTTATACCTATTATCTTGTAAGCAATTGACAAACCAAATAAAATAAATAAATAAATAAATATTTATCCACTGTCCTTAGCCTACCTGAAGTCGAAGTTATCATACTCAGGTTTTTGAAATATGTCACTTCTGCAATGAGAATTTTGTTGATATGTCAAAAAGGTCAGTTTGACCATCTCAGCAAGTTCTGTCAATTTCAACAACCATTCCTTCATAGGAACTTTCTTCCTATAATAATCTTGCCACAGTAATGATATATTGAAACTATCTTAGATGCCATTTTAACTCGGGCCAACAGTCTGACTTCCATTTCAAGAATAATCAATTTCCTCTGTAATATTTCTTTGGTTAGTGTGTCTAACTAAGTTCTGTAAGGGTAACAAACAACTTTTTCTCCTGATTCACATAGTTTATCATTGGATGGTTCAAAATTGAAGATATAGAATTGGCTGGAAGGGATGACAAAACCACAAATAGACCTGAAACCAGAACTATTTTTATTAGGGATAATTGCAGGGAAAAAGAATAAAAGACTCACATATTTCATCATACGTGTAATAACTGCAGCTAGGATCCTATACGCAAAAAAACTAGGAAAGTGAAAGGACTCCCACAGAGGAGGAGGTAATAAAAAAAAATTAGAATGTGCCTAACTGACAGACTTACAATGGAGCGGAATCAAGAGGAATCAGAGATCTACCTAACATGGGACAAACTGTATAATTGGATATATAATAGATACAGAGATTAGGGTTGAAAAATGAAAGAAGATCAACCAAATACAAATAAATGGAGAGTTAGGGAAATATGTAAAAATAAACAATGTAAGAAATATTATCATTGAATTATACTTGAATATAGTATGATGTGCACAAAATAAGAACTGTAACAGTGTATTATGGTGGAATTAAACAAATAATTGTTAAAATTCGGATGTATAACATGGTGTAGTCAAAAGAGATAATGCTGTATGATAGTTGTAACTAGGATATATAGGATATATTTATCAGAGGTGGTATTCAGAACGTTCTGACCAGTTCTGGAGGACCAGTAGTGGAAATTTTGAGTAGTTCGGAGAACTGGCAAATACCACCTCTGACTGGATATTTTACCATATCCTTCCCCTGCCACACCCATCAAGCCATGCCCATAGAACCAGTAGTAAAAAAAATTAAATCTCATTACTGATATGCAGTGCTTCACATGTACACCAGAAATCACAAAGGTGAGTGGCCTTATGGGTGTGTGGAATGTCAGAAACCTTTACATTGCAAATCAAAGCTAAAAATGCATCAGAAAGTCCATAGCAGAGATAAAACCCCTTCAATTGTGAACAATATAGGAAACTTTTTTTTTCAAAAGTCACATCTTAATGTTTTCCCGGAACTTCACAGAGACAGAAGGGAAATCATACAATTGTTTGGTGTGGGGAAAAATACTTTTCCCAGTCAAGTAATCTTAAATACCATAATCTAGCAAAAGGGCACAAATGTTGGAGTGAATTTTGCTCACAAAGCTGCAGCAGTAGTAACTTACCAGAGTCATTGCACAAGACCAAAGATTTACAAATGTTGGGCAGTGTAGTTATAGGGTACAGGTAGTCCTTAATTTAGAATCTCAATTGGAAAAAAGTTTGTTACAGTCATAACTCATAATCTCAGTTGGAAAAAGGTTTGTTAGTCATAACTTAAGGCACCCATATGACCAGATCTGATTTTATGACATTTTTCTGATCATTAAGCAAGTCAATGCAATGGAGTCCGTTCAGGAGAATCTGATTGGCTATTAGCGGGCCTCTCTCATTGGTTAAGGGAACTAACGCTTCCCGTTTTTATTGGTTATTTGATCAGCAGCTTGCCTATAAAAAGGGCTGTTGCTGCTGTAGTTTTTGCTCTGTTCCACAATGTTAAATAAAGAGTTGAAGTTCTCTGTTCATCGTCTCATCTCCAATCCTTGCGCCCATGTGCAGAACTTAACATTGGCGACGAGGATGGGATTTGGAGATGTCAGAGTTGACTGAGCACTACAGGGCGCCAAACAGAGCACGTGGCTGAAGACGCACCAACGGCTGAACCATGTCTAGCAGCGCCATACCACCCGCTCCATTGGATCCGGCACAAGAAGACTGGGACTCATATATGGACCGATTCCAGATGTTTCTGAAGACCAACAACTTGAAGGATGCCACTACCGTAAAGAAGCGAGCGGTATTCCTAACTCACTGCGGGCCGACCGTGTTTAAGATGGCCACGGCACTAGCCAAACCGTCTGAGGTGAAGTCCATGGACTGGGACATCCTCGAGCCCCTTCTACAGACCCACTACGCACCGACCGTACCAACGCTTGTTCGAAGGCATGAATTTTATCAAAGAGACCAGCGGAAGGGAGAAAGCGTTGCGGATTTCATAGCGGATCTCCAGAATTTGGGAGGCCTCTGCGGGTTCGCCGACCTTGAAGAGGCCCTGAGAGACCGAATAATTCTGGGATTAGATGCACCCCACGTGCAGAGTAAGCTGATGGCAAAAGGCGACGTTA
This sequence comes from Hydrophis major, assembly GCA_033807585.1. Taxonomy (NCBI): domain Eukaryota; kingdom Metazoa; phylum Chordata; class Lepidosauria; order Squamata; family Elapidae; genus Hydrophis; species Hydrophis major. Next base: position 45,179,419 of record CM066329.1, read on the forward strand.
GCCTTGCAGATGCCATCGCTGATGCTACTGCAGCAGAAGCAACCAGAAATTTGGCTGCACAAATGCGCTGTGTTAAGCCTGTGTTCCCCAACCAGGGTTAAGGGGACAAGCTAAACAGAATGTGCATGTTAGTCAGATAGGCACACAGATAAATGAGTGAGATAAGTTTGTATGTTTGTTAACATACAGTAAAAATAACAGATACGCTTGTGCTATCAAAAATATAGTTTATTCCATTTAGAGATTATAGCATAGTCAAAATAACAGTCCATTAGTCATGTATCATTTTAGTCAATCCATTCAAGGATATTCAATTAGCAAAGTCCGTGTAGAATATCCAATGTCAGTTCACTTACAATAAATCAGTCCTTTCTCTCTCCCCTTCCAGTAGGAGAAAAACGCAGTCTTGAATCCATCCAGTAATTAGAGATCATAAAGCCAGAGAGAGCAAGCTGCCGTGCCTTGCTTCTTTTATGGTGATCTCACAACCACTCCCTTAATTACAATCTTTACAATTAAAGTTGCAGATACTTTAACTAACAAACCATGATAACATATTTATTATTTTACCTAAACCAGTTAGGGTAAACAATGTTATCCCTAACATTCTCCCCTTTTAGGAAATAATAATACTATAACTATTTACATCTTTAAATCATATTTGTTACAACTCTCTTTAAACTTAATTACTCCTTGAGCTTTTGTAAATTGGTCTGCAATGTTTTCTTCCGTCATGTAGTATTCCAATTTAATTAGCCCATTCTTTACAGATTCTCTAACATTTAAGTATCTTAAATCAGTATGCTTTGATCTAGTTTTTACAGTTACATTAGTAGCTAACTTTATGGCTGCTTGGTTGTCCTCATACACAATAATAGAATCTTTAACAGTTATACCCTTGTCTAATCATAACTGTTTGTACAAAATTAAGTCAGTGCATAGTAATGACAGATATGAAAATTCCGCTTCCATCGTGGACAAGCTAATATGCTGTTGTCTGATTGACCTCCACCCTATTAGTGTCTTACCAAATAATATAGCCATCCCAGATGTTGATATTCTAGTGTTTATGCGAGTTGCAAAACTTGCATCTGCATAGGCACTAAGACTCAAATCACCCTTTGGTTCTATATACAATGCATGGTTCATTGTTCCCTTAAGATATCTTAAAATTCTCTTTAATGATTGCCAATGACATTGATGTGGATCTGAATTAAAACGTGCCAGCTGATTAACACTATAAGCTATATCTGGCCTAGACCAATTGCTTATATATGATATGCTACCAATCAAAGATTGATATATAGACATCAAATTTGGGACTTTGATCATTAGTTTGGCAAACTTCCTGATTCATTGGAGTCTTTGCTGGTTTACAAAGTTCCATTTTATACGTTTCAATTAATTGGCAAATTTTATCTTCTTGAGATATCTTAAATCCATTTTTTGTTTTGTTAATTGTCAATCCTAGATACTTTTTAATTTCACCTAAATGCTTTAATTTTATCTTTTGGGCTAATAATGATATAATTTCATTAGCTTCATTATTAGTCTTAGTTATCAAAGCAATATCATCTGTAAATAATAACAATAATGACACCGTTCCATTATTTTCTCTTTTGAACACATATGGATTGGTTCCACTAAAAACCAGATTGTTTCAACCTGTCCAGACTCTTTTAGAGTTTCCAACAATCATTACTATTTACTTTATTGTCTTTTATAATAACTGGCTTTTTCAAATATATAGTGTGCTGCAATGGTGCATGCAAATAAGCAGTTTCTACATCTAAATGGTTAATGACATAGTTTTTCTTAGCTGCCCACACTAAAGCTGCTCTCAAAGATGTTGCTTTAAGACTTGGTGCAAAAACTTCATCGTAATCAGATGCAGTTTGATTAAATCCTTGAGCTACCAACCTAGCCTTATGGGTAACAGTCCCATCATTGCCAGTTTTTATTTTAAATATCCATTTGCACCCAATGGATTTTTCTCCTGGAGGTAATTTGGCATCTTCATATACTTTCATTACCTTTAATGAATTTAGTTCTTTTTCCATTGCCTTTTGCCAATTCTCCTGATCCTTAGCAGGATACATCTTAAGTTCATCTATATTAGTTGGAACTTTAGTTACTTGGCAAACTATACTTGCTTGATACCTATCAGGTGGTCTAGTTATACGTGTAGTACGTCTAGCTATTACAGGACTTACAGGTGGACTTTCATTTATTAACTGTTCTTGATTATCTAACTCTTTCTGATCAACTGTTTCCTCTTGTTCTGGTCCTATTTGCTCTTCGTGGACTTCTTCTTTAATTGGACTCCTCTTATAACTAGTCTGATCTTTTTGCCTTTTGTAGGGTTCAATAATTACTTCATTATTTAAATCTTGCTCTAATCTATTCCATCCTACATGTTCTGGAATTTAGCACTAGCACTGGTGTAAACTCTAGATGTACCTGGTTCCCAGAATCTATAAGATCTATGATTAGATTCATATCCTACAAAAAATCATCTTTTAGCTCTATGCTGTCCTTTGTGTCTGAGTTGTGTAGGGATATGCACCCATGCTGGTGCTCCAAATGTGTGCATGTAACTTAAATCAGGTTTTGTACCATGCCACAGTGTGAATGGTAATTCACCTGTTGTTGAATTAACAACATTATTTAATATATGATTACCACACATTATTGCTTCTCCCCATAAATTGTCAGGTAATTCTGAATCAGACAACATAGTACGTGCCATTGATTGTAGTGTTTGGCCTCGTCTCTCTATAAAGGCATTATGTTGTGGCCTATATGGTGCAGACTTTTTATGTTGAATACCTAACATTCTAAGTCTATTCTGGAATTTATTATTTGTAAATTCCGTACCATTATCTGTTATAAGAGTTACTAATTTCTTTTTAGTTTTCCTTTCAGCAAAATTTATCCAATTAAAGAGATTTAGATACGTTTCAGTTTTGCTCTTCATTAAATAGCAAAACCCATATCAAGAATAATGGTCCATTATACTTAATATGTATCGAGCTCCTCCTACACTTGGTTTTTTCGGACCTATTAAATCAGCAAATACTACTTCTAAAGGCTCTTTGGTAGTAAATCCATCAACTCTATTAGCTGGTATGACCCTGCTTTTGCTTTGATTACAAGCAAAACATTGCAAATATTTATTACAAGGTTTCAAACTTATTCCTTTAGATAGCTGAACAGTTCTCTTAAGCATTTTAAGATTTAAATGCCCTAGTCGTCAGTGTAACAAGTGAATACATTCATCATGAGGTTTCTTATTATCATAAACCGTGTTAGCCACCTCTAAACCATTATCATTTAACACATATAATTCACCTCTTAAAGATGCAGTAATTTTCTTATCTTCTTTTTCAATTATGCAGTTATCTCCTTTAAAGGTAACTACATATCCTAGTTTAACCAAAATTCTAACTGAAATTAAATTAAACTTAAGTTGTGGTACATATAACATTTTTACATTCTCTTTTATAAAAGAACAATATGCTATACCTTGACCTTTAGCTTTCAGTTTCCAGCCATTGGCTAACGATATCTGCTGTGTACTCTTGGACATTTTAATAAAATTTTTGTTATCATTTGTTATACAGTGGGATACTCCACTGTCAACCACCCATAAATTATTTTTTACAGCTCCGTTAATATACATGGCTAACTCTAAATTTTTATTTATCTTTTGATGACTTTTAGTATTCTGGCCAGCGTTCTGGCGCTTTGCTTTTTTACAAAATCTTGCCAAATGTCCTCTTCCTCCACAATTAAAACACTTTTTAATTGCGTATGCAGTAGGAGATTCATTATCTTCTTTTTGAGGTTGCTGCCTCCTTAACTCATTTCTTTCAAGTCTTCTTCTGGCCTCTTCAATCAATCTGCCAGTTATATCAGTTAAATTTAGACTTTTCTTAGGCAAAATTTCAAGGGAAGTGACGTAGTTATCATAACTTACGTCTAGTGATGATAGAATTATGTAGACTTGGTGTAGTTCAGAGAAAATTTCAGAGAAATTTTCAGAGAAAGCTCTTTCTCATGCAGTTCTTGAAAAATGCTTTTTATAGAATTCAAATGACTCAGCATATCACCATTCGTCTGGAGATTCATCCTGAAAAGCTTCTGTGTTAGATTTATGTGAGCACCAACGTTATCTCGGACATAAATCCTCTTCAGCTTCTGCCAACACCCAACAGCCGTTTGCTCTCCGTGAATATGAACAAGTTGCTGGTCAGAGAGTGTTAGTCCTATTATGCAAATAGCTTGTTCATTTTTCTTTTTAAAGTCTTTTATTTTTTTGTCTATCTTCCTCAAACTCTGGATCCCATTCCTCTATGTTTGGTGGGTTTTCAATTATGTTCCACAGACCTTCTCTTTGTAGAAGTAGACTACATTTTATAGACCATGATACATAGTTTGTTCCATCCAGCTTGGATATAAGGGACAAACTTTGTAGATTGACTTGTGCCATGTTTTCTTATATGGATATAAAATTATAATTAATAAAACACAGCTGTCTGTTTACTGTAATGTGTAACAACACAAACTCTCACTTTTTACATAAATCTGTTTTATCCTAGTTAAACTGACTTTGCAGCCTATGTTAAGCCTGGTGTTAAGCCTGGGTTCCCCAACCAGGTTTAAAGAGACAAGCTAAACAGAATGTGCAGCGTTAGTCAGATAGGTTAGTCAGATAAATGAGTGCGATAAGGTTGTATGTTTGTTAACATACAGTAAAAATAACAGATACACTTGTGCTATCAAAAATATAGTTTATTCCATTTAGAAATTATAGCATAGTCAAAATAACAGTCCATTAGTCATGTATCATTTTAATCAATCCATTCAAGGATATTCAATTAGCAAAGTCCGTGTAGAATATCCAATGTCAGTTCACTTACAATAAATCAGTCCTTTCTCTCTCCCTTTCCAGTAGGACAAAAACGCAGTCTTGAATCCATCCAGTAATTAAGGATCATAAAGCCAGAGAGAGCAAGCTGCCGTGCCTTGCTTCTTTTATGGTGATCTCACAACCACTCCCTAAATTACATTCTTTACAGTTAAAGTTACAGACACTTTAACTAACAAACCATGCTAACATATTTATTATTTTACCTAAACCAGTTAGGGTAAACAATGTTATCCCTAACCCATACCCCGCTCCGCCAACTCGGTGAAATCTCGCCTCACCTGGAGGGACAGGCAATGACAGCCCACCACGAGGACCTCGAATCATCATCAGAAAGCGATGAAGAAGAGGTCAACCGGCCCCGGTCTGAACGAGACCAATACCATCAATGAAATCAGAGAGTACAGTACCAATGCACTGGTTGTGGGGCAAACCACCCACGATCAGACTGCAAATTCCTCGACGTGCTCTGCCATGTGTGCGGGAAAAGAGGTCACATCGGAAGAGTTTGTAGAAGCAAGCAAGGATCCAACCCACCTCAGATGGGGACCAACTGCCACCAGCCCACAGGAAGTCGTCCTGTGAATCGAGAAAACTTAACCCACCAATGGAACAACCACTCCTACAGAAACAAACCACTAGCCCAGTCAACGAAGTGGGAAGTGGCACACCAAACCATTACGATCAGTCACGCCTCATCATTAGATGCCAAGAAGTTCCGGGTGAAGGTCGCCATCGAAAACCAGCCCTGCCTGATGGAAGTCAATTCAGGATCGTCCCTCTCGATGGTTTCCTGGAAGACCCTTGAACAATTAATCCCCACCGTCCGGTGGCAAGACCTCAGATTCCAAAGAATCATACTTCAGGACTATCAGAGAAATCGAATTCCAGTCGTTGGATCCAGCAAAGTCCGTGTCTCATTTTAAAATCGTACTGCATCCCTACCACTGACCGTAGTCAACCGGGATCGGCCTAGTTTGTTAGGCCTCCAATGGTTCGCCCCACTTGGAATTGAAGTAGGTGGCATTCACCGAACGAACAGCGACAACTGGGAAGAGGCCATCATCCAGGAGTTCCAAGATGTCTTTACAGAGAAATTAGGTGAGTACAAGGGGACCCCGATATTATTTATCTTTAATCCCAAGGTAGCTCCCATCCGCCTTAAGCCTCGTCAAGTTCCATTTGCCCTTAAACCAAAGATTGATGAGCAGCTTGATAAATTGACAGCCCAGGGTGTATTAGAACCAACCGACCACGCTCCCTGGGAAACCCCAATCGTAACACCCATCAAACCGGATGAATCGTTAAGAATTTGTGGGGACTACCGAGCCACTCTGAATCACGCCCTTCAGCAGAACGCTTATCCGGTACCAGTAGTACAACACCTTCTCCATTCCTGGGGGGCGGAAAAGTCTTCGCTAAATTGGATTTAGCACAGGCATACCAACAACTGCCTGTAGACAAAAAAACGGCAGACACACAAACGATCGTTATGCACCGAGGTGCATTTAAGTGCAACCGACTCCAATTTGGAGGTAGCTTGGCCCCAGGAATTTTTCAGAGCTTGATGGAGAGACTACTACAGGGTATAAAAGGGGTTTTACCTTATTTTGATGACGTTCTAATTGCTGCTCCAACTAGAGAAATATTAAAGGAGTGCCTGAGGTTAGTTCTCCAGAAATTTAAAGACTCTGGCCTTAAAGTAAAAAAAAATAAGTGTCAATGATGTATGGATAAGGTAGAATTTTGGGGGTACTTAATCAATAAACAAGGCATTCACCTCACCGATGGCAAGCTTAGGGCAATCAAAAACACTCCAAGGCCCCGAAATAAGACTGATCTCCAAGCTTTCCTGGGCCTTATCAATTTCTACAATGTGTTCCTGCCCCATAAAGCGACCATAGCCGAGCCCCTACATCATCTGTTGGACAAAAAGGCAACCTGGGTCTGGGGACACCGAGAGGAACACGCGTTCCGACAAGTAAAAAACTTATTGACTTCAGACGCAGTTTTGATGCAGTATGATAAGACTTTGCCTTTAACAATTACATGTGATGCATCACCATTCGGAGTGAGTGCCATTTTGAGCCATGTGTTACCAAATGGTAGTGACGCCCCTATTGCCTACTTTTCAAAAACGCTATCAAAAGCTGAACGTAACGTTAGTCAAAACGATAAAGAGGCTCTTGCTGTCGTTTCTGCTGTTAAATGATTTCATGAATATATTTATGGGCGAGTTTTTACTATAGTCACGGACCACAAACCTTTGCTGGGGATTATAGTGGGGGGTAAGCCAACCCCTTATATCTTATCTCCCAGAATGACTCGCTGGTCGGAATTCTTGGCTGCATATAATTATAAACTGCAACACCGCCTGGGGAAAGCCATCCCCCACGCTGACACACTAAGCCGTGCACCACTTCCTGAAACTGTTGACGACCCAGCTCCAACCGTCGCGACGCTTCAAAATTGAAACACTTAATCACCACCATTGACAGCTCGAGATATTGCGATCGAAACCAAACGCGTTCCCGTTTTGGCGCGAGTTCTTAGCTGGGTCGAGCGAGGATGGCCATTGGATCAAATCCCTGACAACTTCAGTCCTTTCAAGAATCGACAGATGGAACTGTTTTCACAGAAAGGCTGCATAATTTGGGGGGATAGAGTCGTCGTCCCAGAGCGGCTGCAACGAGCAGTATTGAAAACCTTGCATGAAGGTCACCCCGGCAGAGTGCGCATGAAGGCGCTCGCACGAAGCTATGCATGGTGGCCGGGTATCGACAAACAAATCGAGGCCTGGGTAAAGACTTGTTGCAAATGCCAGGAAGTTAGCAATGCCCCATCGAAAGCAACCCCAACAGAGTGGGAAACACCCAGGAGACCATGGTCCCGTATTCATATGGACTTTGCGGGACCTACTAAAGGACACACATTCCTAGTAACGGTGGATGCCTACTCAAACTGGCTTGAAATCCATGAAATGAAAAGTACCACAATGGAATCGGTCATCAGGAAATTGGACAGACTATTCGCAACCCATGGACTGCCAGACGTTTTGGTATCCGACAATGGACCCCAGTTTACCATGCTTTCCTTTGAACAGTACTTGGCGGACCGTGGTATTCGCCATGCGCTAACTTCGCCGGTGCATCCTGCGACCAATGGAAGAGCCGAGCGCATGGTACAATTCATCAAAAAAACCCTACATAAAATGGACTATGGCGATATCGAAGATAAGATTAACTGGATACTCCTTCAACACATCACTCCACACAGCGTCACCAACAAAACTCCGGCCGAATTGTTAATGGGACGAAAACTCCGCTCCCACCTTGACTGACTACACCCATCGTACGAACCAGAAAAACCACACGGATCCAATGGGAAATGCCACAAATTCCAGATAGGTGACTTAGTCTTCACTAAAAACTTTTCGGGCGATCCGTTGTGGGTCGAGGCAACTGTAATCCAAGTCACAGGACTCAGGTCATACTGAGTAAAAAGTCGCGACGGAAGAATATGGAAGCGCCATATTGATCAGCTGCGTTCGAGGCTGCAACCTCGTTTATGTGACTCGGGTAACCTCCAAACTGAGGGGGGAGGAGATGCCGAGGAGACCGAGTTCAAAACGACAGAAAGCATGAGTGGAAGAAGTGAGCATTCGGAGGAATCAGAGAGGGTGGTGGACTTGCCACAAAGAGACACCTCGTCAGAAGCAAGCCCACAAAGGCAAGAGGACAACGAAGACATTAGCAGTACCAAGTTTTTAAATGAAGGACCGGAGGTAACCTACTCACCAGAAAACGTCCCGCCCAAACAAGATTATAAACAAGTACCGGGGGGACAGCGAAAATCTAACAGACAATCTAAACAACCGGCCTACCTCAAAGATTACGTCACCGCATCCCTTAAACGGAACCCGGGGAGAAGGGGTGTTGTGAATTAATAAAAGTGAATTAATAAAAGTGCTTAATAAAGATTATTAAAACCTTTAGAACAGTGTAGGGTTCTGACTCTGCAATTCTGATTGGCCGATAATAGCGACATCTGATTGGTCCATTCAGGGGAATCTGATTGGCTATTAGCAGGCCTCTCTCATTGGTTAAGGGAACTAACAATTCCAGTTTTTATTGGTTATTTGATCAGCAGCTTGCCTATAAAAAGGGCTGTTGCTGCTGTAGTATTTGCTCTGTTCCACAATGTTAAATAAAGAGTTGAAGTTCACTATTCATCATCTCGTCTCCAATCCTTGCGCCCATGCGCAGAACTTAACATACCCAATGATTTGGTCCACAAGCTGTCACTTTCCTGCCTCTTACTCGGCTCTTATCCAACAACTGACATTTCCGCAACTGATGGGAAATGAAATTTTAAAATCAGTTCCAATGTAGGATTGAAAAATGGAGATCTAATAGAAAAGAAAAATCAGAAAAAGACCCTACTGTTAATATTAGGCAGGGTTCGCATAAGAAGAAAGGCAGGATTAAAGTTGCGTCATGAACCGAGAGTTTAATCAAGCTCCATAGCTCTGGGTGACTTTCTCCAGTAGCCTCTGGAGAGAAGACTCCATAATGAAGAGCAGCAGAAGTCAATTACCTGGGTTTTGAACTAATTTCCTCCAGCATCACTTTCTAGGCACGTCCTGACAGGAGGGCCTACAACACCTTCAGGAGTATATTTGTCATTTCCACTTAAATGCTATTCTCTCGCTGACCCTCTGCACTTGGAGTCTTGGAAGAACTTCAGGATCCCCAGAGGAGAAATTATTTCTCAGTGTAATTATTACCACCCTGGTCTTTGAGACATATTCTGCTACAGTGACTGCCTTTGATGTGAACATCAGATTGAAGCAACCAAAAAGCTATCGAACATCAGAAAAGGATAAATGCCACAGCTCACACACTATGTGGCACACATTTTGGGAGAGGCAGTGATTGTGCTCTTGAATGTACTTTTTTCTCCTTTCCAACAAACATTGATTTGTCTCTGTCCGAATCAGGAAAGTGAGGGTGGTTTGAATTCAATAGAATTCTTTTTGTTCTTGTTTAGAAATAGGAAGGGGATTGATTCAGTCCTATACATAATGAATCTTCTGCTTTTTATGCTGCTGGTGTCTCATGTAGTCTCTGAGAAGCTTCGAATGAAATGCCCGCTGAATTTTGCTACCTGGGATGAGAAAAAACCGTGGAACTTTTATAGGGCAGGCGACCATTTTGTTGGTATAGTCACCACTGAAACAACATCATCACCTAGAACGCTGCCTTTTGACATGGCTCCTTCTAGTCAGTCTAGCTCGTAAGTTATTCAGTATGATTCAATTGAGGACCTGTATATTGCACGACTCAAAAAGTGGGATGTGAAAATATTTACAGACCCCTCACATCCCGGACATAAACTGTTTTAACTCCTTCCCTCAAAACGATGCACTGCACACCAGAAAAACTACACACAAATATTTTTTTCCTGAACACCATCACTCTGCTAAACAAAAATTTTTCTCAAAACTGTCCAACTATTCACAAAGTCTGCAAGACTTTTACTGTTAATCTTCTCATCACTCCTTATCACCCATCCCCTCCCACTTGTGACTGTATGACTGTAACTTTGCTTGTATCCCTACGATCTATATTGCTTGTATCCTTACAATCTATATTGACTGCTTCCTAGTGTGATTTGATTGTTTATTTGTGCCCTATGACTATTCATAAGTGTTGTACCTTATGATACTTGATTCTTGATGAATGTATCTTTTCTTTTATGTACACTAAGAGCATTTGCACCAAGACAAATTCCTTGTGTGTCCAATCACACTTGGCCAATAAAGAATTCTCTTCTCTTCTCTTCTCTTCTCTTCTCTTCTCTTCTCTTCTCTTCTCTTCTCTTCTCTTCTCTTCTCTTCTATTCTATTCTATTCTATTCTATTCTATTCTATTCTAATGGGGTTGCATGTCTTCCATTTGAGGTACTAATACTCTTTATTTCACTGACTCCTATATATTGCAGGACCTGTCAAATTCCTTGAATCATCCTTATTTTCATGACTTTCTGCTTTTCTCTTCTTTTGTGGAAGAGACTCAAAAACCAAATGTGAGGCAAATGAAACCTGAAACAAGTCCAGATTATTTATCCATTCCCATTCAATACTGACTTCATCACTTGAATACTGTTTCGTTTAAAAGAATGATTGGAGGTGTTGTAGGGTCCTCTGCCCATTTCATTTCCATATTTATGTAACCACTGTATTGGTATGTAACCACTGTATTAAAAAAATAATTTCGTGGTTCTTCTTGATGATGATGTTAATAATATGAACATTTTTTTTTTACAGTAGAAAAAATTATTTTAAACAAATAATCTTGATTTTTGCCATTCAAACGGTCAATAAGAATCCCCAGCTCCTGCACAATCTCACACTTGGCTACAATATCCATGACAACTATGCCAGCACCCTTGCTACTTCAGAAGCCTTGCTGGACATGCTCTCCACTGGACAAGGCAATGTCCCCAACTACAGCTGTGGAAGGAAGGAGAACCTTTTGGCTCTTGTTGATGGAGCTAAGAGGGAAACCTCCATTCAGATGTCAACATTAGTAGGCACCTACAAAGTCCCACAGGTTTGTGTGTGTGTGTGTGCTTCTCTATCTGGTAAAGTGAATATGGAGGTTGTGAGTGAGTGAGAGATCCAACCATATTCTGTCTATGGAATTGAAGAATTGCTTTCCACCATGGCCTTTATAGGTGTCATGGGCATGGATTGAAATACAATGTGGGGAGGGGTGGAAATCATCAATATCCTCTTATGACACCTTCCTCATTACTTTGGGGGCTTCTGCTACACACATGTGACAGTGAAGAATAAAAAAAGAACATAGCAGCTACTGGCCCATTCATCTAATAGATACTGTGGCTAAAGTATATGTTAGGGTCCTCCTGAATAGAACTGAGACTAGATTTTTTAGAAAGCTCATTCTTTTGCAGAAGAACAAGTAAACTTTGGAGTCAATCCACTGCTCACAATTGTTTTGTCTTGAACCACACAATTGCAAAATATGTCAGTCAGGGGAAACACTGATTTGCTGCCTTTATAGATGTCACTGCAGCATCCAAAAAACTAAACAGAGAACTATTATGGAGGATTGTTCTTAAAATGGAACTACAATGGCTGCCTCTGATCCAAGCCCTTTTTAGAAGCACATGAGTGAGAGTATGATTTGGGTCCAGATCTCTCCACATCATATGATCTTGTAGTACTTCTTTAAGTTGTTCTATGGTCTGGCTGGTGTCATGTTTGATGGTGTTCACTGTCCAGCCACTGTGTTCTTTGGTGGCCTGGCTTTCTTTCACTTCTAACATGGTACAGAAATAAGATTTGCTTCATTTATTTTTCTTTTCAATTTCTTTTTAATTTTTTTGCACAGTCTTGCTAATGTTCTGTATTCTGTATTTTGCATTCTGTATTCCATATCCTGTATCTTGATTTTGTTTGAGAAAATAACAACATACTATTCTAACATGCTTATGAGTAGAAAGTTGGATTTATTAAAATCTAGCATTTTGGACTTGATCTGACCCCAAATACAGCATAGCATTCTTCATTGCTTTTGCAGATCAGTGATGCAATTGTTTCAGAGACTCTGAGTGATAAAAGTCAATTTCCTTTTTTTGACCGGGTTCTCCCGAAAAAAGGAATCACATATCCAGCAATTGTCCAACTGCTCCTTCATTTCAGGTGGACCTTGATTGGTGTCTTTGCTTCAGTCACAGAGGAGGGAGAGAATTTCATGAGGACTTTTATTCCTATGCTTGTCCACAATGGAATTTGTGTTGTTATATCACAACGATTCTCAGCGACTGGACAGACAACATCGCTCAGGGATGCCGTCTCTAAATGGAGACAAGTCAATGTTTTTGTGAACCACATAGAGCGTGTTAATGTTTGGGACAGAATTCATACTTTGCAGTTGACGTTTGAAGGTGTTCCAGGACCTATCGATGGGAAAGTCTGGATCGTGGAAAGCATTGATTATTTGGTATTGAGACGGGGGGAACTTTACAAATATGTCCATAGTATTTGGAGCTTTGCTTTTCAGGAAAAGAAAAGGCCAGAAGATGATCCCTTTGGAACCAAACTCTTTGTACAATTGGAAAATAGATATTTCGATGTTCTATTTCAAAGCATGTTTTTTCTGTCAAAGGTGGGAAAAGATGCAGCCAGAGAGCACTACTGAGGGCCGTAGAGGAAAGGAGAAGGATATGGATCTCTTTTCACCTCCATCTGCACAGTGTTATTAGGACTCTGGCCTATGCCTTGAAAGCTGCATATTCGTCCAGATCCTGGAGGAGAAGCAGGAGGAGTGAAAAGACACTGGACGCTCCAAGGCTGCAGCCGTGGCAGGTATAGAGTCCCTATCAGGATCCATGAAACTCCATGTGATAACCCAGGGTGTGTCACAAAAATAACAAAGTCACCAAAGTAGAATAAATTCCCTTTCAGGCCCCAATGTCCAATTATCCACAGCTGTATATCAAATTCTTCAAAAAAAAAGTCTAGGAAGGGCAGAAATGCAGTCCGAACCCAAAGTAAATATAATTAGAAATAAAAAAACCAACACAAACCATACTGAAGTAATTAACACGGCAGGTCAGGATGATAAATTACAGACTTTCAAAGGAGAACACAGCACCCACAATCAGGAGGACTCCAAAACCCAGATAAGCTCCTATGAAGAAAATACATGCTTTGCTTCCAGCAAAGAGCTGTGTGAAAGCGCCCTTCTTATATCCTGTTCTCCCAGCTGCAACTAATGATACCCTACTCATCCCTCCTGGCTGGTTTGCAACACCTGATGCACACCTTCCCTTCTTCAGGACAGCTTCTTCCTCATGGAGCACAATCTTTGGACTTTGGACAGTCAGCCCAACTTACCATACAGGGTAGATTTTGCAGGGAAAATAGAAAGAAAAAAATAGCAGCATTGAGCTATATGTATAAATAATAAAAATGGCATGCACATAAAAATAAAAATGTTTAAGGATCCCTCTAATTTCCCAGGTTGTAAAAATAGTTGGTGGGAGATTTGTACAATAGGATTTGCAAGCATTTCTTAATGTACCCTTAAAATAATGTAGAATAAGGGGAGAAGGCAGAGCTTCGTTCCGGCGATACAGCTGCGATCTCGGGGCTCTGAGATCGTAGCCGATATTTTCGCCCCTGGTCGGTCCTAACGGACCTAAACCGTCCAGTAGAGACGGTGATCGTGAAGGGCACTGTTCCAGGATCCCAGAGATATCGCAAAATCTCTGGTTAGATCCGGAAGAAGCCCTTTTGCTGGTGGCGGAGAGGCAGCCTCCATAGCTGCTGAAGTCAGGACAGCTCCGGAAAGAAAGTGATTGGAGTGAAGTGTGTCGGCTGGGTGAGAAAAACTCTTTAGTGTTGTAAATTCGCTGAGGTTGGAAAGTTCATTCTGAAGAGAGAAGGAAGCTGTGAGATTTTTTTTTTTGATTGAAATTGTTTGAGCGGCGTTTTTTTTTAAAGTGATGTCAAATTGAGGCTTGGGGTGTTTTTTTTTTTCTTTTCTCTATATTTTTCGGGAAAGATTTTATTGTGACTTTGTAGGTAACCGGATTGAATTTTCTTTTATATATATTCTTAGGCTCCCTTTGATTTTTTAATTTTCTTTAGGATAGAGGCTTCCTTTGGCTATTTTTTCTTTTTTTTTTTTCTGTATATATTATTCCTTTTTTCCGGTTGGGGGGGAGAAAGAGCATTAAGAAACTTTGTAACACTGCCAACTAGAGGCTTGAAAGTATTTTATTTGAATTGGAGAGAATTGCAAAAAGACCTCTTCTCAAGGACATTTTAACGTGATAAGATAGAGGGAGAGCACAGCAAAATATTATTGCAGGTGCTTTCCTGGACTGTTATCAATAATACTGGAAGCTGTTCTGAAGCTGCTTTGAAGCTGCTGGAGAAGAGAGTCATAACAAGAGCCTTGGATAAATAAACAAAGTGCAGTGTGCTTTCTTATATATACCCCATTCGCTAGCCTTTTTCTAAATTTCAATTCTAGTAATATTCTTATTTTTGCCTTTTATTTTAAAGGGAAAGTCTCAGAGTTTTTTTTTTCTTTTTTCTTCTTTATTTTTCTTTTCTTTTTTATTGGGACTTTTTTGCTTTTCCTATTTATGTTTTTGGACCACTTTGTTATTGTTTTTTTTTTTTTTGGATTATTGAGACTTTTTAATTGGATTAAGGTGTGAAGAATTTGAAGGAACTTTTTGTCTTTTCTCTTTTTGCTTTTTGCTTTTTTTTTTCTTTGCTCTCAATCAATATTATTATTTTTGGATTTGTTTGTTTTTGCCTTTTTATTTTTTCCTTTTTCATGGTGGACTATCTCGTAATTGGATTAGGGTTTAGAAGAACCTGAAGATCTTTCTTCTTCCTTTTTTCCTGTTTCTTTTTTGGTTTTGTGTCTTTTACTATTGGAGTTTTCCATTTTGGATTATAATTGGCTGCTCTAGCAGTTGGATTAAAAGTTAAGAAGAATTTGAAGCTTTGGAAGCATTGAAATGAGCAGGAAACCAATACCATCTGGCATTTCTGCTTCTACCTCTGCTTCCCCACCAGCTGGAGGACAACGTTTAATTCGGACAATGTTAAAGCAAGATAAAGAACAAGAAAAAGTAACTTTACAGATGATTATGCAAGGAATACAAGATCTCAAGATAAAATCAGACACCATTGAACAAAGGATAGAGAACATTGAACAAAGAACGGAGAAGACGGATGAAAAAGTGGAAAATATTAAACAAATGATGGTCAAGTATGAGGAGAGATTCCAAAAAATCAAGGAAGAAGGAAAACAAAGAGAGAAGAAGATTGGAAATATTGACAGTAGACTAACAGCGGTTGAACAAGAAAAAGGTGGGATGTTGAGGTGGGAGATGGAAAGGTCAGAATTTTACCTTAGATTTCAAAATATAGAAGAGGAAAAAGGAGAAAATTTGGCAGCGGTAATGATAGAAATTTTGGCAGATGCTTTGGAAATTACAGAGGAAAAGATGATGGATGGAATAGATGAGATATATCGAGTTTATACAAGATATGCGATGAGAAATAAATTACCCAAGGAAGTCCATATTAGATTTACCAAAAAAATCCATTAAAACGCAAATATTACAAGTAGTAAGAGAGAAAATACTGAAATACAAAGGTAAAGAGGTTGTGGTTTTAAAACAAATACCCAGAAGAGTGAGAGAGATGAGAAGAGAAGAGAATATCGATTCCTGACCAAAATACTATTGGAAAACGAAGTGAATTATAGATGGCTGATTCCAGAAGGACTATTATTTAGGTGGCAAGAGCAGAGATATAGAATTGATTCAATTGAGAAAGCAGAACTTTTCCATGCAGAATTTTTTGGAGGAAGAAGAGAGGAAGCAGAGAAAGAGGTTTCATTAATTGAGTTTCAAGATGAACAACTGGAGACTGAAAAAGAGAAAGGAGCAGCAGGGGGACAGATGGATAGCAAAGAACAGCGTGAAGTGAGATCCACGAGAGCTGTTAGACCTAAATATAAAGCATAATCATGGAGGAAAAAAAAACTGATTACAATGAATATAAATGGGCTTAATTCAGCTGTTAAAAGAAGGAAAACTTTTCATAAATTAGAGAAATTAAAATTTGATATAATTTGTTTACAAGAAGTTCACATTAAAAAACAACATGAACAATTGTTATTACAGCCAAAATTGGGGAAAATATTTACTTCTTTGACTCAATGTAAGAAAAGAGGAGTGGTTTTATACATTAAAGAGGCTATCCCAGCAAAATTGATTTACACGGATGAAGATGGAAGAGTATTAATGGTAGAAATAATGGACAATAATATAAAAATACTCTTGATTGCAATTTATGCTCCGAACGATAAACAAGAAGAGTTTTATAAAAAGCTACATATGAAAATAATTGGACTGGACTATGTTAATATAATTATGATGGAAGATTTTAATGGAATTGTGGACAATAAATTGGACTATATAGCAACAAAAACAAAACAAAATAGAAAGGCTCTCCCAAGGTCTTTTTTTAAAATGACAGATGAATTAACTTTAAAAGATATTTGGAGAGAAAGAAATGTTAAAGCTAAACAATATACTTTTTATTCAAATAGACATTTATCATGGTCCAGATTAGATATGGTCTGGATCTCAACAGAATTAATATCCAATATTAAAGAAACAAATATTGAAACAAGTACTTGGGCAGATCATAGCCCAATGACAATTAAATGGAAAGGACAAAAAAGAAGATCGAGATGGACATTAAATAATACCATTTTAAAGGAGAAAGATTTTATACAATGGATGGAGAAGGAATTGGCTTTTTTCTTCAGAGAAAATAAAAAAGAAGATACTTCAACGCAGAATGTGTGGGATACAATGAAGGCATACGCTAGAGGTTTGATAATAGATTATACAAGGAAAAAGAATATTAGGAAAAGGCAAGCTTCTAAGGCCTTGGAAGATGAGTATAAAATTCTTGAAAAAGAATTACAGAAAATGCCACAGAAAAAGGATATTAAATTGAAGCTGGATGTAATCAAACATAAAATGGAATTAATAGAGAAAGAAGAACTGGCACAGAAAATTAGAAACTCTAAACAGAATTATTTTGAAGATGCAAATAAACCAGGTAGATGGCTAGCATATAAATTGAGAAAAGAGAAGGAATCAAGAAAAATATTGAAGTTAATAGACGAACAAGGCCAAGTTTGTTATGGGAATAAGGAGAAAAAAGAAATTATTCGAGATTTTTATGGACAACTATATAAACAAGAGAATATTGATGAAGAAAAAGTCAAACAGTATTTACAGGAAGCTAATTTACCAAAGGTACCTAAAGAGACTGAAGAAATGCTAGAAAGCAATATAACAATGAGGGAACTAAATGAAGCATTTAAGAGACAAAATAATGGGAAAGCACCGGGTCCAGATGGGCTTCCAGCAGAATTCTATAAAACATTTCAAGAATCATTGAGCATTCCATTGTTAGAAGTTATGAATGAAGTTATGTTAAAAAAGATAATGCCTAAAACATGGTCAGAGGCTTATATTACACTTATACCGAAGGAAGAGACTGACCCATTGCAAATTAAGAATTATAGACCTATTTCTTTATTGAATGCAGGCTATAAAGTTTTTGCTTCAATCTTAGCAGAAAGACTTAAAAAATATTTAAATAATTTTATTCACCCAGATCAAAATGGATTTCTGCCAAAGAGACAAATTAGAGACAATATGAGAGTAATCTTGGACACTTTGGAATACTATGAGGCTCATCCTGAAAAACAAATGGCTTTGATATTCCTAGATGCTCAAAAAGCATTTGACAACGTGAACTGGAGATTCATGTTATTATTATTGGAGCAGATGGGTTTTGCTAAAAAATTTATTCAAGCAATAGAAGCCATATATAATAAACAGACACCAAGGGTAATGATGGAGAGGGAACTTACAGATTTTATTAATATAAGGAAAGGCACAAGACAAGGATGCCCCCTATTTCCTTTGCTATTTGTGTTGACCTTGGAAGTGTTGAATAGAAATATTAGGGATGATAAAAGCATAAAAGGAATGAAAATTAAGAAGGAAGAATTTAAGTTACAAGCTTTTGCTGATGATTTAGCTTTTATTTTGGAAGATCCGCTAGAAACAGCTCCAAAGTTACTGGAAAGGATAGAGGCATATGGAGAGGTGGCTGGTTTGAAAATAAATAAAGACAAAACAAAGATTTTGACAAAGAATATGCTATTGAGACAGAGAGAAGAACTGGCAGACCTTTTGAAAATTCAAGTTACAAATAAGGTTAAGTATCTGGGGATATATTTGACAACAAGATGTAGCACATTAAAGGAGAATAATTATATCAAACTTAAACAACAGATAATTATAGATTTGAAGAAGTGGGAAAACTTGCAATTGTCATTAATAGGGAGAATTTCGACAATTAAGATGAATATCTTACCTAGAATTTTATTTTTGTTTCAAACAATACCAATTAGGCTTGGAAAAGACTATTTTGAAGATTTAAATAAAATTATGTTGAAGTTTATATGGCAAGGTAAAAAAGCGAGAATAAAGCTAAAGCTTCTGCAAGATGCTAGAATTAGAGGAGGTTTTGGCCTGCCTAATTGGGAATTGTATTATCAAGCTGCAAGTTTGATGTGGGTTAAAGAATGGATAACATTAAGGAAACATAGGTTGCTGACATTAGAAGGGCATGACTTGCTGCTGGGCTGGCATGCTTTTTTATGGTATAAGGGAACTAAAATACAGGGTTATTTTAGAAGACATTATGTACGGGAGTCTTTATGGTTAAATTGGGAGAAGATAAAAAGACAATGTTATTTGAAAATTCCAGTTTGGTTATCGACTATTGAAGCATTTTCCTATCCTATAATTTATAAGAAGGAACAAACAGTTAGATATGGGGAACTTTTAGATGAAAAGGGTGAACTTAAATCGATCCAAAACTTAGAGGAACAAGGTATAAGGATGAATTGGTTTTCATATGCACAAATACATTCAAGGTATGATGAAGATTCCAAAACGGAGGGATTTTATGATAAACAGACTGATTTAGATAAGATTTTGATGGGTACTGATGAGAAGGTGATTAAAAAACTATATGGTTATTTACTGGGAATTAAATTAGAGGAAGAACAAGTTAAAGAAACTATGATTGTTTGGGGGAAGAATTTTGGATATGGGATTGATTTAGAGAAATGGCAGAAATTGTGGTCTCAAAATTATAAAATGACAATGTCAACAGCATATAAAGAAAACTTGTATAAGATGTTTTACAGGTGGCACTTTCCTCCGACAAGAATAGCAAGAATGTTCAAGAATAAATCTGAAAAATGCTGGAAATGTCATCAGATACCCGGCTCGTATTACCATATGTGGTGGACTTGTGAGGATGCTAGAAAATATTGGACTATAATTCGCATGTGGTTGGAAAAAATGACAAAGAAACATATAGACTTGAAACCGGAGATCTTCTTATTGGGAATTTTACCTGATATATATAGTAAAGATTTGAAATACCTGATTGTAAATGTATTAACAGCGGCTAGGATTGTATTTGCTAAAAATTGGAAGAATGAGAAAATACCATTACAGGAAGAAATTATTAAGAAAATATTGGAATGTGCTGAGATGAGCAGATTGACATTTGAAATTAGAGAGCAAGAGGATAAACAATTTTATGAAATTTGGGATCTTTTTTATAAATGGCTAGATGATAAAATACGACAATAGAATATTTAGAATGTTAGAATGTTTTGCTATTATTTTGTTATTTGACATTATATTTATAAAGGGTTTTTTAAGGATTGATATGATATGATTATAGGATTTGTTATAGAGTAAATTGGTTTAAAGTATTGTTAGCTCATAAAGAATGAATGATTAAAAATATAGTCAAAAATAATTTTTTCTTTAGTGATATTAGGATACATAAGTTTGGATTGACGATATGAGTTGTTATGTAACATAATTGTAATTGAGACTACAGAATGAATGCACAAAAATGATGAACCAACTGACACACTTGATGTACATATGAGAGTTGATGTTTTTATGTTTTGTTTGTCTTGTTTGTCTGTAGAAAATTAATAAAACCTTTTTCAAAAAATAAATAAATAATGTAGAATAAGCTCAGATTGTCATATTTCCCATCTGGTCTTCCTGGAAGATTAGCCTGACAACTTTCTTCTTGAGAACGCCATAGTTTCTGATAATCACTCTGTTTTTTCCCAAGGAATTTCTGAATATTTTCTTTTGTTTCTTTGCTCTCTTTATTTGTGATGCATTCTAAATGTTCTTTTTAATAGACAAATATAGTCAATTATATATTTTGTCAATGCATACTTTTTTCAATATATCATTGACCAATTTATCTGAGTCCTTTTCACTTTTGAAGATAGTGGTCGCACCTGCTCTCCCAACTCAGCATATTTGCAAATTAGACAACTGTAGAAAGATTCAAATGTGAAAAGATCACTTGGGATAAGAAACCAAATTTCTGCTTTCAAAATTCCCGGTTTTTTCCTATTCTAGTTCCATCCATTTCTGGAAAAGAATGAGTTTTGCAATATTTCCCATTGGAAATTGCACTTGGACCAAAATGGAGATGTAGCTGCAGATCTGAACGTCATAAGTTGGGTGCTTCTTCCCCAGTTCGATCCAATTGACAAGCAATTGGGGAGTTTTGAAAAACAGAGATTTATTATCAATAGAGATATTCTGTCATGGCTGAAATTGTGCAATAAGGTGGGAGAAATTCTTATGTCTTAACCCGGGGACTACTATAGACCACTTTCAAAGAGGAGAAGCTTTGCAATCTTTTATAGCCTTTAGGAATCCTTTGCAGATCCTACTAGTCATATGTTTCTTTCTTCACCACAGTTTTATTCTACTTTTATCAATCTAACAGAGTAAAATTTTAATAAATCTTTTAGGAAAAAATATTATAAAATTTAACATGAATACAATATCATACTTTAAGTCATGGATACATTGAAGAATGGAAGAATTAATGTTGATACAATCGTGAAAAAAAAACCACTGGTTTTCAATTAATGCTTAAGATTTTAATTCCATCCCTCCAGATTTAATTAAGTAGAAAAGTCCTTTATTCCAAAAGCAAAAGGGATTAACTAAATGCAGAATATGTCAATAGTTGCATCTCCTGCAAATATTTGGAACTAGTTAGGTGAAGCTGCTATTTAGCAACCTGGAACAAAGGAGAAACTTCCAAACAGTGAGGACACTTAGGAACAACTTCACTTCAGATGTTGTAGGTTGCTCCATCACTGGAGGTTTTTAAGAAGTGACTGGACTGTCACTTGTCTGAAATGGTATAGGGTCTCCTGCTTGAGCAAGAGGCTAGACTAGAAGATCTTCAAGGTTCCTTCCACCTCTATTCTGATTAATACTCATGTTCACCTCCATTTTCCAGGATGATGAATTCTAACGTATTTTCTCTGGCACTCATTGTTTGTTTGCTTAGTCTCTGCCTCAGTCCCAATGTGTGGGAAATTGTCATCCTGGATTTGTCAAGCGGTCTCGAGAAGGAGAACCAGTTTGCTGCTATGACTGCATTCCTTGTCCGGAAGGGACCATCTCCACTCAGGAAGGTGGATGACATCAAAGAAAAGAGCAGGTTTTGTGGGAGTAGATTCTTTTAGGAATATGAGTCACCTAACAGGTATTTGGGTTAGAAATATATAAACCAGGATAGACATTTTAATTCTGTCTCTTTAAGAGCATGCTAAAAACTGCAATTGGGAGTGGTTACTCAAACGGCCATAAGATGGAGCGAGAAACCTGGTTTGTCTTAGTCTTAATCTCAGAAGAGAGTGTGTCTCAGTCTCTGTTTTCTTCTGTTGGAAAGTATTGCTGTTCCTCCATTTTTCCTAATTGACTGATATTCATGGATTTAATGTAAGTCTGATACTGAACTGTTTTTGACACTGGCCTTTGTTATTGAATTATCCCTGGATTGAAAACTGACTGATTTACTTATGAATGACTTTGGATTGTTTATTTTGGACTTTGCTTAAACCTTTCTGGAAGTAAAAACCTACATTTACTGTACGGTGTATCTGTGTTCTGTGTGTGTATTATTCAAACACTTCTCTCAAATATGTCTCCTTGTATGTGTTCATTCTCCTAATGGGGAATTACCTCAACAGATTCATCAACAGTATTTTCATGAAAATCAACGCTGCGGTTTCCCACAACAAGCACTCTCTAAGTTGGTTGAAATCAGATCTATTAAAGTCCAAATTTGGATTTTACTTTTCTTGGTTTCATTGTGTTTAGCTGATTATTAACCACTGATACCGCAGGTTCCTCTTACCACTGCTCCGGTGATAGAAAATTCCAGACTATTTTCCTGACTAGCTTTTTCTGCAAGGTTTCTAAATTTCATCAGATGGACATCCACAGAGTCCAGTATATAAAAAAAATGATGTATTGCAGGACTCAGAAAGTGTACCTAAAAAGATTAATTTATTATTATCCTCTAGTACTGTGTGCTCAAATAGAGGTTCTGAACATTAACATGAAATTCTTCCAGTCCTAAGTGTTGCCAAAATCTATAGATCAGTGGGGGCTCATATATTAATTGTAGTAAGTTTATGTAAGCAGTGTCTACACCTTGGTTGAGCAATTCCCCCCCCCCATATACACACCCAAACACACACACACTCATATAGGTTGTGTGAGAGACAGAGGGAGAGACAGGGGAGATGAAGAGACAGGAACAAGGGGGAGGGGGAGGGAGGGTGGGAAGGAGGGAGGGAGGGAGACATATTCTTGCTATCTTTGTTTTGGGAAAGTGTTAAAAATGCATTTGGAAATGTCAACTGTTGTCCTAAGAAGCTACTTCTTAAAATGTAAATTGGGAGATTGTTAAAATCAATAATCCTTTTGGTATTTTCAGACACAGAAAAATGCACCAAGTGCCTGGATGATCAATATCCAAATGAGGTTCGAGTCCAATGTATCCCCAAAATTCTAACCTTCCTGTCTTATGAAGAACATCTGGGTATCACTCTGGTCTCTTTTACCTTAATTTTGTTCCTAAGCACAGGCCTTATTTTAATCGTATTCATTCAATACTGAGAAACTCCCATTGTCAGAGCCAACAACCAGGGCCTCTCTTATATCCTCCTAATCTCCCTCCTGCTTTGCTTCTTGTCTTCTTTTTTCTTCATTGGTCAACCAAGGAAATGTCACCTGCCTTCTACGACAAACGGTGTTCAGCGTCATCTTCTCAGTTGCAATTTCTTCTCTCCTGGCCAAAACAATCACAGTGGTGCTGGCTTTTCTGGCCACAAAACCAGGAAACCAAATGAAGAAATGGTTAGGGAAGAGCTTGGCCAACTCCATCATCCTTTCTTGTTCTGCTGTTCAAGTTATCATCTGCTTCATTTGGCTGGGAGTTTCTCCCCCATACCCTGACTCTGACCTTCACTCCTAGCCTGGTGGGATCATCCTGCAATGCAACGAAGGGTCTGTCATCATGTTCTACGTCAGCCTTAGTTAGATGGGTATCTTGGCTGCCATCTGCTTCACGGTGGCTTTCCTGGCCAGGAATCTGCCTGGGACTTTCAATGAAGCCAAGCTGATCACCTTCAGCATGCTGGTCTTCTGCAGTGTCTGGGTGAGTTTTGTGCCCACCTACCTGAGCACCAAAGGGAAATACATGGTGGCTGTGCAGGTCTTTTCCATCCTGGCCTCCAGTGCTGGGCTGCTGGGCTGCATCTTTATCCCCAAATGCTACATTATCATTCTGAAACCATACCTGAATATGAAAGAGCAACTTACGACCAAAAGAAATGTAGAAATGTGAGACAGAGGAAATTTAAGTCTGAACATTTTCCAATAGGCCACACCTAGAAAATGACCCAAGCATATTCTCCATATATAATAGGCCAATGATTTTGTTTGAAATAATTAAATGGTATTTGGAAGACAGTGATTTTTTTTATCCTCAAGGCACTGTAAAATATATATATAAAATATATATAAAAGAGATCACTTTGGCGGAAAAACAAATCTGGTCACGTTGCCAGCTTCAAAAGCCGATACGAAAAATTTATGCCATCAATTTCACCTGCGCTTTCTACAATTTTGTAAACAACAAACTTAAAAGACTCAAGGTCCATCCCACCCCTGAAAGGACTTAATGGTGAAGACTGCAATGATGACACTATTAAAGCTAACCTCTTTAGCACAATCTTTGGTTCAGTATTTGTAAACAGCAATGGATCGTGCCCAGTATTTCCTAGGTGAACCACAGACTACTACAATGATCTAATACATATCAATTTTACAGTAGACAATGTTGAAAAAGCACTACACAATCTAAAACTATCTCTATCTATTGGACCGGATGGAATATGTGCCTACTTCTTACAAAAGCTATGCACTGCCATAGCCGAACCTCTAAGCATAATCTTTGAAAAATCTTTCAGGACCACCTCCTTGCCAAAACTATGGTCATAAGCCACAGTCATCCCCATCTTCAAAAAGGGAGATCCCAGCCTAGTTTGAAATTACAGACCAATCTACAACTGCATCACCTGTAAAGTTATGGAATTAATTATTAACCAATCCATTATCCTCCACATAGAGACAAACAACCTACTCTCTGATAAACAATTTGGTTTGAGAAAAAAACTATCATGTAAACTGCAACTCTTACACTGCAAAAACATATGGACTACACAACTCGATCTGGGCAAAGCAATAGACGCAATCTACATAGAGTTCTGTAAAGCCTTTGATTCAGTGGTACACAACAAACTACTCTTAAAACTAAAATCTAATGTTATCTCTGGACACGTGCATAACTGGATGGAAGCATTCCTGTCAAACAGACAACAAATGGTCAAAATTGGGAGCGTACTATCAAATTCTTTACCTGACAATAGTGCTGTCCCCCAAGGCAGTCTTCTAGGACCAACTCTCTTCATACTCTACATAAATGACCTCTGTAATCATAATCTGCGTTCTCTTCGCTGATGATGTCAAGCCATTCAACACCACAGACAACACTGCTAGCCTTCAAAAAGACCGTGACTATGTATCAGAATGGTCAAAGAAATGGCAACTTCAAATCTCAAGAAATAAATGCTCTGTCTTACATATTCACAAAAAAAAATCAGAAAATAAAATACAGGCTGAATAGTCAAGACCGTGTTTATGATCCAAACTCTGTCAAGGATCTTGGAGTACTCATCTCAAATGACCTGAGTGCTAGAGCCCACTGTAACTACATAGCCAAAAAGGAATTAGGAGTTGTTAACCTAATCTTACGTAGCTTTTTCTCTGGTAATATTATACTAATAACTAGAGCATACAAAACATTTGCTAGACCAATATTCGAATACAGCTCATCAGTCTGGAACACACATTACATATCTGATATTAACACAGTTGAGAAAGTCCAGAAATATTTCACAAGAAGAGTTCTCCACTCCTCTACTGGTTGCAGAATGCCTTATGCCACCAGATTTGAAATTCTAGACCTAGAAAACCTAGAACTATGCCGCTTTCAGTCCGATCTAAGTATAGTAGATAAAATAATACATTGCAATGTCCTACCTGTCAATGAATACTTCAGCTTCAACCATAACAATACAAAAGCAAACAACAGATACAAACTCAAGATTTATCGCACCAAATTTGATTGCAGGAAATATGACTTAAGCAACAGAGTGGTCAATGTCTCGAATACCCTACCTGACTCTGTGGTTTCTTCCCCAAACCCCAAAAACTTTAACCTTAGGCTGTCTACTATTGATCTCACCCCTTTCCTAAGAGGTCTGTAGGGGGTGTGAATAAACGCACCAACATGCCTACCGTCCCTGTCCTTTTGTTTCTTTTATTTTTCTTATATGTGTCCATGTATTCATAACTACATTTTTACTTATACCTATTATCTTATAAGCAATTGACAAACCAAAAGAAATAAAATAAATAAATAAATATTTGTCCACTGTCCTTAGCCTACCTGAAGTCGAAGTTATCATACTCAGGTTATTGAAATATGTCACTTCTGCAATGAGAATTTTGTTGATATGTCAAAAAGGTCAATTTGTCCATCTCAGCAAGTTCAGTCAATTTCAACAACCATTCCTTCATAGTGGGTGGTGCTGAATCTTCCCAACTTTCTTCCTATAATTATCTTGCCACAGTAATGATATATTGAAACTATCTTAGATGGCATTATAACTCGGGCCAACAGTCTGACTTCCATTTCAAGAATAATCAATTTCCTCTGTAATATTTCTTTGGTTAGTGTGTCTAACTAAGTTCTGTAAGGGTAACAAACAACTTTTTTTCCTGATTCACATAGTTTATCATTGGATGGTTCAAAATTGAAGATATAGAATTGACTGGAAGGGATGACAAAACAACAAATAGACCTGAAACCAGAACTATTTTTATTAGGGATAATTGCAGGGAAATACAATAAAAGAGTCACATATTTCATCATACGTGTAATAGCTGCAGCTAGGATCCTATACGCATAAAACTAGAAAAGTGAAAGGACTCCCACAGAGGAGGAGGTAATAAAAAAAAATTAGAATGTGTCGAACTGACAGACTTACAATGGAACTGAAGGACAAAGAGGAATCAGAGTTCTACCTAACATGGGACAAACTGTATAATTGGATATATAATAGATACAGAGATTAGGGTTGAAAAATGAAAGAAGATCAACCAAATAAAAATAGAGAGTTAAGGAAATATGTAAAAATAAACAATGTAAGAAATATTATTATTGAATTGTACTTGAATATAGTATGATATGCCCAAAATAAGAAGTGTAATAGTGTATTATGGTGGAATTAAAGAAATAATAGTTAAAATTCGGATGCATAACACAGTGTAGTCAAAAGAGATTATGCTGTATGATTGTTGTAACTAGGATATTTAGGATATATTTATCAGAGGTGGTATTCAGAACGTTCTGACCAGTTCTGGAGAACCAGTAGTGGAAATTTTGAGTAGTTCGGAGGACTGGCAAATACCACCTCTGACTGGATATTTTACCATATACTTCCCCTGCCACACCTATCAAGCCACGCCCACAGAACCAGTAGTAAAAAAAATTAAATCTCACTACTGGTATGTATGTATGTATGTGGGATATATATTGCTCGGAGTGTAATAAAATGTTTTTCTCAAAAAATTAATATTTTAATGCATCAGCGAACCCACACTGCAGAAAAACCATATAAATGCCTGGATTGTGGGGTATGTTTTACCCAATCCTCAGTGCTTCACATGTACACCAGAGTGTCCACAAAGGTGAGTGGCCTTATGGGTGTGTGGAATGTCAGAAACCTTTTCATTGCAAATCAAAGCTAAAAATGCATCAGAAAGTCCATAGCAGAGATAAAACCCCTTCAGTTGTGAACAATATAGAAAACTTTTTTTTTTCAAAAGTCACATCTTAATGTTTTCCCGGAACTTCACAGAGACAGAAGGGAAATCATACAATTGTTTGGTGTGGGGAAACATACTTTTCCCAGTCAAGTAATCTTAAATACCATAATCTAGCAAAAGAGCACAAATGTTGGAGTGAATTTTGCTCACAAAGCTGCAGCAGTAGTAACTTACCAGAGTCATTGCACAAGACCAAAGATTTACAAATGTTGGGCAGTGTAATTATAGGGTACAGGTAGTCCTTAATTTAGAATCTCAATTGGAAAAGAGTTTGTTACAGTCATAACTCATAATCTCAGTTGGAAAAAGGTTTGTTAGTCATAACTTAAGGCACCCATATGACCAGATTTGATTTTATGACATTTTTCTGATCATTAAGCAAGTCAATGCAGTGGAGAAACTTCCTTTCCAACTCTGATTATCTGTTAGTATAAACAAGGAGTCTGCAAGGAGTATAAATTCTTCCATTTCCCATTATCCGCTCAGAGCTGAAGAAGCTTTTTGGATGAGAAGCGAAACATCTTCAGAGAAAAACCAAAAAGGTCAAATCCAGTTGCCTCTTGAAAAAGCACCTTTGGTATTATTCTCCCCTGACTGGATGCATCAGGAATATAGGTACATCTAAACACACCTACCAACCCTTTGGCAGTATTTTGGGGAGAGTTTACTTACAGTCTCAGAGATTGGAAGGCCAAAGCGGCTCCTCTCCACCGTGTTCCACAAAAAACAAGGGGGACCAACAGATTACTTCCAAGCCAATTTCTGGTGGGCATGACAAAAAAAAATCAGGTTGCACCATCCACTGCACGGTAGGCACTGCCAGTGTCCCAGCTGCAGATCTCACAAAACCATGGTTTTTTTGATAATTAAGAAACTTCAAAATATAAAGATACCCAGTAGCTAATATGAATGTGGAAGGACAACAGAGATGTGAAGGGCGGGGGAAAGGAAAACAATCCCACTCTATAACTTTTTCTTTATATACCCAATGATTTGGTCCACAAGCTGTCACTTTCCTGCCTCTTTCTCGGCTCTTATCCAACAACTGACATTTCCGCAACTGATGGGAAATGAAATTTTAAAATCAGTTCCAATTAGGATTGAAAAATAGAGATCTAATAGAAAAGAAAAATCAGAAAAAGACCCTACTGTTAATATTAGGCAGGGTTTGCATAAGAAGAAAGGCAGGATTAAAGTTGCGTCATGAACCGAGAGTTTTATCAAACTCCATTGCTCTGGGTGACTTTCTCCAGCAGCCTCTGGAGAGAAGACTCCATAATGAAGAGCAGCAGAAGTCAATTACCTGGGTTTTGAACTAATTTCCTCCAGCATCACTTTCTAGGCACGTCCTGACAGGAGGGCCTACAACACCTTCAGGAGTATATTTGTCATTTTCCACTTAAATGCTATTCTCCAGCTGACCCTCTGCACTTGGAGTTTTGGAAGAACTTCAGGATCCCCAGAGGAGAAATTATTTCTCACTGTAATTATCACTACCCTGGTCTTTGAGACATATTCTGCTACAGTGACTGCCTTTGATGTGAACATCAGATTGAAGCAACCAAAAAGCTGTCGAACATCAGAAAAGGATAAATGCACTCTATGTGGCAAACATTTTGGGAGAGGCAGCGATTGTGCTCTTGAATGTACCTTTTTCTTCTTTCCAACAAAGATTGATTTGTCTCTGTCCGAATCAGGAAAGTGAGGGTGGTTTGAATTCAATAGAATTCTTTTTGTTCTTGTTTAGAAACAGGAAGGGGATTGATTCAGTCCTATACATAATGAATCTTCTGCTTTTAATGCTGCTGGTATCTCATGTAGTCTCTGAGAAGCTTCGAATGAAATGCCCGCTGAATTTTGATACCTGGGATAAGAAAAAACCATGGAACCTTTACAGGGCAGGTGACCATTCTGTTGGAATAGTCACCACTGAAACAACATCATCACCTAGAATGCTGCCTTTCAACATGGCTCCTTCTAGTCAGTCTCGCTCGTAAGTTATTCAGTATGATTCAATCGAGGACCTGTATACTGCACGACTCAAAAAGTGGGATGTGAAAATATTTGCAGACCCCTCACATCCCGGACATAAACTGTTTCAACTCCTTCACTCAAAATGACGTTATAGAGCACTGCACACTAGAATAACTTGACACAAGGACAGTTTTTTCCCAAATGCTAAACAAATAATTCCCTCAGCACTGTCCAACTATTCACAAAATTTGCACTACTATTACTATTAATCTTCTCATCACTCCTTATCACCCATCCCCTCCCACTTGTGACTGTATGACTGTAACTTTGTTCTTTGTATCCTTATGATTTATATTGACTGTTTCCTAGTTTGATTTGATTGCTTATTTGTACCCTATGACTATTATTAAGTGTTATACCTTATGATTCTTGACTCCTCATGAATGTATCTTTTCTTTTATGTACATTGAGAGCATTTGCACCAAGACAAATTCTTGTGTCCAATCACACTTGGCCAATAAAGAATTCTATTCTATTCTATTCTGATGAGGTTGCATGCCCTCGATTTGAGCTCCTAATACTCTTTATTTCACTGACCTATATATTGCAGGACCTGTCTAATTCCTTGAATCATCCTTATTTTCATGGCTTTCTGCTTTTGTCTTCTTTTGTGAAAGAGACTCAGAAACCAAATGTGAGGCAAATAAAACCTGAAACAAGTCCAGATTATTTATCCATTCTCATTCAATACTGACTTCATCACTTGAATACTGAGTTTGGTTTAAAAGAATGATTGGAAGGGTTGTAGGGTTCTCTGCCCACCTCATTTCCATATTTAGGTAACCACTGATTGATGCCATATTCAACACTTGATCTTTACTTTATGGGTCACTTATGGAACTTCCTCATCATTTTATGGTACTTCTACTTTAATAACTGAATGGTTTTGAATACAGGTTACTGGGAAAATTAATAATTAGGACTGCTGCAAATAATTGTGTATTCTTAACTGTGGTGGAGGACTCTCTCCAGTGATGGGATTCAGCCAGTTCGCATCAATTCATGAGAAACAGTTGTTAACTTTCTGAGCAGTTGGGTGGTTGTTGGAAAAAATCATTAGGGCAGAGTACTAGTTGTTAAATTGTTTGAATACCACCACTGACTCTCTCTATCCCATCTTCTCAATGCTGATAAAAATTATTTGCTGATGTGCGGCTATCTATTAGATGAATGGGCCAGTAGCTGCTATGCCTTTAGCTTTGAATCTATATTGGCTTAAGACACAATAGGCTTGTGGAGACAAAGAGGAATAAACTGAAAAAAATAATTATTTATGGTTCTACTTGATGATGATATTAATAATATGAATATTTTTTTTACAGTAGGGCAAGGTATTTTCAACAAATAATCTTTATTTTTGCCATTCAAACGGTCAATAAGAATCCCCAGCTCCTGCACAATCTCACACTTGGCTACAACACCCATGACAACTATGCCAGCACCCTTGCTACTTCAGAAGCCTTGCTGGACATGCTCTCCACTGGACAAGCCAATGTCCCCAACTACAGCTGTGGAAGGAAGGAGAACCTTTTGGTTCTTGTTGATGGAGCTAAGAGAGAAACCTCCATTCAGATGTCAACATTAGTAGGCACCTACAAAGTCCCACAGGTTTGTGTGTGTGTGTGCTTCTCTATCTGGTAAAGTGAGTATGGAGGTTGTGAGTGAGCGATAGATCCAACCATATTCTGTCTATGGAATTGAAGAATTGCTTTCCACCATGGCCTTTATAGGTGTCATGGGCATGGATTGAGATACAATGTGGGGAGGGGTGGAAATCATCAATATCCTCTTATGACACCTTCCTCATTACTTTGGGGGCTTCTGCTACACACATGTGACAGTGAGGAATAAAAAAGAACATAGCAGCTACTGGCCCATTCATCTAATAGATACTGTGGCTAAAGTATATGTTAGGGTCCTCCTGAATAGAACTGAGATTAGATTTTTTAGAAAGCTCATTCTTTTGCAGAAGAACAAGTAAACTTTGGAGTCAATCCACTGCTCACAATTGCTTTGTCTTGAATCACACAATTGCAAAATATGTCAGTCAGGGAAAACACTGATTTGCTGCCTTTATAGATGTCACTGCAGCATCCAAAAAACTAAACAGAGAACTATTATGGAGGATTGTTCTTAAAATGGAACTACAATGGCTGCCTCTGATCCAAGCCCTTTATAGAAGCATATGAGTGAGAGTATGATTTGGGCCCAGATCTCTCCGCATCATCTGATCTTGTAGTACTTCTTTAAGTTGTTCTATGGTATGGCTGGTGTCATGTTTGATGGTGTCCACTGTCCAGCCACTGTGTTCTTTGGTGGCCTGGCTTTCTTTCACTTCTAACATGGTACAGAAATAAGATTTGCTTCATTTATTTTTCTTTTTAATTTCTTTTTAATTTTTTTGCACAGTCTTGCTAATGTTCTGTATTCTGTATTTTGCATTCTGTATTCTGTATCCTGTATCTTGATTTTGTTTGAGTAATTAACAACATACTATTCTAACATGTTCATGAGTAGCAAGTTGGATTTATTAAAATCTAGCATTTTGGACTTGATCTGACCCCAAATACAGCATAGCATTCTTCATTGCTTTTGCAGATCAGTGATGCAATTGTTTCAGAGACTCTGAGTGATAAAAGTCAATTTCCTTTTTTCTACCGGATTCTCCCGAAAAAAGGAATCACATATCCAGCAATTGTCCAACTGCTCCTTCATTTCAGGTGGACCTTGATTGGTGTCTTTGCTTCAGACACAGAGGAGGGAGAGAGTTTCATGAGGACTTTTATTCCTATGCTTGTCCACAATGGAATTTGTGTTGTTATATCACAACGATTCTCAGCGATTGGACAAACAACATCGCTCAGGGATGCCGTCTCTAAATGGAGACAAGTCAATGTTTTTGTGAACTACATAGAGCGAATGAATGTTTGGTACAGAATTCATACTTTGCAGTTGACGTTTGGAGGTGTTCTGGGACCTATCGAAGGAAAAGTCTGGATCGTGGAAAGCATTGAATATTTGGTATTGAGACGGGGGGAACTTTACAAATATGTCCATAGTATTTGGAGCTTTGCTTTTCAGGAAAAGAAAAGGCCAGAAGATGATCCCTTAGGAACGAAACTCCTTGTACAATGGGAAAATAGATATTTTCAATGTTCTATTTCAAAGCATGTTTTTTCTGTCAAAGGTCGGAAAAGATGCAGCCAGAGAGCACTACTGAGGGCCGTACGGGAAAGGAGAAGGATATGGATCTCTTTTCACCTCCATCTGCACAGTGTTATTAGGACTCTGGCCTATGTCTTGAAAGCTGCATTTTTGTCCAGATCTAGGAAGAGAAGCAAGAGGAGTGAAAAGACATTGGAGGCTCCGAGGCTGCAGCCATGGCAGGTATAGAGTCTTTACCAGGATCCATGAAACTCCATGTGATAACCCAGGGTGTATCACAAAAATAACAAAGTCACCAAAGTAGAATAAATTCCCTTTCAGGCCTCCAACTTGGCCCCCAATGTCCAATTATCCTCAGCTGGATATCAAGTTCTTCAAAAAAAACAGTCTACGAAGGGCAGAAATGCAGTCTGAACCCAAAATAAAGATAATTAGAAAATAAAAAAAAATCAACACAAACCACACTTTAATAATTAACATGGCAGGTCAGGATGATAAATCGCAGACTTTCAAAGGAGAAAGCAGCACCTCCAGTTGGAAGGACACAAAAACCCAGTTAAGCCTCGATGAAGAAAATGCACGCTTTGCATTTGCAAAGAGCTGTGTTCAAATGCCCAATTATATCCTGTTTTCCCAGCTGCAACTAATGAAAGGGATCAGGACCTTTTTCTGTCTCATAAGCCATGTTACTCCCTTCTCCATTCCTCCCTGTGTGCCCTAGGATGAAGGGGGAATGGCCCTGGGTCTTCTTCTGAATGCCCAGTCGGACTGTTTCTTCCACAGCCACTGGAGCCACACTCCCACTCCCTGTCAGCTGCTCAATCTCCCCTTCAGAATCAGATTCCATCAAGGGCATGACACTCCAAGGGAGAAGGAGAGGAACCTTCTCCTTATGCTATCAAAGACTAACAGCTTGGCCAATCTAATCACGTAAAGAATAATATTGTGTGGAGGGCCTGGGGCTCAAGAGCCAAGCAACACCAAATGGCTTCTTCTGCCTGGATCTTCAAGATCCAGTAATTTAATGGACTTCTGGTTGCTAGCTTGCGGTGGCGGCAGGGATTCGCGATACCACACAATCTCTGCTGCGTTCGCCGCCAAGGTTCCCCGATCCGTTTGGATCTGGGGGATATTGCTGCCCCGTAAAGGCAGCTGAAGACAGGGGGGATCCAGAAAGGGGTTTGGGGGTGTCGCAAACCCCCTCCCCTGCTGGCTAAACCCCCTTTTCCTAAGGCGGAGGAACAGCGGTCAGTAATGGCCACCATGAAGAAATCTGCAGCCGGACAAGCAGGTGCTGGAGGGAGAAAGTTGGAAGAAGTGAAAGTTGCTCGTAACTGGGACAAGACAAAAGAAAGTGACCTGGAACCTTGAAGGCTGCTAAGTATACATTGTTCCTTGTGAGAGTTATAAGCTGCGAATATTCTAAAAGGGAAAGTTTTTTCTTTTCATTCTGCTCTCCTTCTTAAAGTGACAGCGGAGAAAAAAAAATCTTTTTGGCTGTGAGTGAGAAGGGAGAGGGAAAAAAATTGGAGCAGAATTTGAAAATAAGGTGAAGATTGCCTAGAATTGTAAAGAGTTATTAAACATCAAAAAAATTTTTCCAAAAAATATATTTGAAAGGAAACTTTGTGATTACTTTAACTCCAGAAAGAGAAACTGAAGAAGAAATTTAAAAGAAACAGCCTGTTTGAATTGTTTGGTGACTTTGGAACCTTTGACAATTATTTCTGATTAAAACATCTGGGTGGTTGTTTGGAAAAACCTTTTCTCTACACAATGGCATCATCTGTGGATGGATTGAAACTTATATATCAAAAATATGAAAAAGAAAAACAAGAAGGGAAAGATGGTCTTGGCACTATTTTCAATTTTTAGAAATGGCGGTTTATAACTATGTGAAGCATAATGAACAACAGGATGATGGGGATAAAGGAGAAGTCATCTTTGATGATCAAATGACTCTGGTTGGAGAAGGGGAAAAAGAAAGAGAAAAAGGAAAAGAGGACTCTAAGATCTGGAAAAACAATCCAAAAGAGAAGAATAAGGTGAAAAGGGGACATTATGTTAGGAAACAACAGAAAGGGGGAAAGCAGAATAAAACGGGAGAGACAAGAGGACAAAGAGAAGGAGAAGTAAGGGAGAAAGGAAGAGATGAGAAACCTTAATGGTGGGGAGCAAGATGTGAAGAAGCAAAAGTTTTTTAGAGATAATGGATGAACTTTATTGCTGAAGGGATTCTAGAAAGGTACATAAGACTGCATTTTTATATTTATATTTAGAAATAACCATAGAAAATTGGAAATAATATGTAATTTAAAATGTGATAAAATATTTAATATGAACTAGTGAAATTTTTGTTAAGAAAAAGGGAGTACTGTAATGAAATATGACTTAAGATTGTGATGTGGGGGGGGTAATAAGAATTTTCAGAAAGCATAAGTGTTCCTACAAAGGCATGATATTTAATTGAAATTGATAAAATGTTTAAGATATAAATGATTGTTAATATTAATGATTAGATTATGGTATATTAGCGAAATTTTTTGCGAAATGAGAGATTTGACGTAGAAGGAGGAACACTGTAATGAAATAATGAGTTATAATATGTGATGGGGGGGAATAATTATGGAAAATAGGGCTCCCATAAAAGTATGTGATTTAACTGAAAAGTAATGTGCTAAATGTTTAAGATATAAATGAATATTAATACTAATGAATAGATTTGTATTATTTTTGACAACATAGTATAATTTTAGAATGTACCAGACAGAATCCCAAACTAAGTTATGTGTTTTATATTAATTATTACAAATATAGGGGAAAGAGATAAAGGCATCATACTCCATATAGTGTACAAGAGAAGTTTTTCTTCTTTTTTAAGGAAGAAAAATAAATGGATGGTTGGAATAGAACAAAGAATGATAATTCTTTGATGATATGAATGATATGAATTGAGAGGAGATAAATAAAATAAAATTGAGAAAATTTAAAAGAGAGGAGAAGTCATGTAGAAAATTGAAAATGTTAATAAGATATGAAATGGTATATAAAAGGAATATGAATTTGAATTTGTGTCTGTACCAAGAGTTATAAATCGGGACTAAGCAACTTTCAGAAAAGAGATTTTTTACGCTTTTATGTTTTGTGTTCTTGTGTATTTGTGTATTGTCTGTCTTGAAGAATTAATAAAACTTGTTTAAAAAAAAAAAGATCCAGTAATTTAATATCTTTAGCTGAATGGGGCTGCATTACCTTTGAGAGGCCCTGTCCACATCCTTTCCTAAACAGACACCTCTTACAGTTGAGTCATCAGCCAGAAGGTGTCTTCTCTTTTTCCAGATACCCTACTCATCCCTCCTGGCTGGTTTGCAACACCTGATGCAAACCTTCCCTTCTTCAGGACAGCTTCTTCCTCATGGACCACAATCTTTGGACTTTGGATTTTCAGCCCAACTTACCATACAGGGTAGATTTTGCAGGGAAAATAGAAAGAAAAAAATAGCAGCATTGAGCTATATGTATAAATAATAAAAATGGCATGAACATAAAAATAAAAATAAAAAAAATTAAGGATCCCTCTAACTTCCCAGTAAAAATAGTTGTTGGGAGATTTTTTTTATTTTTTTTATTATTTGTCAATTGCTTAAAAGATAATAGGGGTAAGTAAAAACATAGTTATGAATACATGGATACATATAAGAAAAATAAAAAAAAATAAAAGAAACAATAGGACACGGACGGGAGGCACATTGGTACACTTATGCACGCCCACTACAGACCTCTTAGGAAAGGGGTGAGGTCAATAGTAGAAAGTCTAAGGTTAAAGTTTTTGGGGTTTGGGGAAGAAACCACAGAGTCAGGTAGAGTATTCCAGACATTGACCACTCTGTTGCTGAAGTCGTATTTCCTGCAATCAAGTTTGGTGCGATTAACCTTGAGTTTAATCTATTGTTTGCTCTTGTATTGTTATGGTTGAAGCTGAAGTATTCATTGACAGGTAGGACATTGCAATGTATGATTTTATCTACTATACTTAGATCGGACTGAAGGCGGCATAATTCTAGGTTTTCTACATCTAGAATTTCAAGTCTGGTGGCATAAGGTATTCTGCAAAGAGTAGCAGAGTGGAGAACTCTCCTTGTGAAATATTTCTGGACTTTCTCAACTGCGTTAATATCAGATATGTAATGTGTGTTTCAGACTGATGAGATGTATTCGAATATTGGTCTAGCAAATGTTTTGTATGCCCTAGTTGTTAGTGTAATATTACCAGACAAAAAGATACATAAGATTAGGTTAACAATTCTTAACGCTTTTTTGGCTATGTAGTTACAGTGGGCTCTAGCACTTAGGTCATTTGAGATGAGTACTCCAAAATCCTTGACAGAGTTTGGATCAACAAGGTCTTGACTATACTTAGTTCCTATATCTGGTATATATTCCTATCATGACTTCTTCATATTTTCCCTTTGCAAGCGTCTCTCAATGTACCTTTAAAATAATGTAGAATAAGCTCAGATAGTCATGTTTCCCATCTGGTCTTCCTGGAAGATTAGCCTGGCAACTTTCTTCTTGAGAATGCCATAGTTTCTGATAATCACCATTTTTTCCAAGGAATTTCTGAATATTTTCGTTTGTTTCTTTGCTCTCTTTATTTGTGATGCATTCTAAATGTTCTTTTTAATAGACAAATATAGTCAATTATATATTTTGTCAATGCATACTTTTTTCAATATATCATTGACCAATTTATCTGAATCCTTTTCACTTTTGAAGATAGTGGTAGCACCTGCTCTCCCAACTCACCATATTTGCAAACTAGACAACTGTGGAAAGATTCAAATGTGAAAAGATCACTTGGGATAAGAAATCAAATTTCTGCTTTTAAAATTCCAGGTTTTTTCCTATTCTAGTTCCATCCATTTCTGGAGAAGAATGAGTTTTGCAATATTTCCCATTGGAAATTGCACTTGGACCAAAATGGTGATGTAGCTGCAGATCTGAATGTCATCAGTTGGGTGCTTCTTCCCCAGTTGGATCCAATTGACAAGCAATTGGGGAGTTTTGAAAGACAGAGATTTATTATCAACAGAGATATTCTGTCATGGCTGAAATTGCGCAACAAGGTGGGAGAATTATAAGTGTTCTTATATCTTAACCAGGAGACTACTATAGACCACTTTCAAAGGGGAGAAGCTTTGCAATGTTTTACAGCCTTTAAGAATCCTTTGCAGATCTACCAGTCCTATGTTTCTTTCTTCACCACAGTTTTATTCTACTTTTATCAATCTAACAGAATAAAACTTTAATAAATCTTTTAGGAAAAAATATTGTAAAATTTAACATGAATACACTATCATACTTTAAGTCATGGATACATTGAAGAATGGAAGATTTAATGTTGATACAATCATGAAAAAAAAACCACTGGTTTTCAATTAATGCTTAAGATTTTAATTCCATCCCTCCAGACTTAATTAAGTAGAAAAGTCCTTTATTCCAAAAGCAAAAGGGATTAACTAAATGCAGAATATGTCAATAGTTGCATCTCCTGCAAATATTTGTAACTAGTTAGAGAGTTTTATATTAACTAGGTGAAGCTACTATTTAGCAACCTGGAACAAAGGAGAAACTTCCAAACAGTGAGGACAATTAACCATGGAATAGCTTCACTTCAGATGTTGTAGGTTGCTCCATCACTGGAGATTTTTAAGAAGTGACTGGACTGTCACTTGTCTGAAATGGTATAGGGTCTCCTGCTTGAGCAAGGGGTTAGACTAGAAGATCTTCAAGGTCCCTTCCACCTCTATTCTGATTAATACTCATGTTCACCTCCATTTTCCAGGATGATGAATTCTAACGTATTTTCTTTGGCACTCATTGTTTGTCTGCTTAGTCTCTGCCTCAGTCCCAATGTGTGGGAAATTGTCATCCTGGATTTGTCAAGCGGTCTCGAGAAGGAGAACCAGTTTGCTGCTATGACTGCATTCCTTGTCCGGAAGGGACCATCTCCACTCAGGAAGGTGGATGACATCAAAGAAAAGAGCAAGTTTTGTGGGAGTAGATTCATCCACAATATTTTCATGAAAATCAAAGCTGCATTTTCCCATTGAG
This sequence comes from Hydrophis major, assembly GCA_033807585.1. Classification (NCBI taxonomy): domain Eukaryota; kingdom Metazoa; phylum Chordata; class Lepidosauria; order Squamata; family Elapidae; genus Hydrophis; species Hydrophis major. The sequence goes on from CM066329.1 coordinate 45,218,693, forward strand.
AATTTCCATCCATGGAAAACTCAACAAGCACTTAGTTGGTTGAAATCAGATCTATTAAAGTCCAAATCTGGACTTTATTTATTTATTTATTTATTTATTTGGTTTCCTTGTGTTTAACTGATTATTAACCACTGATACCGCAGGTTGCTCTTACCACTGCTCCAGTGATAGATAATTCCAGACTATTTTCCTGACTAGCTTTTTCTGCCAGGTTTCAAAATTTCATTAGATGAAATAAAATTTCATTATATAGTCCAGTATGTTAAAAAAATGATGTGTTGCAGGACTCAAAAAGTGTACCTAAAAAGATTGATTGATTATTATCCTCTAGTACTGTGTGCTCAAATAGAGGTTCTGCACATTAATATGAAATTCTTCCAATCCTAAGTCTTTCCAAAATCTATAGATCAGTGGGGGCTCATATATTAATTGTAGTAAGTTTATGTAAGCAGTGTCGACACCTTGGTTGAGCAATTCCATATATATATATATATGGTATTTCAGCTTTGTTCAGGTATTTTCACATGTCATTATAGTTGTGCTTTTAAAATTGTAGCAACGTTTCAGCAGAATCTCATCTACCATCTTCTGGCTTCATCATCAGAAGCCTAATGATGGCAGATGAGATTCTGCCGAAATGTTGCTACAACTTTAAAAATACAACTATAATGATGTGGGAAAATACCCGAAAAAAGCTGAACACCATATATACACACAAACAGACACTCTCATATAGTTTGTGTGAGAAAGAGACAGGGGAGATGGAGAGACAGGGGCAAGGGAGAGGGGGAGGGAGGGAGGGAAGGAGGGAGACGAATTCTTGCTATCATTGTTTTCGGAAAGTGTTAAAAATGCATTTGGAAATGTCAACTGTTGTCCTAAGAAGCTACTTCTTAAAATGTAAATTGGGAGATTGTTAAAACAAATAATCCTTTTGGTATTTTCAGACACAGAAAAATGCACCAAGTGCCGGGATAATCAATATCCAAATGAGGATCGAGTCCAATGTATCCCCAAAATTCTAACTTTCCTTTCTTATGAAGAATATCTGGGTATCATTCTGGTCTCTTTTGCCTTAATTTTGTTCCTAAGCACAGGCCTTATTTTAATCGTATTCATTCAATACCGAGAAACTCCCATTGTCAGAGCCAACAACCGGGACCTCTCTTACATCCTGCTGATCTCCCTCCTGCTTTGCTTCTTGTCTTCTTTTTTCTTCATTGGTCAACCAAGGAAAGTCACCTGCCTTCTACAACAAACGGTGTTCAGCATCGTCTTCCCAGTTGCAATTTCTTCTCTCCTGGCCAAAACAATCACAGTGGTGCTGGCTTTTCTGGCCACAAAACCAGGAAACCAATTGAAGAGATGGTTAGGGAAGAGCTTGGCCAGCTCCATCATCCTTTCTTATTCTGCTGTTCAAATTATCATCTGCTTCATTTGGCTGGGAGTTTCTCCCCCATTCCCTGACTCTGACCTTCACTCCCAGCCTGGTGGGATCATCCTGCAATGCAACGAAGGGTCTGTCATCATGTTCTACGTCAGCCTTAGTTACATGGGTATCTTGGCTGCCATCTGCTTCACGGTGGCTTTCCTGGCCAGGAATCTGCCTGGGACTTTCAATGAAACCAAGCTGATCACCTTCAGCATGCTGGTCTTCTGCAGTGTCTGGGTGAGTTTTGTGCCCACCTACCTGAGCACCAAAGGGAAATACATGGTGGCTGTGCAGGTCTTTTCCATCCTGGCCTCCAGTGCTGGGCTGCTGGGCTGCATCTTTATCCCCAAATGCTACATTATCATTCTGAAACCACACCTGAATACGAAAGAGCAACTTACGACCAAAAGAAATGTAGAAATGTGAGACAGAGGAAATTTAAGTCTGAACATTTTCCAATAGGCCACACCAAGAAAATGACCCAAGCATATTCTCCATATATAATAGGCCAATGATTTTGTTTGAAATAATTAAATGGTATTTGGAAGACAGTGATTTTTTTAATCCTCAAGGCACTATATCTGTCCACTGTCCTTAGCCTACCTGAAGTCTATCATGCCCTACCCATGTTTTTGGAACATGTCACTTCTGCAACAGAAATCTTGTTGATATGCCAAAAAGGTCAGTTTGTCCATCTCAGCAAGTTCTGTCAATTTCAACAACCATTCCTTCATAGTGGGTGGTGCTGAATCTTCCCAACTTTCTGCCTATAATAATCTTGCCACAGTAATCATATATTGAAACAATCTTAGATGGCATTTTTTGAATTGTTTACTCACCAATCCTCAAAGGAAACATTTGAGCCTAAATGTATGATTTCTCTTTAAAATCCTCTGTATCGATATATGAGTTTGAAACCATTTTTAAAGTGTTTTACATATCCACTAAGGATGATATAATGTCTCTTTATGTTGTTCATCTTTGCAACTCTACAAGGCTTTTCAATAAAATGTCCATGATGTAGTCTCTGGAAGTCTGAATGAACTGACTTGAATTCAGTATCATTGTCATTTTCTTGTGTACACTATGGCGTATATTAAAATGAAATTCTGATGCACTGCTCTCAAAAATAAGAAAATGTCACCCACAACAATATTACCATCCCAAGCATGATAATAATAATAATGATAACAATACTAATATAATAACAGCAGCAGCATCCCAAAATGCCAAATTATACAAAAATGACACCGACATATACATCTCAGTCCATCTTGAATTCATAGCAATAAAAAAGAGTCTTGAGAATTTAAAAGGTTGATATAAGGATGAGAAGATGGTTGGGGAAGAGCTTGTCCAACTCCATCAACCTTTCTTATTCTGATGTCCATATCTGTGCCATATGGCTGGGAGTCTCTCCCCCATTTCCTGACTCTGACATGCATTCCCACCCTGAAGAGATCATCCTTCGGTGCAACAAAGGCTCTGTTACCATGTTTTATGTTGTTCTAAGCTATATGGGTTTCTTAACTGTCATTTACTTCATAACGGCTTTTCCAGCCAGGAACCTGCTTGAGGCCTTCAATGAAGCCAAGCTGATAACTTTCAGCATGCTGGTCTTCTGAAGTGTCTGGGTCTCTTTCATGCTCACTACCTGAGCACCGAAGGTGGTACTCAGAAGGTTCTGACCAGTTCTGGAGGACCAGTAGCGGAAATTTTGAGTAGTTCAGAGAATCGGCAAATACCACCTCTGACTGGAGATTTTACAGTATCCTTCCCTTGCCATGCCCACCAAGCCACACCTACAGAACCAGTTATAAAAAGAAAATTGAATCCCACCACTGCTGAGCACCAAAGGAAAATCCATGTTGGCTATGCAAGTCTACTCCATTTTGGTCCCCAGTGCTGGACTGCTAAGCTGCATCTTCTTCCCAAATGCTTCATTCTTATCCTAATATGAGATCTAAACACTAAGGAACATCTAGTGATAAAAATAGGGACCTGATAATGAAATTGTTTCTTAGGCTCATGACATTTAATTATTGGTTGCAATTATTGTTGGTTTGTATGCTTTGTTTGCATGTTTGACAACTGAGGTTATTTAAGAACAAAGGAAATAAAAATAGATCAATGAAATTAAAATCACTAAACAATAAAATAAAAATAATCACTAAACAATAAAATAAATGGATAAATAATGTTTTTAAACTGTTCATAGCCTTCCGTTTCCTCAACACATAGGTTAGCCAATATTTGCCTTAAGTAACCCTTTAAGAGAGGGCACATATGAACCATCTCCTGGGCTTTGGACTGCTTTAAACTTGGTAGGTATTTCCAAAGTTACTTAGGAATGTCTCTTCTTTCTTCCTCTCACTTCATGGGAACCAGGAAAAATGACTTTGTTGGACTTTTCTTTAAACAACCAGTTTAACAGCCAGCTGGTTCCCAAGTGCCCATAGCCACAAAACCATGGGGAACAGGGGCACAATTTTAAAATAACCAGAATTTTTTAATGGGCCATTAACATTTCTTGTAATTTTGATCATTTGTTAAGTGATGTCACAAGTCAAGGACAACCTGTAAGAAAGCCTTCATAAATCCTGTGTCAAGCATGAATTTGATTAGGCGGTGGATTCATATGAATTCAGTTTGACATGCTTGAGACTGAAAGTGGGGAGAGCTGAGGTGGATGAAGTTCCAGCCAAAACAACATAACTGGACAATGAGTCAGCCACATTCTTAAAGCTGCTTGGAAGGAGGAGTGAAGTTGCCAGGAGACCGTTTCACATCCTGATTGGACAATGTGACATATCGTTATGAAATTATAGTTTAGTGACCTGGAAAGCTGGGAAATTTTATTATGGTTGCATTGCTTGGAACCTGACATCCTGGAGCATTTGCAAAAGTGGGGTCATTATACAAATGATTTGAATATTCGTTTGTTTCTTATTTTATTTATTGATTTGATTTGTCAATCATTTACAAGATAATAGGTATAAGTATAAACATGAACAAGAATACAGGAAATAGGTACGAATAAATGGGGATAATTATACAGGGATGGTAGGCACAATTGTGCACTTATGCACGCCCCTTACAGACCTCTTAGGAAATGGGGCGAGGTCAATAGTGGATAGTTTGACTGGGGGTTACAGGATGTAACAACTAAGTCAGGTAGTGCATTCCAGGCATTGACCACTCTGTTGCTGAAGTCATACTTTCTGCAATCAAGTTTGGAGTGGTTTACATCGAGTTTGTATCTGTTGTGTGCTCTTGTACTGTTGTGATTGAAACTGAAGTAGTCATTGACTATTAGCAAAATATTGCAAAATACTGACTTCACTGTAACCTCTGGAGGCCCCAAAGAATCCAGAAGGGAAAAAATTGTATGTTTGGTATGTGGGAAATATTTTTTCTGGAATGTCTACCTGCGTCTGCAGGTAAAAGTGCCCTGAAGAGAAACCCTCCAGCTGCTGGGACTCCTGGAGTCTCTTTCCAGATGACAAATCATATCAGAGCTTGGTGTGTGGAAAACCTCTGAAAATCTCATTGAAACAATTCTTGTCATACATTTGTGAGTCCTCATAGAGAGGAGACCTAGAAATCTTTCTGTCAGAAAACGTTTTATCCTGAAATTGTTTCAAAAAACACAAAGCATTTCATAATTGTGCTAAACTGAGAGGAAAAAAACTTCCCTGGCCTGGATATTATTTTAAAAAATGGTTGTGATCAAGAGGGAGAAAATATCCTTCAGACTCCACTTGAGCCTCCGGGTCTCTTTTGGCCCCTTATCCACCCTCAAATCCTCTCATATTCCCAGTGGAAGAGACCCCAAGAGACCTCAGTCGCCAGCTCTGAACTGGGACAGGAAATTCTCTTTTAGGATTGTAAAGTAAAACTTTGAAGGTTTTATGGATGTTTTCTTTCTCTGGGCATCAAACAAAAGTCCATAATCTTCTGGCCTGGGATTATTATTTTTGTGAAGAACATTTCAATCCATTGCATAGCCTTAATAAAAGGATTTCCACTGTCCTACTGCACTTTACATGTAAGATATGTAGATTAAAATGTCATCAAGATAAACTAGAAACCCTTTGTTAAATTCTCCGGAGTGCCCCTTCCCCACATGTAGATTATATAATATATAATATACAAGTAGATTATATAATCTACCTATAATCTTATCCACATTGATGAATGTATTTTTTCTTTTATGTACACTGAGAGCATATGCACCAAGACAAATTCCTTGTGTGTCCAATCACACTTGGCCAATAAAGTATTCTTTCTATCTATCTATCTATCTATCTATCTATCTATCTATCTATCTATCTATCTATCTATCTATCCATCCATCCATCCATCCATCCATCCATCCATCTATCTATCTATCTATCTATCTATCTATCTATCTATCTATCTACATTGTTCCCCACAATGTGGAAGAACGCTTCACTCACTTCCTGGGCTGAAAGAGCATCGGAGTGGAAGGTCTCCCTCTGACTCTGGGGCAGCCAAGTCCCAAAACATCATGGTAGCCTCCAGCCTCTCTGGACTTAGCAGATCCCCCCCTGCCTCTCCTTCCTGCTCCCCCTCAAGCCCCCCACCCCACCCCAAGGATCACAAGGCTATAATATTTTGCAGCTATATTTGCTCTCTAAGCAACATGGGATGAAATGCTCTGTGCAGAAACTTTTGTAAGGCAGGAACAAGAAGGGATTCCAGAAGATGAAACTCTGAGCTGAGTTACGAGAAGAGAGGAAGGACATGAGGACTCAAGACAAGGAGCTTGGAAATTACCTTTGCTCCAATGTGTCTGGGCAGGGGGAGGATCTATAAATCCAGGGGTGGGATTCTACCGGTTCAGGCCGGTTCGCAAGAACCAGATGTTAATCTTACATCCAGTTCGGCGAACCAGTAGTTCTGAAGACCAGCTGGCCCAGCCCACCCTACCCCACCCATCCCAGGAGTCTTCACAAGGCCCGTCTGGCTACCAGGTTAAGTGTAGGGTAGCTTCCTGGGAGCAAAAACGGGGCATTGGGGAGGGGAGTCTGGTGCCACCCTCACCCCGTTTTTGCTCTCAGGAGGGTCCAGGGAGGCTTATTAGGCTGAAACCACCAGCCCCCCACACACACACACTCCTTTTGCTCCTAGGAGGTTTGCTAGGTCCCGTTTTGGGCCTAGTAGGCCTCCCTGTAGCCTCCTGGGAGCATCCTGCCATCCAGCATGCCTGGATTCAATGTTTAGCCAAAATAACATTTGGAGCAGCTAATACAGTATTGATCACTGCCTTGGGAATGTTCTAGGTAAACAAAACTATGCAATCTTCTTCCTTTTTTCCATATCCTCTTCAATACAAGTAAGTTGCTCTGCTATTTCATGCCAGGCTTAGTGTGGTAAGTTCAGAGTGGGTTTTGTAGAGAACAGCTTACCTTTAGGTCGCATTCATTTGCTCAATTTCAGAGCATACATTACGCAATTTCCAAAGCATAGGTCAGACTATTCAGCAGTTTGCCTAGCTGTTGCTTCATTACTTCTGTTGCTGTCACAATCGTTATGGAGTGTCCAATGGCCTTTTAAGTTTGACAAGCAAAAAACACAGTAAATACTTCTCACAAATATTTTCCCCCTTCCACTTTGTGGTTCGATGTTTAACATACAAAATTAGGTGCTGTGTTACTATTCAGGCAGTTAGCAAACTTGTATTTTTTGTTATCGGAAGGCAACTCTTTAATTTGAAGATGGTGGTAAATTCTTGGTAATAAAAGGGCAAGTAGAAAGGCTCACTTCTACTTGCCATTTAGAAAGGGTCAGAAAGAATGCTTTGTTTCCAATCTCCTTTTCTTGACAAGGTCTTCATAAAAGTAGCTTTGGAATTGAAGCCATATGTATTAAAATAAAATTCTTTCTGTTTAAGTACAAGTATGCAAAAAGTTTCAAAATTAATCCAAGATGTTTAATGGCTTTAAATATCTGGGTGTTGTACTAAGGTTTAAGTCAGAGGTCTTCAAACTTGGCAACTTTAAGACGTGTGGACTTCAAATCCCAGAATTATGAAGTCCATGTGTCTTAAAGTTGTCAAGTTTAGGAACCCCTGGTTTAAGTAGAAAGAGGTTCCAGCTGAAAATATACCATGAATAGCATAGAGATGCATGGAAGCTTTCTCTTTCTTTCTTTCTTTCTTTCTTTCTTTCTTTCTTTCTTTCTTTCTTTCTTTCTTTCTTTCTCTTAAAAGGAAGAAGAAAGAGAAAGAGGGAGGGATGGGAAAAAGAAATGAAGGGAGGGGAGAAAGAGGGAAAGGAAAGGAATGTGAATGATGGATGGATGGATGGATAAAGGGAGGGAGGGAAAGAAAAAGGAGAGGAAGGAAGGATCACAAACCCTGGCACTAGTCACAGCTTCAGAGGATGCTTTGTGTTCTATCCTTAATTAGCATTCTTGAGATCCCCGCGCGTTGATTGGCCAAAGCGCAGAGCTCTCTGATTGGTCAGGCGAGCCGCGCCAATTGGCTCGCTAAGAATCTCCCGCGATTGGTCCATTCGGATTGCGGGAGATTCAAAGTGGTGACATTGGCCGCGGCCGCCGCGGCTAAAAGAATAAAAGCCGCAATCTTTTTCCCTTTGCCCCAGTTCGGTTCCAACCTCAAATAAAGAGCATGATTTGAAGTCACCGACTCCTGGCGTCATTTCGCGGACACAACACTTTGAAACAGCACAGCAATCCAGGGCTGGAAGGGACTTCAGAGGTCATCTTGTCCAACCCCACACCAAGAGCATTGTTAAAGTGAGTTTCTATCTTTTGACCCACCCAGTCATGTGACCACCAAGCCATGTTTAGCCGGTCACATGAGACCAGCCAGCAAGCCAGGACCAGCCAGTCACACAGACCAGCAAGCCACACCCACAAATTAGGCCACAGAACAGGTTGTTGAGAAATTTGAATCCCACTCCTGTATAAATCCCTTGTCATTGCAGAGCCACCTGTTCAGCCTCTCCATCCCTCCTGATCACTGCTGAGGAGGGAAGACCCTGGAGGGAAGCTGAAAGGACCTGATAGAGCCAAGATAAGAATAACCAGGTTCCTTTCACGAGACTTATCCAGGTGCCTTTTTCCAGCTTCAGATTCACTTAACTGGAAGGACATTTCCCCAGATCAAGGAGGATCCCAAAGGGATCCACGATTTCTTCTTGTCGTGTCCGCAAAAAGACGATTAGAGTCGGTGACTTTCATTCAAAGCTCTTTATTAACAAAGGGAGAACCGAACCAGCGAAAGGCAAAAAGCCCGCGGCTTTTATACCTTTCGCAACGGCGGTCGCGGCCAATGGCAGCGATTCAAGTCTCCCGCTCTTGGTTTGCACCAATCGCGGGAGACCTCAATCGGGCCAATCAGCGCGGCTCGCCTGGCCAATCAGAAATCCCCGCGCCTTGGCCAATCAAGGCTCGGGGATTTCGAGTATACCATTTGAATACATAACACCCCTCTCCCCTTGGTATGGTCCAACAGGTGGTGTAGTCACGCAGGTAGGCGGGGCTCCGTCGAGTCCTAGTTGACCTGCGCAACTCACTTTCCTGTTGTAACTCGGCCGGAGCGGTCGTTCCTTTGGCTGCTCCTGCCTCTTTGTGAACCGGCTGGATGATCGGGCCGGTTCTTTCGCCGTGGCTCCCGCCTGGGCCTACCGGGTCGGTTGAGCTGCGGATTTCGCCGCTCCCGCTTGGCTTCTCCGAGTCGGTAGAGCTGGCCAGACGGTTCTTCTCCGGAGGGGACTTGCGATGGCTGTTTTCTGGTGAGTATTTTTGGTTTATTTTATTTTGCGATTGTCTCTCCGGGTATTCCCTCCCCCCTTGGTTCGCTTCTTGGGGGTTGAGGTCAGTCGCCGTTCGGGACCTTAACTGGTCGATATGCCGTTTCCAGGCTCGCCCATCCGTGGTTTGGAGCCGGTACGACTTTGGACCAGTGACTTGCGTTATGACGGCTGGGATCCATAGGGGGTCCCCCGTCATGTTTTTTGCGTATACTAGGTCACCTGGGTTAAATGTCCGGAACCTGGAGCTGGAGTCTGGGGGCTGCTCCGGGTTATAAGTCGGGTGCAGTCTGTCAAGTGGAGACCTCAGCTTTCTGCCCATCAACAGCTCTGCCGGACTCTTGTTGGTTGTAGTGTTGGGAGTGATGTGTTGTATGAAGAGTAGACGGTTGATTTTGTCGTTGATCTCCCCGTGGTCCATTTTCCTGAGGGTCTTTTTTGTAAACTGGACCATCCGTTCCGCCCTACCGTTCGCCGCCGGATGCGCCGGTGCTGTTAATGCGTGGCGGATACCTCTTTCTGCCAGGAACCGTTCAAACTCGATGGACGTGAACTGGGGTCCGTTGTCTGAGACAACGACGTCTGGGAGGCCGTGTGTGGAAAACAGTTTACACAGTTCTTTAATGACGGCCTCTGTGGTAGTGGACTTCATGTCGCTGACTTCCAACCAATTGGAATACGCGTCGACTGTGATTAAAATTGTATGTCCATTTGTGGGGCCCGCAAAGTCAAGATGGATTCTGGACCAGGGCCCTCGTGGTGTTTCCCAATCCCGGATGGGTGCTGCGGATGGGCTGGATCTGGTCTCCTGGCACCGGTGGCATTTGGCGACCCATGCTTCAATTTGCTTGTCCATCCCTGGCCACCAAGCGTAGCTTCTGGCCAGGGCTTTAGTCCTGACGATGCCAGGATGACCCTCATGTAGCATCCTCAAGACTTTTTCTTGCAATCTATCTGGAATTACCACCCGGTCACCCCATAGAATGCATCCTCTCAGTAGTGACAGTTCGGTCTGGCGCTGGCGGAATGTTTTAAAAGTCTCGTCACTGTCCTTTTCCGGCCAGCCTTTTTCTAACCAGTGCAAGATTCGTGCCAGACGCCTGTCCTTAATGGTTTCTCTGGCAATGTCGGATGCGGTAATAGGTAAACTTTCTATGCTCAGGGTATTTGTTGTTGGTGCTGGGTCAGGTTCTGAGTCAGGTAAGGGCGAGCGGCTTAAAGCGTCCGCGTGCGAGATTTTCTTACCTGGCTTGTGTAGCAGTTCGTAATTGTAGGCTGCCAGGAATTCCGACCATCTTGTCATTCGGGGTGACAAGATGTTGGGCGTGGCTCGGTTTCCCGCGAGGATGCCCAGCAGAGGCTTGTGATCCGTCACGATGGTGAACGGGCGGCCGTACAAATATTCATGAAAACGTTTAACGGCGGCAACTATAGCCAAAGCTTCCTTGTCCAGCTGGCTATAGTTGCGCTCTGGTTTGGTCAGAGTCCTGGAGAAAAAGGCGATGGGTGCTTCTCTCTGGTCTGGGAGGGTGTGGCTGAGGACAGCGCCGACGCCGAAGGGTGATGCGTCGCAAGTGACAGCTAGGGTTAAAGTCTCACTAAATTGCATCAGGACAGCATCGGAGGTGAGGAGGTCCTTGGTTCTTTGAAAAGCGGCTTGTTCTCGCCTCCCCCAAGTCCAGGCTGCCTTCTTGTCTAGGAGTCTATGTAAAGGCTCCGCCGCCGTTGCCTTTTGAGGTAGGAAAACATTATAGAAATTTAGTAATCCTAGGAACGCTTGTAATTCCGTTTTGGATTTTGGGGTGGGGGCTTCCTTGATGGCTTTTACTTTTTTAGTTGTAGGGTGAATGCCCTTCTGGTCTAGGAGATAGCCCAAAAACTCTACTTGCTTTGTACATAGATTGCATTTTTCTCGCTTAACCTTAAGTCCTGTTTCTTTAAATTTTGTTAAGACTTGTCTGAGTCGGTTCTCTAATTCGGCTTCATTTGGCGCCGCTACTAATACGTCATCAAAATAGGGCACCACCCCTTTTATGCCCTGTAACAAACGTTCCATCAGGCTTTGAAAAATGCCTGGTGCCACGCTGACTCCGAATTGGAGCCGGTTACACTTGAAAGCCCCTCGATGGGTCACTATTGTTTGGGCTTCCGCCGTTTTCTCGTCTACAGGTAGCTGCTGATATGCCTGGGCAAGGTCGAGCTTTGCAAAGACTTTGCCCCCTCCTAGCGAGTGTAGTAAATGTTGTACTATAGGGACTGGGTAGGCGCTTTGTTGTAATGCGCCATTTAGGGTGGCCTTATAGTCCCCGCAAATTCTCACGGACCCGTCTGGTTTTACTGGGGTCACTATAGGGGTTTCCCATCTGGCATGGTCTATCGGTTGCAATACCCCTTGTTTGACGAGCTTGTCGAGCTGCTCGTCAATTTTTGGTTTTAATGCAAACGGTACCCTTCTAGGTTTAAGTCTCTTAGGGGGAACCCTTGGGTCTAAGTCAAACGAGATAAGGGGCCCCTGGTACTTGCCCAAGCCTCCATCGAACACCTCCTGGAACTCCTGGGTTAGCCGCTGTTCCCAAGCTTCGATGGTGACTTGGTTGATACCTGTCAGCGCGATGTTAAGCGGGGCGAACCATTGTAGACCCAGTAGGCTTGGGCGGTCGCGATCGACGATTGTGAGTGGTAGTTGTTCTGTGTGGCCTTTGTAAGTTATGTTGAAATTCTTGGTGCCCACTACCGGGACACGGTTCCCTTGGTAGTCTTTAATGATGATCTTTTGTGTATGCACGTTTCTCTTTTGTAGAGTGGGCACCAGTCTTTTGATTTCGCGCCATGCAATCATGGAAAGGTAGGACCCAGAGTCCACTTCCATCTTGCATGGCTGGCCTTCTATATGTACTTCTACATGTACCTTTCTGGCGCCGTCGGAGATGGCGTGGCCGATGGTCACCGTCTGGTGGGTTTCTTCTTTCCGCCGACCGTCGCCGCTTCTTTGAGATCGTTGAGCGCAGTCCCACCGACCGTCTGGCTGGCGTTCTCTGGTTCTGGGCGGGTAGTTTTCTCTCCGTCTGTCGTGCTGTTCCCATTTGGGCGGGCTGCGAGTCTTCTTTTGGCGGCAAACTCGGGCGATGTGACCCCTTCGTTCACAATGCCTACAGATAAAGTCAAAAAATCGGCATTCTGACCTGGGGTGGTCGCCGCCGCACCCGGCGCAGCTGATCCTCGACTTGCGACCTTTTCGACTTCGTTGATCGCCGCGTCCCGTCTGCACTCGGTGAATGTCCTCCTCGTCTTCTGACGTGCTGGAGTTTGACTGGTATTCACCGTAGTGTGCGGTTGCTTCACTTCTTGCGTCGGCCGACCTTGCCGGGTTGTTGTTTCCGCCCTTCGCGTCAGATCTTCGCATGCTGTCTGCCGACGTGCGCGTTGCTTCAGCGGCTGTGGCTGCTGTAAGGGCATCGGCTAGGCTGATGTCGCCCTTGGCCATAAGTCGGCTCTGAAGTGTAGGATCCCATAACCCGAGTACGAAGCGGTCTCTTATGAGACTGTTTAGACCCTCGAACTCACAGAGTCCTCCCAGGCGCCGAAGTTCTGCGACGAAATCGCTCAATTTTTCGTCTGGTTTCTGGTTTCGGCGGTAGAACTCGTTGCGCCGTATCAGGATGGGGACTTCGGGGGCGTAATGGCGCCGCAGTATGGGTTCCAGGACGTCCCAGTCCATGGCTGTGGCGTCTGCTGGCTTGGCCAAGGCTTTGGCCATTTGGAAGACCTCTGGTCCGCAGTGTGTGAGAAAGACGGCGCGTTTTAGCGGGGCCGGGGCGTCCTTCATCCCGGCGCATTCCAGGTACATCCGGAACCGATCCAAGTATGATTCCCAGTCCTCGGCGGCAGGGTTGAACGGGGCGGGCGGTGCTATTTTCGCCATCTTCGCGCTGGAACTGGTTCTTGGACACGGGGTTCGGTTCAGGGGCGAGATCCCATCCTCGTCGCCAGTGTCGTGTCCGCAAAAAGACGATTAGAGTCGGTGACTTTCATTCAAAGCTCTTTATTAACAAAGGGAGAACCGAACCAGCGAAAGGCAAAAAGCCCGCGGCTTTTATACCTTTCGCAACGGCGGCCGCGGCCAATGGCAGCGATTCAAGTCTCCCGCTCTTGGTTTGCACCAATCGCGGGAGACCTCAATCGGGCCAATCAGCGCGGCTCGCCTGGCCAATCAGAAATCCCCGCGCCTTGGCCAATCAAGGCTCGGGGATTTCGAGTATACCATTTGAATACATAACACTTCTCCCCCATTATTAAGCTTCAGAATCGCAGCTGGGCAGATTGCCAGAATTGGCTACGTGTCTTGTAACCTCCCCCCCCCGAGGTGGGGAATGATGGTTTGGGGGGAAGCGAGGGAAGAAGCGCGAAACTGCACTTGTGCGCCCATCCGGCTCCGGGTGTGGAGGAGGCGATGCCGGTAGGGACCTCCTCCCAAAATGCCCGCAGGGATCCATAGGCTGGGAAAGGCAGAGAGGGATGGAGCGGGGCGGGAGCAGCTACCTAGATCCACTTTGAGGATTTTGGATCCACCAGAAGGGATCCGCTGGGGGCTTCTTCCCAATCCTCCCCCTGGCGCTCCCCCAACCGCGGCTGCATGGAGGACTCATCCCCGCTTCTCTTTCCCCGTCCCGTCTCAGCCGGCGCCCGCCTCCCGCCCCCCTCCCCCCGGGGCTCCCCGGGGCATCCCTTCCCGGCCACCCTCTTCTCCAGCCGCGATCCTCGCCGCTCCCTCCGCGACACTCGGGCAGCCATCGCGGAGCTTCAGTTCCCTTCCGGGATGCTGGAGCAGGAGGCAGCCCCGGCCCGGCCCAGCAGAGCGCTCTTCATATGGGCAGAGGCACCCCGAACGCCGACGCCCTACGGAGGAACTGAGAGCCCCAGCTGCGGAGAGGGAGGGGCTGAGGCTGCAATAAAAGGCGGGGCCAGAGAGGCGAGCAAGCTGCCCTCTCCTGCCAGGAGATTCTCCCCCAGCAGATTCTCCCCCAGGAGAAAGCGAGCTTCGGATGCCTAGGGGAGATCCGGCTCTGACGTTGCCTGCAGAGTCGGGATCAAAGGCTTATAGCTTTACAGATAGACAAAAATGTTATTATTTCACAGTCTGCAAATTTCTCTGAACATGAGAATTGGGAAAAGGTACAGCCCAATACTGAAATTTTAATGCCTGTTAGTCAGAGGTCTGCAATAAATGAACATTCATGCAGGCACATTAAACAGAAATTTGAGAATAGCGCAGAGGAATGTTTAGAAAGCGAGACTCCTGTGAAGTAGGAATATTTTATTCCAAGGAGATCTGAAAGAACAAACAAAGGTGTTTCTCCAGATTCACAGCAGATGAGGGGAACCTATGTAATATTTTTTTAATGAGCCCCAAAATTACTTAGAAGTATTAAATGTACCTCTAGCACAATGGTAGTCAACCTGGTCCCTACCGCCCACTAGTGGGCGTTCCAGCTTTCATGGTGGGTGGTAGGGGTTTTATCCCCCACTTTGTAAATCATCATTACTGTAGAACCGGTGGGTGGTTAGAAAATTTTACTACTAACAGAGATACAAAAGTAGGTGATGGGTGTAAAAAGGTTGACTACCCCTGCTCTAGCAGAACAAAAGAACCGGAAAGAGGCAATGGATGAAGAAATGTTGCCTATGCAGACACATAAGTTTTTTACTCCAGTGAGGTTGCAAGGGGGGGGGAGCTGTTGGGTGTATACAAAAAGAAACTTTTGATGGTAAAATACAATCATCAAGGCAAGGTCAGTTGCCTGAAAATTGTAGATTTTGGATTGCATTTGCAATCATCAAATGAATTTGAATTGAAATATTATGTAGACAAGTGATTGGGCTAATGATATACAAGACAAAAGGTCAATGGCAGGATTTATTACAATGTTTGCAGACACAAACAATTTATTATGTTTGCAGACACAAATTTCTGTTGGAAATCTAGAAAACAGACTTCAGTTGCCATTTCCATAGCTGAGGCAGAGTTCATAGCTCATTGTCAGAACTGTATTCAGAGATGTTATAAAAGGAATTCAATAAAGGAAATACACAGACAGGCCACAAGCAATAAATCTTACTTTAAGATCAGAAGTTTATTTAATGAGCAATTTGGAACATGAAAAGCCATCATAACACAACTTATATCAATAACCCATTGCAATGAGGTCCAGAGACAGAAGCTAACTCCAGAAGGATAGCTACTATCAGTGGTCCTGATTTGAGATTTATCCCCTTCTTTTATACTTCTTCTTCTGAAGCCCACCCAGTAGTATGTAATCTTACTGCATGTACTTCCCTATTCCTTCATACTGCCCATCACTTAATACCCACTTGTAGGAATAGGCCAATTCGCTTACCATCTGCTACTTTCAGTTCCCCTTTTTCTCAATATCCCAGACATTCATGATCCAAAATAGCTCTATTTTTTATTGTTCACCAAATATATGCTTTTTGCAGAAGTAGCAGACAGCAAACATATTGCTGTTCCTGCAAATTTAGCTCAGCAAATTGCAAATATTTCACCATGCTTTTAAGATCAGCTCAACCGGTGTTATTATATATTGTTAATTTGAGGCCTTCAATTAGGCAGAGGCCTACACCAACTTTAGGGCCTAGTTGTCCTCTTCTCACAGAGATAACACAGGATATACAATTTTTAAAGGATTTGGATATTGAAGTGAAACAAGCTATACACATACATGCATGCAAATGGCATGTATACAACTGGCAACAGGTCAGAGAGTAACCCAAACCAAAGTATGTTGACATTAAATATTATAATGTCAGAGAAGCTGTGAAAGAAAATGTAATAGGCCTAATTTATTGTCCATCAGAAATTAATTTAGCTGTCATGACAAAGCCATTGGATATACATGGACACAAAGATCTTGCGAAAGAACTTGGTTTCAATGCTGTCCAGCTAGAAATTGCAGGGGGGTGGGTTTCAAGATATTTAATAGCTGGACCAATAAATTATATAATGAAACAAAACATAGTTGTCATTGAACAGTGTGTGTGGTGGTCTCCCATGGAAAGAATGAGACACAAGCGTGTGTACTCGGGATGGGAGCCCAGAATAAAATTCCAGTGCTTCCTTTGAGATTTTTGTGCATAGTAAGCAATTACATTGTGAATTAATAATTAGATATAGTACAGGCTTGTTGGCAGTTGTCTAAGCTGCCTCTTTGTTTGTATTTGTTCTTATTGTTCTCTTTTCTTTGCACTATCTTAGTGACTTTTAGACAGGCATGAATGTATAAGGCATTATATTAACCATTGCTCAAGCTCAGGCCAAAGTTTATTCCCACATCTCCCCTGTTTTAGTTTTTTGATGATCGTGTATGCCTCAGTAGCTTTTCACCATCTGCAACAGCAATTCTCCTTCCATAGGCTTCACCCGACACATTCCTAAAAGTCCAGGGAGACATTGAATACAACAGCATACACAGAGAGAAAATATAATAAGCAATATCGCTCCAACAATTAGGTGATGAATCCATGAACTATCTGGCAACCAGGACCAAAGTGCAGACCACACGTCCAGTCCCTCGTCCCCCGATTGTAATGGATTCTCATTCAGGGTTTGTTCCATATGCTGTATAGTAGCTGTAATGTTTGGAGAATAATCAGAGATATAATGCAACAATGCATATGAATCACAGTGCAAACTCCCCCTTGCGCAGCCAAAATAGTGTCCACCGCGTATCTGGTTTGCAGGACAAAGTCAAGGATTTTTCCTTGCCCTTCTTCAAGCAGCTTTAGAGTTTTAATGGTGTCTTTAAACATAGTAACTGTCCAATTGTTTAAACGATGCAAATATTTATAGTTCATCATGACTCCTAAAGGAGGAATAACTCCCCTTGATATCTGTGTCCAGTAGTCATGAGTCAAAACAGAGTTTACTTCTGTTGCGGAACGCGCATTGCGGATATGAGCAGTCCCCAATGATTTTTGAATGAAATGAGATGGGATTACTTTCCCAAAGGTGCAGACCCCTTTCCATTATGCTGGCATGCGATCATAGGCCATCCGTCCACACAGCAACGGGAAGGGTATGGCTGAGGACAGCGCCGACGCCGAAGGGTGATGCGTCACATGTGACGGCCAGAGGTAGGGTCTCGTTGTATTGTATAAGGACGGCGTCCGAGGTGAGGAGGTCCTTCGTCCTTTGGAAGGCGGCTTCCTCGCATTTTCCCCAAGTCCAGGTCGCCGCCTTGTCCAGGAGCCTATGCAAGGGCTCCGCCGCCGACGCCTTTTGGGGTAGGAAAACATTGTAAAAGTTCAGTAGCCCCAAGAACGCCTGTAGTTCTGTCTTTGACTTGGGTGTGGGGGCTTCTTTGATGGCCTTGATTTTTTGGTTTGTGGGGTGAATGCCGTGACGGTCTAGGAGGTAACCTAGGAATTCTACTCGTTCCGTGCATAGCTGGCATTTCTCCCTCTTGACTTTTAGTCCGGTCTCTTTAAATTTGGTTAGGACCTCCCTTAGTCGACCCTCTAGTTCGGCTTGGTTGGCTGCCGACACAAGCCTTGCAATAGTCTCTCCATTAGGCTTTGGAATATGCCCGGTGCCACGTTGACTCCGAATTGGAGTCGGTTGCATTTGAATGCCCCCCAGTGGGTGACTATGGTTTGCGCTTCTGCCGTTTGCTCGTCGACTGGCAACTGTTGATATGCCTGGGCGAGGTCGAGCTTGGCGAAAACCTTGCCCCCTCCCAGTGAGTGCAGTAGGTGTTGCACTACTGGGACGGGTTAGGCGCTTTGTTGCAGCGCGCCATTTAGGGTGGCCTTATAGTCCCCACAGATCCTCACCGACCCATCGGGCTTGATCGGGGTGACTATGGGGGTCTCCCACCGGGTGTGGTCTATGGGCTGTAGAACCCCTTGTTTGACGAGCTTGTCAATTTGCTCGTCTATCTTGGGTTTCAGTGCGAATGGCACCCGCCTTGGTTTCAGGCATTTTGGAGGGACGTTAGGGTCTAGGTTGAAAGATATAAGGGGCCCTCGGTACTTGCCTAGGTTTCCGTCGAAGACCTCTTGGAACTCCCGGGCCAGTTGCTGCTCCCAGCTGTCGTCGGTGACGTGGTCGACTCCCGTGAGTGCGATGTCGAGCGGAGCGAACCATTGCAGTCCCAGTAGGCTTGGGCGGTCGCGGTCGACGATTGTCAGGGGAAGTCTTTCGGTGTGCCCCTTATAGGTGATGTTGAAGTGTTTGGTTCCGACTACCGGGATGCGGTTTCCCTGGTAGTCCTTTACAATGAGTCTCTGGTTGTCTACGTTCCTCCTTTGGAGGGTAGGCACCAAGCGCTTTATTTCATGCCATGCAATCATGGAGAGGTAGGACCCGGAGTCCACCTCCATTTTGCATGGCTGGCCCTCAATGCCTACCTCCACGTGGACCTTCCGGGCATCGTTGGTGATGGCGTGGCCGATGGTGACCATCTGATGGGTCTCCTCTCTTCGCCGGTTGTCGCCGCCTCGCGAGGATCGTCCGTTCCGGTCCCATCGGTTGTCCGAGGGGCGATCTCTGGTCCGGGGTGGTGTGCTTTCTCTCCTCCGGTCGCTCTGGTCCCATCGTGCCGGGCTGCGATTTTTCTTCAGGCGGCAGACACGGGCGATGTGTCCCTTCTTGTCGCAATGCCGGCAGATCGATTCGAAAAACCGGCATTCCGACCTGGGGTGGTCACCGCCGCAACCGGCACAGTTGGTCTTCAACTTACGACCTCGCCGGTTTCATGGGTCGCGGCCTGTCTGGAGGCGATGGATGTCCTCCTCGTCATCGGAAGTGCCCGATGCCAAGGGGAAATCGCCCTGGTGGGTGGTCGTCTCGGGTTGGGGCTCGGTTGACCTCGCCGGGTTGTTGTTTCCGCTGCGGTCCTCAGTGTTCGGTCTGCGCATGTGGTCAGTGGAAGTTCGGGTTGCTTCAGCGGCTGCGGTGAGGGTGTCTGCTAGGCTGATGTTGCCTTTGGCCATCAGCCGGCTCTGGAGGACGGGGTCCCACAGACTGAGCACGATTCGGTCTCGCAGGGCGTTGTTCAGGTTGTCGAATTCGCAGAGTCCACCTAAACGCCGCAGCTCGGTGATGAAGTCGCTGAAACTCTCACCCGATCTCTGGTCCCGCCGGTAGAACTCGTTGCGCCGGATCAGGATGGGTACCTCTGGAGCGTAGTGCCGCCGAAGTATGGGTTCGAGGACGTCCCAGTCCATCGCGGTCGCATTGGCG
Organism: Hydrophis major; assembly: GCA_033807585.1. NCBI lineage: Eukaryota > Metazoa > Chordata > Lepidosauria > Squamata > Elapidae > Hydrophis > Hydrophis major. The sequence goes on from CM066329.1 coordinate 45,238,185, forward strand.
GGTTTGGCAAGTGCCTTGGCCATCTTGAAGACCTCAGTCCCGCAGTGGGTCAGGAAGACGGCGCGCTTCATGGGGCCGGTGGCGTCCTTCAGGCCGCTGCACTCGAGGTACATGCGGAATCAGTCGGAGAACGATTCCCAGTCCTCGGTGGCGGGGTTGAAGGGTGCAGGTGGTGCGATTTTCGCCATCGCGGTGGTTCGTCTGGCTTCCGTCGGACACGTGGTTCGGTTCAGGGTCTGGATCCCATCCTCGTCGCCAGTGTTGTGTCCGCGAAATGATGCCAGGAGTCGGTGACTTTAATGCAAGCTCTTTATTTGTAAGTTGGAACCGAACTGGCGAAAGGAAAAAAGCCCGCGGCTTTTATTCCTTTCGCCGCGGCGGCCGTGGCCAATGGCACTGCTTTAAATCTCCCGCGATCCGAATGGACCAATCGCGGGAGATTCCTAGAGAGCCAATCGGCGCGGCTCGCCTGACCAATCGGAGAGCCCCGCGCTTTGGCCAATCAAAGCGCGGGGATCTCGAGTATGTTAATTAAGGACAGAACAGTTTCCCTTTTTTCCCGCCTTTTATTCATCTGTGGGCTCTGTATGCTGTTCTGAGATTTACCTGATGAAGTAGTGGTGTGCCTATCTTATTTGATGTAAATCTATAGAAGATGTTAAATACACTTATTTATATAAAACTGCATGTTCATTTTAGAGGTTCTGGCTTCATTTGGATGCTGGATGCCCAATTCCCTGACAAAACAGCCAGAAAAGAAGGTAGGCCCAGAATACTTCATAATGTCGTAATGTGCCTATCTTCTCAGAACAGAACAGAAATATTGAGGCAATAGCAAGAGGTATCAGATAACCTCTAATAAAGTTGTGTTGTTTTTGCCTAAATGATAGTTGAATAATAATGTGATAATTATATTTGCTATTTTGGAATCTTTGCAACAATATAATGAAAAACAAGGAGGAATGATATTTCCAGACATAGAGAAGGCCTTTGACAATTTTGATAGGCATTGTCCTTTCATGGCTATTTTATTATCCACGTAACACTGTTCCATATGTATCATACATGTCATGTGATCCTATAAAATCTATTTATTATTTATTTAGGTTCTTCTTGAATACTTGGCTAGATAAATCAATTTTCTCTTGATAGTTACTGACTTCTGGACACAAGAAGGAATAGGTTTAAATATGAAGTTATTTCCACACTACAAGAACTTGATTTGTGGGGAACTCTCAAAGGGAAAGGAAAATACATGCTGCCTAAAGAACTATGTGCTAAAAGGAGAAGCAGTCTGCAGCTGCATAATAGTCCCAAAAGAAACTTAAAAATAATGTGTCCCAATGTATCAGACTGTTATTACATATGAAGTGTATACTGTATACTGCCCATCTCAGAGTTGGAGGCAAATTCATTAACTATATAACTGGAAATAAATCATATCAACTGTACTTCTTTAATTTAAATTAAGGCTACAGGTAAATGTACCCCTCAAAAAACCTATTTTAGTTTTTGTCTGGGAAACAGAATTTGGTATCTTCACTAGAGAAAATTTTTTGCATGTGGGTTTATAGGACTTCCCACAGTTGTGGCTTCTTTTCAGAATGCTTCAACTGAAGCTTCTTCCATACAGTATACATACAAGTTTATGATGAGGAATCAGCGACATAAATAACATACACTGTAATGACTGCAACAGCCACTATGTAGGACAAACAGGCAGAGCACATCCATAAACACCAACTACCAGTCAGAACACATGATGAAAACTCTTTAATCTTACATGTGGATAGACTTAACCATAATTTGAACTGTGAAACTCTGATCACCCTGGACCAAGCCAAGTCCAAAAACGCTAGGCTAGGGAATCTCTAGAAGACTGTCACTCTAACAAATAAACCATCAGTAGATACATACAGTAGATATAAACAATATCTACACTCTGTGCAAAAGTGTCAATCAACAAGCCAAGAAGAAAACAAAAGGACCAAAATACTTCCTCACCAGCAATCACCACCTAGATGACCACAGATTAACTCCAGGTCAACAATCAAGAAGTAATTTCCTGAAACAAGGAACTGCCAAGCAAGCTAACATTAAGCAGCCCAAAGAACTTCCTAAGATCAACCCCACCAAACGTGAAAGTGCAAGCCACTAAAATATAAAATGGAGAACAAAAGCAACTATTACTAGAACTATTACTGTCACCTAGTTTTGGCCAACGAAATGTCTGCACCAAGGACCCCTCATATTCTCCCATATGTATTCAGTATGTCATGTAGTTCTATAAAATCTGTGTATGATTCATCTAGCTTCTTCTTGAATGCTTGGGCAGTCAATCATTTTCCTCTCAAGAACCTTCCTTGACTGTTACTGCCTTTGGACACAGCTAATAAATTTAAATATATGGATCTTTCCACAGCACTAGCAACTTGTAAACGTTTGTGGGAATCACTCAGAGGGAAAAGAGAAAACATGCTACTCAGGGAAATATTAATTAAAAATGGAGGAGTATGCAGCTGCATAACTGGCAGGGAAGGAATCTTAAAAACAATGTCTATTGATATATTAGATTCTTATTTATTAGTTATTTGTTCAGTGCATATGCCCTCAATCTCAAAGTTAGAAGCAACTTTAAGCAATAGCAGATCTGTACTTTCAGACTTGCACAATTCTATTCATAAAGCCTTACAACAGAGTATGAATAGTAGTAGTACAAATAGCCTTACAATAGAATTAGCCTGTCTGGCCATGATTCCTATCTGGCTACCTCAGAGATCTGACAGCATATTGAGGAGCTCTCTTTTGAGTAAATAATTTCAAGATGGAGTGAGATTCCCAAACCCAAGGTAGTAGTAATTGCAGCATGTCCCAATGTGGCAGATCTCTACCAACAATATCTGCAGTGATTGTCTTAACTTTATTCGTGGATATTTCTATGGTAAGTAAGAGTGTACCTTCTTGGAAAGCTCTTTCCACACTCCATGCATTCATGTGGTTTATCCCCTGTATGGCTTCTTTTATGGTAAGCCAGATCACCATGATTCTTAAAGCATTTTCCACATTTCATGCATTTATATGGCTTCTCTCCTGTGTGGATCCTTTCATGGGAGATGAGACCACAATACCACATAAAATTCTTTGCACATTCAAGACATGGATATCTCTTCTGTGTAGGTTCTTTTATGGGAATTAAGACGACTGCTACGAGTAAAGGTCTTTCCACACTCCATGCATTTATAAGGTCTTTCTCCTGTGTGGACCCTCTTGTGGGTATTAAGATAACTGTTATGAGTAAAAGTCTTTCCACACTCCATGCATTGATAAATCTTCTCTCCTGTGTGGACATTCTTGTGGGAACTAAGAGAACTGCTATGAAAAAAGGCCTTTCCACATTCCATGCACTTATAAGGTCTTTCTCCTGTGTGGATCCTCTTGTGGGTAATAAGACGATTATTACGAGTAAAGGCCTTCCCACACTCCATGCATTGATAAAGCTTCTCTCCTGTGTGGATACTCTTGTGAGAATTAAGGCTACTTCTTTGACTAAAGCTCTTTCCACACTCCATGCATTGATAAGGCTTCTCTCCTGTGTGAACCACCCTATGGTTATTAAGGTTACTGCAACTATTAAAGGCCTTTCCACACTCCATGCATTTATATGGCTTCTCTCCTGTGTGGACCCTCTTGTGGATATTAAGATAACCGTGATTAGTAAACGTCATTCCACACTCCATGCATTTATAAGGTCTTTCTCCTGTGTGTATCCTCTTGTGCACATTAAGACGACTGCTACAATTAAAGGCTTTTCCACAATCCATGCACTTATAAGGTCGTTCTATATGATTCCTTTGATGGAGTGTAAAAGAGTCATAATAACAGAAGGTCTTACCAAATTCCATGCAGGTATATTGTTTGTCTTCTGAATGTGTCTCTTTATGGGGAATGAAATGCTCATGTTTATTAAAGCTCTTTTCATAATCCATGCATTGATATGGTATTTCTCTCGTGTTGATGATTGTATGGCTAAGAAGACGACGGGCGGAAGGAAAGCTTTTTTCAACTTCACTTTGGGATTGGTTTGTTTCATCAATCTTTGTTTGCATCTCATTTGCAAAATTTTTGCTTTGCTTGTTTGGATCGACCAGTTGACATTGTTCCTTACAATTCTTATTCCCATGCTCATTATAGCCTTGAAAGAGAAAAATGTAAAATGCAGCAAACTAGGAGAATGATCAAACCTTTTTTTCTGAAATTTAGCAAAAGAATCATCAATATATTCTGGCTGTTTTGTTGCAAACATGAAGATTCCAAACCATGGTTTCTCCAAAGACAGATTTCCAAGTGGGTTCTCACCAATTCTCATCTATGAGTTGGATGGCATCCCAACAAAACTAAGACAAATGCCTGATCTAATCTTTGAGCGCCAGTGGGTGTGAGCCACTTGGCGACCCAGGACAATTCCATGGGGCAACAAACTCCCAAAGGGCTTTGGACACTGTACAGTGCTGGAACAGCAACATACCCATCAGCTCCCACCTTCAATGAAAAGTCTCCATCTATCTGCAGAGCAGAATATTTGAAAGTCAATAAAATTTCTGGATGGCAATAGCTTCCCACCCTCAGCTTAGAATGATGCCAAATTCAGGACACATCTCAGTCAGTTTAGTCCAATGGTTAAGGCACCAGACTAGAAACTGGGAGACTGTGAGTTCTAGTTCCATCTTAAGCATGAATTCTGGTTGGGTGACTTTGGGTCAGTCTCTTTGCAGCCCAAATCATGCCAGAGTGTTTTTGTTAGGGGGGAAATAAAAAGAGGAAGGAATACTAGGTGTGTCCACTGGATATAAATCAAAGTGATATTTTTTTATCAGAAATAACATCTAACTTTCTGGATGGCAATACCTCCCCACCCCCGGAACAAAAGTGGACACATCTCAGTCAGTTTGGTCCAATGGTTAAGGCACCAGACTAGAAACTGGGAAAGTGTGAGTATGGGTAGTCTTCAACATACAACAGTTCGTTTAGTAATCGTTCAAAATTGCAACGGCACTGAAAAAAGTGACTTAAGACCATTTTCCACACTTATGACTATTGGGCCATCCTTCTGGTCATGTGATTTACATTCAGATGCTTGACAACTGGTTCATATATATGACGGTTGCAATGTCCTGGGGTCGTATGATTTCTTTTTATGACCTTCTGACAAGCAAAGTCAATGGAGAAGCCAGATTCACTTAACAACCATGTTACTAACTTAAATGCAGTGATTCACTTAATAATGGTGGCAAGAAAGGTTGCAAAATGGGGCAAAACTCGCTTAACAAATGTCTCGCTTAGCAACATTCATTTTGGGCTCAATTGTGCTCATAACTCGAAGACTACCTGTACTAGTTCTGCCTTAAGCATGAATACTGACTGGGTGATTTTGGGCCAGTCTCTCTCAGCTGACTGAAACTGACTTCCAGTCCTTACACGCCCTGCACTCAACTCCTTACACGCGGAACTGTAGCCTTGCATGCAAAGCTAACCGGGGGAACTTTGGCCGGTCGCTTCTCGCGGCCCAGGAAAGGGGAGGCGAAGGAAACCCCTTCTGGAAAAGGGGCTAAAAAATGTGCAGGGAATTGTCCAGACATTCGGTGTGTTTTGGAAAGGTAACCTCTCCCTCTCCCCGCATGCAGAGGTTTGCCGGAGGAAACGGAGGGTAAATGGGTCCCCTCTTTCTGGCGACCCTGATTTTCTTCCTGGAGAAAACCCGGCAGGTGCGGAGCTGCCCTGCGTGTCCCTTTCTTCCACGGGGTGGCAGGGGAATAGAGGACCTCGAAACACACACACACACACACACCAATCCGCCCTTCCCGCGACTTGGAACTTGACGAAGTTTTGCATGCCCCGGGCTCGCCTCCAGAGTCAGAGAAAAGAGTCCCACTCACTCCGAGTTTCGCCTGGATCTCCACCCGTAAGGAGAATTCCTTACAGCCTCTCGGCCTCCTGGCTCAACCGAAGGTTCACAGCGAGGGGAGTAGAATGGGATGCCGTAGAAAAAGCAGAACTGCCCCAACCTTTTCCGGAAAGTTTTTTTGAGTTCGCAAATAAATAAATAAAATAAAATAAAATAACCAGGCGCATGCTCAGTTCCCTACGGAAAGGGGCTGCCCATCCCTTCCAAGTGCTGACGAGTGATATGTCAGGGGAACCGGCCAAGGCGCAGAAGACCAGAGCAAATTCCACGGGGGGCAGGGATGATGGGCATTGGGATTGGAAGGAAAGCGTCTCTCTGCCACTTTTGCCTTTTCAAATAGGTGGCCGTCATCTATGCACTTTTAGAACTTCCTCTTCTTAATGTCTGGGAACTGTGTGTGATTTGCGAACATTCTGGATATCTTTGTTGAAGCTAATTTTCCTGAAGATCACTCTCAGAAATTAGCAAAATCCTTAGTTGTTCCTGATGCACCTCAGGAATAGGATAGGATAGGATAGGATATGAATAGAATAGAATAGAATAGAATAGAATAGAATAGAATAGAATAGAATAGAATAGAATAACAGAGTTGGAAGGGATCTTTGAGGTCTTGTAGTCCAACCCCCTGCCTTGGAAGGAAACCTAAACCACTTCAGACAAATGTTTATCCAACATCTTTTTCCCTCCTCCCTCCTCCCTCATGGTCAGAATTCTGGAAGTTGAAACTCAGACAGGCTTTAATCTTTCATTCTGCTCACTTGGGATGACCAGCCTTCCTTGACTGGTGGCTTGAAATCAACCTCTCCTCATTCATTCCCTCTCCAATTAAATAGAAAATAGAATGCTTGTCTTCATGATGCAGACTTTTCCTGCCTTTTCTCTGAGCAAGGAGTGGCTCCAATACTGAGAAAACTAGTTTTCTGCCTGGTTTTGAACCTTTGGTGTGTGAGGCAAATGGGATAACCACTACACCATAGAAACAACAGGTGTGGGCAGCTCTCAGTCAGCATGGCTTTATCGCTTGCCTGCTGTCTCAGTCTGGCAACTGCAGCCTCACAAGAGTTAATGAGATATTATTCCTCATACTTTGTGCCCTTCCAGAGCTCGGCTGGTAGACTGAAGGGAGCCAACTTCACTTACACTCATGTTGGTTCAATCCTAGCTTTTGAGAGATTTTGACCAAATGTCCCACTGCAAGATTTTGGAAGGCAAAATACAATGTGCTTTTTAACCCGATAAGATTAACTCTGCTAGGATATATAAATGATCTAAAATAGTGGCCACCAACAGTGGAATGGGGCCAACATGAGATATCACAAAGGAGAGTTGGATAAGCATGGTAGCCCAGAAGACGATCAGTCCCTGGTGTTCTCCTTTGAAAAAGCCACATCCTCTCATTTACATGAAATTTCTACATCCTCCTGAAGAGCTGAACTATTGGGAAGTTGCTGGGTTCAGAGGGATGGGTTGGCCAGTTTTCAAAAGGTTGCCTCTAAGGCATTTTCTCCTCAAGCTGCAGTGTTGTGAGAAGGTCCATATTTAGAATATGCGTACAAGTCACTGGCTTGCCATGTCCTTCTCTCTCCTTTGTCTGTAAATGAGGGAACAAACACCCTACAGGGATGCATTTCTTAGAGATTTTTTTGAAACTTTCCAACAGTTAAAATCTTACTGACAGCTGCATTAAAATCTCTACAACTTCCATCTGTTGGAAATGTGTCACAGCATAATGGATCCCAGATCTTCTTTGATGACAGATTACATTTGTGGTCTTGAGGGGAAGTCAAAACCTGTCCCACACAAGCTGGCAAGAGGCATGATTCATGACCCATCGGCCCCATAATTCTGGCTGGTGAGGTCCAGGAGACCCTACTTTGATGTTGTTCCTGACCTCTGGAACTCCCCACACCATGTGACATTAGCCCCAAGCCTCCTGATCTCTCACAAAGGCCTAAATATTTGGATCTGCAAATTGAATTGGAGCCCCAATGGGGAAGCAACACAGTGGAGGTGGTTGATTGATCCCAATCTTGCCATACCCTGACCCCACCCTCTCCAATATTTTTTATGATTGTAAGCTTCCCAGAGTTATACTGTGGTACGTTGGCCAGCCAATAATTGTTATAAATAAATAAGTCAGACAGTGTGACCTCCAGAAAATGACTGACACTGTGGCATCAGCCATCACAAACACATCCACTTACTAGCAGTGGGAAATTAATTTACCCAAAGAAATAATCTTTAAAAACCAATTAAACCACTCCTTACAAGATAACTAGAATAAATTATGGCAGAGTACTAGTATCATTAATAATACTGAGATCTAGCACGGAGCCTCAAGAAAAATAGCAATGGTTTGCATAGTAATCACACTGCAATCAAAAATTGCATGTGCCAGAAGACAGGATTCAGCACCCAACCATGTGGGCTGCTCCTCATTAGGTTAACCTTCCCTAAGAAAAGCACAGTTCCAGAGCTGTTCCATGCTCCATAAAATCCTCAAGAAAGCTGATGTGTATTTATCTCTCCAACTTACATTCCAGAGGATAAAACTAACAGCGAGGAAAAGAATTGACAGTGTGGGAATTGAAGCCCTCAGTTGAAAAGCTCCATACAATAACAATCCATCACTTTCACTTCTCGATTATGTCATGAAACAGGCCGTCCCTGGCTGGGCTCAAACCCCCAGCCTTCTAATTAACAGCCAGATGCACTAATCTCTTCCACCACAGAGATTTGTCACATGGCTTGGCATCAGCCTCCCTCACTCGGAAGGTTCATAACTGTGCTACAGCTTTTTCTTGGTTTTTCTTTTTTCTTTTTTGGTAGTCTAGCTCTTTTTCTCCCACCAAAAACAAACCTGGGATGAAAACATGGTCTGGTCATGTTGCCTGCCCATCCTAGAAGGGCAAAAGTGAAAAGGCATGTGCCAACCAGGATTCAAACCTGAGTCCCTGGTTCAGGATGCCCCTACATCACTGCCAGGGTTGTTAAGAATCTGCCTCAAGCTAAGAAATATTTATGTTCAAGATTTATTTTCACCTCTGGTAGTGGGAGAGAGGAACACCTTGGGTCTTCTGACTAGTGTATCTTATTGCTGTCTAGCCCCCCCCCCCCCCAAGATATGGATGTTCAAGCCGAGAGAGCTTAGGGGGAGGCCTGTGTTGGCTCTCTGTGGCACAAGGGGTTAGCATATCTGATTGTCGACTAGAAGGGTGGTGGTGTAAGCTCACCCAGGGATGGCCTGCTTGATGATTCCAGGATGAAAGGGGTGGGATGCCTCAGGCTCTTCCTCTCAGGGTTCTGATTTTTGACAATGCTTTTTCTAAATAAATATTGGGTTTACCTGCAGCATGAGCTTTCCCTTTCAGAATGCAAAGAGGATGAAGATACCTGGAGTGTTGATCGATCTGCAGTGTTGTCCTTTTCAGGCAAGATTAATGCAACTCAAAGGAACTTGTGCTTGGGAGCTCTCCAGGGTTCTGAAACAGCCCCCCTCACTGAACCAGCTATTCCTTGCTTTCCTCTCCTCATAGAATCCATGGTTGGCTTCCTAGGTGCTCCCTGCTATGACATGAGGCTGCCCCCTTTCCAGGAAACAGAATACTCCTAGGGTCCAACAAGGCCAGCAGTTATTGTGAGGGTTTGCCTGACACAGCAAATATCAAGCCAGCAAGTTATAGATAGTCCTCAATAGACAATAATTCAGTGACCATTAAAAATCACAATGCCACTGAAAAAGATGATTCATGACCATTTTTCATACTTATGACCATTGCAGCATCCAAATGGTCCTGTGATCAAAATTCAGGTGCTTGGCAACTGACTCATCTTTATGACAGTTACAGTGTCCTGGGGGTCATGTGATAACTTTTTGTGATGTTCTAACAAATAAGTTCAATGAAGAAGCCAGATTCTCTGAACAACCATCTTACTAATTTAACAACTAGTGATCCATTTAACTGTGGCAATAAAAATCGTAAAATGGGGCAAAATTCACTTAATAACTTTCTTGTCTAGCAACGAAAATTTTGTGCTTATTTCTGGTCCTAAATAGAGGACTATGTGTATTCTTTTTCTTTTCTCTGGACCCAAGGGGGCATGGCCGGAGAAGGTGGACAGAAAGGTGGCCTTGCTGGGAAGGTCACTGACATAGGCAAAGGGACAGAAAAAGTTCTTTTGTCTGAAAGAAAGGGTCGCATGGTTATGTCATGTGATTTGTTTGGGAGTCATTCTTTTAAGTACTTGTGGCATCTCGTGGAACAAATTAAGGTACCATTCCTGTCTGTTGTGGTTTCTGAGATGCCCCCAAGAAACAAGAATCATCTACAACGCACAGTGTAATGACTGCAACATATAACAACCAAGCTCAGAGAGCACCAGACCCCTCATCTCAACCCTGAGCTACAAATATTCTCCCATATTTATTCTCTATGTCATGTAGTCCTATAAAATCTGTGTATGACTCATCTAGCTTCTTCTTGACTGCTTGGCTACATAGTCATTTTCCTCTAAAGAACCTTCCTTGAAAGTTATTGCCTTTAGACACAGCTAGTAAGGGTATAGATATTTCCACAGCACTAGCAACTTGTCAAGGTTTGTGGGAATCACTTTGAAGGAAAAGGGAAAAGGATGCTACTCAGGGAAATATCAATTAAAAGGTGGAGGAGTATGCAGCTGCATAACTGGAAAGGAAAGAATCTTAAAAACAATGTCCATTGATGTATCAGACTATTAATTATTTATTTATTCAATGCATATGAGCTCCATCTCACAGTTAGAAGCAACTTTAAGCAATGGCAGATTTGTACTTTCAGACTTGCACAATTCTATTCATAAAGCCTTACAACACAGTATGAATAGTAGTAGTACAATAGAGCCTTACAATAGAGTTAGCCTGTCTGGCCGTGATTCCTGTCTGGCTACCTCAGAGATCTGACAGCATATTGCTAAGCTCTCTTTGGAGTAAATGTTTTCAAGCTGGAGTAAGATTCCCAAACTCAAAGTAGTCGTAATTCCCTTAGTGAATTGCAGCACATCCCAATGTGGCAGCTCTCTACCAACAATTCCTGCAGCTATCATCCTAACTTTATTTCAGGCTCTGCAGTTTTCAAAAGTCCCTTTCCTCAGTTGATGCTGAACAGCTTTTGATGCCAGAATACTTTGAGTTTCCCTTTTCCTTTGACCATTCTGTTAAATAATCACACCAACTGTATTTCTTTAATTTAATCTAAGGCTACAGGTACATGTACCAAAAATATACCACAAATTTAGCTTTTGTTTGAGACTTTGTCACTTCACAGGAAAAAAGGAATTTGGCACTTTCACTGGAGAAAAACTTCTGCATATGTGCTTATAGGACATCCCACAGTTGTGGCTTCTTTTCAGAGCACTTCATCTGAACTTTCTTACATAAAATACATATGTGTTCATGTTTATTGGGAGGAACCAGTGACACGACTGGTTTTAGACTGAAAACTATTTTCTCATTTCTATTGGTATCTCTAGTCACCATCTCACATGAGTATATCTAAATTCAGTTATTTTCATCACCTGTATTGTTATGGCTTCTCCTATTCGTGGATCTTTCTATGGCAAGTAAGAGCTTCTTGAAAAGCTCTTTCCATACTCTATGTGTTCATAAGGTTTTTTCCCTTGTATGGATCATTTTATGGGACGTAAGACGACAATTCCACCTAAAACTCTTTCCACATTCAAGACATTGATATGGTTTCTCTCCTGTGTGGATCCTCTTATGGGAATAAAGACTACTGTTACACCTAAAGGTCTTTCCACACTCCATGCATTGATAAGGCTTCTCTCCTGTGTGGATCCTTTTATGGGATGTAAGATCACAGTTCTTCCCAAAGTCTTTTCCACATTCCGTACATTTATATGGCTTCTCTCCTGTGTGGATCCTTTTATGGGATGTAAGACGACAATTCCACTTAAAACTCTTTCCACATTCAAGACATTGATATGGTTTCTCTCCTATGTGGATCCTCTTGTGTACATTAAGACGACTGCTACAACTAAAGGCCTTTCCACACTCCATGCATTTATAAGGTTTTTCTATGAGATTCGTTTGATGGAGTGTAAAAGAGTCATAATAACAGGTCTTTCCAAATTCCATGCAGGTATATTGTTTGTCTTCTGAATGTGTCTCTTTATGAGGAATGAAATGCTTGTGTTTATTAAAGCTCTTTTCATAATCCATGCATTGATATGGTATTTCTCTCGTATTGATGATTGTATGGCTAAGAAGACGACGGGCGGAAGGAAAGCTTTTTTCAACTTCACTTTGGGATTGGTTTGTTTCATCAATCTTTGTTTGCATCTGATCTGCAAAATTCCTGTTTTGCTCGTTTGGATCGACTGGTTGACATTGTTCCTTACAATTCTTATTCCCATGCTCATTATAGCCTTGAAAGAGAAAATGTAAAATGTAGCAAACTAGGAGAATGATCAAACCTTTTTTTCTGAAATTTAGCAAAAGAATCAACAATATATTCTGGCTGTTTTGTTGCAAACATGAAGATTCCAAACAATGGTTTCTCCAAAGACAGATTTCCAAGTGGGCTCCCACTAATTCTCATCTATCAAAATTAGATGACATCCCAACAAAACTAGGACAAATGCCTGATCTAATCTTTGAGCGCCAGTGGTTGTGAGCCGCTTGGCGACCCGGGACAATTCCACGAAGCCAGGAATTCCAAAGGGCTTTGGACACTGTACAGTGCTGGAACAGCAACATACCCACCAGCTCACCAACTTCAATGAAAAGTCTCCATCTATCTACAGAGCAGAATCTTTGGATGGCAATAGCTTCACACCCTCAACTTAGAATGATGCCAAACTCAGGACAAAAGTGGGCACATCTCAGTCAATTTGGTACTATGGTTAAGGCACCAAGCTAGAAACTGAGAGATTCTGAGTTCCAGTTCCATCTTAAGCATGAATGCTGCTTGGGAGACTTTGGGCCAATCTCTTTTCAGCCCAAATCATGCCACAGTGTTCTTTGGGCGGGGGGGAAGAGGAAGAGGAAGGAGTACTAGCTGTGTCCACGGGATAAATAAAAGGTGATTTTTTTAAAATCAGAAATAACATCTAACTTTCTGGATGGCAATGCCTCCCCACCCCCAGAACATAAGTGGGCACATCTCGGTCAGTTTGGTCCAATGGTTAAGGCACCAGACTAGAAACTGGGAGACTGTGAGTACAGGTAGTCTTCAACTTACAGCAGTGACTGTTCAAAGTTACAATGGGACTGAAAAAAGTGACAGGACCATTTTTCACACTTATGACCATTAGAGCATCCCTGCGGTCATGTGATTTATATTCAGATGCTTGACAACTGATTCATATTCATGATGATTGCAGTGTGATCCCTTTTTATGACCTTCTGACAAGCAATGTCAATGGAGAAGCCAGATTCACTTAACAATCGTGTTATTAAAATAATTGCAGTGATTCACTTATGAATAGTGGAAAGAAAGAACAGTGGTAAAATGGGACAAAAATCTCTTAACAAATGTCTCGCTTAGCAACATTCATTTTGGGCTCAATTGTGCTCATAACTCGAAGACTACCTGTACTAGTTCTGCCTTAAGCATGAATACTGACTGGGTGATTTTGGGCCAGTCTCTCTCAGCCCAACCCATATCATAGTGCTCTTGTTGGGGGGAAATGGGAAGAGGAAGGAGTACTGGTTGTGTCCACTGCCTTGAGTTATTTGTAAAAAAGAATAAAGGCAGGATATAAATAAAAAGTGATCTTTTTTATCAGGAGTATCTAAACCCTCCACCCACTCATGCCTTCTCTACATTTCTGAGCACAGGCAGAGGTTCTTACCCAGAGAGGCCAGATTTCTGGAATTCTCCAGCATGACTTCCCCATGGAGAGCTTTTTGGGCAGGATCCAGTTGAGACCACTCCTCCTTGGAGAAATGCACGGCCACTTCCTCAAAAGACACACCACCCTGAACAAGGAAACAAGTTTCCCTTTTAACAGATAATCCCAAGAATAATGTGAGAGTTTTCTTTCACCAATTCCAAGCAGAGAGATTCTATGAACAAAATGGGCATCCTCTGCAGAATTCAGAAGGTGATCACACCATGGCTGATGGCCTAGCTGAAGCACATTTCCTCACACTGGGAGGATTGTGATGCCTTTCAGTGAAACCAATTAAAATAATTCTCTTGGTTGATAGTAGCGGGTATTAAACACACTACTTATATTGGTACCAATTCTTGGGTGCAGAGTGGGCAGAAGGAAATACAGGGGATATCCATCTATGTTTGAAGTATTGATAGAGCTTGTAATGGTAGTGAGAATGACCCTGGGAGACAAGAGGAAAATCTCCAGTCAAGACAACATCTGATCAATGAAAATTGAGCCTGGACCAGGCGGGTGGAGAAAGCTTATCAGAAGAGACTGATAGGTCATGCCGAGTGTGAATTTTCAATGATTTGGTCTAAAATCTGTCTTGCTTGGAAACAGCAATATTATACGTATGTTGATAATTATACAGAATAAAATGAAACCATTCCAAATTTCATAGACCTTTCCAATATTTCTCCACTTACCTGAGGCAGAGATTCAGCCACTCTTTCAGTTCTATCACAAAAAGAAGGTTGTTCTAAAAATACTAAGGACAGCTTTCTATTCTCTGTGGGACAGAAAATGGTAGAAGCAGACTGTTAAAAAAGAGAGATGGGGATGCCACTCAAGATGAACAAAACAAAACTATCCGATGGATGGATATCTTCATATCCCATGGAAAGAGCTTCTGTTACCTGGTGCAATGTCCTGACTTTGACCTTCCTGGGAGATCTCCCTGAATAGCAACTCTTGAGAGGATTTCGATGAATCTTTCCACCCCTGGGGATACTCGGTGATAGCTTGCAAGGACTTGTAGACAAGATGTGGCACGAGAAAGGAAGGAAGAGTAGAGAGAGAGAAATGAATCAAGAATAGAACAAGAGATCTTAGCAGCTCATAATCCCAGAAGATTCTGCCAGAGAGACATTGACAAATAGAAAAAGATTCTCTTTAGAACTGCCATGATTACATTCTCATACCTGCAACTCTTCTTGCATCTTCTCAGACTCCTGGGTCAGGAGGAAGCCTTCAGCCAGGGCCACCGCCTGGGAACTGGTCTCTGCTCCACATTCCCGCACCCATTTCTCCATCTCAGGGGGAAGGACAGCCAGGAACTGCTCCAGGAGCACCAGGTCCAGCATCTGAGCCTTCGTGTGTCTTTCTGGCTGCAGCCATTGACAGCAAAGACTATGAAGCTGAGTGCAAACATCTTGGGGACTCTTCCCCCCCTGGAACTGCACTTTGCTAAAGTCACAACATTGGGCCTCTGAACTGCTGGCTTCTTCCTCTTGGCCCTTCTGCCCAGGACTTGCCCCATTCTTTCCATAGCTCCAAGGCTGAGCAGCTGGAGGGCCTTTTCCAGCTCCTGCATCTGCTGGGCGTTGTCCCTCCATCTTTTCTCTGGTCTCTAATCCAGCACCAAAATGGACCCATGCATCTCCCCAGGTCTGACTAATCACAAGAGTTCTGGCCAAACCTCCTAATGCCATTCAGCCCTCTTCCCTCACAAAATACTTAGATCTCCACAGGAACCAGGAAAGATGTACGGCTACAGAACTGAAATGGAAAACACAAGGGTGTTCAAATTAGAATACTGTGTATCCTCCTCCTCCTCAATAAATAAAGCAACAAAATAAATTCTTATGAATCCACCAATTTCTGCAAAGCTTTTTCAGGGTGGGTGGGAAGAGGGGGATCTTGTTAGATATACTTGTTTATGTTTTGGGAAAGTTTGCTAGCAATTCTCTGACTCAACTTCTATCAAGGAATCAAAATATGGGATAAATACATTTAAAATAAATTTTGGGATTCTATTTCCTAATTATTTATATCAAATCATTTCTGTTGCTGCCTACAGTCCTTTGCACAATCCAAATTATGTCTCCAATCACACACACATACAAAAATCATGCCAGAAGCCACAATTAACAAGCCACCATCCAATGCACTGCCATTTTTGAAACAGGTTCTTGGTTTGCTTGCCGGCGGAGCCACCAAAGAGATGGTGGGGAAAGGCGGAACGGAGGAAACTGACTTCCAGTCCTTATACGCCCTGCACGCAACTCTTTACACACTGAACTGTGTAAGGAGTGGAGTGCACCGTTGCTTCTCGTGACAGCCTTGTCCCTTCATCTTCTCGCTGGTCTCTAATACAGCTCCAAAATGGACCAAAACAGGGCAGCAGAACCCCATGAACCTCCTGGCCCTAACCTGTGGGTGAAATCCAGAAACCACAATTAACAAGCCACCATCCAATGCACTGCCATTCTTGAAACAGGTTCTTGGTTTGCTTGCCGGCAGAGCCACCAAAGAGATGGTGGGGAAAGGCGGGAACGGAGGAAACTGACTTCCAGTCCTTACACGCCCTGCACTCAACTCTTTACACGCGGAACTGCAGCCTTGCATACAAAGCTAACCGGGGGAACTTTGGCTGGTCGCTTCTCGCGGCCCAGGAAAGGGGAGGCGAAGGAAACCCCTTCTGGAAAAGGGGCCAAGAAATGTGCAGGGAATTGTCCAGGAATCGAGACATTCGGTGTGTTTTGGAAAGGCAACCTCTCCGTCTCCCCGCATGCAGAGGTTTGCCGGAGGAAACGGAGGGTAAATGGACCCCCTCTTTCTGACGACCCTGATTTTCTTCCTGGAGAAAACCCGGCAGGTGCGGAGCTGCCCTGCGTGTCCCTTTCTTCCACGGGGTGGCAGGGGAATAGAGGACCTCGAAACACACACACACACACCAATCCGCCCTTCCCACGACTTGGAACTTGACGAAGTTTTGCATGCCCCAGGCTCGCCTCCAGCGTCCGAGAAAAGAGCTCCCACTCACGCCGAGTCACGCCTGGATCTCCACCCGAAAGGAGAATTCCTTACAGCCTCTCGGCCTCCTGGCTCAACAGCTCAACACGCTCCCAGCCTTTCCCGGAAAAAAAATTTGAGTTCGCGAAAGAGCCAAGCGCATGCTCAGTTCCCTCCGGAAGGGGGCTGCCCATCCCTTCTAAGCGCTGACGAGGGATATCCTAAGGGATCCTGCCAAGGCGCCGACGACCAGAGCAAGTTCCCAGGGGGGCAGGGATGATGGGCATTGGGATTGGAAGAAAAGCGTCTCTCTACAAGTCTTTCCTTTCCAGATAGGTGACCGTCATCTATGCAGTTTTAGAACTCCTCCTGCCACCTTCTCCTGTGCTTAAGGTGATTAAGCCAGGCTATGATATTCCTTATACTGAGTGTTCTTCCAGAGCTCAGCTTGTAGAGCACAACTTCACTTACATTCATATTGGTTCAATCCTGGCTTTTGAGAGATTTTCTTTGACTAAATATCCCCACTGCAAGATTTTGGAAGGCAAAATACAATGGGTTGTGCAACCTGATAAGATTAACTCTGCTAGGATATATAAATGATCTAAAATAGTGGCCACCAAGAGTGGAATGGGGCCAACATGAGATATCACAAATACTCCCTCCTCCCCCCTGCTCAAAATTCTGGGAGTTGAAACTCAGACAGACTTTAATCTTTCATTCTTTCATTCCCTCTCCAATCAAATAGAAAATACAATGGGGTTCTTGCTTGTCTTAGCGATGCAGCCTTTTCCTGCCTTTTCTTTGAGTTGTTGGAAAACCCACCTCTCTCCTAGAAAAATGAAATATTTTAGGATATACTAAAAAGGCAGAATATTTCCCCCCCAAAAAAGAAAAGTAGAAACACAGAGAGGCAGAAACTCAGCCCCCCCCCCCCCATCCCACCCCAACCTTTGTCAATGGGCCATTAAGGAGGCAGTCGAATAATAGGTATCCCAAAACCCTTTCATTACATCCTCATCCAGCAAGCCTTAACCAAGCCTGGGACTCAGGACAGCCCCTGCATGGCCCCATGGGAGTCTGACAACCAATCAGAATATAAGCTCCAATTCAAATCCCAAAACGGCATAAAACCCAGGCACTTTCAGCATCTCTCCCCTTTCAAGCCAGGGGCTCCCAGGCATGTGATCCGGTCCACCATTAAATCATCTTTCCCAGCAGTCACCCTGTTTCCAGTGTCTTTCTTCCCCACTTGGAATTGAACCCAAAAAGATACTTCTTCCAAAAGAGCAATTAGTGGCTCTGATGGTGAAAAAAAAATAGTTTTGAACATTTGGCGTTCTGTATTCTGTACAGTGGTAGATTTGTAAACTGTACAGGTGCAGATAGATAAACTCAACAAGACATCCATAACAAAGTACATTTATTGGTTCATCGGGTATCCTCATAATTCATATTTGTGATGAAGTTCTTTTATCACCAATCCTTTGTTTATCTGACTTGTAGGTAAAAAGATGATTTATCTTCTATCCTTTTTCTCTCATCTTGTGGTGATAGAAGTAAAACAGTTACCACGAGTCTGTCAGTTCAACCAAGAGTGAGGAAAACTCCTCCTACCCATCAAGGGTCAATTTAGTGACCAATCAGGATTACAGATGTGGTCACGTGACATGGACTACATTTCCCAGGATACCTTAACTACATTTATCATGATGCATTCCCTTAAGGGGACAGCTCACAATTGATACTTAACAATCCAATTCCCATACACTGGCTGGACAGCACATTTGGCATGAGGCAAATGTGATAACCACTACACCATAGAAACAACAGGTATGGGCAGTTCACGATCAGCATGGCCTTATTGCTTGCTGGCCGTCTCAGTCTGGTGGTTGCAGCAGTACAAGAATTAATGAGATGATATTCCTTATACTGAGTGTTCCAGTGCTGCCAACTCTCACGCAATCAGAGTGAGACTCACGCAATTCAACCAATTTTGACTGTCTCACTCTGATAAACGAAATCTCACGCTAAAGGCCCGAGAGATCTTCCTTGCAATGGGAATTCCGGCCTCGAATAAAGGCGCGCTTGTGGAATAAGACCCCCTCCACCCCAAATTTTATTTCTAATTCATCTTAGATTTGCAATTTAAAGCAGGCTAATCCGCTTGCAAATTTGCCGAAGAACGGCGGGTTTAACAGAAAGAAACTCCCCTCCCCGTCTCTTTCCCCCGCGGCCACACCTCTCTAGCAAACTAATCTGAATTTTAACCCTTCAAGAACCGTAGCTCCTTGCCTCTAATTTTGCTTTAGATGTGATTTTTCAGGGGATCGGTGGCTCCGAGCAGCCGCTCGCCTCGCCGATAAAAATATATTTGTTTTTCGATTGTACTAAGGGCATTGGTGAAGTGTTCCCTGGTTTATTTTTCCTTTTGCCCTTTTTATGCAAGCTGCATCAGCTATTCAAAAGTTAGAATGGAATAGAATTGGAATGAAACTGGAATGGAATGGAATAAATTGGAATGGAACTGGAATAGAACAGAACAGAAAACTATTGTCACTTTAAATGTACACTAATCAGCATACATTAAAACAAAATTTCATTGCATTCAGTTCTCAAAATATAACCATTACGCATATACCTGCATATACCCGCATATACCCACATACACATACATATATGACAAAGAAACATCACAGTCCATTTCAAATAATTACCCAATTATTTTTTCAAACCTTTTATGAAACTAAAAGGCCTATGCTATGTCTCATTGGTTTTCATAGTCAAGTTCCCTCACTGAAGAAAAATGTGTTTTTGTAATATGTGTCCTCATTTTTTTTCTTATGCCTATGGGTTAAAATGTATGTATGTATATGTCCAAATCATGACTAAAGTATGCATCAGATTGCACCATTTAAAATGTAAAATTGTCAAAGCTCCCTACCGTGGAAGGGGGGACACCCCCCTTCCACACCATCCCCCCCCTCGGTCGCTTCGCTCCCTCGGACTTGGTCGCTCCGCTCCCTCGCAGTGTCTCACTCCGAACTATCACTCAAGGTTGGCAGACCTGGTGTTCTTCCAGAGCTCAGCTTGTAGAGCACAACTTCACTTACATTCATATTGGTTCAATCCTGGCTTTTGAGAGATTTTCTTTGACTAAATATCCCCACTGCAAGATTTTGGAAGGCAAAATACAATGGGTTGTGCAAACTGATAAGATTAACTCTGCTAGGATATATAAATGATCTAAAATAGTGGCCACCAACAGTGGGATGGGGCCAACATGAGATATCACAAAGGAGAGTTGGATAAGCATGGTAGCCTAGAAGACGATCAGTCCCTGGTGTTCTCCTTTGAAAAAGCCACATCCTCACATTTACATGAAATCTCTAC
Source organism: Hydrophis major (assembly GCA_033807585.1). Classification (NCBI taxonomy): domain Eukaryota; kingdom Metazoa; phylum Chordata; class Lepidosauria; order Squamata; family Elapidae; genus Hydrophis; species Hydrophis major. The sequence continues at coordinate 45,258,433 of CM066329.1, forward strand.
ATCCTTCTGAAGAGCTGAACAATTGGGAAGGTGCTGGGTTCAGAGGGATGCGTTGGCCAGTTTTCAAAAGGTTGCCTCTAAGGCAGGGGTCGCCAACCTTTTGGACCTCAGGGACCACCACACTCATAATTTTAGATCCCAGGACCACTAACCGATTCTGTAGGTGTGTCCTAATTTGTGGATGTGGCTCAGTGGTCATGTGACTGGCTGAGCATGGCTTGTATGTAAATATTATAAATATTTACATAAATATTGAATTTTTTTTATCAAAAAGAGCAACTTTTATCCAAAATCAGGCAAAGCAGGCAGATTGAGTTGCTCACAGAATCACAGATTGATTCAGAAATCTATCTGCCATTGGCTAGCTCAGTCTGTCACATAAAATTTGCTTGCAAGCAAACTCATAAAATTTGCTAGCAAGCAAACTCACAAAATTAACTCACAACACCCCATGCATGTAAATATTGATATATATTTTTTTATAAAAAGAGCAATTTTTACCCAAAATCAGGCAAAGCAGGCAGATGGAGTTGCTCACAGAATCATTCAGTGATCTATCTGCCATCAACTAGTTCAGTCTCTCAAATTTGCTTGCCATGAGTCTGCACTGAATTTGCTTGCAAGCAAACTTTCAGTCCTAAGGGAGCAAGAAATCCAACCATTTCCTGCTTCCTAGCTAATATAAATCTCCTGGAACAGCAGAACAGATGATGGTCAGAAAAAGGAAAAATAGCACTTTAGCAGGCAAGTTTACCGGGTAAGGAGTGAGTGGGCGGGGAGGGTTCCCACGGGCCATGTGGGTGGCGCAGCTTTGTGTTTCTGCGCAGCCTGGATAAATTGCTTTCGGGGGGGTGCTCTGGGGGTGAGATTTCTCTGAGGCCCACCAAAATTTTCTCATGGCCCACCAGTGGGCCGCGGCCCACCAGTTGGTGACTGCTGCTCTAAGGCATTTTCTCCCAAAACTGCAGTGACGCATTTCTTAGAGATTTTTTTGAAACTTTCCAACAGTTAAAATCTTACTGACAGCTGCATTAAAATCCCTACAACTTCCATCCGCTGGAAATGTGTCACAGCATAATGGATCCCAGATCTTCTTTGATGACAGATTACATTTGTGGTCTTGAGGGGAAGTCAAAACCTGTCCCACACAACTTGGCAAGAGAGGCATGATGCATAACCCTTCGGCCCTATGATTCTGGCTGGTGGGGTCCAGGAGACCCTTCTTTGATGTTCCTGACCTCTGGAACTCCCCCCCCCACCATGTGACATCAGCCCCAATCCTCCTGACTTCTCACAAGGGACTAAAGATTTGGCTCTGCCAATTGAATTGGAGCCCCAATGGGGAGCAAGTGGAGGTGATTGATTGATCCCACCCTTGCCACATCCTGACCCCACCCTCTCCATACGTGTATATATATTTACTTTTATGATTGTAAGCTTCCCAGAGTTATCCTGTGATACATTGGCCAGCCAATAATTTTTATAAATAAATAAGTCAGACAGTGGGACCTCCAGAATTTGGCTGACACTGTGGCATCAGCCATCACAAACACATCCACTTTCTGGGAGTGGAAAATTAATTTACCCAGAGAAATAATCTTTAAAAACAATTAAATCACTCCTTACCGGACAACTAGAAGACATTATGGGAGAGTACTAGTGTCATTAGTAGTACTGAGATCTAGCATGGAGCCTCAAGAAAAATAGCAATGGATTGCATAGTAATCGCACTGCAATCAAAAATTGCATGTGCCAAAAGGCAGGATTCAGCACCCTGGATAGCTCCCCATGTGGGCTGCTCCTAACTGGATTGACCTTCCCTAACAAAGACACCATTCAGAGCTAGTCTATGACCCATAAAATCCTCAACAAAGGTGATAGGTATTCATCTCCCCATTTTACATTCCAGAGGATAAAACTCATATTTAAATTCTAGTGAGAAAAAGAATTGACAGTGTGGGAATTGAAGCCCTCAGTTGAAAAGCTCCATACAATAACAATCCATCACTTTCACTTCTCGATTATGTCATGAAACAGGCCGTCCCTGGCTGGGCTCAAACACCCAGCCTTCTAATTAACACCCAGGTGCACTAATCTCTTCCACCACAGAGATTTGTCACATGGCTTGGCATCAGCCTCCCTCACTCGGAAGGTTCATAACTGTGCTACAGCTTTTTCTTGGTTTATCTTTTTTCTTTTTTGGTAGTCTAGCTCTTTTTCTCCCACCAAAAACAAAACCTGGGATGAAAACATGGTCTGGACTTTCCTGTGCCACCTGCTCCTGTTCTTCTACCTCTTCCTGTGCCTGTTCTCCTACTTCCTCCTGTGCTTCCTCTTTAATGGCTATTTGTGGTTTACTTATTTTATCTTAGGGACTATTTGGGTGTCAATAATAACATCATTGCTGGATTCCTGTTCCAGTTTATCCCACCCAACGTGCTCTAGAAATTTTGCATTAGCACTACAATAAACATGAGCTGTGCCTGGATCCCAGAATCTAAACGATCTATGGTTGGCCTCATAACCCACAAAAAAAACTTTTTAGCTCTATGTTGCCCTTTCAGTCTTACTTGTGAGGGAAAATGCACCCATGCTGGAGTTCCAAATGTGTGTAAATAACTTAAATTTGGTTTTCTGCTATGCCAACGAGTGAATGGCAATTCACCAGTTGTTGTGTTCACTACATTGTTTAAAACATGATTACTATACATTATGGCTTCACCCCACAGTGTTTCAGGTAAACCTGAATCAGATAACATAGTACGAGCCATGGCTTGTAATGTTTGCCCTCTTCGTTTTACAAACGAGTTATGTTGTGGTCTGTAAGCTGCAGAACGTTTATGCTCAACACCAACCAATTTCAACATAGTTTGGAATCTATTGTTAATTAACTCAGTCTCGTTATCAGTAACTAAAGTCATTACCCTATGTTTCATTTTTCTCTCTGCAAACCTTAGCCAATTAAAGAAATGTTGGAATGTTTCTGTTTTGTTTTTCATAAGATAGCAGAAACCATATCGTGAGTAATGGTGCATAATACTCAAAATATAACAGGCACCTCCTAAACTAGGTTTTTTAGGATCAATTATGTAAGCAAACATAACCTCTAAAGGTTCTTTGGTCTTAAACCCATTTAGTCTGTTTCCAGGAGTAACCTTACTCTTCTCTTGGCTACAAGCATTACAGTTTAAATACTTGCTACAGGGTTTCAATTTTACTCCCTCTGACAATTCAACAGTTTGTTTGAGCATTTTGAAATTAATGTGCCCTAGACGTCTATGCAGTAAATGTATACATTCATCATGTGGCTTAACATTATTATAAACTGAGTTAGCCATCTGCAACTGGTCATCATGTATCACATATAAATCATCCTCTAGATTATCAGTAACACTTTTACCCTCTTTCTCTATTGTATAGTTATCTCCCCTAAAGGTTACTACATAACCAAGATTAACTAAAGCCCTTACTGATAATAAATTAAATTTCAGTTTAGGTACATATAATATAGTTAAATGCTCGTTTATACAAGAACAATATGCAGTACCTTCACCTGATGCTTTAATCTTCCATCCATTTGCCAATGATACATGTTGTTTACTTGTAGACATCTTTACAAAACTTTTTCTATCTTTAGTAATGCACTGCGATGCTCCACTATCAACAACCCACAAATCATGGTTTACAGTTGAATTGCTAGACATAGCTAAACTAACATTTTTCTTAGCCTTCTGGTGATTACCAGTATTCTGTTGTTTTCCCTTCTTACAGAATTTAGCTATATGTCCCCTAGCTCCACAAGAAAAACATTTCCTAACAGTATAGGCAGTTGAAGACAAATCCTCTTCTTGTGGTTGTTCCTTCCTCAGTTGATCTCTATCCAGCCATCTTCTAGCAACCTTCTGGTTATGTCAGTCAATGTCATTTTATCTCTGGGCAGGATTTCTAGTGAAGATACATAGTCATCATAACTTTCATCCAATGAGGAAAGAATGATGTAAACTTGATGCAGCTCTGAAAATATCAGTTCCTTTTCATGTAGCTCTTGAAAAGTTCTTTTCATGAAGTTCAAATGAGCTAACATATATCTCCACCTTTCAGAAGACATGCTCTAAACAGTTTACGTGTAAAATGTATGTGTGCACCTACACTGTCACGAACATAAATCCTCTTCAAATTCTCCCAACACCCAGCAGCAGACTCTCAGTGTTAGTCCAATTATACAAAGAGCTTGTTCGTTGTTCTGTTTAAAGTCAGCAAGCTTCTTGGCATCATCCTCATTAGCTGGATCCCAAGCATTTACATCCAGTGCATCTTGAACTACATTCCATAACCCTTCTCTAAGCAGAAGTAGACTGCACTTCACAGACCTGGAAACATAGTTTGTTCCATCCAACCGGGTTATCAGTGATAGATTTGTTGAAGTGTCTTGTGCCATCTTTACCAGGATAGTAACCCACAATTACACAGTAAACAGCTGTCTGTATACAGTACTGTGTATTCACACTAACTCTCAGTTATCTGAGCCTGGTATGGCCTGGGCCCATAACCAGTGTTGAGGTAATTCCCTGTTAGGAGAATGAGCGCATACAGGGAGATGTATTTGAGAGTAGTGTGTTAGGGATAACATTGTTTACCCTAACTGGTTTAGGTAAAATAATAAATATGTAATCATGGTTTATAAGTTAAAGTGTCTGCAACTTTAAATATAGGAATGTAATTAAGGGAGTGGTTGTGAAAAGCACCATAAAAGAAGCAAAGCAACGGCAGCTTGCACTCTCTGGCTTTGATGATCCCTAATTACTGCATGGACTCAAGACTGCGTTACTCGAACGGGAGAGAGACAAAGGACTGAGTTGTAAGTGAACTGACATAGGATATTCTACACGGACTTTGCTAACTGAATATCCTTGAATGGACTGACTAAAATGATACATGACTAATGGACTGTTATTTTTGACTATGCTATAAAACTCTAAATGGAATAAACTATATTTTTGATAGCACAAGCGTATCTGTTATTTTTACTGTATGTTAACAAACATACAAGCTTATATCACTCATTTATCTGTGTGCCTATCTGACTAACGCTGCACATTCTGTTTAGCTTGTCTCCTTAACCCTGGTTGGGGAACACAGGCTTAACATAGTGTTTTGAATAATACACACACAACACACAGATACACTGTACAGTAAATGTAGGTTTTACTTCCAGTAACATGTAAGCAAAGTTCAAGATAAGCAGTCCAAAGTCATTCATGGTTAAAGCAGTCAGTTTTCAGTCCAGGGATAATCCATTAACAAAGTCCAGTGTCAAAAAACAGTTTAGTAACAGACTTACATCAAATCCAAGAATAGAGACAATTAGGAAAAATGGAGGAACGGGAATACTCTCCAATAGAAGGAAACAGAGACTCACTCACACTCTCTTCTGAGACTAAGACAACCCAGGTTTCTGACTCCATCTTATGGCTGTTTGAGAAACCACACCCAATTACAGTTTTTGCATTCTTAAAGATACAATATTAAAATGTTTATCCTGGTTTATATATCCTGGTTTCAACCCAAATAGCTGTTTGGTGACTTATATTCCTAACAGTCTCAAATAACCTTCTTATGCTTCGACAACTTTTGGCTGCTGAGTTGATATCTAGACATTTCAAGAATGCCTTGTTTTCCCACACTCCCTTTTTCTGGCAGCTAAAAAGACCAAAGGAGTATCTTTTTAGCTGACAGGCTAACTAGAAAGATTGACATTCAAATATGAGTTTATATACCCTTTCTCAGTTTTGGTCTAAAACTGGTTTTTGATAAAGTTTAATTCTGTGTTTGGTTATGTTTAATCCTGTGTTTATTGATGGGATAACTTTCCCTATTTAGCTTTGTTTGGAAAGAAAAAAGTTAATCTGTTACTGAAAAGAAGCAGGGTTGAGAAATCTGACTAGCTCCTGGGTCTATTTGTTCTGTTAATTGGTTTAATAAGCAACAGCTAGTGTTTGGTTTTTTGCTACATTCTAGCACTAATTGCATTCTTTGTAGTTAGACTTATCTCAAGTGTTTACACTTGAGCTTGCCCAGAGTGTGATATCTGGCAATGAGCCAGACAAAGCTTGTGTTTTAGTTTTAAAAGGATTTAAACTCTTGTGATTTAATTATTTGTATTGTGTTTGAATTTTTTCCTGCCTCATGGTTTCCTTTTCTATCTGGGGCGGAGGTCTTCCTTCACTGCTTTAATGGTTCCTGGCACTGTCCTTTTGGGGTATACTCCCAAGAGGCAGGATGCAAGCTTGGCACTAGTTTTTTACTGCCTTTCTGGGGGCATGTGATCTTTCATTAAATCTGGATGATTTCCTTAGGATATCTTGTGAAGTGAGTGAGACCAGCTGGTATCTTTAAGTGGTGAAAATGGATCTACGGATTGCTTTTCCTGGGTATGCTTTTTCTGGAGAGCTTAAATGACCCCTCTGCTGAAGGATTTCACTTTATGAGCAAGAGTTGACTGCTGATAGTTATCACTGAATTTTAACTATTTTAATTCCTCAAGGTGCTCTTGCGCCTAGCCTGATTTGTAACTCCAGCTTGCAGGTATTTCTAATCTAATGATTGGTATTTAGGGCAGCTTTTTCAAGCAAAGAACCTTTTTTATTTTTGTACAGGTAATCCTTGACTTATAACAGTTCATTTAGTGGTTCATTCAAAGTTATAAAGCACTAAAAAAAGTGACTTATGACCATTTTTCATACGACCGTCACAGCATCCCCACGGTCAGGAGACACAAGGCGAGGTGAAGTGCCCCTTCATGACCATCCAGCCATGCCTACCCAGCTGGTCATCAGGGCAGAGAACCGGTCGTTAAATTATTTGAATCCCACCACTAGTCCGAGTGTCATGAACACCTGGCTGGTCCTTCAAGCAGCAGGTGGAGGCAGAGGTGCAGGTGGCTGGCATACAATCTGGCCTACCGGATGCACTGGGCAGCCACCTGTCCCATCCCAGCTGCGGGGGCTCTGGGCAAGCAAAAACAGACCTGGCACCCACCTCGTCTTGCTTCCCAGTGCCAGCACCAGCAGCAGCCCCCTCCAGCAGGAGCCCCGCCACTTCTCTCACACACACACACCTGCCCAGGCAAGGAGGGCAAACACAGCAGCAGCAGCCTCAAGGAGACAAGCACAGCCAGGTGGGAAACAGGGCCAGGTCCCAGGATCTCAGCACCCCAGGAACTCAAGGGCCGGATGCCCAAGACCCTGGGCAGCCTGAGAGGGTCAGCGAGAGAGGGCCAGAATCCACCCTGGTCCCACATCCCTCTGCTGGAGACAATAGATTGCTACCAGCCCCAACCAGGCCATCACAATAAGGTTTTTAAACAGCCATTCCTTTTCTCATCTTGCTGAGCTTATCAAATCTTCATTTACTTGGGAAAGTATGAACCAAGGTTTCCTCTCTTCTTGCATCTTCTCAGACTCCTGAGTCAGCAAGAAGCCTTCAGCCAGGGCCACCGCCTGGGAACTGGTCTCCGCTCCACACTCCCGCACCCATTTCTCCATCTCTGGGGGAAGGACAGCTAGGAATTGCTCCAGGAGCACCAGGTCCAGCATCTGAGCCTTGGTGTATCTTTCTGGCTGCAGCCATTGATGGCAAAGGCGGTGAAGCTGACTGCAAACATCTCGGGGACTCTTCCCCTCTTGGAACTGCACTTTTCTGAACTCACAGCATTGCACTTCTGAATTACTGGCTTCTTCTTCTTCTTGACTCTTTTGCCCAGGACTTGTTCCATTCTTCCCACAGCTCCAAGGCTGAGCAGCTGGAGGGCCTTTTCCAGCTCCTGCATCTGCTGCACATTGTCCCTCAGTCTTCTCTCTGGTCTCTAATCCAGCACCAAAATGGAACCATGCATCTCCCCAGGTCTGACTAAACACCAGAGATCTGGCTAAGTCTCCTAAGGCCATTCAGCCCTCTTCCCTCACAAGATACTTCGGTCTCCAGAGGAACCAGGAAAGATTTTCAGCTTCAGATTTGAAAAGGAAAGTATAGTTTTTAAACAAACATTCTTAAGCAAACAAATCAATAAACTAAGATTCTTATGAACCCACCGTCTATGAAAGTGGTTTGAGGAAAATTTGGTAGCGCTCTTCTGGCTCAACTTCTATCAAGGAATCAATATACAGGATAATACATCTACAATACATTTTGGATTTCTATTTCCTAACTATTTCTTCAAATCATTCCTAGTGCTGCCTGTAAAGAACTACCCTTTGCACAATCCAAATTATAAACGTCTCCTGTCATAAAAATTCACATCAGCCTATCTAAATCGATTTAATAAGGAGATCAGACTTAACAAACACCATCCACCACTACCGTTTTTGCAACAGGTTCCTTATTTGTCTGCTGGCAGAGCCACCAAAGAGATAGTGTGGAAAGGCGGGAAAGGAGAAAACCAAATTCCAGTCCCCTCACACTTTGCATGCAACTCTTTACACACGGAATTATTCGCTTCTCTCGGCCTAAGAAGTGGGAGGCGAGGGAAACCCCTTCTGGAAATAGGACCAGGAAATTTGGAGGAAATTGTCCAGGCTGATTTGGAAGCACAAGTCTGTGTTTTGGTTTTGCAAACATTTTCCCATGAAAATAGAGGGGAAATGGCTCTCTCCTTTCTGGCAATCCTCGCCTCCCACCCCCACCTTGGGGGGCAATGCGGCGGGTCCTTAGCTTTGCTAAGGCTCCTGCATGCACAGGAACCGCAGGAAAACTTGGGACCCCGGGCTACCCTCTTCTCACAACTCCAAACCTTATGAACTTTTCCTTCTCTTCTTGCACGCTTCCACCGCCAAAGAAAAGCCTGCCACTTGTTGAACTCTGAGTGACGCTTCCGGTAAAAGTTTCCCTGCAGCCTTCTGAAAAGGCTCAGCCTAAGCGAGGGGAAACTGAGTCAGACGCAGTAAGGAAAGTCTTGCCCCGGGCAGCACGTGTCTCTCGGGACAGAGCGTATGTTCCCATTGCCATTGGATGGAGGAGGAGGGCGGGTCGCTCAGCTTTCCCAATGGCTGCCAAGTGGATCCTACGAGCAATCTTGGAGGGCTAAGGATATATTCATGCGGGCCTGGGATCATAGGCATTGGAGTAGAATGAAAGTGTCGTTCTTACATTACCTCTCTAAAAAGGAGATGCCTGTTTCTGGATTTTCCTCTCTTAAATGCCTAAGAATAATCTTGTAAATATTGAGAAAAATCTCTGTGGAGACTGGAAAAAAGTCGCTTTCCTCAAGAACAGCTACTCTGAAGGGTCTGAAGAAATTTAAAGAGGCTTAAAAAATGAGTAAATATCCTGTCAGATCTTCTGTTTGAAACACAACTTGTGTCTTGTGGTTATTGACAAACTCAGCCCTGAAGTGATGGGGGAATGGCAGAAATGCAGGGAGGAAATGGACAGGTTAGGAAAATTAAGGCTTGCATTTATTTTTCTTTAATAACGTCTTTTATTACAGCTGCTTTTGTCAAATCCATATCTCTGGTGGCTAAGAAGGGTTGGAAACAAACATCAAGAGGTAACTGGCAATAATAATAAAATAATCCTGAGGAAATTATCCTGATGGAAAGGAGCTATCAAAAGAAAACAAGTTCCAAAATGGAGAGAAAGCTCAAACCTGTGGGCCTTTTAGAAATTTTACCTCAAAAGAAGGCATGATGAAGAAATGAACAGTGGGAGAATAAAATGCCACGTGTGGCTGGAGAAAAAATAGAATTACAAAATAAAGGAAGGCAAATATTGAAAACTAAATATAAAGCTCTCATACCTTGGAGAAAAAAGCAAGTTTTATTTAGATGCTGAGGAGGAAAATGTTGCAGGAAATATGAATACTAAGCTTAAGACCTTTAGTTAAAGAAAGTACTTTTTATAGCCAAAAGAACTGAAGACTTTGCTGGTTTGAGATTAGTCTGCCTTTGGAGGTGGCACTGTAAGAAAGAGATTTAGCCACAATCAGCAAAAGAAAAAATGTGAACAGAGGGAAAATAGTGTTTAAGAAACAATTTAAAAAGAACAGAGATAACTTCCCACTCTTGAAGAGAGCCCATTCTTTTCATTCCATTTCTTCATGTTATCTTCTGTGGGGTCCTTGGCGCTCTCAGAGGTTTAGTTCTTTTCTTGAAGACATTTCATTGCCCAAACCAGACAACAACATCACTGCTAGTAAAGAGTGGCATTTGTCCTCCATTTATATTCTAGTGTCTTGTTTGGTTGGAGTTGGTGCAAGGGGTCAGTGCATCTGGCTCTAACATATAAGCAATTGCAGTTAAGTATTAAACTTAATCTTTTAAAAAAATCAAAAATCTTTACAAGACAGCTGGAGGACACTAATACTGAGGTCTAGCATGAGGCCTCAATAAAGACAGCAGTGGATTGCTTAATAAAAGCATTGTGATGAGATACAGCTCTTTCAGGATAGTTTTCAATATAGGCTTGTGCTGATTGGATTAACCATAAGAGAGATACCATCCCTGTGCTTGTCTGTGGCCAATTCAATTTTCAAAAAAGGTGTTGAATCTTCCTCCCCCTTTTGCATTCTGAAGGGTAAAACTAATTCAGATATTTAAATCCTAGTGAAAAAAGCATTGACAATGTAAGAATCAAAGCCTCAGATGAAGAGCCCAATACTATCACCTTCACAACCTGGGATCATCTCATCAAGCAGGCTATCCCTGGGTGGGCTTGAACCACCATCCTGCTGAGTAACAGCCAGATGTGCTAACCCCTTACATCAGGGGTCCCCAAACACCGGGCTCCAGACCGGTACCGGTCCGTGGAACATTTTCTACTGGGCCGCTGGTTTGCTGGGCGCCGCCATCTTGTTTTGATGAGAAAGTGCTTCCGGGTGAGCTTTTTCAGTTGGAAAGCGGCGTTTGGGTCCTGAAGGAATCCTCGTGCCTTAGTTTCATCAAAGGGGGGGGGGGCGGCTTCAAACAAAACGAAGGCGCAAGGATTCCTTCAGGACCCAAGGCAAGGCGAGCTGAGCGACCATCCCGAAGCCATCCTGAAGCCCATCGACAAAGGTACAAAGGAGGAGTTGTCTCAAGAGATGTAAGTTTATGTCTAGGTTTCTCTTTTCCTGTATGATAATACGAGAAAAACTCTTCTGAAACCCAAGCTTCAAAAAAAAAATAAAAACAAACCTTGACATTTACCCCTACAAATGAGAAGCAAGAGGGATGAAAGTCACTTTGTACTTCCCTGGTGGTCTAGTGGTCAGGATATGGTGCTCTCACCACCATGGCCCATGTTCCATCACAAGCCAGGGAAAACATTCACTTCCAAACCATCAATCATTCTGCAGGTCAAATTCCTGGGAAGGCTCATGATCATGGCAAAATAGCTGAATTGACCAGAGAATAATCTTCCCTTCTCTCTCCTCCCTTTCTCTTCGCCCCCTCACACCACCTTTTTGTTGTAACAGAATAACAGTTGACAGGAATCTCTTTTAATCCAACCCCACCTCCCTTCTCAAGGCCACAGGGTGGATCTGACTCGCAAAGGGCCCAGATATGGCCCATGGGGCCACCCCAGAGACTGAGCAACTCCAGGTGAACACACATGAGATATAGGTTTTGTTTTTGTCTTCTTTTTCTTTTCTTTTTGGGATTTTGTAATTAGTCCAGTTCAGGAAATAATGGTTGCCGACCTCATCCACACCTGCGCTTCTGAGCATTTCCCTCGTCTACCTGTTGACTGAGATTATCGTACTCTGCTCGTCATTTTCAGACCATTCAGAGATCCAACCTCGAAGTTTTAACAGATAATCAGAGTTGGAAAGGACCTTGTAGGTCATCTAGTCCAACCCCCCACCCAAGTGGGAGATCCTACACCATTTCTGTCAAATGGCAGTCCAATCTCTTCTTGAAAGTCTCAAGTGATGGTGCCCCCACAACTTCCGAGGGCAAGCTGTTCCATTGGTTGATTGTTCTCACTGTCAGAAAGTTTCTCCTTATTTCCAGGTTAAATCTCTCCTTGTTCAGTTTCCATCCATTATTCCTTGTCTGGCTTATGGGCACTTTAGAAAATAGCTTTACCTCTTCTCTGTGGCAGCACCTCAGATATTGGAAGACTGCTATCATGTCTCCCCTGGTCCTTCTCTTTACTAGACTAGCCAAGCCCAGTTCCTGTAACCGTTCTTCATATGTTTTAGTCTCCAGTCCCCTAATCATCCTGGTTGCTCTTCTCTTTGCAGAAATCTGTAAGATTTTTGCCTTCCCTGAGGGTCCTCCATGATTCAGTTTTTGAACTTGACAGAATAGCTCTTTCTTTTTGCACTCATCTTGCCTAGGGGTCAAAATATTATTCCATTTAAATCTTCCATTAAATCAGGGGTGTCAAACTCAATTTCATTGAGGACCACATCAGCAGTGTAGCCAACTCAAAATCACTCCTCGGGGTCGCCTGTGGAGGTCCAGGTGGAGAGGGGAATCCCAGCTTCCTCTTGGAACAGAGGCATTTCCCATTTACCGGGGCAGTCATGGATGGTGCGGCCAGCTGGAGACTCATCCTGCATGTGTGCAAGAGCTGGAGGACAGTCCACTGTAGGAGTCAAGTCCACAAAGGTTGTGGCATGGTAGCAGCCCTGCTCCACCACCTACCTCACCTTGCAGGCAGCAGCACCAGCATCAGGCAGAGGCAAAGGCACAGACATGAGGCATTGATCTGGCCCTCTGAACAAGTGGTTACCTGCCCCATTGTGGCCACAGGTAAGCAAAGGGATGATGGGATGGAGTGGGCGGCCAGCCATGCAGTTTATCCAGTGGGCCGGATTGTGTGCCTCTCCCCTGTACTTCTACCTCCACCTGCTGCTTGAAGGGCCAGTCCAGCAATTGCAGTGCTTGGACTCACCTGCACTGCATGGGCTGAGTAGCCCCAGAAAGGAATACTCCACAATTTGAACAGGCCATGTGGCTACCTGCCCCACTGTGGCCACAAGTAAGCAAAGACAGATGGTGGTTGGACTCACCTGCACTGCACAGGCTGAGCAGAGTGCACTGGCCAATGGGCTGTGGGCTGTGGCCAGACCGCTGCCCCCCTCGCACTCCCTGCCTCCTGTGCGTACCACGGGACGCCCTTCAGGGTTTGGCTATGAGTCACCATCTCTGGAGTAGCCCTGTGGGCCAGACATGGGGCTATCGCAGGTTGGATCATATGCCTCCCACGCCATGCCTCTGCCTCACCTGCTGCTTGAAGGAGCTGTTGCAGCTTTAGGATTTACCAGCGCTGCATGGGCTGTGTAGCCCCATAGTGCACCAGCCAAGGGATTGGTCAGCTGTGGCTGCTGCCGGACACTGTCTCCCCTTGCGCACTCATTGCATCCTTTGTACATGCCAGGGGGCTGCTTGCCAGCTTGTCAGGGATCAGTGCCATTTCCTGGGTGGCTCCACCAACCAGAACTGGGCCTATTGCAGGCCAGTTCTGGCCTTGTGATGGCACAGTGGTTACTAGTGCAGTACTGCAGGCTACTTCTGCTGACTGCCAATTGCCAGCACTTTTGGTAGTTCGAATCTCACCAGGCTCTCAAGGTTGACTCAGCCTTCCATCCTTCCAAGGTGGGAAAAATTCAGCACCCTGACTGTTGGAGGCAATATGCTGACTCTGCAAACCGCTTAGACAGGGCTGTAAAGCGGTATAAAAATCTAATTGCTATTGTGTTTGACATGTCTGGTCTGGCTGACGATCTTACCCGTGGCTTATTTTTGCAAGTCTCTCTCAGCCAAACCCGTGTCAGAGGGTTGTTGTAGGGAAAATAGGAAGAGAAAGAACTATTTAGTATGTCTGCTGCCTTGAGTTATTTACAAAAAATAATAAAGACAGGTTATAAATAAAAAGTAATATAATATCTAACCCTCTCCATGTCTTCTCTATATTTCTGACCCCAGATAGGGATTCTTACCTACAAAAGGTATATCTTTAACAGATGGGTATTCCATCACCAACCTGCAATGGGTGGAGCAAGGTGTCCAGGGACAGTCCCACCCTGCCTCACACAGATGGCAAGAGAACTGCAACACTTGCCAGGGTTCAAAGAGCATCGGACTCAGTGTAGATGTAAGCCCAGCATCTGCAGCACCAAAGAGGTGTGCAGGCTGGCACTCAGCAGTCCCAAGGTGGCAGCAGCAGACGATGCGGATTAGGCAGCATAGCTCCACCAGCTGCCACTCTCAAAGGGGCCCTGGCAGCCTGTGGGAACTACTCAGGTGGTTTTCAGTCTGGGACAATTCAATCCAGTCAGGCAGCAGTTCCACAGTACTGCTGAGAGCAGTGCTGCTAGGATGGCGAAGAGGCCAGCAGCAGCATGGGCAACTTCTTGGCCATTTTAAGGCTTGTGGATTTCAACTCCCAGACATACTCCCTCCAAAGCCTTCAGAAGCTGCAGCAGAGCATTGCAATGGGAGGCCTCCAAGTTGCCCCACGCCAGGCAGGAGTAGCCCAGCCAGGCTGCTGACAGCAGGGTGAAGACCCCTGCAAGGCCAGCAGCAGCAGGTACATCACGCCTAGCAGACGGGCAGAGGTGGGGGAGTGGAGCTGATTTCTATGCACCACAGTTTTCTGCCTTGTAGCAGTAGCCTGAGCAAGACCTGAGCTCCAGACTTGGCAGAGTGCAAACCATGGTCACTACCTACTCCAGAGTCAAAAGGTGAGCTGCAGAAGAGAGGGTCCCTCAGCTGTGAGGTTGCCTGGCACTGCAGGCAGGGCTGGGGCTGTCAAGAGTGTGCCAGAAACATCTCCAGGCACCGAGACAGAATGAGAGGCAGCTTCCACTCCCTACTGCTCAGCTGATCCGCAGACTGCAATTAAGGGACCAAGCCTCTATGAGATGACCGAGGAAGGGAAGGGCTCCCTCATGTGCTGGCCATGCCCAACCCCTTCACTAGGGCCTGTTTTTGGGGTAGGGATTATATTAGGCCCATCCCAAAAAAATTCAGTCTAGGCTTATTTTGGGGATAGGTCATATTTTCAGGTAAAAAAGGTATTTAGAAAAGTTGATGCCACCAACAAAGAATTTGAATGCAAATGTCGTTTAATAATCAGCATCTTCCAGCTTAAACAGTGCTGTCTATCTTCTTAGAGACAGTTTATATCGCTGAAGGAAGCCATCCAGCCAACGATTTGATGCTTTGAATTCCTTTGGAGGTATTTCTAAAGGTAGTGCCATTGCAAGGGCAAATGCTTGAATATCAGCCCTGTGCACAACTAAACCCTTTGCTCTTCTGTCAGCAATCCATTGGCAGATGATATCTTCCAGTTCAGGAAAAAATGGTTGCCGACCTGATCCACACCTGCGCTTCTTAGCATTTCCTTCATCCATCTGTTGACTGAGGTTATTGTACTCCGCTCGCCATTTTCGGACCATTCGGAGACCCAACTTCTTCTCTTTGCAGAAATCCGTAAGGTTCTTGCCCAGAGAATCCTCCACTATTCCTTTCTTGAACTCGACAGAATAACTCTTTCTTTTTGCACTCATCTTCCCTAGGGGTCAAAATATTATTCCAATTAAATCTACCATTAAATCAGATGTGTCAAACTCTATTTCACTAAGGGCCACATCAGCATTGTGGTTTCACTGGGGAAGGGGTGGGTGGGTGTGACCAGCTTGAAGTCACTCGCATTCTGGTCGTATGCACAAGAGCTGGAGGACAAGACTGAACTGAGGGGACCAAGCCCCTAAGGGTCTGGAAGTGGCAGCACCCCCACCTTCCACGGCTTGCAGGCAGCGGCAACGGCACCAGCATCAGGCGGAGGCAGAGGCATGGAGCTGAGGCATGTAATCTGGCCCACCAAAGACGATACATGGCTACCTGCCCCATCGTGGCCATGGCTAATTAAAGACCGATGGAGGAATGGAGTGGGTGGGTTGGCCATACAGCGCATCCACTAGGCCAGATTGTGTGCCTCTCCCCTGCACTTCTGCCTCCATCTGCTGGTTGGACGGCCAGCCCAGCAGTCCCAGTGGTTGGACTTACTTGCGTTGTGTGGGCTGAGCAGCCCCAGAGTGCGCTGGACAATGGGGCAGGGGCTGCACCCAGACATCCCTACGCCCCCCCCCCCCCCGCACTTGCCGTCTCCTGTGCGCACAAGGGACACCCTGCGGGACTTGGCCATGGACAGTGGGGACCAGTCCCTCACCTTCTCCAGAGAAGCCCCATGGGCCATTGCGGGTCAGATCACATGCGTCTGCCTGCTGCTTCAAGGGCCGGCCTGGCAGTTGCAGTGCTAGCATTCACCTGCGCTGCATAGGCTGTGCAGCCCCACAGTGCGCCGGCTAAGGGATTAGTGGGCTATGGCTGCTGCCAGATGACCCCTGCACACTCATAACATCCTTTGTGCTCCACAGGGGCACCTGGCCGGGTTGGCAGACATCAGTGCCTTGCCATCTCCAGGATGGCTCCGCTAACCAGAATTGGGCCCATCAGAATTGGGCTGGTTTTCGCCCATGGGCCTTGTGTTTGACATGTCTGGTCTGGCTGATGATCTTATCTGAGGCAGTCTCTCTCAGCCCAGCCCAAGTCAGAGAGTTTGGTTGTAGGGAAAATAGGAAGAGGAAGGAGTATTTCGTATGTCTGCTGCTTTGAATTATTTACAAAAAATAATAAAGGCAGGTTATAAATAAAAAAATAATATAATATCTAAGCCCCCTTCTTCATATCTTCCTTGTGATAGGGATTCTTACCTAGAGAAGCCAAATTCCTGGAAATCTCTAGCATGACTTCTCCATACAGCGCTTTTTGGTCAGCATTCAGCTGAGACCACTCCTCCTCGGAGAAATACACAGCCACTTCCTCAAAGGACAAAACATCCTGAACAAGGAGACAAGTTTTCCTATTAACAGACAACGCCAGGAATAATTTGGCAGTTTTCTTTCACCAATTCAAAGAGAGAGATCCATTGAACAAAATGGGCATTTTCTGCAGAATTCAAATGAGATCTCCAAGTTTCTGGCACAACTGAAACATATTTGATCAAGTTAGGATTTGGTATGTGAAGCCAACTAAATCTTTACTGGCCGAGTATGATTGGACACACAAGGAATTTGTCTTGGTGCATATTCTCTCAGTGTACATAAAAGAAAGTTTCTGGTTTTGAACTTCCCCGAAGACGGACCGCTGACCGCAGTTGTCCGCGGCTTTGGTCCGTGCTTCTTTGTCAGAGAGCCCTGATCAGTTAGATTTGGGGCAGAAGCTGTCTCATAGGGGTGGCGGAGGAAGGGGCGACCGTCAGGTGGGTAGAGGGGAGTTGCCAATCCCCTCCCTGGCTTGGCAATTACTACCTCCTGAAGACGTCTGAAGTGGTGGTCTAAAATGGCCTCCCTGAAGGGGAAGATTAAGGTGGAATAAGATTGTGTGGGAGAGAGAAAGAAGTAGACAGCAGGAGGAAAGGGACGCTATAATTAAATGGAAAGTACCCCAGGATTAATTTTTTTTAAAAAAAATAAGAAATAATTTAAAGCAGCGAAGAGAAAGGAGAAAAAAAAAGGTGTGAATTGCTTTTGACAGCAGCGGGGCTTTGAACTAAGAAAGGTAGAAGCTGGAAGAAGAAAACACCTAATTAATTTGGATAAGTATAATCTGATTCTATATAGGCACTAATTAAGCTGAACTAGAGATTGTCCAAGGAAATTTAATACCAATTGGATTTGATTTTTTTTCTTGGAAGACTTTGGAACTGTGGTTTAAAAAGCTCTGAATAGTTGAAAAAAAAGGGGGTGAAGATCTGTTATAACAAAGAGTGCCATCTAATGGTTAAATCTAACTTGTTTTTTTTCTAAAAACTCTTAAAAATTGTAAGAAAAATTGAAATAATAAAACAAGAACTTTGAAAAACTGAAACACTGAAACAAAGAAACAGGAAGATTCTGCCCTTGGACTAACTGTTGATTCTGACATGGACCTGGTATTGAATTAGCTGAGGACTAAAACCTGAGAGGAATAAAACAAAAGCTGACTGTTGGAAAATAATCTTATAGACACTATTTGGATTAAATTGTTAGCCAGAAAGGTGTAAAATGGTGATATCTCTTCTGGAATTAAAAATCGAACTTAGAAACATGAAAGAAACATTACAAGAGCAAGGTGAATCATTAGGCTTTACTTTAAAATGTATGGAAAACACGACTGCAGAATATGAACAAAGACAAAAAGACAGAGGAGGTGAAACGGACTACAGAAGAGGCCATTTTTAATTACCACCAAGAACAAAGAATTCTGGAAAGGAGGAGGTAAAGAGTGGGAAATAAATATAGATGTAAGAAGTTAAATAAAGAGGAGAATATCTGGAAAATTAAAAAAAGGTAAAAAGAATCAGCAGAAAGTTGAAGGAAGCTGTAAATAGAGAGGGATAAAAACTGGAGAGAAAGATTAAAGGGGAAAATGGAAGGGGAAAGAAGGGATAAGAAACAGGATTTGAAAATAAATATGGGAATTGTAAAAAAATGAAAAAAAAACCTGCTTAATTAAAAGACACAGAGATAATGGCTGATTAATATTTAAAAGGGGGATTCTGCAAGGTGATGGGGGGTAGCATAAACAAATGTAAAGTTATGAAATAGGGACATAAAGACTGACAAGATGGGAAATAGAACTGTTACTCTTTGATATTGGAATTCAAGCTCTTTTCTTTCATGTATAGAGATAACTGCAATAACTAATGGAATATATTTATTAAATGTATTGAAATAATTGTAAGAAATATGTGTATTAAATATACTGAAATAAATGAAATAAAATAGGAGAGCTGAAATGGAATTAACATTAGGGTTCAGGATCAAATGAGTAGATTAATATGTCTTTTTTGAAATTGTAAACAAATCTTATAGAATTAAAACAGTAAAAATCATGCAGAATCTTGAATATATAAATCTGATTTATATATGCTATGTAGTTTTAAAGGGATTATTAATTTTAATGTTTTAGGTAATAAAAAGTTAAGCGTTTAATGGGATTTAAAAGGAGAGATAATGAATATGTAGTACTTAGAGGTGGCACACTTAAATTGGTAATTCAGGGGGGAAACTATTTCTTAGGAGTGTATCTAATTAGAATTCAAGATGGAATATACAAATGTGACAAAAATATCAAATAATAATAATTATAAAGATAACATAGATGAATTAAATAAGAGGTAAGCATTTGGAATAATAAAAGAGAAAATGTATAAAAGCATTGTTAAGATAAGAAGTTGAATACAAAAACTGAATATGTAACTATGGTCATATTTATATATGTATATATGAAACCTGTAATCATACTGTTCAGTAAAAAGAGATATTTTTAAAATGTGGAAAACTGAAAACTTTTTTAAAAGAAAAGATACATTCATCAAGAGTCAAGAATCATAAGATACAACACTTAACAATAGTCATAGAGTACAATAAGCAATCAAATCATACTAGGAAATGGTCAATAAAAATTGTTAGGATACAAGCAACAAGGTTACAATAGTCGTAAGTGGGAGGAGATGGGTGAAAGGAAGGATGGGAGGATTTATAGTAATGCAGACTTAGTAAATAGTTTGATAGTGTTGAGGGAATTATTTGTTTCGCACAGTGATGGCGTTCACAAAAAAACTGTTCTTGTGTCTAGTTGTTCTGGTGTGCAGTGCTCTATAGAGTCATTTTGAAGGTAAGAGTTGAAACAGTTTATGTCCAGGATTTGATGGGTCTGTAACTATTTTCACAGCCCTTTTTTTTTTTTGATTCGTGCAGTATACAGGTCCTCAATTGAAGGCAGGTGGGTAGTAATTGTTTTTTTCTGCAGTCCTAATTACCCTCTGAAGTCTGTGTCTGTCTTGTTGGATTGCAGAACCACAGACAATTATGGAGGTGCAGATGACAAACTAATTCCTCTGTACAACTGTATCAGCAGCTCCTTGAGCAGTCTGAGCTGAGTTGGTGCAGAAAAAACATTCTTTGTTGTGTTTTGATGACGTTTTTGATGTTAGGTGTCCATTTTAGGTCTTGTGATATGATAGAACTTAGAAATTTAAATAGTTTTCTTGGTCAATTAATAGTTGGGTCTTAAACCCAATGTTAGGGATAACATTGTTTACCCTAACTGGTTTAGGTAAAATAATAAATATATTATCATGGTTTGTTAGTTAAAGTGTCTGCAACTTTAACTGTAGGAATGTAATTAAGGGAGTGGTTGTAATAGCACCATAAAAGAAGCAAGACAACTGGCAGCTTGCTCTCTCTGGCTTAATGATCCCTAATTACTGGATGGATTCAAGACTGCGTAGTAATGATTGAAATTTTGGCTGGAGTCTTGGAAATAACAGAGGAAAAGATGATGGATGGAGTAGATGAGATATATCGAGTCTTCACAAGATATGCGATGAGGAATCAATTACCAAGAGAGGTCCATGTTAGATTTACTAAAAAAACTATTAAAAACCAAATATTACAAGTGGTAAGAGAGAAGGGGTTGAAATATAAAGGCAAAGAGATTCTGGTCTTAAAACAAGTACCTAGAAAAATGAGAGAGATTAGAAGAGAGTATCGATTTTTGACTAAAATGCTATCGAAAAAAGAGGTGAACTATAGATGGCTAATTCCAGAAGGATTAATGTTTATATGGCAAGAACAGAGATACAGAATTGATTCAATTGCGAAAGCAGAAATGTTTTACAAGGAATTTTTCGAAAGAAGAGAAATGGAGACGGAAAAAGAAAAGATTTTAACTGAACTTGAAGAGGACCAAATGGAGATGGAAAAAGAAGAAGGCGCAATAGGTGGACAAATGGAGATCAAAGAACAACGTGAAATAAGATCTACGAGAGCTGTTAGACCTAAATATAAAGCATAACTATGGGGGAGAAAAAACTGATTTCCATGAACATAAATGGACTGAACTCAGCTATCAAAAGAAGGAAAACTTTTTATAAATTAGAGAAGCTAAAATTTGATATAATTTGCTTACAAGAAGTACACATTAAAAAACAACATGAACAATTATTGACACGACCAAAGTTAGGGAAAATATTTACTTCTCTGACCCATTGTAAGAAAAGAGGAGTGGTTTTGTACGTTATAAAAACCACTCCAGCCAAATTGATTTATACGGATGAAGATGGAAGAGTATTAATAGTTGAAATAGTGGATAATAATATAAAAACTCTCTTGGTTGCAATTTATGCCCCAAATGATAAGCAAGAAGAATTTTATAAAAAATTACATATGAAAATGATTGAACTGGACTATGTTAACATACTTATGATGGGGACTTTAATGGAATTGTAGACAATAAACTGGACTATACAGCAAAAACAACATGACAAAATAGGAAAACTCTCCCTAAATCCTTTTTTAAAATGACAGATGAACTAAATTTAAAAGATATATGGAGAGAAAGAAATATTAAAACTCAACAATATACTTTTTATTCAAACAGGCATTTATCGTGGTCCAGAATAGATATGATTTGGATATCAACAGAATTATTATCTAATATTCAAGAAATGAATATTGAAACAAGTACGTGGGCAGACCATAATCCAATGACAATTAAATGGAAAGGACAAAAAAGAAGATCTAGATGGACATTAAACAATACTATTCTAAAGGAAAAAGATTTTACACAATGGATGGAAAAAGAATTGGCTTTCTTCTTCAATGAAAATAAAAAAGATACTTCAATACAGAATGTTTGGGATACAATGAAGGCATATGCAAGAGGATTAATAATTGACTTTATAAAGAAAAAGAACATTAGGAAGAGGCAAATGATTAAAGCTCTAGAAGATGACCATAAAAAACTGGAAAAAGAATTACAGAAGATGCCACAGAAAAAAGATATCAAACTTAAAATGGACACAATTAAACATAAAATGGATCAAGCAGAGAAAGAAGAATTGGCACAAAAAATTAGAAGTGCTAAACAGAACTATTTTGAAGATGCAAATAGGCCAGATAGATGGTTAGCATATAAGCTGAGAAAAGAGAAAGAATCAAGGAAAATATCACAGTTAATAGATGATCATGGTCAAATTTGTTATGGTAATAAGGAGAAAAAGGCAATCATTCGAGATTTTTATGGACAATTATATAAACAAGAGGATCTTGATGAGGAAAAAATTAAACAGTATTTACAAAATGCTAACCTACCTAAGATACCTGATGAAACTCGGAAAATGTTAGAAAGTGCTATAACAATGATGGAATTAACTGAAGCACTTAACAGACAGAATAATGGAAAAGCACCAGGACCAGATGGTTTTCCGGCAGAATTTTATAAAACACTACAAGAATCGTTGAGCATTCCACTGTTAGAAGTCATGAATGAAGTTATGATAAATAAGAAAATACCTGAAACATGGTCAGAAGCTTATATTACACTTATTCCAAAAGAAGGGGTTGACCCATTACAAATTAAGAACTATAGACCTATTTCTTTATTGAATGCAGACTATAAAATCTTTGCTTCAATCTTGGCAGAAAGGCTTAAAAAATACCTAAATAACTTTATTCACTCTGATCAGAATGGATTTTTACTAAAGAGACAGATTAAAGACAATATGAGGGTAATCCTGGACACATTGGAATATTATGAGGCGCACTCGGAAAAACAAATGGCTTTGATATTCTTAGATGCCCAAAACGCATTTGATAATGTGAACTGCAGATTTATGTTATTACTATTGGAACAGATGGGCTTTGCTAGAAAATTTATACAAGCAATAGAAGCCGTATATTATAAGCAAACGGCAAAAGTAACGATAGATGGAGAATTCAAAGACTCTATTAATATTAAAAAAGGTACAAGACAAGGATGCCCATTATCTCCTTTGTTATTTGTATTGACCTTGGAAGTCTTAAATAGAAATATTAGAGAGGATATAAACATAAAAGGAATGAAAGTCAAAAAGGAGGAATTCAAATTGCAAGCCTTTGCGGATGACTTGGTCTTTATTTTGGAAGACCCTTTAGAGACAGCTTTAAAACTATTGGAAAAGATAGAGACGTATGGTGAGATGGCTGGTTTAAAAATAAATAAAGACAAAACAAAGATTTTGACAAAGAACATATTATTAAGGCAAAGAGAAGAGCTGGCAGATTTATTGAAAATTCAAGTTACGAATAAAGTTAAATATTTGGGGATATATTTGACGTCAAGGTGTACTACATTCAAAGAGAATAATTATATTAAGCTTAAACAGCAGATAGCATCCGACCTGAAAAAATGGGAAAACCTACAATTGTCATTGATAGGTAGAATTTCAACAATCAAGATGAATATTTTACCCAGAATTTTATATTTGTTTCAAACAATACCAATTAGGTTAAGAAAGGATTACTTCGAAGAACTAAATAAAATTGTGTTGAAGTATATATGGCAAGGCAAAAAAGCGAGAATAAAATTAAAACTTTTACAGGATGCTAGAATTAGAGGAGGATTTGGCCTTCCTAATTGGGAGTTGTATTATCAAGCTGCAAACTTAATGTGGGTTAAAGAATGGATAACGTGAAGAAAGACTAGATTGTTGACATTAGAAGGTCATGATTTATTATTGGGTTGGCATGCTTTTTTGTGGTATAAGGGAACTAAATCACAGGGTTATTTCAGAAGGCATTATATACGGGAATCGTAATGGTTGAATTGGGAGAAAATTAAGAAACAATGTTATTTGAAAATTCCAGTTTGGTTATCAACTATTGAAGCTTTTTCGTATCCTATAACTTATAAGAAGGAACAAACAGTTAGATATGAGGAAATATTGGATGAAAAAGGTGAACTTAAAACGATGCAAAATTTAGAAGAACAAGGTATAAAGATGAATTGGTTTTCATATGCGCAAATACATGCAAGGTATCTTAAAGATTCTAAAATAGAAGGATTTTATGATAAATTGACTGACTTCGATAGGATTTTGACAGGTACTGATGAAAAAGTGATTAAAAAAATTATATAGTTATTTGTTGGAAATTAAATTAGAGGAAGAACAAGTTAAAGAAACAATGATTGCTTGGGGGAAGAATTTTGGATATGGGATTGATTTAGAGAAATGGCAAAAACTGTGGTCACAAAATTATAAAATGACAATTTCAACAGCGTATAAAGAAAATTCGTATAAGATGTTTTACAGGTGGCACTTTCCCCCGACAAGAATAGCAAGAATGTTCAAGAATAAATCTGAAAAGTGCTGGAAATGTCATCAGATACCTGGCTCATATTACCATATGTGGTGGACTTGTGAGGAGGCCAGGAAATATTGGACTAGAATTTGCATATGGCTGGAAAAAATGATAAAGAAACACATAGATTTGAAACGAGAGATTTTTTTATTGGGAATCGTACCTGATATATATAATAAAAATTTAAAATATTTGATTGTAAATGTATTAACAGCAGCTAGGATTGTATTTGCTAAACATTGGAAGAGTGAGAAAATACCAATAGAGGAAGAAATTATTAAGAAAATATTGGAATGTGCTGAAATGAGTAGACTGACATTTGAAATTAGAGAACAAGAAGATAAACAATTCTATGAAGTTTGGGATCTTTTTTATCAATGGTTAGATAATACAATATGATAATAGAATATTTAGAAATTTAGGAAATAATGAATATATAATTTTTCTTGGTTTTGATAATTCTTAAGAATATTTTATTATGATAGATTTGATATGATTTTATGATTTGTCATAAAATAATTTAACCTAATTATAGTTATCTCGCTTAACTATGAATTAGTAAAATTTTAGTCAAATGATTGTTCAATAATGATATTGGGATATTTTATTGATGATTGATAATGTGAGTTATTATGTAATATAATTATTCTGATGACTATGAAATGGTTGCACAAAAGGGAGTGGTAAACCAACCGATACACTGTAAATTTATGAAGAATGTTTAAATTTTTTATTTTTATTTTTTATTTTTTTTTATGTCATGCTTTATGTCTTTTGTTTTTTGTCTGTTGTTAAAATCAATAAAACTTTTACAAAAAAAAAAAGACTGCGTTTTTCCCCTACTGGAATGGGAGAGAGAAAGGACTGATTTATTGTAAGTGAACTGACATTGGATATTCTACACGGACTTTGCTAATTGAATATCCTTGAATGGACTAAAATGATACATGACTAATGGACTGTTATTTTGACTATGCTATAAACTCTAAATGGAATAAACTATATTTTGATAGCACAAGCGTATCTGTTATTTTTACTGTATGTTAACAAACATACAAACTTATCTCACTCATTTATCTGTGTGCCTATCTGACTAACGCTGCACATTCTGTTTAGCTTGTCTCCTTAACCCTGGTTGGGGAATACAGGCTTAACACTGGTTATGGGCTCAGAGGCTGCAAAGTCAGTTTAACTAGGATAAAACAGATTTATGTAAAAAGTGAGAGTTTATATTTTTATACGTTACAGTAAACAGACAGCTGTGTTTTATTAATTATAGCTTTATATCCATATAAGAAAACATGGCACAAGTCAATCTACAAAGTTTGTCCCTTATATCCAAGTTGGATGGAACAAACTATGTATCATGGTCTATAAAATGTAGTCTGCTTCTACGAAGAGAAGGTCTGTGAAATATAATTGAAAATCCACCAAACGTAGAGGAATGGGATCCAGAGATTGAGGAAGATAGACAAAAGATAAATGACTTTAAGCAGAAAAATGAACAAGCTCTTTGCATAATAGGACTAACACTGTCTGACCAGCAACTTGTTCATATCCGTGGAGAACAAACGGCTGTTGGGTGTAGGCAGAAGCTGAAGAGGATTTATGTCCGAGATAACGTTGGTGCTCACATAAATTTAACACGGAAGCTTTTCAGGACGCATCTCCAGACGAATGGTGATATGCTGAGTCATTTGAATTCTATGAAAAGCATTTTTCAAGAACTGCAAGAGAAAGAGCTTATTTTCTCTGAACTACACCAAGTCTACATAATTCTATCATCACTAGACGTAAGTTATGATAACTACGTTACTTCCCTTGAAATTTTGCCTGAGGAAAGTCTAAATTTAACTGATATAACTGGCAGATTGATTGAAAAGACAAGAAGAAGACTTGAAAGAGGCCAGTTAAGAAGGGAGCAACCTCAAAAAGAAGATATTGAATCTCCTACTGCATACGCAATTAAAAAGTGTTTTAATTGTGGAGGAAGAGGACATTTGGCAAGATTTTGTAAAAAAGCAAAGCGCCAGAATGCTGGCCAGAATACTAAAAGTCATCAAAAGATAAATAAAAATTTAGAGTTAGCCATGTATACTAACGGAGCTGTAAAAAATAATTTATGGGTGGTTGACAGTGGAGCATCCCACTGTATAACAAATGATAACAGAAATTTTATTAAAATGTCCAAGAGTACACAGCAGATATCGTTAGCCAATGGCTGGAAACTGAAAGCTAAAGGTCAAGGTATAGCATATTGTTCTTTTATAAAAGAGAATGTAAAAATGTTATATGTACCACAACTTAAGTTTAATTTAATTTCAGTTAGAATTTTAGTTAAACTAGGATATGTAGTTACCTTTAAAGGAGATAACTGCATAATTGAAAAAGATAAGAAAATTACTGCATCTTTAAGAGGTGAATTATATGTTTTAAATGATAATGGTTTAGAGGTGGCTAACACGGTTTATGATAAGAAACCTCATGATGAATGTATTCACTTGTTACACCGACGGCTAGGGCATTTAAATTTTTAAATGCTTAAGAAAACTGTTCAATTATCTAAAGGAATAAGTTTGAAACCTTGTAATAAGTATTTGCAATGTTTTGCTTGTAATCAAAGCAAAAACAAGGTCATACCGGCTAATAGAGTTGATGGATTTACAACCAAAGAGCCTTTAGAAGTAGTATTTGCCGATTTAATAGGTCCGAAAAAACCAAGTGTAGGAGGTGATCGATACATATTAAGTATAATGGACCACTATTCTAGATATGGGTTTTGCTATTTAATGAAGAGCAAAACTGAAACGTATCTAAATATCTTTAATTGGATAAAATTTGCTGAAAGTAAAACTAAAAAGAAATTAGTAACTCTTAGATAATGGTGCGGAATTTACAAATAATAAATTCCAGAATAGACTTAAGATGTTAGGTACCAAAGTCTGCACCATATAGGCCACAACATAATGCCTTTATAGAGAGACGAGGCCAAACACTGCAGTCAATGGCATGTACTATGTTGTCTGATTCAGGATTACCTGACAATTTATGGGGAGAAGCAATAATGTGTGGTAATCATATATTAAATAATGTTGTTAATTCAACAACAGGTGAATAACCATTCACACTGTGGCATGGTACAAAACCTGATTTAAATTACATGCACACATTTGGAGGACCAGCATGGGTGCATATCCCTACACAACTCAGAAACAAAGGACAGCATAGAACTAAAAGATTATTTTTTGTAGGATATGAATCTAATCACAGATCATATAGATTCTGGGAACCAGGTACATCTAGAGTTTACACCAGTGCTAGTGCTAAATTCCTAGAATATGTAGGATGGAATAGATTAGAGCAAGATTTAAATAATGAAGTAATTATTGAACCCTACAAAAGGCAAAAAGATCAGACTAGCTATAAGAAGAGTCCAATTAAAGAAGAAGTCCACGAAGAGCAAATAGGACCAGAACAAGAGGAAACAGTTGATCAGGAGGAGTTAGATAATCAAGAACAGTTAATAAATAAAAGTCCACCTGTAAGTCCTGTAATACCTAGACGTACGACACGTATAACTAGACCACTTCATAGGTATCAAGCAAGTATAGTTTGCCAAGTAACTAAAGTTCCAACTCGTATAGATGAACTTAAGATGTATCCTGCTAAGGATCAGGAGAATTGGCAAAAGGCAATGGAAAAAGAACTAAATTCATTAAAGGTAATGAAAGTATATGAAGATGCCACATTACCTCCAGGAGAAAAATCCATTGGGTGCAAATGGATATTTAAAGTAAAAACTGGAAATGATGGGACTGTTACCCATAAAACTAGGTTGGTAGCTCAAGGATTTAATCAAACTGCATCTGATTACGATGAAGTATTCGCACCAAGTCTAAAAGCAACATCTTTGAGAGCAGCTTTAGTGTGGGC
The DNA here is from genome assembly GCA_033807585.1 of Hydrophis major. Lineage (NCBI taxonomy): Eukaryota > Metazoa > Chordata > Lepidosauria > Squamata > Elapidae > Hydrophis > Hydrophis major. Next base: position 45,286,523 of record CM066329.1, read on the forward strand.
AGCTAAGAAAAACTATGTCATTAACCATTTAGATGTAGAAACTGCTTATTTGCATGCACCATTGCAGCACACAATATATTTGAAAAAGCCAGTTATTATAAAAGAAAATAAAGTAAATAGTAATGATTGTTGGAAACTCAAAGAGTCTTTACGGGTTGAAACAATCTGGTTTTGAGTGGAACCAATATATTGTGAAAGAGTTAAACAATATAGGTTTTAAATCTGGTTTAGCAGATCAATGTGTGTTTAAAAGAGAAAATAATGGAATGGTGTCATTATTGTTATTTACAGATGATATTGCTTTGATAACTAAGATTAATAATGAAGCTAATGAGATTATATCATTATTAGCTAAAAAGATAAAATTAAAGCATTTAGGTGAAATTAAAAAGTATCTAGGATTGACAATTAACAAAACAAAAAATGGATTTAAGATATCTCAAGAAGATAAAATTTGCCAATTAATTAAAATGTATAAAATGTTACTTTGTAAAAAGGCAAAGACTCCAATGAGTCAGGAAGTTTGCCAAACTAATGATCAAAGTCCCAAATTTGATAAGTCCATATATCAATCTTTGATTGGTAGCTTATCATATATCAGCAATTGGTCAAGGCCTGATACAGCTTATAGTGTTAATCAGCTGGTACATTTTAATTCAGATCCACATCAATGTCATTGGCAATCATTAAAGAGAATTTTAAGATATCTTAAAGGAACAATGAACCATGCATTGTATATAGAACCAAAGGGTGATTTGAGTCTTAGTGCCTATGCAGATGCAAGTTTTGCAACTGACATAAACACTAGAAAATAACATCTGGGATGGCTATATTATTTGGTAAGACACTAATAGGGTGGAGGTCAATCAGACAACAGCATATCAGCTTGTCCACGATGGAAGCAGAATTTTCATGTCTGTCATTACTATGCACTGACTTAATTCTGTACAAACAGTTATTATTAGACATGGGTGTAACTGTTAAAGATTCCATTATTGTGTACGAGGACAACCAGGCAGCCATAAAGTTAGCTACTAGTATTGCTGTAAAAACTAGATCAAAGCATACTGATTTAAGATACTTAAATGTTAGAGAATCTGTAAATGGGCTAATTAAATTGGAATACTGCATGACAGAAGAAAATATTGCAGACCAATTTACAAAAACTCAAGGAGTAATTAAGTTTAAGGAGAGTTGTAACAAATATGATTTAAAGATGTAAATAGTTATAGTATTATTATTTCCTAAAAGGGGAGAATGTTAGGGATAACATTGTTTACCCTAACTGGTTTAGGTAAAATAATAAATATGTTATCATGGTTTGTTAGTTAAAGTGTCTGCAACTTTAACTGTAGGAATGTAATTTAGGGAGTGGTTGTTATAGCACCATAAAAGAAGCAAGACAACGGCAGCTTGCTCTCTCTGGCTTTATGATCCCCAATGACTGGATGGATTCAAGACTGCGTTTTTCCCCTATTGGAACGGGAGAGAGAAAGGATTGATTTATTGTAAGTGAACTGACATAGGATATTCTACATGGACTTTGCTAACTGAATATCCCTGAATGGACTGACTAAATGATACATGACTATTGGACTGTTATTTTGACTATGCTATGAACTCATAATGGAATAAACTATATTTTTGATAGCACAAGCGTATCTGTTATTTTTACTGTATGTTAACAAACATACAAACTTATCTCACTCATTTATCTGTGTGCCTATCTGACTAACGCTGCACATTCTGTTTAGCTTGTCTCCTTAACCCTGGTTGGGGAATACAGGCTTAACACCCACTACTTATCAATGGCTCCTATTCTTCCTAGGATGAGGAGAAGGACATATAGGAAACCCATCTGATATCCTTCCCAATGGCTTAGTTTATTCACTGAGGGGCCAACCCTTACCCCCACTCCACACCTTCATGCAAATGTTGGGAGAGCCTGTAATGGTATGTGAAAATGATCCTGGGAGACCGAAAGAACATTCCTGGTCAAGACAACATCGGTCAACCAAATCTGACCCTGAAACAGGAGGGTGAAGAAAGTTTACCAGAAGGAAAAGTTAACTTAATTTCAGTGTGAATTTATAATGACCTGCTCTAAAATTTGCCTTGCTTAAAAACAGCAATATTATACATTAAATTCCAGAACAAAATAAAACCCATCCAAGTTTCATGGGCCTTTCCAATATTTCTTATCCTACCTGTGGCAGAGTTGCAGCCACTCTTTCAGCTCCAACACAAAGAGATGATTCTAAAAATATTGAGAACAGCTTTCTGTTATCTGTGAGACCAAAAGAAATGGTGAAAGCAGATTGTTATCAATAAACAGCCAGAAGCAGATTCCACTCAAGATAACCAAAAGAATTGGCGGGACATCCAAACCTCACATCACATGGAAAAAGCCTCTCTTACCTGGCATCACATCTTGACTTTGATCTTTCTGGAAGCTCTCCCTTAACTGCAGGTCTTGGGAAGGTTTGAATGAATCTATCCCCTCCTTGGGATACTCAGTCACAGCTTCCAAAGATTTCTAGAAATGATGCGGCACAATAAAGAAGGGACGAGTACAGAGATAGAAATGAATTATCATACTGCACTCTCAGACTAGCAGAACCCATCACTGAATTTGGAAAGTAAGAATAGAAGTATTGCCCCAAATACATCCTTCGGAAGAATGAAACAATAGGTTTTGGGAGTTCATAATCCCAGAAAATTCTACCAGAGGCAAATTAACAAATGCATTTTAACTGCCACAATTACATTCTCACTGTGATGACCAGGTTTCCCCAGTTTCCTCCACAGCCAAAGGAGCCACTCTCCCGCTCAGCTGTTCATTTTCCTTCTTGGATTTCAGAGGGGGCATGACACACTTGCAACTTTTCTTGCATCTTCTCAGACTCCTAGGTCAGCAAGAAGCCTTCAGCTATGGACACAGCCTGGGAACTGGTCTCCATTCCATACTCCCGCACCCAATTCTCCATCTTTGGGAGAAGGACAGCTAGGAACTGCTCCAGGAGCACCAGGTCCAGCATCTGAGCCTTTGTGTATCTTTCTGGCTGCAGCCATTGACGGCAAAGGTGGTGAAGCTGACTACAAACATCTTGAGGACCCCTCCCCTCCTGGAACTGTATTTTTCTGAAGTGAAAGAATTGTACCTCTGAACTACTGGCTTCTTCTTCTTGCCTCTTTTGCCCAGGACTTGCTCCATTTGTCCCACAGCTCGAAGGCTGAGCAACTGGACGACCTTTTCCAGCTGTCTCATCTGCTGAGTGATGTCTGTTCATTTCCTCTCTGGTCTCTAATCCAGCACCAAAATGGATCCATGCATTTCCCCAGGTCTTACTAATCACAAGAGGTCTGTCCAAATCTAAGGCCATTTGGTAGGCTTTCCTCATGGTATACTTCAGTCTTCTAAGGAACCAGGAATGATTTCCAGCTTATGTATCTGAAATGGAAAAAATAGATGTTCAATGAGGCAACACATTTGAATACAGAACATCCTTCTCCTCCCCCCAAAAATCCAAAATAAATTCTAGTGTACCCACTAATGACTGAAAGAAGAGGAGTTATCTTTTTAGGAAGACTGACTACTGCAGTAAATTCTTGAAAGCACTTCTAGATCAGCTTCTGTCAAGGATTCAAAATATTGGATAAATAAATTTAGAAATGTTTTGGATTTGTATTGCCTGCAATCTCTGCAGAATCCAAACCATATATTTCTGAGTTCACAGACAGCAATTGAGACATGTGAATTTGATAATTAAATCAATCAACATTTGAATTTTTTGTAAAACTTTAGCCAGCAGAACCCCATCAAACCTCTGGCCCAAACCCTGAGGGAAACTCCAAAAACCATAATTAATAAATGGTTATCCAATGCATAAAGAACTAATACCTGAATAAATACACCATCTATTCCTTAACGTTATGTTTTGAATCAGGAATCTCCTAGAAACCTATTTCCAAAGTTTAGCCTAATCCAGTCTTTTTCAGACTTGACCAATTGAAGATGTCTGGATTCAGCTCCCAAACCTTACAGCTTGACTAAAATACTGGCCTAATCGAACACATTGTGTTAATGATGAACCTCATCCCCGAACCCACCTCTGTCCTGCAACATTTTCCTTATTTACCTGCCGGCAGAGCCACCAAGAGATAGTGGGGAAAGGTGGGAAAGGAGGAAACCGAGTTCCAGTCCTGGCACACCTTGCACGCAACTCCTTGCACAGGGACTCCGATCACTCGTTTCTCTCGCCCTAAGGGGGAAGTAAGGGAAACCCCTCCTGGAAACGGGACCAAGAAATTTGGAGGAAATTTTCCAGAAGTCAAGGCTGATTTGGAAGCACAAATCTCTGTTTTGCAAAGCCAACCTCTCCCTCCTCTTCCCTGCAGATGTTTTCCCATAGAAATGAAGAGGAAATGGCTATCTCCTTTCTGGCAATCCTCGCCTCCCACCCCCACCTTGGGGGGCAATGCGGCGGGTCCTTAGCTTTGCTAAGGCTCCTGCAAGCACAGGAACCGCAGGAAAACTTGGGACCCCGGGCTACCCTCTTCTTACAACTCCGAACCTGATGAACTTTTCCTTCTCTTCTTGCACGCTTCCACCGCCAAAGAAAAGCCCGCCACTCGTTGAACTCTGAGTCACGTGTGGATCTCTGCATCCGGTAAAGGTTTTCCTGCAGCCTCCGAAAAGTCTCAGCCTAAGGCTCGCAGCGAGGGGAAGCAGAGTCGGAGGCGGTATGGGAAGGGTTAATGCCCTCCCAGTCTTTTGCCCCTGGCAGCACGTGTCTCTCTTGCGCTCGGGACAGAGGCAGAGCGCATGCTCAGTTCCCACTGTGATTAGACGGGGGGGGGGGGGCAGCTGCTCAGCTTTTCCAACGACTGCCCGGTGGATCCTGCGAACAATCCAGAGGAACCTAGGAGGGTGGAGGGTATCCTGTTGCATGTGGGTCTGGGATAATGGGCATTGGAGTAGAAGGAAAGGTTCTAAGATTGCTTATCTATAAAGAAAGTGGCATATCCAGCAGGTTGTCAGTTTGTAGATTTTCCTCGTTTTAATATCTAAGAATCACCTGTGAACTTTGAGAAAATTTATGCGGAGACTCAAAAGTCGCTTTCCTCAAGAGCAGCTTCTCTGAAGGGTTTGTAGAAATTTGAAGAGGCTTCACAAAATCCTGTCAGATATGGCTGGGTGGTCAAAAGACAAGAAATAGGAGTTTCTCTTTGAAAGACAACTTGTATCTTGTGGTTGTCAAACTCAGCCCTGAAGTGATGGAACATATGGGGAATGGCAGAGATACAGGGAGGAAATGGAAAGGTTAGGAAATGTAAGATTTGTATTTATTACATTTGCCTTTGTCAAATTCATACCCCTGGGCGGCTAAGAAGGTTGGAAGCATCTGGCAATAATAAAAAGAATCCTGAGGAAATGATCCTGATGGAAAGGAGACATCAAAAGAAAACAAGTTCCAAAATGGAGAGAAAGCTCAAACCCGTGGACCTTTTAGAAATTTGCCAAAAGAAATAAAGACTTGCTGGCTTGAGATTAGTCTGTCTTTGGAGGTGACACTACAAGAAAGAAAAAGATTGGATTCCTTAATACAAGAGTTTCAGGATAGTTTCCAATATGGGCTGGTCCTGATTGGACTAACTGTTCATAAGAGAGACACAATCCCTGTGCTTGTCTGTGGCCAATATAATTCTCAAGAAAGGTGATGAATCATTCTCCCTCTTGCATTCTGAAAGGTAAAACTAATTCAGATATTTAAATCCTAGTGAGAAAAGCATTGACAGTGGGAATCAAAACCCTCAGATGGAGAACCCAATGCAATAACAGGCTATCACCTTCAACCAGGGATCATCTCATCAAGCAGGCCATCCCTGAGTGGGCTTGAACTATCATCCTTTTGGTTAACAGGCAGATTTGTTAAGCTGTTGTGCCACAGGGCTTTGCATCAGTCTCCCTCAGTCTGAAGAGCAATACCTCCAGAGCTTCGGTTTGGTTTTCATAGTGTGGCTCCTTTTCCCCCATTAAAAACAAAATCTGGTGACCTTAAGCTTTAAAAGAGTTGATTTTAACAAATTCAGAGAAAGCCTAAGCAAAATTTCATGGATAAAAATCCTAAAGGGGAAAATAACTCAAGAAGTGTGGGAAACACTGAAAAATATGATAAAAGCCCAGTCCAACACAATACCACTAAATCCAAGAAGAAACCAGCATGGTTGCACAAAGATCTCTGATAAACTGAAAGACAAAATGGATAAGTACAAAAAATGGAAAGAAGGACATACAACTAAGGCAGAATATCAGCAGATAGCCGGAATCTACAAACATGAAGTCAGGAAAGCAAAGGCTCAGAATGAACAAAGGCAAAGATAATTTTAAAAAAGTTTCTTTCAACATATAAATAACAAGAAAAAATCAAGGAAACAGTCTGTCCACTAAAGAGAGAAGATCACAAGGAAGTAACAGGCAGTAGAAAGGTAGCAGAGCTGCTTAACTCATTATTTGTATCAGTCATCACACAAAAAGAAACTAGCCCAACCTACCAAAAACAACTCTAAAAGACAGACTAGAAATAAAAATTAACATAAGCAAGAAAATGGTAAGAGAACACCTGTCTGACCTTGATGAATATAAATCCCTGGGACCTGATAGATTACATCCCAGAGTTCTGAAGGAGCTGGCAGATGTTATCTCAGAACCATTGGATCATATCTTTAAAAAATCTTGGAGCAACTGAGGAATTACCAGAGGATTGGAAAAGAGCTGATGTGTTTTCCATCTTCAAAAAAGGGGGGGAGGGGGAATAGACCCAGGAAACTACAGACCAATCAGCCTAACTTCAATATGTGGGAAGATACTGAAAATAATATTTTTAAAAAAACAGATCTGTGAACATATAGAAACAAATAGTTATAAGTAGTAACTAGCACAGGTTTCATGCCAAACCAATCTTATTTCATTTTTTGATAAAGTGACTAAATTAGTAGCGAAATGCTGTGGACATAGTATATTTAGACTTCAGCAAGGCATTTGACAAAGTAGACGACAACCTACTGGTACTTCTTGGTAAGCTAGAAAAATGTGGGATAGACAGCATTGTCACCAGATGTATTTATAACTGGCTGACAAACCATATTCAATGAATGGTCCTTAATGACACTACATCTACATGGAGGAAAGTGGGGTACCACAAAGTTGTCTTGGATCCAGTACACTTCAATGTTGTGACTGAAAGGATCAATCCTGCTGTGAGTTTTGACTCTGATGACTCTGAAGATGAAAGGGTGGAGCTTGCTGTGAATGTGGAGTCTGAATTATCAGAGGACACAGATGTGAGCCAGGAGGATGAGAGATTATCGGACAGACAATCCTTGTCAGAGGCTTCTAATGGGGAAACTGACAGATCGTGGATTGATGCTAGAATCAGGAGAAGAATGAAACGCCAAGTTGAAGGGAGGCATCAAGCCAGACATTAATTAGAGAGACTGACACGCCCATCCAGGTGATTTAAGGAGGATTGCTGATTCTCAAACTTTGCTTGGAAGCAAAGTGTTTGATGTGTTGAAAGGATACGTGTGGAGCGGCCTTTGTAATTTATGGACATTCTGAATTACCAGACAGATTCCAGGAAGTCTGTCAAGGACTGGAATATAGTACTATTAATTCTTTTTTAGTCTGGCTTTGTTTTGTTTGAATATTTTGAACTGTGGAACTCTGAATCCTCACTTGCGAATATAGGTGAGACATAACATTTTTGCTTCCAAGCCTAACAAACCATCTTCAAAACAAGATGGACCAAACCCAACTGCAGAGTTTGGTGGAGCAGCAACAGCAACAGATAAATCAACTACTTCAAATCAATGTGACTCTTCAAAATCATGTGACACAACTGGTGAATCATATTTCCAGTTTGCAAATCCTTGCTGCTGCTCCCTCAGCCCCTCCCTTGAGGAAAAGCCCGGAGAAATTTTCAGGGCAAATGGACATGTTCCCGGCATTTATGGGTCAGTGCCAATTGTTTATATCTCTGAGGCCTGAAGATCTCCCAAACGACCGGGCTAAGGTAGGATTTATGATTAGTCTATTATCTGGGCAGGCTGCCAAATGGGCTACTCCCTTGTTAATTCAAGATAGCCCGCTGGACAATTTTCAGGGTTTTCTACAACAGATGAGAGTTATGTTCGAAAACCCAATTAAAATACAAACTGTGGCTAGATGGTTATGGGACATTTATCAGGGGAAACGTCCCCTGCAGGAATACATTGCAGAATTTCATTTGCTGTGTATGGACTCTAATTGGAACGAACCGGCTCATATGGCTGCATTCCAGGAAGGCTTGTCTGATGCCATCAAGGATGAGCTAGTCCATGCAGAGCGGGCTTCAACGCTGGATGCATTGGTAATTCAGTGCTTATGTATTGAAGCCTGTTTACAACAGTGCAGAAGTAAACGGCCCGTTGTGGAACCACCTTCATTTTCTCGTGTACAAACCACGCCACCGAGTTTTCCAAACCACGGTTAAGGCTGAGGAGCCGATGGAGTTAGGCGCACTCTGCCCTCGCTTAACGGCGCGACAACGTTTTGTTTGAATATTTTGAACTGTGGAACTCTGAATTCTCACTTGTGAATATAGGTGAGACATAACACTTCAATATCTTCATACATGACTTAGATGAGGGAATAGAAGGGGAACACATCAAATTTGCAGATGACACTAAGCTGGCAGGAATAGCCAACACTCCAGAAGACAAGCTCAGGATCCAAACAAATCTTAACAGACTTCAACAATGGACCCTACCCAACAAAATGAATTTTAATGTGGAAAAACGCAAGGTTTTACACCTGTGCAGGAAAAACCAAAGATACAAGTACAGATTAGGTGAAACCTGGCTCAAAAACAGTGAGAGGGTCCTTGGAGTCTTAATGGGCGATCACTTAAACATGAGTCAATGGTTTGCAGCAGTAGTCAAAAAAGCTAATACAATCATTGGTTGTAAAAACAGGCATAAAACAAAATCACATGAAGTATTAGTACCATTTTATAAAACCTTAGACCACCTGGAATACTGGAACAAGTTTTGATCATCACATTACAAAAATATATTGAAATTTTGGGGAAAAGTTCAGAGAAGAGCAACTAAGATAATTAAAGGCCTGAAGACTAAAACATATGCAGGATTTGGGTTTGGCTAATCTACAGAAACGGACTGGGGAGGGGGGACACATGATAGCAGTATTCCAGTATTTTGAGAGACTGCCACAAAGAGGAGGGGGTCAATTTATTTTAGAAAGCACCAGAAGGCAGGACAAGAAACAATGGATGGAAACTAATCAAAGAGACAATCTGGAATTGAGAAACTTCCTAATAGTGAGGACAATTAATCAGTGGAACAGCTTGTCTTCAGATGTTGTGGGTGCTTCATTACTAGAGGGTTTGACTGGATATCACTTGTCTGAAATGATATAGAGCAGGGGGCTGGTCTAGAAGACCTCCAAGGTCACTTCCAGCTCTATTCTGATTCTACGACACCAGGCTGTCTTGGCCAGCAAAAAATATGGGCATGCTGGTTGAGAGGCAACCATGCCTGTGGTTTCTGTGGTGCCATGGTTATTACATTTGCCTTACACGCAAAATGTTCCTGGCTCAGTACCAGGCAGAAGCATGTCTTTTTTCTCTCAGCATGAAAACATTTCAAATTCTAGATATATACAGTAGATAGCTCCTCCCAACCCAGAAAAAGCAAAAAGCATCCCACTTTCTTTTTCTTCCTTATCCAAAACAGAATGAAAAAGTAGTGGATGCTTTTAAGCCATTGACCAAAACATTTTTCAAGAATGGCTCCCCAAGGAAAGGAACAAAAGTCAAAGCTTTTGTCAACATTGGACTATCACTTTGAGCCAGTACCTAATCCAACCAGGAAAAGCAGGTCTCAGAATTTCCCCATTCTGAGAGTTTCCAAGCTACAAATTTGGGTGATGCACCTTGGGTGGGGGGGCTCTTCTCAACCCCCCTTTTCTTCTTCTGTCTTCCTCAATGCAGCTGTAAGGCATCCAAAAAGTATCCATGATATCAATCACTCCGTGACATTTCTCTGCAATTGATTTATTTAGAAACAGATCTGGCATGTCAAAGGCAATTTCCCAAGTGAAATTATTTTCACGTGTTACACAGGATCCACCTTCTCCCCTCCCACTTCTATACTTCATAAATCACGAGAACCAATTAACTGCCACTGGAATTTCTTAATAAGATATACAGAATAACCTTGAACTTTTCAACTCCTCCAACTCCCTTTAAAAACTGTGGCAGCTGAATTTTAAAGCTGACAGGCATCCCCCCTTGAAAACTCCTAAAAGAAAGGGGAAAAAACCCAAATACAGGGGTTAACACATTTTCCTTAACCCCCCTCTCCCCCCCCCACGAGGACCCTTCGGTTTGTGGGGAAAATCCTTATGGAATTGGTTAACCAATTGATCAGCATGAATATCCCAACTCTTTACCCAACTAGCATCCAAGAGAGAGTATCCTTTCCATAAGAACAAATATTGCAATCGGCCACAGTGTAATCTAGAATTGAGCATTTTTTGAATTTCATAATGTGTTTCCCCCTGTACCATTAATGGTTTAGGGGGAGTGATTGGTGGTGGTCTTATCATTGATGTAGTAGCTGGTTTTAGTAAACTACAACGGAATACTGGATGAATTTTCCCCAATATTCGAGGAAAACTTAATTGGACAGTGACCGGACTGATTATCTTTGAAATTAGGAATGGACCCAAGAATTTTGGACCCAGCTTCTTACTGGGCAGTTTCAACCTAAGATACTTGGTCGACAAATATACTTTGTCCCCTACTTTAAAAGGCGGTTGAAGGGATCTATGTTTATCCGCCTGTTTTTTATAATTTTTTGCAGCTTCGGTCAAAGCTTTTTTTGTATCTTCCCATCCTTTCTTTAATGAGTTCATCCATTCTGTTAGGGACATGGATGAGGGAGGTTATCTAGGTAACTCTGGCATCAGGACAAAATCCATTCGTGTCGATTTGGAATGGAGTCAATCCCATGCTGCTATGTACTGCATTATTGTAAGCAACCTCTGCAAAATGTAATAACTCAGCCCAATTTTCTTGTTGATAATTTACATACCATCTAATATATTGTTCAATCATGGCGTTAGCCCTCTCTGCTGCTCTGTTACAAGCAGGATGGAAAGCTGAGGATAACCCTTGAGAGGAACCAATGGATTTCAGAAATTCCCTCCAAAGTTTTGTGGTAAATTGTACCCCTCTGTCTGATATTATTCTACGAGCTACTCCATGTAGTCTATAGGTATGTTTCACAAACAGCTTTGCAAGTTTTTTCACAGATGGAAATCCCATGCAGGCTATAAAATGGGCCTGTTTAGAGAATAAGTCAATTATAGTCCAAATTATCGTATTCCCTTCACTCTTAGATAATTCAACAATAAAGTCCATTGCAATCTCTTCCCAAGGTCAGATTGGTTCAGCAATTTGTTGCAGGAGGCCAGGAGGTTTTCCAGTTCTATGTTTCATTGTGGCACAATGAAATTGAACAACTTTTTACATAATCCTCGACATCAGATTTCATTTTTGGCCACCAGAACTGTCTTCTCAGTAAATGTAGGGTTTTTAGGAATCCAAAGTAGCCTCCCAGCTGGGAGTCGTGGCTACGTTTTAGTACCAGTAGTCTTAGGGTTGTGGGTACATAAAGCTTAGTCCCTTTCCAAGCTAGCCCATCATTCATTGTCAACTCGGTTTGATGGTCCAGGAACCAAGGGTCGGTCATTAGGGCCGTTTTCAATTCTGTAATCAGATTATCTTCCAGGTATTTGGGGTTGCGGTTGGCTTAGGCTCGAGTGGTTACTTGGCCTGCTGATTGACCTTCTGAAATTAAGACTTGTACTATTTCCTCTCGGTGGCTGTCAAACTAGACAGAGTGCCCACCAGTACGTTTTTCCCTCGGGGGATATATTTAATGTTAAAATTGAATTGCTTGAAATATTGGGCCCAGGCGGACTTGTTTGGGCAATAATCTCCTAGGGGTCTTTAGAGCCTTGAGGTTCTTATGATCAGTCCATACCTCAAAGGGCTCCGGTGCCCCTTCTAGAAAATGCCTCCAAGACAACAAAACCCATCGTACAGTGAATGCTTCTTTCTCCCAGACTGCCCACCTTCGCTCTGTGTCTGTCAGCTTTTGGGACACATAAGCGCAAGGCATCAGTCGGCCTTGAGAGTCCTTTTGCAGCAAAACAGCTGCCACCACTACATCACTTGCATCCATTTGGACAATAAAAGGCTTGGTCGCATCTTGGTGCTGGAGGATGGGCTCAGCTGCAAAGAGGCGTTTTAAGGCCTCGAAAGCTTTCTGACAGTCCATAGTCCAAGCCAGGGGTTGACTTGGCTTTGGTTTTGTGGGTGATGGGCCTGTTTTTAATAGCTCTGTCAACGGGAGGGCAACTTCAGCAAAGGATGGAGTGAATTGCCTATAGAAGTTGGCAAACCCCAAGAAACTTTGAAGTTGTTTTCGGGTTCTGGGGGGTTGCCAATCCAGCACTGCTTTCACCTTTCCGGAGTCCATCTCAATCCCCAGGTTGGATATTCAGTAGCCTAAGTAGTCTGGCGACTCTTTGTAGAATTCGCATTTTGAGAGTTTCACATATAATTTGGTGGCTAGAAGTTTTTCTAGAACCTGTCGGACCAATTGAACATGTTCTTCCATGGTTTCGCTGAAGATAAGGATGTCATTCAGGTATACAAGAACCCCCCGGTAAAGGTGCGGGTGTAGCACCTCATTGATGAGCTGCATAAACACTGCAGGAGCCCCCTGAAGTCTGAAAGGCATGACTTTAAATTGGAAGCTACCCAGAGGGCAGTTAAAAGCAGTTTTCCACTCATCTCCTTCTTTGATGCAGGACCTGGTAGTAAGCTTCCCTGAGATCTAGCTTGGTGAATATCTTGCCCTTCGACAGGTGGTTCAATAAGGGGGAGAGGATACATGTATTGATGCATATGGTGTTCACCCCTCTAAACACACTATCTCAACCCTTCATCTTTCTTCTCCTTGCACTACATGGGGGCAGCTAGTCTTGATTTGGCAGGCTCAATAAAACCTCCTTGATTTGAGATTATGCATTTCTGAACACCATACTATCGGTACATGTACTATGCACAGTCTAGCCAAGGATCAAGCAGAAGGGATCCTAAGTCACATCACAAAGTGGGCTTGTTTGGAAAATAAGTCCGTAATAACCCAGATCACAGTCTTCCCAGCACTCTCTGATAGTTCCACAATAAAGTCCATAGACATTGTCTTCTAGGGAGCCATGTAGCTGGCCACAGTCTGCAACAGTCCTGGAGGCTTACTGGGCAGCCTCCAAGTAAGGTACCCAAAGAAAACAGAGCTCCAAGGCATGTAGATTCCTCAAGGAACGATTAATTGGACATTTAATATTGGCACAATTGGTGAAAACTGACTCTGAAGGTTCCTGTGGTTTTCACCTAATTAAAAAATAAAAATTCCGGAACTTCCGGTTTGCGTGGCTTCGGGGCAGCAGGAATTCGCGACAGCTCGCGATTCCTGCTGTGCTAGCCGTCGAGGTACCCCCGATCCAGATGGGTCAGGGGGATATGGCTGCCCTGTAGGGACAGCTGAAGACAGAGGGGAGTCGGAAAGGGAGGTGGGGGCATCGCAGAGCCTCCCTTTCTCCGGGAAAACCCCTTTTTCCCAAGGCGGTGGAGCGGCGGTCAGCAATGGCCGCCACGAAGAAGCCAGCAACCGGGTAAGAACTGTGCTGGAGGAAGTGTGAAGAGTGAAAGTTCTGTCTGAGCCGGGTCAAGTAACACCTTTTAAATTGCCTGGAATTGAGCTGTTTGTTGCTGGAGGATACATTGTATCCCTAAGAAGAGCGAAAAGCGGCGGAGAAGCTGTTAAAGGGAATTTTTTTTTTTTTTTTTTTTACTCTCCCACCCCACGGAAAAAGCAGTAATATTTGGATATATTAGACATTGAAAGTGGATTGTTTTGAAAGCTAAGATAAGAGACAAAGGGATTTTTGGACATTGAAAAATGTGAGAAATTGGAAAATCTCTGCTGGAGGTATGGATTTTTGATTATTAAAATTCTCATTGCAAGTGGGAAGGGAGAAAAAAAAAATTGGAGCAGAAGCTGAAAAAGGAGGAGATTGATTAGAACGTCTTTGTGGATCCCAAAAGAAGATATATGGTAATTGGACCTCTTTGATTAAAAATTAATTCAGAAAGAGAAAGAGAAGAAGGAAGAAAAGTATTAACTTTTGGAACTTTTTTTCTTTTTTTTAATTGCTTTTGATTGTCTTTGATTAAAAATTCTTGTGGTTGTTTTGGAAAAAGTTTCCCTTTTCATAATGGCATCGTCTGTGGATGAACTAGAGATTGAATATAAAAAATATAAAAAAGAAGATACTTTGGGCGCTTTGTTTCAATTTTTAGAAATGGCGTTATGTTCCTTTGAAAAGTTGATTACGCAGCAGAAGGACTGGGACAAGGAAGAAGAGGAAGAAGAAGCCATCTTTGATGAACAATGGGTCCCTTCTGGAGAGGAGGAGAAAAAGGATAAGAAAAAGGGGATTTTAAGAATTATAAAAACAACCAAAAGAGAGAAAAATGAGCGAAAAGATGGAGGCAAGGTTAGAAAGCAAAGGAAAAGGAGCAAGAAAAGCGAAGAGAAAAAGCAAAGGGGTAGAAAGGGCAAGGAGAAGAATAAGCAAGAGAGAAAGGGGGGGAGGAGAAGCCTTAATGGGGGGAAGCAAGACCTAAGGAAAAAAAGTTTATTTAGAGACAATGGGTGAATTTAATTTAGATTAAAAGAGGGATTCTGGAGGGTATATAAGAGTGTGTTTTTATATGTATATTTAGAATATAAAATTTATTATGTAATTTTAGAATTTTTTTTAAACAGAATCCCAAGAAAGATTGCTATATGTAGTATTTCTAAGTTAGGGTAATGAGTTATAGATGTTACTCCAATTGGTGTACAGGAGAAGTATAGTAAAAGAAAAAAAAGATGAATGGATAATTGGAAATAGAACAGACAAAGAATGTTGTTGAAAATGGTAATAAGATATGGAAGGATATATATGCTTTTTTTTTTTTTTGGATTTTGTATATTGATAAAAGGCAATAAAATTTTAATTAATAAATAATTTGGATGGAAAAGAGAAGTAGGGACAAGATATGAAGTTAATATTATATGAAATATTGATATTATAATCTGGAAATGTTATGCCTTATTGGTCTATTATTATTATTTTTTCTTAGAAAAGAATTTATAAGCTGCTATGCCTTGATTCTTTGTGCATTGTTTTTATAAAACTGATAAAAATGGTTTTTATATATATATATAAAAAAGAAAATGATAATAAGATTTGGAAGGAGATATGGGTTGAATATGATGTTTGAATTTGTGTCTGTGTAAAGAGTTTTAACCCGGGAACAGACAACCTTCAGAAAAGATCTTTTAGTTTTGTTTATGTTTTGTGTTTGTATGTTTGTGTATTGTGCTTATGGTAAAACTAACAAAATTTGTTTTTTATAAAATAAAAAAAAAGGAAAGAATCAATAAAACCTTGGAGGAATGTTAGATGAGAATAATTTATACAAGCCAGAAAGAAAAGAATATGATGACTATAAAATGGATAAATATGGAAGAGAAATGAAATTGAATAGGAGTAAAGAGAAAAAATGAGAAATTTGCTGAAAGATGTTTGTGTGTCCATATGGAGATGGGATAAATTGGAATTATACTGTATAAAAATAATGTTTTGTTTGACTTGTAAGGATTTACAATGTTAAGAGGTTTTATGTGTTTATGTATTTAATAGTTAATGATGTGTTGTTTTATCTTTAAAATCAATAAAAATTTGTTTCAAAAAAAAAAAAAAATTCCCCCTTCCCCCAAGTCATCAGTCACATTGTCCAATCAAAGTGCTGGCCAGTTGCTTAGTTACTTCACTCCTCCTTTCCTCAGCCACCTGTTGGATTATCGTTGGTTCCCACAGGAAAACTCTGTTTTGACTACAAATCCCCAGCTAACTATTTCCCCCCTCCTTCTCCCTTGTGGCAACACTGAAGCCTCCAAGATGATCTCAGCCAGATTCACTTCAGGGTTGACAGCAGCCTCTTAACTGAAGCATACAGGACAGCTGGCCACATAGGTTTCTATGTACTTCTTCATCGATGGCCATCAAAACTTCCACTTTGGCAGAGGAGAAAATACTACAATATCTGGGAAAAGTTAATTTACCTAAAGTGCCAAAAATAATGAAATCTATGCTGAATGAGAAAATAACTACAACAGAATTAGCAGAGGCGATCAAAAAACCAAAAACCAACACAACACCAAGCCGAGATGGGCTCCTGACAGAAATATACGAAGAGCTACAAGATATTTGCCACAATAGCAGCAGAAAGGCTGAAGAGATTCTTGAAGGAGTTCATACACATACTCCTTGATCAAAATGGTTTTCTACCTAAAAGATAGATAAGAAATAATATGAGAGTAATATTAGAGACATTGGAACACTACAAAGCACTGTTAGGGATAACATTGGTTACCTAACTTAGTTTGGGTAAAAATAATATATAAACTATGTTAGTGAGTTTAAATGTAAGTATCACTTTAACTGCAAAACATGTATTTTGGGTGCGGTTGTAAAATCACCATAAGAGGGAGCAAGAGAGCTCACTGTTAGCTGGCTTTTACTGTAGTAGCTGACAATGTTGGATTGATGGTGATTACTGCATGTTTTTCCTGCTGTTGCTGAGAGAAGAAAAGGGGTTTGATTTTCTTCATATCTCTGACTGCAAAAGAGATATATTGCTGGACTGATTATTTGTAAGTTTACTGACCTCTATTTTTGACACTGGACTTTGCAACTGATTAACCTCTGGATGGACTGAACTAGTTTATGACATATGGACTGTTTTGACTATGCTATAACTCTAGCTGAAATAAAAAACTATTTAACTGGCACAGTGTATCTGTCTTACTGAGTGTAAACTACAACAATGTTTATCTTACATCATTTGCCTTCCTGCTAGACTGCCGTTGCACGTTCTGCTAGGGTGTGTATCCCTAACAAGCACATAATGAAAAGCAATTGGCATTGTTGTTCCTAGATGCTCAAAAGGTGTTTGATAATGTCAACTGGCAATTCATGCTACACCAATTAAGATATTTGGAGTTTAGAGATAAATTTATGAATGTGTTACCTCTACAATCAACACAGCCCCCTTCTCCCCAAGGCTATGTGCTATCTCCACTTCTCTTCTCTTCTCCCTATATACCAATGACTCAAATGATCTGTTAAAATACTGAAGTTTATTGACGACACAACAGTAATTGGTCTCATTCGAGACAACAATGAATCTGCATACAGACAGGAAGTTATACAACTTGCCTTGTGGTGTAACCGGAACAATCTGGAACTGAACACACTGAAAACCGTAGAAATGGTAGACTTTAGAAGAAACCCTCCCATACTACCACCTCTTACAATACTAGACAACACAGTATCAACAGTAGAGACCTTCAAATTTCTAGGTTCTATCATATCACATGACTAAAATGGACACCCAACATCAAAAACATCATCAAAAAAGCACAACAAGGAATGTTCTTTCTGTGTCAACTCAGAAAGCTCAAACTGCCCAAGGAGCTGCTGATACAGTTCTACAGAGGAATTATTGAGTCTATTATCTACATCTCTATAACTGTCTGGTTTGGTTCTGCAACCCAACAGGAAAGACACAGACTTCAGAGGATAATTAGGACTGCAGAAAAAACAATTACTACCCACCTGCCTTCAATTGAGGACCTGTATACTGCACGAGTCAAAAAGTGCGGTGAAAATATTTACAGACCCTTCACATCCCAGACATAAACTGTTTCAACTCCTTCCCTCAAAACGACGCTATAGAGCACTACACACCAGAACAACTAGACACAAGAACAGTTTTTTCCCGAAAGCCATCACTCTGCTAAACAAATAATTCCCTCAACATTGTTCAACTATTTACAACTATTACTGTTAATCTTCTCATCACTCATCACCAATCCCCTCCCACTTGTGATTGTAGGACTGTAACTTTGTTGCTTGTATCTGTACGATTTATATTGACTGTTTCCTAGTATGATTTGATTGTTAATTGTACCCTATGACTATCATTGTGTTTTATGTTATGATTCTTGATTCTTAACGAATGTACCTTTTCTTTATGTATACTGAGAGTATTTACACCAAGACAAATTCCTTGTGTGTCCAATCACACTTGGCCAATAAAGTATTCTATTCTATTCTATTCTATTCTATATACAAATCAGAAAGCTAAAGTGATTGTGGAATGGTGAGGTAACTGAAAATTTTCCAATAAGAAAAGGTATAAGGCAAGGCTGTCCACTATCTCCATATTATTTATCTTAACACTGGAAGTATTACCATATATACTCGAGTATAAGTCGACCCGAATATAAGCTGAGGCACCCAATCTTACCACAAAAAACTGGGAAAACTTATTGACTCGAGTATAAGTCGAGGGTGGGAAATGCAGCAGCTACTGGTAAATTTCAAAAATAAAAATAGATACCAATAAAATTACATGAATTGAGGCATCAGTAGGTTAAATGTTTTTGAATATTTATTTCAAAGAAAAACAGTAAACTAGCTCTGTAAGTGGAAAAGAGAGCCAACAAAACCAATATGGTATCAACAATAATTTTAAAAGTACAAAAACCTTAGCTCAATCAGCAACCAAGCTAAAACACAAGAGTTAAAATCCTTCAAAACTGGATTCCTCCTCATCATCTGTATGTCCAAACAGAGTCACTCTCTCCCTTGCAAGAAAAAAGCATGTGTATGTGCTGCATGTACATCCTGTTTTAGAGAGCCACCATCTCTTTCACAGCTCTTCCTCATGCCTCCATTGCATGTGTACACATGCCATGGCTCAGTAGTAGGTCAACAATCAGATGTCACACTAGGTTCCCTCCTCAAAAGGAACACCCAACCTTTCTTGAGAAGTACAAACTTCATCTGTTCAGGATTGTGGTGACAAAGGTGAAGGAGGATGTGGCTGAGAGAAGGGAAGGGAAGAAAAGATCATTGAGAAAGACAGGGAGAAACACCTGGAAGTGTGAGCCCTCGAGTTTCCTTAGGGAAGACCAGACAACAAGGGGAGAGGAGAGGAGGAGGAGGAGGAGAGTTAAAAAAAAAAGAGTGGGAAGCCAACTCACACATGCCATCAAAGCGGGTTGCTATGGTATCCAAGAAGGTGTTTTGGGGAGCCAGGAGGCCCCTCATCACCGGCATTTTAAGACTTGCTCAAGGACATCGCCATCGTCCAGTTGGAAGGGGGAAAAAAACCCAGAGGTATCTGAGAAGGACGGGAGCCGAGACGGGGCCCTTCGCTTCCTCTCCCCGAGACAGGCCAGGGGGAAGCGGGGCTTTCTCCGCCTGCTGCTGCCACAGGGGTGCGGGGGGGAGTGCGGGGAAAGGGGGTTCATGCCGAGGCTCCGCAAGCGATTACCAGATTTGCAGCTCCGAAAGTCTTTGGCGGGAACATGGCTGCCCGGGGCAGCGTTGGGGACTGAACAGGAGAGCCGCAAACGCTGCGCTCCCCAGGAGAGGGCGGCCCTCTTCCACTCGGTGGCTCCCGCCACGGTGCAGCCAGGCACTTTGTCTCACTGCCCCCGGAGCGCATGCGCTCTTCGCCGCTAGGGTAGGGGGCGGAGGAGGCTGCCTGAGCCTGGCGGTTTGTTGGCGAAGCTGGAAGCAGGCAACGCAGGAGCTCGCGGGGGCCCTGGGCGCCCGTTAATGGGGAAGGAGAGCCCGCAGCTCCGAAAGTTTTTGCAGCGTTGGGGACTGAACAGGAGAGCCGCAAACGCCGCACTCCCCAGGAGAGGGCGGCCCTCTTCCACTCGGGGGCTCCCACCACGGCGCAGCCAGGCACTTTGTCTCGCTGCCCCTGGAGCGCATGCGCTCTTCACCGCTAGGGTAGGGGGTGGAGGAGGCTGCCTGAGCCTGGCGGTTTGTTGGCGAAGCTGGAAGCGCGCAACGCAGGAGCTCACGAGGGGCCCGGGTGCCCGTTAATGGGGAAGGAGAGCCCGCTTGGGGTCGCCTGTGTGGCCCTCAGCGGGTAGACAGCCACGGCGGCGATGCTGCCCTGGAGGCACGATCGGTTGCAGCCACGCCAGCGCAGGCCAGGCATGGTGCCGTAGCAGCTGACTCGAGTATAAGCCGAGGGCGGTTTTTTCAGCACAAAAAATGGGCTGAAAAACTCGGCTTATACTCGAGTATATACGGTAACTAGAAACATCAGGCAAGATGAGAAAATCAAAGGAATGGAAATCAAAAGAGAAAAGTATAAACTACAAGCATGTGCAAATGATCTAGTTTCCATCTTAGAAGAGCCATTGAAATCAGGCCCAAGACTCATTGAGAAATTAGAGGAGTACAGAGAGGTTGCAGGATTAAAGATAAATAAGGAAAAAACCAAAATGATAGTCTGAGAAATCAGACCTCTCACTTTTGAGACTTCCTCAGACAAGCTGGGATGGAAAACGCAAAACAGCCAGAGAAGGGGCTCGGCCCAGATACTTAGCCCAACAGAAGTATTGAGGCAACAACAAGCAGGATTAGGGATTCACCTTGTTCTGATTTGCACTAGAAAAACAATTTATGCATGCATATCTAAGAAGGTATATAATTTGAATTATTACTCACGTGTATGAGATTTTAGACAACCACAGTGAGTCGTTGATTTAAGACAGTTTGTTTACTGATTGTTCAAAGTTACAAGCAAAACTGAAAAACATAATTTATGAAATTTTTTCCACATTTACTACCGTTGCAATATCCCCAAGGTCACCTGATCAAATTGACAGTTGCAGTGTCTCTGAATCATACAATCACCTTTTGAGAGCTTCTGACAAATCCAATGGGGAAGCCAGATTCATTTTATAACAGTGTTACTAACTTAACAACCAGTGATTCACTTACAATGTGGCAATAAAACTCATAAAATGGGGCAAAACACACTTGTCTCACTTAGGAACAGAAACTTAGGGTTCACTTGCAGTCATACACTGAGGACTATCTGGATTTCTTTTGAAGCTCTATCTGCAATTCTTTAATTGATATGGCTTCTCCCGAATGGATGATTCTATGGCGAGTAAAAGTGTTGCTCCTTAAAAAGCTCCACTCCATGAATTCATGTTTTTTTCTCCCGTATAAATCCTTTTATGGGACGTGAGATCACAACTCTTTCTAAAGTCATCTCCACACTATAAACATTTATATGACTTCAATTCTGTGTGGCTCCTCTTGTGGTAATTAAGACCATGACAATGAGCAAAGCTCTTTCCACACTCCATGCATTTATAAGGTCTTTTTCCTGTGTGGATCTTCTTGTGATGAAAACTACTGCTACAAGTATAGCTCTTACCACACTCCATGCATTGATATGGTTTCTCTCCTGTGTGGATTCTTGTATGGGTGCTAAGAGCAGAATTCCATATAAAGCCCTTTCCACATTCCACACATTTATATGGCTTCTCTCCTGCATGGCTGCTTTAGTGGGCATTAAGATGACTTCTATTAAGTAAAGCTCTTTCCACAGTCCATTGCATTGATATGGTTTCTCTCCAGTGTGGATCAAATTGTGGGAATGAAGATCATTACTACGAGTAAAGGTCTTTCCACATTCCAAGCATTTATAAGATAAATCCTATTATGGGAGGTTAGATGTCTACTCTTCCTAAAACGCTTTCCACACATTTATACAGTCATTCTACTTCGTGGATCTTTTGATGTCTTATAAGAGTGTAATTATAAGAGAAGGTCTTTCCACACTCCATGCAGGTAAATCGTTTCTCTTCAGAATGTGCCTTTTTATGACAAAATTATGACAAAATTGACAAAATGAAAGAAGACTGAATACCTTCTGAATACACTATGTATCTTCCCTTCATTTTATACAGTATAAATAATAAAGGCAGCAGACAATATTCCTTTCTCATCCTGTTTTCCCTACAAGAACCCTGAGAAATGGGTTCAACTGAGAGTTTTGGCCCAAAGTCACCCAGCCAGCATTCATGTCTAACACAGAACTAGTACTCACAGTCACCCAGTTTCTAGCGTGGTGTCTGGAGCATTGGGGAACTACCAGAGGACTGGAAAAGAGCTGATGTGGTTCCCATCTTCAAAAAAGGGAAAAAAACAGACCCAGGAAACTATAGACCAATCAGCCTAACATCAATACCCAGGAAGATACTGGAAAAGATAATAAAAAATAACAGATCTGCCAACATCTAGAAATAAGTAAAGTAATAACTAGCTCTCAGCACGGGTTTGTCAAGAACAGATCATGCCAAACCAATCTTATTTCATTCTTCTTCTTTTTTAAAATAAAAAATATTAAAATAAAATTGTTTTTTAAAATTTTATTTCATTCTTCAACAGTGACTAAATTAGTAGACCAGCAAAATACTGTTGACATATTTAGATTTCAGCAAGGCATTCGACAAAGTAGACCACAACCTACTTCTTCGGAAGATAGAAAAAAGTGGAATAGATAGCACCACCACTAAATGGACTCGCAACTGGCTGGGTTTAAGTCTACATGGAGGGAAGTAAGCAGTGGGGTGCCACAAGGCTCTGTCTTAGGCCCAGTACTCTTCAATATCTTCATTAACGACTTAAGATGAGGGAATAGAAGGGGAACTTGCCAAATTTGCAGATGATACCCAGCTGGCAGGAATAGCTAACACCTAAGAAGATAGGCTCAAGATCCAGATGGATCTTGACAGACTAGAACACTGGGCCGTATCTAACAAAATGAATTCAATGTAGGGAAAAGTAAAATCCTGCACTTAGACAAGAAAAACCAAAAGTATACCTATAGACTGGATGAAACCATGCTCAATAGCAGTAACCCTGAGAGGGATCTTGGAGTCTTAGTGGACAAACAGCTAAATATGAGCCAGCAGTGTGCAGCAGCAGCCAAAAAAGCTAATGCAATCCTAAGTTGTATTAACAGAGGGATAGTCAAGATCAAGGGAAGTACTAATACCACTCTATAAAGTCTTAGAAAGACTACACCTGGAGTACTGCATCCAGTTTTGGTCACCACATTATAAAAAAGATGTTGAGACTCTAGAAAAAGTACAGAGAAGAGCAACCAGGATGATTACGGGACTGGAGGCTAAAACAATACAATGAATGGTTGCAGGAACTGGGCTTGGCTAGCCTAGTAAAGAGAAAGACCAGGGGAGCAGCCTTCCATTATTTGAGGGGCTGCCAAAAAGAGGAAGGGTTCAAACTATTTTCTAAAGCACTTGTAGGCCAGACAAGGAATAATGGATGGAAACTGAACAAGGAGAGATTTAACCTGGAAATAAGGAGAAACTTTCTGACATTGAGAACAATCAACCAATGGAACAGCTTGCCCGCGGAAGTTGTGGGAGCACCATCACTTGAGACTTTCAAGAAGAGATTGGACTGCCATTTGTCAGAAATGGGTCTCCTGCTTGGGAGGGGGGTTGGACTAGATGACCTACAAGGTCCCTTCCAACTCTGATCTGTTATCTTAAAAATTTGACCAAACTGACTTTATAGAATAAGGTAATTTATTCAAAGAAAAATTGGATAGCTGCATAGCCTCCATTACATGAAATAATTTTATTAATAAAATTTATTACATAAACATCATAAAATGGGGCAATACACATTTAACTGTTTCACTTAGCAACAGAATTTGGGACTCAATTGCAATCATACACCTAGAACTACCTGGATCTCTATTGAAGCTCTTTCTACACTTCTTTTACTGATATGGTTTCTCCTGTGTATGGATACCTCTATGGCAAGTAAAAGTATTATTCCTTGCAAGGTTCTTCCCACACTCCATTAATTCATATGGTATTTTTCTCCCGTATGGATCCTTTTATGGGACATGAGATCACTATTCTTTCTAAAGCCCTCTCCACACTGCAAATATTTACATGACTTCTACCCTGTGTAGCTCCTCTTGTGGCAATTAAGATAACTGCTACGAGTAAACGTCTTTCCACACTCCATGCATTGATATGGTTTCTCTCCTGTATGGATCCTCTTGTACCGATTAAGATCACTGCTACGCATAAACGTAATTCCACACTGCATGCGTTTATATGGTTTCTCTCCTGTATGGATCCTTTGATGCATTCTAAGAGAATAATTATTCCAGAACGTCTTTCCACACTCCATGCATTGATACATTTTCTCTCCTGTGTGAATCCTGTTGTGGCAATCAAGATGACTGCTACGAGTAAAGATCTTTCCACACTCCATGCATTTATATGGTCGTTCTCCTGTGTGGATCTTTTGATGTCTTATAAGATTGTAATTATAAGAGAAGGTCTTTACACACACCATGCAGGTAAATCGTTTCTCTTCAGAATGTGTCTTTTTATGAGAAATGAAATGGTTGGATTTATTAAACCACTTTCCACACTCCATGGATTTATATGGTCTTTCTTCCGTATCAATCACTGTATGGTTAGGAAGCCAACTGACCCAAAGAAGACTTTTCTTAATTCCACTTTGTGATTGCTTTGTTTCATTACTCTTTGGTTGCTTCTGGTCTACAAATTTCCTTTTCTGCCCTTTTTAATGGATCACTTGGCCTTCCTCCTTGCAAGTCTTATTCTCTAGCCCATTAAAGCCTTGGAAAAGAAAAATGAAAACTGTAGCAAGAGTAAGGGAACAATCAAAACTTTTCTTCAGAAATTTAGCCAAAGAATCATCGATATATTTCAGTTGTTTTGTGGGCAAACATGAAGAGTCCAAACTAAGATTATAACAAAGACCCAATTTCAACTGTATCCCTAATGATACTTATATAATAAGATTGGATCACAGGCCTTATATAATATTTGACCTGGGACAATTCTATGGTGCCACTAATTCCAGAGGTGTATTGGACACTGGCTCATGCTGGGGTAGCAACATATCCAGTACTTCCCAACTTCAATAAAAGTCTGATCCCCACTTGTCTGCAGAGCAGAATCTGTGAAAGTCAAAAGGAATTTCTGGATGGCAATTGCTCCCCACCCTCAACTTAGACTGATGCCAAATTCTGTACACAGATGGACATATCTCTAAGAAGGGAACAACCCTCTCAGAGGTCATCCGGTCTTGGTGATAGAAGCTCAGGGCCATCAGGAACCCAGTGACCAGGTTCAGGAGGGAATAGCGAATCCTGGTAGCCAGAACCTTCCTCAGCACATTCAGCCTTTTCCTCAGAGTCTTCCTAACATCTTCGATGAAATGAGTATTTTGCATTTCATGAGCAGAAAGTTTATTTCTTTCTTTTAAAAACAAACAATTTCCTTTATGTAAAAAGCCAGGCTATGCAGTTTTCTAATTTTTCTGTCAATAAATTTCCTCCTTCTATAAAGTCAGTTTGGTCAAAAGGTTAAGACACCAAGCTAGAAAGTAATAAATGTACAGACATTTCTAAAATTTTGTTTTCATTTTGTCATTATTGGGTCCCAAGAGTAGATTAATGAGGGGGAAAAACTAATTTGAACAACTGTAGAATCAGGCTGCAGCATAACAAAATTGACAAAAATAAAGGGAGTCTTGACACCTTCTGAATATATCCTTCCTTTATTTTTTGTAAATTATAAAGGCAGCAGACAAACTCAATATTGCCTCCTCCTGTTTTCTCTACAAGAACCCTTTGAAATGGATTGAGCTGTGTTACCCAGCCAGCGTTCATGCCTTATGCAGAACTAGAACTCATAGTCACCCAGTTTCTAGCTGGGTGTCTTAACCATTTTACCAAACTGACTTTATGGAAGAAAGAAATTTATTGAAAGAAAAAATGGAAATTTGCATAGCCTCCCTTATTACATAATAGAAATTGGTTTTTTTTAAAAAAATGCTTTTTGCTCATAAAATACAAAATACTGATTTCAACAACTGTAGAAACAGGTTGAAGCATAACAAAATTGAACAAAAATGAAGGGTGTCTGAATACTTTCTGAATGCACTGTAAATACAGATTTTTTTTTTCCAGGAATGACATTCAAGCCCCTTCTCTATGTTTCTGGCCACAGAAAGGGTTTCTTACCAAGAGAAAACAGATTCTTGGAATTCTCCAGCATGACTTCTCTATGGAGAGCTTTTTGGTCAGCATCTAGTTGAGACCACTCCTCCTCAGAGAAATACAGCCACATCTTCAAAAGACACACCACCCTGAACTAGGACACAAGTTTCCCTATTAACAGATAATCCCAAGAATAATGGGTTAATTTTCTTCCACCAATTCTAGGACAGAGATCATGTGAACAAAACGGGCATCTTCTGTAGAATTAAGAATAAAATCCACTGCTTTTGGATGATGGCACAACTAAATCATGTTTGATCTAGCTAGAAGTATTTCCTATGATGTAACCAACTAAAATATTCTTGGTCAATTGGTAGCTGGGTCTTAAATCCACTTCTTGTCAGTGACTCTCATTCTTTCTAGGATGGGCAGAGTAAAAACCCACCTGACATGTTTTCCAATGGCTTATTTTATCCCCTGAGGGACCAACGTACCCCAACTCCACACCTTCATGAAGTAGTTGGAAGAGGTTGTAACAGAACTCTATGTCTATGGGGATTCTCAATCATCAGGTCACGGTTGTCCCAAAGATGCTTTTCAAAAGGCAGAAAATGATTTTTTTTTTGCAATAGTGTGTGAGAAAAAAGGAAGAGTCCCAATACTGACAACTGTCTGGTCAATGAAATCTGATGTTTTCTAAAGCACCAGACAAGGAATAATGGATGGAAACTGAACAAGGAGAGATTTAACCGGGAAATAAGGAGAAACTTTCTAACAGTGAGAACAATCAACCAATGGAACAGCTTGCCCAGCTTGCCTAGGTTAGTTTTCTTCCACCAATTCTAGTGAACAAAATAGGCATCTTCTGCAGAATTAATAAGATCTTAAGATCTTACCGCTTTTGGATGGTGGGACAACTAAATCCTTTTTTTTGAAAATTTTATTTGGGTTTTCACAAAAACAAAATACAAATAAAACATCTTTTTTGAAAATAGCATGGTCCCAGGTTATCACTTCTTCATACAGACACAAAACTCAATTTAATGCTCATTTTTATATTTTATTCCATATCTTATTACCATTTTATATTTTCTACATAGTTTTTCCCCTCTTCTAATTTTCTCAACTTTGTTTTGATTATCTCAATTCAAATCATATTTATACTTTTGTCTGCCCCATTACAATTTCACATTATCTTTTCTTAAACAAATTTTTCCCTGTAGTTACCAATTAGAGTATGACACCTTTATATCCTTTAATTTTATCCATTCATGCTCTTATTTAAGCTTCAATGTATAGCTTTAAGATTATAGCATTCAATATAATTTATAACTTCCAATCGAATTCTGCTTGGTACATTCTTCAAATAGACACTATATTCTTAAAAAGAAAAAAATTATATATATGTGTGTGTGTGTGTGTGTGTAAATAAAACACATTCCATTCCAATTCAATTCTATCATTAATATGCATTAAAATCTTAACATCTTTAACATTTCTTTTCAATTGAATATCATACTTCCTTGGGAACACTTATAAACTTTCCATAGTTAATTCTTTTTTTTCCCATATTTCTCACTTATATTTTTATAAATCATCACTAATAAAAATGTTCCCTTTTAATTCTCTCAATCATTTTAATTCATTCATTTATTAACAATCCCACTGCATTACAATACATATTTTATCTATCATCATATTTTCTAAAGTTATTTCTATTTGTAATATAACAAAGCTATCTTATGTACCTTTGCAGAATCCCTTTTACAATTAAATTTTCACCCATTATCTCTAAACAAACCTATGATTACAATCCTTATATCTTTTCCCTGTTTCTCCATTTCTTGTTTCTGTCTTTTACAACTTCTTTTCCTTGCCTTCTTCCCCCTCCTTCTCCATCCCTGGGACAACTAAATCATTTTTGATCTCGCTAGAAGTATTTCCTATGGTGTAACCAACTAAAATATTCTTAGTTAATTGGTAGCTGGGTCTTAAATCCAGTACTTATCAGTGACTCCCATTCCACTGAAGGACCAATGTACCCCAACTCTACCCCTTCATGAAGGAGTTGGAACAGTTTGCAATAAAACTCTATGTCTTTATGGAGCTTCTCAATCATCAGGTCATGGTTGTCCCAAAGATTCTTTTTTTTTTTTTTTAAATAAAAGTTTTATTGACTTTGACAACAAACAAAAACATATAAATCATAAGACATCAAACATAAAAGCATCATCCTGCTTCATAAATTTACAGACAGTGTATCGGTTGGTTTGCCACTCTTTTTTGTGCATCCATTTCATAGTCACCATTGTAATTATGTTACATAATAACTCATATTATCAATCAACAATTATATGTCCTAATATCATTATTAAACAATCATTTGACTATAATTTTATAAATTCATACTTAAGTGAGATAACTATAATTTACTTACTTTATTTTATAACAGATCATAAAATCATACCAAGTCTATCTTAACAAAATTCCACAAAGATATCATCAAAACAAAAGAAAACAAAAAAAAAAATGCATATTCATTATTTCCTAGGTTTCTAAATATTCTATTATTATATTGTATTATCTAACCATTGATAAAAAAGATCCCAAACTTCATAAAATTGTTTATCTTCTTGTTCTCTAATTTCAAATGTCAATCTACTCATTTCAGAACATTCCAATATTTTCTTAATAATTTCTTCCTCTGATGGTATTTTCTCACTCTTCCAATTTTTAGCAAATGCAATCCTAGCAATAAAGAACAATATGCTATACCTTGACCTTTAGCTTTCAGTTTCCAGCCATTGGCTAACGATATCTGCTGTGTACTCTTGGACATTTTAATAAAATTTCTGTTATATTGTTATATTGTTATTATATTGTGTAATTTATTTCGAACATGTGCAGAATGACAATAATAATCAATACAACAACAGTAATAATAATAATAATCATAATAATGATAATAATAATACACAATAACATGTCCGAAAAGGAGTAGGATGAAGCATAAGCTTATTTAATCCTACCCCTTCTTCACTTCCCCATGAATTCAACTTATATCAATAGAATGCATAGTACAAAAATGATGATAATAATAATAATAATAATAATAATAATAATAATAAATAATTGAAGTACTAAACATATACATATATACAAAAAAACAAAAACAAATAAGCAAATAGAAAGTAAGTAACAAATATAATTAATAAAGAAATCCAGAATGTTCGACCCCTTCCTCTTCCCTGTACCCAGTGAAAACCATGTACCTGTATCGCTTTTTAAACTGGATCATGCTTGGACATTGCTTGAGCTCCACACCTAACTTGTTCCACAACCTCACTCCACAAACAGAAACACAAAAACTTTTCAGTGTTGTACGTGCCCTCTGTTGTTTTAAATTGTGCTCCCCCCTCAAATTATAATTCCCTTCTCTGTTGAAAAACATTTTTTGTAAATTGCCAGGAAGTGCCTTACGTATCACTTTGAACATGAATTGAGCTGTTTGAAAATGAATAATGTCGGTGAGTTTTAATGTTCTGGATTTTACGAATAGTGGATTTGTATGATCTCTGTAACCGGCATTATGAATTATTCTTATGGCTCTTTTCTGTAATATGGATAATGAATTTATTGTACATTTATATGTGTTACCCCAGACCTCTGCACAGTAATGTAAATATGGTGAAATGAGTGAACAGTAAAGTATGTGGAGTGATTTGTGATCCAGAATGTGCTTTGCTTTGCTGAGAACTGAGATGCTTCTTGATAATTTGCTTTGGATATGTTTTATATGAGCTTTCCAGTTAATCCTATCATCTATTATTACCCCTAGAAACTTATTTTCGTACACCCTATCAATATCTACCCCATCTACCTGTATATGTGTGTGAATGTTTTTATTGCAGTTGCTAAATATCATGTATTTGGTTTTACTTAAATTTAATGATAATTTGTTCCTGTCAAACCATGTTTTTAATTTGCGTATTTCCTCAATGACTCTCCCCAGTAGTTTGTGCAATTCCTCCCCAGAACAAAAAATGCTTGTGTCATCTGCAAATAATATTAGTTTTAATACTTTAGAAACTTTGCATATATCATTTATATAAAGAATAAACAATTTAGGCCCCAACACTGACCCCTGGGGGACGCCACAAGCAATGTCCAAGCATGACGAAGAATATTCACCCACCTTCACAAATTGTTTCCTGTTGCTCAGATAACTTTTCACCCAGTGCAGTACTAACCCCCTGATCCCATACCTCTCAAGTTTATTAATTAAAATGTCATGATTTATTGTATCAAATGCTTTTTTCAGATCTATAAATATTCCAACTGAGTGTAATTTATGATCGATGGCATTGGTGATCTCTTCTATTGATTCTGTTAATGCTAGTGATGTTGAACTGTTTGATCTAAACCCATATTGACTATCGGAGAGTAATTTGTGTTTATTTATGAATTTATCTAGTCTGTTATTGAACAGTTTTTCTAGGATTTTGGAGAATTGTGGAAGCAAGGAAACAGGTCTGTAGTTTGTGAAGTGGTGTCTATCCCCAGTTTTATACAGCGGTACAACTTTAGCTATTTTCATACTGTTAGGAAATTTACCAGTCTGGAATGATAAGTTGCAGATGTACGTTAGTGGTTCTGAAATCCCCATAATGACCTTTTTTAAAACTTTCATATCAATTTCATTTAAATCCGTAGATGTTTTACCTTTGCATTTATTTACAATATCTATTATTTCCTTTCCTTCCACTGCTGTAAGGAACATTGAACTGGGATTCCTTTCTATAAGGTTGTCACTCCACTTCTTAGCTAAACATGCATCTGGGATTTCATCTGCCAGCTTTGGTCCAACATTTACAAAAAAACTATTAAAACTGTTGACAACATCATCCATATTATCAATTTTCATATTATTTTCAACAAAATATTGAGGGTAGCTCTGTTGCTTGGTACCATTTTTAATAATACTGTTTAATATGTCCCACATTCCTTTAATGTTATTTTTGTTATTAGATAATATTTTACTGTAATATTCCTTTCGACACACCCTTATAATATTAATTAACTTATTTTTATATTTTTTGTATTTATTTTCTGCTTCTTTCGTTCGTTTTTTAATGAACTCTCTATATAGTGTATTTTTCTTTTTACAGGCATTTTGTAATCCCTTTGTGAACCATGGTCGATCTTTGTACTTTTGATTTCTGTCATATTGTTTTATTGGACAATTTATATTATATAATGATGTAAACATTTTTATAAAAGTTTCATATGCACTATCAATGTCTTTTTTATTATATACATTCTCCCAATTTTGTGCCAATAAGTCATTCTTTAACATATTCATAGTTTCCTCTGACCTCACTCGCCTGTATTTTAGTTTCTTCTCTGGGTGATCTCTCAGCTGACTATTATTATAAATTGTAAAAACTGGTAGGTGGTCACTGATATCGTTGATTAGTAGTCCGCTTACTGTATTATTTTCAATGTCATTGGTGAATATGTTATCAATTAGAGTAGCACAGTGGGTGGTAATTCTGCTAGGTCTAGTGATTATTGGATGTAAACTCATGCTGTACATTGTGTTAATGAAATCATCGGTTATTTGGTGCTTATTTGGATTTAACAAGTCAATGTTAAAATCCCCACAGATGAAAACAACCTTTTGGTTAGTCTTCGAAAAAAATTCTCCAATCCATTCCTTAAATACCTCAACACTAGAGCCTGGTGCTCTGTATATGCAACTGATTATTACATTTTTACTTTTTTCATTATACATTTCAATTGTTATACATTCTAACAAGTTATCAATCACAATTGTCATATTTTCTACTACTTTGTAATTCAAGTTTTTGTTCACATACACAGCGACACCTCCTCCACTCTTATTCCTTCGGTTTGCACAGTGAAGTTCATATTGATCCAGTTCAAAATCCATTCCTTTAGCTGTATTGATCCATGTTTCTGATATTGCAATAATTTTGAATGGTTTTATAAACTGATTTAAATATTCCTTAATGTTATTAAAGTTTACATATAAACTCCTACTATTGAAATGTATTATTGATAGTTTGTTATCCATTTTAATGGTGTCATTGTACTGTTCCTCTGTATAATAGCAGCAGTTGTTGTTGATATTAAAGAAAAAATGATTGTCCGGGTCTATGTCATGCTCCAGATCCAGTAGATCATGATCAGTGTGTTGAAATGTCTGAAGTTCCAGGTTACCATGATCTGCAATCCTTTGTGATAAGCTGTCCCTAGTTGGATATGAATGAGCCATATTGGTGTGTTGTGTGTACTGTCATACCTTCGAGTCCGGAATGATGCTCATTCATACCTGACCAGTTCCTCAATATTTCTGATGACCAGAACTTTGGCTTGCTCTGGTGTCCCGTTTAGTTTAATGAATATTTTACAGTTCGATGTCCATGTGTGCTGTATTTTCCCCTGCCTCTTCATCAGCCGCGCTTTTCTGGCGATATCGGCGTTTTGTTTGGTCAGATGCTCGTTGATGAATACGTTGGTTCCTTTCAGTTTCCTTCCTTGTTTTAACAGTGCAGTTTTCTGTTTTCTGTTGACAAACCTCATGATGATGGCTCGTTTGTCGCTGTCATCTCTCCGGGGCAGAGGGTGGCAGGCCTCGATGCAACTACGGTCCATTTCGATCCCTTTGGACTGGAGGAAAGCAGCCACCTGTTGCTCCACGGAGCTGCCATCCTGCTCACTGGGCTCCCCCCCGCTATCATCGGTCACCGCCCGGGCGTATGACCAGGGTTTAATCTGGAGCCCAGTCACGATCACGTCGTTGATCCTGGTGTACTGCTCCAGCTCCGCCACACGGCTCTCCAGGTGCGCCAGACGCCGGTCCTTTTCGGCGTTCTGGATCCGGAGCGCCTTCACCTCCTCCACCAGGTTCAGAATGGACTTCTGCTGCTGTTTGACGACAGAAATCTCTTCGGACAAGAAGTCCAGAGACTTCTTAATGTCGTCGCCCTCCTCAGCTGTCAGTGCCCTCTTTGGGCCCATGTTGCTAGTGACGAGCTAGCGTCTACCTTAGCCACCTGCTAGCTAGTTTGTCAACTAGCCGCCGAGCTCCGTTCTTTCAGTCCGTTTTCCAAAACTCAGCGTCGTTAAACCAGGCAGTGGTCAGGCCAGTGTTGTCAACAGATAGTCCAATGTCCGCAATCCCAAATCAGTCGCCAATAACACAGAAATAATCCAAAAACCGAGCAAGAAAACACCAAAACACACAGACTCCAAACTTTTCTCCAACAGGAAACGGGAAACAAGCTATGATCTCTCTCTCTCTCCCTCGCCCCGTCCCCGCAGCCTTTCTTTCTCACGGCCGCGTCCTCCCGGCTGCCTGCACGCTCGATATCTTAAATGAAAAGCCTGTTATTTTGTTATTTTTTGCAGCAGAGGAGTCAATATTGGCTGTATACTTACTGCGTCCAGCAACAAAAACGACTTTAAAGAGGAACATTTACCGGCATACAGTAATAAACTTCCAGGGCTAAAAACATGACAAGGAAAGACCAGCTGTTATCATTTGTTATACAGTGGGATGCTCCACTGTCAACCACCCATAAATTATTTTTTACAGCTCCGTTAGTATACATGGCTAACTCTAAATTTTTATTTATCTTTTGATGACTTTTAGTATTCTGGCCAGCGTTCTGGCGCTTTGCTTTTTTACAAAATCTTGCCAAATGTCCTCTTCCTCCACAATTAAAACACTTTTTAATTGCGTATGCAGTAGGAGATTCAATATCTTCTTTTTGAGGTTGCTCCCTCCTTAACTGGTCTCTTTCAAGTCTTCTTCTTGTCTCTTCAATCAATCTGCCAGTTATATCAGTTAAAGTTAGATTTTCCTTAGGCAAAATTTCAAGGGAAGTAACGTAGTTATCATAACTTACGTCTAGTGATGATAGAATTATGTAGACTTGGTGTAGTTCAGAGAAAATAAGCTCTTTCTCTTGCAGTTCTTGAAAAATGCTTTTCATAGAATTCAAATGACTCAGCATATCACCATTCGTCTGGAGATGCGTCCTGAAAAGCTTCCGTGTTAGATTTATGTGAGCACCAACGTTATCTCGGACATAAATCCTCTTCAGCTTCTGCCAACACCCAACAGCCGTTTGTTCTCCACGGATATGAACAAGTTGCTGGTCAGACAGTGTTAGTCCTATTATGCAAAGAGCTTGTTCATTTTTCTGCTTAAAGTCATTTATCTTTTGTCTATCTTCCTCAATCTCTGGATCCCATTCCTCTACGTTTGGTGGATTTTCAATTATATTTCACAGACCTTCTCTTCGTAGAAGTAGACTACATTTTATAGACCATGATACATAGTTTGTTCCATCCAATTTGGATATAAGGGACAAACTTTGTAGATTGACTTGTGCCATGTTTTCTTATATGGATATAAAGCTATAATTAATAAAATACAGCTGTCTGTTTTCTGCAACGTATAACAATATAAACTCTCACTTTTTACATAAATCTGTTTTATCCTAGTTAAACTGACTTTGCAGCCTCTGGGCCCATAACCAGTGTTAAGCCTGTATTCCCCAACCAGGGTTAAGGAGACAAGCTAAACAGAATGTGCAGCGTTAGTCAGATAGGCACACAGATAAATGAGTGAGATAAGTTTGTATGTTTGTTAACATACAGTAAAAATAACAGATACGCTTGTGCTATCAAAATATAGTTTATTCCATTTAGAGTTTATAGCATAGTCAAAATAACAGTCCATTAGTCATGTATCATTTTAGTCAGTCCATTCAAGGATATTCAATTAGCAAAGTCCGTGTAGAATATCCAATGTCAGTTCACTTACAATAAATCAGTCCTTTCTCTCTCCCATTCCAGTAGGGGAAAAACAGTTTTTTTTTTTTTTGTAAAAGTTTTATTGATTTTAACAACAGACAAAAAACATATAAGACATAAAGCATGACATAAAAAAAATAAAAAATAAAAATAAAAAATTTAAACATTCTTCATAAATTTCAGTGTATCGGTTGGTTTACCACTCCCTTTTGTGCATCCATTTCATAGTCATCAGAATAATTATATTACATAATAACTCACATTATCAATCATCAATAAAATATCCCAATATCATTATTGAACAATCATTTGATTATAATTTTACTAATTCATACTTAAGTGAGATAACTATAATTAGGTTAAGTTATTTTATGACAAATCATAAAATCATATCAAATCTATCATAATAAAATATTCTTAAGAATTATCAAAACCAAGAAAAATTATATATTCATTATTTCCTAAATTTCTAAATATTCTATTATCATATTGTATTATCTAACCATTGATAAAAAAAGATCCCAAACTTCATAGAATTGTTTATCTTCTTGTTCTCTAATTTCAAATGTCAATCTACTCATTTTAGCACATTCCAATATTTTCTTAATAATTTCTTCCTCTATTAGTATTTTCTCTCTTCCAATGTTTAGCAAATACAATCCTAGCTGCTGTTAATACATTTACAATCAAATATTTTAAATATTTATTATATATATCAGGTACGATTCCCAATTAAAAAATCTCTGGTTTCAAATCTATGTGTTTCTTTATCATTTTTTCCAGCCATATGCAAATTCTAGTCCAATATTTCCTGGCCTCCTCACAAGTCCACCACATATGGTAATATGAGCCAGGTATCTGATGACATTTCCAGCACTTTTCTGATTTATTCTTGAACATTCTTGCTATTCTTGTCGGGGGAAAGTGCCACCTGTAAAACATCTTATACGAATTTTCTTTATACGCTGTTGACATTGTCATTTTATAATTTTGTGACCACAGTTTTTGCCATTTCTCTAAATCAATCCCATATCCAAAATTCTTCCCCCAAGCAATCATTGTTTCTTTAACTTGTTCTTCCTCTAATTTAATTTCCAGCAAATAACTACATAATTTTCAATCACTTTTTCATCAGTACCTGTCAAAATTCTATCTGTCAGTCAATTTATCATAAAATCCTTCTGTTTTAGAATCTTTAAGATACCTTGAATGTATTTGTGTATATGAAAACTAATTCATCTTTATACCTTGTTCTTCTAAATTTTGCATCGTTTTAAGTTCACCCTTTTCATCCAATATTTCCCCATATCTAACTGTTTGTTCCTTCTTGTATGTTATAGGATAAGAAAAGGCTTCAATAGTTAATAACCAAACTGGAATTTTCAAATAACATTGTCTCTTAATTTTCTCCCAATTCAACCATAACGATTCCCGTATGTAATGCCTTCTAAAATAGTCCTGTGATTTAGTTCCCTTATATCATAAAAAAGCATGCCAGCCCAATCATAAATCATGTCCTTCTAATATCAACAATCTAGTCTTTCTTAACGTTATCCATTCTTTGGCCCACATTAAATTTGCAGCTTGGTAATACAACTCCCAATTAGGAAGGCATCTTGTAAGAGTTTTAATTTTATTTTCGCTTTCTTACCTTGCCATATATACTTCAACACAATTTTATTTAATTCTTCAAAGTAATCTTTACCTAACCTAATTGGTA
Organism: Hydrophis major; assembly: GCA_033807585.1. Taxonomy (NCBI): domain Eukaryota; kingdom Metazoa; phylum Chordata; class Lepidosauria; order Squamata; family Elapidae; genus Hydrophis; species Hydrophis major. Next base: position 45,323,246 of record CM066329.1, read on the forward strand.
TTGTTTGAAACAAATATAAAATTCTGGGTAAAATATTCATCTTGATTGTTGAAATTCTACCTATCAATGACAATTGTAGGTTTTCCCATTTTTTCAGATCAGATGCTATCTGCTGTTTAAGTTTAATTTAGTTATTCTCTTTCAATGTAATACATCTTGACGTCAAATGTATCCCCAAATATTTAACTTTGTTCGTAACTTGAATTTTCAATAGGTCTGCCAACTCTTCTGTCTTAATAGCATGTTCTTTGTCAGAATCTTTGTTTTGTCTTTATTTTCAAACCAGCCATCTCACCGTACATCTCTATCTTTTCCAATAGTTTTAAAGCTGTCTCTAGAGGATCTTCCAAAATAAAAACCAAGTCATCCGCAAAGGCTTGCAATTTAAATTCCTCCTTTTTAACCTTCATTTCTTTTATATTTTTGTCCTTTCTAATATTTCTATTTAACACTTCCAAGGTCAATACAAATAACAAAGGAGATAATGGGCATCCTTGTCTTGTACCTTTTCTTATTTTAATAGAGTCTGTAAATTCTCCCTCTATCATTACTTTTGCCGTTTGCTTATAATATATGGCTTCTATTGCTTGGATGAACTTTCTAGCAAAGCCCATCTGTTCCAATAATAATAGCATAAATCTCCAATTCACATTATCAAATGCCTTTTGGGCATCTAGGAATATCAAAGAACAAGTGCCCTTAGGAATTAATAATCCCAGAAAATTCTGCCAGAGAGGAATTGAGAAATGCACACAGATCCACTTTAAAGCTGCCATGATTACATTCTCCCACCTGCAACTCTTCTTCCATATTTTCCTCCTCCTGAGTCAGCAAGAAGCCTTCACCCAGGGACACTGCCTGAGAACTGGTCTCTGCTCCACACTCCCGCACCCATTTTGCCATCTCTGGAGGAAGCACAGCCAGCAATTGTTCCAGAAGCACCAGTACCAGTATCTGAGCCTTAGTGTGTTTTTCTGGTTGCAGCCACTGACGACAAAGAGAGTGAAGCTGAGCGCAAACATCTCGGGGGCAGCTCCCCTCCTGGAACTGCACTTTTTCCAATTTAGTGCAAAAACTATTCTAGCTGCTGTCAAAATATTAACAATCAAATATGTCAATTCTGTACTATATCCTTCAGGCAAGATACCCAATAAAAATATCTCTGGTTTCAAATTGACACATTGTTTTGTCATTTTTTCCAACCATGTATGAATTTTAGTCCAGTATCTTTTGGCTTCCACACATATGTCCATATATATGGTAATACGATCCAGGCATCTGATGGCATTTCCAACATTTCTCCAATTTGTTCTTGAACATCCTTGTTTTTCTTGCCGGGGTAAATGCCACCTTTAAAACATCTTATACAAATTTTCTTTATATGCTGTTGACATAACTACTGCCATTTTTCTAAATCTATCCCATATCCAAAGTTCTTCCCCCCAGGCAATCATTGTTTCTTTGACTTATTCTTCTTCTAGTTTTGATTATGGATCTTTTTATTGGACCTGAGATCACAACTATTTCTAAAGCCCTCTCCACACTGCAAACAAATATATGACTTCTATCCTATGTGGCTCCTCTTGTGGCGATGAAGATGACTGCTATGAGCAAAACTCTTTCCACATTCCATGCATTGATATGGTTTCTCTCCTGTGTGGATCCTTTTATGGGTGGTAAGATCAGAATTCCACCTAAAGGCCTTTCCACATTCCACACATTTATATGGCTTCTCTCCTGTGTGGCTCCTCTTGTGGCGATGAAAACTACTGCTAGAAATAAAGCTCTTTCCACATTCCATGCATTTATAAGGTCTTTCTCCTGTGTGGATCCTCTTGTGGTAATTAAAGCTCCTGCTGCAAGTAAAGGTCTTTCCACACTCAATGCATTGATACGGTTCCTCTCCTGTGTGCATCCTATTATGGGAGGCAAGATTACTACTCTTCCGAAAACCTTTTCCACACTCCATGCATTTATAAGGTGTTTCTCCTGTGTGGATCCTTTGATGACTTACAAGAGAGTGATTATTACGGAAGTTCTTTCCACACTCCATGCATTTATAAGGTCTTTCTCCTGTGTGGATCCTCTTGTGGCAATTAAGACGACTGCTATAAGTAAATGTCTTTCCACACTCCATACATTTATAAGGTCTTTCTCCTGTATGAATCCTCTTGTGGTAATTAAGATGACTGCTACAAGTAAAGGTCTTTCCACACTCCATGCATTTATAAGGTGTTTCTCCTCTGTGGATCCTTTGATGACTTACAAGAGAGTGATTATTACGGAAGTGCTTTCCACACTCTATGCAGGGATATGGTTTCTCTCCTGTGTGGATCCTCCTGTGGCGATTAAGACGACTGCTACGACTAAATGTCTTTCCACACTCCATGCATTTATAAGGTCTTTCTCCGGTGTGGATCCTCTTGTGGGAATTAAGAGTACTGCTACAAATAAAGTTCTTTCCACACACTGTGCATTTATAAGGTCGTTCTCCTGTGTGATTCCTTTGATGAATTATAAGAGAGTACTTACAAGTGTATGTATTTCCGCACGCCATGCAGATAAATTGTTTATTTTCTGAATGTGCTTTTTTATGAGAAATGAGATGATTGGATTTATTGAACCTCTTTCCAAACTCCATGGATTTATGTGGTCTTTCTCTCATATCAATCATTGTATGGTTAGGAAGCCAACTGACCCAAGGAAGACTTTTTTTAATTCCACTTTGTGATTGCTTGGTTTCATTACTCTTTGGTTGCATCTGATCTACAAATTTCCTTTTTCCACCTTTCGAATGGATCACTTGGTGTTCCTCTTCGCAATTCTTATTCTCTTGCCCATTAATGCCTTGAAAAAGAAAAATGAGAACTGTAGCAAGAATAGGGGAACAATCAAAACTTTTCTTCTGAAATTTAGCCTAAGAATCACCAATATATTTCAGCTGTTTTGTGGGCAAACACGAAGAGTCCAAACTAAGAGTATAACAAAGACCTATTTCCAAGTGTATCCCTAATGATACTTACATATAAAAGGATTGGATCACAGGCCTGATATAATATTTGACCTGGGACAATTCCATGGTGCCACAATCTCCCAAAATGCATTGGACACTGTATCATGCTAGGGTAGCAACATACCAAGCACCTTGCAACTTCAACAGAAATCTAATTTCCACTTGTCTACAGAGCAGAATCTTTGAAAGTCAAAGGGAATTTCTGGATGGCAATTGCTCCCCACCCTCAACTCAGACTGATGCCAAATTCTGTACACAGGTGGACATATCTCTAAGAAGGGAATAACCCTCTCAGAGATCATCCGGTCTTGGTGATAGAAGCTCAGGGCCATCAGGAACCCAGTGACCAGGTTCAGGAGGGAATAGCGAATCCTGGTAGCCAGAACCTTCCTCAGCACATTCAGCCTTTTCCTCAGAGTCTTCCTAATATCTTTGATGAAATGAATATTTTGCATTTCATGAGCAGAAAGTTTATTTATTTATTTATTTATTTATTTTTTTAAAAAAAGCAAATTTCCTTTATGTAAAAAGCCAGGCCATGCAGTTTTCCAATTTTTCTTTCAGTAAATTTCCTTCTTCCATTAAGTCAGTTTGGTCAAAAGGTTAAGACACCTGGCTAGAGACCAGAAGTGGTATTCAGCAGGTTCTGACCAGTTCTGGAGAACCGGTAGTGGAAATTTTGAATAGTTCAGAATACCACCTCTAACTGATCCTGCCCCTACCTATTCTCTGCCTCCCGAGTCCCAGCTGATTGGCTGGGTCTTCCTTTGTTGCCCTGCACAGGAAAACAGAGCTGGAAAGCAGGTTAGTGGGGTGGGGAGGATTTTGCAATATCCTTCCCCTGCCACACCTACCAAGTCATGCCCACCAGGCAATGTCCACAAGGCAACGCCCACAGAAGCAGAAGTAAAAAAATTTTTGAATCCCACCACTGCTAGAGACTAATAAATTTACACACATTTCTATAATTTTGTTTTCACTTTGTCATTATTGGGTACCCAGTGTAGATTAATGAAGAAAAAAAATGAATTTCAACAATTGTAGAATCCGGATGTAGCATAACAAAATTGACAAAATGAAAGACTGAACACCTTCTGAATGCACTGCATCTCCTTCATTTTATGTAAATAATAAATGCAGGAGATAAACCCAATATTCCTTCCTCCTGCTATTTTCCCTACAACAACAACCCTGTGAAATGGGTTGAGCTGAGAGAGATTGGCCCAAAGTCACCCAACCAGCATATATGCCTAAAACAGAACTAGTACTCACAGTCACCCAGTTTCTAGCCTGGTATCTTAACCATCTGACCAAACTGACTTTATGGAAGAAGGAAATTTATTGAAAGAAAAAATGGAAATCTGCATAGCCTCCTTTATTAGATAATATAATTTTTTTTTTAAAAAAAATGCTCTTTGCTCATAAAATACAAAATACTGATTTCAACAACTGTAGAATCAGGCTGAAGCATAACAAAATTGAACAAAGTAAAGGGGGTCTGAATACTTTCTGAATGCACTGTAAATAAAGATTTTTTTTCAGGAATAACATTCAAGCCCCTTCTCTACGTTCCTGGCCACAGAAAAGGGTTTCTTACCCAGAGAAAAGAGATTCTTGGAATTCTCCAGCATGACTTCTGCATGGAATGCTTTTTCGTCAGCATCCAGTTGAGACCATTCCTCCTCGGAGAAATATACAGCCACGTCTTCAAAAGACACAATATCCTAAACAAGGACACAAGTTTCCCTATTAACAGATAATCCCAAGAATAATGGGTTAATTTTCTTCCACCAATTCTAGGACAGAGATCATGTGAACAAAACGGGCATCTTCTGTAGAATTAAGAATAAAATCCACTGCTTTTGGATGATGGCACAACTAAATCATGTTTGATCTAGCTAGAAGTATTTCCTATGATGTAACCAACTAAAATATTCTTGGTCAATTGGTAGCTGGGTCTTAAATCCACTACTTGTCAGTGACTCTCATTCTTTCTAGGATGGGCAGAGTAAAAACCCACCTGACATGTTTTCCAATGGCTTATTTTATCCCCTGAGGGACCAACGTACCCCAACTCCACACCTTCATGAAGTAGTTGGAAGAGGTTGTAACAGAACTCTATGTCTATGGGGATTCTCAATCATCAGGTCACGGTTGTCCCAAAGATGCTTTTCAAAAGGCAGAAAATGATTTTTTTTTTGCAATAGTGTGTGAGAAAAAAGGAAGAGTCCCAATACTGACAACTGTCTGGTCAATGAAATCTGATGTTTTCTAAAGCACCAGACAAGGAATAATGGATGGAAACTGAACAAGGAGAGATTTAACCGGGAAATAAGGAGAAACTTTCTAACAGTGAGAACAATCAACCAATGGAACAGCTTGCCCACGGATGTTGTGGGAGCACCATCACTTGAGACTTTCAAGAAGAGTTGGGACTGCTATTTGTCAGAAATGGGTCTCCCGCTTGGGCGGGGGGTTGGACTACATGACCTACAAGATCCCTTCCAACTCTGATTATCTGTTATCTGTTATTATCTGTTATCTAAATAATGAAGCAGGACGGGTGGAGAAAATGACTCACAAAGGATCCCCTCAGAAGGGAGAATGTTCAGTGACCTGACATCATATTCATATTGCTTAGAAACAGCAATTTTCTACACTGAATTCTAGAACAAAATGGAATCCATCCAATATTTACGGACCTTTTCCGATGTTATCAGAAATAGTGATTCAGCTAATCTTTCAGCTCCAGCACAAAGAGGTGATTCTAAAAAGTCCAAGGACAGCTTTCTACTTTCTATGAGAAAGAGAAAAATAGTGGAAGCAGATTTGTTAAAGAGAGACACTCCAATAAAATGGAGGGAAAAAATCAGCTAAATGTTGAAATCTCACCTCACACAGAAAGAGCTTTTCTTTTTTAAAAAATTTTTTTAAATTAAATTTACAATTAAAAACATATCGACATTACATGCACAAAAAAGGAAGAAAAAAAAACACTCGGTCTTACCAACCGGAAAAAGAAGAGAAGGAGAGATATAAAAGAAAGGAACAAAGAAAGAGAAAAAGAAATGAAAAGAATACATTTAAAAACAGACAATATCCTTTTTGACAGTCTGCAAGATCCAAGAGCTTTTCTTACCTTGCGTAGCGTCTTGACTTTGATCTTCCTGGAAGTTCTCCCTGAAAAGCAGCTCTTGAGAAGATGTGAATGAAGCTTTCCTCCCCTTGGGATACTCAGTCACAGCTTCCATGCATTTCTGGACATGATGTGATACGAGAAACAGAGGAAGAGCAGAGAGACAGAAATGAATTATCATACTGCACCTTCAAACTAGTAACCCTCAATTTCCATTGCTGAAACTCGAAAGAGAATGGAAGAATTGCCCCAATACATCCCTGGAATAATAGAACAAATTCTCTTAGGAGTTAATAATCCCAGAAAACTCTGCCTGGGAGAAATTGACAAATCCAGAGAGATCCTCTTTAGAGCTGCCCTGATTACATTCTCCCACCTGCAACTCTTCTTTCATGTTTTCCTCCTCCTGAGTCAGCAAGAAGCCTTCAGCCAGGGACACCGCCTGGGAACTGGTCTCTGCTCCACACTCCCGCACCCATTTTGCCATCTCTGGAGGAAGCACAGCTAGCAATTGTTCCAGGAGCACCAGGTCCAGCATCTGAGCCTTGGTGTGTTTTTCTGGTTGCAGCCACTGACGACAAAGGTAGTGAAGCTGAGTGCAAACATCTCGGGGGCGGCTCCCCTCCTGGAACTGCACTTTTCTGAAGCAACGGCATTGGACTTCTGAACTGTTGGATGCCTCTTTGTGGCTCTTCCACCTAGGACCTGCCCCATTCTTCCCGCAGCTCCAAGGCTGAGCAGCTGGAGGGCCTTTTCTAATTTCAGGATCTGCTGGGTGTTGTCCTTCCATCTTCTCTCTGGTCTCTAAAAAAACTTCAAAAGAGAGCAGAAGGAAAAGGAATTTGGATGAACCTATTAATATCTGGGATGGGGGAGGGGGGAACTTATTAGTTAGCTTGATGGCTCTACATATGGGGAAATTTGCAGAGAACTCTTCAGGATGTGGACATCTATCACAATTTTAGAAAAATACATGAAAATCTGTTTTTGATTTCTACTTCCTAGTTTCATTATAATTGAATTTTATGTATTCTGTATTATTATAAATAATAATTACATTACTCGAGGTAGTATTTCTCCCACAACAGCCCTGTGAAATAGCCTGGGCTGAGAGTTGGAATGGGCTCAAGGCTTTCATGCCAAAGGATGGACTAGAAGTCAATCTCTTGGTTTCAAGCCTTGTGCTTTCATCACTGAAGCAAATGGCTCTCTATGGCCAACTATAATTTTATTTCATATAATTTAATAGACAGTTTAATATCATTTCCAGGGCTGCATAGTTAAGAGCAACCATTTGCACAATCCAAATCATAAATGTCCCAAGGTCACAAACAGCAATTGACATGAGGGGCTCTCTAAATCCATTTAATAAGTAAATAAACCAACTAGAGAGTTCAACACCCAGGCTTTACAAAGGCCACACTTGACAAAAACACGGGATTCATCTCAGCCCAAGGAGCTCCTCCCTCCTCCAACAACTTCATACTGGGCAGCAGAACCAAACTGGTGACAGCTGGCAAAGGCAGGAAAGCAGGAAACCGAGTTCCAGTCCTTGCACACTTTGCACCCAACTCCTTGCACACGCAGTTAAAGCCTTGCATGCAAAGCCAGCAAGAAGGAATGCGACCGCTCGCTTCTCCCAGCCTAAGAAGGGAAAGTCGAGGAAAAACCCCTTTCTGAAAATGGAGCCACAAAATATGCAGGAAACTGTGCAGGAGTCAAGACTGACTTGAAGGCACAAATCTCTGTTTTGCAAAGACGACCTCTCCTCCTCTCCCTCCCACGCAGAGCTTTCCCCGTCGAAATGGAGGGTAAATGGCTCCTTCCCTTCTGTGACCCCGATTTTTTCCCCCTGGGGGTAACGCGCAGGATCCGGAGCTTTGCTTCCTCCCTTCCCTGCACAGGGGCGGCAGGGGAACATGGGACCCCTGTCTCCCCCCTTCCCACGACTCCAAGTCTGATGGAAGTTTTGCAGGTCTCCGCGCGAGCCTCTAGTGCGGGAGAAACATCCCCTCTCCCAATCACCGAACCCCGACTCACGTAGGGATCGCGGACCGTGCAAGACTTCCCTGCAGCCCCTTCCCTTGCTAGAAAGGCTCGCCCAAAGGCTCACAGCTGGGGTGGGGGTGGCAAGAGTGAGTGGAGAAGTTTTCAAACCTTTGCTGGAAAATGACTCCATCTTTCTTGACTTGGGAAAAAGGCTGGCGCATGCTCAGTTCGCTTGTAAAGCGGGGGACGAGGGCGAGAGGGAGCTGTCCGCTTTTCCAGGGAGCCCCCTAGAGGATCCTGAGCGCAACGCCTGAAGACTCTGCAAGGGCTCAGATTGGGGTCCTCAAACTTTTTAAACAGGGGGAGGATTCAGCGTCCCAGACTGTTGCCCACCCACCCACCCCCGACCGGCTGGGTAGGCGTGGCTAGGTGATCATGTGACTGGATGAGCGTGACCAATTTTGCAGTCCACTTTGCCTTTCCCACGTGGTTCCAGCCAAAGGCTTCGAGGGTCTGCTGTGAGGGTCTCTTTGCAGCAACAGGACCTATCAGTGCCTACCAGCAGGGGGTGGCAGCCAACACCACCGACAATGCTACTATCCTTCAAAGCGATCTTGATTATGTGTCTGAATGGTCAAACATCTGGCAAAATTCCAAATCTTGACCAACAAATTCTCTGTCCTACACATTGATAAAAAAAAATCAGTACACCAAATACAAACTAGGCGGATATGACCTCGTTGATGATCCTCACTCTGTCAGGGACCGAGGAGTACTCATATCTAATGAGCTAAGCGCCAGAGCTCACTGTAACAGCATCGCTGAAAAGGCATTAAGAGTTGTTAACCTTATTTTCTGAAGCTTCTTCTCTGGTAACATTGAGTTGTAAATTTTAATCTTATGAAGCTTCTCCTCCAGAAATATTGAATTGCTAACGAGAGCATACAAAACTTTTGCCAGACCAATACTTGAATACAACTCATCAGTCTGGAATCCGTACTGCATTTCAGACATTAATACAATTGAGAGAGTCCAGAAGTATTTCACGAGAAGAGTACTACACTCCTCTGCTCACAACAGAAACCCTATACCACCAGGCTTGAGATTTTGGGCTTGGACAACCTTGAACTACGCTGCCTACAGTTAGACTTAAGCATAGCACACAAAATTATCTGCTACAATGTCCTACCAGTCAATGACTACTTCAGCTTCAACCACCAGCAATACAAGAGCACACAACAGATACAAACTCAATGTAAACCACTTCAAACTTGATTGCAGAAAGTACGACTTCAGCAACAGAGTGGTCAATGCCTGGAATGCACTACCTGAGTCTGTTGTTACATCCTCTAACCCCCCACTCCTTTAACTTCAAACTATCCATTATTGACCTCACCCCATTCCTAAGAGGTCTGTAAGGGTCGTGCATAAGTGCACCATCGTGCCTATCGTCCCTGTCCTGTTGTCCCTTTATTCGTACCTATTTCCTGCATTCTTACTCGTGTTTATACTTATATCTATTATCTTGTAAGCGATTGACAAATCAAACAAATAAATAAATTTTACTGAGGTTGCATTTGAATTAATGTTACCCAACTTCAGTTGATTTTGAAAAAACTAGGAGGCATGGATTGGGAGCTGAAAAACATCCTGAAAGGCCGTTTTTAAAGCATTTTTAGACTTTTAAAGCACTACTTTACAAGCCAGCAGAAGTCCCTCCCTACTTACCACCAGCCCTGGATTACATGGATGCACCAGCATCATCACCCCTCAGTCAGCTGGCCCTACTCTGCACCCTTCGACCTTACCTTCAGCAGCAACAGTGTGATCAGAATAAGGCCAACGGCAAGGTGCAGGGCTGAATCCAACCACTCCGCGGGCCAGATACTTTGCATTGGCAGGCCGTATCTGTCCCGTAGGCCAGGGGTCCCCAACCACCGGACCCCGGACCAGTCCGTGGAACAATTTCTACCGGGCCGCCAGTTTGCTGGGCCTCACCATCTTGTTTTGATGAAAAAGTGCTTCCGGTGAGCTTTTCCGGGTAGAAAGCGGCATTTGGGTGCTGAAAGAATCCTCGCGCCTTAATTTCATTAAAGGGGGGGTGGCTTCAAACAAAACTAAGGCGCAAGGATTCTTTCAGCACGCATGGAAAGGTGAGCCAAGCGACCGTCGCGAAGCCCATCGACACAGGTACAAAGGAGTTGAAGGTGGCGGGGAGAAGCAGGGGATGGCTGGCTGGCCGGTCGCTCGGCTCGCCTTGCCATGCGTGCTGATGCCGGTACCAGGCCGCGGATGATTTTGTGATGCCGGTACTGGGCCGCGGCACAAAAAAGGTTGGGGGCCACTGCCGTAGGCCATAGTTTGAGGATCGGTGGCTCAGAACATTGTGAGAATTTTTTTAAGACATTAACAAAAGTTGGAAGGGAGCTTATAGATCATCTAGTCCAACCCCCCAACCAAGCGGGAGACCCTATACCATTTCTGACAGATGGCAGCCCAGTCTCTTCTTGAAAGTCTCAAGTGATGAAGCTCCCACAACTTCTGAAGGCAAGCTATTCCATTGGTTGATTGCTCTCACTTGTGAGAATATTTTACAGTTCTGTTTTTGGTAGGTTGGACTATAGATTATTTTTACGTGAAGACCGATGCAAAGAATGAATTAATCAATGTTCCCTGTGGATCTGTGATGATGGGCATTAAACTCAAAGTAAAGGTTCTCTCTAACACTACATATCTAGAAGGGAAGTGGCATCTCCAGCAGGCATCAGTTTGTAGATTTTTCTCTTTTTAATCTCTAAGAATGGTCTGTGATCTCTGTGGAGACTCAAAAATCCCTTTCCTGAAGAGCAGATTCTCCGAAGGGTCTCTAGGTATTCCCAAAGGCATCAAAAATGAGAAAAATCCTGTCAGAAATGGCAGGGCAGTCAAGACAAGGAACGAAAGTCTCTCTATGAAACCCAGCCTGTGCCTTGTGGGTGATGGCAAACTCAGCCTTGAAGTGAGGGGAGATCAGGGGGCTGGCAGAGACACAGGGAGGAAAGAGACAAGTTGGAGGAAAATTAAGATTTGTATTGATTCCCCCCCCCCCCCCATAATAAAATAGCTGCCTTTTCAAATTCATACCTCTGGGTAGTCAAGGAGGATTAAAATACTAAAGGCAGCCTGTAATAATGAGAATAATCCTGAAGAATAGATCTCAATGAAAAAGAGGCATCAAGATAAAAGTTCCAAAATAGAGTGAAAGCTCAAACATGTGGACCTTTATTTTTTTTTATCTCAAAACAAGCAGCCATGATGGAAAATGAAGATAGGAAGAATAAAGTATCATATCTGTGACTAGAGAAAAAGTTTAATTTTGTCAGTCTTCCATTATGAAAAAAAAAATGACATAATGATTAGAAAACCATAATTGGTGCCTTTTCACCTCTTTGATGCAGAGCCATCAATGAACAATATTTGAATAAGTATTTTCAAAGGAGCCAGGTTCTCTGAAAGCCTGAAGTATTGCCTCCCACAAATCTTTTGAAAACTTTAAGGTATTTTTAATTTTTAGTCAGAACAAAATGGAATTTAGTAATGTCTCATGAATAACCATACTAGTGATATTTGATTAAATTTTAATCACATTTAGACTTTTTCTTAATCCTTGTCATATAATAGAAAGGCAAAGGGTGCTGAAAAGGGGTGTTTTTGAACATACATTTCATAGGCTTCCCTTCATTCTGGCTTCTTTTTTTGAGAGGAATTCTTCACCCTGAAGCTTTTTCAATAGGGGATACAATGATATAAATGTGACCAGGCCTTTGACCAAATAAGTTTCAATCAATCAGAATATAGCTGGCAGGGACCTTGGAGGTCTTCTAGTCTGGGCCCCTGCTGAAGAAGATCCTATACCAGGGATGTCAAACTCGATTTCATTGAAGGCCATATCAGGGGTTGTGTTTGACCTCAGAGGGCCAAGGATTGTGGTGGGGTGTAATTAGGGGTCGGCATAGCCATGGTGGGCATGAACAGACACTAAACGAATGGTTATAAGTCAGGGACTCCCATTATTTTTCAGTTGCAGCATACACTCATTATCCTTTGACTCAGAGCTATTTGGAGAAATTTTCAGGTGAAGATGAAGGGAATGCTTACCTGGATTTTCTAACTAATCTTTTAAAAATTCCAAAAAGGATTTTGTGTTTGGAATAGTAACTGCTCTATTTCACTCTCAAATATTGTTTAACTATATAAAACACTCTCAGATTCCTTTCTTTAAGAGAAGTAATAAAACTTAATGGGGTAGAGTAGTAAGGCATTGCTGTAGTAAATTAATTTTTACTTTTTAAAAACCTTATGGCGTCAAGTCCTTTTAACTCAGCCTTTCTTGAGGGTTTTGAGTGGATGGACTGCCTTTTCACAACTCACTGGAGCAACGAACAAAAATTAATTTCTTTTGGGATATACAGTAAATGCCAAGGGTTGGGGATACCATTCAAAAGGTAGATGGATCATACATCTTACTATATAACCACTCATTACATTTTGCAAAAAAACCCACCCCTTTTTGGCTGGCAGATGCATTTCGGGCTGATCCTTTGATATTTCCAGGCCTGTCCCACAAGACAAATCTAAACAGCGTGCGGGTCGAATCCAGCCTGTAGGCCTTGAATTTGATACCCCTGTCCTGTACCATTTGAGACAAGTGGCTGTCCAGTCTCTTCTTAAAAACCTCCAGTTATGAAGCACCCACAACTTCTAAAGGCAAGCTGTTCAACTGTTTAATTGTCCTCACTGTTTGGAAGTTTCTCCTTAATTCCAGGTTGCTTCTCTCCTTGATTAGTTTCCATCCACTGTTCCTTGTCTTCCCTTCTGGTACTTTTGAAAATAAGTTGATTACTTAAGAAAATAAGCCCTCCTCTTAGTGGCAGCCCCTCAAATAGTGGAATGCTATCATCCTTCTTTTCTCTAGGCCAGGGGTGTCAAACTCAGGGCCTAGGGCCAGATCCGGCCGGGGGGGTGTGTGCTTAGATCTGATCCGCAGGGCCACCTTGGAAACAGCGAAGGACCAGCCCACGATGCCTCTGCCAGCAAAAAGGGAGCTCAGGAGGGCTCCATTGTAGCTGGCAGAGGGTTTGTGATGACCCTGTAGTCTCTCAAAATAACTAAAAACCCAAAACATATATTAAAGTCTGGTAAGGCCTTCAACTTAACTTCACTGTTTTATTAGGCACAGTTTAAAATCACAAAAGTAAATAATGAAAATGCAAAAGAAAACCAAAACAAACCGCATTGATGAGAGTTCCGAAGCAAGCCAAGATAACTAATAACCTCCAGGAAAATAATCAAGAAAAGTCCATGGGAAGAATGCCAGCAGATAAACATCCTTCAAGGTGAACACTAAATTGACTCCTGCAACTTCTAACTGCGCAGTTGCAAACTTATATACATAGCTCCCACCTGCAAGCCACGAGAAGGATCATGGTAATCTCCTGAGTAGACCTCGCTTTTCCCTGATCCTCTCCTCCCTGCATGACCTAGGATGGATAGGGGATGGGCCTGGATCCTCCTCTGACCGCTCAGCTGGCCTCTGCCCTTCCCCAGCCTCCTCTACCACCTCTGGAGCCACACTCCCACTCCCTGTTGGCTGTTCCTCCTCTTCCTCAGTCAGTCTCCACCAGGGGCATGACAGGGTTGCAGGAGGCTGTCGCACCCGAAAACAGAGCTCAGGAACCAGTCTTCACTGGCAGCGCACTCGGGCCACCATAAGCGTCGACACATTTAGCTGGCCACGCCCACCCAGCCACACCCATGCCGACCTCCAAGGTCAAACACAACCCTGATGCGGCCGTCAACAAAATGGAGTTTGACACCCCTGCTCTATACAAACCATACCCAATTCCTACAACCGTTCTTCATGTTTTAGACTCCAGGAACTTATTCATCATTTTTTTTTCTGTACTTTATCCAAAGTCTCAACATCTTTTTTGTAATCTGGTAACAGAACTAGACGCAGTATTCCAGATGTGGTCTTACTAAGGTTTTATAAAGTAGTACTAATACTTCACAATTTTTCATTCTATGCCTGTTTATACAATCAAGGGTTATATTAGGATTTTTGGTTACTGCCACACTGCTGGCTGATATTTAAGTGATCGTCCACTAGGACTCCAAGGTTCCTCTCACAGTTACTGTTTTTGAGACAGGTTTTGCCTGATCTGTACTTGTACCTTTTGTTTTTTTGTTTTGTTTGCTTTTTTCCCCCATTCCATTTCATTTTCTTGGATAGGATCCATTCTTCATGTTTGTCAAGAACTTTTTGGATTCTGAACTTGTCTTCTGGGATGTTGGCTATTCCTGCCAGCTTAAGTGTCATCTGCAAATTTGATGAGTTCCCCTTCTATTCCCTCATCTAAGTCCTTTATGAAGATATTAATGAGTTCTGGGCCTAAGACAGAAAAAAATGGTACTCTACTGCTTACTTCCCTTCATGTAGATGTAGTACCATTAAGGACTATTCGTTCACTACAATGTGTCATCCAATTACAAATCCATCTAGTGATGATGATGTCTATCTCACATTTTTCCAGTTTTCCAAGAAATAGGCTGTGGTCTACTTTTTTGAATACCTTACTGAAGTCTAAATATACTACGTCCACAGCATTTCGTTGGTCTATTAATTTAGTCACTTTGTCAAAGAATGTGACAAAGAATGTGTTTTGGCATGATCTGTTTTAACAAACCCAAGCTGGCTTTCTCGAATTTGCGAGTATAATGATCTACACATCCCAGAGCCAGTTCTCCTGACCTGTCTGTCTATTTGTAAGTAGAAACTGAAGTTAGTTTCTGAATATGACCCCCCAGGACACTGCAACTGGCATAAATATGAACTAGTTGTCAAGCATTTGATCACGTGTTCATGGGAAGGGTGCAAACCAAGGGTATCAAACTCAATTTCATTGAGGGCTCTATCAGCATTATGATTGCCCTCAAGAGGCCAGTTGCATGTAAGACTTTGACAACTCCCAGAGGCCAGATGGGTGTGGTTGAGTGGGCATGGTTTAATATCACTTACTAGGTGTGGCTGATCGGCAATCCCTGGTCCTGCATGAGGGAGGCTGGCCCTTTTAGAAAGAAAATCCTCATTTCCAGTCATGTGTGGTAAAGATGCTGGCTTGGAGAAATAAAAGGGCTAGAAACACAGGTTATAGTCAGCCCACCCTCCTATTCAGGCAAGTTAATAGACAAACAGATTGGGGAGGAAATATAGTCTCTAAGAGTGTTGGAAACTTTAAGGCAGTTGAACTCCCAGAATCCCCTAGCCAGCAAGAAATCCACCCCTCTTAAAAGAATGCTGGCTGGGGGATTCTGGGAATTGAACTAAAGAACTCTGTTCCAACTGCCAGTTGCCTCACATTCCGTTACCTCAGTTCAAACTGGCAGATGTTCCACTCCTTCACTCAGGAGCGGCCTGGGGCTCCTTACAGTACTAAACGTCACTACTTCACCAAAACGTCTACGCCTTCCACCTCGGGAACCGCTTCTGGACTTAAGGTGGCAGGAGAGATATTAGCTCAAAAAAAGCTAGAAGTGTTGTTTTTGAAGGGTTATTGATCCTCTCAACACTGTCCTCAGTAAAATATGCCTGATCATATAGTTTCGTAGTGAAGCACAGGTATCCAGCTAGTATCCAGCTTCTATATGTAGAAAAGTCCTTTGTCTATTTGAACTTAGCAAAAAACACAAGCAGGATTAGGGATCCACACTGTTCTGGTTTGCACTAGAAAGGCAATTTATGCATACATATCTAAGAACAGTTACAGTTTATTTGGATTATTACTCAAATGGTTCTTGCATGATATTTTAGACAACTGTGAGTAGTCCTCGATTTCTTGCAGTTCATATAGTGATTATTCAGTTATAGAAGCACTGAAAAATATAGCTTATGATCATTTTTCACACTTATGACCATTGCAGCATCCCGAGGGTCACCTGATCAAACTTCAGATGCTTGGCAACAGATTCATGACAGTTGCAGTGTCCCTGAATCATTTGGTCACCTTTTGTCAGCTTCTGACAAGCAAATCCAATGGGGAAGCCAGATTCATTTCACAACAGTATATTACTAACTTAACCACCAGTCATTCACTTAACAAATGTGGCTAGAAAAATCATAAAATGGAGCAAAATGCACTTAATAACTGTTTTGCTTAGCAACAGAAATTTTGGACTCAATTGTGGTCACACACCAAAGACTATCTGGATTTCTATTGAAGCTCTTTCCACAATTCCTTTATTGGTATGGTTTCTCCCATGTGTGGATGCTTCTATGGCAAAGTAAAATCATTACTCCTTACAAAGCTCCATGGATTCATATGATTTTTTCTCCAGTATGGATCTATGGATTTATGGGATTACAACTCCTTCTAAAGCCTTCTCCACATTCCACACATTAATATGACTTCTCTTCTGTGTGGCTCCTCTTGTGGCAATTAAGGTCATTACTACTAGTAAAGCTCTTTCCACTCCATGCATTTATAAGGTCTTTCTTCTGTGTGGATCCTCTTGTGGGAATTAAGACATTTACTACGAGCAAATCTCTTACCACACTCCATGCATTTATAAGGTCTTTCTCCTGTGTGGCTCCTCTTGTGGCAATTAAGATCATTACTACGAGTAAAGCTCTTTCCACACTCCATGCATTTATAAGGTCTTTCTCCTGTGTGGATCCTCTTGTGGCAATTAAGATGACCAATACAAGTAAAACTCTTTCCACATTCCATGCATTTATAAGGTCTTTCTCCGGTGTGGATCCTCTTGTGGGAATTAAGATGACTGCTATAAGTAAAGATCTTTCCACATTCCATGCATTTATAAGGTTGTTCTCCTTTGTGATTCCTTTGATGGGTTATAAAAGAACGATTATAACAGAAGGTCTTTCCACACTCCATGCACTGATACGGCTTCTCTCCTGTGTGGATCCTTTTGTGAGTATTAAGATTACCACTCTTCCTAAAACTCTTTCCACACTCCATGCATTGATATGGCTTCTCTCCTGTGTGGATCAAATTGTGGGAATTAAGACTACTGCTACAAGTAAAGGTTTTTCCACACTTCATGCATTGATATAGTGTTTCTCTTGTGTGGATCCTGTTATGGCAGATAAGATTACTACTCCGCCTAAAACTTTTTCCACACTCCATGCATTGATATGGCTTCTCTCCTGTGTGGATCAATTTATGGGAAATAAGACTACTGCTACGAGTAAAGGCCTTGCCACATTCCAAGCATTTATAAGGTCTTTCTCCTTTGTGAATCTTATTATGGGAGGTAAGATGACTACTCTTCCTAAAATCCTTTCCACACTCCATGCATTTATAAGGTTGTTCTCCTTTGTGAATCCTTTCATGTCTTCTAAGAGAATGATGATCACAGAAGGTCTTTCCACACTCCCTGCAGATATTTGGCTTCTCTTCTGAATGTGTCTTTTTATGAGAAAAGAGATGATTGGATTGATTGAACCTCTGTCCACACAACATGCATTTATATAGTCTATCTCCCATATCGATGATTGTATGAAAAGGAAGCCAACCGACCCAAGGGAAACCATTTTTAATTCCACTTTGTGATTGCTTTGTTTCATCACATTTTGGTTGCATTTGATCTTCAAATTTCCTTTGCCAACCTTTCAAATGGGTCTCTTGGCATTCCTGCTTGCAATTCTTCTTCTCTTGCCCATCAAAGCCTTGGAAAAGAAAAGGGGAAATTATGTTTTCATTCCAATAAGATTGGATCACAACCCTGAACTAATCATGCCACAACCTCCTGAAGTGTATTGGACACTGTGTCATACTGGGGCAGCAACATACCCAGCACCTCCCAAACATAATTTCTTGATGGCAATTACTCCCCACCCTCAACTTAAACTAAAGGCAAACTCGATACACAAATGGGCAAAATCTCTAAGAAGAGAACATCCTCTCAGGGCTCATCCAGTCTAGGTTGTAGCAGTTCAGGGCCATCAGGAACCCAGTGACAAGGTTAAGGAGGGAACACTGAATCCTGGTAGGCAGAATCTAGCTCAAGAGAGGCCACATCATCAGTACATTCAGCCTCTTCCTCACATTCTTGCTAATGTATGAAATGAGTCTTATGTTTTATGGGCAGGAAGTATTAAAAAAAACAATTTTCTTTATGTAACAAGCCAGGCTAAGTAGTTTTCGAATTTTTCTTTCAATAAATTTCCTTCTTCATTAAATCAGTTTGGTCAAATGGTTAAGAAACCAGGCTAGAAACTGGGTGACTATGAGTACTACTTCTACCATAGGCATGAATGCTGGCTGTGTGACTTTGGACCAAAACTCTCTCAGCTCAATCTATATCACAGGATTTTTTTTTCCTAGGGAAAAAAGCAGGAGGAAGGAATATTGAGTATGTCCTCTGCCTATATTATTTACAAAAAATAAAGGAAGTGTATTCAGACGCCCATCTCTTTTGTCAATTTTATTATGCTGCAGCCTGATTCTACATTCAGTATCCCATGATGATAAAATAAAAACATAATTTTAGAAATGTCTGTAAACTAATTAAAAAGAAAAAACTCAAATATCACATTGAGATAAGTATACAGACCCTTTGAAACAGCACTTGAAATTTAGCACTTTTAGGTGCCTCCCTTTTCTCATGATTGTTGCTGACCTGTTTCTATGCTATGATTGGAGTTCACCTGTGGTCAATTCAATTGATTGGGTGAGATTTGGAAAGACACACAGCTTTCCCTAAATGGCCTCACAGCTGACAATGCATATTGTAGCAGACCAAAAGCCATGAGGTCAAAGGAACTGCCTGCAGAGCTCAGACAGGATTATTGCAAAGGAACAGATCTGGGGAAGGCTACCATAAAACTTCTGCTGCACTGAAGGTTCCTAAGAGCGAAATGGACTCCATAATTCTCAAATGGAAGACATTTGGCACAGCCAGGACTCTTCCAACAGCTGGTTGCCCAGTCAAACTGAGGGGATATCCTCAATTAAAACCTGTTCCACAGCACTCAGAACCTCAAATAGGGCCGAAAGTTCACTTTCAAACATGACAAAAATTGTAAGCACACAGCCATCACAACACAGGACTGGCTTAGGGACAACTGTGAATAGCAATAACAAGAGCACTTGGACTTATATACTGCTTCACAGGGCTTTTACATCCCTAAGTGGTTTACAGAGTCAACATCCTGTGTCCTCATTTTACTGAACACACAAGGATGGAAGGCTGAATCAACCTTGAGCCTGGTGAGATTCAAACTGCCAAGTGGCAGGTAGCTGACAGTCAGCAGAAGTAGCCTGCAGTTCTGCATTCTAAGCACTGTGCCACCATAGCTCACAAATGTCCTAGAGTGGCCCAGCCTGACTTGAACCTTAATTAACATATCTGGAAGGACCTGAAAAAGTATTTTTCTTTTTAATACATTTACAGAGATTTTTAAAATTCTGTTTTCACTTTGTCATTATCAGGCACAGAGTGTAGATTAAGGACAAAAAAAGTGAATTTCAACATGCTGCAGCTTAACAAAGTTGACAAAAGTGAAGAAGGTCTGAATAAGTTCTGAATGTACTTTAAATAAATCATTTTTCCCCACAAATAACATTTAACTCCTTTCTCTATATTTCGGAGCACAGAAAGGGTTTCTTACCCAGAGAAAACAGATTCCTGGAATTCTCCAGCATGACTTCTCCGTGGAGCGCTTTTTGGTCAGCATTCAGTTGAGACCACTCCTCCTCGGAGAAATGCACGGCCACTTCCTCAAAAGAAACAATATCCTGAAGAAGGAAAAAAGCTTCCCTATTAACAGATAATTCCAAGAATAATTTGATAATTTTTTTCCACCAATTCTAGGAAAGAGATCACGTGAACAAAATAGGCACCTTCTGCAGAATTCAGATCTCACCTCTTTTGGCTGACGGAACAACTAAATCATGTTTCATCAAGCTGGAAGTATTTGGAATGCCTTACAGTGTAACTAACTAAAATATTCTTGGTCAATTGGTAATTGGGTCTTAAATCCACTACTTATCAGTGACTCCCATTCTTCTGAGGATGGGCTGAGCAAAATACTGGGAAAACCCACCTGACATGTTTTCCAATGGCTTACTTTATCCACTGAGGGACTAACATACCCAAACTCCACACATTCATGAAGGACTTGGAAGAGCTTGCAATAGTATTCAATATGTCTATGGAGATTCTCAATCATCAGGTCACAGTTGTCCCAAAGATGCTTTTCAATAGACAAAAAAGGAGGGTTTTTTTTTTTTGTAATGGTGTATGAGAATAATCCTGGGAGACAGGAGGAGCCCCGATGCTGACAACAATGAAATCTGATGGTGAAACAAGGTAGGTGGAGAAAGCAATTTACAAAAGATTCCCTCAGAAGGAAGAGGGTAGACTAACAGAGATGCCAACTTTTGGAAATGAGAATTAGGGAGGATTTTCAAATAACACCAAATTTTGCTTTTGCTGGTCAGAAGTCGCAAAAGGGGAATCACATGACCTGAAACGGTCCATAAATATGAGTCAGTTGCCAAGTGTCCGAATTTTGATCACATGACCAGGAGGGACCCTACAATGGTTGTTACCAAAGTGTGAAAACTCAGCCATGAGTCACTTTTTTTCAGTGGGGGAGGGGTGGTGGTCCTTGGTGCCCTTGTAACTTCAAACGCACACCAAACGAACCGTTGTAAGTCGAGGGCTAACCCCTACCTTCCAAAACTATCCGGGCAGCAACATCAGAAACCATACCCCCCCCCATCCCACGTGTCTAGATTCTTTGCGTGACAACACCCTCTGTTGCACAACCCCTTTGGTAAGCACTTTTGTCGTGCATTTCGGGGGTAAGGGGCGCGCCAATATCCTTTTCCATCTCTTCCACCGTGTGTCCCCCTGGCAGTCGTGGAGAAGGAAACGGGTCGACAGGGCGAAGCGGAGGGGGGCGGGGAAGGGCGCGCTTCTCCGTGGCTGGAGCGGAGCCCTCCGCGCGAGGCCTCTCTCCGCTCGCCGCCTTCGAAGGCCGGGGGAGGTGGAAGCACCTTTCCCCGCAGAGACGGGGTAGCGGTTCTCCCTCTGGGGAAAGAAAATGGTCGGCCGAAGGGGGAGGAAGAGTCACAGAGGAGGAGGAGGAGGAGGAGCAACCCGGGCCGGGGGAGGGAAGCGACCCGGCCGCCACTCACCGAAATCCAGGAACTGCTTCATGGAAAGCGGGGACGGGGAGAAGCGGCAGTAGAAATCCACCTGCTGAGGGATTGTGTTCAGCGGGGAGACGCTCCTTAGCAGCGCCCGTAGCAATCTCATGTGACTGTGTTCACGTTCAAACACTAGGTCAGCTAGCTCACACACCGCATGCGCATACAGCCGGACCCGCCAGGCTAATTTTGCTGCTCGTAATTTCGGGAGGATAAGGAAAATTATCGTAAGGCGGGAGTTGGGGTGAATTTTCGGGAGCCTCCCGATGAAATCGGGAGTGTTGGCATCTCTGGACTAAGCCCATTGTGAATGTTCAATGACCTGATGTCTAAGGAACAGTACTTTTATACATTGAACTCTAGAACAAAATAAAATTGATTCAAGATTCAGAGACCGTTTCCGGTGTTTCTTCTTCTTACCTGAAGTAGCGGTTCAGCTAATCCTTCAGCTCCAGCACAAAGAGGTGATTCTAAAAAGTCCAAGGACAGCTTTCTACTCTCTATGAGAAAGAGAAAAATAGTGGAGGCAGATTTGTTAAAGAGAGACACTCCAACAAAGCGGAAAGAAAGAAATAGCTAAATGTTGAAATCTTACCTCACACAGAAAAAGCTTTTCTTACCTTGCGTAGTGTCTTGACTTTGATATTTCTGGAAGTTCTCCCTGAAGAGCAGCTCTTCAGAAGATTTGAATGAATCTTTCCTCCCCTTGGGATACTCAGTCACAGCTTCTCTGCATTTCTGGACATGATGTGATACGAGAAACAAAGGAAGAACACAAAGATAGAAATGAATTATCATACTGCATGTTCAAACTACTAGATCCCAATGTCCATTACTGAAACTCGAAACAGAATGGAAGAATTGCCCCAAATACATCCTCTGGAAGAATAGAACAAATTCTCTTAGAAGTTAATAATCCCAGAAAATTCTGCTAGACAGGAATTGACAAATTCAGAGAAATCCTCTTTAATGTTGCGATAATTACATTCTCCCACCTGCAACTCTTCTTTCATGTTTTCCTCCTCCTGAGTCAGCAGGAAGCCTTCAGCCAGGGACACTGCCTGGGAACTGGTCTCTGCTCCACACTCCCGCACCCATTTTGCCATCTCTGGAGGAAGCACAGCCAGCAATTGTTCCAGGAGCACCAGGTCCAGCATCTGAGCCTTGGTGTGTTTTTCTGGTTGCAGCCACTGACGACAAAGGTAGTGAAGCTGAGTGCAAACATCTCGGGGGCGGCTCCCCTCCTGGAACTGCACTTTTCTGAAGTGGCAGCATTGGACCTCTGAACTGTTGGATGCCTCTTCATGGCTCTTCTGCCCAGGATTCATTGCCCCATTCCTCCCACAGCTCCAAGGCTGAGCAGCTGGAGGGCCTTTTCTAATTTTGGCATCTACTGGGGGTTGTTGTCCCTCCATCTTCTCTCTGGTCTCTAATACAGCTCCAAAATGGACCCTTGGATCTTTACAGGTCTTTCTGTTCACAGTGGACCCTTGGATCTGTACAGGTCTTTCTGTTCACTGACCAAATTTTCCAAGGCCATTCAGCTCTCTTCCCAGACAAGATATTTAAGAATCCAGAAGAACCGGAAAATATTTCCAACTTACACACCTGAAATGAAAAATAAATAATTCATGGTGTTTATTAGGGTGATTAATTGAACTACTGAGCATCCTTATCAAGAGAAGAAAGTGAAGGGGAGGGGAAAGGGAAGGGAAAATTAAAAAACAATTGGATTAACCTACCAATGTCTGTAAGGAGTGGGGCAAAGCTATTAGTTAGCTTGATCTCTTTACACGTGGGGAAAATTGCACAGAATCCTTCAGGACCGGACTGTCAATATAGTGGCCCAGGGGCATCACACCTTGCCTGTTTTAGCAAAGAGGAAAAAAGTCCCGAACGTCACTTGAGGACACGTATTTGACAACACTGCTTCAAGATGTCAATCTCTATCAAAATATTGGCAAAATACATTTAAATATGTTTTTGATTTCTACTTCCTAGTTTTTAATTAAAAATTATTTTTTATTTTTGTCTTTTGCATTATTACTCTAGACATATACCTAATGCTCCTTCTTACCAATTCCCCCACAACAGCCCTGTGAAGTATTTAATACACAGTTTAATATCACTTTTATAGCTGCATCATTAAGAGCAACCATTTGCACAATCCAAATCATAAACGTCCCAGGTCACAAAACAGCGAACTGACATGAGGGGCTCCCTAAATCCATGGGACATGGGTGTGAATGATGCGCTTCCTCTAACACCTTTCTTATTTATCTGCCAGCACAGCCAGCTGGTAATGGTGGGGAAAGGCGGAAAAGCAGGAAACCTAATTCCAGTCCTTGCACACACAGTTGCAGCCTTTGTCCGCTGGCTTCTCTGGGCCTAAGAAGGGGGAGGCGAGGAGAACCCTTCTAAAAACAGGGCCAATAAATATGCAGGAAACTGCAGAAGTCAAGGCTGACTTGGAGGCACAAATCTCTGTTATGCCAAGACGATCTCTCCTCCTTGGCCTTCCATGCAGAGGTTTCCCCATCCAAATGGAGGGTAAATGGCTCCCTCCTTCCTGCGACCCCGATTGTTTCTCTCCAGGGGAAATGCGAAGGATCCGAAGCTCTGCTAACTCCCCCGCCTGGGCCGGCAGGGGAACATGGGACCACTGTCACATACACACCCATCCCACGACTCCAAGTCTGACGGAAGGTCCCACGTGAGTCTCCGGCGCGGGGAAAAAAAAGCCCCATCACAGAACCCCACTCACGTCTGGATCTCGAACCATGCAAATTTCCCTGCAGCCTCTTCCTTTGCTAGAAAGACTTACAATTCAAAGCGGGGGGGTGGGGGAAAGGAGCAGAATTGGACACCGTAGAAAGAGAAGAGAAGCTTTCAAGCCTTGGCTGGAAAACGCCTGGTGAACCACGCATCTCTCTTAACTTGGGGGGGGGAGGAGTCGGCGCATGCTCAGTTCTCTTGCAACGCGGGGGGCGGGACAGTTGCCCGGCTCTTCCATCGGATTCTTGTGGGAGCCCCCTAGAGGATCCTGTGTGCAATGCCTGTGGAGGACCCTGCAAGGGCGGGTCTCGGACGATGGCCATTAAGGCTACAAGGAAAGGTTCCCTCTAACTTTGCCCATCTTGAAAGGAAGTGGAATCTCCAGCAGGCGTCAGTTTCCAGATTTTCCTTTTTTTTTTTAATGACCAAAAACCATCTGTGATCTTGTGAATATTGATACAATATCTCTGGAGACTCAAAAATTGCTTTCCTCAAGAGCAGCCCCCCACCCCCATACAATCAAAAGTTTTGTGTCTTTTAAATTTTTGTACTTACAACAGAATTTGTCATGAATAACCATACCAGCGATATTTCATTAACTTTATTTCAATCAAATTAATTTAGACTTTTTCCTAATCCTTGTCAGACCATAAGAAAGGCCAAAAAATATTTGAAAAGGGTTTTTTTGGAACATTCACTTCATGGGCTTCCCCTCATTCTGGTTTAATTTTGTGAGAGGAATTCTTCATCCTGAATTGTTTTTGCCATACAGGATACATGTATGATATGAATTATCACATATTAAGACTCCTTTCATCACATAGGTTTCCATGATTTGCAAGTGTTATAAACTACCAATCCTAGAGTCAGTTCTCCTCACCTGCCAGGAGAAACTGGTCTTATTTTCTGAAATAGTTTTTCTTAATTTCATAGTATTTTTTTAGGTTTATTTATTTATTTTGGTTATCAAATAAACCAAAGGTTTTTCACTTTCCTTCTCCTGAGAATCCCTAACTTTGCAGAGACAGACAGAGGGAAAGAGAAAAAAATTATAACTAAATTCCATTGTAGCCTCAGCAGTCACAATCACAGCTTCTCCTAACCTGAGCTTTCAGCACTTTCTCAAGCACTGCTCTGACCAATCTCCTGTGCTCCTCCCTGGGCTTGGTGTTGATTAATATATCACACAGTTACACCAATACCCCTTTGTATGGGGTTCATGCAGAACTTCATGTATCAGCTGCACAAACACTGCAGGGGCTCCCTCTGGTCCAAACGGCATCACTCGGTACTGGTAGCAGCTCACAGGGTAGTTGAATGCCGTTTTCCATTTGTCACCTTCCTTAACTCACACTTGGTAGTACACAGGGGTGGGAATCAATTTTTTTAACAACTGGTTCTGTGGGCATGGCTTAGTTGGTGGGCATGGCTTGGTAATGTGACTGGCTGGGTGTGGCCAACTCAACAACATTCACATCGAGGCATGCATCTTCTCGCCTGGCCTCTTGTGACTGTGGGGAGGCTGCAACAGTTGTAAGTGCGAAAAACGGTCAATGGTCATTCCACACAAGCAAAGTACCAGCAGAGGAGGGGGAAAAAAACTCCAGAGAAGTTCCAGAGACAGGAAGTCTAGTCCTGCCAAGAATGTAATAAGGGTCAATGGAGAGGCAGTTTCTGTAAGGAACACCAGAATGTTTCCTTCCTGCCTTCCTTACAGGATTAGACCAGTAATTTCTTCTAACAACTGGTTCTCCGAACTGCTCAGAATGTTAACAACCAGTTCTAGCAAATAGGTGCGAACCTGTAGAATCCCATTCCTGGTAGTACGCCTCCCTCTAGTCCAACTTTGTGAAGATTCTCCCCTTTATGAAGTGTCCCAACATGTCCTTCATTGATGGGAGGAGTACATATTCTCCACCCATATAGAGCTCTGCCTTTTATAGTCAACACATAACCTAAGTCCCCCATTCTTCTTTTCCTTGAAAAGCACAGGCACCCCCCCCCCTCAACTTGGCCAATGGAATAAAGTCCCGGGCGAAATCTTTATCTATGAATGTACATTTTCATCGAGGATGGGTTTGGTTTGGGCAATTTAGCTCCAGGCACAAATTTAGTTGCATGGTCCATGGGGGCGATGAAGCAGCAGTGTATCGCTTTCCTTCTCACTGAGGATCTCAGCCAAGTCGCCACACTTTTTAGGAATCAGGGGATCTAATACAGAGGGATCAAACTTACGTTCTCATGTGACGTATCGCAACTTGTTTCCCCTTTACTAATCCGGGAATGGGCGTGGCCAGCATGTGATGCATCCGGCCCGTGGGCCGGGAGTTTGACACTCTTGCTCTAACCTATCGCTTCCCTCCAGTTTAATAGCAGTTTATGCTTTCACTTCCATAAACAAAGGCTTGGGACGGTTTCTCAGAATTTCACTAATCATTGCCACATAGTTTCTTTCCCATCCACCACTTACTTTTTTCCCAATCAAGAGAGCGAGCCCATTTTTGAAATAATTCCAGGACTAGGTCCATGACTCCTGTCATTCCAGGGGCCACAATAAATCTAAAAGTCTCTATGTGGGTTCCAGCTTTACACAAATAGAGCTGCACGCACTCAGGTGCATCTGCTACCCACACAAAACCATCCCATCTTCCCTTGTCCTGGTTTGCATTAGAAAGGCAATTTATGCATGCATATCTAAGAAAGTATATAATTTATTTGAATTATTACTCAAATGGAACGTGTGAGATTTTAAATAACTATAGGAAGCGCTCAATGAATTACAGTTCATAAAGTGATTATTCAAAGTCATAGAAGCAATGAAAAGTGTGATTTATGACAATTTTTCACATTTATGAACAACATTCAGATGGTCACCTGATCAAACTTCAGGTGCTTGGCAACTGATTCATGACAGCCTCAGTGTCCCTGGGTCATGTGATCAGCTTCTGTGAGCTTCTGAGAAACCAGACCAATGGGGAAGCCAGATTCATTTCACAACAGTGTTACTAACTTAACAATTACAGTGATTCGGTTAAGAAATATGGCAAGAAAAGTTGTAATATGGGAAAAACACACAACTTATCAACAGAAATGTTGGGCTCAATTGCAGTCATAAAATTCGGACAACTTGGATTTCTCTTGGAGCTCTACCCACACATCTTGATATGGTTTGTCCCATGTGTTGTTCCTCCAATGGTAAGAGCATTACTCCTTGCAAAGTTGTTTCCTCACTACATGCATATGATTTCATATAGTTTCTCACCTGTATGGATTCTTTTATGGGAAGTGAGATCACAACTCTTTCTAAGGTCCTCTCCACATTCCACACATTTATATGACTTCCATCTGGCTCCTCTTGTGGGAATTAAGACCATTAGTACGAGTAAAGATCTTTCCACACTCCATGCATTGATACGGTTTCTCTCCTGTGTGAATCCTATTATGGGGGAGGTAAGATGACTATCCTTCCTAAAACCCTTTTCCTACTCCATGCTTTGATATGGCTTCCCTCCTGTGTGGATCCTTTTGTGGGAATTAACATAACAGCTACAAGTAAATGTCTTTCCACACCATGTGCAATTTAGAAGGTTTTTCTCCTGTGTGATTTCTTCGATGGATTATAAAAGAAGTCCACTCCATGAATTCATGTGGTTTTTTCTCCTGTATGGTCCTTCTATGAGATGTGAGAAAGCAACTCTTTCTAAAGCCCTCTCCACACGCAAACATTTATATGACTTCTATCCTGTGTGGCTCCTCTTGTGGGAATTAAGACCATTACTACGAGCAAATCTCTTACCACACTCCATGCATTGATATGGTTTCTCTCCTGTGTGGATCCTTTTATGAGTGATAAGAGCAGAATTCCATATGAAGCCCCTTCCACATTCCACACATTTATATGGCTTCTCTCCTGTGTGGCTGCTCTTGTGGGCATTAAGATAACTTCTATAATTAAAGCTCTTTCCACACTCCATGCATTGATACGGCTTCTCTCCTGTGTGGATCCTCTTGTGGGCATTAAGATTACAGCTACGAGTAAAGGTCTTTCCACACTCCATGCATGGATAAGGTCTTTCTCCTGTGTGGATCCTTTCATGTCTTCGAAGAGAATTATTATCACAGAATTTTTTTCCACACTCCCTGCAGGTTTTTGGTTTCTCTTCTGAATGTGACTTTTTATGAGAAAGGAGATGATCGGATTTATTCAACCTCTTTCCAAACTCCATGGATTTATATGGTCTTTCTCCTCTGTGATTCCTTTGATGGATTATAAAAGTTTTATAATAACAGAAGGTCTCATCACACTCCATGCATTGATATGGTTTCTCTCCTGTGTGGATCCTCCTGTGGGTATTAAGTTGACCGCTATAAGTAAAGGTCTTTCCACACTCCATGCATTGATATGGTTTCTCTCCTGTGTGGATCCTCCTGTGGGTATTAAGATGACTGCTACGAGTAAAGGCCTTTCCACACTCCATGCATTTATACGGTCGTTCTCCTGTGTGGATCCTTTGATGTCTTATAAGGTAATACTTATCACAAAACGTTTTTCCACACTCCCTGCAGGTAGTTCGTTCCTCTTCTGAATGTGACTTTTTATGAGAAATGAGATGATCAAATTTATTAAACTTCTTTCCACACTCCATGGATTCATATGGTCTTTCTCCTGTATCAATCATTGTATGGTTAGGAAGCCAACTGACACGAGGAAGACTTCTTTTAATTTCACTTTGTGATTGTTTTGTTTCATCACTTTTTGGTTGCATCTGATCTACAAATTTCCTTTCCGCCCCCTTCAAATGGATTGCTTGGCGTTCCTCCTTGCATTTCTTATTCTCTTGTTCATTAAAGCCTTGGAAAAGAAAAAGGGAAACTGTAGCAAGAACAGGGGAACAATCAAACCTTTTATTCTGAAATTTAGCCAAAGAATCATCAATATATTTCATCTGTTTGTGGGAAAATATGAAGAATCCAATGTAAGATTGCTATAAGACCCATTTCCAAGTGAAGCTCTAAGGTTCCTACTATAATAGGATCCCAGCCCTCATCTAACCTTTGACCTGTGGCAATTCCATGGTGGCACAAACTCCGAAGTGTATTGGACAATGTAGCATGCTGGGGCAGCAACATACTCACCAGCTCCCAACTTCAATAAAAAATTTTATCTCCACTTGTCTGCAGAACAGAATTTTTGAAGTCAAAGGAATTTCTGGATGGAAAAGCTCCCCACCCTCAACTTAGGCTAATGCCAAACTCGGTGCACAGATGGGCATATATCTAAGAAGGGAACAAACCCCTCAGAGGTCATCCGGTCTTGGTGATAGCAGCTCAGGGCTATCAAGAACCCAGTGACCGGGTTCAGGAGGGAATAGCGAATCCTGATAGCCAGAACCTTCCTCAGTACATTCAGCCTCTTCTTCAGAGTCTTCCTAATATCTTCTGTATGAAATGAGTATTTTGCATTTCATGAGCAAAAAGTTATTTTCAAAATAAAATAAAATTTCCTTTATGCAAAAAGCCAGGCTATGCAATTTTCTAATTTTTCTTTCAATACATTTCCTTCTTCCCTAAAATCAGTTTGGTCAAAAGGTTAAAAAAACAGGCTAAAAACTAATAAGTTTACAGACATTTCTAAAATTTTGTTTTCACTTTGTCATTATTGGCTACTCAGTGTAGATTAATGAGGAAAAAATGAATTTCATCCACTGTAGAATCAGCCTGCAGCACAACAAAATTGACAAAAGTGAAGGGAATCCGAAGGCATTCTGAATGCACTGTATATCCTTCATTTTTTGTAACTAATAAAGGTAACAGACAAACCCAATAGTCCTTCCTCCTGCTCTTGTTTTTCCTACAAGAATAACCCTGAGAAATGGGTTGAGCTGAGAGAGATTGGGCAAAAAATCACTCAGCCAGCATTCCTGCCTAAGGCAGAATTAGTACTCAGAGTCACCCAGTTTCTAGCCTGGTATCTTAACAATTAGACCAAACTCACTTTATAGAAGAAGGAAATTTATTCAAATAAAAATTAGAAATCTGCATAGCCTCCCTTATTGCAAAAAAGAAATTGTTTTTTAAAAAACATTTTTGGCTCATAAAATATAAAATATTGATTTCAAAAACTATAGAAACATGCTTCAGCATAACAAAATTGAAAAAAGTGAAGAGGCTCTGAATACTTTATGAATGCACTATAAATGAATGATTTTTTTCCCCAGAAATAACATTTAAACTCCATCTCTACATTCCTGAGCACAGAAAGGATTTCTTACCCAGAGAAAGGAGATTCCTGGAATTCTCCAGCATGACTTCTCTGTAGAGCTCCTGTTGGTCGGCATCCAGTTGAGACCACTCCTCCTTGGAGAAATACACGGCCACTTCCTCAAAAGTAACAATATCCTGAAAAATGACACAAGGTTCCTTATTAACAGATAATCACAAGAATAATGGGATAATTTTCCTCCACCAATTGTAGAAAAGAGATCACATGAACAAAATGGGAATCTTCTGCAGAATTCAGAATAGGATCTCACCACTTTTGGCTGATGGCACAAATAAATCAGGTTTGATCAAGCTGGAAGTGTTTGGAATGCCTTACGGTGCAACCAACTAAAATATTCCATGTCAAGTGGTCTGATTTGAGAAAAGTGTCATACTCAACCATCACGGATTTCGATGAAATTTTGTGTGAACATGCACACATGTCCCCAATGAACATTGGTAAAGTGTTACATTTGCCGATGCAACACTTGCAAAGATCTAGCCATTTGTTGGACCCCCGTACCGCCGCCTTCTACAGTGTGACTCTGAGGTTTCAGCAACTTTGACACATAATATCTCCGGCAATATTTTGTTGAGAGAAACAAAACTTAGCCATCTTGTACAACTTTTTATGTTCTATTAAACAAAATAACAAAAACATTCTCACAAGCGATCTCCATCTAGATAATTTGGAGCAAAGTTAGCCGAAAATATAGCAATGTCCTCAACTTTGTCCCTATTTTTAGGGGTTTATATGTCAGCGATGAAAAATCAACGCTACTTCTGTACTTTTGTAGGGGGGTTGAAACATGCTCTTTCTAATGAGAATGATTTAACACAGTTTCCAGAAGGTCTTTTTTTGTAAAAGCAGGCTAAAAATACTGTATTACACTCAATTTGTAAACTATTGGAAAGCAGTAAGAGAATGAAATTTTATACTTAAAAACCTTGTGTTGCTTAGTTATTACGCGCAAAGTTTCACATGTATCATACCTTTTCTTCCAGAGATATAAAAAGCCAAATTTTAACTTTTTTTTGAACTGCAATATTTTCAGCCAACTTTGCTCCAAATTGTCTAGATGAAGATCACTCGTGATAATGTTTTTATTATTTTGTTTAATAGAGCACAAAAAGTTGTACAAGATGGCCAAGTTTTGTTTCTCTCAACAAAATATTGCTGGAGATACTGTCTCAAAGTTGCTGAAACTTCAGAGTCGCACTATAGAAGGCTGTGGTATGGGGTCTAACAAATGACTATATCTCTGTAAGTATTGCATCGGCACATGTAACACTTTATCAATGTCCATTGGGGACACATGTGCATGTACATACAAAATTTCATCAAAATCTGTGATGGTCAAGCAGGGACCCACTTGACATTGGAATGACCCACTTGGGTCTTAAATTCCCTACTTCTCAGTGACTCCCATTCTTCTAAGAACGGGAAGAACAAAATAGTGGCAAAACCCACCTGACATGATTTCCAGTGGCTTACTTTATCAACTGAGGGATCAACGTATGCCAACTCCACCCCTTCATGAAGGAGTTGGAAGAGGTTGTAACAGAACTCTATATCTTTATGGAGATTCTCAATCACCAGGTCACGGTTATCCCTAAGATGCTTTAAATCATAATGAAAATTAGAATATCTTGTATAAAATGATGGAAAAATAGTTAAATGAATGTTTAATAATTGATATTATACAAGCACAAGCTAGACCGATAAGGTGAGAATTTATATAACATGTGAGTAATGGTAAAAAAGGATAGCACAAAAGATTGTAACCAACTGACACACTGTATGTATATAATTGAAAGAGGGTTTTATGTTTTTGTTCTGTTCGTATGTTTGTTGTAAAAAATAAAAACTTTGTTTAAAAAAAAAAGATAAAATAGAACATTATTTTTGTAATGGTATGTGAGATTAACCCTGGGAAACAGAAGAAAGCGCCCCAATTCTGACAAGAGTCTGGCTAATGAAATCTGATGTAGAAGCAGGACAGGTGGAGAAAGCGACTCACAGAGGATCCCCTCAGAAAGGAGAATATTCAGTGACCTGGTATTGAATTTGTATTGCTTAGAAAAAACAATTTTATACATTGAACTCTAGAACAAAATGGAATCCATCCAATATTTATGGACCTTTTCCGATGTTTCTCCTCCTTACCTGAAGTAACGGTTCAGCTAATCCTTCAGCTCTATCAGAAAGAGGTGATTCTAAAAAGTCCAAGGACAGCTTTCTACTCTCTATGAGAAAGAGAAAAAGAACAGAATCAGAGACAATCCAACAATGTGGAGCAAAAGAATCAGCTAAATTGTCATGCCCCTGGTGGAGACTGACTCTGAGGGAGAGGAGGAACAGCCGACAGGAAGTAGCAGTGTGGCTCCAGAGGTTGTGGAGGAGGCTGGGGAAGGGCAGAGGCTAGCTGAGAAGTCAGAGGAGGACCCAGGCCCATCCCCTATCCATCCTAGGGCATGCAGGGAAGAGAGGATAAAGGAGAGACGTGGTCTCCTTGGGAGAAGGGCCTTGATCCTCTTCATGGGCTGCAGATGTGACAACTGAGTAAGAGTTTGGACCTGCGTACTGGCAAACACTGGAAACAAAGTGTGTAAATATCTCTAGCTTATAGTTCCTCTCTGAGTTTGGCATCCTTCCCAGTGTATGTTATCTGTGGATATCCTGCAGCTCTTATCTTGCCTGGTTTGTGTTGCTTTTTTCCTTCTTCATGTAACTGTGTGGCAGTTTTTTTTGTCTTCCGTCAAAGATATTCGGAGCTTGGAAGCAAAGTGAAGGAATAAAAGGGGCTTCACCTGTTTTCTGTGACTGTGTTTGTTTTGTATTCCACCCTGGGTCATCACATTAATGTTGAAATCTCACATCATACAGAAAGAGCTTTTCTTACCTTGCGTAGCGTCTTGACTTTGATCATCCTGGAAGTTCTCCCTGAAGAGCAGCTCTTCAGAAGATCTGAATGAATCTTTCCTCCCCTTGGGATACTCAGTCACAGGTTCCACGCATTTCTGGATATGATGTGATAAGAGAAACAAAGGAAGAACACGAAGATAGAAATGAATCATCATACTGCACCTTCAAACTACTAGACTCCAATGTCCATTACTGAAATTCGAAACAGAATGGAAGAATTGCCCCAAATACATCCCTGGAAGAATAGAATAAATGCCCTTAGGAGTTAATAATCCCAGAAAATTCTGCCACAGAAGAATTGACAAATTCAGAGAAATCCTCTTTAATGCTGCCATAATTACATTCTCCTACCTGCAACTCTTCTTTCATGTTTTCCTCCTCCTGAGTCAGCAAGAAGCCTTCAGCCAGGGACACCGCCTGGGAACTGGTCTCTGCTCCACACTCCCGCACCCATTTTGCCATCTCTGGGGGAAGCACAGCCAGCAATTGTTCCAGGAGCACCAGGTCCAGCATTTGAGCCTTGGTGTGTTTTTCTGGTTGCAGCCACTGACGACAAAGGTAGTGAAGCTGAGTACAAACATCTCGGGGACGGCTCCCCTCCTGGAACTGCATTTTTCTGAAGTGACGGCATTGGACCTCTGAACTATTGAATGCCTTTTTATGGCTCTTCCACCTAGGACTTGCCCCATTCTTCCCACAGTTCCAAGGCTGAGCAGCTGGAGGGGCTTTTCTAATTTCGGCATCTACTGGGGGTTGTCCCTTCATCTTCTCTCTGGTCTCTAATACAGCTCCAAAATGGACCCATAGATCTCCGCAGGTCTTTCTCTTCGCAAGAGGTCTGGTGAAATTTCCCAAGGACATTTTGCTCTCTTCCCAGACAAGATACTTAAAAATCCAAAAGAACCAGAAAATATTTCCAAGTTACATATCTGAAATTGAAAACAAATAATTTAGGGTGTTTACTAGTGTGATTAATAACTACTGAGGGAAGGAAGGGGGTAGGAAAAATATGAAAAAGAAAACTGGATGAACCTACTATATGGTAGGGCGGAGCTGGCGTCGCAACAATATGGCATGCGATCTTGAAGGTCTGAGATCACTGCCGATATCTTTGCTCCTGGACGGTCTAAACGGATCTAAACCATCCCGAAAAGATGGTGAATGTAAAGAAAGCAGCCTGTTGACCCCAGGGATACCGCAAAGTCCCTGGTAGATCCAGGAGAAGCTCTTTTTGCCAGCGGCAAAGAGGCAGCCATTAAAGCTGCTGAAGTTGGGACAGCTCCAAAACGAAAGAGAATGGAAAGAGAAAGTGTACCGGTTTGGTGAGAATTTTTTCTTTACTTTAAGATTTAAATGGACACCCTAAGGAAAAAGAAAAGAAAGAATCTGTAAAATTTTAGACAGAAGTGATTAAGCGGCAATTTTAAACAGGAAGTCAAAGTGGTTGGTTTTTTTTTGCTGGACTTTTTATACATGATTTTATATTTTGAAATTGGATTGGATTTTTTTTTTTAATCTATTCTTTCTCTCCTTTTTGACTTTATAATATTTTAGGCTAGAGACTCCCTTCTAGTCATCTTTTTAAATATCCTTTTCCCTTTTTAATTAATTTTTATTTTATCTTGTTTGGAAAAGGAGGGGGAAAGTGAAAGCAGAAGAAACTTTGTAACACTGCCAACTAGAGGCTTGGAAATATTCTCTCTCTTTCTTTTTCCTCTTGACCAGACAAAGCTGGGAAAGATCTGAGACTTCTTTTCATGGACTTTGCCTGATTGATAAGACAGAGGGAAGAGCATGGGAGAGTATTATTGCAGGTGCTCTTCTGGGTTTCTATCAGTAGCTGGAGTCTGATGTTGAAGTTTACAGAAAAGAAAGACAATAAGACTCTGGGGAAGAGAGTTATAAAATTTAACAAAAGCCTTGGGTAACTAAATAAGGTGCAGTGTGCTCTTTTTACTTTTTTTAAGCTGGGCTATTTCTTACATTAACAAACCCCCTCCTTACTAGCTTGCTTTTTGTAACAGCTATTTGGATCTTTGGCCTTTTGGAACTTGTTTTTGTCTT
This sequence comes from Hydrophis major, assembly GCA_033807585.1. Lineage (NCBI taxonomy): Eukaryota > Metazoa > Chordata > Lepidosauria > Squamata > Elapidae > Hydrophis > Hydrophis major. Next base: position 45,358,627 of record CM066329.1, read on the forward strand.
TCTTTTTGTTTTTGAAGTCTAATTTTTACGTCTGCATTTTATTTTAAAGGAAAAGTTTTAGCATTAATGTTTTCCTTCTTTTTTTTTAAGGGAGTAGTCTCTTTTCTTTTCTCCCCCCCCCCCCCCCCCGTATTTTTTTTTTTCCTATTTATTTTCCATATTGGGGTGGTTTTTTTTTTGTGGCTTAAGCAGCAGATAGCGCTAGATTTGGCAAAATGGCAAAATTTACAACTGTCATTAATAGGGAGAATATCAACAATCAAGATGAATATATTACCCAGAATTTTATATTTGTTCCAAACAATTCCAGTTAGGCTTGGAAAAGATTATTTTGAAGATTTAAAAAATGCTTCTTCTTACTATTTCCCCCACAACAATCCTGGGAAGTAGATTGGGCTGAGAGTTTGGATGGGCTCAAGGCTTTAGTGCCAAAGGTTGGACTAGATGTTAATAGCTTGGTTTCAAGCCTAGTGCTTTCATCACTGAACCAAATGGCTCCCTTTGGCTAACTATAATTTTATTTAATATAATTTAATAGACAGTTTAATATCATTTCTATGACTGCATAGTTAAGAAACGATTTGCACAATCCAATTCATAAATGTCCCAAGGCACAAACAGCAATTGACATGGAGGACTCTTAAATCCACTTAATAACCAAATAAACAATGGATTGACAAAAAAGCACTGGCCTAACCTGGGACATACTGACAATGATGCACCTCCCTCCTCTAATACCTTCCTTTTTTATCTGCAGGCACAGCCAGCTGGTGACAGTGGGGAAAGATGGGAAAGCAGGAAACCGATTTCCAGTTCCAGTCTTTGCACACCTTGCACCCAACTCCTTGCACACGGAGTTGCAACCTTTGTACGCTCGCTACTCTCGGTCTAAGAAGGGGGTGGCGAGGGGAAACTCTTCTGAAAACGGAGCCACGAAATATGCAGGAAACTGTACAGGAGTCAAGGCTGACTTGGAGGCACAAATCTATGTTTTGCAAAGACGACCTCTCCTTCTCTCCCTGTCATGCAGAGCTTTTCCCGTCGAAATGGAGGGTAAATGGCTCCCTCCTTTCTGCGACCCCGTTTTTTTCCAGGGGCAACGGGAAGGATCCGAAGCTCTGCTTTCTTCCCTGCCTGGCCCGTGCATGCACAGGGGCGGCAGGGGAACATGGGACCACTGCTTCTCCCCTTCCTACGACTCCAAGTCAGATGGAAGTTTTTCAGATCTCCAATGGGAGCCTCCAGCGCGGAAGAAAAGCCCCGTCACTGAACCCCGACTCACGTCTGGATCTCGAACCTCGAAAACCTCCCTGCAGACTCTTCCTTGGGTACAAAGATTCACCCGATGTCTCACAGCTGGAGGGGAGCAGAATCGGACACCATAGAAAGAGCTGAGAAGCTTTCAAACGTCTGCTGGAAACGATACCAGGAAGGAAGCAAGAAACTGACATTGGAAAGAGACAGGCGCATGCTCAGCTCTCTTGTAACCGCGGGGTGGGCGCGGAAGGAGCTGCCCGGCTCTTCTATGGAGCCCCCTAGAGGATCCTGTGCGCATTGCGAGAAGACCCTGCAAAGACGTCATGTTCCATGCGGGTCTGGGATGAGGGGGCTAGCAACTAGAAGGGAAGGTTCCCTCTAAAATTGCCTATATAGAAAGGAAGTGGCCTCTCCGGCAGGCGTCAGTTTGTAGCTTTGCCTTTTTTTTAATCTCTAAGAACCGTCTGTGATCTTGTGAAGACTGAAAAAATCTCTGTGGAGACTCAAAAATCCCTGTCCTGAAGAGCAGCTTCTCTGAAGGGTCTTTAGGGATTCCCAGAAGGCACCAAAAATGAGCAAAATTCTGTCAGAAATGGCAGGGCAGTCAAAAGACAAGGAATGAAAGTCTCTCGATGAAACCCAGCCTGTGGCTGATGGCAAACTCAGCCCTGAAGTTAAGCCCTGAAAATTAAGATTTGTATTGGTGTTTTCTTTTTCAATTACTGCCTTTCAAATTAATTCCTCTGGGCAGCCAAGGAGGCTTGAAAACCCTAAATATAGCCTGTAATAATGAGAATAATCCTGAAGAATAGATGAAAAAGAGGCATCAAAAGAAAAGTGCCAAAATGGAGTGAAATTTAAGCATCTTTTAAAAAGTTTACCTCAAAATAAGGTGCCACAATGTAGAAATGAAGATTGGGAAAATAAAGTCTTATAAGTGACTAGAGAAAAAGTATCTTGTGTCTTGTGCCTGATGGCAAACTCAGCCCTAAAGTGAGGGGAGATCAGGAGACACAGGGAGGAAGGCCACAGGTGGAGGAAAATTAAGATTTGTATTGCTTTTTCTTTTTCAGATACTATAGTTTTGAAATTCATTGCTCTGGGCAGCCAAGGAGGCTTGGAAACACTAACTGCACCCTGTAATAATGAGAATAATCCTGAAGAATAGATCCCGGTGAAAAAGAGGCATCAAAATAAAAGTACCAAAATGTAGTGAAAGCTCAAACTTGTGCATCTTTAAAAAAAAATTACCTCAAAATAAGGCACCAGGATGGAGAAATGAAAATTGGGAGAATAAAGTCTCGTGTGACTCAAGACAAAGTGGAATTACACAATGAAGGAAAGCAAATACTGAAAAATAAGTATAAAACTCAAATACTACAAGGCAAAAGAGAGAGAGAGATTAATAGTTTTATTTTGGTTGTTGAGTAATACACCTCAGGACATTTTAGTAGGAACCTCAAGACATTTGGAGTAAAAGAATTTTTTTTCTAGACAAAAGTAATGAAGATTTCACTGGTTTGAAAAGATTAGTGTGGATTTGGAGGTGGATAGAGCAAGAAAAAAAGGGATTTAGCTCCAGTTAGTGAAAGAAAGGATGGAGGGAAAATTGTGGTGAAAAAACCATTTTAAAAGAATGGCTGTTCTTTCCAGCCAATTTCTCTACATATCAAGGCTCCTTCTAAGTCCAATGTATCTAATTTTGTCAGTCTTCCATTTTGAAAAAATTGACATAATGATTAGGAAATCATAATCAGTGCCTTTTCACCTCTTTGATGCAGAGTTATCAATGAACAATATTTGAATAAACACTTTCAAAGATGGCAAGTCCTCTGAAAGCCTAAAGTATTGCCTCCCACAAATCTTTCAAAAAGTTCCATGTATTTTAAATTTTTAGTTAGAACAAAGTGGAATTTAATAACATCTCATGAATAACCATATTAGTAATATTTAATTACATTTCATTCACATTTAGATTTTTTTTCTAATCCTTGTCATATAATAGAAAGGCAAAATGTACTTGAAAAGGGGGTTTTGAACATGCATTTTATGGGCTTCTCCTCATTCTGGCTTATTTTGAGAGAGGAATTAAGCCTTTTCCATATCCAATATACTGATTTATATGTGATGAGGCCTTTGATCAAATAAATTTCAATCAATCACAATACAGCTGACAGGGACCTTGGAGGTCTTCTAGTCTGGCTCCCTGCTCAAACAGAAGATCCTATACACGTGATGGCGAACCGATATAACACGCATGCCACAGGTGGCACACAGAGGTATTTGTGCTGGCAAGTGAGCTGCAGGCAAACTTACCCCACTGCGCATGCCTGCGCCTCACAGCTGATTTTCGGCTGCTTTGAGGCCTTTTTCGGCCTCAGAGGCTTCAGGAAGGCTTCTGCAGGCTTTTCAACTAGGCCCATTTTGTCACTTCCTGTTTTTCCGGAGATGCTGGAAGTGATGAATCGGGCCTAGTTTTTGGTCTGAAAAGACTGCAGAATCCTTCCTGAAGCTTTTGGGAGGTCGAAAAAGGCGTTAAACTGGCCATAAATCAGCTGTGAGGCGCAGTGCAGGTAAGTGGGTGGCGGGGTGGGAGGTGGGGATTGCATGCGCATGTGCAGGGGCTTGGGGGGGCGCATTGCCTTCTGGGTGCTAGTGTGTGGGAGCATGCAAGCGCGCACACAATTTTTGGCACAGGAGCCCAAAAAAGTTAGCCACCACTGTCCTATACCATTTCAGACAAGTGGCTGTTCAGTCTCTTCTTAAAGAACTCCAGTGATGAAGCACCCACAACCTCTGAAGGCAAACTGTTTCACTGGTTAATTGTCCTCAATGTTAGGAAGTTTCTCCTTAATTCCAGGCTCTCTCCTTCGTTAGCTTTCATCCACTGTTTCTTGTCTTACCTTCTGGTGCTTTTGAAAATAAGTTGACCCCTTCTTCTTAGTGGCAGCCCCTCAAATAGTGGAATACCGCTATCACGTCACCCCAGTCTTTCTTTTCTCTAGACTAGGGGTCTGCAACCATAAATACTCAAAAGAGCCATTTGGATCAGTTTCCCGCATAAAACACCGGGAGCCATAAAACCTGGGTGGGAGTGGCCAACTCGATCTCACTCACTCCCACCCAGTCACATGACAACCCCACAGCCATGCCTACCCAGGTTTTGTGGCTCCCGGTGTTTTCTGTGGGAAACAGGTATTTGTGTGTGTCTTTTTCCCTCTGTCTCTCCCTCTGTCTGTCTGTCTGTCTGTCTGTCTGTCTCTCTTGTGTGCATGTGTGTGTGTGTGTTCTCGAACCATTTCCAAAAACAGGCGAGGGTTGGGTTTTTTGTTTTTTCTTTTGCTGATGTTCTTTCTTCTTCTTTAGCTTCTTTTTACTATATGATTTAAATCAAGAATCATTTCAGGTTCCCAGATAAATGAAGCTCTTTCCCGCTGCTGTGGCTCCATCGGCTGAACCCACCACTACCTGGCCCTGCCCTTTGCCCTCCCCTTTCAGTCACTCCTCGCCTGGCCTGAGAAGGCAAGAGCGACGGCCGAGGGATGGAGACTTGTCATGGGCTCCAAGAAAAGGGGATGCCACTGTGAAGCGTGCTAAATATAATTCTGCACAAGGCACCGTGAGAGCTCAAATGTAATTTAGCCTGCCGGATGCTTTCGCAACACCTTGCACAGCAACTCAAGGTGGGGAAAATTCATTGCCTTCTTCTCAAGCACAGGCATGATTGGCAGTTTGCAAACTCAGATGTGGATAAAAGTCTCCAAGCTTGGATTGGCATGTGTGCATGCGTGCATAGCATGCCAAAGGAGACATTCTTCTACCAATCTCAGACATCATTGGGAGTTTATTTCCCTGTCTGGTACCCCTTCCCAGCAAATCAAGAGGTGGTGAAGAACATTGCTGAGTGTGGAAGGGTGGAAGAGGAAGTTTGCAGGGAGCAGTTTCCTCCGAGCCCAACTTCTGCCTTGACAGATTTCTGGAAAGCAAGAGGAAATGGCAGGGAAGCAGCACTTGATGATCCTGCAGGAAGGAGGCTGGCCCTTTTTGAAAGAAAATCCTTGTTTCCAATCGTGTGAAGTAAAGATGCTGGCTTGTTGGGGCAGTCTTCCCTCACGCAACTCCCCTACTACCCTTCCTCTACTCCAGAGATCCATCAAGGCAAAAGATGGACCTCGAGGAAACTGCTTTGTACAAACTTTCTCCTCCATGCTTCTAGGTGCAGCAATAGGATCCTCCATCTTCTGTGAGGGGGCAGGTAAGGCTGGGTGAGGGGATCCAGAGGTCTCTAGCAGAGAAAGGCGAGACAAGGATGAGCACCAAAGCCTTGTCCACCAGAGGAGTCTATCAGGCCACATGGAGGACCTCCGGATGGCAGCATGGGCTGCCCAGAGCCCTGGAGGGCAAGCACCCAGCCCGACCCAGACCAGCTTTCTTAAAGGGGTGCTTGGCCACGCATATCTCCTCCTCGAGGCTGCTGCTGCTGTGCTCGCCCTTCTTGGCCAGGTTGCTCATATGGATGTGGGAGGGGAAAGTGTGTGAGTCACAGGGAGGCCCACTCCCTTTCAATGTGAGGAGACCCGACTTTGGAAACAAAGCCTCCTCACTGTTAGGATGGGAAACCATCGGGAGCAAGGGGATGGCGAGGCTAGCAGGGTTGCTGGTGGCCAAGTGCTAAGGCAGGAGTTCACTCAGATCCTCCCTCCCTCTCATTACAATTTCCTTCCTTCTTTTCCCTTCCTTTCTCCCTCATTCCTATCTCATTCCTTCTTCCCTCCCTCCTTGCCCAGGAAGGGAGGGCGTGGATTTCCCACGCGGGGCAGGGCCCATCACAGTGAAAAGGAAAGCATTCGGGGGCACAGGGCCAGTTGCAAGGCTAGGCTGGCAAGCAGGCCGAGGCGGCAGAAAGCCCTACCAGCAACGCAGTGCCCCCCATCAGGGCCTCTGCCACCTCAATGGCTGACCCCACATTCTCGTCACCTCCTGTGCACGCACCCAGGGATAGTATCCGTCTGGAGTGGGGAGGGCTGAGGCAGCAGGGGATGGCTCCTCGCTGTCTCTAGGGTCATCCCATGGGCCACATCTAACCTGATCATGGGCTGGTTCTGACCCACGGGCCTTGTGTTTGACATGCATGATCTAGTATAAAAAACAAACATCAAAAGAACTCATTGTTTGTATGTTTCTTTTTTGTATCTTCAATATTTCTATATATCTCCACAACCCTTAACGGGAGAAAAAAACATTGTCTAGAATCCAGGACTTTTGATAAAACATTTTGAGTTCAACCCAATGAAATTGGGTTATGATTGATGATATAAAACAGCTGTCCCTAACCTTTCTGGCTTAGTAACCCAGCATGGGGGTGTGGGTGGGGGAGAGAGACAGGGGATGGTTTTGTGCAAGCGACTGGCAGACGCATGCATTTACAGCTCCACTTGTAGAAGTAGCTGGCCTGTGCGCCTACCCCTCATACAAATGTTGCTTTGCACATCAGTGTGAGTGCCTGCCACTTGCACAAGTGGAGCTAGGTGCATATATGCTCACCCACTGCTTGCACAGCCTAGTTCCAAACAGGCCACAGCCTGTGAGTTGGGGACTCCTGGTTTAAAAATAACCCAGGAGAAATTGGTGGCCTCCAACATTCTGGATGTGGCAATCTGACCTCTCACCGGAGTCTTCCTCAGACAAGCAGAGATGGAAAAAGTAGAACAGCCAGAGAAAGGGAAAAGCCCTGATACTTGGCCCAATAACAGAACAGAAACATTCAGGCAACAGCGAGAGGTATCAGATAACCTCTAACAAAGTTGTAATATTTTTTTCTTCTTAACCTAAGACATAATTGAACAACAGTGTGATAATTGTGTTTGGTATTTTGGAATATTTGAAACAATATAATGAAAAACAAGCAGGAATATTTCTACATGTAGAAAAGTCCTTTGTCTATTTAAACTCAGCAAAAACCACAAGCAGGATTAGGGATTCACACAATTCACACTAGAAAGGCAATTTATGCATACATATCTAAGAAGATCTACAATTTATTTGGATTATTACACAAATGGTCCTTGCATGGTGTTTTAGACAATTATAGGTAGTCCTCAACTTCCTACAGTTCATATAGTGATTGTTCAAAGTTATAGAAGCACTGAACAATGTGACTTATGATCATTTTTCAGTTATGACTGTTGCAGCCTCCCAATGGATAACTAATCAAATATCAGATGCTTGGCAACAGATTCATGACAGTTGCAGTGTCCCTGGATCATATGATCATCTTTTGTGAGTGTCTGACAAGCAAATCCAATGGGGAAGCCAGATTCATTTCACAACAGTATTGCTAACTTAAAAACTGCAGGGATTCAGTTAACAAATGTGGCAAGAAAAGTCATAAAACGGAGCAAAACGCACTTAATAACTGTTTTCCTTAGCAACAGAAATTTTGGACTCAATATTGGCCTACACCAAGGACTAGCTGGATTTTTATTGAAGCTCTTTCCACAATTCCTTCATTGGTATGGTTTCTCCCATGTGTTGATGCTTCTATGACGAGTAAAAGCACTATTCCTTACAAAACTCCACTCCATGTATTCATATGGTTTTTTTCAACAATATGGATCCTTTTATGGGATGTGAGATCACAACTCCTTCTAAAGCCTTCTCCACATTCCACACATTTATAAGACATCTCTTTTGTGTGCCTCCTCTTGTGGGAATTAAGATCATAACTACGAGTAAAGCTCTTTCCACACTCCATGCATTTATAAGGTTTTTCTCCTGTATGGATCCTCTTGTGGGAATTAAGATGACTGCTACAAGTAAAGCTCTTTCCACATTCCATGCATTTATAAGGTCGTTCTCCTTTGTGATTCATTTGATGGGTTATAAAAGAACGATTGTAACAGAAGGTCTTTCCACACTCCATGCATTGATACGGCTTCTCTCCTGTGTGGATCCTCTTGTGAGTATTAAGATTACCACTCTTCCTAAAACTTTTTCCACACTCCCTGCATTGATATGGCTTCTCTCCTGTGTGGATCAAATTGTGGGAATTAAGACTACTGCTACAAGTAAAGGTTCTTCCACACTCCATGCATTGATACAGTTTTTCTCTTGTGTGGATCCTGTTATGGGAGGTAAGATTACTAATCCGCCGAAAACCCTTTCCGCACTGCATGCAATGATATGGCTTTTCTCCTGTGTGGATCAAATTGTGGTAATTAAGACTATTGCTACAAGTAAAGGTCTTTCCACACTCCGTGCATTTATAAGGTCTTTCTCCCGTGTGATTCCTCTGATGGATTATAAGAGTGTTATAATAACAGAAGGCCTCACCACACTCCGTGCATTGATAAGGTTTCTCTCCTGTGTGGATCCTCTTGTGGGTATTCAGACTACTGCTACATCTAAAAAACTTTCCACACTCCATGCATTGATATGGCTTCTCTCCTGTGTGGATCATCTTGTGGGAATTAAGATGACTGCTAGAAGCAAAGGTCTTTCCACACTCCATGCATTTATAAGGTCGTTCTCCTTTGTGAATCCTTTCATGTCTTTTAAGAGAATGATTATCACAGAAGGTCTTTCCACACTCCATGCAGGTATTTGGTTTCTCTTCTGAATATGCCTTTTTATAAGAAATGAGATGATCGGATTTATTGAACCTCTTTCCACACTCCATGGATTTATATGGTCTTTCTCCTGTATTAATCACTGTATGGTTAGGAAGCCAACTGACCTGAAGAAGACCTTTTTTAATTCCACTTTGTGATTGCTTTGTTTCATCACTCTTTGGTTGCATCTGATCTACAAATTTCCTTTCTTCCCCTTTCAAATTGATTGCTTGGTGTTCCTCCTTGCAATTCTTATTCTCTTGCCCATTAAAGCCTTGGAAAAGAAAAAGAAAAACTATATATTTTCATTCCAAAAGGATTGGATCACAACCCTGAACTAATAATTGACCTGGGACAATTCCATGTGCCACAAACTCCCGCAAAGTGTATTGGACACTGTGTCATGCTGGAGCAGCAACGTACTCAGCACTTCTCAACTTCAGTCAAAGTCTCAGCTCCACTTGTCTGCAGAGCAGAATCTTTGAAAGTCAAATGGAATTTCTGGATGGAAAAGCTCCCCACCCTCAACTTAGGCTAATGCCAAACTCGGTACACAAGTAGGCATATCTCTAAGAAGGGAACATCTCTCTCAGGGCTCATCCAGTCTTGGTTATAGCAGTTCAGGAGGGAATACTGAATCCTGGTAGGCAGAATCTGGCTCAAGAGAGGCCACATCATCAATACATTCAGCCTCTTCCTCACATTCTTGCTAATATCTTCTATGAAATGAGTATTATGTTTTATGAGCAGGAAGCATTAAAAAAAAACAATTTTCTTTATGTAAAAAGCCAGGCTATGCAGTTTTCCAATTTTTCTTACAATTTCCTTCTTTCATAAAATCAGTTTAGTCAAAAGGTTAAGACACCAGGCTCGAAACTAGGTGAGTCTGAGTATTAGTTCTGCCATAGGCTGAATGCTGACTGGGTGATTTTGGGCCAACCCATTTCACAGGGTTGTTCTCGTAGGGAAAACAGCAGGAGGAAGGAATATTGAGTTTGTCTATTGCCTATGTTATTTACAGAAAATAAAGGAGGCATATGGAGTGCATACAGAATGTATTCAGACTCCCTTCACTTTTGTCAAATTTGTTATGCTGCAGCCTGATTCTATAGTTGTTGAAATTCATTTTTTCCTGATTAGTCTACACTCAGTACCCCATGATGACAAAGTAAAAACATAATTTTATACATGTCTGTAAGCTAACTAAAAAGAAAAAACTGAAATGTCACATTGAGGTAAGTATTCAGACCCTTTGCAACAGCACTTGAAATTTAGTTCAAGTGCCTCCCATTTCTCATGATTGTTGCTGACATGTTTCTGTGCTATGATTGGACTTCACCTGTGGTCAATTCAATGGATTGGATGAGATTTGGAAAGACACACAGCTTTCCCTAAATGGCCTCACAGCTGACAATGCATACTGTAGCAGACCAAAAGCCATGAGGTCAAAGGAACTGCCTGCAGAGCTCAGAGACAGGATTATTGCAAAGGAACAGATCTGGGGAAGACTACCATAAAACTTCTGCTGCACTGAAGGTTCTTAAGAGCCAAATGGACTCCATGGATGATATTTGGCACAACCAGGATTCTTCCAGCAGCTGGTTGCCCAGTCAAAATGAGCAATGGGGTAGAAGGGCCTTACGAAGAGAAGTGACCAAGAACCAAGAAGAAGAATGACCAAGTCATTCTAAATCAGATCTGTGTATCTGCCCTTCTTCAATGGAAGAAGAAGGGGGGAGAGTTGATAGAAGTAATCCTTTTTGATGTAACATGAATATCTGAATTCTTGTATTGAATCTGTATAACTTGCACATGATATACAACTGGGGACTGGAGCCCAGATGCCTGGAAACTTGTCACCTCTTGGAGAGATAGCAAGAGGAGAAGGGGCCATAAAAATTCCAGCTCTGAAAGAAACTTCCTGGGAAGTGGGGTGGGTGGGGAAGTAGCATGTTGCTTCTTTGTACGGACAAAATCCACACCTGACTAAGGGGAGGGGGTTCTAACTCCCTTTATCTAAGATGCATAGCTGGAGACATATTAGGCCCTGCTTTGAATGTCACCTGAGTATCTTCCTTTTCAATAAAGAATTCCTTTTGAAATACCCAGTTTTCAAAAGTTAATTCTTATCCTCTGAAGGGGAGAGAGTCTGGGCATTATACTCTGACTGACCTTAAGAAGCCCTGGTTGGAGACAACCATCCCTACAGCCCTCCACCAATCTGAGCTTTAAAGCAGAGTGGCTAGACAGATGCCTTTTCTCAGTGCACAACTAAAGTCTACTTGGAGTTTCAAAAAAAAAGCACCTGAAGGACTCTCATTGTAATAAACAAGATTTTCTGGTCTGATGAAACCAAGATTGAACTGTTTGACCTCAATTCTAAAGAAGGAACAACCCATCACCTGCCTAATACCATCTCAACATGGAAGCACGATGGTTGGCAGTATCATGCTGTGGGAGTGTTTTTCAGCAGCAGAAACTGGGAGACTGATCAGGGGTGACAGAAAGCTGAATGGAACAATATAGAGATATCCTTAATGAAAATATGTACAACACAGCGTTCAGGACCCAAGACTAGGCTAAAGATTCACTTTCCTATGTGACAACCATACTAAGAAAACAGCTAAAACACAGGAGTGGTTTAGGGACCACTCTGTGAATGTCCTAGAGTCAGAGCCATGACTTCAACCTTATTTAACATCTGTGGAGGGACCTGAAAATGACTCTCCAACTATAATCTGACTAAGCTGGAGAGGATTTGCAAGGAAGAATGGCAGAAAATCCCACAATCCAAGTGTGCTCCAGTCTCCAAAAAGACTGGAGGCTATAATTGCTGCCAAAGGTGCTTCAACAAAATACTGAGTGGAAGGGTCTAAATACTTATGCCAATGTGATATTTCTGTTTTTTCTTTTTAATACATTGACAGAGATTTCTAAAATTCTGTTTTCACTTTGTCATTATCGGATGTGGAGTGTAGATAAATGAAAAAAAATGAATTTCAACAACTGTAGAATCAGGCTGCAGCATAAACAAATTGACAAAAGTGAAGGGGATCTGAATACTTTCTAAATGCACTCTATATCCTTTATTTTTTGTATATAATAAAGGCAGCAGACAAACCTAATATTCCTTCCTCCTGCTATTTTCCCTACAACAACTCTGTGAAATGGATTGAGCTGAGAGACTTTTCCCCCAAAGTCACCCAGCCAGCATTTATGCCTAAGGCAGAACTAGTATTCATAGTCACCAAGTTTCTAGCCTGGTTATCGTAACCGTTTGCCCAAAATGATGTTATTGAAGAAGGAAATACATTTGAAGAAAAATTGGAAAACTACATAGCCTACCTTTTTACATAAAATAAATTATTTTTTTTAAAAAAAATGCTTTCTGCCCATACAATACAAAATATTCATTTCAGCAACTGTAGAATCATGCTGCAGCATAATAAAATTGATAAAAGTAAAAGGGGTCTGAATACTTTCTGAATGCACTGTAAATATGTGATTTTATTCAGAAGTCAAATTTTCCTGAGCACAGAAAGGCTTTCTTACCCAGAGAAAGGAGATTCCTGGAATTCTCCAGCATGACTGCTCTATAGAGCTGTTTTTGGTCAGCATCCAGTTGAGACCACTCCTCCTCGGAGAAATACACTGCCACTTCCTCAAAACACACAACATCCTGCACAAGGAAAAATTTTTCCCATTAACAGATAATCCCAAGAATAATTAGATAGTTTTACTTCACCAATTCTAGGACAGAGATCATGTGAACAAAATGGGCATCCTCTGCAGAATTAAGAATAGGATCTAACCGCTTTTGGCTGATGGCACAACTAAATCAGGTTTGATCAAGCTGGAAGTGTTTAGAATGCCTTACTGTGAAACCAGCTAAAATAGTGTTCTTGGTCAATTTATAGCTGGGTCTTAAATCCACTAGTTATCAGTGACTCACATTCTTCCTAGGATGGGCAGAGGAAAATACTGGCAAAACCCACCTGACAGGTTTTCCAATGGCTTATTTTATCCCCTGAGGGACCAAAGTGCCCCAACTCCACACCTTCATGAAGGGGTTCGAAGAGGTTGTAGTAGTATTCTATATGTCTATGGAGATTCTCAATCATCAGGTCACGATTGTCCCAAAGATGCTTTTCAAAAATCAAAAAAAAAAAAAAAGATATTTTTTTGGAATGGTCTGTGAGAATAACCCTGGGAGACAGGAGGAGGAGCCCTGATGCTGACAACAGTCTGGTCAATGAAATCTGATGTTGAAGCAGGACTGGTGGAGAAAACAGCTCACAAAGGATCCCCTCAGAAGGGAGAATGTTCAGTGACCTGATATCAAATTTGTATTGCTTAGAAACAGCAATTTTATACATTGAACTCTAGAACAAAATGAAATCCATCCAAGATTCAGGGACCTTTTCCAATGTTCCTTCTTACCTGAACTAGCGGTTCAGCTAACCCTTCAGCTCCAGCACTAAGAGGTGATTCTAAAAACTCCAAGGACAGCTTTCTGCTCTCTATGAGAAAGAGAAAAATTATGGAAGCAGATTTGTTAATGACACAATAAAATAAAGTGGAGCGAAAGAATGAGCTAAATGTTGAAATCTCACCGCGCACAGAAGGAACTTTTCTTACCTTGCGTAGCATCTTGACTTTGACCTTCCTGGAAGTTCTCCCTGAAGAGCAGCTCTTGAGAACGTCTGAATGAATCTTTCCTCCCCTTGGGATACTCAGTCACAGCTTCCATGCATTTCTGGACATGGTGTGATACGAGAAACAAAGGAAGAACACGAAGATAGAAATGAATTATCATACTGCATCTTCGAACAAGCAGTCCCCAATGTCCATTGTTGAAACTCGAAACAGAATGGAAAAAAAAATGCCCCAAATACATCCTCTGGAAGAATAGAACAAATTTCCTTACGAGTTAATAATCTCAGAAAATTCTGCCAGAGAAGAATTTACAAATTCAGAGAGATCCTCTTAAAAGTTCTCGTGATTACATTCTCCCACCTGCAACTCTTTTTGCATGTTTTCCTCCTCCTGAGTCAGCAAGAAGCCTTCAGCCAGGGACACCGCCTGGGAACTGGTCTCTGCTCCACACTCCCGCACCCATTTTGCCATCTCTGGAGGAAGGACAGCCAGCAATTGTTCCAGGAGCACCAGGTCCAGCATCTGAGCCTTTGTGTGTTTTTCTGGTTGCAGCCACTGACGACAAAAGTAGTGAAGCTGAGTGCAAACATCTCGGGGGCGGCTCCCCTCCTGGAACTGCACTTTTGTGAAATAAAAGCATTGGACCTCTGAACTGTTGGATGTCTCGTCAGGGATCTTCTGCCCAGGATTCATTGCCCCATTTCTCCCACAGCTCCAAGGCTGAGCAGATGGAGGGGCTTTTCTAATTTCGGCATCTGCTGGGTGTTGTCCCTCCATCTTCTCTCTGGTCTTTAATACAGCTCCAAAATAGACCCTTGGATTTTTACTGTCTTTCTGTTCACAAGAGATCTGGCCAAGCTTTCCAAGGTCACTCAGCTCCCTTCCCAGACAAGATACTTAAGATTCCAGAAGAACCAGTATTTCCAGCTAACATACCTGAAAAATTGAAAACAATTTAGGGTGTTTGCTAATGTGATTAATTGAACTACTCAGCATCCTTATCAAGAGAGGGAAGGGAAGGGAGAAGGAAGAAGGGGAAAAAAGAGCTATTTGAATGAACCTACCTCTCTCTACATATGGGGAAAATTGGAGAGATTGATTATTAAATTTTAGTTTTTATTTTTATGTGTGTTATTATAAATTACTCTAGACAGCAATTATACATAATGCTCCTTCTTACTATTTCCCACCAAAATCCCTATGACAAGGATTGAGCTGAGAGTTGGGATGGTCTCAAGGCTTTCATGCCAAAGGGGGGACTAGATGTTAATTTCTTGGTTTCAAGCCTACTGCTTTCATCAATTAACCAAATGGCTAACTATAATTTTATTTAATATAATTTAATAGACAGTTTAATATCATTTCTATGACTGCATAGTAAAGAACGATTGGCACAATCCAATTCATAAATGTCCCAGGTCACAAACAGCAACTGGCATGGAGGACTCTTAAAATCCACTTAATAACCAAATAAATAAACAAGGGATTGGAACACCCAGGCTTTACAAAGGCCAAGCTTGACCAAACAAAAACAACTGGCCCAATCGGGGACATAGTAACAATGATGCACCTCCCACCCTGTGCAGAAGTCAAAGCTTGGAGGCACATATCTCTGCTTTGCAAAGACGACCTCTCCTCCTCTCCCTCCCACGCAGAGCTTTTCCCATCGAAATGGAGAGTAAATGGCTCCCTTCTTTCTCACACACCGATTTTTTCTCTCTCCAGGGGCAGCGGGAAGGATCCGAAGCTCTGCTATCTCCCCTACCTGGCCCGTGCATACACAGAGGCGGTAGGAGAACATGAGACTCCTGCCTCCCCCCAACCCACCATGCGAACCTCCAGCACGGGAGAGAAGCCCCATCACTGAACCCCGACTCACGTCTGGATCTCGGACCGTGGACTCTTCCCTGCAGCCTCTTCCTTTGCTAGAAAGACTCACAGCGAGGGGGAGGGGGGGCAGCAGAATCGGACACCATGGAAACAGCGGATCAGCTTTGAGGCCTTTCCGGGAAAATGATTCGGGAAGAACGCATCTCTCTTGACTTGGGAAAGAGACTGGCGCATGCTCAGTTCTATTGTAAGGGGCAGGGCGGAAGAGCTTCCCGGCTCTTCTATGGAGCCCCCTAGAGGATCCTGTGCGCATTGCGAGAAGAGCCTTGCAAGGGCGCGGGACGTCATATTCCACGCGAATATGAGATGATCGGCATTAAGCTAGAAGGAAAGGTTCCCTGTAAAATTGCCTATCTAGAAGGAAGTGGCAGGTGTCAGTTTCTAGATTTTCCTCTTTTTAATCTCTAAGAACCGTCTGTGATCTTGTGAAGATTGAGAAAATCTCTGGAGTCTCAAAAATCCCTTTCCTGAAGAGCAGCTTCTCTGAAGGGCCTCTAGGGATTCCCAGAAGGCATCAAAAATGAGCAAAATCCTGTCAGAAATGGCACAGCGTTCAAAAGACAAGGAATGAAACTCTATGAAACCCAGCCTGTCTCTTATGACTGATGGCAAACTCAGCCTTGAAGTGAGGGGAGGTGGGGGGGCTGGCAGAGAGACAGGGAGGAAACTTGTTGAGGAAAATTAACATTTGTGTTGGTTTTTCTTTTTCAATTATTACAGCTACCTTTTAAAATTCATGCCTCTGGGCAGCCAAGGAGGCTTGGAAACCCTAAAGTCAGCCTGTAATAATAATAACCAATGAAGATCCCAATGAAACAGAAGCATTGAAAGAAAATACCAAAATGAAGGGAAAATTCAACCTTTAAAAAGTTGACCTTTAAAATTCAAGTCGCCATGATGGAGAAATAAAAATGGGGAGAGTACTCATACGTGATTAGTGAAAAAGTAGAATTACAAAATGAATTTACTAAAAATAAATATAAATACCACAAAGCAAAAGAGAGACAGAGAGAGATATTTATTTTTGTTGTTGAGCAGGGAATACGATTCAGGAAATTTGAATACGAACCTTAAGACCTTCGGAGTAAAAGATTTTTTTTTCTAGCCAAAAGAAATGAAGATTTCAGTGGTTTGAAAAGATTAGTCTGGACTTGGAGGTGAACAGTGCAAGAAAAAAGAGATTTAGCTACAATTACTAAAAGGAAGGATGGAGGGAAAATTGTGGTGAAGAAACAATGGCTTTAACTTCTCATTCTGCCTCTGTTCTTTTTCAGACCATTTCTTGATATATAAAGGTTCCTTTAAGTCCCACCTGACTTATTTCGTCAGTCTTCCATTATGAAAAAAAATCACTTGATTACAAAAGCAAGATCACTGCCATGAGCCAGCAGTGTGCAGCAGCAGCCAAAAAAGCTAATGCAATCCTAAATTGTATTAACAGAGGGAAGTGATCAAGATCAAGGGAAGTGCTAATACCACTCTATAAAGCCTTAGTAAGACCACACCTAGAGTACTGCATCCAGTTTTGGTCACCACATTATAAAAAAGATGTTGAGACAAGAAAAAGTACAGAGAAGAGTAACCAGAATGATTAGGGGACCGAAGGCTAAAACATACAACAAACTGTTGCAGGAACTGGGCTTGGCTAGTCTGGTAAAAACAAGGACCAGGGGAGACATGACAGCAGTCTTCCAATATTTGAGAGACTGCCACAGGGAGGAAGGGGTCAAGCTATTTTCTAAAGTGCCTGTAGGCCAAACAAGGAATAATGGATGGAAACTGAACAAGGAGAGATTTAACCTGGAAATAAGGAGGAATTTTCTGACAGTGAGAACAATCAACCAATGGAACAGCTTGCCCTCAGAAGTTGTGGAAGCTTCATCACTGGACACTTTAAAGAAGAGATTGGACTGCCATTTGTCAGAAATGGTGTAGGGTCTCCCGCTTGAGCGGGGGGTTGGACTAGATGACCTACAAGGTCCCTTCCAACTCTGATTATCTATTATCTGTTATCTAAATGTTTTCAAAGTAGCTCAATCCTCTGAAGTATCAGATCCAGTGCTGGGCTGCACATTTTTTAACAACCGGTTCTCTGGCTGGGTAGGTGTGGCCAGTTGGTCATGTGATTGGGGGGGTGATGTCACTCATCACACCCACCCCTGCCTCCTGGCCACTTGCCTCAAAGGAACAGGCAGGATTCAACCAGTTGGGACTAATCCCATCACTGGCTGGCCCCACCCTCACCTGTTTTTCAGCCTGTTTTTGGAGGATATTCAAGTTGCTTTTGGGGTCATTTTCAGGCTATTTTTCAGGCCGTTTTTGGCTGTAAAAAAAGGCCTGAAGACAGCCCAAAAAACAGGCCTTAGCGACACTTTGAGGAAAATTAAGATTTGTATTGACTTTTTGCCCCAATTATTGTAGCTGCCTTTTCAAATTCATGCCTCTGGGATGCCCAAAGGCGGCTTGTGAATAATCCTTAAGAATAGATGCCAATAAAAAAGAGGCATCAAAATAAAAGTTCCAAAATGCTCAAACCTTGTGGACCTTTAAAAATTTTTTACTTCAAAACAAGCCGCCATGATGGAGAAATGAAGATAGGGAGAATAAAGTCTCATTTGTGACTGGAGAAAAAGTGGAATTACAAAGTAAAGGAAGGCAAATACTGAAAAATAAATATAAAGCTCAAATACCACAAGGCAAAAGAGAGAGAGAGAGAGACATGAATAGTTTTATTTTGGTGTCGAGTAACGAATACGCCTCAGGAAATTTGTTGGACCTTTAAACCTTAAAAAAGTAAAAGATTTTTTTTTTCTAGCCAAAAATAATGAAGATTTCACTGGTTTGAAAAGATTTGGAGACAACAGTTCAAGAAAAAAAGAGATTTAGCTACAATTAATGAAACCACTCACTGGGTGAGGCTGACTTGGGACAGCTGAGTGGGGATGGAATAAGTCATACTGGCTAACTCAAGGTGGGGAAAAATTGTTGTCTTGTTCTCAGCCCAGGCATGATTAACAGTTTGCAAGCTCAGATGTGAATAAGACCAAGCTTGGTGTGTGTGCATGTGCATGCACAGCATGCCAAAGAAGACATTCTTCTCCCAATTTCAACATTGTTGGAATTTATTTCCCTGTCCAGTACCTCCTCCCAGCAAAGAAAGAGGCGGAGGAGGATATTGCTGAGCAAGGAAGGTTGGAAGAGGAAGCTTGCGGGGAACAGTTTCCTCTGAACCCAACTTCTGCCTTGACAGATCTCTGGAGAGCAAGAGGAGGTGGCAGGGGAGCAGCCCTCCTCAGTCCTGCATGAGGGAGGCTGGCACTTTTTGAAAGGAAATCCTTGTTTCCAGCCCTGTGTTGTAAAGATGCTGGCTTGTTGGGCAGTCTTCCCTCACACAGCTCCCCTGCCACCCTTTCTCCTCCCCAAAGATCTGTCAAGGCAAAAGATGGAGCTGGAGGAAACTGCTTCCTACAAACTTTCTCCTCCGTGCTTCTACATGCAGCAGCAGCATCCTCCAACTTCTGTGAGGGGGCAGGTAAGGCTGGGCAGGGGGATCCAGAGGTCGCCAGCAGAGGAAGGCAAGACCAGGACAAGCAACAAAACCTCGTCCACGAGATAAACATCACCATCCCTCTCAGGCTACATGGAGGACCTTGGATGGTGGCGTGGACTGCCCGGAGTCCTGGGCAATGGAGGGCAAGCACCCAGACCGGATCAGACCAGCTTTCCCAAAGGGGTGCTTGGCCATGCTTATCTCCTAGAGGTTGCTGCTGTTGTGCTCGCTCTTCTTCGCCAGATTGCTCATAGTGGATGTGGGAGGGCAAAGTGTGTGAGTCAGAGGGAGGCTCACTCCCTTTTGAAGCGAGGAGACCCGACTTTGGAAGCAAAGCATCCTCACTGTTAGATGGAAGAATGTGATAATTGTATTTAGTATTTTGGAATGAAACAATATAATGAAAAACAATAATATATCTACATGTAGAAAAGTCCTTTGTCTATTTGGACTTAGCAAAAAACCACAAGCAGGATTAGGGATCCACACTGTTCAGGTTTCCACGAGAAAGGCAATTTATGCATACATATCTAAGAAGGTCTACAATTTATTTGGATTATGACTCAAATGGTGCTTGTATTAGATTTTAGACAACTATAGGTAGTCCTTGATTTATTACAGTTCATATAGAGATTATTCAAAGTTACAGAAGCACTGAAAAACGTGACTAAGGACCATTTTTCACACTTATAAACAACATCCCGATGGTCACCTGATCAAACTTCAGATGCTTGGCAACAGATTCATGACAGCTGCAGTGTCCCTGGATCATGCGGTTCACCTTCTGTGAACTTCTGACAAGCCAAGCCAAGCCAAGCCAATGGGGAAGCCAGATTCATTTCACTATAGTGTTACTAACTTAACAATTACAGTGATTCGGTTTAGAATTGTGGCAAGAAAACTTGTAATATGGGGAAAACACACCACTTAATAACTCACTTGGCAACAGAAATGTTGGGCTCAATTGCAGTCATAAACTTGAGGACTACCTGGATTCTCATGGAATTCTACCCACATATCTTGATATGGTTTCTCCCACATGTGGTTCCTTCTATGGCAAGTAAGAGCATTACTCCCTGCAAAGCTCTTTCCTCACTACATGCATTCACTAGTTTCATATGGTTTCTCACCTGTATGGATTATTTTATGAGAAGTGAGATCACAACTGTTTTTAAGGTCCCCTCTGTTAAGCCTGGTCCCTCAAGCAATGTTAAGGAAACATGCTAAACAGAATGTGCAGCGTTAATCAGTTAGGCAAACAGGTAAATGTGTGAGATAAGTTTGTATGTTAGTTAACATACAGTAAAAAACATACGCTTGTGCTTTCAAAAATATAGTTTATTCCATTATGATTCATAGCATAGTCAAATGAACAGTCCAATAGTCATGTATCATTTCAGTCAGTCCATTCGGGGATACTCAATTAGCAAAGTCCATGTTGAATATTCAATGTCAGTTCACTTCCAATAAATCAGTCCGTATTATCTCTTCTCACCGTTGAGAAGATCAACACTCCTTTCTCTCTCCCGTTCCAGTAGGAGAAAAACGCAGTCATCAATCCATCCAGTAATTAGGGATCATTAAGCCAGAGAGAGAGCTGCCATTATCTTGCTTCTTTTATGGTGCTTTTACAACTACACCCTTAATTACATTCTTGCAGTTAAAGTTACACACACTTTAATCAACAAACCATGATCACTTATTATTTTACCTAAACCAGTAAGGGTAAACAATGTTATCCCTAACACCCTCCACATTCCACACATTTATATGATTTATCTTCCTTCTGGCTCCTCTTGTGGGAATGAAGACTGTAGAGTTGTAATTGCAGGAATGTTCCAATCTCAGATGGCAAACCTCAGATAAAGAATGTTTCCAAGCAAATACAACTCAGGCAAACAAAGTCACTAATCTAAAGGAGAATTAGAGAGAGGAAGTAAACATGTGTTAGATTTTAACTAGAGATAATTAATTGTATTTTAATTACTATGCTAAACAGTAAAGAAAGTTAAGCAATAACCAAAGTTAACCAATGTTGGAGGATTACTAAAAATGTGTATAAATGTAAGACTAGATTCCAATAAAGTTCATGATTCCGTTGATCATGATCAAGCAACTCGACTGCCTCGTCATTATAACAAGTGGCGCATGAACAGGGACCCTCTTGCTTCATCTGGTAAGGATTTGGTACACCTTCAACCCTTTGTGGTTTCTTCAATCTTTTGGTTTCTGTAAGTATGGGGTCTTCGCTTTCTGAGGAACAAAGGAAGCATGTAGATGAAATAGGCTATTTGTTGAACAAAAATAATTCCGAGGTACCACAGAGAAATCTCTTAAGGCTGGTCCAGGAGATTGCAGCTCAGTGCCTATGGTACCCAGAAAAGGAGTCTTTAAAATTAACTGATTGGGAACATATTGGGAAAACATTGCATAGTGAACCTAGAGCAAAAATAGAAGTTTTGCAGGTGTGGCATTTATGTAGGCATGCAATTGAAAAATTTGGTCACAATGAACTTTCTCTTTTAACACCTCCACCTTCACGTTATAATAATGCTGTCATTTGTCCCCCTTCTTCACCTGAATATATGTCTTCAATTCCCTCAGCTCCTGCAGATACAGGGCAAAAGCCTCCTGACTCATATTGTTCAGTCTTCTTTTCAGAAAATGGTTGAGAATTGTATAAAGGATGCCTCTGTCTCAGGAACAGAACTTGCAGAATTACTGTCTGTTTGTCCAGTACAATATCATCCTGGTCAGGGGCCACAGCTTGGACTGCAAGTAGCAGAATGGGAGGGTCTGCCTTATAAGGTCTTAAGAGAGTTTAAAAAGGCAGTTACAGACTATGGGATTAGTGGTAATTTTACAAGAGGACTTGTAGAAGGAATTAAAAATGGTTATACAATGATCCCTGAAGATTGGAAGCAAATGTTATACAATGATCCCTGAAGATTGGAAGCAAGTATTTCGCATGATTTTAACATCCATGCAATATGTGGTTTGGGAGAGTGAATATATGAGACATGCTTAAGCTGCTGCTTTAGGAGGGCAAGGAGCGTATACAGTTGAGCAGCTATTTGGTTCTGGACCATTTGGTGCAATTCCTACTCAAGTTGTTCTTCCTCCAGCTACATTAACTATTGTTTCTGAATGTGCCTTTCGTGCTTTTCTTAAGGTACCCCAAGCTGGAGAACCTAGAGCAAATTTTTCAAACATTTGACAGAATGCTAATGAGCCTTATGCTGATTTTGTTGAGCGTCTGTCCAAAGGAATGAGACAGCAGTTTGATCATCAGGAAGCTGCTGGTGAACTTCTTCGCCAATTAGCTATTGAAAATGCTAATGCAGATTGTAAAAGAGCTTTACAACCGTTAAAGGCTACTGCTCATTACACTCTGGCAGATATGCTGCGAGTCTGCCAGGATATTGGGTCACAAACTTATAAAATGCATATGTTAGCAGCTGCTATTCAGAAAGGACAGCAACCAATTGGTAACTGTTTTAAGTGTAAAAAGCCTGGCCACTTTCAGAAGGACTGTTGTTCTACACCTTCTATGCCTCAGAATCGTCCTTCTAAAAAGTGCCCTATTTATAAAAAGGCCAATCAATGTCGGTTTCGGTCAGGAAACTTGCCAATGGGTGTAGCACACCCACCCAGAATCCAAAGTGTGCCTTTCCCATCAATCTGACTCCTCCAGCAGTCTCTCTCACTCCTCCCCAGCCACAGCCGGTAGTGCTGGGATCAATCTAATCACTCAAGAGGAAATTGAGTTTATATTTCCCTTGGAAGTTAAAATAGTTCCATCTCAATTTAAAAGTCCTTTTCCTTCAGAATTAGTTGGCTTAATTTTGCCTCGTTCTTCTGTACACAAAAAGGGCTGTTTTGTGGTGCCTGGGGTAATAGATTCAGATTACACTAGTATCCTTATGATTCAGATTTGGGTGAATCTTCCTCAAGTTCTTCCTTGTAATTCTTCTGTTGTTCAATTGTTTCTTCTTCTATATGAAAATCCATCTACTGGTATAGGTAATTGTGTGGATGCAGGATTTGGATCAACTTCTTTATCTGTAGGCTTACTTCATCAGCTGAACTCCTCTCGTCCTTTGTTAACCCTCTTCCTTAATAAACAACCATTTCAAGGGTTATTGAATACTGGAGTTGATGTTACTGTCATCTCCTCTTTCCAGTGGCCAGTACAGTGGCCAAAAATGACACTTTCTTCATTGTGGGGAATAGGAGGTTCTACAGCTACTTGGCAGAGTGTTCAAGAAATTAATGTTACAACATCTGCTGGTAAGTCCTTTTTCCTACAACCATACATTCCAGATATTCATATTAATATTTGGGGCCGTGATATCCTTTCTCTTCTTAATGCCCATTTGATTCTTGATGATGGCTCTTCCTCTTCAATGGATCTGTTCTACGCCAGTTTGGGTGGAACAATGCCATTAACACGGGAAAAACTTGCTGCTTTACAACAACTGGTTCAAGAACAATTGGCTGCTGGTCATATAGAACCTTCTACTAGTCCTTGGAATACTCCTGTTTTTGTTATAAAAAAGAAAAATGGGAAATGGCGCCTCCTGCAGGATTTAAGAGAAATTAATAAGTGTATCCAACCCATGGGTTCTTTATAATGTGGTCTACCAAATCCTAACTTAATTCCTAAATTTTACAAATTATTGGTAGTTGATCTTAAAGACTGCTTTTTTACTATACCTTTGCAGCCTCAAGACAAAGAAAAATTTGCATTTACTTTCCCAGTTTTTAATAATACCATGCCCACAAAACGATATCATTGGCGAGTGTTGCCTCAGGGAATGCTTAATTCCCCCACACTTTGTCAATATTTCATGGATAATGCCCTTCAACCCTTTCAGAATAAATTTCCTTCCTATTGAGTCCATCATTATATGGATGATATATTGATAGCAGCCCCAGATTTTGATGAATCTAAGTTGTTAAAAGAGTTAACGGACACTGTGGCACAACAGGGATTGTGTATAGCCTCAGACAAAATTCAAAAGGTAGAACCTTATACCTACTTAGGACATAGAATGTTGCACAATTTCTCTATTCCAATTCTTCCTGAATTACAAGTACAGAAACCATATACCTTAGTACAACGGCAAAAACTACTTTGCATTATTAATTGGGCACGCCCATTCTTCTACATTGCAACTGGTGATATGTTGCCCTTATTTCAGTCTTTGAAGGGAGCACAATCACCAGGAGATCCAGTTGTATTAACTGATCTTCAAAGAACATGCCTTCAAGAAATATTGAATAAGTTTAAGCATCAATATGTGGACAGGATAACATCCTTAACAATAGGACTTTGTTTAGCTATTCTTCCCACTGCACCCTTACTCACGGGATGTCTTTATTCTAATGCGTCCCCACAAGTGGTCAACATTCATGAATGGATTAATTTGTCAGCTACTCCACCTAGAAACATTTATCTTTATTAATCAGCATTAGAGAATTTGATTATTAAAGGTCATAAACGAGCCTTACATCTTACAGGACAGAATCTCATAAGCATAGCTTTCATTCGTACAAAAGTTGAACATGAGCATTTGATGATAATTTCAGAATCATATCAAATAGCCTTTTCTCAATATGTGGAAAACTTGTATTCTTTACCCAAGGATCCTAGAATAGTGGTTACTACTACTTTAAATCCAGCCTTTTCTTCCATTTTTGTGCGAAATCCTATTTCTTACACTCTTTACTGATGGATTACCTACAAAGGGTGTGGTTGTCTGGCAGATTCAACAACAGTGGTATTCTAAATTTACTGCCACGCAGACTTCAGCTCAACGTGCTGAGCTGGCTGCTGTGATTTTGGCTTTACAATTGTTCAATGACCAACCTATTAACTTGATTATTGATACTCAATATGTGTATTTAGCTATGCAATCTCTTCTCTTTTCTTATTGTGCTCTCTCTTTGGATAAGAATTTGTTATCTTGTTTTTATCTTTGAGGAATAGTTTGGAAACTCGCTTGTATTCTTTGTATGTAGAATACATACGGAGTCATACTCCTTTTACTAATGCCTTGACTGAAGGAAATCAGAAGACAGATGAATCCTTAAAGGATGTTACATCTTTGTTTGCTGATCCTGTTGCTGGTCATTCTTATTTTCATCAAAATGCCAAATCGCTTGCAAAGCAATTTAAAATTTTATTAGCTCAAGCCCAGGATATTGTCCGTGCTTGTCCAGCTTGTCAGCAACTGGCAGTTCTCTTTTCAGTAGGTGTCAACCCACGAGGAACCCAAGCTAATCAAATTTGGCAAATGGATGTAACTCAGTTTTCAACCTTTAAGCCATACTGTTATCTTCATACATCTATTTGACACTCATTCACACTTCCTTTGGGTTACTGCATCAAAACATGAACGTACTTCAGATGTTATTTCTCATTGCCTATCCTCTTTTGCTGTAATGGGTCGGCCTTCTCAGTTTAAAATTGACAATTGCCCCAGTTATATTAGTAAGGAATTTCAAACCTTTTGTCAGAAATGGAATATTACTTTAGTGCACGGAATTCCTTACAACTTTTAGGGTCAAGCTATAGTTGAGCGAGCTCATCGTACTTTTAAGGCATTGCTTCAGAAACAATTACAAACTGAGTCTGGCCCTTACCATCTGTGATAGATTCAAAATCTCATTGCTGTAGCATTATATACTTGGAATTATTTAACCTTTTTAGATTATCTTGCAGACTCACCTGTTAATTTGCATTTTCGAACTACTGAATCTTTAGCAAGGCCTTTGGTAAAGTATCGCCAAGCTCCAGATCCAACCTGGAAAGGCCCTACACCGCTGATCACCTGGGGTCGCCGTGGAAGATCCTTCTACTCGACAAGCAGTGTGGGTTCCAGCGCGCTGTGTTCGTCCGTATCATGGCATGGTATCAGGGCCTTCACAACCCGATTCCGGATTTCAATCTTCATCTGAACACAGAAGTCCATCTTCCAAGGTCAAAGCGCTCGCAACCCATCACTTGGGCCCAGGTTAAATCTACTACATATCAAGCTTAGCAACAACTGCAACAGACCTCATTACCTCAGACTTCTGAAAATCTTGTTGCTGCTGTTTTTGCTATTATTACTGCTAATTCTGTTACAATTTTACTTTGTATTTTCTTGTTTATGGCTAATGGTGTTTCTGCTCAAAATGACACTCCTGTGGTTCATCTTAACCCTAATTTGTGGGTTCGTCATGCCCAATACATGTTTATGACCCATGGCACAAATATTACTTTATACTATGAGCCCCCCAATGGCATTTGGTCAAATTTCTTTTACCCCTAACTTGATCATGTCTTTTACATTTATTGTCTCACAACTACAATCTATTTCACACTCCTGGCTATTTTCTAAACCCCCTATGCAATTGAATTCTGTCCGTTGGCGTTATTTGAAAGTTAGTCAATTTACAAGGGGTCTGTTTCTGTTGTCACGCTAAACACACTTGGCTTCATAATTGGTCTGATTATGATGCTGCTCAGCATATATTAAAAAAGCTGGAGAATTAGTTATTGTTCTAACTACTATTGGTTGTCAGGTACCTTTAATTCTTCTTTGCATGGAATTAATATAGCTCCTGATATGTATCCTGACAATTTTCCTATTTTTAATGCCTCTGATCAAACTAATACAGGATCGATATGCACTGGTTGGCAGCTTAAAGATCCTAATATGTGGTTCTTTTTTGATAAATATGCCACTAATGTTCATCCTCAGAATTATCAATGTGCAGCTATAGGTTATTTTACTCTACCTGGGTACGCTCCCATCAACTCGACAGCGGCATTCCTCTCTGGGGCCTATATGTAATGATGAAGTCATTATTGACACACAATTGTCTTCTGGTTCTACATTTGGCCATGCATTGGCAGGGGCTGTTACAGGAGTCCTTACTCTAGGCTCTTATCCTGGCATAATTGCTCAAGAAAACAGACGATCTATTCTTGGTCTCAACTGCAGACTTGAAAAATCCATCAATGCTACCACTGCTATGATTCGTGATTTGCAGCATGAAATAGAAGACTTAAATCAAGCTGTCTTACAGCATCGTTTTGCCATAGACTATCTTTTAGCCCGTCAGGGAGGGTTCTGTAAGTTAGTTGGACACCGTGGATGTGCTGTGCATTTTCATTCTTTGAATAAAACTATTGAGGATCAGCTTGCCAATTTACAATCATACATTCAAAATAATATCCATGCTCAGTACTCACCTTTTGAGTGGCTAACCAATTGGCCCCCCGATTGGGCTTGGCTCAGACAGTTTTTCTTTTATGCTATAATTATTATTATTGTACTAATTATAACCTATTGTTTTATTCAATGTATTCCAAATTTATTCGCATTGTTTCATCTTGCTTCCCCCTCTCTTACTACTTTACAATTGAGATACATTCATAAATCTTTGAATCCTCCATTTAAAATAAAAAACGAGGATATGTAGAGTTGTAAGCAGGAATGTTCTTATCTTGGATGGCAAACCTCAGATAAAGAATGTTTACAAGAAAATACCACTCAAACAAAATCACTAATCTAAAGGAGGACTAAAGAAAGGAAGTAAACATGTGTTCGACTTTAACTAGAGATAATTAATTGTATTAATTTCTATGCTAAACAGTAAAGAAGGTTAAGCAATAACCAAAGTTAACCAATGTTGGAGGATTACTAAAAATGTATATAAATGCAACATTAGACTCCAATAAAGTTCATCATGATTCAGTTGATCATGATCAAGCAACTCGACTGCCTCGTCATTACAACAGAAGACCATTACTACGAGTAAAGATCTTTCCACACTCCATACATTGATATGGTTTCTCTCCTGTGTGAATCCTATTTTGGGAGGAAAGATGACTATTCTTCCTAAAACCTTTCCCATGCTCCATGCCTCAATATGGCTTCTCTCTTGTGGGAAGTAAGATGATGGTTACGAGTAAATGTCTTCCCCCACTACATTTATTTATAAGGTCTTTCTCCTGTGATTCCTTCGATGGATTATAAAAGAACACCACTCCATGAATTCATATGGTTTATTCTCCTGTATGGATCCTTTTATGGGACTTGAGAATGCAACTCTTTCAAAAGCCCTCTCCACACTGCAAACATTTATATGACTTCTATCCTGTGGCTCCTTTTGTGGTAATTAAGACCATTGCTACGAGCAAATCTCTTACCACACTCTACGCATTGATATGGTTTCTCTCCTGTATGGATCCTTTTATGAATGACAAGAGCAGAATTCCATATGAAGCCCTTTCCACATTCCACACATTTATATGGCTTCTCTCCTGGGTGGCTGCTCTTGTGGGCGTTAAGATGATTGCTACAAGTAAAACTCTTTCCACACTCCATGCATTGGTACGGCTTCTCCCCTGTGTGGATCCTTTTATGGGTGGTAAGACCAGATTTCCACCTGAAGGCCATTCCACAATCCACACATACATATGGCTTCTCTCCAGTGTGGCTCCTCTTGTGGGCATTCAGACTACTGCTGCAAGTAAAGGTCTTTCCACACTCCATGCATCTATATGGTTTCTCTCCTGTGTGGATCCTCTTGTGGATATTAAGATTACTATTCTTCGTGAAACCCTTTCCACACTCCATGCATTTATAAGGTCTTTCTTTTGTGTGATTCTTTTGATTGATTATAAGTGACTCAGAAGAACAGAAGATCTTTTCACACTCATCACTCTTTGGTTGCTCCTGTTCTACACATTTCCTTTTCTCCACTTTTAGATGGATTGCTTGGCATTCCTCCTTGCAATTCTTATTCTCTTGCCCATTAAAGCCTTGAAAAAGGAAAATGAGAAGTGTAGCAAGAATAGGGGAACAATCAAAACTTTTCTTCTGAAATTTAGCCAAAGAATCATCAATATATTTCAGCTGTTTTGTGGGCAAACATGAAAAGTCCAAACTAAGATTGTAACAAAGACCCAATTCCAACTGTATCCCTAATGATCCTCCTATAATAGGATTGGATCACAACTCTGATCTAACCTTTGACCTGGGACAATTCCATGGTGCCACAAACTCCCGAAGTGTATTGGACAGTGTATCATGCTAGGGCAGCAATGTACTCAGTGTTAGGGATAACATTGTTTACCCTAACTGGTTTAGGTAAAATAATATGTTATCATGGTTTGTTAAAGTGTCTGCAACTTTAACTGTAGGAATGTAATTAAGGGAGTGGTTGTAAAAAGCACCATAAAAGAAGCAAGACAAAGGCAGCTTGCTCTCTCTGGCTTTTTGATCCCTACTTACTAGATAGACTGAAGACTGCGTTTTTCCCCTACTGAAAAGGAGAGACAAAGGACTGATTTGTAAGTGAACTGACATTGGATATTCTACACGGACTTTGCTAATTGAATATCCTTGAATGGACTGACTAAAATGATACATGACTAATGGACTGTTATTTTGACTATGCTATAATCTCTAAATGGAATAAACTATCTTTTGATAGCACAAGCGTATCTGTTATTTTTACTGTATGTTAACAAACATACAAGCTTATCTCACTCATTTATCTGTGTGCCTATCTGACTAACGCTGCACATTCTCTTTAGCTTGTCTCCTTAACCCTGGTTGGGGAACCCAGGCTTAACACTCAGCACTTCCTAACTTCAATCAAAGTCTCAGCTCCACTTGTCCACATAGCAGAATCTTTGAAAGTCAAAGGGAATTTTTGGATGGCAATTGCTCCCCACCCTCAACTTAGGCTGATGCCAAATTCTGTACAAAGGTGGGCATATGTCTAAGAAGGGAACAAACCCCTCAGAGGTCATCCGGTCTTGGTGATAGCAGCTCAGAGCTATCAGGAACCCAGTGACGAGGTTCAGGAGGGAATAGCAAATCCTGATAGCCAGAACCTTTCTCAGTACATTTAACTTCTTCCTCACAGTCTTCCTAATATCTTCGATGAAATGAGTATTTTGCATTTCATGAGCAGAAAGTTATTTTAAAAAACACCAACTATTTCCTTTATGCAAAAAGCCAGACTATGCAGTTTTTCAGTTTTGTTTCAATAATTTTCCTTCTTCCATAACGTCAGTTTGGTCAAAAGGTTGACACCAGGATAGAAAGTAATAAATCTACAGACATTTCTACAATTTTGTTTTCACTTTGTCATTATTGGGTACCCATTGTAGATTAATGAGAAAAAAATCATTTTCATCAACTGTAGAATCAAGCTGCAGCATAACAAAATTGACAAAAGTGAAGGGAATCTGAACGTCAACTCATAGAACATTTTCTATGCCCGTTTTATAGTTGCCAACAAAAGGGTTGGGGGGGAGGAAGGAGTTTGAAGGAGCAGTGCAGCAGTTTGGAAGCGAAAGCACATTCTATGTATACCTTGCAAAGATTATACTAAAAGACTGGAGTTTCTGCTGCATAAAATTCCAATTGGAGAACATAAATGATGACTCTTGGCTATGGATGTGTTTCGTTGGAGAATATGAATTATGATACACCGAGAGAGGTGGGGGAAAACCAGTCTCAAGGATGATGGTGAATTACGTGTCTCAGAATCGGCTACACCCAGGTCATGCCAATATGTCGCTCCTAATGAATTCTTTGAAGCTTTTTGAAGTTTGGCTCAAGGCTCATGATTAAGGTGATCATTGGAATCCTGACACTGAATACTTTCTGAATGCACTGTATATCCTTCCTTTATTTTTTGTAAGTAACAAAGGCAGCAGACAAACCCAATATTCCTTCCAACAAAAACTCTGTGAAATGGGTTGAGCCGAGAGACTTTTTGGCCCAAAGTCACCCAGCCAGCATTTATGCCTAAGGCAGAACTAGTATTCACAGTCACCAAGTTTCTAGCCTGGTTATCGTAACCGTTTGCCCAAAATGATGTTATTGAAGAAGGAAATACATTTGAAGAAGAATTGGAAAACTACATAGCCTACCTTTTCACATAAAATAAATTATTTTTTTAAAAAATGCTTTCTGCCCATACAATACAAAATATTCATTTCAGCAACTGTAGAATCATGCTGCAGCATAATAAAATTGATAAAAGTAAAAGGGGTCTGAATACTTTCTGAATGCACTGTAAATATGTGATTTTATTCAGAAGTCAAATTTTCCTGAGCACAGAAAGGCTTTCTTACCCAGAGAAAGGAGATTCCTGGAATTCTCCAGCATGACTGCTCTATAGAGCTCTTTTTGGTCAGCATCCAGTTGAGACCACTCCTCCTCGGAGAAATACACCGCCACTTCCTCAAAACACACAACATCCTGAACAAGGAAAATTTTTTCCCATTAACAGATAATCCCAAGAATAATTAGATAGTTTTACTTCACCAATTCTAGGAGAGAGATCATGTGAACAAAATGGGCATCCTCTGCAGAATTAAGAATAGGATCTCACAGCTTTTGGCTGATGGCACAACTAAATCAGGTTTGATCAAGCTGGAAGTGTTTAGAATGCCTTACTGTGCAACCAGCTAAAATGGTGTTCTTGGTCAATTTATAGCTGAGTCTTAAATCCACTAGTTATCAATGACTCACATTCTTCCTAGGATGGACAGAGGAAAATAGTGGCAAAACCCACCTGACAGGTTTTCCAATGGCTTATTTTATCCCCTGAGGGATCAAAGTGCCCCAACTCCACACCTTCATGAAGGAGTTCGAAGAGGTTGTAGTAGTATTCTATATGTCTATGGAGATTCTCAATCATCAGGTCACAATTGTCCCAAAGATGCTTTTCAAAAACCAAAAAAAAAAAAGATATTTTTTTGCAAGGAATAACCCTGGGAGAATAATCCTGGGAGACAGGAGGAGGAGCCCTGATGCTGACAACAGTCTGGTCAATGAAATCTGATGTTGAAGCAGGACAGGGAGAAAAAACAGCTTACAAAGGATCCCCTCAGAAGGGAGAATGTTCAGTGACCTGATATCAAATTTGTATTGCTTAGAAACAGCAATTTTATACATTGAATTCTAGAACAAAATGAAATCCATCCAAGATTCAGGGACCCTTTCCAATGTTTCTTCTTACCTGAACTAGCGGTTCAGCTAACCCTTCAGCTCCAGCACTAAGAGGTGATTCTAAAAACTCCAAGGACAGCTTTCTGCTCTCTATGAGAAAGAGAAAAATTATGGAAGCAGATTTGTTAATGACACAATACAATAAAGTGGAGCGAAAGAATGAGCTAAATGTTGAAATCTCACCGCGCACAGAAGGAACTTTTCTTACCTTGCGTAGCATCTTGACTTTGACCTTCCTGGAAGTTCTCCCTGAAGAGCAGCTCTTGAGAACGTCTGAATGAATCTTTCCTCCCCTTGGGATACTCAGTCACAGCTTCCATGCATTTCTGGACATGGTGTGATACGAGAAACAAAGGAAGAACACGAAGATAGAAATGAATTATCATACTGCATCTTCGAACTAGCAGTCCCCAATGTCCATTGTTGAAACTCGAAACAGAATGAAAAAAAAATGCCCCAAATACATCCTCTGGAAGAATAGAACAAATTCCCTTCCGAGTTAATAATCTCAGAAAATTCTGCCACAGAAGAATTTACAAATTCAGAGAGATCCTCTTAAAAGTTCTCGTGATTACATTCTCCCACCTGCAACTCTTTTTGCATGTTTTCCTCCTCCTGAGTCAGCAAGAAGCCTTCAGCCAGGGACACCGCCTGGGAACTGGTCTCTGCTCCACACTCCCGCACCCATTTTGCCATCTCTGGGGGAAGCACAGCCAAGAATTGTTCCAGGAGCACCAGGTCCAGCATCTGAGCCTTGGTGTGTTTTTCTGGTTGCAGCCACTGACAACAAAGATAGTGAAGCTGAGTGCAAACATCTCGGGGGCAGCTCCCCTCTGCACTGATGGATGCCTCTTCGGGGATCTTCTGCCCAGGATTCATTGCCCCATTCCTCCCACAGCTCCAAGGTTGAGCAGATGGAGGGGCTTTTCTAATTTTGGCATCTGCTGGATGTTGTCCCTCCATCTTCTCTCTGGTCTTTAATACAGCTCCAAAATAGACCCTTGGATTTCTACTGGTCTTTCTGTTCACAAGAGATCTGGCCAAGCTTTCCAAGGTCACTCAGCTCCCTTCCCAGACAAGATACTTAAGATTCCAGAAGAACCAGTATTTCCAGCTAACATACCTGAAATTGAAAACAATTTAGGGTGTTTGCTAATGTGATTAATTGAACTACTCAGCATCCTTATCAAGAGAGGGAAGGGAAGGGAGAAGGAAGGAGGGGAAAAAAGAACGATTTGAATGAACCTACCTCTACATATGGGAAAAATTGGAGAGATTGATTGTTAAATTTTTATTTTTATTTTTGTGTCTTATTATTATTATAAATTACTCTAGGCAGCAATTATACATAATGCTCCTTCTTACTATTTCCCATCAAAATCCCTATGACAAGGATTGAGCTGAGAGTTGGGATGGTCTCAAGGCTTTCATGCCAAAGGGGGGACTAGATGTTAATGTCTTGGTTTCAAGCCTACTGCTTTCATCAATTAACCAAATGGCTAACTATAATTTTATTTAATATAATTTAATAGACAGTTTAATATTTCTATGACTGCATAGTTAAGAACGATTGGCACAATCCAATTCATAAATGTCCCAGGTCACAAACAGCAACTGGCATGGAGGACTCTTAAAATCCACTTAATAACCAAATAAATAAACAAGGGATTGGAACACCCAGGCTTTACAAAGGCCAAGCTTGACCAAACAAAAACAACTGGCCCAATCGGGGACATAGTAACAATGATGCACCTCCCTCCCCTCCTCTGATACCTTCCTTTATTTATCTGCCCACACAGCCAGCTAGTGATAGTGGGGAAAGGCAGGAAAGCAGGAAACCGAGTTCCAGTCCTTGCACCTCCTTGCACACGGGAGTTGCAACCTTTGTATGCAAGGCCAGTTGCAGCTTTGTAGGCTCGCTTCTCTGGGCCTAAGAAGGGGCAGGCGAGGGGAACCCCTTCTAAAAATGGGGCCAATAAATATGCAGGAAACTGTGCAGAAGTCAAAGCTTGGAGGCACATATCTCTGCTTTGCAAAGACGACCTCTCCTCCTCTCCCTCCCACGCAGAGCTTTTCCCATCGAAATGGAGAGTAAATGGCTCCCTCCTTTCTCACACACCGATTTTTTTTCTCTCCAGGGGCAGCGGGAAGGATCCGAAGCTCTGCTATCTCCCCTACCTGGCCCGTGCATACACAGAGGCGGTAGGAGAACATGAGACTCCTGCCTCCCCCCAACCCACCATGCGAACCTCCAGCACGGGAGAGAAGCCCCATCACTGAACCCCGACTCACGTCTGGATCTCGGACCGTGGACTCTTCCCTGCAGCCTCTTCCTTTGCTAGAAAGACTCACAGCGGGGGGGAGGGGGGGCAGCAGCAGAATCGGACACCATGGAAACAGCGGATCAGCTTTGAGGCCTTTCCGGGAAAATGATTCGGGAAGAACGCATCTCTCTTGACTTGGGAAAGAGACTGGCGCATGCTCAGTTCTATTGTAAGGGGCAGGGCGGAAGAGCTTCCCGGCTCTTCTATGGAGCCCCCTAGAGGATCCTGTGCGCATTGCGAGAAGAGCCTTGCAAGGGCGCGGGACGTCATATTCCATGCGAATATGGGATGATCGGCATTAAGCTAGAAGGAAAGGTTCCCTGTAAAATTGCCTATCTAGAAGGAAGTGGCAGGTGTCAGTTTCTAGATTTTCCTCTTTTTAATCTCTAAGAACCGTCTGTGATCTTGTGAAGATTGAGAAAATATCTGTGGAGTCTCAAAAATCCCTTTCCTGAAGAGCAGCTTCTCTGAAGGGCCTCTAGGGATTCCCAGAAGGCATCAAAAATGAGCAAAATCCTGTCAGAAATGGCACAGCGGTCAAAAGACAAGGAACGAAACTCTATGAAACCCAGCCTGTCTCTTATGACTGATGGCAAACTCAGCCTTGAAGTGAGGGGAGGTGGGGGGGCTGGCAGAGAGACAGGGAGGAAACTTGTTGAGGAAAATTAACATTTGTGTTGGTTTTTCTTTTTCAATTATTACAGCTACCTTTTAAAATTCATGCCTCTGGGCAGCCAAGGAGGCTTGGAAACCCTAAAGTCAGCCTGTAATAATAATAACCAATGAAGATCCCAATGAAACAGAAGCACTGAAAGAAAATACCAAAATGAAGGGAAAATTCAACCTTTAAAAAGTTGACCTTTAAAATTCAAGTCGCCATGATGGAGAAATAAAAATGGGGAGAGTACTCATACGTGATTAGTGAAAAAGTAGAATTACAAAATGAATTTACTAAAAATAAATATAAATACCACAAAGCAAAAGAGAGACAGAGAGAGATATTTATTTTTGTTGTTGAGCAGGGAATACGATTCAGGAAATTTGAATACGAACCTTAAGACCTTCGGAGTAAAAGATTTTTTTTTCTAGCCAAAAGAAATGAAGATTTCAGTGGTTTGAAAAGATTAGTCTGGACTTGGAGGTGAACAGTGCAAGAAAAAAGAGATTTAGCTACAATTACTAAAAGGAAGGATGGAGGGAAAATTGTGGTGAAGAAACAATGGCTTTAACTTCTCATTCTGCCTCTGTTCTTTTTCAGACCATTTCTTGATATATAAAGGTTCCTTTAAGTCCCACCTGACTAATTTCATCAGTCTTCCATTATGAAAAAAAATCACTTGATTACAAAAGCAAGATCACTGCCATGAGCCAGCAGTGTGCAGCAGCAGCCAAAAAAGCTAATGCAATCCTAAATTGTATTAACAGAGGGATACAATCAAGATCAAGGGAAGTGCTAATACCACTCTATAAAGCCTTAGTAAGACCACACCTAGAGTACTGCATCCAGTTTTGGTCACCACATTATAAAAAAGATGTTGAGACGAGAAAAAGTACAGAGAAGAGTAACCAGAATGATTAGGGGACCGAAGGCTAAAACATACAACAAACCGCTGCAGGAACTGGACTTGGCTAGTCTGGTAAAAACAAGGACCAGGGGAGACATGATAGTGGTCTTCCAATATTTGAGAGACTGCCACAGGGAGGAAGGGGTCAAGCTATTTTCTAAAGTGCCTGTAGGCCAAACAAGGAATAATGGATGGAAACTGAACAAGGAGAGATTTAACCTGGAAATGAGGAATTTTCTGACAGTGAGAATAATCAACCAATGGAACAGCTTGCCCTCAGAAGTTGTGGAAGCTTCATCACTGGACACTTTAAAGAAGAGATTGGACTGCCATTTGTCAGAAATGGTGTAGAGTCTCCCGCTTGGGCGGGGGGTTGGACTAGATGACCTACAAGGTCCCTTCCAACTCTGATTATCTATTATCTGTTATCTAAATGTTTTCAAAGTAGCTCAGTCCTCTGAAGTAACAGATCCAGTGCTGGGCTGCATATTTTTTAACAACCGGTTCTCTGGCTGGGTAGGTGTGGCCGATTGGTCATGTGATTGGGGGGGTGATGTCACTCATCACACCCACCCCTGCCTCCTGGCCACTTGCCTCAAAGGAACAGGCAGGATTCAGCCAGTTGGGACTAATCCCATCACTGGCTGGCCCCACCCTCACCTGTTTTTCAGCCTGTTTTTGGAGGATATTCAAGTTGCTTTTGGGGTCATTTTCAGGCTATTTTTCAGGCCGTTTTTGGCTGTAAAAAAAGGCCTGAAGACAGCCCAAAAAACAGGCAGTAGGGACACTTTGAGGAAAATTAAGATTTGTATTGACTTTTTGCCCCAATTATTGTAGCTGCCTTTTCAAATTCATGCCTCTTGGGTGCCCAAAGGCAGCTTGTGAATAATCCTTAAGAACAGATGCCAATAAAAAAGAGGCATCAAAATAAAAGTTCCAAAATGCTCAAACTTGTGGACCTTTAAAAATTTTTTACTTCAAAACAAGCCGCCATGATGGAGAAATGAAGATAGGGAGAATAAAGTCTCATTTGTGACTAGAGAAAAAGTGGAATTACAAAGTAAAGGAAGGCAAATACTGAAAAATAAATATAAGGCTCAAATACCACAAGGCAAAAGAGAGAGAGAAACATGAATAGTTTTATTTTGGTGTTGAGTAACGAATACGCCTCAGGAAATTTTAGTAGGACCTTTAAACCTTTGGAGTAAAAGATTTTTTTTTCTAGCCAAAAATAATGAAGATTTCACTGGTTTGAAAAGATTTGGAGATAACAGTTCAAGAAAAAAAGAGATTTAGCTACAATTAATGAAACCACTCACTGGGTGAGGCTGACTTGGGACAGCTGGGTGGGGATGGAATAAGCCATACTGGCTAACTCGAGGTGGGGAAAATTTGTTGTCTTGTTCTCAGCCCAAGCATGATTAACAGTTTGTAAGCTCAGATGTGGATAAGACTCCAAGCTTGGTGTGTGTGCATGCGCATGTGCATGCACAGCATGCCAAAGAAGACATTCTTCTCCCAATTTCAGACATTGTTGGAATTTATTTCCCTGTCCAGTACCCCCTCCCAGCAAAGAAAGAGGCGGAGGAGGATATTGCTGAGCAAGGAAGGTTGGAAGAGGAAGCTTGCGGGGAACAGTTTCCTCTGAACCCAACTTCTGCCTTGACAGATCTCTGGAGAGCAAGAGGAGGTGGCAGGGGAGCAGCCCTCCACAGTCCTGCATGAGGGAGGCTGGCCCTTTTTGAAAGAAAATCCTTGTTTCCAGCCCTGTGTTGTAAAGATGCTGGCTTGTTGGGCAGTCTTCCCTCACACAGCTCCCCTGCCACCCTTTCTCCTCCCCAGAGATCTATCAAGGCAAAAGATGGACCTGGAGGAAACTGCTTCCTGCAAACTTTCTCCTCCGTGCTTCTACATGCAGCAGCAGCATCCTCCAACTTCTGTGTGGGAGGCAGGTAAGGCTGGGCAAGAGGATCCAGAGGTCGCCAGCAGAGGAAGGCAAGACCAGGACAAGCAACAAAGCCTCGTCCACGAGATAAACATCACCATCCCTCTCAGGCCACATGGAGGACCTTGGATGGTGGCGTGGACTGCCCGGAGCCCTGGGCAATGGAGGGCAAGCACCCAGACCGGATCAGACCAGCTTTCCCAAAGGGGTGCTTGGCCATGCTTATCTCCTAGAGGTTGCTGCTGTTGTGCTCGCTCTTCTTAGCCAGATTGCTCATAGTGGATGTGGGAGGGCAAAGCGTGTGAGTCAGAGGGAGGCTCACTCCCTTTTGAAGCAAGGAAACCCAACTTTGGAAGCAAAGCATCCTCACTGTTAGATGGGAGAATGTGATAATTGTATTTAGTATTTTGGAATGAAACAATATAATGAAAAACAATAATATATCTACATGTAGAAAAGTCCTTTGTCTACTTGGACTTAGCAAAAAACCACAAGCAGGATTAGGGATCCACACTGTTCAGGTTTCCACGAGAAAGGCAATTTATGCATACACATCTAAGAAGGTCTACAATTTATTTGGATTATGACTCAAATGATGCTTGTATGAGATTTTAGACAACTATAGGTAGTCCTTGATTTATTACAGTTCATATAGAGATTATTCAAAGTTACAGAAGCACTGAAAAACGTGACTTAGGACCATTTTTCACACTTATAAACAACATCCCGATGGTCACCTGATCAAACTTCAGATGTGTCAGGGTGAGATTCAGAATAATGTCAGCTGGTGCTTCATTTAAAATCCAAGAAAGAAATACTTAGACTCTTGTAATTTGAGAAAAGATATCTTTTACTGGGAGTCAAGTTGTAGCAACAAGAGAATTCTGAATCTGAGGAAATGGGCACGTACATCACATATATCAAGGGAGTGAAATGTTCCCACCCCCAATAGTTCAAACTGTTCTGCCAGTTAAAAGTTGTGAACCTCATCATGTGGACATCTTCAGGTGGTTATGATTAGTTGACCTTGGCTTACTCAGATAAAGGTTTGCAGTTGCGAACAGAAAGCTAAGCAAGAAATAGAAACCATCCTCAGTTTATACAATATTAGTCACACTTTTCCTCTTTCCACCCCCCACCCCCCCTTATTCATGACAGCCAGAAAGAAGCAAAGCAAAGGAAAAGGATCTTGAAGGCCGACAAGATGCTTGGCAACAGATTCATGACAGCTGCAGTGTCCCTGGATCATGCGATCACCTGTGAACTTCTGACAAACCAAGCCAAGCCAAGCCAATGGGGAAGCCAGATTCATTTCACTATAGTGTTACTAACTTAACAATTACAGTGATTCGGTTTAGAATTGTGGCAAGAAAACTTGTAATATGGGGAAAACACACCACTTAATAACTCTCTCACTTAGCAACAGAAATAGTGGGCTCAATTGCAGTCATAAACTTGAGGACTACCTGGATTTCTCATGGAACTCTACCCACATTTCTTGATATGGTTTTTCCCACATGTGGTTCCTTCTATGGCAAGTAAGAGCATTACTCCCTGCAAAGCTCTTTCCTCACTACATGCATACACTGTAGTTTCATATGGTTTCTCACCTGTATGAATTCTTTTATGAGAAGTGAGATCACAACTGTTTCTAAAGTCCCCTCCACATTTCACACATGTATATGATTTATCTTCCATCTGGCTCCTCTTGTGGGAATTAAGAGCATTACTATGAGTAAAGATCTTTCCGCACTCCATACATTGATATAGTTTCTCTCCTGTGTGAGTCCTATTTTGGGAGGAAAGATGACTACTCTTCCTAAAACCCTTCCCATGCTCCATGCCTCAATATGGCTTCTCTCTTGTGGGAAGTAAGATGACAATTATGAGTAAATGACTTCCCACACTACATTCATTTATAAGGTCTTTCTCCTGCGTGATTCCTTCGATGGATTATAAAAGAACACCACTTCATGAATTCATATGGTTTATTCTCCTGTATGGATCCTTTTATGGGATGTGAGAATGCAACTCTTTCGAAAGCCCTCTCCACACTGCAAACATTTATGTGACTTCTATCCTGTATGGCACCTTTTGTGGGAATTAAGACCATTGCTACGAGCAAATCTCTTACCACACTCTATGCATTGATATGGTTTCTCTCCTGTATGGATCCTTTTATGAGTGATAAGAGCAGAATTCCATATGAAGCCCTTTCCACATTCCACACATTTGTATGACTTCTTTTCTGAGTAGCTGCTCTTGTGGGCGTTAAGATGACTGCTACAAGTAAAGCTCTTTCCACACTCCATGCATTGATAAGGCTTCTCTCCTGTGTGGATCCTTTTATGGGTGGTAAGACCAGAATTCCACTTGAAGGCCTTTCCACATTCCACACATACATATGGCTTCTCTCCAGTGTGGCTCCTCTTGTGGATATTAAGATTACTACTCTTCATAAAACCCTTTCCACACTCCATGCATTTATAAGGTCTTTCTCCTGTGTGGATCTTCTTAGGCACATTAAGACGACTCCTACAAGTAAACGTCTTTCCACACTCCATGCATTTATAAGGTCTTTCTTCTGTGTTGTTCTTTTGATGGATTATAAGTGACTCAGAAGAACAGAATATCTTTTCACACTCATCACTCTTTGGTTGCTTCTGCTCTACACATTTCCTTTTCCCCACTTTCAGATGGATCGCTTGGCATTCCTCCTTGCAATCCTTATTCTCTTGCCCATTAAAGCCTTGAAAAAGGAAAATGAGAAGTGTAGCAAGAATAGGGGAACAATCAAAACTTTTCTTCTGAAATTTAGCCAAAGAATCATCAATATATTTCAGCTGTTTTGTGGGCAAACATGAAAAGTCCAAACTAAGATTGTAACAAAGACCCAATTCCAACTGTATCCCTAATGATCCTCCTATAATAGGATTGGATCACAACTCTGATCTAACCTTTGACCTGAGACAATTCCATGGTGCCACAAACTCCCGAAGTGTATTGGACAGTGTATCATGCAAGGGCAGCAATGTATTCAGCACTTCCTAACTTCAATCAAAGTCTCAGCTCCACTTGTCTGCAGAGCAGAATCTTTGAAAGTCAAGGGGAATTTTTGGATGGCAATTGCTCCC
This sequence comes from Hydrophis major, assembly GCA_033807585.1. NCBI lineage: Eukaryota > Metazoa > Chordata > Lepidosauria > Squamata > Elapidae > Hydrophis > Hydrophis major. The sequence goes on from CM066329.1 coordinate 45,399,589, forward strand.
CACCCTCAACTTAAGCTAATGTCAAACTCAGTACACAAGTGGGTATATCTCTAAGAAGGGAACAAACCTCTCAGAGGTCATCCGGTCTTGGTGATAGCAGCTCAGGGCTATCAGGAACCCAGTGACCAGGTTCAGGAGGGAATAGCGAATCCTGGTAGCAGAACCTTCCTCAGTACATTCAGCCTCTTCCTCACAGTCTTCCTAATATCTTCTGTATGAAATGAGTATTTTGCATTCCATGAGAAGACAGTTATTTTAAAAAACAACAATTTCCTTTATGCAAAAAGCCAGACTATGCAGTTTTTCAGTTTTGTTTCAATAAATTTCCTTCTTCCATAACGTCAGTTTGGTCAAAAGGTTAAGACACCAGGATAGAAAGTAATAAATTTACAGACATTTCTAAAATTTTGTTTTCACTTTATCATTATTGGGTACTCAGTGTAAATTAATGAGAAAAAAATCATTTTCATCAGCTGTAGAATCAAGCTGCAGCATAACAAAATTGACAAATGTGAAGGGAATCTGAACGTCAACTCATAAAACATTTTCTATGCCCGTTTTATAGTTGCCAAGGAGGGGGGGAGGAAGGAGTTTGAAAGAGCAGTGCAGCACTTTGGAAGGGAAAGCACATTCCATGCATACCTTGCAAAAATTATACTAAAAGACTGGAGTTTCTGCCGCATTAAACTCCAATTGGAGAACATGGTTTTTTTTAAAAAAACAACAACAAGTTTTATTAATTCTTCAAGACAGACAATACACAAATACACAAAACATAAAAGCGTAAAAAATCTCTTTTCTGAAAGTTGCTTCGTCCCGGGTTATAACTCTTGGTACAGACACAAATTCAAATTCATATTCCTTTTATATACCATTTCATATCTTATTAACATTTTCAATTTTCTACATGAATTCTCTCTTTTCAATTTTCTCAATTTTATTTCATTTATCTCCTCTCAATTCATATCATAATATTTATCATTCTTTGTCTGATCTATTCCAACCATCCATTTATTTTTCTTCTTTAAAAAAGAAAAACTTCTCCTGTACACTATATGGAGTATGATGCCTTTATCTCTTTCCCCTATATTCGTAATACTTAGTATAAAACACATAACTTATGTTGGGATTCTGTCTGGTACATTCTAAAATTATACTATGTTGTCAAAAATAATACAAATCTATTCATTAATATTAATATTGATTTATATCTTAAACGTTTAACACATTACTTTTCAGTTAAATCACATACTTTTATGGGAGCCCTATTTTCCATAATTATTCCCCCCCCATCACATATTATAACTCATTATTTCATTACAGTGTTCCTCCTTCTACGTCAAATCTCTCATTTCGCAAAAAAATTCGCTAATATACCATAATCTAATCATTAATATTAACAATCATTTATATCTTAAACATTTTATCCATTTCAATTAAATATCATGCCTTTGTAGGAACACTTACACTTTCCAAAAATTATTACCCCCGCCACATCACAGTCTTAAATTATATTTCATTACAATACTCCCTTTTTCTTAACAAAAATTTCACTAGTTTATATTAAATATTTTATCACATTTTAAATTACATATTATTTCCAATTTTTATGGTTATTTCTAAATATAAAAATGCAATCCAATGTACCTTTCTAGAATCCCTTTAACAATAAAGTTTATCCATTATCTCTAAAAAACTTTTGCTTCTTAACATCTTGCTCCTCACCATTAAGGCTTGTCATCTCTTCCTTTCTCCCTTGCTTCTCCTTCTCTTTGTCCTCTTTAACCCCTTGTCTCTCCACCTCCCTTTTATTCTGCTTTCCCCCTTTCTGTTGTTTCCTAACATAATGTCCCCTTTTCACCTTATTCTTCTCTTTTTGGATTGTTTTTCCAGATCTTAGAGTCCTCTTTTCCTTTTTCTCTTTCTTTTTCCCTTCTCCAACCAGAGTCATTTGATCATCAAAGATGGCTTCTTCTGTCCCCATCATCCTGTTGTTCATTCTGTTTCACATAGTTATAAACCGCCATTTCTAAAAATTGAAAGATAGTGCCAAGACCATCTTTCCCTTCTTGTTTTTCTTTTTCATATTTTTGATATATAAGTTTCAATCCATCCACAGATGATGCCATTGTGTAGAGAAAAAGTTTTTCCAAACAACCACCCAGATGCTTTAATCAGAAATAATTGTCAAAGGTTCCAAAGTCACCAAACAATTCAAACAGGCTGTTTCTTTTAAATACCTTCTTCTTCTTCACTTTCTCTTTCCGGAGTTAAAGTAATCACAAAGTTTCCTTTCAAATATATTTTTTGGAAGTTTTTTTTTTAATGTTTAATAACTCTTTACAATTCTAGGCAGTCTTCTCCTTATTTTCAAATTCTGCTCCAATTTTTTCCCCTCCCCCTTCTCACTCACAGCCAAAAAGATTTTTTTTTCTCCGCTGTCACTTTAAGGAGAGTGGAACGAAAAGAAAAAACTTTCCCTTTTAGAATATTCGCAGCTTATAACTCTCACAGGGAACAATGTATATTTAGCAGCCTTCAAGGTTCCAGGTCACTTTCTCTTGTCTTGTCCCGGTTACAAGCAACTTTCACTTCTTCCAACTTTCTTCCTCCAGCTCCTGCTTGTCCGGCTGCAGATTTCTTCGTGGCGGCCATTACTGATTGCCGTTCCTCCGCCTCGGGAAAAGGGGGTTTCCAGTTTGCAAGGTTTCGGCGACGGCAGGGATTCTCGTTACTGCGCGATCCCTGCTGCGTTCGCCGCCAAGGTTCCCCCAATCCGTTTGGATCTGGGGGATATAGCTGCCCTGTAGGGACAGCTGAAGACAGGGGGGATCCGGAAAGGGGCTTGGGGATGTCGCAGACCCCCTCCCCAATTGGAGAACATGGTTGATGACGACTCCAAGCCTGATGGAAGTTTTGCAGATCTCCAATGGGAGCCTCCAGCTCAGAACAGAAGCCCCATCACTGAACCCCAATTCACTTCTGGATGTCAGACCGTGCAATCTTGACTGCAGCTTCTTCCTTTGCTAGAAAGACTCACCTGAAGGTTCAAAGCGAGTGGGGTGTGTGAGCAGAATCGGACACCGTAGAAAGAGCTGAGGAGCTTTTCTGCTGGAAAAGATATCAGGAACCAAGAAACTGATTTTGGATTTGCTGGTGGTTCACGCGACATCAAAAGGAGTCCTCCAGGACTGCATTCGAACTTTCAAAGATTCCATTGGTATGAGGGTGATGAGCTAAAACCCTAGGAAAGGCCTATCAAACTAGCAGCCCAGGGACCAGATGTGTCACGCACAGGCCAGACCCACCCCGGCTCTGCAAATGCAAAAACCATCACAATATGTCACAATATGTCACATGACGCGATTGAGTTTTACACCTGTGCCCTAGGAGGAGCCTAACAAGATTGTTGAGCACATGCATACAATGCTCAATTTATGCACCGGCCATTTAACATAAATGGAGCTGCACGCACTTGTGCGTACCTGCCACTCACACAAAGCCATCCCCTCTTCCCCCTCCCCCCTGGGCCACCAAGCTGGAAACGGTGGGGACTGCTGTTGTATAATATAAATATATTGAAAAGAAGAAACAAAAGAAAACAAACAAAAAGAACTTGCACATTGTATGTTTCCCTTTTGTACCTCAGATATTTTTTTCAGAATAAAATATCCCCACAACCCTAATGGGGACATAGAAAACTGAGACAGAATCCAGTACTTTTGATGACTGTTTGGATTCAATTCAATTCTGGCTTGGTAGCCTAGTGATGGGAGAATGAGGTGGAGGATGGTTCTCTACAAACAGCAGGACCATTCATGCATGCACAGCTCCATTTGTGGAAGCAGCTGGCTCACACATCTGCCTCTCACACCAAATGGAGTTTTCCGTGTGAGCCTGCCACTTGTGCAAGTGGAGCTATGCAAGCGCACACTCAATCATTACTTCCACAGCCCACTTCCAAATAGGCCACAGCCCAGGTGTTGGGCCCTCCTGGATTAAAACGAACCCATGACAAATTGGTGGCAGTAGTGAGATCGGTTCAGACTCAAGAGGCTTATTACGTTAGTACTGTGTATGAAAACAAATCTTAGCTTCTAAAGGAACAGAATTTAGCTCTCACAAACTGCAAGACTTTGCAAGCAACAGCCAACAATCTGGATACAGAAATCAGACGTCTCACTTGAGCCTTTCTCAGATAAGCAAGGATGGAAAAGGTAGAACCACAAAACATACTTAATAACTGTTTCATACAAGCAGAAATTTTGGGCTCAAATGCAGTCACACACATCTGGATTTCTATTGAAGCTCCTCCCACAGTTCTTTTATTCATATGGTTTCTCCTGTGTGGATGCTTCTATGGCAAGTAAAAGTGTTACTCCTTGCAAAGCTCTTTCCTCATTCCATGCATTGATGTTTTTTTCCCCATAAGGATCCTTTTATGGGAAGTGAGATCACAACTCTTTCTAAAGCTCTCTCTCCACATTGCACGCATTTATATGACTTCTATCTTGTGTGGCTCCTCTTGTGGGAATTAAGACCATTATTACGAGCAAATCTCTTTCCACACTCCATGCATTTATATGGTTTCTCTCCTGTGTGGATCCTTTTATGGGAAGTAAGATCACAATGCCACCTAAAGGCCTTTCCACATTCCACACATTCATATGGCTTCTCTCCTGTGTGGCTCCTCTTGTGGGAATTAAGATCATTATTACGAATAAAGGTCTTTCCACACTCCATGCATTTGTAAGGTCGTTCTCCTGTGTGGATCCTCTTGTGGCGATTAAGATTACTGCTACAAGTAAAGGTCTTTCCACACTCCATGCATTTATAAGGTCGTTCTCCTGTGTGGATCCTTTGATGTCTTACAAGATAGTAATTATCATAGAACATCTTTCCACACTCCATGCATTTATAAGGTCGTTCTCCTGTGTGGATCCTTTGATGTCTTATAAGATAGTAATTATCACAGAAAGACTTTCCACACTCCATGCAGGAAAATCGTTTCTCTTCTGAATGTGTCTTTTTATCAGAAATGAGATGGTCAGATTTATTAAACCACTTTCCACACTCCATGGATTTATATGGTCTTTCTCCCGTATCAATCACTGTATGGTTAGAAAGCCAACTGACCCAAGGAAGACTTTGTGATTGCTTTGTTTCATCACTCTTTAGTTGCATCTGATCTACAAATTTCCTATTCCCCCCTTTCGAATGAATCACTTGGCATTCCTCCTTGCAATTCTTTTTTTCTTGACCATTAAAACCTTGAAAAAGAAAAATGAAAACTGTAAGAAGAATAGAGGAACAAAAAAATTTTTCTCCTGAAATTTAGCCAAAGAATCATCAATATATGTCAACGGTTTTGTTGGCAAAGATGAAGAGTCCAAACTAAGATTAAAGCAAAGACCTATCTCCAAGTGTATCCCCAATAATCCTCATATAATAGGATTGGATCACAACCCTGAACTAATCTTTTGACCTGGTATGATTGCAGTGGTGGGATTCAGCCAGTTCGGACCAGTTCAGGCATACCTGTTAATTTTCTGCACAGTTCGGCGAACCAACTGATTGCACCACTGGGTGGCCTTGCCCCACACCGGCTGGCCCCTCCCAGCCTCTCCTTATCTCACCTTGGCCACCTGCCTCGAGTCATGCCCACGGCCCAGCTTCTCTCTGGCTACTCTCTGCTCACCCAGGCCCAGCCTTAGATCTGCAGCAATGCCTTGGGCCCGCTCCCTGGGCGTCGGCACAGGAGCTCATGAGCACACAGGGCCTGGCGTCCCTGGGCACTGCTTACTGAGTGTTGCCCTTCACCTAGGATGCCAGTCCAGTCCTCGTGCATTTGGAGACTCCTGTGTGCACACCCAGGGAGTGGGGCCAAGACGGCAGCATGGATGTAAGGCTGGCCGCGGGTGGTACTGGCACCTCCATGCCCCGCTTGCTGACCTTTCCCTAGGACCGCCCCTCCCCCATGAGGGAAAACCATGTCTTTACCTGTACATGGAGGAAGGAAGAGGTAGCAAGAAGAGGGCATGGGACCCAGGGGGCTTCTATAGGCCAGCGTGCCATGGGCAGTAGATCACATGGGCTGTGGGGGGGGATGTGGAAGCCGCATGGCAGTCGCATGCAGCTTTTTTTTTTGGAAAAAGTTTTATTGATTTTAACAACGAACAAAAACACATAAAACATAAGGCATAAAACATAAAAAAACATCCTCCTCCTTCATGAATTTACATACAGTGTATCAGTTGGTTTACCACTCTTTTTTGTGCATCCATTTCATAGTCTCTATTGTAATTGTATTGCATAATAGCTCATATTATCAATCAACAATTATATAACCTGATATCATTATTAAACAATCATTTGACTACAATTTTATTAATTCATACTTTTACGAGATAACTATAGTTTACTTAATTGATTTTATAGCAAATCATAAAGTCATACCAAGTCTATCTTAATAAAATTTTATAAAAATACTATCAAAGAAAAAAAAAAGTTAATGTTCATTATTTCCTTAGTTTCTAAATATTCTATTATTATGTTTTATTATCTAGCCATTGATAAAAAAGGTCCCAAACTTCATAGAATTGTTTATCTTCCTGTTCTCTAATTTCAAATGTCAATCTACTCATTTCAGCACATTCCAATATTTTCTTGATAATTTCTTCCTCTGATGGTATTTTCTCACTCTTCCAATTTTTAGCAAATACAATCCTAGCCGCTGTCAATACATTTACAATCAAATACTTCAAATTTTTATTATATGCATCAGGTAAGATTCCCATGGAGGAAGGAAGAGGTAGGAAGAGGAGGGCATGGGACCCAGGGGGCTTCTATAGGGCAGCGCACCATGGGCAGTAGATCACATGGGCTGTGGGGGGGGGGATGTGGAAGCCGCACGGCAGTCGCATGCAGCTTCTGGCATTGCAGGGAGCGGGTGGAAGCAGAACTGCCCTTTTGGCATCAGGCATGGAGGCAACAGAGGGGAGGGTGGACAAGACGGGAAGCTCTGCAGGTTTTGATTTCCTTTTTTATTCCTTTTTTAATGGACAGAGACTTCCCATTTTTATCCCCTTTCCCCTGTTGTTGCCTCTGTGCCTGACGGACCTCTGTGTGACTCTCAGCTCACCTCTCCAACCCATGCACTCGCTGCCCGGAGCTGTGACAATGGAGAGGAAACCATTGGGAGATGCAGCTGTGGGCTGAGAAAAACAAACATTGAAAAAAAAAAAAAAAGGAGAGCTTTCATTGGTTTGCACTTTTCAGCCTACCATCACAGATATCTTGTGTGTGTGTGTGTGTGTGCACGCAGTGGGGGGATAGGGGGAGGTGTCTCCCTCATTGCAGCCTGCAAGCTCATTGTAGGCTGCAAGCTAACAAAAGCTCTTTTTTTGAAATGTTTGTTTTTCTCAACCCCCTCAGCCCTCTCCTGATCTCTTCCTCTCAATGTCGGGCAGCAAGGGGAACACACACACACATATATGTGAGCTAAAAACCACGCTGAAGCAACGATGGGGGAAGGAAGGAAGGAAGGAAGGAAGGAAGGAAGGAAGGGAGGGAGGGAGGGAGGGAGGGAGGGAGGGAGGAAGGAAGATTATAATGAAAGGGGGTCAGATTCTGAGGGAAGTCCTGCCTTAGCACTTGGCCACCAGAAGCCCTGCTGCCCTTTCACCATCCCCTTGTCCCTTTCTCCTGTCCTTTCCTTGTGGTTTCCCATCCTATTGCTGAGGATGCTTTGGTTACAAAGCCGGGTCATCTCACATGCAGAGACACTGGGACTCCCTCTGACTAACACACTTTACCCTTCTGATTACACCATGAGCAAAGTGCCAAAGGAGAGTGAGCACAGCAGCAGCAGCCTTGAGGAGGAGGTAAGTACAGCCGGGTGCACCCTCGGGGAAGCGGGACAGGGCTGTGGGGTCCCAGTGCCCTGGGAGCTTGAGGGCCAGGCTGGACTCTTGTCCTCTGCTGCCCAGGGCACTGGGCAACCTACGCTGCTGTCCAGGGCTCCTTTGCATGACCCAAGAGGGATGACGAGGCTCCTCCGGAGGACAAGCTCTCACCCTGATCTCATCTTCCTCTGCTGGAGACAATGGATTCAGTCCTGCCTGGACCATCATAGGTGCCCCCCCCAACACAATGTCGACCTGGCGACGCGCTGCAACCCGGACCACGCTCAGTTTGGCCACGCCCATCCACTCACATGACCCACCCACCACGCTCACCCACCCAGTCGTTAGCGCAGAGAAACAGTTGTTAAATTATTTGAATCCCACCACTGGGTAATTCCATAGGGCCGCAAAATCCTGAAACGTATTGGACACCATATCATGCTGGGGCAGCAACATACTCGCCAGCTCCCAACTTCAATGAAACTCTCACCTCCACTTGTCTGCAGTGGAATTTCTGGATGGCAATTGCTCCCCACCCTCAACTTAGGCTGATGCCAAATTCTGTACACAGGTAGGCATATGTCTAAGAAGGGAACAAACCCCTCAGAGGTCATCCGGTCTTGGTGATAGCAGCTCAGAGCCATCAGGAACCCAGTGACCAGGTTCAGGAGGAATAGAGAATCCTGGTAGCCAGAACCTTCCTCAGTACATTCAGCCTCTTCCTCACAATCTTTCTAATATCTTCGATGAAATGAGTATTTTGTATTTCATGGGCAGAACACTTTAAATAAAACATTTCTTTTATGTAAAAACCCAGGCTATGCAGTTTTCCAATTTTTCTTTCAATAAATTTCCTTCTTCCATACAGTCAGTTTGGTCAAAAGGTTAAGACATCAGGCTAGAAAGTAATAGATTTACACACATTTCTAAAATTCTGTTTTCCCTTTGTCATTATTCGGCACCCAGTGTAGATTAATGAGAAAAAATAAATTTTCAACCAATGTAGAATCAGGCTACAGCATAACAAAATTGAAAACAGGGAGTCCAAATACCTTCTGAATACACTCTCTATCCTTCATTATTTTGTAAATAATAAAGGTAGTGGAAAACCTGATATTCCTTCTTCCTGCTGTTTTCGGTACAAGAACAACCCGGTGAAATGGGTTGAGCTGAGAGAGTTTTGGCCCAAATTCACCCAGCCAGCATTCATGCCTAAGGCAGGGCTACTATTTACAGTCACCCAGTTTCTAGCCTGGTATCTTAAATCATTTGATCAAACTGACTTTATGGAATAAGGAAATGTATTCAAAGAAAAATTGGAAATCTGCACAGCCTCCCTTATTATATACATTGTTTTCTTTAAAAGAATGGGTTCTCATAAAATACAAAATACTCATTTCAACAACTGTAGAATCATGCTGCAGCATAACAAAATACTGAATACTTTCTGAATGCACTGTAAATGATTTTTTCCCCAGAAATAACATCCAAGCCCCTACTCTACTTTCCTGATGATAGAAAGGGTTTCTTACCCAGAGAAAAGAAATTCTTGGAATTCTCCACCATGACTTCTCTATAGAGCTCTTTTTGGTCAGCATCCAGTTGAGACCACTCCTCCTTGGAGAAATACACCGCCACGTCCTCTAAACAAACAACATCCTGAAAAAGAAAACAAGTTTCCCTATTAACAGATAATCCCAAAAATAATGGGTTAATTTTCTTCCACCAATTCTAGGAGAGAGATCATGTGAACAAAATGGGCATCCTCTGTAGAATTCAGAATAGGATATCACCACTTTTGGCTGACGGCACAACTAAATAGTTTCATCAAGCTGGAAGTGTTTGGAATGCCTTATGGTGCAACCAGCTAAAATATTCTTGGTCAATTGATAGTTGGGTCTTAAATCCATTACCTGTCAGCGTCTCCCATTCTTCCTAGAATGGGCGGAGGAAAATGCTGGCAAAACCCACCTGACATGTTTTCCAATGGCTTATTTTATCAAGAGGGACCAAAGTGCCCAAACTCCACACCTTCATGAAGGAGTTGCAAGAGCTTGTTACAGAACTCTAAATGTTTATAGAGATTCTCAATCATCATGTCATGGTTGTCCCCAAGACGCCTTTCAAAACACAAAAAAATGAGTATTTTTTTTTTTTTTTGCAATGGTGTGTGAGAATAACCCTGGGAAAGAGAAGGAAGAGCCCCAATGATGACAACAGTCTGGTCAATGAAATCTGATATAGTAAGTAGCAGGATGGGGAGAGAAAGCGACTCACAGAGGATCCCCTCAGAAGGGAAAATGTTCCGGTTTCGCGTGGCTTCGGGGCAGCAGGAATTCGCGACAGCTCGCGATTCCTGCTGTGCTAGCCGCCGAGGTACCCCCGATCCAGATGGATCAGGGGGATATGGCTGCCCTGTAGGGACAGCTGAAGAGAGAGGGGAGTCGGACAGGGGGTGGGGGTGTCGCAGACCCCCTCCTCCTCCGGAAAAACCCCTTTTTCCCAAGGCGGTGGAGCGGCGGTCAGCAATGGCCACCACGAAGAAGCCAGCAACCGGGTAAGATTGCGCTGGAGGAAGTAAGAAGAGTGAAAGTGCTATCTGAGCCGGGTCAAGTAACATCTTTCAAATTGGTTGGAACTGAGCTGTTTGAATTGCTGGAGGATACATTGTATCCCTAAGAAGATCCAAAGCGGCGGAGAAGCTGTTAAAGGGAATTTTTTTTTTTTTTCTTCACTCTCCCACCTCATGGAAACAGCAGATATGTTTGGACATATTGGACATTGAAAGTGAATTGTTTTGAGAGTTGAAGCTAAGGGACAAAAGGGTTTTTGGACATTGAAAAACTTAAGAAATTGGAAAACCCTTGTTGGAGGTATGGATTTCTGATTATTTAAAATTGATATTGCAAGTGGGAAGGGAGAGGAAAAAAAATTGGAGCAGAAGCTGAAAAAGGAGGAGATTGCCTAGAATCCCAAAGAAAGGTATATGGTAATTGGACCTCTTTGATTAAACATTAACCCCAGAAAGAGAAAGAGAAGAAGGAAGAAAAGTATTAATTTTTGGAATTTTTTTTTGAATTATTCTTGATTAAAAATATTCGTGGTTGTTTTGGGAAAAGTTTCTTTTTTCATAATGGCATCGCTTGTGGATGAACTAAAGATTGAATATCAAAAATATAAAAAAGAAGATACTTTGGGAACTTTGTTTCAATTCTTAGAAATGGCGTTATGTACTTATGAAAAGTTGACTACGCAGCAGAAGGACTGGGACAAAGAAGAAGAGGAAGAAGAAGCCATCTTTGATGAACAATGGGTTCTTTCCGGGGAGGAGGAGAAAAAGGATAAGAAAAAGGGGATTTTAAGAATTATAAAAACAACCAAAGAAGAGAAAAATGAGCGGAAAGGTGGAGGCAAGGTTAGAAAGCAAAGGAAAGGGAGTAAGAAAAGGGAGGAGGAAAGACAAAGGGGTAAAAAGGGCAAGGAGAAGAATAAGCAAGAGAGAAAGGGGGGGAGGAGAAGCCTCAATGGGGGGAAGCAAGATCTAAAGAAAAAAAGTTTATTCAGAGACAATGGGTGAATTTAATTTAGGATAAAAGAGGGATTCTGGAGGGTACATAAGATTGTGTTTTTTATATGTGTATTTAGAGTATAAAATTCATTGTGTAATTTTAAAATCTTTTAAACAGAATCCCAAGAAAAATTGTTATATGAAGTACTTTTAAGTTAGGGTAATGAGTTATAGACGTTACTCCAATTGGTGTATAGGAGAAGTATAATAAAAGAAAAAAGATGAATGGATAGTTGGAAATAGAACAGACAAAGAATATTATTGAAAATGGTAATAAGATATGAAAGGATATATAAAGGTTTTGTTATGGTTTTTTTTTGGATGTTGTATATTGAAAAAAGGCAAAAAAAAATTAATTAATAAGAAATAATTCGGATGAAAAGGAGAAGTTGGGATAAGATATGAAGTTAAATAGACAAAGTATTGATACTATAATTTGGAATTGTTATGTTCTATTGGTTTTCTTCTTTTATTATTTTTCTTAGAAAAGAACTTATAAGCTGTTATGCCTTGTGCACTGTTTATATAAAATTGATAAAAATGGTTTATATATATATATATAAAAAAGAAAATGATAATAAGATATGGAAGGATATATAAAGTGAATATGATGTTTGAATTTGTGTCTGTGTGAAGAGTTTCAACCTGGGATCAGACAACCTTCAGAAAAGATCTTTTAGTTTTATGTTTTATTGTGTTCTCTGTGAAATTAATAAAATTTGTTTAAAAAAAAAAAAAGAAGGGAAAATGTTCAGTGACCTGATATCAAATTTGTATTGTTTAGAAACAGGAATTTTATACATTGAACTCTGGAAAAAATGAAATGCATCCAAGATTTATGGACCATTTCTGATGTTTCTCCTCCTTACCTGAAGTAGCGGTTCAGCTCCAGCACTAAGAGGTGATTCTAAAAAATCCAAGGTCGGTTTTCTAGTCTCTATCAGAAAGAGAAAAATAATGGAAGCAGATGTGTTAAAGAGGGCCAATTCAATAAAGTGGAGCGAAAGAATCAGCTAAATTTTGAAATCTCACATCACACAGAAAGAGCTTTTCTTACCTTGCGTAGAATCTTGACTTTGATCTTCCTGGAAGTTCTCCCTGAAGAGCAGCTCTTGAGAAGATCTGAATGAATCTTTCCTCCCCTTGGGATACACAGTCACAGGTTCCACGCATTTCTGGACATGATGTGATACAAGAAACAAAGGAAGAGCATAGAGATAGAAATGAATTATCATACTGCATGTTCAAACTACTAGATCCCAATGTCCATTACTGAAACTCGAAACAGAATGGAAGAATTGCCCCAAATACATCCTCCGGAAGAATAGAACTAATTCCCTTAGGAGTTAATAATCCCAGAAAATTCTGCCAGAGAAGAACTGAGAAATGGACACAGATCCTCTTTAGAGCTGGCATGATTACATTCTCCCACCTGCAACTCTTCTTTCATGTTTTCCTCCTCCTGAGTCAGCAAAAAGCCTTCAGCCAGGGACACCGCCTGGGAACTGGTCTCTGCTCCACACTCCCGCACCCATTTTGCCATCTCTGGAGGAAGGACAGCCAGCAATTGTTCCAGGAGCACCAGGTCCAGCATCTGAGCCTTGGTGTGTTTTTCTGGTTGCAGCCACTGACGACAAAGATAGTGAAGCTGAGTGCAAACATCTCGGGGGCGGCTCCCCTCCTGGAAGTGCACTTTTGTGAAATAAAAGCATTGGACATCTGAACTATTGGATGCCTCTTCATGGCTCTTCTGCCCAGGATTCATTGCCCCATTCTTCCCATAACTCCAAGACTGAGTAGCTGGAGGGCCTTTTCTAATTTTGGCATCAGCTGGGGCTTGTCCCTCCATCTTCTCTCTGGTCTCTAAAAAAGCTTCAAAAGAAAAGGGAAGGAAAAAAAAAAAAGGATGAACCTACTAATGTCTGGAACAGGGAAGGGGGCAACTTATTAGTTAGCTTGATTTCTCCTTATGGGGAAAATTGCAGAGAACCCTTCAGGATGTCAATGTCTATGAAAATATTAGAAATATATATTTAAATATTTTTGATTTCTATTTCCTAGTTTTGTTAAAATTTATTTTTAATATCTTCTGTATTATTGTAAATAATGATAATTAAATCACTCTAAGCAGTCCTTCTTACTATTTCCCCCACAACAGCGCTGTGAGGTGAACTGGGCTGAGGGTTGGCATGAGCTCAACGCTTTTATGCCAAAGGTTGGTCTAGAAGTTAATCTCTTGGTTTCAAGCCTTGTGCTTTTATCCCTGGAGCAAATGGCTCTCTATGGCTAACTGTAATTTTATTTAATATGATTTAATAGACAGATTAATATCATTTCTATGGCTGCACCATCCAAATCATAAATGTCCCAGGTCACAAAGAGCAATTGACGTGAGGGGCCCCCTAAATCGATTTAACAAGTAAATAAATCAACTAGGGGATTAAATACCCAGACTTTACAAAGGCCAATCTTAACAAAAAACAAAAAAAGCACTGGCCTAATCATAGTGTGTGAATGATGCATCTCAGCCCAAGGAGCACCTCCCTCCTCCAACATCTTCCTCATTTACCGTGAGGCAGAACCAAACTGGTGACAGTGGGGAAAGGCGGGAAAGCAGGTCCTTGCAACCTTGCACCCAACACCTTGCACACGAAGTTGAAGCCTTTGTACGGCCTAAGGAGGAGGCGCCGAGGGGAACCCCTTCTGAAAACGGGACCAAGAAATATGCAGGAAACTGTGCAGGAGTCAAGACTGACTTGAAGGCAAAAATGTCTAATTTGCAAAGACGGCCTCTCCTCCTCTCCCTCCCACGAAGAGCTTTTCCCATCCAAACGAGTTTAAATGGCTTCCTCCTTTTTGTAACTCCCTTTTTTTTTCCCTGGGGGAAACGCGCAGGATCCGAAACTTTGCTTTCTTTCTCCCCTGCCTCCACAGGGGGGCGACGAGGGAACATGGGACCCCTGCCTCCCCCCTTCCCACGACTCCAAGTCGGATGGAAGTTTTGCAGGTCTCCATGCGAGCCTCCAGCGCGGGAGAAAAGCCCCATCACTGAACCCGACTCACGTCTGGATCTGGGACCGTGCAAATTTCCCTGCTGCAGCCTCTTCCCTTGCTAGAAATGGGTAGAACCGGACACTGTAGAAAAAGCGGAGAAGGCTGGAGGAACACATCTCTCCTGACTTCGGAAAGTGGATGGCGCATGCTCAGTTCGCTTGTAAAAGGGGCGGAAGTGGGAGGGAACTGCCCCTCTTCAAGGGAGCCCCCTAAAGGATCCTATGGGCAACGTCTCAGCACCCTGCAAGGGCTCAGAACATCATGAGAATTTTTAAAGAGATTAACAGTTGGAAGGGAGCTTGTAGGTCATCCAGTCCAACCCCCCACCCAAACAGGAGACCCTACACCCTTACGGACAGATGGCAGTTCAGTCTCTTCCTGAAAGTCTCAAGTGATGAAACTCCCACAACTTCCGATGGCAACTTATGTTCTATCAGTTGATTGGTCTGTCAGAAAATTTCTCCTTATTTCCAGGTTCAGTTTCCATCCATCATTCCTTGTCTGACCTTCAGGTGCTTTGGAAAATAGCTTGACCTTCCTCTCTGTGGCAGCTCCTCAAATATTGGAACACTGCTATCATGTCTCTCCTAGTCCTTCTCTGCATTCTTTCTAGAGTCTCAACAACTTTTTATTGTGTGGTGACCAAAACCGAATGCAGTACTCTAAGTGTGGTCTTACTAAAGTTTTATAGAATGGTATTAGTACCTCACTTGATCCCTTTGTTAATGCAACTTAGGATTGCATTAGCCTTTTTGGCTGCTGCTGCTGCACACTGCTGGCTCATATTTAGGTGGTCGTCCATTAAGACTCCAAGATCCCTCTCACAGTTACTGCTATTGAGCCTGGTTTTACCCAGTCGATATGTGTACTTCTGGTTTTTCTTGGCCAAGTGTAAGACTTTTCTCTTCATTGAATTACGTTTTGTTAGATAGAGCCCAGTGTTCAAGTCCGTCTTGATCCACCCGGATCTTGAGCCTATCATCAGGGGCCATGATGGCAAACGAATGACACACGTACCACACGTGGCATGCAGAGCCATTTGTGCGGCACGCAAGTCCCAGCCAAATGTACCTGAACTGCACATGTGTGCACCTCCCAGCTGATTTTCAGCCTGTTTGAGGCCTTTTTCAGACTCCCAGAGGCTCAAGGGAACCCTCTGCAACCTCAGCAGGCCGAAAAAAGGCCCTTCCGGAAATACCAGAATTTCCCATTTTCAGCCTCCAGAGGGCCTAAGGAGTCCGGGGGAGGCTGTTTTTACCCTCCAGGGGGCTGCAGGAAAGCCTCTGCATTATGGTTGCCCTCAAAGGGCATGTTAAGACTATGACAACTCAGACTAGCTGGGTAGCAATAGTCGGATACTACTCCCTGGACACAGCTGATTTCAGACAGCTGGGTCAGGATGGAGTAAGTTGAACTGGCTAACTCAAGTTGGGGAACATTCATTGCCTTCTTCTCAAGCCCAGGCATTGGCAGTTTGCAAGCTAGATGTGGATAAAAGTCTCCATACTTGGATTGGGGGGGGGGGTGTGTCTGTACGCATGTGTGTGCATGCACAGCATGCCGAAGGAGACGTTCTTCTACCAATATCAGACATCATTGGGGTTTGTTTCCCTGTCCGGCACCCGTCTAAGCAAAGCAAGAGGCAGAGGATGACTCTGCTGAGCGTGGAAGGGTGGAGGAGAAAGTTTACAAAAAGCCCCAACTTCTGCCTTGACAGATCTCTGGAGAGCAAGGGGAGGTGGGCAGGGGAGCAGCCCTCCTCAGTTTTGCACAAGGGAGGCTGGCCCTTTTTGAAAGAAAATCCTTGTTTCCAATCATGTGCAGTAAAGATGCTGGCTTGTTGGGGCAGTCTTCCTTCATACAACTCCCGTCACCCTTCCTCCTCTCCAGAGATCTGTCAGGCAAAAGATGGACCTGGAGGAAACTGCTTCCTACAAACTTTCTCCACCGCGCTCCTACATGCAGCAGCAGCAGCAGCAGCAGCCTCCATCTTCTGTGAGGGGGAAGGTAAGGCTGGGAGGGGGGATCCAGAGATCTGCAGCAGAGGAAGATCAGACCAGGACAAGCACCAAAGCCTCATCCACCAGAGGCCTCGCCATCCCTCTCAGGCCACACGGAGGGGCCAAGATGGTGGCGTGGACTGCCTGGAGCCCTGGGAAATGGAGGGCAAGCACCCAGACCAGACCAGACCAGCTTTCTCAAAGGGGTGCTTGGCCGTGCTTATCTCCTCGAGGTTGCTGCTGCTGTGTGCGCTATTCTTGGCCAGGTTGCTCATACTGGGTGTGGGAGGGGAAAGTATCCTTTATTTGTGGGACGCTCACTCCCTTTCCATTCAAGAAGACCCGACTTTGTAAGGAAAGCATCCACACTGTTAGATGGGAACGTGATAATTGTATTTGGTATTTTGGGATATTTGAAAGAATAAAAAAGAATAAGAATATTGTTATTAAACAATTAAGAATATTTCTACATGTAGAAAAAGCCTTTCGGTATTTGGACTTGGGAAAAACCACAAGCAGGATTAGGGATCCAGACTGTTCGGGTTTGCACAAGAAAGGGAATTTATGCATACATATCTAAGAAGGTCTACAATTTATTTGGATTATTACTGAAATGGAACTTGTATGATATTTTAGACAACTATAGGTAATCCTCAATTTATTACAGTTCATATAGTGATTATTCAAAGTTATACAAGCACTGAAAAACGTGACATGA
The DNA here is from genome assembly GCA_033807585.1 of Hydrophis major. Lineage (NCBI taxonomy): Eukaryota > Metazoa > Chordata > Lepidosauria > Squamata > Elapidae > Hydrophis > Hydrophis major. The sequence goes on from CM066329.1 coordinate 45,416,833, forward strand.
CCATTTTTCACAGCTATGAACATCCCGATGGTCACCTGATCAAACTTCAGATTCATGTCAGCTGCAGTGTCCTTGGGTCATGTGATCACCTTCTGTGAGCTTCTGAGAAGCCAGGCCAATGGGGAAGCCAGATTCATTTCACAACAGTATTACTAACTTAACAATTACAGTGATTCGGTTAAGAAATGTGGCAAGAAAACTTGTAATACGGGGAAAACACACCATTTAATAACTCTCTCACTTAGCAACAGAAATGTTGGGCTCAATTGCAGTCATAAACTTGAGTACTACCTAGATTTCTCATGGAACTCTACCCACATTTCTTGATATGGTTTCTCCCTCATGTGATTCCTTTTATGGCGAGTAAGAACATTACTCCCTGCAAAGCTCTTTCCTCACTACATGCATATGGTTTCATATGGTTTCTCACCCGTATGGATTATTTTATGGGAAGTGAGATCCCAACCCTTTCTAAGGCCCTCTCCACATCCCACACATTTATAAGACTTCTCTTCCATCTAGCTCCTCTTGTGGGAATTAAGACCATTAGTACAAGTAAAGATCTTTCCACACACCGTGCATTGATACGATTTCTCTCCTGTATGAATCCTATTATGGGAGGTAAGATGACTATCCTTCCTAAAACCATTTCAACACTCCATGCTTTGATATGGATTCTCTCCTGCGTGGAACCTCTTGTGGGAATTAAAGATGACAGCTACAAGTAAACGTCTTTCGACACTACATGCATTTTTAAGTTCTTTCTCTTATGTGATTCCTCTGATGGGTTAAAAGTGTCTTATAATAACAGAAGGTCTCATCACACTCCATACATTGATACGGCTTCTCTCCTGTGTGGATCCTCTTGTGAGTATTAAGATTGCCACTCTTCCTAAAACTCTTTCCACACTCCATGCATTGATATGGCTTCTCTCCTGTGTGGATCAAGTTGTGGGATTTAAGACTACTGCTACAAGTAAAGGTTTTTCCACATTTCATGCATATATAAGGACTTTCTCCTCTATGATTCCTTTGATGGATTATAAAAGTCTTATAATAACAGAAGGTCTCATCACACTCCATGCATTGATATGGCTTCTCTCCTGTGTGGATCCTCCTATGGCAACCTAGATGACTGCTACGAGTAAACGTTTTTCCACATTCCAAGCATTTATATGGTCGTTCTCCTGTGTGGATTCTCCTGTGGTTATTAAGATGACTACTATAAGTAAATGTCTTTCCACACTCCATACATTTATATGGTCGTTCTCCTGTGTGGATCCTTTGATGTCTTACAAGGTAACTGTAAGAGAAGGTCTTTCCACACTCCATGCAGGTAAATCGTTTATTTTCTGAATGTGCTTTTTTATGAGAAATGAGATGATCAGATTTATTAAACCTCTTTCCAAACTCCATGTATTTATATGGTCTTTCTCCCATATCAATCATTGTATGGTTAGGAAGACAATTGACCCAAGGGAGACTTTTTTTAATTCCACTTTGTGATTGCTTTGTTTCATCACTCTTTGGTTGCATCTGATCTACAAATTTCCTTTTTCCACCTTTCGAATGAATCACTTGGTGTCCGTCCTTGCAATTCTTATTCTCTTGCCCATTAAAGCCTTGAAAAGGAAAAATGAGAACTGTAGCAAGAATAGGGGAACAATAAAACCTTTTCTTCTGAAATTTAGACAATGAATAATCAATATATTTCATGTCTTTGGTGGGCAAACATGAAGAATCCAAACAAAGATTATAGCAAAGACCCTTTTCCAAGTGTATCCCTAATGTTCCCCATGCAAAAGGATTAGATTACAGCCCTTACCTAATCTTTCACCTGGGACAATTCCATGGTGCTACAAAGTCCCAAAATGTACTGGACAATTTATCATGCTTGGGCAGGAACATACTCAGCACTTCCTAACTTCAATCAAAGTCTCATCTCCATTTCTCTGCACAGCCAAATCTTTGAAAGTCAACAGGAATTTCTGGATGGCAATTGCTCCCCACCCTCAACTTAGACTAATGCCAAACTCGGTGCACAGATGGGCATATATCTAAGAAGGGAACAAACCCCTCAGAGGTCATCCGGTCTTGGTGATAGCAGCTCAGGGCCATCAGGAACCCAATGACCAGGTTCAGGAGGGAATAGAACAATCCTGGTAGCCGGAACCTTCCTCAGTACATTCAGACTCTTCCTCAGAGGCTTCCTAATATCTTCTGTATGAAATGAATATTTTACATTTCATGAGCAGAAAGTTATTTTAAAAAAAAAAACTAATTTCCTTTATGCAAAAAGCCAGGCTATGCAGTTTTCCAATTTTTCTTTCAATACATTTCCTTCTTCCATAAAGTCAATTGGATCAAAAGGTTAAGACCCCAGGCTAGAAAGGAATAAATTTACACACATTTCTAAGATTTTATTTTCACTTTGTCATTATTGGGCAACAAGCGTAGTCTAATGAGAAAAAAATGAATTTCAACAACCGTAGAATCAGGCTGCGGCATAACAAAATTGACAAAATGAAAGGAGATTGAATACCTTCTGAATGCACTGTATATCCTTCCTTTGCTTTATGCAAATAATAAAGGCAGCAGACAAACCCATTATTCCTTCCTCCTGCTATTTTCCCAACAACAACTCTTTGAAATGGGTTGAGCTGAGAGAGTTTTGGCCCAAAGCCACCCAGCCAGCATTCATGCCTAAGGCAGAACTACTATTCACAGCCACCCATTTTCTAGCCTGGTATCTTAACCATTTGACCAAACTGACTTTATAAAAGAAGGAAGTTTATTCAAAGAAAAATTGGAAATCTGCATAGCCTCCCTTACTAAATAAATTGGTTTTTTTATGTTTTCAGCTCATAAAATACAAAATACTCATTTCAACAACTGTAGAATCATGCAGCAGCATAGCAAAATTGAAAAAGTGAAGGGGGTCTGAATACTTTCTGAATGCACTGTAAATAAATGATTAAAAAAATCAGAAATAACATTCAAGGCCCTACTATATATTCCTGATCATAGAAAGGCTTTCTTACCCAGGGAAAAGAGATTCCTGGAATTCTCCAGCATGACTTCTCTGTAGAGCTCTTTTTGGTCGGCATCCAGTTGAGACCACTCCTCCTCAGAGAAATACACGGCCACTTCCTCAAAAGAAACAATATCCTGAAAAAGGACACAAGGTTCCTTATTAACAGATAATCCCAAGAAAAATGGGATAATTTTCCTCCAACAATTCTAGGAAAGAGATCCGTTAAAAAAAATGAGAATCTTCTGCAGAATTAAGAATAAGATCACACCGCTTTTGGCTAATGGCACAATCAAATAATGTTTGATCAAGCTGGAAGTGTTTGGAATGCCTTACAGTGTAAACCAATTAAAATATTCTTTGTCAATTGATAGCTGGCCCTTAAATCCACTACTTATCAGTGACTCCCATTCTTCCTAGGATGGGCAGAGCAAAATACTGGCAAAACCCACCTGATATGTTTTCCAATGGCTTACTTTATCCACTGAAAGACCAACGTATCCAAACTCCAAACCTTCATGAAGGAATTGGAAGAGCTTGTAACAGAACTCTATATGTCTATAGAGATTCTCAATCATCAGGTCACAGTTGTCCCAAAGATGTTTTTTAAAAAACAAAAAAGGTGTTGTTTTTTTTTGTAATGGTGTGTGAGACTAACCCTGGGAGACAGAAGGAGGCGCCCTGATGCTGACAACAGTCTGGTCAATAAAATCTAATGATGAAGCAGGACGGGTGGAGAAGGCATCTCACAAAGGATCCTCTTAGAACAGGGGTATCACACTCAAGGCCTGTGAAGTGGTTGGATCCTGCCTGTGGAGCCATCCTGATCTACCCTATGCGAAGAGGAAAAACCAGGCCAGCCTGGCTTAGGCCTGTTCTACCCAATGTGAAAAGGAAGAAGCAGTTTGGGGAGTGGCGTCAAACTAGCCATGCCCTCCCAGTTAGCCATGCCCGCCTGGACCCCCATGAGGTCAATCACAGCCTTGAGTCGGCCCTGAATGAAATTGAGTTTGACACCCTTGCCTTAGAAGGAAGAGGGGAGGCTAAGCTGAGTGCGAATGTTCAATGACCTGATGTCAAATTCGTATTGCTTAGAAACAGCAATTTTATACATTGAACTCTCGAACAAAATATAATCCATTGAAGATTTACGCACCTTTTTTGATGTTTGTCCTCCTTACCTGAAGTAGCAGTTCAGCTAATCCTTCAGCTCCAGCACAAAGAGGTGATTCTAAAAAGTCCAAGGTCAGCTTTCTACTCTCTTTGAGAAAGAGAAAAATAGTGGAATCAGATTCGTTAAAGAGAGACCATTCAATAAAGTCAAGCGAAAGGACCAGCTGAAATCTCACTTCATGTAGAAAGAGCTTTTCTTACCTTGCGTAGCGTCTTGACTTTGATCTTCCTGGAAGTTCCCCCTGAAGAGCAAGTCTTGAGAAGATCTGAATAAATCTTTCCTCTCCTTGGGATACTCAGTCACAGCTTCCACACATTTCTGGACATGATGTGATACAAGGAACAAAGGAAGAGCACAGAGATATAAATGAATTATCATACTGCACCTTCCAACTAGTAACCCTCAATATCCATTGCTGAAAGTAGAAATGGAATGGAAGAATTGTCCCAAATACATCCTCCGGAAGAATAGAACTAATTCCCTTAGGAGTTAATAATCCCAGAAAATTCTGCCAGAAAAGAATTGACAAATTCAGAGAGATCCTCTTTAATGCTGCCATAATTACATTCTCCCACCTGCAACTCTTCTTTCATGTTTTCCTCCTCCTGAGTCAGCAAGAAGCCTTCAGCCAGGGACACCGCCTGGGAACTGGTCTCTGCTCCACACTCCCGCACCCATTTTGCCATCTCTAGAGGAAGGACAGCCAGCAATTGTTCCAGGAGCACCAGGTCCAGCATCTGAGCCTTGGTATGTTTTTCTGGTTGCAGCCACTGACGACAAAGGTAGTGAAGCTGAGTGCAAACATCTCGGGGGTGGCTCCCCTCTTGAAACTGCACTTTTCTGAAGTGGCAGCATTGGACATCTGAACTATTGGATGCCTCTTCATGGCTCTTCTGCCCAGGATTCATTGCCCCATTCCTCCCACAGCTCCAAGGCTGAGCAGCTGGAGGGCCTTTTCTAATTTTGGCACCTATTGGGGGTTGTCCCTTCATCTTCTCTCTGGTCTCTAATACAGCTCCAAAATGGACCTTTGGATCTCCACAGGTCTTTCTGTTCACAAGAGGTCTGGCGAAATTTTCCAAGGCCATTCAGCTCTCTTCCCAGACAAGATACTTAAAACTCCAGAGGAACCAGAAAATATTTCCAGCTTACATACCTGAAATTGAAAAGAAATAATTCAGGGTGTTTATTAGGGTGATTAATTGACTACTGAGCATCCTTATCAAGGGCGAAATGGGAAGGGGGAACAGAAAGGGGAAAAAAGACAGATTTGAATGAACTTACCAATGTCTGGAATGGTGGAGGATGGAGTTTATTAGTTCGCTTGATCCCTCTACTTATGGGGAAAATTGCAGAGAACCTTTCAGGATGTCAATGTCTATCAATATATTAGAAAAATACATTTAAATATGCTTTTGATTTCTGCTTCCTAGTTTTTATTAAAATTTAATTTTTATGTTCATGTCTTCTGTATTATTATAAATTACTCTAGGCAGCAATTATACATAATGCTCCTTATTATTTCTCACACAACAGCCCTGTGTGGTAGATTGGGCTGAGAGTTGGGATGGGCTCAAGGCTTTCATGCCAAAGTTTGGACTAGACCTAGAAGTTAATCTCTTGGTTTCAAGTCTTGCGCTTTCATTATTGAACCAAATGGCTCTCTATGGCTAACTATAATTTTATTTCATATAATTTAATGACAATTTAATATCATTTCTATGGCTGCATAGTTAAGAACAATTTGCAAAATCCTAATCATAAATATCCCAGATAACAAACAGCAATTGATATGAGGTACTCTCTAAATCCATTTAATAAGTAAATAGCACTAAGACTTATATACCGCTTCACAGTGCTTTTACAGCCCTCTCTAAGCAGTTTACAGAGTCAGCCTATTGCCCCCAACAAGCTGGGTCCTCATTTTACCCACCTCAGAAGGATGGAAGGCTGAGTCAACCTTGAGCCTTGTGAGACCCAAAGTGCCAAACTGCTGGCAGCCAATAATCAGCAGAAATAGCATGCACTCAAACCACTGCACCACCAAGAAACCATTCTAGGGAGTTCAACACCCAGGCTTTACAAAGGCCAAGCTTGACAAAAAAAACACTGGCCTGTTGGCCCTCCTCCAACATCCTCCTCATTTATCGGGCAGCAGAACCAAACTGGTGACAGTGGGGAAAGATGGGAAAGCAGGAAACCGAGTTCCAGTCCTTCCACACCTTGCACCCTACCCCTTGCACACGAATTGCAGCCTTTGTTCGTTCGCTTCTCTAGGCTGAAGAAGGGGGAGACGAGGAAAAAATCCTTCTGAAAATGGAGCCAAGAAATGTGCAGGAAACTGTGCAGGAGTCAAGGCTGACTTGGAGGCACAAATCTCTGTTTTGCAAAGACGACCTCCCCTCCTCTCCCTCCCATGCAGAGCTTTTCCCATCGAAATGGAGCATAAGTCCTCTTTTCTGCGAGCCTGTTTTCCTCCCTCCGTTGATAAATCCGAAGCTTTGCTTTCCCCCCTGCCTTGCCCTTGCACACACAGGGGCGGCAGGGGAACATGGGACCACCACCACCCCTTCCCACGACTCCAAGCCTGATAGAAGTTTTGCATGTCTCCATGCGAGTCTCCAGCACGGGAGATAATCCCCCGCCACCCATCAATGACCCCCGACTCACGTCTGGATCTCCAAGTCCAAGACTTCCCTGCAGCCTCTTTGCTTGCTGGAAAGGCTGACCCAAACGCAGAACCGGACACTGTAGAAAGAGAGGACACGCTTTCAAGCCTTTGCTGTTAAATGCCTCGGGAAACACACAGCTCTACTGACTTGGGAAAGAGGCAGGCGCATGCTCAGTTCTCTAATTAGGCGGGGGCGCGGAAGGAGCTGCCCGACTCTGCCAGGGAGCCTCCTAGAGGATCCTGTGCGCATTGCGAGAAGACCCTGCAAGGGCGCACGACGTCATGTTCCATGCGGGGCTGGGATGCTGATAGGCATTTAACTCGAAGCGAAAGTTCCCTCTAGCATTGCCTAAAGGAAGTGGCCTCTCCGGCAGGCGTCAGTTTGTAGATTTGCCTCTTTTTAATCTCTAAGAAGCGCCTGTAATCTTGTGAAGACTGAGAATATCTCTGTGGAGATTCAAAAATCCGGTTCCTGAAGAGCAGCTTCTCTGAAGGGATTCCCAAAGGGATCAAAAAGGAACAAGATCCTGTCAGAAATGGCAGGGCGGTCAAATGACAAGGAACGAAAGTCTCTCTATGAAACCCAGCCTGTGTCTTGTGACTGATGGCAAACTCAGCCCTGAAGTGAGGGGAGATCAGGGGGCTGGCAGAGACACAGGGAGAAAAGCGACAGGTTGAAGAAAATTAAGATTTGTATTGGTTTTTCTTTTTCAATTACTGCCTTTCAAATTAATTCTTCTGGGCAGCCAAGGAGGCTTGGAAACACTAAATATAGCCTGTAATAATGAGAATAATCCTGAAGAATAGATGAAAAAGAGGCATCAAAAGAAAAGTGCCAAAATGGAGAGAAACTTGAGCACCTTTAAAAAACTTTACCTCAAAATAAGGTGCCACAATGTAGAAATGAAGATTGGGAAAATAAAGTCTGATAGAGAGAAAAAGTATCTTGTGTCTTGTGCCTGATGGCAAACTCAGCCCTAAAGTGAGGGGAGGTCACAGGGCTGGCAGAGACACATAGTTGAGGGAAATTAATATTTGTATTGGTTTTTCTTTAGTGAGTTCAATTCTTACAGCTGCCTTTTAAAATTCATGTTCTGGGCAGCCAAGGAGGCTTGGAAACCCTAAAGTCAGCCTGTAATAATAATAACCATAGATCCCAATGAAAAAGAAGCATTGAAAGAGAGTACCAAAATGAACAGAAAGTTCAACCTTTTAAAAATTGACTTTTAATTTTTTTTTTTACCTCAAAAAAAGGCACCATGATGGAGAAATAGGACTCATATGTCATTAGTTAAAATGTAGAATTACAAAATGAAGCAAGGCACCAACTGAAAAATAAATATAAATAGCACAAAGCAAAAAGAAAAGAGAGAGAGAGACATGAAGTTTTATTTTTGTTGTAGAATAGGGAATACGACTCAGAAAATTTGAGCAGGAACCTTAAGACCTTTGGAGTAAAAGAATTTTTTTTTGTAGCCAAAAGTAGTGAAGTGGTTTGAAAAGATTAGTCTGGACTTAGAAGTGGACAGTGCAAGAAAAAAGAGATTTAGCTACAATTACTGAAAGGAAGGATGGAGGGGGAAATGTGAAGTTAAAGCCATTTTTAAAAAATGGCTTTAACTTCTCATTCTACCTCCATTCTTTTCAGCCCATTTATTGATATATAAAAGTTCCTTCTAAGTCTCACTTGACTAATTTTGTCAGTCTTCCATTATGAAAAAAAAATTCACATAAGAATTACAAAACCAAAATCACTGCCCTTTCACCATCAGTGAACAATATTTGAACAAATATTTTCAAAGTAGCTCGATCCTCTGAAAGCCTCAAGTTTCGGATCCAGTGGTGGGCTAAAAAAATTTTAACAACTGGTTCCCTGGCTGGATAGGTGGGGACATGTGAATGGGTGGGTGATGTCACTCATCATACTGAGCCCTGCCTCCCAGCCACTCGCCTCAAAGAAACAGCTGGTTCAGCTGGTTTATGTCTCTGTTTATGCAAAGGTTTCAGCTGGTTTATGCCTCTGTTTATGCAATCAAGGATTGTATTGGCTGGCTAATATTTAAGTGATTGTCCACTAGGACTCCAAGTTTCCTCTCACAGTTACTGTTTTCGAACTAGGTTTCGCCTAATCTGCACTTGTACCTTTTGGGGTTTTGGTTCAATTTCATTTTCTTGGATAGGGCCCATTCCTCATGTTTGTCAAGATCTTTTTGGATTCTGAACTTGTCTTCTGGGGTATTGGCTATTCCTGACAGCTTAGTGTCATCTGCAATTTTGATGAGTTCCCCTTCTATTGCCTCATCTAGATATTGAAGAGTACAGGGCCTAAAACAGAACCACTAATTTAGTCACTTTGTCAAAGAATAAAATGATTGTTTTGGCACATTCTTTTCAACAAACCCATGCTGGTTTTCTGTGATTTGTGAGAATGGTGATCTACACATCCCAGAGCCAGTCCTCCTGACCTCTATCATTCTATTTGTCAGGAGAAACTGAAAGTTGCTGAATATGATCCCTCTGCTGGTTAGACAGTATATAGTTTGGGAATGAGAGCTGTCCCCTTAAGGGAATGCCTCATGGGAGATATAGTTCATGTCATGTGGTCACATCTGTAATTCCAATTGGTCACTGAATTGACCTCTGGTTGGGTTAGGAGGAGTTTTGTTCATTCTTACTTTTGTTCATTCTCCTTGGTCCTCACAGGCTTGCTCAGCCCTTTTATTCACAGGTCTCTCTGTCCGGGTAGAAGAGCTTTCCCCCTTATGAGGCCGAAAAACTTCACCTCCTGTACACTGAACTCAGCGGTGGTGTCTACCAAAAGGAGTGTGTTTCGTCCTCTGAAGGTAAAGAAAGTCTTATTCCTGAAAACCACATAAAAAGAAAATCCTTTTAATATATTTCAGAAGGTCCCTGTTCGGGCGCCATTTCTCAAAAAAATCAAAAAGACAGCTAGGAACAAATTCAGAGCTGTTTATTAAACTTTTGCAAAAGTGGAATCCCAATGTCAAGAGATATTGAGAATCAAGTTTCCAATCTTACAAGATTTTTATACAATTTCCAAAGGTCTAACATCTCTTTCTGTTATCATATTCTGCAATCTCATTGGTCAGAGGTGGGGTATGAATCTGTTTCCAGGAAAGTTTGTCCTACATGGTTTTCCCCTTTAATTTCAGTAATAACACTGGGCATACCACATATCATTTGACATCTTTCACTAAACATTGGGTAACTGTTGTAATGTCGAGGAAGTCAAGTTGTTTGATTATGCTCATCTGAATTATGATGATCTTTACTGGAGTATAGTCTTGCATTTATATACATTTTTAGTTATCCTCCATCATTGGTTAATTTTGGTTACTGCTTAACTTTTGTTACTGTTTAGTACAGTAATCCATACAATAAACTATCTCTAGTTAAAGTCTAACATATGTCTACTTCCCCTCTCTAGTCCTCCTTTATCCATAGATTAGTGACTTTGTTTGCCTGAGTTGTATTTGCTTGGAAACATTCTTTATCTGAGGTTTGCCATCCGAGATTGGAACATTCCTGCAATTACAACTCTACATATCCTCGTTTTTTATTTTAAATGGAGGATTCAAAGATTTATAAATGTATCGCAATTGAAGAGGGTTAAGAGAGGGGGAAGCGGGATGAAACAACGCGAATAAATTTGGAATACATTGAATAAAACAACAGGTTGCACTTAATACAATAATAATAATTATAGCATAAAAGAAAAACTGTCTGAGCCAAGACCAATAAGGGAGTCAATTGGTTAGCCACTCAAAAGGTGAGTAATGAGCATGAATATTATTTTGAATGTATGATTGTAAATTGGCAAGCTCATCCTCAATAGTTCTATTCAAAGAATGAAAATGCACAGCACATCCATGGCATCCAACTAACTTACAGAACCCTCCCTGATGGGCTAAAAGATAGTCTATGGCAAAACGATGCTGTAAGACAGCTTGATTTAAGTCTTCTATTTTATGCTGCAAATCACGAATAATAGCAGCGGTAGCATTGATGGATTTTTCAAGTCTGCAGTTGAGACCAAGAATAGATCATCTGTTTTCTTGAGCAATTATGCCAGGATAAGAGCCTAAAGTAAGGACTCCTGTAATGGCCCCTGCCAGTGCACAGCCAAATGTAGAACCAGAAGACAATTGTGAATAATGACTTCATCATTACATGTAGGCCCCAGAGAGGAATGCCCCTGTCGAGTTGATGGGAGCATACCTATTTGAACAGGTAGAGTAAAATAACCTATAGTTGCACATTGATAATTCTGAGGATGAACATTAGTAGCATATTTATCAAAAAAGAACCACATATTAGGATCCTTAAGCTGCCAACCAGCACATATCGATCCTGTATTAGATTGATCAGAGGCATTAAAAATAGGAAAATTGTCAGGATACATATCAGGAGCTATATTAATTCCATGCAAAGAAGAATTAAAGGTACCTGACAACCTATAGTAATCAGAACAATAACTATAATTCCCTAGCTTTCTTAATATGTGCTGAGCAGCATCATAATCAGACCAATTATGAAGTCAAGTGTGACAACAGAAACACAGACCCCTTGTAAATTGACTAACTTTCAAGTAACGCCAATGGACAGAATTCAATTGCATGGGGGGTTTAGAAAATAGCCAGGAGTGTGAAATAGATTGTAGTTGTGAGACAATAAATGTAAAAGACATGATCAAGTTAGGGGTAAAAGAAATTTGACCAAATGCCATTGGGGGCTCATAGTATAAAGTAATATTTGTGCCAAGGGTCATAAACCTGTATTGGGCATGACAAACCCACAAATTAGGGTTAAGATGAACCACAGAAGTGTCATTTTGAGCAGAAACACTATTAACCATAAACAAGAAAATACAAAGGAAAATGGTAACAGAGTTAGCAGTAATAATAGCAAAAAGAGCAGCAACAAGATTTTCAGAAGTCTGAGGTAATGAGGCCTGTTGCAGTTGTTATTGAGCTTGATATGTAGTAGATTTAACCTGGCCCCAAGTGATGGTTGCGGACGCGTTGACCTTGGAAGACAGACTTCCGTATTCAGATGAAGATTGAAATCCGGAATCGGGTTGTGAAGGCCCTGATGCCATACCATGATACGGACGAACACAGCGCGCTGGAACCCACATTGCTTGTCGAGTAGAAGGATCTTTCACGGTGACCCCAGGTGATCAGCGGTGTAGGGCCTTTCCAGGTTGGATCTGGAACTTGGCGATACTTTACCAAAGGCCTTGCTAAAGATTCAGTAGTTCAAAAATGCAAATTAACAGGCGAGTCTGCAAGAGAATCTAAAAAGGTTAAATAATTCCAAGTATATAATGCTATAGCAATGAGATTTTGAATCTTTTGCAGATGGTAAGGGCCAGACTCAGTTTGTAATTGTTTCTGAAGCAATGCCTTAAAAGTACGATGAGCTCGCTCAACTATAGCTTGACCCTAAGAGTTGTAAGGAATTCCGTGCACTAAAGTAATATTCCATTTCTGACAAAAGGTTTGAAATTCCTTACTAATATAAGTGGGGCAATTGTCAATTTTAAACTAAGAAGGCCGACCCATTACAGCAAAAGAGGATAGGCAATGAGAAATAACATCTGAAGAACGTTCATGTTTTGAAGCAGTAACCCAAAGGAAGTGTGAATGAGTGTCAAATAGATGTATGAAGATAACAGTATGGCTTAAAGTTGGAAACTGAGTTACATCCATTTGCCAAATTTGATTAGCTTGGGTTCCTCGTGGGTTGACACCTACTGGAAAGAGAACTGCCAGTTGCTGACAAGCTGGACAAGCATGGACAATATCCCGGGCTTGAGCTAATAAAATTTTAAATTGCTTTGCAAGCGATTTGGCATTTTGATGAAAATAAGAATGACTAGCAACAGGATCAGCAAACAAAGATGCAACATCCTTTAAGGATTCATCTGCCTTCCGATTTCCTTCAGTCAAGGCATTAGTAAAAGGAGTATGACTTCGAATGTATTCTACACACAAAGAATACAAGCGAGTTTCCAAACTATTCTTTAAATATAAAAACAAGGACAACAAATTCTTATCCAAAGAGAGAGCACAATAAGGGAAGAGATTGCATAGCTAAATACACATACTGAGTATCAGCAATCAAGTTAATAGGTTGGTCATTGAACAATCGTAAAGCCAAAATCACAGCAGCCAGCTCAGCACATTGAGCTGAAGTCTGCGTGGCAGTAAATTTAGAATACCACTTTTGTTGAATCTGCCAGACAGCCACCCCCCTTGTAGGTGATCCATCAGTAAAGACTGTAAGAGCTTTAGAAATAGGATTTCGCACAAAAATGGAAGAAAAGGCTGGATTTAAAGTAGTAGTAACCACTATTCTAGGATCCTTGGGTAAAGAATACAACAAGTTTCCCACATATTGAGAAAAGGCTATCTGATATGATTCTGAAATCATCATCAAATGCTCATGTTCAACTTTTGTACGAGTGAAAGCTATGCTAATGAGATCCTGTCCTGTAAGATGTAAGGCTCGTTTATGACCTTTAATAATCAAATCCTCTAATGCCGATTGATAAGTATAAATGTTTCTTGGCGGAGTAGCTGACAATCCATTCATGAATGTTGACCACTTGCAGGGACGCATTGGAATAAAGACATCCCGTGGGTAAGGGTTTAGTGGGAAGAATAGCTAAACAAAGTCCTATTGTTAAGGATGTTATCCTGTCCACATATTGATGCTTAAACTTATTCAATATTTCTTGAAGGCATGTTCTTTGAGGATCAGTTAATACAACTAGATCTCTTGGTGATTGTGCTCCCTTCAAAGACTGAAATAAGGGCAACATATCACCAGTTGTAATGTAGAAAAATGGGCGTGCCCAATTAATAATGCCAAGTAATTTTTGCCATTGTACTAAGGTATATGATTTCTGTATTTGTAATTCAGGAAGAATTGGAATGGAGGAATTGTGCAACATTCTATGTCTTAAGTAGGTATAAGGTTCTATCTTTTGAATTTTGTCTTGAAACAATATACAATCCCTGTTGTGCCACAATATCTGTTAACTCTTTTAACAACTTAGATTCATCAAAATCCGGGGCTGCTATCAATATATCATCCATATAATGATAAGACTAAATAGGAAGGAAATTTATTCCGAAAGGGTTGAAGGGCATTATCCACGAAATATTGACAAAGTGTAGGGGAATTAAGCATTACTTGAGGCAACACTCGCCAATGATATCATTTTGTGGGCATGCTATTATTAAAAACTGGGACAGTAAATGCAAATTTTTCTTTGTCTTGAGGCTGCAAAGGTACAGTAAAAAAGCAGTCTTTAAGATCAACTACCAATAACTAATAAAAATTAGGAATTAAGTTAGGATTTGGTAGACCACATTGTAAAGAACCCATGGGTTGGATACACTTATTAATTTATCTTAAATCCTGCAGGAGGCACCATTTCCCATTTTTCTTTTTTATAACAAAAACAGGAGTATTCCAAGGACTAGTAGAAGGTTTTATATGACCAGCAGCCAATTGTTCTTGAACCAATTGTTGTAAAGCAGCAAGTTTTTCCCGTGTTAATGGCATTGTTCCACCCAAAGTGGCGTAGAACAGATCCATTGAAGAGGAAGAGCCATCATCAAGAATCAAATGGGCATTAAGAAGAGAAAGGATATCACGGTCCCAAATATTAGTATGAATATCTAGAATGTATGGTTGTAGGAAAAAGGACTTACCAGCAGATGTTGTAACATTAATTTCTTGAACACTCTGCCAAGCAGATGTAGAACCTCCTATTCCCCACAATGAAGAAAGTGTCATTTTTGACCACTGTACTGGCCACTGTAAAGAGGCGATGATAGTAACATCGGCTCCATTATCTAGTAACCCTTGAAATGGTTGTTTATTAAGGAAGAGGGTTAACAAAGGACGAGAGAAGTTCAGCTGATGAAGTAAGCCTACAGATAAAGAAGTTGATCCAAATCCTGCATCCACACAATTACCTATACCAGGAGATGGAATTTCATATGGAAGAAGAAGCAATTGAGCAACAGAAGAATTACAAGGAAAACTTGAGGAAGATTCACCCAAATCTGAATCATGAGGACACCAGTATAATCTAAATCTATTACCCCAGGCACAACAAAATAGCCCTTTTTATGTGCAGAAGAACGAGGCAAAATTAAGCCAACTAATCCCAAAGGAAGAGGACCTTTAAATTGAAATGGAACTATTTTAACTTCCATGGGAAATTTAAACTCAATTTGCTCGAGTCATTAAATTGATCCCAGCCCTACCAGCTGTGGCTGGGGAGGAGTGAGAGAGACTGCTGGAGGAGTCAGAGTGATGGGAAAGGCACGCTTTGGATTCTGGATGGGTGCCACACCCATTGGCAAGTTTCCTTACCAAAACCGATATTGATTGGCCCAATGAAATCCCTTTTTACAAATAGGGCACTTCTTAGAAGGACGATTCTGAGGCATAGAAGGTGTAGAACGACAGTCTTTCTGAAAGTGGCCAGGCTTCTTACACTTAAAACAGTTACCAACTGGTTGCTGTCCTTTCTGAATAGCAGCTGCTAACATATGCATTTTATAAGTTTGTGATCCAATATCCTGGCAGACTCGCAGCATATCTGCCAGAGTGTAATGAGCAGTAACCTTTAACGGCTGTAAAGTTCTTTTACAATCTTCATCAGCATTTTCAATAGCTAACTGGCGAAGAAGTTCACCAGCAGCTTCCTGATGATCAAACTGCTGTCTAATTGCTTTGGACAGACGCTCAACAAAGTCAGCATAAGGCTCATTGGCATTCTGTCGAATGTTTGAAAAATTTGCTCTAAGTTCTCCAGCTTGGGGTACCTTAAGAAAAGCATGAAAGGCACATTCAGAAACAATAGTTAACGTAGCTGGAGGAAGAACAACTTGAGTAGGAATTGCACCAAACGGTTCAGAACCAAATAGCTGCTCAACTGCATATGCTCCTCCTCCTCCTAAAGCAGCAGCTTGAGCATGTCTCATATATTCACTCTCCCAAACCACATATTGCATGGATGTTAAAATCATACAAAATATTTGCTTCCAATCTTCAGGGATCATTGTATAACCATTTTTAATTCCTTCTACAAGTCCTCTTGTAAAATTACCACTAATCCCATAGTCTGTAACTGCCTTTTTAAACTCTCTTAAGACCTTATAAGGCAGACCCTCCCATTCTGCTACTTGCAGTCCAAGCTGTGGCCTCTGACCAGGACGATATTGTACTGGACAAACAGACAGTAATTCTGTAAGTTCTGTTCCTGAGACAGAGGCATCCCTTTTACAAGTCTCTACCATTTTCTGAAAAGAAGACTGAACAATAGAGTTAGGAGACTTTTGCCCTGTATCTGCAAGAGCTGAGGGAATTGAAGACATATATTCAGGTGAAGAAGGGGGACAAATGACAGCATTAGTATAACGTGAAGGTGGAGGTGTTAAAAGAGAAAGTTCATTATGACCAAATGTTTCAATTGCATGCTTATATAAATGCCACACCTGCAAAACTTCTATTTTTGCTCGAGATTCAGTATGCAATGTTTTCCTAATATGTTCCCAATCAGTTAATTTTAAAGACCCCTTTTCTGGGTACCATAGGCACTGAGCTGCAATCTCCTGGACTAGTCTTAAGAGATTTCTCTGTGGTACCTCGGTATTATTTTTCTTCAACAAATAGCCTAATTCATCTACATGCTTCCTTTGTTCCTCAGAAAGCGAAGACCCCATACTTACAGAAACCAAAAGGTTGAAGAAACCACAAAGGGTTGAAGGTGCACCAAATCCTTGCCGGACGAAGTAAGAGGGTCCCTGTTCAGGCGTCACTTGTAATGTCGAGGCAGTCGAGTTGTTTGATCATGCACAACTGAATTATGATGATCTTTATTGGAGCATAGTCTTGCATTTAAATACATTTTTAGTTATCCTCCATCATTGGTTAACTTTGGTTACTGCTTAACTTTCGTTACTGTTTAGTACAGTAATCCATACAATTAATTCTCTCTAGTTAAGTCTAACATATGTCTACTTCTCCTCTCTAATCCTCCTTTATCCGTAGATTAGTGACTTTTTTTTGCCTGAGTTATATTTGCTTGGAAATATTCTTTATCTGAGGTTTGCCATCTGAGATTGGAACATTCCTGCAATTACAACTCTACAGGTGACCTTCCAAAAATCCCCAATGTCTCCTCTAAAAATCCCCCAATGACCCAAGAATTATGTGCCCTTGCAAAATCAGGAAAAAAAATGTTTTCATCAAAAATAAGACCTGTTACTTAACATGTTATCTTGGTTCGTTCTTAGGCTAAATATGGAGTCCATATGGTTTATCTTTGCAGGAATAACTATAGCAAACTTATATCATTTCTCACATATGGTTTCCCTCCTGTATGGGTCCTCTTATGGGAGGTAAGATTACTACTCTGACGAAAAGCCTTCCCACACTCTATGCATACATATGGTTTCTCTCCTGTGTGGATCCTCTTGTGGGAATTAAGATTACCACTCTTCCTAAAACTTTTTCCACATTCCATGCATTGATATGGCTTCTCTCCTGTGTGGATCAAATTGTGAGATTTAAGACTACTGCTACAAGTAAAAGTTTTTCCACATTTCATGCATATATAAGGATTTTCTCCTCTGTGATTCCTTTGATGGACTATAAAAGTCTTATAATAACAGAAGGTCTCATCACAGTCCATGCATTGATACGGTTTTTCTCCTGTGTGGATCCTCCTATGGGTTTTAAGATGACTGCTACGAGTAAAGGTCTTCCCACACTCCATGCATTTATACGGTCGTTCTCCTGTGTGGATCCTTTGATGGGTTATAAGATAGCAACTGTAAGAGAAGGTCTTTCCACACTCCATGCAAGTAAATTGTTTCTCTTCTGAATATGTCTTGTCATGAGAAATGAAATGATCAAATTTATTAAACCATTTTCCACACTCCATGGATTTATATGGTCTTTCTTCTGTATCAATCATTGTATGGTTAGGAAGCCAATTGACCAGAGGGAGACTTCTCTTAATTCCACTTTGTAATTGCTTTGTTTCATCATTCTTTGGTTGCATCTGATCTACAAATTTCCTTTCCCCCCCTTTCAAATGGATTGCTTGGTGTCCCTCCTTGCAATTCTTATTCTTTTGCCCATTAAAGCCTTGAAAAAGAAAAATGAGAACTGTTGCAAGAATAGGGGAACAATAAAATCTTTTCTTCTGAAATTTAGACAACGAATAATCAATATATTTCATGTCTTTGATGGGCAAACATGAGCAGTCCAAACAAAGATTATAGCAAAGACTCTTTTCCAACTGTAACCCTAATGATCCCCATGCAAAAGGATTAGATCACGGCCCTTACCTAATCTTTCTCCTGGGACAATTCCATGGTGCTACAAACTCCCAAAGTGTATTGGACAATGTATCATGCTAGGGCAGCAACATACTCAGAACTTCCTAAGTTCAATCAAAGTCTGATCCCTGCTTGTCTGCAGAGCCGAATCTTTGAAAGCCAAAGGGAATTTCTGGATGAAAATAGCTCCCCACCCTCAACTTAGGTTAATGCCAAACTCAGTACACAAGTGGTCATATCTCCAAGAAGGGAACAACCCTCATTAAATAGTTTTTTGAATGTTTTCGGCTCACAAAATACAAAATACTCATTTCAATAACTGTAGAATCATGCACCACCATAACAAAATTGAAAAAAGTGAAGGGGGTCTGAATACTTTCTGAATGCACTATAAATAAATGATTTAAAAAAAATCAAAAATAACATTCAAGGCCCTACTCTAAATTCCGGATGAAAGGGTTTCTTACCCAGGGAAAAGAGATTCCTGGAATTCTCCAGCATGACTTCTCTGTAAAGCTCTTTTTGGTCAGCATCCAATTGAGACCACTCCTCCTCGGAGAAATAAACAGCCACTTCCTCAAAAGAAACAATATTCTGAAAAAGAACACAAGGTTCCTTGTTAGCAGATAATCCCAAGAAAAATGGGATAATTTTCCTCCACCAGTTCTAGGAAATAGATCCATTGGAAAAAAAAAATGAGAATCTTCTGCAGAATTAAGAATAAGATCACACCGCTTTTGGCTAATGGCAAAACCAAATCATGTTCAATCAAGCTGGAAGTGTTTGGAATGCCTTACAGCAGGGATGGGCAAACTTTTTGGCTTGGGGAGCCTCACTGACTTGTAAAATTTGACAGACTGGCCGCCACCTGGTATCGAAATGCCTGTCATTGCAAGTCAAAATCAAATGAATGCAATCATTCAATCATTCACATCAAACCATAATTCTGTACCAATCTTCGGCGGGCCAGATTAAAAAGACCAACGGGCCGGATGTGGCCCGCAGGCCGTAGTTTGCCCCCCCCCACCTTACAGTGTAAACCAATTAAAATATTCTTGGTCAATCGATAGTTGTGTCTTAAATCCATTACCTGTCAGTGACTCCCATTCTTCCTAGGATGGGCAGAGCAAAATGCTGGCAAAACCCACCTGACATGTTTTCCAATGGCTTACTTTATCCACTGAAAGACGAACGTAGCCAAACTCCAAACCTTCATGAAGGAATTGGAAGAGCTTGTAACAGAACACTATTTGTCTATAGAGATTCTCAATCATCAGGTCGCAGTTGTCCCAAAGATGCTTTTTAAAAGGCAAAAAAGGACATGCTTTTTGTAATGGTATGTGAAACTAACCCTGAAAAACAGAAGCACTCTGATGCTAACAACAGTCTGGTCAATGAAACCTAATGATGAAGCAGGATGCGTGGAGAAAGCATCTCACAAAGGATCCTCTTAGAACAGGGGTATCACACTCAAGGCCTGTGAAGTGGTTGGATCCTGCCCGTGGAGCCATCCTGGTCTACCCTAGGTGAAGAGGAAGCAGCAGTTTGGGGAGTGGCGTCAAACTAGCCATGCCCTCCCAGTTAGCCATGCCCGCCTAGACCCCCATGAGGTCAATCACAGCCCTGAGGCACCTGTCAATAAAATTGAGTTTGATACCCTTGCCTGAGAAAGAAGAGGGGAGGCTAAGCTGAGTGTGAATGTTCAATGACCTGATGTCAAATTCGTATTGCTTAGAAACAGCAATTTTATACATTGAACTCTAGAACAAAATATAACCCATTGAAGATTTACAGACCTTTTTTGATGTTTGTCCTCCTTACCTGAAGTAGCAGTTCAGCTAATCCTTCAGCTCCAGCACAAAGAGGTGATTCTAAAAAGTCCAAGGTCAGCTTTCTACTCTCTTTGAGAAAGAGAAAAATAGTGGAATCAGATTCGTTAAAGAGAGACAATCCAATAAAGTGGAGCAAAAGGACCAGCTAAATGTTGAAATCTCACTTCACGCAAAAAGAGCTTTTCTTACCTTGCATAGCATCTTGACTTTGATCTTCCTGGAAGTTCTCCTTGAAGAGCAGCTCTTGAGAAGATCTGAATGAATCCTTCCTCTCCTTGGGATACTCAGTCACAGCTTCCACACATTTCTGGACATGATGTGATACGAGAAACAAAGGAAGAGCACAGAGATATAAATGAATTACTATATTGCACCTTCCAACTAGCAACCCTCAATATCCATTGCTGAAAGTAGAAATGGAATGGAAGAATTGTCCCAAATACATCCTCCGGAAGAATAGAACTAATTCCCTTAGGAGTTAATAATCCCAGAAAATTCTGCCAGAGAAGAATTGACAAATTCAGAGAGATCCTCTTTAATGCTGCCATAATTACATTCTCCCACCTGCAACTCTTCTTTCATGTTTTCCTCCTCCTGAGTCAGCAAGAAGCCTTCAGCCAGGGACACCGCCTGGGAACTGGTCTCTGCTCCACACTCCCGCACCCATTTTGCCATCTCTAGAGGAAGGACAGCCAGCAATTGTTCCAGGAGCACCAGGTCCAGCATCTGAGCCTTGGTATGTTTTTCTGGTTGCAGCCACTGATGACAAAGGTAGTGAAGCTGAGTGCAAACATCTCGGGGGTGGCTCCCCTCTTGAAACTGCACTTTTCTGAAGTGGCAGCATTGGACGTCTGAACTATTGGATGCCTCTTCATGGCTCTTCTGCCCAGGATTCATTGCCCCATTCCTCCCACAGCTCCAAGGCTGAGCAGCTGGAGGGCCTTTTCTAATTTTGGCACCTACTGGGGGTTGTCCCTTCATCTTCTCTCTGGTCTCTAATACAGCTCCAAAATGGACCCTTGGATCTCCACAGGTCTTTCTGTTCACAAGAGGTCTGGCGAAATTTTCCAAGGCCATTCAGCTCTCTTCCCAGACAAGATACTTAAAACTCCAGAAGAACCAGAAAATATTTCCAGCTTACATACCTGAAATTGAAAAGAAATAATTCAGGGTGTTTATTTGGGTGATTAATTGACTACTGAACATCCTTATCAAGGGCGAAATGGGAAGGGGGAACAGAAAGGGGAAAAAAGACAGATTTGAATGAACTTACCAATGTCTGGAATGGTGGAGGATGGAGTTTATTAGTTCGCTTGATCCCTCTACTTATGGGGAAAATTGCAGAGAACCTTTCAGGATGTCAATGTCTATCAATATATTAGAAAAATACATTTAAATATGCTTTTGATTTCTGCTTCCTAGTTTTTATTAAAATTTAATTTTTATGTTCATGTCTTCTGTTTTATTATAAATTACTCTAGGCAGCAATTATACATAATGCTCCTAATTATTTCTCACACAACAGCCCTGTGTGGTAGATCGGGCTGAGAGTTGGGATGGGCTCAAGGCTTTCATGCCAAAGTTTGGACTAGACCTAGAAGTTAATCTCTTGGTTTCAAGTCTTGCGCTTTCATTATTGAACCAAATGGCTCTCTATGGCTAACTATAATATTATTTCATATAATTTAATACACAGTTTAATATCATTTCTATGGCTGCATAGTTAAGAACAATTTGCAAAATCCTAATCATAAATGTCCCAGATCACAAACAGCAATTAACATGAGGTACTCTCTAAATCCATTTAATAAGTAAATAGCACTAAGACTTATATACCGCTTCACAGTGCTTTTAAAGCCCTCTCTAAGCAGTTTACAGAGTCAGCCTATTGCCCCCAACAAGCTGGGTCCTCATTTTACCCACCTCAGAAGGATGGAAGGCTGAGTCAACCTTGAGCCTGGTGAGACCCAAAGTGCCAAACTGCTGGCAGCCAATAATCAGCAGAAGTAGCATGCACTCAAACCACTGCACCACCAAGAAACCATTCTAGGGAGTTCAACACCCAGGCTTTACAAAGGCCAAGCTTGACAAAAAACACTGGCCTGTTGGCCCTCCTCCAACATCTTCCTCATTTATCGGGCAGCAGAACCAAACTGGTGACAGTGGGGAAAGATGGGAAAGCAGGAAACCGAGTTCCAGTCCTTCCACACCTTGCACCCTACCCCTTGCACACGAATTGCAGCCTTTGTTCGTTCGCTTCTCTAGGCTGAAGAAGGGGGAGACGAGGAAAAACCCCTTCTGAAAATGGAGCCAAGAAATGTGCAGGAAACTGTACAGGAGTCAAGGCTGACTTGGAGGCACAAATCTCTGTTTTGCAAAGACGACCTCCCCTCCTCTCCCTCCCATGCAGAGTTTTCCCGTCGAAATGGAGCATAAGTCCTCTTTTCTGCGACCTTGTTTCCCCCCCTCCGTGGATAAATCCGAAGCTTTGCTTTCCCCCCTGCCTTGCCCTTGCACACACAGGGGCGGCAGGGAAACATGGGACCACCACCACCCCTTCCCACGACTCCAAGCCTGATAGAAGTTTTGCATGTCTCCATGCGAGTCTCCAGCACGGGAGATAATCCCCCGCCACCCATCAATGACCCCCGACTCACGTCTGGATCTCCAAGTCCAAGACTTCCCTGCAGCCTCTTTGCTTGCTGGAAAGGCTGACCCAAACGCAGAACCGGACACTGCAGAAAGAGAGGACACGCTTTCAAGCCTTTGCTGTTAAATGCCTCGGGAAGCACGCAGCTCCACTGACTTGGGAAAGAGGCAGGCGCATGCTCAGTTCTCTAATTAGGCGGGGGCGCGGAAGGAGCTGCCCGACTCTGCCAGGGAGCCTCCTAGAGGATCCTGTGCGCATTGCGAGAAGACCCTGCAAGGGCGCACGACGTCATGTTCCATGCGGGGCTGGGATGCTGATAGGCATTAAACTCGAAGCGAAAGTTCCCTCTGTCATTGCCAACCTAGAAAGAAAGTGGCCTCTCCGGCTGGCGTCAGTTTGTAGATTTGCCTCTTTTTAATCTCTAAGAAGCGCCTGTAATCTTGTGAAGACTGAGAATATCTCTGTGGAGATTCAAAAATCCGGTTCCTGGAGTGCAGCTTTTCTGAAGGGATTCCCGAAGGCATCAAAAAGGAACAAAATCCTGTCAGAAATGGCAGGGCGGTCAAAAGACAAGAACGAAAGTCTCTCTATGAAACCCAGCCTGTGTCTTGTGGCTGATGGCAAACTCAGCCCTGAAGTGAGGGGAGATCAGGGGGCTGGCAGAGACACAGGGAGAAAAGCGACAGGTTGAAGAAAATTAAGATTTGTATTGGTTTTTCTTTTTCAATTACTGCCTTTCAAATTAATTCCTCTGGGCAGCCAAGGAGGGTTGGAAACCTTAAAGTCAGCCTGTAATAATAATAACCATAGATCCCAATGAAAAAGAAGCATTGAAAGAAAATACCAAAATGAGTTCAACCTTTTAAAAATTGACCTTTAATTATTTTTTTTACCTCAAAAAAAGGCACCATGATGGAGAAATAGGACTCATATGTCATTAGTGAAAATGTAGAATTACAAAATGAAGCAAGGCACCTACTGAAAAATAAATATAAATAGCACAAAGCAAAAAGAAGAGAGAGAGAGACATGAAGTTTTATTTTTGTTGTTGAGTAGGGTCAGAAAATACGACTCAAAAAATTTGAGCAGGAACCTTAAGACCTTTGGAGTAAAAGAATTTTTTTTTTCTAGCCAAAAGTAGTGAAGATTTCAGTGGTTTGAAAAGATTAGTCTGGACTTGGAAGTGGACAGTGCAAGAAAAAAGAGATTTAGCTACAATTACTGAAAGGAAGGATGGAGGGGGAAATGTGAAGTTAAAGCCATTTTTAAAAAATGGCTTTAACTTCTCATTCTACCTCCATTCTTTTCAGCCCATTTATTGATATATAAAAGTTCCTTCTAAGTCTCACATGACTAATTTTGTCAGTCTTCCATTATGAAAAAAAAATTCACATAAGAATTACAAAACCAAAATCACTGCCTTTTCACCATCAGTGAACAATATTTGAATAAATATTTTCAAGTAGCTCGATCCTCTGAAAGCCTCAAGTTTCGGATCCAGTGGTGGGCTAAAAAAATTTTAACAACTGGTTCCCTGGCTGGATAGGTGGGGACATGTGAATGGGTGGGTGATGTCACTCATCATACTGAGCCCTGCCTCCCAGCCACTCGCCTCAAAGAAACAGCTGGCTCAGCTGGTTTATGTCTCTGTTTATGCAAAGGTTTCAGCTGGTTTATGCCTCTGTTTATGCAATCAAGGATTGTATTGGCTGGCTAATATTTAAGTGATTGTCCACTAGGACTCCAAGTTTCCTCTCACAGTTACTGTTTTCGAACTAGGTTTCGCCTAATCTGCACTTGTACCTTTTGAGTTTTTGGTTCAATTTCATTTTCTTGGATGGGGCCCATTTCTCATGTTTGTCAAGATCTTTTTGGATTCTGAACTTGTCTTCTGGGGTATTGGCTATTCCTGTTAGCTTAGTGTCATCTGCAAATTTGATGAGTTCCCCTTCTATTTCCTCATCTAGATATTGAAGAGTATAGGGCCTAAAACAGAACCACTAATTTAGTCACTTTGTCAAAGAATAAAATGATTGTTTTGGCACATTCTTTTCAACAAACCCATGCTGGTTTTCTGTGATTTGTGAGTATGGTGATCTACACATCCCAGAGCCAGTCCTCCTGACCTCTATCAATCTATTTGTCAGGAGAAACTGAAAGTTGCTGAATATGATCCCTGTGCTGGTTAGACAGTATTTAGTTTGGGAATGAGTGTTGTCCCCTTAAGGGAATGCCTCATAGGAGATGTAGTTCATGTCATGTGGTCATATCTGTAATCCCGATTGGTCACTGAATTGACCTCTAGTTGGGTTGAGGGAGTTTTTTGTTCATTCTTACTTGGACCCCAGCAACCTGCTGGAGTCTTCCTTTGCTGTATCATTATGGGATGAAGATAACTATCTTTTCACACTATGAAGACGACACTGCAAAGATTAGCCATTAGATGAATCTCAACACAACTGTGAGTTATACCTTGAGGATGCCTGATATATTCAGAACCCCAACCCAGAAAACTGACTTCACGAGGAGTACTGCCGATGGTGAACAGCCTGTTTGATCTTCTAGGGTTTCCGGCTTTTGTGACAATCCAAGGTAGACTTCTTCTGTGAACGATCTCCCAAAACTCCAAAGATTGGGATGAGCCACTTCCGCCAGAATAGAAGCAAGAATGGGAGACATGGTGCAACTCTCTAAGTTGTCTCCAAGATGTTCATGTACAGCGCACGTATGTTCCTATCTTGCCCGCCACAGTACAGAGGAAAGAACTGCATGTTTTTTCAGATGCATCAACAAAGGCAGTAGCAGCTATGGCATACCTCAGGGTCTATGGCAGAGAGAGCAACATTTATGTCGGTTTGTCATGGAAAAGGCAAAACTAGCACCACAACAAGGTCATACTGTACTACAACTGGAACTCTGTAGCGCTGTGCTGGCCATGGAACTAGCGGATCTGATAACGAATATGATAGATCTTGAGCTAGAATCCACCACCCTCTATACAGACAGCAAGATGGTACTGGGCTACATCCACAACGAGAGCAGACACTTCTATGTCTATGTGAGCAACAGAGTGGAGCAGATCACAAGATCTTCTAAACCCGAGCAGTGGTTGTATGTACCAATGGACCAGAACCCAGCAGACCATGCTACAAGGTCTATTCCTGCATCTCAGTTTGCAGAATCGACATGACTAAAAGGCCTTGAGTTTTTGTCACGCACAGACACCCTGAAGCCTGGAAAATCAGAACATCATGAGCTTGTAGATCCAGACCATGATGCCAACATTCGACCTCTAGACAAGAAACCTAATGCACAGGCCATCCGCATGACAACGATGGTCAAAGAAAAGGAGGAATGCCCCATAGAACCAGCCAGGCATGATATTCCCCTCTGAAAAAAAAATCGGGGCCGGCCAAGAGACCCCGCACTGCGAGCCAAGAAATCGCACACACAACACCAACGCTACACAAACTTCCTTTCCAGCCGGTCACGTGTGGATCAGCTCGAGCTGGGCAGCCGCTTCCCTGGGGACGGGGCCGAGGCCGCCACCCGGGGAGCACCCGCTGCTTTCCCTCACCGGGGCCAGGCGGTGGCGTGTTGCACGGAGAGATGGATGGTCCGTGGCTGCCCAGCTCCCTTTTCCTGCCATTCAGCGGCCTCCGCTCGCACTGCCCAGGCTGCACTCAGGTGTCTGGCTGGGGCTGTCAGGAGTTGCTACCGCCGGCGCGGCTCCACGTGACTCCAGTCCCACGTTGCCTTGGGAAGGGAAAGGCAAAACCGGGAGCTGCTGCACCTGAGCCTCCGGTGCCGCTGCTGCTGTTGCAAAGCGCCGCTGCAGCTCTTCCTTTTTGCTTTTCCCTTCCTGAGGCAACGCGGGACTGGAGCCGCACTGGCGGTAGCGACTCCTGACTCAGGGGGCCTCCGAGGGGAAGGGAAAGAGGAGAAGAAGGGGGGGAAAGGGAGGGGGGCGATTTCCAAAAAAATCAGAATTCCGATTTTAATCAGAAGAATATTATGCCTGAACCAGCTCACTTTGAGCGCTTCTCACGATTGAAACTTCTCGTACTGGGAGTGACCATGATCGTCCATGCGATCATCCATCTCCAAAGTCACCGGAAGGGTTTTCAGACAAGCTTCCCAGAAAGCTATATCCAAGCAGAGAGAAGACTTCTATGAAGTGTGCAACAAGATGCATATCCAGTGGAATTCTAATGCCTGAAAGTGAGGAAGCCCATCCCAGAATCTAGCCCACTTATGGTATTGAATCCATACCTCAGCAGCCATTAGTTATTTTGAGTAGGGGGATGTCTAAACAAGGCTGAAATGGCCTTAGATAGCAAACACCCCACCATCCTTCCTGCTCTCCAACACGTAACAAACCTGTTGGTCAAAACCACAAAACCATCCACCATCAAGGCCACCACTTCACAGAAGGTGCCATCAGAGCTAATGGACTCTGGATCGTGGGCATTAAGAGATGCATTGCAACTGTTCTACACAGGTGCCTACGTTCTCGCAAACAATGGGGCATGACTCTACACCAGATGATGGCTGACTTGCCACCTGAGCGTCTTGAGTCCAGAACCACTATTCACCAATGTAGGGCTAGATGTATTTGGCCCTTGGTCAGTGTCTGCCCGCCGGACCAGGGGTGGTCAAGCTAACAGCAAACACTGGGCTGTTCTCTTCACATGTCTCAGCATCCGAGCTGTCCATATTGAAGTCATCAAATCCATGGACGCCTCTTGCTTTATCAACACCCTAAGGTTTCAAGCCTATAGAGACTGAGTCAAGGTATTCAGATCTGACCGTGGAATGAACTTTGTAGGAGTTTGTAAAAAATTACAGATTGATGAAGGCATTCACCCTAACTCAGCAATTGATGACTACCTTAAAGCTCAAAATTGTGTATGGATATTTAATCCTCCCCATGCATCCCACATGGGAGGAACATGGGAACACATGACCAGAATAGCTCGCAGAATCCTGGATTCCATGTTGATGAAAACATCTACATTGATGCATGAGATCCTAATCATCCTGATGGCAGAAGTAGCAGCCACCATCAATAGTCGGCTTTTAGTTCTGGTTTCCTCAGATCCTGAGAATCTGGATATTCTCACTCCAGCCACCTTGCTAACTCAGAAGACAGGTGACTGGCCCGTACCATTAGGGAACTGTGATTCTAAGGACTTGTACAAACAACAATGGAGACAAGTTCAACGGCTTGCCAACACCTTCTGGAACCATTGGAAGCAAGAGTACCTGTTTACCCTACAAGACTGCCATAAATGGAAGACCAAAGAACCAAATCTCGAAGAAGGGGAGCTTGTCTTGCTAAAAGACAAGGATGTGCATCGGAACTCGTGGTGGCCCATGGGACTTGCGCATCAAGTCCTACCCAACTCTGATGGACTAGTCTGCCAAGTCGAGGTCCAGATCGTGAGGTCACAAGATTCTTCCTATGACCACAGTCTTTCACCAAGAAGTTCTACACCAGACCGGTCACCGACCTAGTGTTGCTGCGGGGAAAGGCTGAACTCGAAGATTGAACCTCAAGCTTTGCGTGCTTTGTATCGACCTCATTGTTGCATTGTTTGATGCTATGTTACTATCTAATGTTTACTTTAGTTGATAGTTAGTTGGTAGTGGAATTTATAATTCCAGGTGGGGAGTGTGCTGGTTAGACAGTATATACTTAGTTTGGGAATGAGAGCTGTCTCCTTAAGGGAATGCTTTATGGGAAATGTAGTTAATGCCTCATGGGAGATGTAATTCATGTCATATGGTCACATCTGTAATCCCAATTGGTCACTGAATTGACCTCTGGTTGGGTTAGGGGGAGTTTTGTTCATTCTTACTTGGACCCCAGCAACCTGCTGGAGTCTTCCTTTGCTGTATCATTATGGGATGAAGATAACTATCTTTTCACACTATGAAGACGACACTGCAAAGATTGGCCATTAGATGAATCTCAACATAACTCTGAGTTATACCTTGAGGATGCCTGATATAATCCAATAAAGAAACTTTGTATGAAAGCCTTTGTAGTGTTTAACTCCTTATCTCAGGGATTTTGAGAAGATAAATATAGCCTGAGACAAGACAATCCCACTGGCATAAATATGAACCAGTTGTCAAGCATTTGATCTTATGTTCATGGGGATGGTGCAAAGCAGGAGTGTCAAACTCAATTTCATTGAGGGTCACATGAACATTATGGTTCTCCTCAAAGGGTCAGTTGCATGTAAGACTATGACAATTCACACTGGCTGGGTGGGCATGGTCAGTTCATTACCACTCACTGGGCACAGCCGACTTTGGACAGCTGGCTCACGATGGAGTAAGTTGCACTGGCTAACT
The DNA here is from genome assembly GCA_033807585.1 of Hydrophis major. Taxonomy (NCBI): domain Eukaryota; kingdom Metazoa; phylum Chordata; class Lepidosauria; order Squamata; family Elapidae; genus Hydrophis; species Hydrophis major. Next base: position 45,445,947 of record CM066329.1, read on the forward strand.
CAAGTTGGGGAAAATTTGTTGCCTCCTTCTCAAGCCCAGGCATTGGCAGTTTGCAAACTCAGATGTAGATAAAAGTCTCCAAGCTTGGATTGGTGTGTGTGGGCGCTTGAACAGCATGCCAAAGGAGACGGTCTTCTCCCAATCTCAGACACTGTTGGTGTTTGTTTCCCTGTCCGGTATCCATCTCAGCAAAGCAAGAGGAGGAAGAGGATATTGATGGGTGTGGAAGTTTGCAGGGAGCAGTTTCCTCCAACTTCTGCCTTGACAGATCTCTGGAGAGCAAGAGGAGGTGGCAGGGGAGCAGCACTCCTCAATCCTGCACGAGGGAGGCTGGCCCTTTTTGAAAGGAAATCCTTGTTTCCAGTCGTGTATAGTAAAGATGCTGGCTTGTTGAGGCAGTCTTCCCTCACGCAACTCGCCTGCCACCCTTCCTCCTCTCCAGAGATCTTTCAAGGCAAAAGATGGACCTGGAGGAAACTGCTTCTTGCAAACTTTCTCCTCCGTGCTTCTACATGCAGCAGCAGCAGCATCCATCTTCTGTGAGGGGGATAGGCAAGGCTGGGAGGGGGGATCCAGAGGTCTCCAGCAAAGGAAGACCAGACCAGGATGAGTAGCAAAGCCTCATCCACCAGAGAAGCCTCGCCATCCCTCTCAGGCCACACGGAGGACCCTGGATAGTGGCATGGACTGCCTGGAGCCCTGGGAAATGGAGGGCAAGCATCCAGCCCGGCGCAGACCAGCTTTCCCAAAGAGTTGCTTGACCATGCTTATCTCCTCAAGGTTGCTGCCACTACATAAACTATATGTATATGTAAACTGTATGTGTATGATTTTAAAAGTCTGTAAGTCTTGCTTCAATCTTCAACCGGAGAGGGATCCATTGGTCCCTTAACTCTAGAGTAAGGTGTCCATCCTTTCTCCTTGGTCCTCACAGCAGACTCAGTGGTATGATCCTTCGCAAAAAGGCCTCAATTTCTCCACTGCTCTCCGATGCTTTATCAGGACCCAGTATATGTTGTAATTCTACAAATGTATAGATATTAGGACCTAGAAACAAATCCAAAGATTCAGACAAAACTATAGGATCAGACAGTAGAGATGGCATATTCATTTTATATTTCCTCAAATCTGATGGTGTAGGAGGTACATTTACAAAAGTAGTAAAAAAGTAGCTCCTGTATCTGACATTCCATTAGACATTTCTCTTAAAGGATGCAGTCTATTTTATTTCTTGGCTCTGGATCTAGTTACAGACCCTGAAGAGGTAGTTGGTTGACTTTCAGCATTTAATTCCATTGTATCCAACTCTCTTTTTAACTCCTGATTGCTTGCTTAGTAGCTGAAAGATCCCCTCCTTCCACAGCCTCTTCTACTGCTTCTTGATTATAAGGAGGAGGACATGGGCAGCTGGCATATGCAAGTGGATCCCACCTTTGATCTTCCTCTTCCTTCTCATACAATATTTGTTTTGTTTGAGGAGGAAAAGGATCAGACCATTGTACATGGTACCAGGGCTCCACATATGATAATTGTTTTTCCAATTCCATTTTTAACAAAACCTTTTTTAATGCATTTATCCAATAAATATCAGATTCACCATATTTATTTCGCCTATAATTTGGAGCAACTAAAATAAACTCTGTCCAGATTCCAGTACAGTATTCTATCTAAATACCTTATTTAAACATTTCGTATAAGCACTCATCCAAGGATCTTTCCATTGAATAAGGAACTTCTCCCAATGGAGAATTTTGCAGAATTGAAGGGATTTCTGTTTGTCTTAGCATTTTTAGACATAAACACCCCATTCGGGGCTCCATCTTAACAACCCAAAACTCCCTCCTTGAAGTTAGAGAAAGAAAAATATTCCAAACATCTGGTTTCTCTCCCTAACACTGTATATCATAGACACAGTTCAATCATTCAAGGAGTTATAAATCACCCCTCAATTCCAAACACAGCAATTCTGTTCCTTAAGAGAAAAGAAAAACAAATACTCACGAGTGATGGTGCACCAAGATATTGTTTGGGTTGCTCAGCCCTTTTGTTCACAGGTCTCTCTGTCCAGGTAGAAGAGCTTTCCCCCTTATGAGGCCGAAAAACGTCACCTCCTGTACACTGAACTCAGCGGTGGTGTCTACCAAAAGGAGAGTGTGTCGTCCTCTGGAGGGAAAGAAAGTCTTACTCCTGAAAACCAAATAAAAGGAAAACCCTTTTAATATATTTCAGAAGGTCCCAGTTCGGGCGCCATTTCTCAGAAAAATCAAAAAGACAAAGAAAGCTATGAACAAATTCAGAGCTGTTTATTAAACTTTTGCAAAAGTGGAATCCCAATGTCAAGAGATATTGATAGACAAGTTTCCAATCTTACAAGATTTTTGTACAATTTCCAAAGGTCTAACATCTGTTTCTGTTATCACATTCTGCAATCTCATTGGTCAGGGGTGGGGTATGAATCTGTTTCCAGGGAAGTTTGTCCTACATGGTTTTCCCCTTTAATTCCAGTAATAACACTGGGCATACCCCATATCATTTGACATCTTTCACTAAACATTGGGTGACCTTCCAAAAATCCCCAATGTCTCTTCTAAAAATCCAATGACCCAAAATTATTATGTGCCCTGCCAACAATGTTCTTGCAAAATCAGGAATAAACATGTTTTCGTCAAAAATAAGACCTGTTACTTAATATGTCATCTTGGTTCGTTCTTAGGCTAAATATGTAGTCCATATGGTTTATCTTTGCAGGAATAACTATAGCAAACTTATATCATTTCTCACATATGGTTTCTCTCCTGTATGGGTCTTCTTATGGGAGGTAAGATTACTATTCTGACTAAAAGCCTTCCCACACTCTATGCATACATATGGCTTCTCTCCTGTGTGGATCCTCTTGTGGGAATTAAGATTACCACGCTTCCTAAAGCTCTTTCCACACTCCATGCATTGATATGGCTTCTCTCCTGTGTGGATCAAGTTGTGAGATTTAAGACTACTGCTACAAGTAAAGGTTTTTCCACATTTCATGCATATATAAGGACTTTCTCCTCTGTGATTCCTTTGATGGATTATAAAAGTCTTATAATAACAGAAGGTCTCATCACACTCCATGCAATGATATGGTTTTTCTCCTGTGTGGATCCTTCTGTGGGTATTAAGATGACTGCCATGAGTAAAGGTCTTTCCACACTCCATGCATTGATATGGTTTCTCTCCTGTGTGGATCCTCTTGTGGCAATCTAGATGACTGCTACGAGTAAAGGTCTTCCCACACTCCATGCATTTATACGGTCGTTCTCCTGTGTGGATCCTTTGATGGGTTATAAGATAGCAACTGTAAGAGAAGGTCTTTCCACACTCCATGCAGGTAAATTGTTTCTCTTCTGAATATGTGTTGTCATGAGAAATGAGATGATCGGATTTATTAAACCACTTTCCACACTTCATGGATTTATATGGTCTTTCTTCTGTATCAATCATTGTATGGTTAGGAAGCCAATTGACAAGAGGGAGACTTCTCTTAATTCCACTTTGTGATTGCTTTGTTTCATCATTCTTTGGTTGCATCTGATCTACAAATTTCCGTTCCCCTGCTTTTGAATGGATTGCTTGGTGTTTCTCCTTACAATTCTTATTCTCTTCTCCATTAAAGCCTTGAAAAAGAAAAATGAGAACTGTAGCAAGAATAGGGGAACAATAAAACCTTTTCTTCTGAAATTTAGACAATGAATAATCAATATATTTCATGTCTTTGGTGGGCAAACATGAAGAATCCAAACAAAGATTATAGCAAAGACCCTTTTCCAAGTGTATCCCTAATGTTCCCCATGCAAAAGGATTAGATTACAGCCCTTACCTAATATTTCACCTGGGACAATTCCATGGTGCTACAAAGTCCCAAAATGTACTGGACAATTTATCATGCTTGGGCAGGAACATACTCAGCACTTCCTAACTTCAATCAAAGTCTCATCTCCATTTCTCTGCAGAACCGAATCTTTGAAAGTCAATAGGAATTTCTGGATGGCAAATGCTCCCCACCCTCAACTTAGACTAATGCCAAACTCAGTACACAAGTGGGCATATCTCTAAGAAGGGAACAAACCTCTGAGGTTGTCTGGTCTTGGTTATAGCAGCTTAGGGCCATCAGGAACCCAGTGACCAGGTTCAGGAGGGAATCCTGAATCCTAGTAACAAGAACCTTCCTCAGTACATTCAGCCTCTTCCTCAGATTCTTCCTAAAATATTCGATGAAATGAGTATTTTGCATTTCATGAGCAGAAACTTATTTTTAAAAAAAACACAATTTCCTTTATGCAAAAAGCCAGGCTATGCAGTTTTCCAGGTTTTCTTTCAATAAATTTCCTTCTTCCATAAAGTCAGTTTGGTCAAAAGGTTAAGATCTCAGGCTAGAAAGTAATAAATTTACAGACATTTCTAAAATAACAAAGTTTTCACTTTGTCATTATTGGGCAACAAGCATAGATTAATGAGAAAAAAATGAATTTCAACAACTGTAGAATTAGGCTGCAGCATAACAAAATTGACAAAATAAGGAGAATGAATACCTTCTGAATGCACTGTATATCCTTCCTTTGCTTTATGCAAATAATAAATGCAGCAGACAAACCCATTATTCTTTCCTCCTGCTATTTTCCCTACAACAACTCTGTGAAATGGGTTGAGCTGAGAGAGTTTTGGCCCAAAGCCACCCAGCCAGCATTCATGCCCAAGGCAGAACTACTATTCACAGTCATCCATTTTCTAGCCTGGTATCTTAATCATTTGACAAAACTGACTTTCTAAATGAAGGAAATTTATTCAAATAAATATTTGAAGTCTTCATAGCCTCCCTTATTAAATAGTTTTTAATGTTTTCAGCTCCTAAAATACAAAATACTCATTTCAATAACTGTAGAATCATGCACCACCATAACAAAATTGAAAAAAAGTGAAGGGGGGTCTGAATACTTTCTGAATGCACTGTAAATAAATGATTTTTTAAAAAATCAGAAATAACATTCAAGGCCCTACACTACGTTTGTGATCATAGAAAGGGTTTCTTACACAGAGAAAAGAGATTCCTGGAATTCTCCAGCATGACTTCTGCATGGAGTGCTTTTTGGTCAGCATCCAGTTGAGACCACTCCTCCTCGGAGAAATACACAGCCACTTCCTCAAAAGAAACAATATCCTGAAAAAGGACACAAGGTTCCTTGTTAGCAGATAATCCCAAGAAAAATGGGATAATTTTCCTCCAACAATTCTAGGAAACAGATCCACTGAAAAAAAAAATGAGAATCTTCTGCAGAATTAAGAATAAGATCACACTACTTTTGGCTAATGGCACAACCAAATCATGTTCGATCAAGCTGGAAGTATCTGGAATGCCTTACAGTGTAACCAATTAAAATATTCTTGGTCAATTGATAGTTGGGTCTTAAATCCATTACCTGTCAGTGACTCCCATTCTTCCTAGGATGGGCAGAGCAAAATGCTGGAAAAAAACACCTGACATGTTTTCCAATGGCTTACTTTATCTACTGAGGGAGAAACGTAGCCAAACTCCAAACCTTCACGAAGAAATTGGAAGAGCTTGTAACAGAACTCTATATGTCGATAGAGATTCTCAATCATCAGGTCATGGTTGTACCAAAGATGCTTCTTAAAAGGCAAAAATGGATATGTTTTTTAGTCTGGTCAATGAAATCTAATGGTGAAGCAGGATGGGTGGAGAAGGCATCTCACAAAGGATCCTCTTAGAACAGGGTATCACACTCAAGGCCCGTGAAGTGGTTGGATCCGGCCCTTGGGGCCATCCTGGTCTACCCAATGCAAAGAAGAAAGATAGGGCCAGGCTTCGACCTGGTCTACCCTAAGCGAAGAGGAAGCAGCAGTTTGGGGAGTGGCGTCAAGCTATTCACGCTCACCCAGTCGGCCATGCCTGCCTGGCCCCTCACAAGGTCAATCACAGTCCTGAGGCACCTGTCAATGAAATTGAGTTTGATACCCTTGCCTGAGAAAGAAGAGGGGAGGCTAAGCTGAGTGTTCAATGACCTGATGTCAAATTCGTATTGCTTAGAAACAGCAATTTTATACATTGAACTCTAGAACAAGATGAAATCCATTCAAGATTTATGAACCTTTTCCAATGTTTCTCCTCCTTACCTGAAGTACTGGTTCAGCTCCAGCACAAAGAGGTGATTCTAAAAAGTCCAAGGTCAGCTTTCTAATCTCTATGAGAAAGATAAAAATAGTGGAATTAGATTTTTAAAGAGAGACACTCCAGTAAAGTGAAACGAAATAATCAGCTAAATGTTGAAATCTCACCTCACATAAAAAGAGCTTCTTTTTTTTTTTTTTTTACCTTGCGTAGCATCTTGACTTGGATCTTCCTGGAAGTTCTCCCTGAAAAGCAGCTCTTGAGAAGATCTGAATGAATCTTTCCTCCCCTTGGGATACTCAGTCACAGCTTCCACACATTTCTGGACATGATGTGATACGAGAAACAAAGGAAGAGCATAGAGATAGGAATGAATTACTATATTGCACCTTCCAACTAACAACCCTCAATATCCATTGCTGAAAGTAGAAACAGAATGGAAGAATTGTCCCAAATACATCCTCCGGAAGAATAGAACAAATTCCCTTAGGAGTTAATAATCCCAGAAAATTCTGGATTTCCGGTTTGCAGCCCTTCGGAGCAGGCAGGAATCCGTGACTGTGCGCGGTTTCTGCCTGTGTTCACTGCCCGAGTGCCCCGAGCCATTTGGCTTCAGGGCTAAGCCACCTCCGTAAAAGGTGGCGAAGATAGGGGGGCGTCTGGCATGGTCGAGAGATATCGCACCTCTCTTCCCTAGCCAGCGAAACCCCCTTTTCCAAAGGCAGCTGAGCGGTGGTCAGCAATGGCCGCCACATAGAAGAGCTCAGCCGGAAAAAGAAAGTGCAGGAGGAGCTGTGAAGAAGTGAAAGTGATCTTTGCTGACCGGGACAAGCAACAGTGAAAGTACCCTGGACCTTGAAACCTGCTAAAGAAACATTGTTTCCGGAATGTGTCAAGCGGCGAATGTGAATTAAAGGAAAAGCTTTTTTTTCTTCTTTTCACTCTCCTTCCGAATGTGACAGCTATAGAACCTTAAGAGAAATCGGAAAACTCGCATTGGAGGTATGGATTCCTGAATATTTAAAGGAAAATTGCTGCTGTAAGTGGGAAGGGAGAGGAAAAAAAATTGGATCAGAATTTGAAAAAGGAGGAGATTGCCTAGAATTTTAAAGAGCTTTAAATATTAATACGGCTTCTAAAAGATACATCTTAATTGGAACTCTCTGACTAAACAGTAACCCCAGAAAGAGAAATGGAAGAAAGGAAAAAATATTAAAAGAAATAGTCTATTTGGATTCCTTGGTGGCTTTGGAATTTTGGGGAATTATTCTTGATTAAAAACACTCGGGTGGTTGTTTTGGAAAAATTTTTTCTCCCCATGATGGCATCGCTTGTGGATGAACTAAAAATTGAATACCAAAAATATAAAAAAGAAGAAGAAGATGGGAAAGATACTTTGGGCACTCTTTTTCAATTTCTAGAAATGGTGGTATGCACTTATGAAAAATTGACTGCGCAGCAGGACAACTGGGACAAAGAAGAAGATGATGAACAATGGGTTTTTTGGGGGGAGGAGGAGAAAGAGGAAAAGAAAAAGGGGATTTTAAGGCCTGAAAAAAACAACCCAAAAAGAGAAAAATGAGGTGAAAGGTGGATACAAGGTTAGAAAACAACAGAAAGGGGGAAAGCAGAAGAAGAAAAGGGAGGAGGAGAGACAAAGGGGTAAAAAGGACAAGGAAAAGAATAAACAAGAGAGAAAGGAGGGGAAGAGAAGCCTTAATGGTGGGAAGCAAGATTTAAAGAAACAAAACTTATTTAGAGACAATGGGTAAATTTAATTGAAAAAAAGGGATTCTGTAAGGTACATAAGATTCAGTTTTTATATGTGTATTTAGAATAAAATGCTTAAGATATAAATGAGTATTAATATGTATGATTAGTTTCTTAATGGTATTGATTGTGGTTCATATGCTTTTCTTTTTTGTTATTGTTGTATTTTTTTCTTTCTTATAAAATTCATTGTGTAATTTTAGAATGTACTGAACAGAATCCCAATATAAGTTAAGTGTTATATTAAGTATTAGTAAGCTAGGGGAAATAGTTAAAGGGGTCATACTCCAATCAGTGTACAGGAGAAGTTTCTCTAAAGAGAAAAGATGAATGGACAGCTGGAAATAGAACAGACACAGAATGATAAGTATTATGAATTGAACTCAGATGAGATAAATAAAATCAAATTAAGAAAATTTAAAAGAGAGGAGAAGCTATATAGAAAATTGAAAATGGTAATAAGATATGGAATGATATATAAAGTGAATATGATTTTTGAATTTGTGTCTGTGCGAAGAGTTTTAACCCGGGATCAAGCAACTTTCAAAAAAGATGTTTTATGTTTTTATGTTCCATGTTTTGTTTGTCTGTGTATTGTTTTTGAAAGCAATAAAATTTTAATTAGCAAGAAATATAATTTGGATAATAGAATGAAAAGAAGTTGGAATTAGATACGAAGCTGAACAGATAACGTAAATATATATATATTATAATTTGGAATTATTTTGTATGTTTTATTGGTTTTTTTCATAAAAGATTTTTTATGTTATGATGCCTTGTTTGTGTATTGTTTTGTAAAATTAATAAAATTTGTTTTCAAAAAAAAAAAAAAAAATCCCAGAAAATTCTGCCAGAGAAGAATTGACAAATTCAGAGAAATCCTCTTTAGAGCTGCCATGATTACATTCTCCCACCTGCAACTCTTCTTTCATGTTTTCCTCCTCCTGAGTCAGCAAGAAGCCTTCAGCCAGGGACACCGCCTGGGAACTGGTCTCTGCTCCACACTCCCGCACCCATTTTGCCATCTCTGGGGGAAGCACAGCCAGCAATTGTTCCAGGAGCACCAGGTCCAGCATCTGAGCCTTGGTGTGTTTTTCTGGTTGCAGCCATTGATGACAAAGGTAGTGAAGCTGAGTGCAAACATCTCGGGGGCGGCTCCCCTCCTGAAACTGCACTTTTGTGAAATAACAGCATTGCACGTCTGAACTATTGGATGCCTCTTCGTGGCTCTTCTGCCCAGGATTCATTGCCCCATTCCTCCCACAGCTCCAAGGCTGAGTAGCTGGAGGGCCTTTTCTAATTTCAGCATCTGCTGGGGGTTGTCCCTCCATCTTCTCTCTGGTCTCTAATACAGCTCCAAAATGGACCCATGGATCTCCACAGGTCTTTCTGTTCACAAGAGGTCCGGCGAAATTTTCCAAGGCCATTCAGCTCTCTTCCCAGACAAGATACTTAAAACTCCAGAAGAACCAGAAAATATTTCCAGCTTACACACCTGAAATGGAAAAGAAATAATTCAGGGTGTTTATTAGGGTGATTAATTGACTACTGAGCATCCTTATCAAGGGCAAAATGGGAAGGGGGAACAGAAAGGGGAAAAAAGACAGATTTGGATGAACCTATCAATGTCTGGAATGGTGGAGAATGGAATTTATTAGTTCGCTTGATCTCTCTACTTATGGGGAAAATTGCAGAGAACCCTTCATGATGTCAATGTCTATCAATATATTAGAAAAATATATTTAAATATGCTTTTGATTTCTGCTTCCTAGTTTTTATTAAAATTTAATTTTTATGTTCATGTCTTCTGTATTATTATAAATTACTCTAGGCAGCAATTATACATAATGCTCCTTATTATTTCTCACACAACAGCCCTGTGTGGTAGATTGGGCTGAGAGTTGGGATGGGCTCAAGGCTTTCATGCCAAAGTCTGGACAAGACCTAGAAGTTAATATCTTGGTTTCAAGCCTTGTTCTTTCATCATTGAACCAAATGACTCTCTATGGCTAACTTTAATTTTATTTAATACAATAGACAGTTTAATAACATTTCTATGGCTTCATAGTTAAGACCAACTATCTGTCCCATAAACAGCAAATGATAAGAGGGGCTCTCTAAATCCACTTAATACGTAAATAAACCATCTAGGCTTTCAAACACCCAGGCTTTACAAAAGCCAAGCTTGACAAAAAACGCTTGCCTAATCATATCTTAGGAGCACCTCCCTCCTACAACATCTTCCTCATTTACCGGGTGGCGGAACCAGACAGTGGAGAAAGGCAGGAAACCAAGTTCCAGTCCTTGCATACCTTGCACCCAACTCCTTGCACACGGAGTTGCAGCCTTTGTACGCTCGCTTCTCTCGGCCTAAGAAGGAGGCGAGGCGAACCCCTTTCTGAAAACGGGGCCAAGAAATATGGAGGAAACTGTGCAGGAGTCAAGGCTGACTAAGAAGCACTCCTCCTCTCCCTCCCATCCAGAGCTTTTCCCGTCGAAATGGAGGGTAAATCCTCTTCTCTGCGACGCTGTTTTTTTTTTTTTCTTCCTGGGGGAAAAGCCGAAGCTTTGCTTTCCGCCCTGCCTGGCCCTTGCGTACACAGGGGCGGCAGGGGAACATGGGACCACCACCACCACCCCTTCCCACGACTCCAAGCCTGATAGAAGTTTTGCATGTCTCCATGCGAGTCTCCAGCACGGGAGATAATCCCCCGACTCCCATCAATGAACCCCGACTCACATCTGGATCTCCAAGTCCAAGATTTCCCTGCAGCCTCTTTGCTTGATAGAAAGGCTGACCCGGACACCGTGGAAAGAGGGGAGAAGCTTTCAAGCCTTTGCTGGAAAATGCCTCCGGAAGCACGTATGTCTCTTGACTAGGAGGGAGGCAGGCACATGCTCAGTTCTCTTATTAGGCGGGGGCGCGGAAGGAGCTGCCCGGCTCTGCCAGGGAGCCTCCTAGAGGATCCTGTGCGCATTGCGAGAAGACCCTGCAAGGGCGCAGGACGTCCTGTTCCATGCGGGGCTGGGATGATGGGCATGAAAGTTGAAGGAAAGTTTCCCCCTAACATTGCCTATCTAGAAAGGAAGTGGTCTCTCCGGCAGGCGTCAGTTTATAGATTTACCTTTTCTTAATCTCTAAGAAGCGCCTGTAATCTTGTGAAGACTGAGAATATCTCTGTGGAGATTCAAAAATCCGGTTCCTGGAGAGCAGCTTCTCTGAAGAGATTCCCAAAGGGATAAAAAAGGAACAAAATCCTGTCAGAAATGGCAGGGCGGTCAAAAGACAAGGAATGAAAGTCTCTCTACGAAACCCAGCCTGTGTCTTGTGGCTGATGGCAAACTCAGCCCTGAAGTGAGGGGAAGTCAGGGGCCTCGCAGAGACACAGGGACGAAAGAGATTTGTATTGGTTTTTCTTTTTCAATTATTATAGTTCTGTTTTCAAATTCATACTCTGGGCAGTCAAGGAGGGTTAGAAACACCAAAGGCAGCGTGTTATAATGTGAATAATCCTGAAAAATGGATCGTGATGAAAAAGAGGTATCGTAATAAAATTTCCAAAATGGAGTGAAAGCTCAAAATTGTGCACCTTAAAAATTTTATACTTCAAAACAAAGCACCATGATGGAGAAATTAAGATTGGGAGAATAAAGTCTGATATGTGACTAGAGAAAAAGTGGAATTACAAAGTAAAGGAAGGCAAATACCAAAAAATAAATATAAAGCTCAAATACCACAAGGCCAAAGAGAGATTAGCGAAAAAGTAGAATTACAAAATGAAGGAAGGCAAATACAGAAAAAAATATATAAATACCACAAGATTAGAAAATAATATGAGGGATTTTTGAGGAGAAAGCCCTGCAAATTTATGGTGTTGGAATGGATTATATGGCAACTCCTAGTGACACTATAGATTTTTTAAATGTTGAAATTAAGCTCTTGGAAACTTTTGGAAGTATTCACTTTTGGTGACTGAGATCAAAAAGTATTTAATGGCAGTGTTAGAAGTGCTGAGAACTTCCGGTTGCAGGTTTCGGCGGCGGCAAGAATCCGCGATTGTGCGCGGTTCCTGCTGTGCTCGCTCTTGGGAGTGCCTCCGATCCAGCTGGGTTTGGAGGCTGTCGTTACCCCATAGAGGTAACGGAAGACAGAGGAGATCCGGGCAGGGGTCTGGGGACTTCACAACCCCTTTCCCCAGCCGGCTAGATTCTTTTTTCTTAAGGTGGTGGAGCGGCGGTCAGTAATGGCTACCACGAAGAAACCTTCAGCTGGACAAGATCGTGCAGGAGGAAGTGTCAGAAAGTGAAAGTTCTTTGGCTGAACTGGGACTCTAAGACATATTTAAATACCCTGGAATTAAAAATCCTTTTTTGAATGATATATTGTTTCCAAAGGAGATTGTGAAAGCAGTGAATGAAAGTGTGAAAAGGGGAAGTTTACTCTCCTTCCTTACGGAGATAGCAAATGGACATTGAAAAACCTACTTCGGCACAGAAGGTAAAAATCCAAAGTTTTTTGCTATAAGTGGGAAGGGAGAGGTAAAAAAGAAAAAACTTATATTAAGATCTTGTTGGAGGAGACAGCTTGGAATTTATAAGATTAGAAATTTACTTCAATCAGACTTCAAAAATATATTTTGGAACTTTGTAATTGACATTGCCCCAGGAGGAGAAAGTGTAAAGAGAAAAAAGTGCAAAATGAAACATTTTGTGTCTGTTTGGATTGCTTGATGACTCCAGGACTTTTGGAAATTATTCTAAGACAAAAACATTTGGGTTGTTTAAAAAGAAGAAGAAGAAGAAAAAAAAACCTTATAATGGCATTATCTGTGGATGAATTAAAAATAGAATTTAAAACATTAAAAGAAGAGGAACAAGGAGGCAAGGGCTCTTTTGGATCTGTTTTTCACTTCTTGGAAATGGCGATCTCTACTTACCAACAAATACAACAACAACAAGAAGAAGAAGAAGCCATTTTTAATGGACAAATAACATTAGCCAAGAAAGAAAGGAGGAAGAGGGGAAGGAGAATGGAGAACTTAAGACTCAAAAAAACAACCAAGAAAGAGAAAGATAAGGTGAAAAATCAATACAATGTCAGAAAGCAACAGAAAAATGGAATACAACAGAGAGGGGAAGTTAAAAAGACGGAGGTTAAGAGAGAGGGGGTAAAAAGGCTAGACTGGATAAGAAAGAAAGGGAAAAAGGGAAAAGAAGTCATAAAGGCTTGAAACAAGATGGGAAAAAGCAGATTCTTTTCAGAGACAATGGCTAAAGCATAATTAAAAAGAGATTCTGCAAAAGTACACAAGATTGTAATGTAGTATTTGTATTTGAAATAGAAAATTGGAATATTATAAGATCTAATAAAATGTTAAAATATCAAAATGCTTAAGATTTAATGATAGATATTTACTAAAATATTAAAGGGAATGTGTAAAATGTTTACGATTTAACAATAGAGTTTAAATTGTTATTGTTTTAATGTCATTATAAACTTGTCATTTTCCTATTTTCTTTTTTTAAAAGGTAGTATCTAAAATGTATTAAGCAGAACTAGAATGGGAATTATAAATTTAATTATAGGTTTGTTTTTTTCTTATTTTAAAATGTAGTATGTAGAGTGTACTAAGCAGAATCAGAATGGAAATTTTGTATTATTTTAAGTGTTAAATTTTGGGGAAAGATAGAAATTAGTGATTACAGGACAAATTTTGTGTTAAAGAGAAGAGATAAATAGATAATTGGAAAAGAACGGACAAAAGATACAAGAATAATGATTCAAATTAAGATGAATTAAATAAAATAGAATTAACAGAGTGAAAAGAGGGGAGAAGTTATACAGAAATTAGAAAATACAGAATGGTAAATAAGATAAGTATGGTATACAAGATGAGCATGAGTTTAAGTTAGGTCTGTACAAAAAGATGTAACCCGGGGTTAAGCCACTTTCCAAAAAGAAGTTTTATGTTTTTGTGTTTTGTGTGTTTATGTTTGATTGAGAATTAATAAAACCTTGGAGGAATGTTAGAAGAGAATAATTGTAAAAAAGCCAGATGAAAATATAAGTATAATAAATAAAAACATAAAATATACAAATACAGAAAAGAAATATAACTGAATAAAAGTAAAGAGAGAAATAATGAGAAATTTGAAAAAGATATATGGAAATGTGTTAATGTTGCATAAAACAATGTTTTACTTGCCTTGTTAAAATTTATAAGTAGCTTTCAGAAAAGAGTTTTTATGTTCTTATGTTTTATGTTTTGTCTTTAAAAATTAATAAAACTTGTTGGTTTTTTTTTTTTTAAAAAGTGCCTTAGAATTGAAAACAATTATTTTTGGCAACAATGCTTTATGAAAATAAAAACATTGGACCCTGTTTCCACACACTTACTTTGTACTGTATTTTCCAATTATTTAAATAAGCTCATGTGATAACTTTTCCTACAAACTGTTCATGTTGACTATTTTGATAGGCTTTCTGAATTTGCAGAAACGATCCTCTGAGAAGGCTGGATTTTATTAAAAAAAAAAAAAAGTCAGAGAATGCATCTGCATCTCTACACCACAGAGTTGCGTGTTGAGTCCCTTACTCTATACTCTTTATGTGCGTGACTGCATTCCCACTCACGTTAGTAATACTATTGTTAAATTTGCAGATGATACAACAGTGGTGGGACTTATCTCCGGGGGGATGAGTCTGCCTACTGAGATGAGATGGACCAGTTGCTTTCATGGTGTGGAGACAACAACTAGGTCTTCAACACCAATAAGACCAAGGATCTTATAGTGGATTATAGAAGGAACAGACCAGACATACAGCCCTTGCTTATTAATCGAGACCGAGTGGAGCAAGTGACCAGTTTTAAGTTTCTGGGTGTTACCCTAAAAGAGGACCTGGGGTGCCCACATTGCAGCCCTGGTCAAAAGGGCCCAGCAGAGATTATACTATCTGAGGCTTCTCAGGAAACAACTGAATGAGAAACTGCTGGTGACCTTCTACCGCTGCACCATAGAGAGCATTTTAACATGCTGCACCTCTGTATGGTTTGCCAATTGCACAGTGGCAGATAGGAAAGCACTCCAGAGGGTTAAGGTCATTGCCCAGAAGATCATGGGTTGCCCTGTCCCCTCTTCGGAAGAGCTTTATAGCTCCTGCTGCCTTAAGAAAGTTCAAAACATTCTCAAAGATCCATCTCATCCTGGGAACCCTTTTTTTGAACTATTACCATCTGGCAGACGGTACAGAATAATAAAAACAGGGACAAATGGGCTGAAAAACAGCTTCTATCCCACGGCAGTAACTCTGTTGAATTCTACTATATAATGCAGAGTTGGTGTGGTGTCAGGGGTTTCCGGTTCAATGTTTGAAGGGTGAAGGATGTGTGTTTGTGTTTATTTTCACGCTCATGGTCATGATGTGCACTGAAGATGTTTGATTTCATTGTACGAGGTGCAATGACAATAAAGCAAACTAAACTAAACTATATGCTCTACCAATTATCTGAGGCCTGCAGTCCCCATTTGTACCACCCAGAGGGCCAATGTATGCCTGTACATATCTCACTAGTTGCTTGGCAATTTATCTATTCCACCTGTATTTATATATTCTTCAAAATATGTTTACACTTTTTAAAAATGGGAAGCTGACTTGCCACAAAGCAAAAAGAAACATCCTCCAGAAAAATCATTTACTTCTTTATTTATATTCCATCATTATTTTTATAAGTAATTCAAAGCAGCAAACATTCCAAATATCCCTCCTCCTCCTATTTTCCCCACCACAGTCCTTTGAGGTAGGCTGGGCTGAGAGAGGGAATGACTAGCCCAAAATCAACCAGCCAGTTGTTAACTCAATGAACCATTTCTGAACGTGCAGTGTGAAAAAGAGAGCTATCACAGCCAGTGTTTTTTTTTATAAATGTGTTCACCTGTCTTGAAAAGGCAGAAAAATTATAGGCGTAGGAATGTGCATTGCTACAGGAATGCATTTGTCTGCAATTCTTCAAACAAAATATGGCCTTTTCTGAAGAAGAAAGACAGCTGCATACTCCCAGGAAAAAAAATGCAGCTGCCTTAAAGAATTGCAAACAGGTGCAGCATTCCTTTCTCTGTGCTCTCCAAATTTTTTTTTTTTTTTTTTTTTGCATTTGAATCCAAAATGCAGTGACACAGTACAAGAGGCCAAATAAGAATACACCATCAAGAAAAGTTATTTTGAAGTAGGTGCTATGTAAACTTATTTGTGGCAAATCTTCCCAGCCACTGTTTTGCAAAAGCATTCACGATAATAAATATCCATCAGAATCCAAATATATGGTTCCAACTTTAGGTGAAATTTATGGCTGCTTATTTTGTTTCTACTACTAGTAAAGAAATGAGTTATAAATCATTTTTATAATTATTCCTGAAGTAGAAAAACCATAATATAAAATGCTTCAAATTTAACTGAATATATAATTACAATTAAGCCAAAAATGCAATTCCAGTAAATTAGAATTTGCTCATAGAATTTCCCAGATTAACCCATGATATCTCCAGCAAGTGATAGGAAAGCTGTTTTTCCACCTAAGGCCCAGAAGAAATAGCACTGAATTAAATAGACTAAAAGCATAAAGGTAAAAAAAAAAGAGAGAGAGAGATATGCAGTGTTATCTTCATTTTAGATGTCTCAAGGGTTTTGGACCTGTGGGAAACAGGTCCAAAGGACACTTTGAATGTTTGCAAATCCCTAGTCTGGTGTGTGTAGGGATGTGTGTGTGTGTGTGTGTGTAAAAGGCAGCACTGATCACTGATTATAACAGCACAAGAACAGGAATTAAACACCAGATCCATAAAAGCAGGGATTTACCATACTAGATAGAACCCAAAGGGTAGATCAGTGTAGATTGTGGAGAATAATAGAGCTAAGAATCTGTGGGAGTTCCGAATCCAGAAGGACAGGCGGGCATTAGATAATCAACCAGACTGTAGTAGTAGTCAAATTAATAGACAAAGACCAGAAGGGCTCAGGAGGCCAGGCGAGACGCCTCTCAACGTGTGTGATGTCAAGTTGGCAATGCCCACTGAGTCACATTACCACCTAGCCACACCCACCCAGCCAGTCATTTAGGGCAGAAAACTGGTTAAATTATTTGAATCCCACCACTGGTCATAACTATGAAAAACGGTCATAAGTCAAACTTTTCATTGCCATTGTAACTTTGATATTTTGTAAATGAACTGTTGTGAGGATTACCTGTATATGTCTAGAGAGATTCTCTTTTTAATTTTTTTTTTGTTTTATTATATAAAATACAAAGAAAAGAAAAGAAAAATAGAAAATTAAGCGAAGGAAAAGGAGTGTGATGACCCGTAGTCTCTCAAAATAACCCCAAACTCAAAAGGTGCATTAAAGTCCGGTAATATCTTCAACTTAACTTCACTGTTTTATTAGGCACAGTTTAAAGTCACAAAAATAAATAATGAGGCAAAAGAAAACCAAAACAAACCGCATTGACGAGAGTTCCTAAGCAAGCCAAGATAATTAATCATACATTCCAGGAAGATAACAGGGAGAGTCCATGGGAAAAACACCAATGAAGATAAACCTCTTTCAAAGGAAACACTAAACTTTGACTCCAGCAATTCTGACTATGCAGTTACAAACTTATATACATAGCTCCCACCTGCAAGCCACGAGGAGGATCATAGTAATCTCCTCCTGAGTAGACCTCGCTTTTCCCTGATCCTCTCCTCCCTGCATGAGCTAGGATGGATAGGGGATGGGCCTGGATCCTCCTCTGATTGCTCAGCCAGCCTCTGCCCTTCCCCAGCCTCCTCCACCACCTCTGGAGCCACATTCCCACTCCCTGTTGGCTGTTCCTCCTCTTCCTCAGAGTCAGACTCCACCAGGGGCATGACAAGGAGTGGGGAAAAGGGTGTTAGGCAAAAAAGGGCACTGACTCCCTCCCTCTCTTCTTAGCACAGAAAAAGATAGAAACACTCCAATCTCAACTTTTTGCTTTTACACATTAATAGGTAACTATTTCTATAATGACAAATCTTTCTGATCAACAAGTCAAAATTTCTTTTTTTTTCATCGCAAACATAAAATCCAGAAGTGATATCCAAATGAGAATATATTTTCCTCTTTGAATAAAATAATCAATGTAACCATTCCTGCTTAATCTTCCTAGCTATGGAAATAGAATGTATTTCTGTTTGCCCCTGATCATCTTTGTGAACTGTCACCATTTTTATTAACAAGATTCATTGTATTCTTTCAAATTCTTTGACCTTACTGAAGAAAACAAAACCCTTTTCTCACCCTTTTAAAAAAAGTGCTAAAATTTTTTTAAAAAATATTTTTTATTAAGTCAATACTTTCTAATGCATCTTTCTCTTTGACTTCTTTGACTCTCTTTGACTTCTTTGACTTTACTATGAAGTTTAAATTTAAGTATTACATTTAGATCCCTCCCTCCCATAACCTTTATAGGATTATACGTCATAGTAGTTGTGCTTTTAAAGTTGTAGCAACGTTTTGGCAGAATCTCATCTGCCAACATCAGGCTTCTGTATAGTGTTCATCTGTGAGTCAGACTTTTACAGTGGTTTCAGATTTAAATTTGGAGCAGCCTATTGCTGTGCCAGAATGGTTTCTTCTTCATCCTGATTGGTTGGGAGTCTTGGTCTGTGTTTATTGATCTTGGAGTTTGCTGTGTTCTGCTTGATTGGTGTTTCTAATATCTTCTGTCTGTTTTTTTGGCTCTTTTTGTATCTTGATTGGTTGGCAACATTGTGTTACTTTATTGGAGGCCTTTAGTGCAGCTTGGCTCTGAGTAAATGGACGGCTATCATTAGTTAGGAAGCTAGGTTTCATCTGGGTGTCTGGTTGGGGTGTGTTTGAGCTGGAGGTATGAGGGGGGATCTGTTTGTGCCCAGGTGTTTGCCTGGCTTGTGGTGTGGATATCTTTTTGTTTGTGAGTGCAGGCTTCCAAATGATTGACAGTCTGGTGGAATCATCTCTTCTATTCATGCTTTCTGGTCTTTTTTCAATCTCTATGGCTTCTCTGATGATTCTGTGGCTGGGGTTTTCTATAGTGGCTAGGGTTTTGGTGCCATTGAAGTTGATGCTATGACCTGTGGCTTCCATGTGTTGGACTAGTGAGGAAGTGCTTCAACTCTGAGAAGCACAGAGCTGAAGACACAAGCCTGAAGATGATGAATAAGACTACATTGAAACGTTGCCTAGATACTTCCAATCTTAAACGGGAGAAAACCCGAATAACCAAAGATCCACATACAAATACCCACGAGAACCTCAGAAAAAAAAAAAAACCACACACACACACACACACACATATGTATATATATAAAATCTTTTATAAACATCCTTTTTAGTAGTTTTTTTTTTTAAACTGGTACAGCCGTTTTTTAATATTCTCTTCATACAGGTACTCCCAAATACATTTTCAATAATATTTGCCTACTTTAAGAATTACTTAAGCAGTAGGTAAATTAGTAGGCAAATATTATTGAAAATGTATTTGGGAGTAACTGTATGAAGAGTATGTTAAAAAAAGATTGTACCAGTTTAAAGAAATATTTTAAGAATTACTTAAGCAGTTCCAGAGATGATGTCGCGGTGATGCGGACACAGGAATGGGGTTCTGTTCTGAATTTCCAAATTTCCAAGTCTGGGTGCTTGAAAAAGCAAAGTTGGACCTTGGAGAGGTCAGCAAAGTAAAGGGGAAGCTCGGAGGTTTGCAGGGAAGTCGCAATTCCCCGCTGCAGCAAGAGAAAAACCTTTAAAACCGGCAAGGAAGAGACCCGCCCCCATGGTCGGTTCCAGAGGCATGACGGCCTAAACAAATGGAGGAAGAAGCAAAGAGAAATGCAGCGTGCAGTAATAGTGAAAATCGACAAAGAAAGGTACTGGTTTCCCAGAGATTTAATGACCTACAAACTTGATTGACAAGTAAGCCTCTGGTGAGTGAAAAATGACAATCTAGCCGTGGAAGCGGAGCAAAGGTTTAAAGAACTGAGATTTCTGCTGATAAGGAGGCGATGGCTAGGAACGAACAGAAAATAAAAAAGGGGGAAGTCAGGACAGATCAAATAGGAAAAAAAAACTACCGTGTTTCTCAGAAAATGAGGCTGGGCCTTATTTTTTTTTTTTTGACCCTGCCAAAAAACAGCTAGGCAGTCTTTTCAAAGGGTGCCTTAATTCCCACCTCCTGTACCCTTGCCTCTCCATTGGGCCGCTCTTTAGCGGCTGTTAGGAGCACACCATGAGCACTCTTGCTTGCCTACCTATAGCCTGCCATTGTCCACTCTGGAAAGCCTGGCCACTGTACCGCTGCTTTTGATCCTTGCTTTCCCTGCCATAGTCGTCGCTCATCCAAAGCCACCCCCCCCCACTTTCTTTCTCACACACAAGAAAAGCAAATAAGAAAAAAAAAAGCAGGGGGAAGCACTTTTGAACACATCTAGGACTTTTCACTTTTCAGAGGCGTCCATTTTCCTCTAGACTCTGCCTTTTCTTTGGCTCACAGCTTCCAGAGTTTTCCCAGTCTCTGAATATGCACGCACATGCCGGGGGGGAGGGGCTGCCATCCAATGCAGTGTCTATGTATTAATCGGTATTATTCTGGTGTTATTCTCCTCACTCTTAGAGTTGGAACAACTTTTCTTTTGTGGGTGGGTGGAAGGATCCATTGGAATCACCCGGTCTTTGCAAACCTGAATCGGTTAGCTTTTCAGTGGCCTGATTTCAAAAACGGCAGGTGGGATTGGAGAAAGGAGAATTAAAATACAACAAAGCGTGTGGATTCTAAAGAAACAAATGCTTGCTGTCTTGGGTGGCTTTCTGAGGTTTTTTTTTTTCTGCAGCCAGGTGAGGAGCCATATGGGGGAGTGAGGGGGGTACTCTAGGTTAAGTAAGTTGCAGGAGCTGCTATTTCTTCTCTCCTCCCTGCCCCCATTTCACGTTGCCTTTGATCACAAAGCAGATCTTAATGATAAACAACCCTTTTGTAACTTATCAACTATATGCCAAATCCCAGCCACCCCTCCCCAGGGTAACCACAAAGCAACACCCCAATTTATTAAAAATCCACCATTTGATTAAAAATAAATAAATAAACCAACCCACCTATTTATTCAAAACCCACAATTTATTCAAGTACAGGAACAATTTATTCAAATAGTTCTTCATCTTCTTCTGGAACATCCTCATAACTCTCCAAATCCTCAATTCCGGCTGGAATCTCTTGTGATTCCATTGGCTGTAAAAGGATTGGTCCCAATCGCTGATGTCTAGCAATAGAGATCTCCTTAACTGAGCATCTCTTGTCCGTGCATCCTGCTCGTAGTGTGTTGGCAACACAGGTGACAGTGATGGTATCCCATGCCTTCTTCACCCAGCTCACAACCTCTGCCAGGCTAGGCTTCACGAAGTTTTCACGTTGGTTTCTCTCCATGTGATTCTCAATGTAGTCATTGATTTGTACCTGCAGATTGTCCTTGAATGGTTTGTTTACTGCAATGTCTAGGGTTTGCAGATGTGCCGTCATTCCTGCAGGAATCATTATTTGATCCACTTTTCTCTGTGTGCAAGAAAACGCTTCATATCTTTGGCACGATGAGTGCTGGCTGCATCCCATATCAGCATGCCTCTTTGGCCACCTCCCACAACAAGTGGCAGTACTAACTCGACCCACTTCCTTATAACCCAAACCCATTAAGCCTGAGGTGGTGGCTGGGATTTGCTTTGTGGTTCCCGGGGGTGGGGGGGATTTGGCATACAGTTGATAAGTTACAAAAGGGTTGTTTATCATTAAGATCTGCTTTGTGATCAAAGGCAATGTGAAATGGGGACAGGGAGGGGTGAAGAAATAGCAGCTCACACAACTTACTTAACCGAGAGTTTCTGAAAGTCCCCCTCACTCCCCTATATGGCTCTTCACCTGGGAAAGAAAGAAAAAAAACTCAGAAAGCCACTGAGGAAAGGAAAAAAGAAGCCTTGCCCTTTAAGGAATAGGCAAAGTTCTTTCCTTTTGTAGATTCAAATTTCCTGGCTGGGAGAAATGCAAAATGATTTGGTCAGCTGCGTTGAAAGTCAGAATCAGTTTATTAATAGGAAGGCAGGTCAAAAGAAATCCCAGTGTTCCTAGGATTAATCTAATAAGTGAGTAGGAAAACTTCTCTTATACATTTCAGGTTCTTTGATTTTCTTTGAAGTCTTTGATTCCTGTCTCTTTGTGACTGGGATCTTTTTCTGGGATCTTGGTTTTATTGTCCTGATCCTTTGTAGTTGCTTGCTTGCTATCATGGTTCCTTCCTGCCATGCCTTTTGGTTTGCTTTTCACAAGTTTTTTATAGCTTGCCATCTATTTGATTTTAGCTAGTTTGTAGGGTTTTTTTCTCTGTATCTCATGCCTGTAATTTTCTCCTTCCTTTGTTGTGAAAAGTAAGCTGGCTCCACCTATTTTAATAGTCCTATTTGACAAAGGGTAGGGGCTCTTTTCCTAGAAGAGAGGGGAATCGTAACTTCCAACACCACCCAAGACCCAAGTGTTTGTTTCTTTAGAATCCACACGCCTTGTTGTATTTTAATTCTCCTTTCGCCTCTCCCACCTGCTGTTTTTTTGAATCCGGGCTGCTGAAAAGCTAACCGATGCAAAGACCCAGTGATTCTAATGGATCTGCACCCCCCAAACTCTTTCTCTAAATAAAAGTTGCTCCAACTTTGGAAAGGAGTTTATAGGTCATCTAGTCCAACCCCCACCCCCACCAAGCAGACCTTACATGATTTCTGACAGATGGCAGTCCAACCTCTTCTTGAAAGTCTCAAGTGATGACCTCCCACAACTTCTGAAGGCAAAGCTGTTCCATTGGTTGATTGTTCTGTCAGAAAATTTCTCCTTATTTCCAGGTTGAATGATCCTTGTTCAGTTTCTATCCAATGTTCCTTGTCTGGCCTTCAGGTGCTTTAGAAAATAGCTTGATCCCCTCCTCCTTCTCTGGGGCATACCCTCAAATATCAGGACATTGCTATCATGTCTCCCCTGGTCCTTCTCCTCACTAGACTAGGCAAGCCCAGTTCCTACAACCGTTCATGTTTTAGCCTACAGTCCCCTAATCATCTTGTTTGCTCTTCTCTGCACTTTCTAGAGTCTCAACAACTTTTTATAGTGTGGTGACCAAAACTGGATGCAGTACTCTCAGTGTGGTCTTACTAATGCTTTATAGAGTGGTATTAGTACTTCCCTTGATCTTGACTGTATCCCTCTGTTAATGCATTAACTTTTTTGGCAGCTGCTGCAAACTGCTGGCTCATATTTAGCTGATTGTCCACTAACACTCCAAGATCCCTCTCACAGTTACTGCTATCAAGCCTGGTTTCATCCAGCCTATATGTGTTTTTTTTTATTTTTCTTATCTAAGTGCAGGACTTTACTTTTCTCTACATTGAATTTCATTTTGTTAGATAAGTGCAGTAATGAATCAACAAGTTTCAGTACATGCCAGGCCTCAAGGCTTCACGGAGGCTGAAAGCATGTACCAGGAACAAAGAACATCAATCAGCAATACAACACCAGGGACTACAAACTGGACTGCAGGTGTTGATTGGCTACTTTGTAC
This sequence comes from Hydrophis major, assembly GCA_033807585.1. NCBI lineage: Eukaryota > Metazoa > Chordata > Lepidosauria > Squamata > Elapidae > Hydrophis > Hydrophis major. Next base: position 45,469,513 of record CM066329.1, read on the forward strand.
CAACTAAAACTGACCATATAACGCTGTGATTTGATGCTACTATGTGTCCACTAATATTTCTACTCATGTAACATAATGATTGGATAGAGTTCACCGCTTGTGACGTATTACTGTGTTTTTAATAAAAGAGCTTCCCGAGCTCGTGATCGGCGCAGCTCACCCAAGATAGAACCAGCCTGGTGTCTTTCTTGATGCATTCGATCACCCAGTGAGAAGCCTTCCAAATGCGGAGCAAAGCCGCATATAGTGACCTCGACATTATCCGTTAAAAGAAATGGGTGCATCTGTCTTCGACTGCTTATCTCACCCGGCCGGACAAGCCAGTTGCAACTCAGGGATGCCCTCTCGTGTCACGGATCCCTTCCCAGGAATCTTCCCAAAAGAAGACATCCTCCCTTCAGGTGAGTATGGGCGGAAAGTTTTCCAAAGCGCAGATAGCACATTTTTTTTCCGCTGTTTGTATACGTCTTCTGGACTATCGGCTCTACGAGCCAACTCTATACACGATCAGATATTATAGACATTGGAATTCAATGCCAGATGTCTGTTTCGAGTGACTTTCATCGCGTCCATAACATCCCCGATGAGATAGCGAGACCAGCGGGCTCTCCGTGGATTGTTGTCGGGGCCAGGAGGCGGCGAAGACGGAGGAGGGAGAGGAAGCAGAAGCGAGGCTGTAGGTCTGGCGTTATGCTTAGGCTGAGGAAACATCCATTCAAGCCACCTCTTCCGAGTCTGTATCTCGCCAACGCCAGATCCCTGGCACATAAAACGGATTATTTACAGCTACAGCTCGCCGGTAACCGCTATGTTCGAGACTGCTGCGTCATGGTAATTACTGAAACATGGCTACATTCTGGGATACCTGACGCTAGCATGCAGCTGGCAGGCCGTACTTTTTTACGCTGGGACAGAACGAAGGACTGTGGTAAGAGCAGAGGAGGGGGGCTCTGCATCTACGTACATGAGAACTGGTGTAATAATGGGACAGTTATAGATAATCATTGTTCCCCGGATCTTGAGTACATGTCTGTAAGATGTCGGCCTTTTTTTCTACCGAGAGAGCTAACTGTTGTGATCGTTACGGCGGTGTATATCCCGCCCGACGCAAACACAGATAAGGCACTCTCTCTCCTGCTGAATACCATAAACGAACAGCAGCAGGCTTACCCTGATGGTGTTCATATTATTGCAGGAGACTTTAATAAGGCCAATCTGAAAACTGTACTCCCGAAGTTTTACCAGTATGTTAAGTGTGCCACGAGGGGAGAAAATACTCTGGATCATGTTTATACCAACATTAAACATGCATACAGAGCCATACCCCTCCCCCACCTTGGGTATTCAGATCATCTCTCCCTCCTGTTATCCCCAGCTTATACCCCCCTCAGACGCAGTAGCAGGCCCATTACGAAGACTGTAACGATTTGGCCTGAGGATGCACTTAGTAGACTTCAAGACTGCTTTGAACAGACAGACTGGAAGATGTTCCAACATCAAGAGTTGGAAATGCATACAAGTACGGTGCTGGACTATATCAAGTTCTGCATCGGAAATGTGACTGTAGACAGAAACATCCGGGTCTTCCCAAATCAGAAACCCTGGATGACTACTCAAGTCCGTGGACTTCTTAAAGCCCGTGACGTAGCCTTCAGGTCAGGCGATAGAGCTTTGTATACAGTCGCCCGAGCTGACCTGAGGAGGGGGATTAAGAAAGCCAAGATGGATCACAGGAGGAGTATTGAGTCCCACTTGTCTAGCCATAACACACGGGAGGTGTGGAAGGGCATACATGACATCACTAATTATAGGGGTTGTCACGGAACAACAGAACATCTGAGTGCAGCGCTAGCAGAGGAGCTGAATAACTTCTTTGCTCGCTTTGAAGTTTCACAACAGCGTACAGCTGCACCAGCCCTACTCCCTCCTCCAATTACATTCAGTTCTGCTACCCCACCCAGTATTTTTTCTGTGACGGAGGATGACGTCAGACGGGTGTTCCGAGCAGCGAACCCCAGAAAGGCAGCTGGCCCAGATGGAGTCCCTGGCAAGGTGCTTAGGGCATGTGCCCCCCAGCTTGCCTCCATCTTCAGAGATATTTTCAACCTCTCCCTGGCCCAGGCAGTTATACCATCCTGTCTGAAATCTGCCATAATCATCCCTGTGCCGAAGAAATCTCCCATCTCCAGCCTCAATGATTACCGCCCAGTGGCGCTTACTCCTGTAATCATGAAATGTTTTGAGAGGCTGGTGCTCCGGCACATCATGAATCACCTCCCCTTGGACTTTGATCCTTATCAGTTCGCTTACCGCACTAATCGGTCTACGGAGGATGCCATAGCCATAGCTCTGCACGCTACGCTGAACCATCTGGAGCAACGGCAGAGCTATGTCCGGATGCTTTTCGTGGACTACAGCTCTGCCTTTAATACAATCATCCCAGGAATTTTAATCAAAAAACTGGATACATTGGGTTTGCCCCCCCTTACTTGTGCCTGGATAAAGAACTTCCTGAGTGATCGGCCCCAGATTGTGAGGCTTGGTCCCCACCTTTCTTCCACACGTACGCTGAGCACTGGCTCCCCACAGGGCTGTGTGCTGAGCCCACTCCTGTACTGCCTCTATACCCACGACTGTAGTCCACACCATGATAGCAACCTCATTGTGAAGTTTGCTGATGACACCACGGTGGTTGGACTCATTTCGAGGGGAGATGAGGCAGCTTATAGGAAGGAGGTCCTGATGTTGGCTGCTTGGTGTTCGGACAATAATTTAGCTCTGAACACCAAGAAAACTAAGGAACTCATTGTGGACTTTAGGAGGCACAACACTGACCTGGCTCCCCTTTACATTAATGGAGAGCAGGTGGAGAGGGTCCATACTTTCCGGTTTTTGGGTGTTACTATTGTTGATAAGATCTCCTGGACGGAAAACACCACGGCAGTTATTAAGAAGGCTCAGCAGAGACTCCACTTCCTGCGAGTGCTCAGGAAGCACAATCTGGCCTCCAGCCTGCTGATCACCTTCTATCGTGCGTCCATTGAAAGCCTGTTGACATACTGCATTACAGTGTGGTATGGTCATTGTACTATGGCAGACAGGGAGAGACTACAGAGGATAGTCAAAACAGCTCAGAAGATCATTGGCTGCCCTCTTTCCTCCCTGTCAGACATCTATTCCTCACGCTGTCTTAGTAGAGCTGTGAACATCATAAAAGACAGTTTCCATCCTGGTAACGGACTGTTTGACCTGTTGCCCTCGGGGAGGCGCTATAGGTGCATCAGGTCAAGGACAAATCGTCTTCAAAACAGTTTTTTTCCCAAAGCTATAACTACCCTGAACTTACATATGCATTGACTTTAAGTCCTGTCAAACATATTGTAAATAATACTTTGGGACAATTGGGAAATTTTTGTGCAATATATCATGACTATTACTGTGCTGGCTGACAAGTGCAATAACTCCTACTGTGAATAGGCACAAATTAAGTGCAATAAGCTGGTAATTTTACTCATTTTATTCTTCTTTGTTGTTTTAGATATTTTTAGATATTCTTATGCACATTCTCTTTTTAACATGTATGGTTGTACTGAACGACGAGTCGCTTAATCTCACTGTGTATGCGTATGATGCAAGTTGTACACGTGGATAGTGACAATAAAGGTATTCGTATTCGTATTCGTATTCGTATTCGTATGCAGGAATTAGGAGAATTAACGAAGAGCTCAATTCTTATTCTTAGGAATCAGGGCAAAACGTTCCCAGTTCCAACTAAAAAGGACCTTATCACCCTTTTGACTTACATCTATACACAATGTCCGGCTTATCGGAGAAAGGGTCCTTGAAAGTCTCCACATGGCAACATTTGGGTGATTATTTTCATAGCAATCCCAGGTCTCCGCCAAAGATTCTGACCACATGGTGGACAGTCATGGAATGCTTACACAACCGAAACCAAGACTAAGGACGCTCTCCCGTTAGAAGCTTCCTCCCCCACTGCTCCTGAACCCATGAGTCCTCCTAACTCAAATCCAGCAGAGGATCAGACACCCATGGGAGCAATCGCACAAGCCATGGTGCAGGGATGCAGGGAGGACTCTCTTACTCTGGAGGAACTCTCTGTCCCGTTGAATAAAAATCCATGGCTCAGCACTGACCAAGGCCCCCTCCCCTAAGGAGAGTCCTCCTTCTTCAAAAATTACTCAGGGCTCACATCAGCCTTATGCTGAGTTCATAGGGGAACTTCAGACAGCCATTCAGAGACAAATCTCGAATGAAGAAGCCCGTAAAGAGCTTCTGTTAAAACTGGCCATTGAAAATGCTGATGAGGATTGCAAGAGGATTCTGCAGCCTTTATCTGCCCGAGGGGGGGCTTCCCTCTCGGACTATCTAAAGGCTTGCAGAATCATGGGAACTGTCTCCTACAATATGGAGCATCTGGCCATGACCTTGCAGCAAGCAAATTCTCAAAACAGGCCAGCCGGAAACTGCTTCAATTGTGGGAAGCCAGGCCATTTCAAAGCACAATGCAGAGCCAGAGACAATACACAAAACAACACCAAGCCTAAGACGATATGCCCAAGGTGCAAGAAAGGGTACCACTGGGCAAACCAGTGTCGCAGCAACATTCCTCAGCCACAGGGAAACTAGAGGAGGGGCAATCAGCCAGCCCCGCTCCAAAGACTGACTCCATATCTTTCCAACTAATTGCCTCTGAAGATATGGAAATTGACATTCCAGGCACTGGTTACTTTCTCCCCACATGCCTGAAAACAATCCCTCTTGCCATGAAGCCCCTCATAATTTATCCCATCCGAGACCTCATGGCAAGGGGAATCATTGCTTCTCCGTTTCTGAGAGATTCCGATGACTTTTCCTCAGTGGCCATGGCAGTAATTGCAAATACTCCCACAAAATTTAGCAAGGGAGAATTAGTAGCAACCGCTATTCCGGTACCTGTTAAAATGGCTGATGCATGGGCATTTACTGTCCATCAGACAGTGGAACAAGCCAGGCCTGTGTTACAATTCACAATCCGTAACAAAGTCTTTTCGGGTCTCTTAGATACTGGAGCTGACGTAAGTGTCATCCGAACGGCTGAGTGGCCGGACGATTGGCCTTTGGAAACTGCCCCAGTCGTTCGGGGAGTGGGAGGAGTTCAGCACGCCCACCGTAGCAAACACTGGCTACTGGTGAGTTCCTCTGATATTTCTCGCACTGCCTACCTCCAACCCTTGGTCCTTCCACTACATACTAACCGGTGGGGCCGTGATCTTATGTCTCAACTTAACGCAAAACTCATTATCGATTAATGGAATCTTTTGCTAGAACTCCACTGTGGCTACAATTAAAAACCACAGAACCTGTTTGGGTAGATCAATGGCCCCTCACTATAGACAAACTAGAGGCCCTGCAATCACTTGTTCAGGACCAAATTGTCAAAGGGCACGTTGAACCATCTGTCAGCCCATATAACACCCCCATTTTTGTCATAAAGAAAAAGTCAGGAAAATGGAGGCTATTGCAGGATCTACGAGCCGTGAACACTATAATAAAACCAATGGGGGCATTACAATATGGTCTTCCAAATCCCAACATCATCCCTGAAAAATTTGATTTAATGGTCATTGATTTAAAAGACTGCTTCTTTTCTATCCCTCTGCATGAATAAGATTGTGCCTTATTCGCTTTTACACTACCTCGCTTAAACAACTCCTCTCCCTCCTCCCGCTTTCAGTTGAAAGTCCTACCTCAAGGTATGCTCAATAGCCCCACCATGTGTCAACACTATGTCAACAATGTCTTGCTATCCTATCGTTCTGCTTTCCCACAATTTCTAGTGTATCACTACATGGACAATATCCTTGTTGCAGCTCCTGGGCCACCGGGTACGGTGTTCACTTCATTTTCCTTCCTGAAAGCCGTTCTTGCAAAAGGAGGTTTGCACATAGCACCTGAAAAGGTGCAAGTACTAACTCCATACGCATATCTGGGCTATAAAATGCTTTCTGCTACTGCCTATCCTTCGCTTCCCTCTCTGTCTCTGCTTTCTCAACCCACCCTGGTTCAACTTCAGCAATATCTGGGTACCATTAACTGGGCTCGACCTTTCCTGTCTTTAACCACTGATATTATTTCTCCATTGTTTGAAGCCCTTACCTGGGGAAAAAAGCCTGCTGACATAATATCCTTGCAGCAACCTCAGCTTCAAGCAATAACTCAAATAGAAGAGAATATTCGAAAAATATGGGTAGACAGCTGCTGCCAATACTCCTTTAGATATGGTCATTTTAGCCACCCCAAGGCTTATGAACGTGGCAGTAACTCAAAAGGATCAAAAACTCCACATCATAGATGGATCCATCTTTCCCATACGCCACGATGCTCCATTACTTCCAAATCAGCTCAATTGGCTCAGTTGATCACAAAAGGCAGGAGTCGTGCAAAATTACTTATAGGAATAGATGTCTCACTTTTCATCCCTTTTTCGCTACAAATATGGGAATCTCTATTCCAAAACTCCCAGGAAATTCAGTTTTCCTTAGCTGACTGGCCTGAACTAGTTTCCTGCCACCCGCCCGCTGATCCACATTTTCAAATCATTCGGACAATACCCATCTCTTTCTCCTCTCCCATCAGCAAAAGGCCTTTGGTCAACGCCTTGACTATATTTGCTGATGGCAGTAGGGAACAAGGGGCATGCGCTTGGCAAAGGAATGGGGTGTGGCACACTAAAACCACCCCTGTGCAAACATCACCACAAAGGGCTGAGCTTGCTGCAACCATATTAGTCCTCCAGAATTTTAATGAACCCCTCAACTTGATCTTAGACAGCCTATATGTTACTCACATAGTCTCTACTATTCACGATTCTTACCTCTCTCCCGCTATTGATAAAAACCTTCTCTCTCTTTTTGTTACATTGCAACACCTTGTTGCACAGCGTCAGCACCCCCTCTTTGTAGCACACATCCGCAGCCACCAACCCTTTCCAGGAATCCTCCAGGAAGGCAATGATGTGGCTGATCAAGCGGCTGCAGGTATCATGACCTCACACACCTTAACTCCTTGAGAGAGCCATTCATACTTCCATCAAAACACTAAAGCTCTCATGAAACATTTCAACCTTTCTATGGCTGAAGCCTCAGCCATTAGACAGCAGTGCCCCACCTGCAGTCAACAAGCCCATTCCATTCCCTTAGGGGTAAATCCTCACGGGTTGAAAGCCTGTGAAATATGGCAGATGGACATTACTCGGTTTCCTCCATTTGCCCCCTGGAAGTATCTGCATGTCACAATTGATACTTATTCAGGGTTTATAATGGCAACCCCGCAAAGAGGAGAAGCCTCCAAACATGTCATCTACCATTGCATTCGCACCTTTGCATCGTTGGGACACCCAAATTAAATAAAAACAGATAATGGTCCCACATACACTAGCACAGCCATGTCAGAATTTTGCGCTAAGTGGCAAATTACCCACTATTTGGAATCCCTTATAACAGTCAAGGACAAGCCCTGGTAGAGAGAGCCAACCTAATGCTAAAAACAGCGTTAGAACAACATTTGATCAAAGGGAAAAAAAGCCCTTGGCCTCCCGGCGATGCAAGACACCCTTAATCTCTGTCTTTATACACTCAACTTCCTCAATCTCTCCGGCACCCCTGCTACGACGGCAGCAGAGCGACATTTTTCTCCCCCCCCTTCCCCTGATTCTCCCAAACCACAGGTATACTACCGCCAACTGCCAGACCCTACTTGGAAGGGTCCTACTGCTCTCCTCACCTGGGGTCGTGGCTACGCAGATCGTGTCCTGTGGGTTCCTGGATGACACGTCAGACCATATCACCCCAAGATAGAAAAATCACCACCCACAGACATATCAACATGATTCGTCCCATTGCCTTGCTGACCCTCTTCCTCCTTCTTGCCGCACATGCCTCCAAGGTCTCCATTCCATCTCGAGTGATGTACTTCATGCCAGGTACTCCCCTCCTGCTGACCTACACCACATCTGGGGACATTTTCCCCCTACCTCAGATGGTCGACACTCCCTCAGCCATGGCTCCATATCTCTAGCAATGCTTCTTTCCGGATCAACACCTTTGAACACCCTTCTTGGACTACACTCCTCATACTTCGCCCTACTGTCACCACCTATTATTGCTCTGGTCGACGCCTCTATGATTCCATACGCAACATTTATGAATCCTGGACAGTCCTCAGACCCCGTTCACCTCGTCATCATCACAGACAATTCGCAAATCAACCTGATGTTCAGGCCACCCCCTTTCTACATCGGGTTAAGAGATTGCAGAACCCCACCAGTGCGTCAGATGGCTGCGCCCTCTGCCTGACCAAAACCATGCAAGCAGGCTCCATTCAACTAACTCTCATCTACCATACCCAACAACCGCAGAAGTGCCTTCCTACAGGAAAAACTTGCTAAAACAACGGGACCATGTACCATCTATGTAAGAAGAACTCAAAAACCATTTGCTATGATCCCAAGACGGCTGTACGTCTCAACGTTACCTTATGGGCGGGACTTCCAAGAACCTCTGGCAAATCTGATCCTGAGGGGGAGGGAATACTTTATTACCTAAACCACATCACCGTGCTCAAGGATGATACTAACCCAATTGTTTTAATCTTTGATGTTTGTGTTGCTTGTTCTAAACCAGGGGGACATTCATGCGGGTCGGCTGACTGGAAAACAACATATGCCCACAATCATAAATATTTGTGTCATACACCCATTAACTGGGCCATAGGGAACCCCAATCAATGGATCCCTTGTGGAGGTTCCGTCGAGTGCTTGGGTTGGTCTTGTGTCTGTGATTATACCGGGGGAGGGTACTCAGGCTGCAATCACCTGTCACATTTCAAACAAGTATCAGGGTCTACCACAGACAATAAGGTAGAAATCACCATCTCCAGACAACACCCTGCCTTGGATACTTATGGCATAGGGATTGATGGCACAGGATTAGATCCAAACACTTACATTACCATAAAAACTGAAGTAATATATGAAGGCAAGGAAACATCCTTAGGCTGGTCAGTATATAATAATTTAAGGAAATTAGAAAAAGCCCCTGATACCAGTGTTATTACAAAAAAACTTGTTCATGGATATGGCAGAAAAAATTGCAAAACAACTTGCAATAACCAATTATTTTGTCTGTGGGGGAACCACCACAGGAGAACAATGGCCGTGGCAAGCCTTAGAAGCCTCACCATCACTGTTCAATAACATGTCTTCTGTAGGAAACCTAACAGCTAAAACAGCTTCCGATCCACTTATCTGGACAATTACCACCAACTTAATTGGTAGAAACTGCTTTTCCTGAAATGGGTCCACTCCAGTAAGACACCTCCTTTGCTTAGGTACATGGGATAACTCCTACCAGACTTGGACTGCACCTGACAATACTACCACCACACCTGCTAAATTCAACACCTCCCTCCTTCCTTATCTCAATGACACAACTTCTTCCCAAATTTGGACAGCCCCAAATAACATGTATTGGATTTGTGGTAACCTAGCCTATCCATCCCTTCCAGCAGATTGGCAAGGATCATGTGTATTGGGGTGAGACCTTCCTTCTTCCTTCTTCCTCCTACCAATCTCCATTAAGCAAGAACTAGGCATCCCTGTGTATGATACATTATCCCGCTAGAAAAGAGACACTGACAATGCCTTTGCTGTCTTAGATTTAGCAGGCCAACGAATAGACAAAGCTCTAAACACTCTAGCGACTGCTACAGACAAATTACGCACAGCTGTCTACCAAAATCGCTTAGCTTTAGATTACATACTAGCCAAAGAAGGAGGGATATGTGGTAGGTTCAATCTCATGAATTGCTGTCTTCAAATTGATAAGGTTGGCAAAGTAGTAGCACAATTAACAACTGAGATGCGACAGTTAACCTATAATCCTAATCAATTATGGCAAGGTATTGATTTTAAGAATATTTTTAATTCCTGGTTCCCAAAACTACCAGGATTACAAGCCATAGTAGCTCTCATAGGTATGATTGCTGCAGGATGCGTTATTCTTCCATGTGTGTTACCAATTTTTGTTCGCACTATCTCCAATAGTCTGCCTTTATTAGCTGAAAAGAGCGCCATTGCACAGGTTAATGCCCTCTGGGAAAAAGAACCTCTGTACAAAGTCACACCCTCAGAAGACCCTGATGCATACGCTCGCACAAGTTTTTGCATGGGCAGTGACGAAGATCCAGAAGAATTTCCTCCATATAAAACTAAAACAGAGGAGATGCAGTAATGAATCAACAAGTTTCAGTACATGCCAGGCCTCAAGGCCTCACGTAGGCTGAAAGCGTATACCAGGAACAAAGAACATCAATCAGCAATACAATACCAGGGGCTACTAACTGGACTGCAGACGTTGATTGGCTACTTTGTACCTACTAAAACTGACCATATAACACTGATTTGATGCTATTATGTGTCCACTAATATTTCTACTCATGTAACATAATGATTGGATAGAGTTCACCGCTTGTGACGTATTACTGTCACAATAATAATAAAAGAGCTTCCCGAGCTCGTGATCGGTGCAGCTCACCCGAGATAGAACCAGCCTGGTGTCTTTCTTGATGCATTCGACCACCCAGTGAGAAGCCTTCCAAATGCGGAGCAAAGCTTCAGATAAGCCCCAGTGTTCAAGTGTATCACAATCCACTGGGATCTTGAGCCGTAATGATAAATCCAGGGCCGTAATGATAAATCTATGGAACACATGCCAGAAGTGGCACGCAAAGCCATCTCTGTGGGCATTCGAGCCGTCACCCCAGCTCAGTTCCACTGCGCATGTGTGTGTGTGCCTCCCACCAGCCCGTGGATTTTTGGGTATCTGCCATGCATGCATGAGGAGTGGGGCGCATGCGGGAGACGTGTGTGCATGCGCAGGGGGCAGGGGGAGCACGGGGTCCTGTGGGCATGCACAGGTAGGTGTGTGTGTGTGGTGATGGTCGTGGGTGCATTGCATTATGGGTGCAGGCACTTTCGGCACCAGCGACAAATAGGTTAGCCATCACTGATCTAGGGTATAGGTCAGTGGTAGTCAACCTGGTCCCTACCGCCCACTAGTGGGCGTTCCAGCTTTCATGGTGGGCGGTACGGATTTTGTCCCCTACTTTATAAATCACCATTACTGTGGAACCAGTGGGCGGTTAGAGAAAACTACTACTAAGAGAGATATAAAAGTGGGTGGTAGGTATAAAAAGGTTGACTATCCCTGGTATAGGCTATCCCTGCCAGCTTAGTATCATCTGCAAATTTGGTAAGTTCCTTTCCCTCATCTAAGTTGTTTATTAAAATATTGAAGAGCACAGGGCCTAAAATGGAATCTTGTGGTACCGCACTGCTTACTCCCTTCCATGTAGAGATAGTACCATTAAGGACTACTTGTAGGGTATAGTTTGTAAGCCAGTTGCAAATCCATTGGATGGTGATGCTATCTATCCCACGTTTTTCTAACTTACCAAGAAGTTGCGGTCTACTTCACCAAATGCCTTGCTGAAATCTAAATATATTATGTCCACAGTATTTTGCTGGTCTACTAATTTAGTCACTATGTTAAAGAATGAAATAAGATTGGTTTGGCATGACCTGTTTTTAACAAACCCATGCTGACTTCTAATTATTATTTTACTCGTTTCTTGATGTGGGCATATCTGTTTTTTATTACATTTTCCAGTATCTTCCCGAGTATTGATGTTTGGCTGATTAGCCTGAAGTTTCCTAGGTCTTCCCCCAGCACCTCCCTTTTTTTGAAGATGGGAACCACATCAGCTCTTTTCCAGGCCTCTGGTACTTCCCCAGTGCTCCAGGATTTTTGAAAGATGTGGTACAGTGGTTCTGAGATGACATCTGCCAGTTCCTTTATGTTCTGACCCATGTCCTTTTCCAACAAATCAAACACAATCCAAAAGGGAACAGAAACCTTGTAATGCTTCTGCAAAATAATTAATGTGATAAGCACAAGCCTTGCCAAATTCTGCGAGACTTGCCAAAAGATAATTTGCAAAACAAGAATCTCCAAATACAGTACAAACTCAGGATACTGGAATGTCTATGAGACTGGAGTTCCAAAATGTCTTTGCCTTCTGCAAGGTAAGTTCGTTTCACAGCTGGCTTTTATCTTCTTGAAGGAGGGGCCATTACCTTGCAGCCTTACTCCCAAGTTGCCTGTGCTGTTGTACTTGTCTTTCTTACGAGCAATCCTGCACGCACGCACACTTGGCACAGGCTCCTCAGGAATCTCATCACTGCTGCCAGCTCCCACAATCTCTGAAGGCAGCAGTCAACTCCCTAATGGTCCTGGCCCCTCATCTGAATCCTCGCTCTCCTCAGCCGTCCGCACCTGCTGCCGGCTAACCACAACACTTTAGAACTCTGGGATATAATCGGGGTGGGATTCAAATTTAACAACTGGTTCTGTGGGCATGGCCTAATTTGTGAGTGTGGCTTGGTCATGTGACTGGTGGGAGTGACTAGGTGGTCATGTGATAGGTGGATGTGGCCAGGTGGTCATGTGACTGGCAAACCAAATGTAAGTGGTCCTCACTTAATGGCCAGTTGCTTAACAAGTGTTCTAATTTATGACTGACTTCCACAGAGCTATGTGGCCTATTTTTGGAGTTTTTTTTTTAATTTTAAAAAATACTTTATTTAACACAAAATATACAAATATACAGGTATACAAGAGTAAAAAGTAATCATACAAAAATAATCGAGACATCAGTACAAATCATATCTCTCTCTAATACATTTGATAGTGGTTTAAATAACTGATAACAGATATTGAATGGGAAGTATTCCTTATCCCTTATAAACTAAATACTATTTAATAAATATTAATAATCTATTGTTATTGTTGGTTTATAACTGTTGTTTTATAAATAAGTCCTTCATAAGGCTTATTCGGTGAGAAAGATAAAGCTAATATTGTATAAATTCCTGTCATTCAATATATATGTAGTAATGTTTCCTAGGTTCATTTATTTTATACATTCTTTTTCTTATGGTCTATCCAGTTATACCATTTATCCCAAATCGAGTAATAGTCAGAATCATCTTTTCCTTTTAGTTTTAGTGTAAGTCTCTCCATTTTGGCAAATGCATAAATTTTCTGAATAGTAATGTATACGTGGTAAATTAGGCATTTTCCAATATTGCGCCAGTGAAATTCATGCCGCTGTTAGATGAATAATCAAATATCTTGCTTTAGGATATTCCCCTTTCATTATCCCCAGGAGGTACAATTCAGATTTCCACTCCAATCCACTTTGGATAATTTCCTCTATCCATATTTTTGGTCCTTATCCAAAAATTTTTAATCTCTGGGCATGTCCACCAAAAGTGGAAGAGGATACCATGTTTTCCCTTACATTTCCAACAGCTAAGGTTTGCTGTTGGATATATTTTTGCTAATCTAGAGGGTGCCAGGTGCCACCTGTATATCATTTTATATAGATTTTCCTTATAGGATAGTGGTTTTGTTGAAGCGAGATTCCTTTGCCAAATTTCTTCCCAGTCATCCAGATCTATATTGTCACCAAATTTTTTTGCCCATGCTAACATTGGTCCTTTCACAATTTCCTCAGCCAATTCGTATTCTAATAAGTAATTGTATAATTTAGACATCATATTTTTTTCTGGGCCCAAAAGTATTTTATCGAATTGAGTGTCTTTTGTTCCTAGTCCGTATTCTTTTAAGTCCCTATCGTATCTCAGGAAATAGGACCAAAAGTGGAATTAGAAAGTGAAGGAAGGCAAATACTGAAAAATAAATATAAAGCTGAAATACCATAAGGCCAAAAAGAGAGAGAGACATTAATACTTTTATTTTGGTGTTGAGTAATAAATACGCCTCAGCTGGAACCTTAAAACTTTGGAGTAATTTTTTTTTTTTTCCCAGCCAAAAATCATGAAGATTTCACTGGTTTGAAAAGATTAGTCTGTATTTGGAGGCTACAATTCAAGAAAAGAGAGATTAGCTACAATTAATGAAAGAGAGCATGAAAGGGAAATCGTGGTTAAGAAGTAATTTTAAAAGAATGGCCTTAACTTCTCATTCTGGCTCCATTTTTTCCAGCCCATTTCTACATTTCAAGGCCAAACTGTCTAATTTTGTCAGTCTTCCATTATGGAAAAAATTGACATTAGGAAACCATCTTCAGTGGCCTTTAACGACTTTGATGCATCAATGAACAATATTTGAATAAAATTTTTCAAAGAGCCAGGTCTTCTGAAAGCCTGAAGTATTGCCTCCCGCAAATCTTCAAAAGTTGCATGTATTTTTAATTTTTAGTTAGAACAAAATGGAATTTAATAATGTCTCATGAATAACCGTACCAGTGATATTTAAATTTAAATCACATTTAGACTTTTTCTTAGTCTTGTCATATAATAGAAAGGCAAAAAGTGCTGGAAAAAGATGTTTTTGGACATGCATTTCATGAGCTTCCCCTCATTTTGCCTTATTTTGGGAGAGAAATTCTTCATCCTGAAGCTTTCTCCATATACCATGATATATAAGTGATGAGGCCTTTGATCAAATAAATGTCAATCAATCAGAATATAGCTGGCAAGGACCTTGGAGGTCTTCTAACTGGCCCTTTGCTCAAGCAGGAGATCCTATACCAGTGATGGTGAGCCTTTGTGGTGTGCCGAAAGCATGCGCACGCATGCCGACACCCATAATGCAATCCCCCCCACCCCCTTATCTGCACTGTGCATCTCCCAGCTGATTTTTGGCCCATTTGAGGCCTTTTTCGCTCTCCCAGAGGCTCGATGGAAGCCTCTGTAGCCTCAGGAAACCAAAAAACAGGCCTTCCGGAAATACCGCAAAATGCCCGTTTTCAGCCTCTGGAGGGTCTCTGGAGCCTAGGGGAGGCCGTTTTCGGCCTCTGCAGCCTTTGGAGGCCAAAAAACAGACCCGTTTCAGCACTTCCAGTATTTTCAGAGGTCTCAAGTAGAAAAACACAAGACCAGGACGAGTACCAAAGCCTCGTGCACCAGAGAGGCCTCGCTACCAGTCTCAGGCCACACAGAGGATCCCCGGATGGTGAGGCGGACTGCCTGGAGCCCTGGGCAATGGAGGGCAAGACCAGATGAGATTTCCTAAGGGGGTGTTTGGCTGTACTTATCTCCTCCTCAAGGTTGCTGCTACTGTGCTCGCTTTTCTTGGCCAGGTTGTTCATACTGGGTGTGGGAGGGCAAAGTATGTGAGTCGGAGGCGGGCCCACTCCCTTTCCGTGTGAGGAGACCCGACTTTGTAACTAAGGAACCTCACTGTTAGATGGGAAATGATGTGATAATTGTATCTGGTATTTTGGAATATTTGAAACAATATAATGAAAAACAATCAAGAATATGCCTACATGTAGAAAAGTCCTTTGTCTATTTGGACTTAGCAAAAAAACACAAGCAGGATTAGGGATCCACACTGTTCAGGTTTGCACTAGAAAGGCAATTTATGCATACACATCTAAGAAGGTCTACAATTTATTTGGATTATTACTCAAATGGTCCTTGCATATTTTAGATATAGGATATAACTATAGGAAGCCCTCAATTTATTAGAGTTCATATAGTGATTATTCAAAGTTATAGAAGCACTGAAAAATGTGACTTATGACTATTTTTCACACTTATGAACAACATCCTGATGGTCACCTGAACAAACTTCAGGTGCTTGGCAATTGATTCATGACAGCCTCAGTGTCCCTGGGTCATGTGATCACCTTCTGTGAGCTTCTGAGAAGCCAGGCCAATGGGGAAGCCAGATTCATTTCACAACCTAACTTAACAATTACAGTGATTCAGTTAAGAAACGTCACAAGAAAACTTGTAATATGGGGAAAACACACCACTTAATAACTCTCTCACTTAGCAACAGAAACGGGCTCATTTGCAGTCATAAAGGGAGGACTACCTAAATTTCTCTTGCAGCTCTACCCACAATTCTTGATATGGTTTCTCCCACGTGTGGTTCCTTCTATGGCAAGTAAGAGCATTACTCCTTGCAAAGCTCTTTCCTCACTACATGCATATGGTTTCTCACCTGTGTGGATTCTTTTATGAGAAGTGAGATCACAACTCTAAGGTCCTCTCCACATCCTACACATTTATAAGACTTCTCTTCCATCTAGCTCCTCTTGTGGGAATTAAGACCATTAGTACAAGTAAAGATCTTTCCATACTCCATGCATTGATACGGTTTCTCTCCTGTGTGAATCCTATTATGGGAGGTAAGATGACTACCCTTCCTAAAACCATTTCAACGCTCCATGCTTCGATATGGCTCCTCTCCTGTGAGGATCCTCTTGTGGGAATTAAGATGACAGCTATGAGTAAATGTCTTTCAACACTGCATGCATTTATAAGGTCTTTCTCCTGTGTGATTCCTCTGATGGATTAACAAAGACTTTGAATTACAGAAGGTCTTTCCACACTCCTTGCATTGATACGGTTTCTCTCCTGTGTGGATCCTCTTGTGGATATTAAGAGAAGTGTTACGAGTAAAGGTCTTTCCACACTCCATGCATTGATATGGCTTTTCTCCTGTGTGGATCAAGTTGTGGGATTTAAGACTACTGCTACAAGTAAAGGTTTTTCCACATTCCATGCATTTATAAGGTCTTTCTCCTCTATGATTTCTCTGATGAGTTTTAAGAGTTTTAGAATAACAGAAGGTCTCATTACACTCCATGCACTGATACGGTTTCTCTCCTGTGTGGATCCTCCTGTGGGTATTAAGATTATCACTCTTCCTAAAACTCTTTCCACACTCCATGCATTGATATGGCTTCTCTCCTGTGTGGATCAAGTTGTGGGAATCAAGACTCCTGCTAGAAGTAAAGGTTTTTCCACACTCCATGCATTGATAAGGCTTCTCTCCTGTGTGGATCCTCTGATGGCTTATAAGAGTGTTATAATAACAGAAGGTCTCATTACACTCCATGCACTGATACGGTTTCTCTCCTGTGTGGATCCTCCTGTGGGTATTAAGATGACTACTATGAGTAAAGGTCTTTCCACACTCCATGCATTTATAGGGTCGTTCTCCTGTGTGGATCCTTTGATGTCTTATAAGATAGTAATTATAAGAGAAGGTCTTTCCACACTCCATGCAGGTAAATCGTTTCTCTTCTGAATGTGTCTTTTTATGAGAAACGAGATGATCAGACTTATTGAACCTCTTTCCACACTCCATGGAATTATATGGTCTTTCTCCCATATCAATCACTATATTTTTAGGAAGACAACTGACCCAAGGGAGACTTTTTTTAATTCCACTTTGTGATTGCTTTGCTTCACCACTCTTTGGTTGCATCTGATCTACACATTTCCTTCCCCTTGCTTTCGAATGGATCGCTTGGCGTTCCTCCTTGCAATTCTTATTCTCTTGTCCACTAAAGCCTTGAAAAAGAAAAAATGAGAACTGTAACAATGATAAGGGAACAATCAAAACTTTTCTTCTGAAATTTAGCCAAAGAATCGTCAATATATTTCATCTGTTTTGTGGGCAAACATGAAAAGTCAGGATAAGATAATAGCAAAGACCTATTTCAAAGTCTATCCCTAATGATTCCCATACAATAGGATTGGATCACAGCTCTTACCTAATCTTTTACCTGGCACAATTCCATGGTGCCACAAACTCCCAAAGTGCATTGGATACTGTGTCATGCTGGGGCAGCAACATACTCAGCACTTCCTAACTTCAATCAAAGTCTCAGCTCCACTTGTCTGCAGAGCAGAATCTTTGAAAGTCAAAGGGAATTTCTAGATGGAAAAGCTCCCCACCCTCAACTTAGGCTAATGCCAAACTAGGTACAGAAGTGGGCATATCTCTAAGAAGGGAACAAACCTCTCAGAGGTTTATCTGGTCTTGTTTATAACAGCTATCAGGAATCCAGGGACCAGGTTCAGGAGGGAATAGCGAATCCTAGTAGCCAGAACCTTCCTCAGTACATTCAGCCTCTTCCTCAGAGTCTTGCTAATGTCTTCCATGAAATATTTGTTGTATTTTATGAGCAGAAACTTATTTTTTTAAAAAATAAAAATTTCCTTTGTGCAAAAAGCCACTCTATGCAATTTTCCAATTTTTCTTTCAATAAATTTCCTTCTTTCATAAAGTCAGTTTGGTCAAAAGGTTAAGACACCAGGCTAGAAACCAATAAATTTACACACATTTCTAAAATGTTGTTTTCACTTTCTCATTATTGGGTACCAGTGGTGGAATTCAAATTTTTTTACTACTGGTTCTGTGGGCATGGTTTGGTGGGTGTGGCAGAGGATATTTTCTGAATACTGTAAAAAATCCAATCAGAGGTGTATTTGCCGGTTCTCCGAACTACTCAGAATTTCCGCTACCGGTTCTCCAGAACTGGTCAGAACCTGCTGAATACCACCTCTGTTGGATATCCAGTGTTGATTAATGAGAAAGAATGAATTCCAACAATTGTAGAATTAGGCTGCAGCATAACAAAATTGACCAAATGAAGGGAGGCTGAATACCTTCTGAATGCACTCTATAGCCTTCTTTTATTTTTGTAAATAATAAAGGCAGCAGACAAACCCAATATTCCTTCCTCCTACTGTTTTCCCTACAACAACTCTGTAAAATTGGGTTTGGTCCAAAGTCACCCAGCTAGCATTCATGCCTAAGTCAGAACTACTATTCACAGTCACCCAGTTTCTAGCCTCGTATCTTAACCATTTGACCAAACTGACTTTATAAAAGAAGGAAGTTTATTCAAAGAAAAAATTGAAGTCTGCATAGCCTCCCTTATTACATAAAAGGAATTGTTTATTTTTAATGTTTCAGCTCATAAAATACAAAATACTCATTTCAACCACTGTAGAATCCTGCAGCAGAATAACAACATTGAAAAAGTGAAAGGGATCTGAATACTTTCTGAATGCACTGTGAGTCAATGATTTTTTAAAAAATCAAAAATAACATTCAAGGCCCTACTCTAAATTCTGGATGAAAGGGTTTCTTACCCAGAGAAAAGAGATTCCTGGAATTCTCCAGCATGACTTTTCTGTAAAGCTCTTTTTGGTCAGCATCCAATTGAGACCACTCCTCCTCGGAGAAATACACGGCCACTTCCTCAAAAGAAACAATATCCTGAAAAAGAACACAAGGTTCCTTGTTAGCAGATAATCCCAAGAAAAATTGGATAATTTTCCTCCACCAATTCTAGGAAACAGATCCATTGAAAAAAAAAAAATGAGAATCTTCTGCAGAATTAAGAATAAGATCGCACCACTTCTGGCTAATGGCACAACTAAATCATGTTCGATCAAGCTGGAAATGTTTGGAATGCCTTACACTGTAA
Source organism: Hydrophis major (assembly GCA_033807585.1). Lineage (NCBI taxonomy): Eukaryota > Metazoa > Chordata > Lepidosauria > Squamata > Elapidae > Hydrophis > Hydrophis major. The sequence continues at coordinate 45,488,899 of CM066329.1, forward strand.
CCAATTAAAATATTCTTGGTCAATTGATAGCTAGGTCTTAAATCCATTACCTGTCAGTGACTCCCATTCTTCCTAGGATGGACAAAGCAAAATACTGGCAAAACCCATCTGACATGTTTTCCAATGGCTTACTTTATCCACTGAAGGACCAACATACCCAAATTCCACACCTTCATGAAGGAATTGGAAGAGCTTATAATAGAAATCTATATATCTATAGAGATTCTCAATCATCAGGTCACAGTTGTCCCAAATATGCTTTTTAAAAGGCAAAAAAGGATATGTTTTTTATAATGTGAGACTAACCCTGGGAGACAGAAGGAGATGCCCTGAGGCTGACAAGTCTGGTAAATGAAATCTAATGGTGAAGCAGGAGGGGTGGAGAAGGAATCTCACAAAGGATTGGGGCTGTCTTGGTCTACCCAATGCAAAGAGGAAAAACTGGGCCAGCCTGGCTTAAGCCTGGTCTACCCTACATGAAGAAAAAGCAGCAGTTTGGGGAGTGGCGTCAAACTAGCCATGCCCACCCAGTCAGCCATGACTGCCTGGCTCCCCCACAAAGTCAATCACAGCCCTAACCCTGTTTCTGAAAAAAACTGGGAGACAGAAGAAAGTGCCTCGATTCTGACAACAGCCTGGTCAATGAAATCTGATGTAGAAGCTTTTCTGATGTTTCTCCTCCTTACCTGAAGTAGCGGTTCAGTTCCAGCACGAAGAAGTGATTCTAAAAAGTCCAAGGTCAGCTTTCTACTCTCTATGAGAAAGAGAAAAATAGCGGAAGCAGATTTGTTAAAGAGAGACACTCCAATAAGTGGAGCGAAAGGACCAGCTAAATGTTGAAATCTCACCTCACGCAGAAAGAGCTTTTCTTACCTTGCATAGCATCTTGACTTTGATCTTCCTGGAAATTCTTCCTGAAGAGCAGCTCTTGAGAAGATCTGAATGAATCTTTCCTCCCCTTGGGATACACAGTCACAGCTTCCCTGCATTTCTGGACCTGATGTGATAGGAGAAACAAAGGAAGAGCATAGAGATAGGAATGAATTATCATAGTGCACCTTCAAACTAGCAGCCTCCAATGTCCATTGTTGAAACTCGAAACAGAATGGAAGAATTGTCCCAAATACATCCTCCAGAGAATAGAACAAATTCCCTTAGGAGTTAATAATCCCAGAAAATTCTGCCAGAGAAGAATTGACAAATTCAGAGAGATCCTCTTTAATGCTGCCATAATTACATTCTCCCACCTGCAACTCTTCTTTCATGTTTTCCTCCTCCTGAGTCAGCAGGAAGCCTTCAACCAGGGACACCGCCTGGGAACTGGTCTCTGCTCCACACTCCTGCACCCATTTTGCCATCTCTGGAGGAAGGACAGCCAGCAATTGTTCCAGGAGCACCAGGTCCAGCATCTGAGCCTTGGTGTGTTTTTCTGGTTGCAGCCACTGACGACAAAGGTAGTGAAGCTGAGTGCAAACATCTTGGGGGCGGCTCCCCTCCTGGAACTGCACTTTTCTGAAGCGGCAGCATTGGACCTCTGAACTGTTGGATGCCTCTTCGTGGCTCTTCTGCCCAGGATTCATTGCCCCATTCCTCCCACAGCTCCAAGGTTGAGCAGCTGGAGGGCCTTTTCTAATTTCAGCATCTGCTGGGGGTTGTCCCTCCATCTTCTCTCTGGTCTCTAATACAGCTCCAAAATGGACCCTTGGATCTCCACAGGTCTTTCTGTTCACAAGAGATCTGGCCAAATTTTCCAAGGCCATTCAGCTCTCTTCCCAGATAAGATACTTAAAACTCCAGAAGAACCAGAAAATATTTCCAGTTTACATACCTGAAATTGAAAAGATATAATTCAGGGTGTTTTCTAGGGTGATTAATTGAACTACTAAGCATCCTTATTAAAAAAGGAAGGGAAGGGAAAGGGGAAGGAAAAATCAAAAAAGAAAATTGGATGAACCTACCAATGTCGGGGGGGGGGGGGGAATCTTATTAATTAGCTTGATCTCTCTAGATATGGTGAGAATTGCAGAGAGCCCTTCAGGATTAATTGTCTATCAAAATATTAGAAAAATACATTTAAATATGTTTTTGATTTCTACTTCCTTGTTTTTATTAAAATGTATTTTTTATTTTTATGTCTTCTGTGTTATTATTATGATAAATTACTCTAGGCAGAATTATACACAGTGCTCCTTCTTACTATTCTCTCCCCCCCCCCCCGCCTGTGAGGTGAATTGGGCTGAGAGTTGGGATGGGCTCAATGCTTTCATGCCAAAGGTTGGACTAGAAGTTAATCTCTTGACCTTGCACTTTCATCATTGAACTAAATGGCTCTCTATGGCTAACTGTCTATCAGAATATTAGAAAAATACATTTAATTATGTTTTTGATTTCTACTTCCTAGTTTTTATTAAAATGTAATTGATTTCAAATGTCTCTCTATGACTATAATTTCATTTAATATAATTTAATAGACAGTTTGATTTCATTTCTATAGCTGTATAGTTAAGAGCAACTATTTGCATTTTTCAAATCATAAATGTCTCAGGTCACAAACAGCAATTGACATGAGGGGCTCTTTAAATCTATTTAATAAGTAAATAAACCAAATAGGAGTTCAACACCCAGGCAAGGCCAAGCATGACAAACACTGGCCTAATCATAGTTTGTTATTTCAGCCCAAGGGGCACCTCCCTTCTCCAACATCTTCATCAACCGGGCAGCAGAACCAAACCGGTGACAGGGGGAAAGATGGGAAAGCAGGAAACCGAGTTCCAGCCCTTGCATCCAACTCCTTGCACTCGCAGTTGAAGCCTTGCACGCAAAGCCAGCAGGAAGGGCTACGACCGCTCGCTTCTCCCGGCCTAAAAAAGGGGAGGCGAAGGAAACCCCTTTCTGAAAATGGAGCCAAGAAATGTGCAGGAAACTGTGCAGGAATCAAGGCTGACTTGGAGGCACAAATCTCTGTTTTGCAAAGACGACCTCTCCTCCTCTCCCTCCCACGAGGAGCTTTTCCCGTCGAAATGGAACCTAAATCTTCTTCTCTGCGACCCTGGTTTCTTTCCCCACCCCAGGGGCAAACCCGAAATTTTGCTTTCCGCCCCGCCTTGCCCACAGGGGCGGCAGGGTAACATGGGACTACCCCTTCCCACGTCTCCAAGTTTGATGGAAGTTTTGCATGTCTCCCATGCGAGTCTCCAGCACGGAAGAGAATCCCCCCCGCCCCCCCATCAATGAACCCCGACTCACATTTGGATCTCCAAGACTTCCCTGCAGCCTCTTCGCTTTCTAGAAAAGCTGACCCAAAGGCAGAATCGGGCACTGTGGAAAGAGCGGACACGGTTTCAAGCCTTTGCTGGAAAACGCCTCGGGAAACACCTCTCTCTCCTGACTCGGAAAAGCTGGCGCATGCTCAGTTCTCTTGTAAGGCGGGGGGGCGGGAGGGAGCTGCCCGGCTCTTCTTTGGAACCCCCCAGAGGATTCTGTGCGCATTGCTACAAGACCCTGCAAGGGCGAAAGACACATGTCCCATGCGGGTCTGGGATGATGGGCATTGAAGTTGAAGGAAAGGTTCCCTCTAACCAGTGGTGGGATTCAATTTTTTTTTTACTACCAGTTCTGTCGCCGTGGCTTGGTGGACGTGGCAAGGGAAGGATACTGTAAAATCTCTAGTCAGAGATGGTATTTGCCAGTTCTCCAAGCTACTCAACATTTCCGCTATCCGTTCTCCAGAACTGGTCAGAACCTGCTGAATACCACCACTGCCTCTAACATTGCCTATTCAGAAAGGAAGTGGCCTCTCCAGCAGGCATCAGTTTCTAGATTTTCCTTTTTAATCTCTAAGAACCATCTCTGATCTTGTGAAGATTGAGAAAATCTCTGTGGAAACTCAAAAATCCCTGTCCTGAAGAGCAGCTTCTCTGAAGGGATTCCCGAAGGCATCAAAAAGGAGCAAAATCCTGTCAGAAATGGCAGGGTGGTCAAAAGACAAGAACGAAAGTCTCTCTATGAAACCGAGCCTATGTCTTGTGGCTGATGGCAAACTCAGCCCTGAAGCGAGGGGAGGTCAGGGGGCTGGCAGAGACACAGGGAGAAAAGCCACAGGTTGAGAAGAAAATTAAGATTTGTATTGATCCCCCCCCCCATTTATTATAGCTGCCTTTTCAAGTTCATGCCTCTAGGTAGCCAAGGAGGATTGGAAACACCAAGAGGCAGTCTGTAATAATGAAAATACAGGTAGTCCTCAACTTACAGTAGTTCATTTAGTGACCATTTAAACAGAATGGCACTGAAAAAAGTGACTTATGACCATTTTTCACACTTATGACCATTGCAGCATCGCTATGATCATGGTTGCATCCTGGGGATCAAGTGACCCCTTTTGCAACCTTCTGAACCTTCTGACAAGGAAAATCAATTGTGAAGCCAGATATTTTACTATTTTTAACAACTGCAGTGATTCGATTGTGGCATGAAAGGGTGTAATGTGGGAAAACACACTTAACAAATGTCTCACTTAACAACATACCTTTCTGGCTCAACTGTGGTCATAGGTAAAGGACTACCTGTGATACTGAAGACAAGATTCTGATGAAAAACAAGCATCAAAAGAAAAGTTCCAAAATGGAGAGAAGGCTCAAACTTGTGGGCCTTTTAAATTTTTTTACCTCAAAACAAGGTGCTATGATGGAGAAATGAAGATTGGGAGAATAAAAGTCTCATATGCAACTGTATATGGAATTAAAAATTATGAAACGAAGGCAAATACTGAAAAATAAATATAAAGCTCAAATATCACATGAATAGTTTTATTTATATGTTGAGTAGGAAATATGCCTCAGGAAATATAAGCAGGAACCTTCGGTACTAAAGAATGTACTTTTTTTCTAGCCAAAATAATGAAGATTTCACTGATTTGAAAAGATTATTCTGGATTTGGAGGTGGCAGTGCAAGAAAAAAAGCAAATTTAGCTACAATTAGTGAAAGTAAGTGTTGAAAGAAAAATCCAATCCGGTTCCAAGCTGGGAGAAAGATGCTGAAATAAAATGGAGGCTGGTTGCAGGAAAGATCTGCATATACAAATACAGGTAAAGATCAGGTGTGTGCATATGGCTAAATTAACGGGAAAAAAGAGATCTTACAAACTGTTGAAGATGAGAATGTTTTTAATTACTTTCTATTTTTTCTTTCTATTTTCTTCTCCTTTTCTTTCATTTGTGTATGTGTTGTTGGTTTGTTTTAATTGTAAAATTAATAAAATTTATTTATAAAAAAAATGATCATGGATTCAGACTTGCACCATTCAATTAATAAATTAGCCTATCAGGCCATGTTTCCTATCGGATTACCTTGGAGGACTGACAGAATATTGTTGCTTTTTGTGTAATTGATTTCAAGTTGCCATGAGATTCGAAAAACCCCATGTAGGCCTCTCCAAACATAACCTACTTGTCATTGATAATCAGCCCAAAGTTCATTAACTGCATAATTAGAAAGAAATCATACCAACTGCACTTAATTTAATCTAAAGCTACAGGTGCATGTGCCAAAAAATCCATTTTAGCTTTTGTACATTTATAGGACTTTTCACCATTGTAGTTCCTTTCAGAGCTCTTCCTCTGAGGCTTCTTCCTGGACAAGAAGGCTGGACAGATCCCTAAAGGGCAATTAACATCATTTATGTCCACTGATACTCATGCTTTAGTTTTAACCTCCGACCTAGCAAAAACCACAAGCAGGATTTAGGATTCACCTTGTTCTGATTTGAACTAGAAAGGCAATTTATGCATGCATATTTAAGGAGGTCTAGAATTTATTTTGATTATTACTCAAGTGGTCCTTGTATGAGATTTTAGATAACTACAGGTAGTCTATGACTTACAATAGTTTGTTTAGTGAGGGTTCAAAGCTACACCACCACTGAAAAAAGTGACTTGTGACTGTTTTTCACACTTATGACCATTCACTGCATTCCCGTGGTCACCTGATCAAGCTTCAGGCACTTTGCAACTGACTCATATTTATGAGGATTGCAGAGTCCCCGGATCATGTGATCGCCTTTTGTGATCTTCTGACAAGTATAGGCAAGTGGGAAGCCAAATTCAATTAACAACAGTATTACTAACTTGACAACTGAAGTGATTCACTTAACAAATGTGGCAAGTAAACTCGTAAAATGGATCCAAAGTTACTTAACTGTCTTGCTTAGCAACAGAAATTTCAATCGCAGTCATAAACCGAGGATTTCCCTTATTGCTATTGAAGCTTTTCCCATACTTCTTCAGCTGATACGGTTTCTCCTGCGTGTGAATCCTTCTGTGGCAAGTGAGAGCGTTACTCCTTGCAAAGCTCTTCCCACACTCCATGCATTCATATGGTTTCTCTCCTGTGTGGATCCTTTTATGGGAAGTGAGATCACAAATCCACCGAAAGCCCTCTCCACAGTCCGCACATTGATATCGTTTCTCTGTTGTATGGATCCTCTTGTGGGAATTAAGGCTACTGCTAAAACTAAAGCATCTTCCACACTCCTTGCATTTGTATGGTTTCTCCCCTGTGTGGATCCTTTTATGGGAAGTAAGATCACAATTCCACCTAAATCCATCTCCACAGTCCACACATTGATAGGGCTTCTCTCCTGTGTGGATCCTCTTATGGGAGTTAAGGTAACTGCTATGAATAAAGGTCTTTCCACACTCCATGCATTTATATGGTTTCTCCCCTGTGTGGATTCTCTTGTGGGAACTAAGGTTACTGCTACAACTAAAGGTCTTTCCACACTCCATGCATTTATATGGTCGTTCTCCTGTGTGATTCCTTTCATGACTTCTAAGAGAGTGATTATTACAGAGGATCTTTCCACACTCCCTGCAAGTAAATTGTTTCTCTTCTGAATGTGTCTTTTTATGGGAAATGAGATGAGCAGATTTATTAAAGCTCTTTCCACACTCCGAGCACTTGTATGGTTTTTCTCCCGTATTAATGCTTGTATGGTTAGGAAGCCATCTGATCCAAGGAAAGCCTTTTATAATTCCACTCTGTGATTGGCTTGTCTCGTCGCTGTTTGGCTGCATCTGATCAGCAAACTTCCCTTTTCCCTCTTTTGGATGGAGCGTTTGGCCTTCTTCCTTGTAATTCTTATTGTCTTGCCGATTATAGCCTTGAAAAAGAAAAATGAAAACTGTAGCAAAAATGGGGTAATGATCAAACCTTTGCTTCTGAAATTTAGCCAAAGAATCATCAATATATTTGGACAAATGCCAAGGTGCCAAATGAAGATGTTATCAAATACCCATTTCTAAGTGGGCTCCTATGAATCCTGATATATTAGGATTGAATGACATCACAACAAACCAAAGACAAATCCCTGATCTAGTCTTTGTGATGACCTACCGGTAGGACAATTCCTTGGTGCCATGAACACCCAATGTTTTGGACACTATATCATGCTGAGCAGGAACATACCCAACAGCTCCCTAACTTCAATGAAGTCTCACCTTCACTTGCCTGCAGAGTAGAAACACTGAAAATCAATAACCTTTCTGGAAGGTAATAACTCCCCACCCTCAACCTGGATGGATGCCAAATAAGAGTACACAAATGGGCCCATTTCTGAGAAAGGAATGGGCACAAATGGATCTTTGATATGCATGCCAATCTGGTACTTCATCCACCTTCAGACCATGGCTGTGGACAGTCATACTACCGTATTTTTCAGTGTATAAGACATACTCCCCCCCCAAAAAAGTCTGTGCATCTTATAGTGAATCTTGCTGAAGCCCCGCCCATACGCTGGCCCCCCCACCCTTCGCCCTCTACCTCCCAGCAATTTGCCTCCTTGCAGCAAACAGCCTGGTCAGCTTCAGCACAGCCTGATTTAGCACAAGCAGCTGATTGTCGGTTGGATCGGCCTCGCACGTGACCCATTTTTGGCTTCCGCATCCCATTTTTGACCTCTGCATGCCCCGTTTTCAGCATCTGCGCAGCCCATCTTTGGCGCATTCTGATTCCCACCACCTGGAACGGGCCAAAAATGTGGTGCGCAGAAGTCAAAAACAGGATCCTGAGGTCAAAAACAGGGTGCACAGAGGTGGTGATAGGCGATGGCGATCCCTGCAGCCTGAACAAGCTGATTATCGGTATTCCAGGAGGCCGATCCAACTGACGATCAGCTGCCCGTGCTAAGTCAGGCTGTGCAGAAGCTGACCAGGCTGTTTGCTGCAAGGAGGCAGAGGCAGATTTTTTTTTTTTTTTCGTGTTTTCCTCCCCCAAAGCTAAGTGCATCTTATAGTTTGGGGTGACTTATAGTTCAGAGCATCTTATAGTCTGAAAAATACAGTATTTACCAAGCTGGCATTCAATAACATATGGCTTTGAATAGCAGCTCAGGCTACTCAGGCCCATCAGAGACCCAGGGATCAGGCTCAATATTAAGCCCTGGAAGGCAGGACCTTGCTCAAAGAAGGCCGCATCATCCTTACGTATAGACTCTCCCCCAGATTCCTGCTAATATCTTCTATGGTGGGGGCCTCCAATCTTGGCAATTTTAAGCCTGGCGGACTTCAACTCCCAGAATTCTGGGAATTGAAGTCCGCCAGGCTTAAGGTTGCCAAGGTTGAAGACCCCTGTTCTATGGCATGGAAATGAGTATTTTTCATTTTATGAGCAGAGAGCATTTTGAAAGAAAGCGACTTCCTTTATGTAAAAAGGGAGCCTCTGCAGTTTTCCAATTTTTCTTTCAATACATTTCCTTCTTTCATAGAGAGCCATTTGGTCCAATGGTTAAGGCACTGAGGCTAGAAACTGAGTGACTATGAGTACTAATTTTGCCTTAAGCATGAATGCTGACTTTTGGCCTATGTCCCTCAACCCAACTCATGTCGCAGGGTGGTTGTTTAGGAAAAACAGCAGAGAAAGGAGTATTAAGTATGCCTGCTGCCTTTTATTTACAAAAAAATAATAAAGGCAGGATAGAAATAAGTGATTTTTCTCCCCAGAAATAACATTTAAGCCTCTCATCCCATGCCTCTCTACATTCTTGAGCACAGACAGGGGTTCTTACTGAGAGAAAAGAGATTCCTGGAATTCTCCAGCATGACTTCTCCATGGAGTGCTTTTTGGTCAGGATCCAGCCGAGACCACTCCTCCTCAGAGAAATACACGGCCACCTCCTCCAAAGACACAAAATCCTGAACAAGGAATCAAGTTTCCCTATTAACAGATAATCCCAATAATAATTTGACAGGTTTCTTTCACCAGTTCTAGGAAAGAGATGCCGTGGACAAAATGGGCATCTTCTGCAGAATTCTGAATGAGATGTCACTACTTTTGGCTGACAGCACAACTGAAGCACATTTGATCAAGTTGGAAGGACTCAGGATGCCTTTTTTATTATTTTAAAAATTTTCACTCATAAACATCTTTGAATAATAATGCATTGGCAGAGCATTATTTACAAATAAAACATGACCAACATACATTGGTAATAAACCTCAACATACAAATTAATAGCAATAGTAATGGTAGAATACCAGTACTAATAGCATAATCAAAAGAGTTGATCTAGATTTCTGCTCACATTAGATTACATTTTTATCAATTATTACATTTATATTTATCTACCTCTTTACTTTCAATATATATATTAACCTTCATAATCTTACTTTCTCTAATTTCTACCCTTTCTCTATCCATTCATATAATTTATTCCATGTCTGAAAGTATTCTGAATCATCTTAGTCTTTCATTTTTAAAGTGAATCTATCCATTTCAGCACAGTCCCAAATTTTCCTAATTATAGCTTTGTCCAGTGGAGTATTCATATTTTTCCAGTATTTAGCATATGTAATCCTTGTTGCCGTCAATATGTATAACACTAAATATGTGGTCACTTTGTCAAAACCTTCTGATAATATACCAGAATGCCTTTCAACGAAGCCAGTTAGCATTGCTTTCTTGGCCAATTGGTCTTAAACCTACTACTTATCAATGGCTTCCATTCTTCCTAGAGTGAGCAGAAGGAAACCCAGAGAAAACCCATTTGAAATTTTTGCCAATGGCTTATTTATCAATGGAGGGAACCAACTCTTCCCCCCAACCCACACCTCCATGAAGGTGTTGGGGGAGCTGGTAATGATATATGAGAATGACCCTGGAGACAGAAAGAGTATCTCCAGCCAAGATAACATCTGGTCAAGTGAGTCTGAGCCTGAAGCAGGAGAGTGGAGAAACCTTATCAGAAAGGACAAGTTAATCTGAGTTTGAATTTTCAATGACCTAATCTAAATTTTGAGGTGCTTAGAAACAGCAATAGTATACACTGAACTCCAGAACAAAATGAAACCGATCCAACATTCATGGATTTTTATCAATGTTTCTCCTCCTACCTGAGGCAGAGGTTCAAGCTCTCTTACAGCTCCACCAGAAACAGGAGATGGTTCTAAAAAATCCAAGGACAGCTTTCTGTTCTCTGTGAGACAGAAAATGTTAGAAGCACGTTTGTTAAATAGAGAGATTACAATCAAGAAGCACAAAACTATTGACTGGATGTCCAAACCTGACATCACATGTAAGGTGCTTCTGTTACCTGGCATGGTGTCCTGACTTTGATCTTTCTGGAAGCTGTCCCTGAATTGTAGCTCTTGAAAGAATTTGGATGTCTCTTTCCTCTCCTTGGTATAATTGGATATATCTTCCAAGGACTTCTGGAGGTGTTGTTCCAGGAGAAGCAAGGAAAGAGGGAAAGAAACGAATTATCACACTGCATTCTCAATCTAGCAGACCACAATATCCAACGCTGAAGCTGGAAAGCAAGAACAGAAGAATTGCCCCAAATATATCTTCTGGAACAAGAACTGAACAACTGACTTTAGGAGGTTATAATTCCAGAAAACTCTGCCAGGGAGGAATTGACAATTTCAGAAAGATCCTCTTTAGTGGTGCCACGATTACATTCTCACACCTGCAACTCTTCTTGCCTCTTTTCCTCCTCCTGGGTCAGCAGGAAGCCTTCTGCCAGGTCCACTGCTTGGGAACTGGTCTCCGCTCCACACTCCCGCACCCATTTCTCCACCGTTGGGGGAAGGACAGCCAGGAACTGCTCCAGGAGCACCAGGTCCAGCATCTCAGCCTTGGTGTGTATTTGTGGCTTCAACCACTGACAGCAAAGGCGGTGAAGCTGAGTGCAAACATCTCGGGGACTCTTCCCCTCCCGGAACTGCACTTTGCTGAAGTCACAACATTGGACCTCTGAACTGCTGGCTTCATTGTTTTGGGTCTTCTGCCCAGGATTTGCCCCATTCTTCCCACAGCTCCGAGGCTGAGCAACTGTAGGGCTTTTTCCAACTCCTGCATATGTTGGGTGTTGCCCTTCCATCTTCTCCTTGGCCAATAATCCAACTCCAAAATGAACTGATGGATCTCTACACGACTTTGTTTGCACAAGAAGTCTGTACAAAACTCCCAAAGCCTTCAGCTCTATTCCTTCACAAGATACTTAAGCCACCAAAGGAACCAGGAAAGATTTCCAACTAACAAATCTGAAATGGAAAACATGGGGTGCTTAATAGGGTGAGTAAAGTAACTACCGAACAGCCTCCACCTCCTAAAAAAAAAAAAACCCTCTCAAAATAAGAAATTCTTATGAAGTCTCAATGTCTGGGAAGAAGGCAGGAACCTTATTAGGAAGTCTGACTTTTCTATGTTTGAAGAAAATTCCAGTGAGCCCTTTTGTATCAGCTACTATCGCCTACTGGATGAATATGTTAAAATATGTTTTGGATTTCTGTCCCCTAATTATTTATTCACCTAATTTCAATGGCTGCTTATAAATTTAACAACTATGTCAGCACAATCCAAATCAAAATGTCTAGAGCCATTGAGATGAGAAGCTATCTAAATCAATTTAATAATGAAGCCAATGAATGTTTAGTCTAGTACATAAAGCTTTAACTAACAGAACCCTGTTAAACTCCTGGCCATAAACCCTGGGTGTTTATTAATTAATTCAGAAGCCAGAATTAACAAACCACCATCCAACACACATAGAACTAATATCCGAATGAATAAACCATCTATGCCAGGGGTGGCTAACCTTTTTGGGCTCCTGTGCCAAAAGTTGTGTGTGTGCTCACACGCTCGCTCCAGCACCCAGAAAGCAATGCGCCTCCCCCATGCCCCCTACACATGTGCACTCAAAAGCTTGAGGAAGGCTTCTGCAGGCCGAAAACTAGCCCCATTTCATCATTTCCAGTAAGTGACGAAACGGGGCTAGTTTTCGGCCTGCAAAATCCTTCCTGAAGCCTTTGGGATCCTGAAAAGGACCTCAAACCTGCCAAAAATCAATTGTGAGTTGCACATATGTGCAGTGAGGTAAGCTTGCCTGCAGCTCGCGTGCAGGCACAAATGGTTCTGCGTGCCACCTGTGGCACGTATGCCATAGGTTTGCCATCATGGATCTATGCTTTAACATGATGTTTTGAAATTCAGGCACATCCTTAGAAACCTTTCCCACTTTTAGCCTAATCCTGTCTTTTTTTCAAAATTGTCCAATTGAAAAGTCCTGATTTAAACTCCAGGAACTTACACTGGCCAAGATTTGGAAAAAAAAACAACAACACTGGCCTAATGGAACAAGCAGTGTGTGAATGATGGACCTCAGCCCCAGGCGCACCTCCGTCCTCCAGCGGGGAAAGCAGGAACCCGAGTCTTTGCACCCTTTGCACGCAACTCCTTGCACACGCAGTTGCAGTCTTGCATGCAGAGAGCCAGCAAGAAGGACTGAGACCTCCCGCTTCCTCCGGGCCTAGGAAGTGGGGGTGGGGGAAGAGGAGGCGGCAGGGGAAATGGTCCCTTCTGAAAACGGGGCCAAGACATTGGTAGGAAATTGTCCAGGCGTCAAGACTGACTTGAAGCAACAAATCTGCAAAGTCGACCTTTCCTCCTCTCCCCCCATCCCGCAGCTACCCACGCAGGTTTTCCCCAACGAAACGGAGGCTAAATGTCTCCCACGTTTCTAGATAGCCTGAGCTGGTTCCCCACCCACTCCGGGGTCACAATTTTTGCTTTCTACCCTATGTGGCCCGTGCACGCCCAGGGGAACATGGGAACCCTCCCCCGGGTTTCCTTCTTTCTCACGACCTCGAGCATTTACGTGTCTCCTAGAAACCCTCCGGCGCGAGATAAAAGACCCACCAAGCTCACTGAACTCCGGCTCACGAGTGGATCGCCATCCGCTAAAATCTTCCTTGACAGGCTCAGGGGGGATAAAAGCTCCGCCTAAAGGCTCGCAACGAGGGGAGAGCAGAATCGGAAACTGCAGGAAAGGCTCACGCTCTTCCAACCTTTTCCCGGAAAAAAAATAAAATGCCTCGAACGTCATGCGTATCTCTTGAACAACAGAAACAGCCAGGCGCATGCTCAGTTCCCTCCTTGAAGCGTGGTGGAAAGGCGGGTGGAGGAGGTTCGAGTTTTCCGACAGCTGCGGACAGAGCCCCCTGCTGGATTCTGCATGCAATTGCCGCAGTTTTCCCCGAGGGGAGAAACGATTATATGGTCCCTATGGGCCTGGGGATGATGGGTCTGGGAGTCGAAAATGAGCCAAAAAAACCAAGCCAAACCAAACAAAAATCCTGTCAGAAACGACAGGGCTGTCAAAAGACAAGAAATCAGGAGCCTCTCTTGATGAAACCCAGCTTTTGTCTTTGTGATTGATGGCAAAGTTGCGAAATGAGGGGAGGATTTGGGGGTGGGGGTGGCTGGGAAAGATTAGGAAAATTAAGGTTTATATTGATTGTTCAAGTTTGACAGCTGCCCTTCTCAAATCCATGCCTCTGGGTGGCTAAGGAGGGTTGGGAGCACCAAGAAGCAGCCTGTAATAAGGAGAGCAATCGTGAGAAGAAAAGATCCTGATGAAAAAGAGGCATTGAAGTAAAACAAGTCCCAAAATGGAGAAAAAGCTGAAACCCGTGGAGATTTTAGAATTTTTTTTACCTCAGAACAAAGTGCTATGATGGAGAATGGGAGTACGCGTCTCATCTGTGACTGGAGAACAAGTGACGTTACAAAACGAAGAAAAGAAGAGAATGATAACTTTATTGTCACTTTGAATGTACACTAATCGGCATATATTAACATGAAATTTCATTGCATACAGCTCTCAAAGGATCACCACCTCCAATATACATTACATAAACATGACAAAATAAATAAATACAAAACTATGCATATACCCACATATATTATGGGACTCAGAGAAAAACACAGTCTGGTTCAGATATATTCATGTACGTGGTGAGAAAAACGAATCTTGTGAGTTTACCAGATGGATGGCATAGGGAACACAGCTGTTTCAGAATCTGGTAGTTCTGTTAGAAATACTTTTAAACCTCCTCCCAGAGGGGAGCAACAGAAACAGACCGTGATATGGGTGTGTCGGGTCTCTAACAATGCTTTGAGCTCTATGCACATAGCACTTATAAGCAGTATCCTGAATAACAGGAAGCGATTTTCCTATAATCTTCTCAGCTATCCTTACCACTCTCCCTATGGATTTTCTATCTGAGGCACTGCTGCCACCAAACCAAACAATGATGCAGTTTGTTAAAACAGAAAAGGAGGCAAATACTAAAAGTAAATACCAAGTTCAAATACTATAAGACCCTCTCCAAAAAAGACAACAAAAATAGGTTTATTTAGGTGCTGAATAGGAAAATTGCGGCAGGAAATATAAATCATAAGTTTAAGACCTTCAAAATAAAACAGAGGTGTCAAAATGTTGGCCCACGAGCCAGATGCGTCACTTGTAGGCCACGCCCACCCCAGCTCCACCAAAAGGAAAAACATCGCGAAACGTCACACAACAGCAATATGACATGGCAAGTTTGACACCCATGAAGAAGGTCATGTCAAGACCAACTTGCACTTTCACCTACACACACAGCTTGACAATAACAGGGAGGGGGTGGATGGAATGCAAGGGTGGGAGAATGGTATTCAAGCATCTGTCATCAGCACCGTGGGACATTGCTGGAATGTTTCCCATAACAAAAATGAACAGGAATGATTGGTGGATATTATGAACTGTGGGTGGCCTGTAAAGAAAAGGAGAAATTAACTATGCCTACTTTTGCGGGGGGAAACCCAGGGCTGGTTTCGTTTCTTCTGCGCCAATGTGGTTTATTCAATAAAGTTTTATACTCTTGATAAAATAATGTCCCAGGAGTTTCTTTTTCTGGATTCACTAACTGGACAGTTGACAGGTCCTTTTTTTTCTAGCCAAAAGAAATAATGGCTTCACTGTTTTGAAGAGTAGTCTGCATTTGAAACAGGCAGTGCAAGAAAAGAAAGAGATTTTGCCACAATTAATAATGAGTGTGAATGAAAGGAAAATTAAGAAGCAGTTTTTTAAAAATGGAATTAACTTCTCTCTCTTACCAACAGCATGGCTCTTTTTGGCCTTTAAAAAAAAACTTATCAAGGCTCCTTCTATCTCTAACCTTCTCCTCCTTCTATCTTATTTTGTTTTCCCTGATGAAAAAAAAATAAACAAAATTGACAGAGACACAGAACAAAAATTGGTGCCCTTTCTACAATCTCAACCAGAACCAACAATGGGCAATATTTCAATAAATAGCTTCAAACCATCATGAACTGTCAGGTGCAAGAAGTCAGAAATTGAAAAGTACCACATGTTTATTTCATGTTACCTACACACAAGAATCTTAACTAATGAACTGCAAATTGATACCAGATAAGAGTGAACACGCTTCAAAGGGAGGATGGACAAAGAAAAGAAAATAAACTCATCAAATTTGCAAATGACAGTTTGCAGTTGTTGAACCAGGTAACATCTATTCTATACCTGTGCATTTGGTTTTTCTTCCTAAGTGTAAAACCTTACTTTTCTCACCACTGAACTGTATTTTATTGAATCGAGACCAGTGTTTAAGTCTGTCAAGATCATTTTAGAACTTGAGTGTAATCATATGGACGCAAATCGGCAATAAGATTTTTAAACCAGCCATTTCTTGTCTCCTCTTGATGAAAGTTCCTCTAAAGGTTTTTGTGAGAGAACTTGGGAGCTGCCTTTATCTTCTCTAAAACTTTTGTACTGAAAGGACAGTTTCCTGAAGCTCAACTAAAGGGGTAAATTATGATTCTAGGTTTTCTGACTTGTAACCTAGGCAAACCCTTGGCTACTGTTGAACTCCATTGCGGGATTTTACAGTATCCTTCCCCTGGAGTGGGGAGGGAATGGAGATTTTACAGTATCCTTCCCCTGCCACGCCCACCAAGACACACTACGCCCACCAAGCCATGCCCACAGAACTGATAGTAAAACCAAAAATGAATCCCACCACTGTAGGTGACTTTTAACCTATCTCTTTCAGCCCAACCCATGTCACAGGGTTATAGTTGTAGGGGAAAATAGCAGGAGGAAGGGATATTGGGTATGTCTGCCATCTTGAGTTATTTCCAAATATTAATGAAGGCAGGTTATAAATGAGTGGTCCTTTTTATCAGAAATAAAATCTAAATTCCCACCTGCTCTATGTTTCTACCATAGACAGAGGTTCTTACCCAGAGAAGCCAGATTCCTAGAATTCTCCAGCACTTCTTGGTGGAGTGCTCTTGGTCAAGTTCCAACTGAGGCCACTCTTCCTTGGAGAAATATACAACACCTTGAACAAGGAAACAAGTTTCCCTATTAACAGATAATCTCAAGAATAATTTGATAGTTCTTCCACCAATTCAAGAAGAGAGATCCAATGAACAAAATAGGCATCTTCTGCAGAATTCTGAATGAGATCTCGCAACTTTTGGCTGACAGCACAACTGAAGGCCATTATGGGTAGGAAACCTTCCCTTTTCCCTCATGCTCAGAATTCTGGGAGTTGAAAACTCAGGCAGGCTTTAATTTTTCACAGTCTGCTCACCTGGGATAGCCAGCCCTTCTTGATTGGTGGCTTGACATAAGCCTTTCCTCATTCATTCCCTCTCCATTAAAATAGAAAAGGGAATGGGGTTCTTTGCTTGTCTCAGTGCAGTCTTTTTCTGCCCTTTCTTTGAGTGAGGAGTGGCTCTGATGCTGAGAAAACATTGTGTTTCTGCCTGGTTTTGAATCAGGGTCCTTTTGTGTGTGAGGCAACTGTGATAACCACTACACCACAGAAACAGACTGTTCTCATCCAGCATGCCCATATCTTTTGATGGCCATTCCAGTCTGATATCTACAGCATCAGAGGGGTTAAGAAGATGTTATTCTTTATGTTTCCTTCCCCTTTTGCATTCTGGAAGGTAAAAAATAAGATAAATATTTAAATCCTAGTGAGAAAAAGCATTGGCAGCATGGGAATCAAAGCCCACAGACCTTCACCTCTGAATCATGCCACCAAGCAGGCCATCCCTGGGTAGGCTTGAACCACCATAATTCTGCTTAACAGCCAGATGTGCTAACCCCTTGCACCACAGAGACTTGGCACAGGGCTTGGCATCAGCCTCTCTCAGTCAGGAGATGCATACCTGGTGCCAGGGCTTCTTTTTGGCTTTGGTAGTGTGGCTTTTTTCTCCCACTGAAAATAAAATCTGGGATGAAAGCTAGAAGGGATTATTCTTATACTACAGTGGTATAAGACATTGTGTCTTCTGACCAGCATATCTTATTGCTTATTGACTATCCAGCCTCAGCTACAGATGCTCAAGTAGAAGGAGCCAAGGAGAAGGCCTGTTGTCAGGTCTCTGTGGCGCAATGGGTTAGCGCGTCTGGCTGTTAACCAGAAGGATGGTGGTTCGAGCCCACCCAGGGACGGCCTGCTTGATGATTCAGATATGAAAGGGTGGGTTTTTAATGCATCAGGCTTTCCATGTGAGAGCTTCAATTCCCATCCTGTCAATGTTTTTTTGTTACTGAGGCATAAATATTTGTTTATCTGTTGTATCAGCTTTATCTTCCAACATGCAAAAGTGGGATGAAGACACCCTACAGCAGGGCTGAGCAATGATGGCAACTTTATGACCTGTGGACTTCGACTCCCAGAAGTCCAAAATTCGTAATGTTGCCATCGTTGCCCACTTCCGGCAGCAGGATCTTTCTGTGGGCTTCTGCTGGACACCGGGAAGAGCTGGAGCAATGTCCCTTATAGGCTGAACCTGCGCTGGGCGCTCTCCGTGGTCCTGAAACACTTGCCTTTTTCCCATTTTCTCTTTCTTTGTGCCTGTCCTTATACTATCCACGGCTGGCTTTCCTGGGGCTCCTTGAATTAGAATCAGAATTAGAATAGAGCTGGACCTTGGAGGTCTTCTAGTCCAACCCCCTGCTCAAGAATGAGACCCTGCCATTTCAGATAAGTGACTGTCCAGTCTCTTAAAAACCTCAAGTGATGAAGCACCCACAATTTCTGACTGCAAGCTGTTCTTCTGATTAGTTGTCCTCACTGTTAGGAAGTTTCTCCTTCATCCCAGGTTCCTTCACTCCTGAATTAGTTTCCATCCATTGTTTTCTGTCCTGTCCTCTGGTGCTTTGGAAAATAAATTGACCCCCTCTTCTTTGTGGCAGTGTCTCAAATACTGGAATACTGCTATGATGTCTCCCCTAGTCACTTTTTTCTCTAGGCTAACCAAACCCAAATCCTGGGTTGAATGGTCAGGGACATTTTGATAATTTGCATGGATATCCATATTTTTAAAAATATATTATATGGATGCTCTATTTCTTTTTTTCTGCTTTTCTGGGTTGCTGGAGTGTGTTTGGTCTCATTTAAATAAAGTCCTTATCAGTCTTTCTTGTAGGAGGTTGGGTTGTTGCTTTGGTAGTGGAGCACCTGATTAGTATGGGTGGTTTTTCTGTAGGCGTGAGTTTCTAGTTTGCCATGGCTCCGGTAGTTACCCCCATTTAAATCATGAGTCTCTAGCCAGATTTTCAAAGCTTAGAGAAGATTTATTAGGAGAAAACATGCCGGTGCTGCTTGGGTGTAGCCGACTCTGAGACACATCATTCATTGTCACCCTTGACCCTGGTTTTTCCCCAACCCCTGGGTGTATCATAATTCATATTCTCCAATGGGACACATCCATAGCCAAGAGTCATCAATCATACTCTCCAGTTAGAATTTTCCGCGGCAGAAACTTCGATCGCCTGGAAACTATCTATGAAAACATTTATGGAATGCAGTTTCGGTTTTGCAAGCTGCTCCACTACTCCTCTCTCCCTTTCTGTTGGCAACTCTAAAAGACCAGATAAATATTTTATGAGTTGACAGTGGTCTCTGCTGATCAGGATACAGTATGCATCTACGAACATCAACTAGCAGTCAGAAGACACAATGAAAATTCTTTAATTTCACAACATATAGAGAGATTTAACCATAATTTCAGTTGAGAAATTGTGACCATCTTAGACCAAGCCAAATCCCAAAATACCAGGGAATTTCTAGAAGCCTGACACTCTGACAAATCAGCCATCATTAGTCACACAGACATTAACAACATCTACAGACTATGCAAAAAAGACAATCAACCAGGCCAAAAGGCAGGGGTTTTCAAACTTGATAGCTTTAAGACTTGTAAATTCCCAGAATTCCTCCTCCAGTCATGTTAGCTCAGGAATTCTGGGAGTTGAAGTCCACAAATCTTAAACTTGCCAAGTTTGAAGAGCCTTGCCAAAAGGGAACAAAAATACCCAAGCATCTCTCCACCTGCATCAGCACCTAGATCACTATAGATTAACTCCAAGGTTAACATCAGACCAACAAACTAGGAAGCATTACCCCAATCAAGAAAGTGTTAAAGAGCCAACAGTAAACAGCCAACCAAAGAATTTCCAAGACTACCCACACTGACGGGGTAAGCCACCAGAATATAAACTAACAGCAAATTGCACTCTACTAGCACTGATGACTCTTACCTAATTTTGGCAAATACACTTCTGCAAGAAAACAAGCAAACTCAGAGAGCACCAAGAACCCCTCGTATCAACCCTGAGTTACAAACATTCTCCTTCATTAGTGCCAGTGTAAACATTTAGGACACCTACAAACTTTTCTCATAATGCTCTCTAGTTCTCCTGTAAAGTTTTATTACAATTTTTTTTTAATTAAAAAGCATTAATCTGGATTTGGAGGGAAAAAAATCTGCCATGGTTCAGAGCAACCGTTTCCAATTTGCATTAGGATGGCCATTCCTTTTGAGCATCAACAGCTGGTCTTCCGTGGACTTTCTTTGCTGGGAGCAAAATTATATGAGACATTTGGAACTTCAATTTCCTGGCTTGCATTCATTCTCCAGGCAATTTGGTTTCATATCACCCTACCCAGCTGGGAAGTGACCGTTTCTTTGCCTGGTTGCATTCACAATGGCAGCCTTTTTCTGAGTTACCCATTGATCTCCACTCAAAATCACAAATATGACAACAACAAAAAACTAAAATAGGTCCCCCGACAAGAATAGCAAGAATGTTCAAGAATAAATCTGAAAAGTGCTGGAAATGTCATCAGATACCTGGCTCATATTACCATATGTGGTGGACTTGTGAGGAAGCCAGGAAATACTGGACTAGAATTCGCATATGGCTGGAAAAAATGATAAAGAAACACATAGATTTGAAACCAGAGATTTTTTTATTGGGAATCATACCTGATATATATAATAAAAATTTAAAGTATTTGATTGTAAATGTATTAACAGCAGCTAGGATTGTATTTGCTAAACATTGGAAGAGTGAGAAAATACCATTAGAGGAAGAAATTATTAAGAAAATATTGGAATGTGCTGAAATGAGTAGATTGACATTTGAAATTAGAGAACAAGAAGATAAACAATTTTATGAAGTTTGGGATCTTTTTAATCAATGGTTAGATAATACAATATAATAATAGAATATTTAGAAATGTAGGAAATAATGAATATATAATTTTTCTTGGTTTTGATAATTTTTAAGAATATTTTATTAAGATAGATTTGGTATGATTCTATGATATGTTATAAAATAATTTAATTTAATTATAGTTATCTCGCTTAAGTATGAATTAGTAAATTATAGTCAAATGATTGTTCAATAATGATATTGGGATATTTTATTGATGATGGATAATGTGAGTTATTATGTAATATAATTATTTTGATGACTATGAAATGGATGCACAAAAGGGAGTGGTAAACCAACTGATACACTGTAAATTTATGAAGAATGATATAATTATTTTTTTTTGTTATGTTTTATGTCTTATATGTTTTTGTCTGTCGTTAAAATCAATAAAAATTTTACCAAAAAAAAAAAAAAACTAAAATAGGTTTGGGCTTTATGATGGGATCCGCTTTTGAGTGTCCCTGCCAGAAATGGAACCCTTGGTCCATTGGTGGGATTCAAATTGTTTTACTACTGGTTCTGTGGCTGTGGCTTGGTGGGCATGGCAGGGGAAGGGTACTATAAAATCTCCAGTCAGAGGGGGTATTTACCAGTTCACTGAACTACTCAAAATTTCCGCTACCGGTTCTCCAGAACTGGTCAGAACCTGCTGAATAACACCTCTGCCTTGGTGAATGTGTGGGACAAAATTGGACCTTTTTCCAGCTGATGGAAGTTGGAGAGGTTAAAATGTGATTGTCAGTAATATGTTTAATTCTTGGGAAATTAAAATTAGAGATAAGCAGTTAGTTTCAGAAAGGTTGTCTACATTTTTAAGTCTAACAAATGTTATATGGCGGAATATTTTGCGAAAAAAATAAAAAACCCTCTCCTGGACAACAGGTGTCATGCCCCTGTCAGAGTCTGAATCCGAGGAAGAAGACAAACAGCTGACAGGGAGTGGGAGTGCGGCTCCGTTGGCTGTGGAGGAGGCTGGGGAAGGGCAAAGTCCAGCTGGGCAGAGCAGGGAAGAGGTAAAATAAGGGAGAGGGAGTTCAGAGGAAGACCCAGGCCCACCCCCTCTTCATCCTTGGGCATGCAGGGAGGAACAGAAAATAGAGCAACATTGGTTGTGTGGCTTACGAGGAAGGAAAGGGCCCTGATTCCCTTTATTAGTCACACCTGGGAATGAAAGTTTATAAGAACTGAATGCTGACTGCAGCAGTTGCTGTGAGCAAACATGACTTTATTGTGTGTTGTCTTTGCTTATCTGTGTTCCTGGCATCTTTCCAACTGAGTTTTACTGTGCCTTCATGTCTAGAATTCTTGCTTCTGCCCTGCCAAACTAATTACCTCAGTTTGGCTTGATTGGACGTATAGTTACCGTTTTTGTTGACCATGTTTTGGACTTGATTCTGTGCAGTTAAAGGCTGTTCCTGAGAAAGTTTTTCTCCAGCCAGAAGGTAACCTGGACATTGGGGGCAAAGTTGGAGCTATTAAAGGGACTCTTATTGATTATCTGAGTGTGCTGGTTTTATGCCATGCCACGGGTCATCACAACAGGATTCAACCAGCAGCCTGAAAATGCCTTAAATTATGCTCCCTCATCCTTTAATCTGCCACGGAGCTCTGTAAAGGCACAAAACACAAAAAAATAGCAGATCTTTAATCCATCCCCAACTTCAGGGACCTCCAAACCTGGCAACACTTTAAGACTTGTGGACTTCAACTCCCAGAATTCCCCATCCTGTATGGCTGGCTGAGGAATTCTAGGAATTGAAGTGCACAGTCTTAAAGTTGCCACGTTTGAAGACTGTTGCCCTACTGCAAGCACCCATCTGGGACAGCCAGTAAAAGATATGAGTATGCTGGTTGAGTCTAATCCATACCTGTGGTTTCTGTGGTGTAGTGGTTATCACATTTGCCTAACACGCAAAAGGTCCTTGGTTCAAAACCAGGCAGAAACACATCTTTTTCTCAGCATCAGAGCCATTTCAAGTTCCAAGCCCTGTACAGGAAATACCTCCCTGCACCACTTTCTGCCTGAGTTCTTGGAGTGCAGCAGACTGTTCCTCCTTCCTCATGTGCAAAACAAATATATTTTGCCTCAGCAACGGCCTGCCAAGAACTAATCTTGCAAAAAATTAAGAAAAAAGAGTTTGCTTTAGTCCTTCTCTTCTTGACTTTGCTGGAGCTTGGCTGTGAATTCCTATAAAAGCTGTCTGAAGATTGGCTAGCCAGGAAAGGAGCTTTGAGAAGTCAAACCCTTCATCCACATTGGATTAGCCCTTTGAGCCAACTTCTAATCCAGTCTGGGAAATGAGGTTCCGGAATTCCCTCATTCTGACAACTTCTAAGCTAACTTTATTTTGGATAAAAGTGGAAAGGGGACTCTTCTCATCACCTCTTTTTTTACCTTTCTTCCTCCTTGAATGGAGGTTCTGGGCATCAGCTTTGACCAATGGCTCATTACATCTGGGATGTGGGAGAAAGAGTATATAAGCCTCTCATCCCCAGGCCTCCAGTGCAGGGGATGCCAAGAGAGAGCTGCCATCTGCATCAAGTTAGCTGGAAGATAACAAGCCAGGTAACATTGGCAATAGTAGATGCTCTGAAAATTTTTTGAGGAAGCTTCTCCATCCCCACCAGTCCTTCTTCTGCCTGAAATCCCGGGTGGTGAGGCAGAGGTCTCTTCACAGGCCACCAGCAGTTGGGGTTTTCCAACTAGGGAGGATGTGAAAGACTTGCTGGAAAAAAATGTCCATCTGGGTCCAGTTCCAAGTGGGAAGAAAGATACTGGAAACATGGAGGCTGTTTGGAAAGATGGTTTAATGGTGAAGCAGAACCACCAAGCATGTGTGATTCTGGGTAGCTGACCACATGGAGTGGAGAAGGAGATAGATTTATACACTCTGTTGGGCTTTGAACTTGCTTCCTGCTCCTGGGGCAAGAAATGTATCCTGATTGGTTGTCAGACTCCCATGGGGCCATGCAGGGGTAACTTTGTAGATTGTCTTGAGTCCCAAGCTTGGTTGAATCTTGCTGGGTGATATAATGGAGGGGCTTTGGGCAATTCCTATTATGGCTTAATAGCTTTGTCCTAGTTAGTGATTGCTCTGAGTTCTTCCTTCCTGCCCTGATAAGCTAAACCTGTTTCAATCTTTTGTCTTTTCCTATTTTAGGAATTAATCTTGTAGAGGGCAGGAAAAAGGGAGTTTCGGCTTACCTTGGAGAATTTATTTTTAGCCTGATTCCCCTTATTTTAACAGCTGTAATTATGTATTTCTGTGGTCAGCTTTTGTTACTTTTGTAACAGCAGGCTGCTCTGAGTTGTTTCTTTCAGCTAGTGATTCTTGGTTTTTTTAAAAGGGGAAAGGCTGGCTTGAGTTTTCTTGGTGCTATTTTCTGAGGTTTCTGGTGTGTGAGGTTTCTGGCACTGTCCTTTTGGGGTATACTTCCCACAGTCTCAAAGGAAGAGATTCTCTAGCTGTCTTACAAATCTTCTCACTTGCAGGACCTGAGGCTGGAGTTGATTGATGCACTTTCCAAGGAGAAGCTGGAGGGATGAAGGCCCCTTGTCCTTCCCTGGTTGTCTAGTGGTCAGGATTAGCACTTTCACTGCTGTGTCCCAGGTTCATGGGAAGCTTTTACTTCCAAAACATTCATCATCCTGCAGGTGAAATTTTCAGGAAAGTTCATTTTCATGGCAAAATATTGGCCAGAAAAATGCTCTAAATTTCCTTCTTTTCTCTGTTCCACCATCCCACCCCACCGTTTGGTCCTCCAAGAAGGCTTGATAGAATCTTCATCCAGGGGTAGGATCCAACTGGTTTAACTACCGGTTCAATGATTTACAATTTGCTTCCCTGCACACTGTGCGCACATGTAAATCTTCGTCAGCTTGCTGCCTGGACAGCTGAGCAGCACTGTGTGCAGGGAAGCAGCATTTGAAAAAGCACTTTGTTCCTGCTTTTTCAACCGCAGCTGTGCCTTGCATGGTAGCTGAGTTTGAAAAATCAGCAAATAAAGGTCAGGTAAGAGCCCGGGTGGGCAGGTGCGCCAAAACAGCTACTGGTTCTACAGAGCTGGACAGAACTGGTAGAATCCCACTCCTGTCTCCATCCAACCAGCCTGGCTTGGACCTTCAAAGAAGACGGATGCTGAGTGCAGGAATCACAAGTGACTTAGATGGTCCAAAGCTGTCTATGAGCCACTAAAGGGGGAGAGGTGGGTGTCAGCTGTTCATATAGGCTGAGGTGGAGCTGCATCCCACATTTCTGGAGCACAAGGAGTCAAAGGGTCTGGCTGTTGAACAGAAGGATGGGCTGGTTTGAGTTCACCCAAGAACACCTGCAGGTACCTTTTGCTTACTTAGCAAGATAGCTGAGTGGGGAAATTGAAAGACAACTCGTGCCATGTAGTCTGTATGCAGGGATTCGAGTCTCATTCCTGTGGGCACTTCTTCCAACCGACAAGTGATTCTGGAGCTTAGGCCACAGTTATCCTCCTAAGAGTTAAACCAAAAACAGAGAGAATGCAAAGTGATGTCAGTGCCATCCATCAAGAGCATTTCTCTTCTTCTCCCACTAAAACGGAATCTGAGGTGCAAAACACCATCCGGTGATGCTGCCTGTACCTCCTAGAAGGGCAAAATGTGGAAGGAGACGTGCGCCAGCCGGAACTCGAACCCGGGTCACAAGATTGGGAACCCTGCATGATGCCCCTACACCACTGGCACAGCTATTGGGAGTCTGTCTCAAGCAATATTTATATCCAGGTTTTTCTCTTTTCCCATCTGATGGCGAGAACGAGGAACACACTGTGTCTTGGGACCAAGGTTTTCGATTGCTGTCTAGCCAGCCCAGCTATGGATGCTCAGGTGGGAGGAGCCAAGAGGGAGGCCTATGCCAAGTCTCTGTGGCGCAATGGGTTAGCGCGTCTGGCTGTTAACCAGAAGGATGGTGGTTCAAGCCTACCCAGGGATGGCTTGCTTGATAAATTGAACAATATATGGCAGCAATCCATTGTTTATCCATTTGGTTCTTCATCTTGCCATGCTGTCAGTATTTTTTTCTGATTGATTTAATTATTTAGCCATCTGCTGGAATATTTTTACTGCCCAGAATTAAAAAGTGGTGCACTGTCCGCAAAAAATGTTGGTTGTTAAAGGAAAAACCACAAATAAAATATATACAAAAAAAAAAAAAACAACCACCAAAAGAATTCTAAATTCTTTTCAATTGTAAAGCAGGAGAAGGCCCCAGGCTTAAAGGAGGGGAAATATAGAAGTTATTTCTGCATTTAGTTCCTGCTGAGAATACAAGGTCAGGTCAATGCCAGCCTCCGATTGTATACTGGTTGCAAGTTAAGAAAGCTGAGTGATGCTTCAGAGCATTGTGCTACTATGGGAATATTATGCTTTTTAGGGCAAAATGTTTCTGCAGAAGAAATGGGCAGCTGCAGGATCCCACAGAAGTCCTTTACAGGAGATGAGGATTTGGCAATTTCACCAAGACAGAATGCAGAAAAAAAAATCTCAGATAGACTTTATGAAATCAGCTGCTTGCTCTTAACCTCCCAAAAGCCAAATCCTAGAAGACCAGCTGGGCAAATCCTAGAAGATCAGTGCCTCCATTCCACCAAACTGCACACATGACCTCTTCAATCAGTTTCTTTCCACGTATTACGCCTGTAATAACTTGTTTGGGGGAATCTTGTGGAAAGGAAAAACTCTCCTGAAATGCAGGATTTAACCAGTAACCCGACAATGACAATACATTTTACTCCCTCATCCTTCACTTTATCTTTGACTTTTGGAGGGCATGAATCTCTAAGGAACATCAGCTCTTTAAGCCCTCTTGTACTGCAAACATCAATTGGGATTGGTCCCCCAAAGAAATGGGCATGCTTCCTAAGAGATCCTAATACCTGTGGTTTCTGTGGTGTAGTGGTTATCATGTTTGCCCAACACGCAAAAGGTCCCTGGTTTGAAACCAGGCAGCAACACATCTTTTTCTCAACACGGGATCATTTCAAATCCCAGGCATATACAGGAAGTAGCATCCCGTTTTCTTTTTGTTATGTCAATGCCATCCATCAAGAGCATTTCTTCTCCCACTAAAACAGAATCTGGAATCAAAACTTCATCTGGTGATGCTGCCTGTGCATCCTAGAAGACCAAAAGGTGGAAGGAGACATGCGCCAGCCGGGACTCGAACCCGGGTCACAAGGTTGGAAACCCTGCATGATGCCCCTACACCACTGGCACAGCTGTTAAGAGTCTGTCTGAAGAGAAGCAATACTTACATCCAGGGTTTCTCTTTTCCCATCTGGGTCTTGGAACAAAG